>OY728150.1:843528292-844828953 GCA_963277665.1 Viscum album | reverse complement strand
TCTGGATAGGTAGTGATATTGGGTAAGTCATTTGCAGAAGTATGCCTTTGAATTTCGTTATATTATTACTATTATAATTTCATTTTACAAACATTAGTAATAATTAATTAATTTTAATTATTTTGAAAGGGTTATAAAATTTTGGTGATCGATGAAGTTGAAATGTAATTGGGAGACTCGGAAACAGATGTTGAGATTTTATTAGATCGATGTTTGATTAGTTTGAGGTGGAAACTTATGCATACATGACCTAGAGGTTTATTATTAGTTTATTAACAAATGAGATGTTTTGATTCCACCATGGAAGGATGAACTTGAGATTCATTTTATGAAATTAAAAAGTAAATGAAACATCAAGACATATATTTTATTTGATTGGTATGATCAATTATAATAGGAGGTATAGTTCTATGCTAAATTAGTTAATGAATTTCAGGTCATAACATGTTAAATAGATATGTATAATAAAGTGAAAAGTTTCCATTCCCATATTGAACCTTGTGTGTTGGATTTTTTCCTAATTGTTGATGGTCGAGGCTTGATAGGTTATGTTAGTCTATTTTCTTTTACTACTATGCCCATATTGATTTTTGATCACATAGTGTCAATGTGAGACCAATGATACCTTTGTAGATATTTGAGCACATGGTGTGTTTTTTGTCCCATGATACCTATGTCAATGTTTGATAACCTGGTTTTCATGTATAACACAAGAGACATAAGTTCATGTTTGATCATACGGTGTGTGTGTGTGTGTAGCTCGTGAGTCCAATTATAGATGTTTGATCACAAGGTGTATGTGTGTATTGGCTTTACCTAGGCTAGTGATTCATGTATATGGATTTTTCTAGTCATTATGCTTATTTGTTTTATGTGGCGTTTGATCTATCATATACATTTAGTATTGTATTGTGTGTTTATTCAGTCTTATAGTTGAGGATGTAGGTTGAGCCTCATCGGTTATTCTATCTTTGAGGATGTGTTAGATGCCTGGTGAGCCTGATTTTGGATATCCCTTCATGTATGATATATTATCCATGTTTCTAGACTATCCCATCAAAGGGGAATGATTTAGTTGGATTATCATATTTTATCTCTGGAATAGAGTTGATTCTGGTGTACTTTGTGTCTTATTTAGTGAATGACTACTCGACAAAATTGTATTTATCTTATTACTTGTGTATTTTTGATTATATGCAAGGTTTTTTATGTAATGTTTTTCTTGTTTAATTTCTTTGGATTTTATCACATGCATGTACACTACATTCACTTGTCATGTATGGAACCACATTGCTGGTGTCCTATTGAATTTTAAACTAAGCCTGCTAGAGAGACAATGACACTTGGGTACCTAAGAAAACCTCAATTTTTATAGGTACTTGTTTTATTGTGAACTATGTTTAGTAATTGAGAATGATATATTTCTATTAGTCTAGAGACTGGTATGAGGTGGTTCTAGAGTTTCAAAAGCCTATTAGATTATTTTCCTTATATTTTTCAAATATATCATTATCCCAGTGGGAAATCCTCTATTGTATTTGTAGGATTTCTGAGTCTATAAACTATTAAATCTCATTTATATAGATGTATTTTTATTCTTCCATTTACTCTACTATATATTGATACATGTTTGATTATTTCTCAATTATTATGAACTTTTATGGTGGGTATAGTCTCCCCATGACTCTGGTTAGACCCACATTTCAAGTCAAAAAAATTCTAACATACATGTAAAAGTGTTTCAGTTAATATGGAATCTAGAATTAGACCCCAAGATTTGGGTCAAGGTTATTCAAAATGGTTTTAGGATAGGTTTTATGGTTTCCAATTTTTGGAAGTTAGTAGACAGGGAAAATAATAATTTTTTAGAGCTTGTGATCAAAATTGTATTGCTGCATTAGGAACACAATTTATAAGGGTAGTTCATGTTATGATGTAATGATATTGTAGTTATTAATTAAACTATTAAGGTTATATAGGATTTCACATCTTTTGAAGAATATTAAATTTTTTCCAGTGATTTCATATGGAATTGACTCATGGAAAAATCAGTAAGTTGTAACACATGAATCATATTAGACATATAGGTTTTATATGACATATAACATCTTGTGTGTAATTATATTAATGATGAAGGATTCACCTACATAGTGTTAATAACATGTAATTTGGTTTCACATATGATTTCATTGTGTCATTCATTCAACTAGACTACAATGAATATGTACTTCTAAAATATGGTCATGTGAGACTATGGTGTGTTTCACCTGGGTGATGATAGTTATATTGATAATGATGAAGATAGAGATGAAGACCTTAGTGAGGATATATTCATTATATGTACAGGCAGTGTAATATCTTTTTTTATAATTTTTAATCATTTAATAACTTAATAAGAACCTTGTTCATGTTTCCATTGGATAGTTCTAGTTAATTAAGGTGCTAAATGTAGCCTATGTAGTGTTATCCATCTACCACCATGTCTCATTCTATTTAAAAAAACTAGGAATCATTGGCCTCAACATGGTTGGTCGAAGAGTGGTTTATTCGTGGAACATATGTGGAGATGAACATAAATGAATTTCCATGTGTTGTAACCCTTATTGAACCATACATGGGTTATTTATAAGACTTTACATCTTTTTAAATTAACTTTGGCTTACCAGGGGAATAATGAATTATTTTCTGCAGCGGTTAAACATGTCGATGGATGAATTAGTGATGTTGGGTTGTGAGTGGACCACTAAGAATGATCTGGGTTGTATGGATGATCCTAGAGGAGGTAGTGATGGTAATTCATTGAAGAATTATGCTCACATTCAACATTTATATTAGCAACGAACACACTTTTCCAGAATATTTTAGGGTTTGGTGGCCTATATATTGCTTTTGTAGAAATGTATTTGTGGTGGAATATGGAATTGAAAATGGATTGTGAAACTATTGATTTTTAAACCTGAGTTTATCATTAGTGTAGATTTTTTGGTTTGATGTAGCGTCTTTCATAAGGTCATGATACCCATCTGAATTAGGAGTCTTAACCTACACCAATGCTATGAGAAAATTTATTACAAATTAGGAATGGATCATTGAATTCAATGGACTATATTTGGATTGATCCAACTATTTGTAGTGCGTGCTTTCATTCATGGCATTCAGTTTAAGTGGATCGTAATATTTACTCATTGCATTCCATAATGAACTATTCGTGGGTTGGGTAGGCCAATGTTAGGGTGGCAAGGCATTAATAAGGATACACCTATGGTAAGTTGGGTTTTATCTAGTATTGTCTTAAATGACCTCTAATAGGGGAATGGTTATGTATAGTGTAAGATTTGTCATTGAATGGTCAAAGTGACTCTAGAAGACCAATAGGAAGCGGACACAAGGTTATTTGTTTCTACGTCAGATGTTTACCATTTGATTCTGATCTAGAATTGGGTAGAGAACAGATGTAAGATTTTGGGAATGGTTTAAAATCATTTTGATCCAAGATGGACTCATATCATTAGAGATTTTATGCATGGCTGAGGGCGTTGTGTCTAGTGAAAATGGATGGTGAACCAATTAGTTAACAATTTTAGTGTTAGTTGGACTTCAGATAGAATATTGGAATGATTTAAAAATACCTATGAGGCATAAGTTATCATGATGGATAGATTCATGATGTTCTGTTAGATTATGTTGTGTATCTATAATGGTAGTCATTTAGAAGAGTACTAACTCATGTTTCTACGTGAACCTAAATATAGTGGGTAGGAATAAACACACGGTCATTTTGTTATGTATGACTAAGACGATTAATAATTATCTAGGACTATTCAAGAGTGGTCATCTTTTTTAGGTTTCATTGTTTAGTAGAGACTCATTTTCTGTCTAGTAATGAAAAAATTTGTATTAGTATCGACCCTTAACCAGTATCTTTTATTGATCATGTGTCATGGAATTGAACTGCACTAAGGGATTCATTTGAATTCTTGAATCTAGTTCCATGTGATGATTCTTATATAGGGGATAATGATAATGATTCATTAATACTCAGTGTAAGACACTTGGTTTTTTCAGGTTTGGGGGTTTTGGTAAACATGGTCTTGAATTTGGGTGACAACAAGATTTCGGATTGTCTAATGGTGTTCAATGTAGAAGTTGTGTTGCAAGAGCATGATGTAATTTCATAGATAATCATCATGTTTGGTGGTGTGTATGATTTTGGGGTTGTAAATAAAATAACTACTTCTATATTGTATGGTTCACATGATACCAAAACATGTTGAGTATGATAAGATCTTTATTGGGGAGGTTGTAATGATCTATGTCAATACTGGTTAGAAAATCCATGTTAAAATTGAACTTTTTCTTCTAGTGGATTCGTTATTTTTGATAACTAGAGATTAGTACTATAATATGAGGGGTTAAATTGCATAATGTGGTGTTTTTATTATTGGACAGAGATTTTGGGTGGTTTAGGGGTGAGTTCTGTTGAATCTAGAGCTGTTCCGACAATAACTAGATACTGTATGAATGATTCATGGCCGGACAGATTGTGTCATGTCATGAGTCATCATAGAAAGGGTCCCTTGAGTTTCAATCATGAATTATAATAACCTGAAACCATGTTTGAAACCATTATTTTCCATTATTTAGTAATTTATGTGTTTTAATGTGATATTATTTTCCCATAATCCAAAATTTTCATTCCACTTAATTCCCTCTAAGGATATAGATGAGAATGGATCGTTTTTACATCTATGATCTCCTCCAAAATCATTCTTTCCCTAACCAATGATCCATTTATTATGATGGATCCATATTGGTAATTGTTATCCGTTTAAATCCCTTAATAGAAATTTTATAATTGAATTGATATTGAACATGGCTTGTTATTTATTGGAGAAACAAAATTTTAATTCAACTATATCTTGATGCAATTTTCCATCAATGATGGTGCTTTATATCATCATAGAAAGAGGATGTCATGTGATAATGAACACACACCATTGATGTGTTTTTTGATGAAGTTATGTCCCTTGATAATTATTTATTTGTTTTCCTCAATTTTGATGGAATTTTCCATAGAATGAAAGAATTTATTTGGGGATACTTCTAATTATGGAATGGGGAGTTTTTTATGAGTGCTCAAACTCCATTGGATGACATTTTATCTAAGGTACAACACTTGGTTTCTTTTCTATAATGGTTTACTATTTAATAATATTAAATTGGTTTATTTATTGTTTATCTGCAATAAGTATTTTACTCGAAATGATGTCAATATCATGAGATAAACCATTAATGGGTGGTTAGTAATGCTTCCGACATGGTGTTGATATCCTATATTTTGTTCTACAATGTATTGCTTCCCATTTACTTATGAGAGTACTTTTACTCTATAAATAATTAATTAGTAATTCTTTTTGATGAGGTATAACCTCATGGCGATCGATGGTGGCTGAATGGACCCTGACGACATATAAAAAGGTACTAAGATATTCTTGGATGGAATCTTGGTCCAGTTGAGTTAGGTGGATCTATGTACACAACCCTGAGGTTTATTCTTAGTTTAATGAGATGTGATTTGAATTCATTCAACCATGGGAGGTTGACCTAGAGACTCTTGTAATGCTTTGAAAAACTAACTGGAACACCTAGAATGATATTTTAATAATTTGATCAAATCAACTATAACAAGAATACTGGTTCCATTCCTAATTTTTAATGAGTTACTTATCATAACTAATTAAATTTATATGCCTAATTATCAAACATGGTATAAAGGCCATATTAGACCTTGTGTACAAGATGGTTTCCTATCCACCGATGGTTGAGGATTGGCTTGTTATATTTTTCAAATGTCATTTACTATTGCGCATATATTTATATTTAGTAACATGTTGTGCATGTTTTTACCTAGAGAAATATGTTGATATTTGATCACATGTTGTGTGTTTGTATCTTGTAAGATCTATGTTGATGTTTGATCACTAAGTAACAATTTGTAGCCCATGAAACCCATGTTGACATTTGATAACATGGTGTATGTATCCTGTGAGACCTATGTATGATGTTTGATCACAAGGTGTGTAACTACAATCCCACGGATCTATGACTATTTTATATTCATGTGGATTATTCTAGTTATGATGATTTTTTATTTTATGTTACAATAATTACCCCATTATATGAAGCTCAGAGCTAGTTCATTACATTATTACATTATCAAAAAGGATATGGGTTCAATCCTAAAGTTATAATCAATTTTTTAGTTTTGGAGAGCTAGATAAAAACATGATACCCATATTACATTATGAATAGAAAATAAATAATAATAAATAATAAAATAAATTTAATTTAATCATTGAAAAATTATTCTAATAATTCTTCTTCATAACCTAAGTTAATGAAACAAAATAAGGGTGTACTTGTAAGATCCATTCCTTTTCTAGAGACATATTAGGCTTGTTTCATGTACTTTTTTATGTTTTTAAGTCCCTTTTATTTTTATTAGTTCCTTCGTGTGATTTTTGGTGAATTTGTAATGAAAAATAAAGGATAATAGGATGTGCACGGTTTGCGCACAGATTGACAAACCATGCGACCAAACTGTGCCCTGCCTACAAAACTGGATATAGAGGTCTTCACGGTCTGTACACGGTTTGACAAACAGTGCTGCCAAACCACACCAACCATATAAACCTAGATAGATAGGTCTACATGGTTGGCGCATGGTTTCATAACCATGCCCATCTACCTAGAAAAATGGGCACCCAGATATTAATATCTGAAAATCCTT
Organism: Viscum album; assembly: GCA_963277665.1. Classification (NCBI taxonomy): domain Eukaryota; kingdom Viridiplantae; phylum Streptophyta; class Magnoliopsida; order Santalales; family Viscaceae; genus Viscum; species Viscum album. Next base: position 844,822,163 of record OY728150.1, on the reverse strand, counting down.
TTTGAAACCACCAGAACCCCTCGGGACTCTAATATTTCGACCTTGGCTTAGGCTAGATGAATTATTGATGTTTCCAAAGCCTCCCTGAGAGATTACAAGGTGATATGAACACTATTCATTGATATTGAAATTTTGTAATGAAGATCATCGCTCCTCCTGGAAAGTGGATTTCACCTCGTTGATTCCCTAATTCACTCCTCTATCATTCCATGATCATTTCATAGAGTATATTCACCACATCCATGGATCTAAACTTATAAGTTGAGATCTAGATCATGGATTTTGGATCTAGATCTATTTTTGAACGATCTTGATGCCTTTGATAATACTTTTGGTTTATGGATTTAGATCCAGATCTTGATCGATGATGTTGTGCCACTCAGATTTTGGGGATTTCCGTTGGGCTACCTTCCGTCAAAAAGCTGAGGTAGGTGGTCTAAATTGAACTCTTTTGTAGACTTGTTTTATGATATGTGAATTTTATTTTATGATTTATAGATTAACTTGACGATTGATTTCATAAATTTTAGTAATTATGAATGTGGAATTGAATTGAGTTTCCTTGGTGATTAAATTGATAATTGCATCATAGAACAAACGATGGGGGGGTGGCCAATTATATATTTTTGAGATTTTATTTTGTAATTGATATATTTATTTTATTCTGATATGATAATTAATTGGGTGGAATTAATCATGTAACTATATTTGGATATGTATGATAATTAATTTTGAGAACTAATTGTGTGCCATGATGTGATCTAAGATAATTAATTTTCAGAATTAATTATGAAATATATGATTTTTATTTGAAAAATTAATTGTGAATAATTAATTAGGGAAATAGAATTGTGTTGATTGATTAATTATTTGATGAATTAATTAATGGGTTATATGCTTACTAAATTGTTGAATTAAATAATGGGATTTTAAATTCTTAACTAATCGATGGATTAGTAAATGAATAATGTGGAAAATTATTATGACTTAAAGAATGATTAAATGGATGAGATTTTGTGGTGCTAGGAATGACATACTAGACCAATTATAATTTGGCACTTGGACATGGAATTCCTCCCCAATAGTTAACAATATTATGATTATGGGGTTCGAGGGATGACGACCTACACCGAATTGGAATTGGAGTGCTAGGTATGAGGACCTACACTCAATGAGATTTTCCGTTCTATCCATGACAACCTACACCAGATTATTAATGATAATAGTGAATAGTGACTCAACTGATAATCTATGTTCTTGGAATGACAACCTAAACAAAATGATTTATGATAACGAATGATTATTTTAATGGGAAACATGAATTGAAATTTTCCTAATGTGTTCATTAAAGATTAGATAAAAATGTGATAACTGTTTAAATTATGCATTGTATTTATTAATTCATAAAATTTCATGTACTATCTTTTGACGGAACTCTTTTTAGACACCTTTTGTGGTGGCCTATTGAGTTATAGTCACACCATATTTGGGCCGCCTAATCGGCACCCTAGCAGACATTGTTGTTGCAAGACTGGATAAGGGAAAAACCCTGTGATAGATTTCAGTTTTGGATTGGATAATGAGAGAGGGAACCAGATGTGGTTTGGGGCCCATTTGTATTCATTGTGTCTTTAATTTTAGTTTCATTGTAGAGAAATGGAACTTACATTGTCATAGAATTCTTTACCTTTCATTTGATTATTGTATTATCGGGTTTTTACTATCATATGTCATGGTATTGTTCTTGTTATTTATAATCTTTTGTACTTTTTTATTTTTATTTTCTTCAGTTGGTGTTTTATTCTGATAAAAGAGGGTACAGTCTCCCCAAGACTGACTTACCAGACCCTCGCTACAAGTTGGCACCCTCTGTTATACAGGGAGGCGTACATCAGGTTATGTGGTGAATCTGCACGAGGCACCGTTCAGTGGCTCCTAGGTTGGGTTGTCACGAAGTGGTATCCGAGGGTATAATACCCCCAAGACTATCCTAATAGACCCTCACTACAAGTCATCACCCTCTGGTGTACGAGGAGGTGCACTTGATGGCATGTGGCCAACTAGATCAGGGCACCGTTCGGTGGATCCCGGGTCGAGAGGTCACAATGTGGTATCAAGGGAGTATACTATTCCTTCTTATTATTGTGTCTTACTATTTTTTGAAAGGTAGACAGGAGACTAGGAAGATTCATGTCTTGGTAATGAGATTGTGCATGGGAGTTACAAACCCATCTACCGGGGAAAATATGAGTACTCCGGGTGGGATTATTGTGATTTCTATTTTTTGTTACAGTTGTATATTATTTCACCTTTAGTGATGCACTTGTGATGTGATGTGATATTTGATTTGACAATTGTTGAAATTTTATTTGTGGCCTAAAGGGGGATGATAATTGAGTCTACATGCATCATTCTAGTCACTCAGGGTTTTCATGACATGAATCATTCTAGGAACTCATGGGAAAGCGGTTAATCGATATGTTTTTGAACTTGAACTATTTTCCCTTAAAGTGAGAGTGTAATAATGATGAAAAATGAAAAAAATGGGTGTCTAATGAGAACATAGACTAATGAAATGGGAATTATTAATTAATTAACTATTTAATTAATTAATTTGAGAAAATATTACAAATAAATGGTTGATTAATGAATGCGAATGAATGAACCCTTGTTAACCGAGACCTTGGAGTTGGATGTTTAAAGGTAGTGATAAGGCCTCAGGGTTGACAGTGTGGTGAGAAATGGGAGAAATGGCATGTTGAAACAAGTTGTGTTAGTATCTTCCCTTATATAAATATTATAGGCTTGTGTTATGAGACATATAACGTGTGTTTGGATTTTTATAGATATGCCTCCACGACGCTTGTTGAGGGTGAGACTGAGGGGTACGACCTAGAACAAACATCCAAACCGAGAGATTGATGCACAATTGGTTCAAGTTGGGGATGAATTGGAATAGTTTCTAGATAAATTTCCTTTTTTGATGAAATTTAAGGTGAGAGACCCAGGGAAGGTTTAGAAAAGCATGTCTTAGTTGACAATAGAGTTTCAGCTACAACACCCTTCGACTTTTAAGGTAGAGGGTGGACCTGAGGGATGTGAATTCTGAATTGAATACATAGAGACGATACATGACCATTTTGATACTCCGGTAGAGAGGATGGTCAAGTTGGATGCTTATATGCTGTTGGGTTCTATAAAGAACAGGTGGGGCATTCAGGTACGATCTGGATAGACTGATGGTAGGTTATGAAAGGAAATTCTAGAGAAGATCTTAGAACACTTCTACCCAGACATGCTAAGGAAATAGAAGGACTTAGAGTTTATGCATCCTACACAACAGAGCATTTCTATAATGTATTATGCTGAATGTTTCATAGATTTATGGTGTTTTGTTCCAGCTTTCACGGAAGATGAGGCTTCTTCAGAAAAATGTTTTCCGGACGGACTTAAGTGTGAAATTAAGTCCCTAGTGAATATATTTAGGCTGGATAAATTATCATAAGTGGTTAATCATGATATTATTTCAGAGGGGAACCTGAAGAAATCTTATTGTACTGGACAGGTAGCTGGATGATTATAGAGTGTACCTTCTAAGAGTAGGAAGCACCATCACGAGAATGTTAGTTAGGAAAGTGGAATTCAAGGTGGGAAGTCATGAAGAATGGTTACATGGGAGTTTTCTCATATTCTTTTCCACTAGTGTGGTAGGTAGGGACACAATCGTACATGTTGTGCTAAACCACCCATGGAGGGTTGATTTTGTGGAAATATGGGACACCTAAAGATTTTCTATAGGAAGTAGTAGAAAGCTAGTGCTGAGGGGGCAGCTTCTTAGAGTCGAATTGTGGGAAGGGTTCTTCTACACCATACATGTCAAGAAGCTATAGTTCTACTAGAAGAGGAAGTAGAGGCATCAGACAAGGTGCATCATAGAATGAGAACCTGTATAATCAGAGTGGTGCTACTCCGGGGAGCAAGGTGACACCACATGAATGAGGGATAAGACTGTTACATGCAGTGCAGTCTACACTTTTGGAGGGTGTGGCTAGAATATTGACACTGATAGGTACAATTCTAGTTGATTTTAATTTAACTACTACATTGTTTGATACTGGTGCTTCTCATTCATTCATATCTTCAAATCTTGTTAATGGATTGATCTTGGAGATGGAGTCCATAAGTGGGGTGATGAATATCGATACAACATTGGAAACATGTTCTAGGGTTATCTATTTATGAAAGGAATGTTCTATTCATATTGGAGAGTATCATTTCATTTGGGATATATATGTCCCTGATATAATGGGATTTGGCATGATTATGTCTATGGTTGGGCTAGTCACATACCGATACCACATAGATTGTTACTAGGGAAGAGTGACCATTATATCTCCTGAGGGTGGAAGTATGTTCATTGTGGAGAATAGGATATCCCTACAAGAAGAGCAAGGAAAATTACTCAGGAACTGGGAGAGATCATGACCCAAGTAGCTAGTATTTTTCTAAATGATGGGAGTGGTAGTCTAGATTTCATTCCACCAGTATTAGAACTATTTTAGGATGTCTTTATTGTAGACTTTTTAGGGTTACCACTTGAGTGATACCTAGAATTCACTATTGATCTCGGGTTGAGTCAGTATCTTTTCATCCTTACATAATGGAACCGACTGATCTTTATGAGATCAAAAAATAGTTGTGTGTGTTAGAGGATTAAGTGTAACGCCCCGACCCCAGCTACCTGGAGTCGGTGCATTACTTCGTAACATTGGCATGATCACAAAAGATCAAGTCTCGAAAGACCAATTAGTTTAGTAGCCTTGGAAACACTAGATACATTCATAAGTCTTACATTACATCATAAAATGAAAAACTAATAACAAAGTCTTCATAGTCCACACTCATATCCTCTTCTGACTATCCCTGCAGGTCATTCCTAAATACTTCTTCACATCCTGGAAAATATTAAAACATTGAAAGGGGTGAGCTTAAATGCTCAGTAATGATAACAATATTGCGAAAGCTTTCATAAATAAACATAAACATTTAAGGAAATGTATAACTAAAAAAAGCCTTTTAAACTTGAACATCAACATAATATGGCAAAAGTAAAATGAGATAATGCCATTTACTTCTTCACATGGATATTCTACTGGTCGAATAATCACATGAAATATCATTAACCACTTTCATAATGATGGAATTCATAATTCCAGACTATCATAACCACGTAGCCAAGGCCTCGTGCCAAGACCACAAATAAGATTTTGTCAAGGCCTCGTTCCAAGACACTAGTTTGTCTCATGAGACCTACCGAAGCAATTTTTTTAGAATATACTTACATTTAAAATTGCTCAAATATACTCCAGTGTTTTTTTGAAAACATTATGAAAGATTCTGAAAACAAAATAATTAATTCTGAGACTGCTCGAATAATTACAGGCCATGATGGGTCCATGCCCAATCCCTTCCTGTCTACCACACTCGAGAGTCAGGTTTTCTGAAAACATTTTTAAGCTTGCGTTAAATACGTATACATTTGCACTGTATTTTCATATATTTTAGAGAAATATATCTTTTTTGAAATCATTTAAAAATCACATAATTATAAAATAAAACCTTTTGAATAAATGTAAAAGTCAGAGGGGTTTATACACCGTATAAAATAAAGTTGTGTACAAAACAAAATATGCCACAATGAAATGAGATTGAGACGAAGTCTTTACAAAGATCATTTTTTTAAAAAAAAGTACATCTATCATGTGTATTCACTATAAGTACACATAAATAAAGTAAAAATACAAGATAGGACATAATAATATCATGACATAATTTTAAAGTAGGAGATTAACCCAAAGAATGGAAGTTGGGTTATGAAATTCCCTTACCTTGCGTCCTATCCTGACTCGACGGTTCTTTAACCTCCTTCAAATCGGGTAACTCTTTTTGATTTGAGCCAAAGGCTTCCTTGGGAAGAATTATGCCCAAAGTGTGGCTTCTAGGAGTAAGGTAGGGAAGTTGGGAGAGTATTTGGGCAGAGGATGGCTGAGCCAAATGGCTTGAAAGTGTGAATGAGGTGGTAGAGGTGGGGGCCTTTTATAAGAGGAGAGGAGGGGCAGTCTTGGAAAGTAAGGAAATTTTACATTATTATACAATGATTTTCGGATTATAAAGGTCCCACACTTATATAATTCGTGGATAAGGTGATAAGGGTTCGAAATATACCCATCCAATAGTCTTTGGACAAGTGTAAGCCTTGGATTGTACATTATCTTTTCATTTTATTAAAATCGTTAAATAATGAGGTCATCGCTGCATCATAATGATGTCATAAATAATTTAATATATTTAATTTCTAAAAATTATAAAAAAAAATACTATTATGTACGAAATATTTTTATATTTCCAATGACTATTTATAGTAAAAAATATGACTTGTATAACCCCATTTAAATTTTTTTTTAGTAAAACATTTCATGTTTGTGTCATTTTTTACTTTAACATTAAATAAAAGGTATTTATGTCATTTTCTAACTAAAGTGGATCCATGGGGTCCCCAAGTTGACCCATGGATTGTCTTGGTCGGCCATGGAACATCCAATGAGGGTAGGACATCTGTCAAGCTCATTTCATATTATGAAAACATTATTTTTACCTTAAACTACACTAATTACCTCTAATCGCGATTAAGAACTTAAAAGTTACTATTCAACAAAAATTATTTTAATCTCATTGAACCAAATTTTACTTCTTAATGATAATCATGTATTTCAGATTTTTGAAAATCAAATCACAGAAGTGGTAATATTTCATTTAAACGAAAAATCAGTTATTTAACTACCACTTAGTGGTTTCACTATTCATCAAAAATTGAAGTTATTCAGAACAATGCCAAAATTTCACCCTAAGATATAATTGATATTCTGAATTCAAAAATGATGTCTATTTTATGAAATTTCAAACATATAAGTTTCATTAATTAATTTTATAATTAATTCCCGCTATCACAACAAATAGCGTGTTTTTAAGAAACAATTTATATCAAAAGATTGACAATTGTTTATGTCCAATTTCAAAGTGAAATTAATTCTAATGAACACCATTGGAGAAAATGGTAAAAATATATTCTAATTATACATTAAAACCACTCAATAGTATAACTTATCACTATAAATTATTTTTATTAAAAAAGTTGTTTTAATTATTTTTCACTATTCATAAAAATTTGGAAGTTCTCAGAAAATTACAAAAAATTAAACATAGGATAATTTCATTATTAGGAATACAAAACCGAAGTCCATTTTGAAATATAAAATTTCTAACAATTTAAAAAGTGGTTTTTACTAGTCATAATGGCTACTTTGAATAGTTGCGGTGTGTTGGAACTCGAAGTTGCGTACAATGCAAGCTATTGCATTATTGAATAAGAAGCGTATCATGGAAGCTCGGGGTGTTACATTAAGGGTTTATATGTCTGAGTACATCACCTTGGGGTTCACCAGTTTTGTTTTCTAAGATTACAGATGGGAGTTTAAACATGAGTGTTGATTACCGAAATTTGAACAAAATAACTATGAAGAACAGATATCCTCTTCTGCAAAATGATGATATGTTTGACCAACATTAGGGGGATACTTTGTTCTAAAATATCTATTTGAGATCAGGGAGCCATCAGGTGAGAGTTTGGACTTCTAATATACCATGAACTGCTTTCAAAAGAAGGTATGACCTATATGAGTTTTTCGTAATGCTATTTTGATTGACTAGTTCTCTAGTAGTGTTTATGGCCTGGTTGAACAAAATGTTTCATCCATAGTTCAGTTATGTGGTGGTTTCTGGGGAATACATCTTAGTGTAATCGAAGACTCCTGACGATCATGCTTAATATCTTGACATCGTCCGAGGTACACTACGAAAGCATCGACTATATGAGAATCTATCTAAATTTCAATTTTGGATAGACATGGTACGCATTTTGTAGCACATCATCTCGGAAGAAGGTGTGGTAGTGGACCCAAAAAAAGTGCAGGAGGTGATTTCATGGGAGCATCGCAAGACTGTTTTTGATATTAGATGCTTTTTGGGATTAGATGGTTATTAAATAAAGTTTATCTAGGAATTTTCCCATTTGGCATCATCGCTTAATTATTTGACAAAGAATGGGATAAAGTTTGTTTATATAGAATAAAGTGATATTTATTTCTAGGAGTTAAAGAAATGCATGACATCAGCATCAATTTTTTTCTTTGCTGAGTCAGGTGAGGAGGAAACGGTGTATTGTGATGATTTTGGGTTTGGACTAGGAACTGTATTGATGCAAGGGGATAGAGTCATTGCTTATAGGTCTCAGCTATTGAGGACACATGAATGGAATTACCCTACACATGACCTTGAGTTCGAAGAAGTGGTTTATGCACTTAAGTGTTGGTGACACATGCTTTTGGGTGAAATGTTTATAGTTTTTATGGAATTAAAAATATTGAAGTACATATTTTCGTAGTGTGAATTGAATCATCTACAGCGAAGATTTGTAGAGTATATGCAATCATATTATTTTGAACTATCATATACACTAGAGAATTGGAATAGTGTGGTTGATGCCTTGAGCTAAAAAACTCTGACACAGTTGGTATAAGAGTCAAGTGTAGAGTTGAAGATGATGACTTTGCTGGCAGAAATGCATGTGGTGGTTCAGGATAGTCAGGAGATAATGACTCTGGTTTTTGTAGTAATGGAGTATACACTCTTCAGATGGATCTGTGATAGTCAGTATGATGATCCGGAGTGCTTAGAATTTATAGAAAGCATTGAAGGTGAGGAGACACCTTCATACTAGAATATAGATGAGGATTAAATCATCTATGTGAAAAATCAGGTTATTGTTCCTACGAGTATGCAAGAGTAACTCATGATATAATTTCATTCTTCAAGGTGGGTGGTACATCCTAGGGTAACAAAAATGTACCATGACATTTGATGACATTTTTGGTGGATAGGCATGAAAAAGTAGATATTAGGGTTCGTAACACAATGTTTCACTTATCAGTAGGTGATAGTATAGCATCAAAGACATGGAGGCCTATTGCAGTCGTTAACTATTCTTGAATGGAAGTGGTATGACATGAATATGGACTACATGGTAGGAAATCCAAAGTCTATTTGAAGGAATAACGTTATCTGGGACTTTTTGGACCGACTAACAAATGTATCAGACTTCATTCCTTTCAATGAAGCCTTTATAGTAGAGCAGCTGGGAGAACTGTACGTTAGGGAGATAGTTTGTTTGCATGGGGTTCCATGGACTATAGTTTCATATCGTGATTCATTCTTTACTTCCAACTTCTGGAAGGGCTTAAAAATGGTGCTTGATACTTAGGTTCTGTTAAGTACGACCTTCCACCCAATGTCATATGGGAAATCGGAGCATACCATACAAGAGTTAGAAGATATGTTGCGGGTATGTGTGCTTTTCTTTCATGGTTCTCTGGAAAAGCACTAGGCTTTAGTGGACTTTCCCTATAACAACAGCTACCAAGAAACTATACAATTGGAACCATATGAGGCATTTTATGAAATACCATGCAGATCGCCGCTATGTTAGTTAGAGATGGGTGAGTCAGAGCTACTGGATTGAGTCTCTTTTAGGAGACATTAGAGCGGGTGGTGTTGATTCAGAAACGTATGTCTACAGCTCAGAGTAGACATAAGTCCTATGCTGATAAGAAGCGATAACCCTAAGTGTTTATAGAGGGTGATCATGTATTCTTTCGGGTGTAGCCTTGATTGGGTAACCACAAGGTATGCAGGTAGGTCACGTTATAACCAGGTTTGTGGGACCGTTTGAGGTGATGGATAGAATCAGGTTGATTCTGTATTGATTGGACCATACATAGAAATATTGCGCAATTTAGGATTTTTTCCATGTGTTACATCTATGATGGTACTACCCCAACCCTTCTTATGTGATTTATATGGAGAATTTTTACCTAGAGATAGATGCTTCCGTTGAGGAGCATCAGGTACGTGTACTAGGTCACAGTGAGAATGTGTTATGGGGAAATACAATGCCATTAGTTCATGTGTTATAAAAACATGGAAATTTTAAAGATGAAACATGGGAATAGGAAGAATACATGAAAGATCAGTGGCTCAATATTTTTTGCCCGAAATCTTAGATAAGTTCAGGAGTACAGCTCAAGGATGAGTTGTTATAAGGTGTGGATACTGTAAGATCACAAACTTTTCTGGAGTCATATCAGGCACGTTTTAAAGAAATTTTTGATGTTTTTATGTACCTTTGATTTGCATTAGTGTCTTGGGATGTGTTTGGGTGAATGTTTAAGGAAAAATAAAGGAAAGTTGGGTGTGCACATTTTGCGCATGGTTTGAAAAACCAGGCAACCAAACCCTGCAATGCGTTCAATACTGGACAAAGAGGTCCCCACGGTTTGGGGATTGTTTGATAAATCATGTGGCCAAACTGTGCCAACCATAAAAATATGGAAAGAGTGGTTTACATGGTTTTCCCACGTTTTTACTTACCATTCACCTCTTCCTAGAAAACCATGAACGAGGATTTTAATATCCGAAAAAACATTTTAAAACCACACGAACCACCCAAAACTCCCATACTTCGACCTTGGATCAGGATTGAAGAATTCTAGGTGTTTCCAAGGCCTCCCACAGAGAATCCAAGGTGATTCTAACAAAATTCTTTCAGATTGAAATTTGGGATTGAAGATTCTCTCTTTTCCTGGTAAGTGTATTTCATCCCTTTGATTTTCCCGTTCATTCTTCTATCATTCCTCGATCTTTTCATGGAGTATCTTCACTATCTATATGGATCTAAACCTATGAGTTGAGATATATATTTAGGATTTTTTATCTAGATCAAGTTTTGCATGATCTTGATTCATTTGATATTACTTTTGGTTTAGGGATTTAGATCCATAGCTTGATCGACGATGTTGTGCTGCTCAGATTTTGGGGTTTTCTATTGGGCAAACTTCCATCAATAAATTGAGGTAGGTGGTTAAATAAAACTCTCCCATAATATTATTTTAGGATATGTGATTGTGGTTTATGATTTATAGATTCACTTGATGATTTATTTCCTAAATTAAAGTAATTAGGAATATGGAATTCAATTGAGTTGCCTTGGTGATTTAATTCATAATTGAATCATAGAACAAACAAGGGGGGATTCCCAATTTGATCTTTTGGAGATTTTATTTTGTTATTGAGATATTGATTTGATTACGATAAGATAAATAATTGGGGGTAATTAATAATGGAGGTATATTTGTCTATATAAGATAATTAATTGTGATGAGTAATTATGTTCCATGATTTAATCTAAGATAATTACTTTTGTGAATTAATTATGACTTGTTGAATTTTGATTTGTATAATTAATTGTGAAAAATTTATTTTGGAATTAGAATTGTGTTGATTAATTAATTAATTGATGAATTAATTAATGGGTTATATTCTTATTTAATTGTTTAATTAAATAATGGGATTTCAAATGTTTTACTAATCGTTGGATTAGTAAATGAATAATGTGGAAAATTATTATGTCTTAAATAATGATTAAATGGATGTCATTTTTTGGGAATAGGAATTACGTCCTAGACCGATTAGATGTTGGGACTTGGAAATGGTGTCCCTCCCAAGAAAATAACCAAGATTCAGATTACGAGGTTCTAGGAATGACGACCTACACCAAATGAGAAATGGAGTTCTAGGAATGATGACCTACACTCAATGAGATTTGTGGTGATAGTAATGATGAACTACAAAAAATGATTAATGATAATAATGAAAAATTATTCAACTTATAATTAGAGTGCTAGGAATGATGACCTACAACAAATGGTTTATGATAATGGATGATGACTCTAATTGGAAACATGAATTGAATATAGCCTAATGTGGGGATTAAAGATTAAATTAAAATTTTCTAACTATTTAAATAATTCATTGTATTTATTAATTCATAAATATGAATGCACTATCTTTTGACTGGACTCATTTTAGACACAGTTGGTGGTGGCCTACTAAGTTGAAATCAAAACCTATTTGGGTCTCCTGATTGGCACCCGAGCAGACTTTGTTGTTGCGGGAATGGACAAAGGCAAGGCCGTGTGATAGGATGCATTTTGGGATTGGATCATGAGAGAGCGAACCAAAAGTGGTTGAAGATACATTTTGAGCCATTATGTCTTTACTTCCAGTTTAATTATAGACACTTGGAACTTTCATTGTCATAGAATATTTTACATTTTAGTTGAGTATTGTATTATTTGATTTTGACTATCATATGTCATTATATATTTCTGGTTATTTATAGGATTCCATACTTGGTTATTTATATTTTATTTTGATGGTATTTTATTATGATAACATAGTGTATAGTCTTCCCAAGACTGACTTACAAGACCCTCACTGCTAGTCGACACCCTCTAGCATATGGGTAGGTGCGTTTGAGGGGGCATGTGGCCAAATGGCTTGGGGCCCCATTCAGTGGCTCCTAGGTCGGGGCGTCATAGTACTAAAATGATAATTAAGAATTAAAAATAATGGAATCTATGATGAATCAATTATATAAATTAATATGAGTTGGTAAATTTCTAAAAAACCATTTAAATAACATGACAATATGAATAGTTAAGGAACAATCAATATGATAAAGTAATTATCTAATAACACATTCCATTTAATCGATAAGCTGGGAATTTAATGTTTCCATCTATAATTTCATATTAAAAATCTCATGAATATTTATATCTAAATATTGATTGAATATAATTCATTGTTATAGTATGTCATGATATTAATCCTGATACCTCTACTATCACGACTTTTCATAAGGGAGTTTAAGTACTTTATGTAGAAACCCGTTTAATTTGGCCAAATTAATTTGACTCACGTGACCTACAAATAAATCAAGGGGCTACATTATATCGAGTCCACCCATCACTATAGGTCTAAAAAATTACTCACATATGTAATAATAAATTTAATTCATGAATAAATATTACTAAACATCAAATATCCATATTGAGTAAAGGACACATATTTATCAATATTTCCCTAATTAATCAAATTACTTTCAAAGTAAAAAAACCATATCTAAAAATGGTATATAGTTTAGGAAATATTTATATATATCATAATCAAATATGGATATACTGGATAATGAAGTTTATAATGAAAAATGATCACAAGGAAGTGATTATTTCAACTGATAGTTAACAATCAGTAATGAAACTGATATTGTATAAGAAATTATATGATTGTGTAATTTCTATGTCAAATAAGCATCGATGAAATGATTAATAGTGAAACATAGAATAGCATGAATTATGAATGAATCACAAGTTGAAATGAAATTATATACACTAAATAAAAGTTAATTTGGACATGATGACAAAAAAATCTCAATGGAATGTAATTTTAGTTAACATCCCTTACCCCATGATTTCATTTGGATGAATGTTATTTAGCCTTATACATAGTGGTTCTTAACATGTTATTAACTTATTTAATAAACATATTAATATTTTATATTTCATATAAACACCTTTTATAACATCTTATCACCTCTTCGTTAAAAATATTTCATTATTTTTATAGTTCTAGGTGTTAACTACCCATTTTTCTAGTGCGTGTATCATCATGAAATATCTAGTTCTTAAATTTTTTTTATTGATTTATAATCTCCAAAATAATAATCATGAAATAATTTTCATATTTTTACAAAATTGATAATTCTAAAACTAGTAATTAATGATGGTTATGAAAAAAAAATTATGTTACGATAAGGGAGATAGTAGGTCGTAAAAACGCATGAATACCCTTTTCATTTTTCTATGATTATTACGTAAATGAGGAAAAATATATATTACCTTTATAAAATTATATTTATATAATAAATAGAATATTATTTCTTTAGATTTATATATATATATATATATATATATATATATATATATATTATCCACATGGTGTGGTGTTGAAAAGAGATTCACATCACTTCGTGAAGGTGGTAGTCCACAAATATACAAATGATGTTATCATATTTAAGTGTATAAATGATATGTTATATTTATACAAACATTAATATGTCATGAATATCATAATTATTTCATGTATATAACATATATTCATTAACATTGACTTTATCATCCTCCATGTGAAGCATTAGTGAATTATGAATCACATAGCTTGGTGGGGCGGTAGTTCACCGTACACTTGAGCTACGTTATCATATCTCCTATAGTATGGAAGGAATATATATATATATTATATAGTTAATCTATAGGTATAAGTATTTTATAAATTATATATATATATATAATTTATACCAATGATCATACCCAACCTTGAGACGTCAAAATGGAAGAACAAACTACATCAGTTTGTGAGGTGGTAGACATTCATTCACAAGAATGATGATTTCGTAGCCCATTTATTGAAGTTAACATGGTTTTAATAAATTAAATTATTATAATAAAATAACTGTATATGTAAAATATTAAGTTTAATATATTAATATGGTTTAATAAAAATTAAATGATGTTCAGAAAGACGTAAAATAAGGACACTCATTGAAGAACATTACCTCCCTATTGAGTATTCTCCTTAGGTTTTCACTAAATCGTATGAAAGATGGATTTGTTTAGAAAATAAGGATTATTTGATATGAGTATGTATGTTTTAAAGTTATTTTATAATTAATTTATGATACAATATGTTTTATCGGTGTTAATAATTGAGGTGGGTGAGTGCCCTATTTTAAATGAAGAGGTGTGGCTTTCTTATAAATACTCAAAAGTATTCACTATTGGGTGACCAAAATTACCTAAAGGGGATTAAAAATTAATATTTAATGGTTTTTAGGAATACTATAGTCTATATAAACTGCCAACAAAAAAATAAATTCATGTTTTAAACTTTTTTTCCTAAACATATAAGTTTCTATAATTTTAACCATTTTGAGTTTTCACTATGGTAACTACTTTTCTAACTTAAGTCATTTATTGTTTATGACTAAATTAAAGTCAAAATTATTATAAAGTTTATACCATATTCTTAGAAAATATTAATTCCAAATTATTAAATAAATTTATTATGTGTGATGAAAATTATTATTAATCAAAGCACATGTAATGTGAAAAAACATCATTTTAGCCTAAATTGTGGTAATAGAGTTATTTACCATTTAGGGGTAAATATAGTCACTATAAGAGAAAAAATTATCCATGAATGAAAAATATTTTTTATTTGTTATTATTTTAAAGTATCTTTTTAGAATATTTTATTTCCATTAATTTTAAATTATTTTATAATTTTTTTATTAAAATATAACTGTAATGTCAGTTTTGACATTATTCATTTAATAGAAATTTATGAATATAAGTATAGTGATTTAATTACAATATATTATTAGAACACATTTTTTACATGATATAATCATAAAAAAACTAATTTAACACAAATTATATCAATTTTCATCACTCTTAATATTTTTTGTATGATTTATTTTATTTATTTTCCAATTAAATAATTAACGCATTGAAATTTAATATGAATTTTTTGAAATTATTTCATATATAAGAATTAAATATAAATTATTTTTATGGAAAAAATAATTTATCGTTCAAATTAAT
Organism: Viscum album; assembly: GCA_963277665.1. NCBI lineage: Eukaryota > Viridiplantae > Streptophyta > Magnoliopsida > Santalales > Viscaceae > Viscum > Viscum album. The sequence continues at coordinate 844,806,489 of OY728150.1, read as the reverse complement.
GTATATAAATGAACCTATGTTGTTTTTCCTTATCCCAAAGATTTATAGAAATTCGAAGTCATAAAAGGATCATTTTTTTTCTTTTTCATTACATAATATATTATTTGGGTCATATAAAATTTAAAGTGTTAATAAATTAATATATTTTAGATAAATTGATCTAGAATGTCAAAATAAAATCATTAAATAAAATTAATATAATATTTTATGTTATTTTTACTCTTATCTTTGTTCTTTAACCCCCCACCCCCCATAACACATTTTTACTTCAACAACGTTAATTATTTACAATTATTATCACTAATAACTATAGTAAAAAATCAAGGTGAAATTATTATATAAAATAAATTATTATTGTTCAAAATATGGAATCTATTTTTCTAAATTAAACTCAAAAATCTTAAAAAATTTAATTTAAAATTTATCCCATAGACACAACGATATGTGGGTTTTTAAAGTGAAAATGTTAAAACGTTTACAATGTTTTTATTTCTGAATTCAATATTAAAATTATTAAAATTATCTAAATTATATTAATTGATATAAAATTCCACTAATATTACATTAAAAATAATACAAAACATAATTTAACATTTTTTATATTTTTAATGAAAACACATTTTTCAATTAAAATTATTTATTTGTAACTATTCATCAAAAAATGATACCATTTAGAAAAAACTCAAAACTTCAGCCTAATATAAAATTTCTATGAATATTTATAAAAAATATTTTATATTTTCAAAAAAAATCTAAATATGTGAAATTTTAATTTTAAATTATATTTTCAAGGCATGACTAAACATTTTTTCGTTTAAACCTGGTGTCATGCGAAACAAAACCTATAGACGAAATTAAATTTATTCATAATGAAATATATTTTAATGTATTCTAGTGTTACAATATCCATAAATATGATAAATTGTGTACTCAAAATTTAAACTTAATCTCAGTAATCAATGGTTTGGTATTTTAAAATACATTCATTGAAAAACCCACATCATAAAAGTATTAATAAAATATCCTCATAATAAGAGAGAAAGGGAAGTACAATAGTAATCAAAAAAATCACATAACTTGTTTTCTGAGTGGTAGAACATAGTTTTTAAATTAAAACATAGACATTAAATAAAAAACTAGAACCCAAATACGGATGATGAGTGATAGATAACATCAATCCTAAAAAAAGTGGGTTATCCCAAGATGGTTAACAAAAAAATACCATAAACCAATTAGGTGTGAAATTTATATCATCAGCAATTATGAAAATAGGATAAGATTTTATTCAAATATACTTTTTTATAAAGTTGCATAATTATTTTCATGTCTTCTAATATAATGAGGTATATTTACAAGACATGTTTCTATTTCATAATATAATTTCATCATTGGTTATTTTTAAATTCTTTCCAAACTCCAAGAAATTAATATCCAAAAAAATATAATATTTTTGTGTCTGAAGTACCTAAATTAAATATGAATATATTGTAAGATATATAAAATTGTGAAAACTATATATGTGTTTCTACAACTATTTTACAAAAAGCATATGGTCTGAAAAAGTTGTCTAATATGCATAAATATATATATGGTGAAATAATACATTAATATTTTAAACCAAATCCGAAGTAAAACAAAATCCATTTTATAAATGGTTATCCTTATGTCCCTTCCATATGATAATTACTCAAAATTTTATAAAGAAGGTCAATAAATTTCAAAAATGAACTTTCTATTAATCCAAAAAACATGAAGTTTTAATTAATCACCACATAACAAATATGTGAATACTATGATCATTGATTATCATTAAACATGGTAATAATCGGAATTATCATAAAACATTATTGGAAACATGAATTATTCCACATTCCGTAAGTGTAACATTTATAAATGGATATATTAGATAAATCCAAAAAAAATAACTCCATTAATGATATCAAAACCGAATTTTTCAAAAAATTATTAATTATTTCCATGGTTGTTAGCACTATCAAATTTAATTTACCCATATCAATTATATCATTATCCAAAAAATATTATCTCAATACTAGTAATATATTAAGAGTTATCTTTCCCTCAATAATTTTTTTTAAAATCATTTAATTTTTCAACAAAATCATTTTCTTGGTACCATTAAACACATGCTTTCTAATACTTTATAAAATAGCACATCAAGACAATCCTTATAACATTCTTAATTCTAAAAACCATAATATCATTAAAAATATAATTTTACAACATTTATCATGGATAAAAATACATATGAAAATTAGTCATTACACTTTGGGTTTATAAATATAAATATATTGACATTGATGACATTTGGGGTATTCTTTTGTGTAGTTCTCCAACTCCTTATTGTTGAAACACTAAATAAGAGTTTTTTATATGTTCTATTGGCACTATTTTTCTGGGTGACCCTATTAAATACACTTATAAAAAATTCCCAACCCCTTCATGAATTTCCTAGGGTGATTCATTCCACAGCTATCACATGTGGGAAAATCATTCATTACCTTCTTGTAATTATCCATTTTCTATTACATTATTCTCAATATTCTATTTAATTAAATATTAAATATAGAAATATTTTTCTATATAGATATCACATAAGACTATTTCATCATATAATGATAAATGACTGGTGACATTTCACTTAGTAGACTTTATTAATCCCATTAAATAAATTTTCAATATTTCATTGAGTGTTGATAATATAATTCATAGTATAATTATCTAACCTATTAAAGGTAGCTTTATACTCCATAACAATTTATTCTTCCTTTTTTTCTAATCTATAGAGAATATTATTTTACCTAGTGTTTTTCTCAAAAGGGAAATATTTTTCAAATAATTTCTCTGTAAAAGTTTTTCATTACATGAGTTATATTTCAAATTACTCCACAGTATTTTGGATCTATGTCCATCATTGATCAATGTAAACCTTGATGAAATAGACTATAATTGTAACATCTTCCTTTCCACCACATCCCAATTCCATAAATATCTTCACCACAGACTTAATATGTTGCTCAAATTCTATTAGATTATTAGTCCCACTAAATGATGAGGACCTCTATTTCATAAAGTGATCCAACATAAGAGAATATTTATGTGGAATAGGTTTCTTTATTCGGGAAAGGTTATGTGTCATAACATGATCAAGGTAACTAATATATTCCTAACATTCTCAGTTCCCATACTATTTAAATCGGCTTCCTCAATAGGGAAACCACTAAATTATCTATGAGTATTGATACCCTTGTTCCTTCCAGGTTAAATATATAAATAATGTAATATACAATATTAGCTCATAATAAAAAAAAATTAAATCATAATTTATAATTCCAAATGCGGGGTAACACTTTGCATAAATTAAAAAAATTTCAATTTTAATATCAAAATCATAAACTTAGCTCCTTTTAGGATATCATTATTTTCAAATCCTTTATAACAGTTTGAAAGGAAAATTTGAATAACCTTATGAAAATAGCTCATCAATGTCAAACCAGAGGTACAGTGTGGCTCATTTTAGGGAACTAGGAAACTCTCGAGTCAATCCCAATGTTCCTTTTTCATAGTTATTACCCCTAGGAACCTCTTTTCCATAACCATGTCCACTTTTCATAACCAAATAAGGATTTATATCTTGTAAAAAATATAAAATCATTATCTTACCAACATTTGGGATGTTATTATATACTATAATCATATTATATCTTGGGATTATGTTCCCAAATCTATGTTTTCCAAAATCTAGATTCAATGGTTTCTAAGAAAATTTCTCTGATACAAACTATAATGAACCTAAACTAAAAATCCCAGAGCCAATGCCTTACAATATTTTATTAGTCTAGACATATTGGATTGAATTTAGAAGGAATGATAGGTTCAATAGTTTTGGAGAATAAGATAAAAACAAGATACCTATTATACATCGGTAATGGAAATCAAAACATAATACATAATAAAATAAAATGAACCAAATCCTAGAAAAATCATTCCAATAATTCCTCTTTATATAATTGGGAACGAAGAAAAAATTATGGGTTAACTAAAATGGTCTGTAAGGGTAAGGTATAGAAAAATAAATCATGAATCAATAAGAATAATTAATATGGAATTATAAATAACTAAACACACCAACCATTTAAATAACTACACCGAATGCATAGATAAGGAATAATCAATATGGAAACGTAAATAACTCAGAACAAATTTTATTTAATATATAATCTAATTATTAAATGTGTCCAGGGATAATATCATAAGAAGAAATATCCTTTGATATTAATTAGTGAATAATCAATTATGTTAATGATTAATAATTGGATTTCATGATCTTAGGCATCCTGATACCTTTATTATCAAGACCTTTTACAATGCATTTTAAATACGAGAAGTAGAATCTCATTTAATTTTTACAACTTAATTTATCCCATGAGAACTGTTGATGCATCGAAGGAATATATTAACTTGGTCCCACCTACTAAAGACGGTCCAAATAATTTTTCATATATTCAATATTAAATTTCATTAATTAGTCAATATTCCTTAACACCAAGTCAATGATACTAGTTTATCAATATCTCCCTAGTTAATAAAATAACATTCAATGTAAACATTGTTTGTATGAATGGTGTAAGTTTTAGGAAATATTCATATTCATTATATAATTATTTGTATATTTTAGAGATATGATATTTTTATTGAAAAATGGAAATAATTATTGATAATTTTTCATGAGAATGTTAACAATCACAAGAAAAAGTGAGACTGCACAGTAACTTTTACCACTTGGTAAATATCATGTAAAATAAAAGTAGATTAAATTATTCAAATTGAAACATAATATACAATTTTTGATGAATGAATGATGATGTTAATTGACAAAAGGGAAGTACATACACCACAAAAATTTGAATTTGTGTATAATAACAAATAATTCTCATTGGAATGTAAATTGAGATGAAATCAGTAACCTCATAATTTATTTGGGATCATAATTACATATCCTATGTTATAGTGGATTTAAATATTCTTTTAAGATACTACAGAACCATATTAATTTTTACTATATCATATATGATCCTTTTAGAACATCCTTTCACCTATCTTTTAATAATATTTTTTTTTATTTTCATCATTTCATGTCTAAACTACCCTGCTTTCTCATACATATTTTGTCATGAAGGATCTTATTTTTTGAAATATTTTTTAGTTATATCATATCAAGAATGATATTCATGAAATAATTACCATATTTATACATCAATTAGACATTTCAAACTAATCATGAATGATGGTTATGAAAAAAATAAGTATGTTAAAATCATGGAGATGGTATGTCTTATATACCCATGAGTAACATTTTCATTTTAGAATGATCATTATAAAAACGTGTTAAGTAATATATTTCTATTGGAAATGAAATCCACATAGAATCATAATCATCCACCTTTGAGTAAACTGAAGAAACTATTTGTCTAAACGAACTATAAAAAGAAGGACAATAGAGTCACACTTAAGTTTCGAGACATGCATTCTAAAAAAAACATTGTTGTGAAAGGGTATTATACACACAATGTGACATCAAAGGGGAATCACGTACACTAGATATCTGAAAATAGTTTTGTAAGGTGAATGAAATAGGAGAGGTTGGTACATAAAAGGATTTCACAAGCGTAATTTTCATATGTTCCCAATGTGATGTCAAATTCCATCTTCCACGACGCAACTCCTATGTTGCACTACCAAGGATTTTGACTATATAAAGAAGGTATCGCCCTTTCATCAAGGTAATGAACCGTAAGTCAATTTGATTCTCTTTCACGTGCAATACCTCCCATTCCATGATTTCTTACAATCCATGAACCCTCAATGTATTGGATCTTGCACGATAGGTCACATATATACCCCCATTCCTATGGGCCTATAAAGGCTTAAACCTTTCCCATTTCCTTTCAACTTATGGATAATGTTCCCAAAATTACCTTATTGCACTCACCTCTTACCCTTTTACTCACCCATCATCCAATCGAGCCCTTATTTTTTTTCATACAAGCCTTCAATCTTGCACACACACCCTCCCTTAATCTCTATGGGTTTCCATCACCCTAAAGCACCATGTTCAATCCCCTTTTTCATGCACCCTTCACATATTTCTTGTACCCTTGCTCTATAGACCTTTAGGCTTACACACAATGATTTGATGGCCCCTCATGTGGTGTCCCAAATTGTGTTACCCTATTTTATTCCTTATTACATTCATATGCTAATGGATATTTCTTTTTCCCATAGTCACCCAAACCTGGACCCCACTTTCGACCACTCTTCTATACCAATCCCATCAGGAATTACTTTCACTTTCCCTTTCCCAGGTGTAGGTGGGTATTTGTTATGTATGTCAATGGGTTGAGGATTGGTTCCTCCCATCTGAGCTGCATGATGTAAAATTATCAAGCCCCATCATCCTCATCAAATAACTATAAACTATAGTCTCACCATGTACAATGCACATGGGGTACCACACCTCTATAATTTTCTATACCCACTCATCTCTATGGGAGTAATGCAATTAGATCCTCCCCACATGGAATGAGATCCTATTTGGACATATTCCTTGTGTAATACCCACATAATCACTCATTGATGCATCCTTCGAGATGTGACCATCTTGTCTAATGCTTCCTCTCATTTATCACACCCAGCATGACTCATGTGGGACTAAAGGTTGGTACTAACCTCCCCCTTCTTTCTAGTATCTAACCAATTTTAAACCTTGACCAATGTATCCATACTAATCTACATGGGTTTTGATCCTTTTATTCTAATCCAGGTACATAGGAAGCCCTCATGAGGGTCAATCTAACCAAATGGAAAACTCCGGTGCTCCATCCTATGGATATACCCTCATGATGTGTCACCTTCCCTTTATGGGACACATCCCTTGGATCCACCACCATGTGGTGTCTTTATCTATCCCCATCACTTCATCCATCACCTCACCCTTATCCCAGCGAGACCACTTTATCCAGCTCCATCAACTTGGGTTGTCTCAGGGGATAATCCTCAACCACGTGCCTAATTTCTATATTGTCCACATCCTTAGGTAACCTTAACCCAATATGTATCCATCAAGGCTACTACCCATGTGTAAGCCCAAGAATGTCTTCGAGAATATAACTATTTGTAATCCTTGATTCCATGTCCAATTTTAGAACTATGTTGACATTGATCCTGGTCTTCTACATAGGGTATGTAGGAAAACTCCATGAGGTTCAAGCCCATCATCCTCTCCCATCCAGGTATTTCCCTTGAGTCATCATATCTCGAGAGGATCATTCCCCATAATGAAGGTTCCACATCATTCAGGTCCCCATCCATACACAACATTCTCACAGGACACCTTCTTAGGTGTCTCATCATCCCATCCGAAACTACATAGAATTTTATCCCTATCTTCTACAAAGGGTACGTAGGAAGCTTGATTATGTTTCAATCACATCACCCCATACACTCTATCGATTCAATCCATTACATCTCTTCCACTTCATCAATATACATCCTAATTCTTACCAAGATGCCACGTACTAGCTCTATTATTCCATCCATCTTGTCCATCTCAGTGTGTAATACCCATTAACTTCATTGATTCCGTTAGTATCAATCAGTCAGCTAACCCGACATAATCCCCACATAATCTATATTCATCCAACCAAGAGTGATCTTTTCATGAAGGGAAGATTTCCATGTTTAATCACAATACACAATCACCCCTTCTAACTATGTGGTTTTTTATCCCTTTCTTCTAAATTGGGTACATAGGAAGCCTCCCTGAGGTTCAATCCCAGTCAATGGTAGTCCTTGGTGTACCCCAATTTGGGGTGCACTTCCCTGGTCTTCCCTTAGTGGTTTCTAAATCATCCATAATGCCTTGAAACCTTTTTCATATGAGATGAACCACCCTAGGGCCACTCTTATTGGTAATTTTGATTCATCTCTATGGTAAACCATACATGTGTTCCCTCTTAGTGATCAATGTCTTTGATTTTTCTCCTTGGGATGTTCTAATGGATATCTCCCTATATCATCAAGACGTAAAAATCGTGGACTATCATGTGTTAAACACGATATGACTGGGTAAAATATTGAATGAAATGCCTCTTGAATAAGATAACTTGTGATCACAACAAGATGCCTTAGGTTCCATGACCTTGATAATCCCTCCTATTAGGATGAATACAAATTTTCTAGTGTTCCAGTGCCCAGAAATGTTACTAATGCTCAACACACCTACTCTCCTGACCAAATATTGTTGCCTGGAAAAATACCCTAGGGATTTTCCAAACACACGTAGTGTAATTAAGTAGCATACACAAAGATATGGAACTAGGAAATAGTTTCATGACCTATGACTCAAATCGATGAGGGAGACACAGACTAGGGGTACAATTACAAGGAGGAATCCCTGGAAGGAGTAACTGACATACCATAATCTCATTTTTATTAAGGATAAAGCATCACTCAGAAAGTGATTATTGTATCCCACATTTGTAAATATGTAATGTGGGGGTAAGTTGTGTCTGAAAGAGAAAAATGAAACACTTATGCCCAATTCATGAGCGAAGGAGGGCATAGACGAGGAAGATGATACCTTAAGAAAAGAATTAGAAATATAAATGGTGAATTTGATGTGAAACTATTATCCTAAATAGGGGACTAGTAGTGTCAGATTCATCAGTTTAATATGTTAGCTTATTACCATATCTAGATATCCAGCACTAAGGACCACTATGTAAATAGTGTGCCCAGTGTGAGAACTCACCAGTAGATGGGGAATTTGATCATTGAGTATCTTTTTTGTAGCATTATCAGTGTGGGTCTTTCTCTCCAGCCAGGGAAGATTGGACAATGTTAGAGAATAGGGATTTTCATTTTAGGTAACTGTATTGTGAAGATGAATCTTCCTACTTGACAATACCCAAGCTATAGGATACTACCCACCCAACACCTTCTGACTTAGGGGAAGGGGAAATATCAATGTGACAATCTCATATAACCTACCTCCACCACAACAACCATGAATTCATCAACTACTAGGAACCCATACTCTTTGTAAAGCTATGATATCATCCATATGAGGGTTATGGACACCCTTATATAATGGTATGATCAGGAGGGAGTCACTTCAATAAGGTACATCGATCATCAAGACCTAGAGTCTCTTACGCCTCACTGTCACCACCACCGAAAAGGGCCACAAAGGTATCCTCTTCTACCCACTCTAACAATTAACTTCTTTGGGATATTATCCTTAGAGTGATACTTTGACTCACTCCTCTACTCCTAGGAGATAGGGGATTCTTGATTCACCTAGGAGAAAACTACCTACCAGGATTCGACATAGAGGGATCCCACTAGGACACATCAACGACGCCAAAAAATAGATCTCCAGGATGAGGAATAGGTGGACCATTACCATGATCTACCACCCCAAGTCTAACTCACCATATTACAACATCTGATCCAAGCTCAGGAGGATTCCCATCATGGTATATCATCTTCAACAACACCTATGGACCATGACACCCTCATTGTATTACACCAAGTCTCTACTACAGCAGAGTAAGGAATCCTCGACAACCCATTAGGATCGATCCCTCGACACCCAAAATATGGGTTGACCCTCTCAGCCACCAGTGTCCCAATCATCCAATATTAGTCTATCCATGATAATGAGACTCTGGATGGAGGCTCACTATTGTTGTTGAAATCTATTACCACAATAGATAAAGGATGGAAGAAACTATTTGGGACAACATTCATCCCATTCAAACCGAAAAAACACTAAAGGGGCACTACATCACAAAGCTCCATCCCCATGACCATAACCACTATGCACACTAAGATGCAGTGACAGATGCTACTGAGAGAATAACATGCTTCATGAATGCTTAAATGTAGAGACATACACCTCCTTGAGTTCACCAAACTCCGCTCACACCATGATCTAGGGAAGGACACCTTTATGTGTTCAATGAGCTCCATGGACACCGCAAAGAAGCGATGGGTTCCTTTGAGAGTTCAATAATCATTATTGATGATGCAAAGTAGTGATAAAATGCTCTACGAGTCCTATTATCTCTATAGATTCTAACAAGTAGTTAAGGAATGCTCTATGAGTCTGATAGATCTTCCTCTGCTCACATAGTGAAATTTCATTCATGGAATGCCTCTGAGAATCATGATACCTAGTGCCAATAAATATGTGGCTCACCCCCACACTAAAGGATTGATACATTAACCTTTTCCCTTAAAAGATCCTATTTTGTTAAGCTCCCTTTTCTTCACAAACAAGTGAGAAAATGCATCAGACCACATTTTCTAGAAATTTAAAATTTATTATGTTTTTAAGGTTTATTTATAGTATTGGGAAGACCCTAGGTAATCTCCCAAGGATCATTGATAGGTTTAGAGTGTGTATTCTTGAAAAAAAATTACAAATAGAGGAGGATTTTTTGAAAACGTTTTAAATAAAATAACATAATTTAAATATTTTAATTGTTAAATAACTAAGTGGATTTTGAAAAATATGAGACAAGTGGTTCATTGGGTGTTTACTAAAAAATCAAGTACATCATTCTTGGAGATTATCTGGTGATTTAGGTAAGTCTTTGGATGAAATTAATTGGTATCCCTATTTCATTCTATGATTTTACATCATCTTTTGTTGAGCCAAACCCTAACATAAAAATCATATAGGCAGGGTATATATCTTATGAATAGTATAATAACATCAAATGAAAATTTAAATCTCAAATAAGTTTGAAGAAAAGGATTCTTTCTCAGTCCAATTATGACAATACAAGTCACACAATCAAGGATTCACACCGATTAGTTAAAAATAAAGTATATTACATTGGATTCAATCATAAAAAACCTTCAAATATGAATCGAAGTAAGAAAAAATTAAATGAAATATTTTCAAACACATAATACAGAAAACCGGTAGTAGTACATGTTCTGGATCTCCCTTTTAAATATTTATAGCTCTTTCACAATGAACACCCACCATTTAGCCCAACTTGGAGAGGTGGAGGAAAGTCTGATGGAAATCCTTCTTCATTCATTAACCCCCTATGTGGATAGGGGCCTCCAAAACTTCTAGTATTAGGAATAGATTCTTATAGGACTCCAAAAATGAAGATATTTTCTTTTTTTTGATGTTGCAAATGGGTATCCCAAGGAACCATTTTATAGGAAATATGGAAGGTGGATTTCTGGCACCCTTATTTCAAAAAAGCACTTGATACATGGTTTAAATGGAAAAAAGATTTATATACCTTTGTAAAAAACTAAAAGGTTGTATACTATCCAACTAAAAATATCTAATTAAAATTTGGAAACATTTTGACAAATACATCCTAATATATGGAAAGATCAAAGCACATCACTTTTGACTTTATGTAGATTCGGTGTGCTGGACAGATAAGGTCGGTTGGGGAAATTAATGGTAGAAATAGGCCTGGATGTCCTAACATGAGTTGATTCCCATTGTAATTTAGAAAATCCAATAAAATATCATCCAATTTTGATTCACGTATTTTTCATAAAAATCATAAATGATGGATTGGTGTTCGTGGATCCTATGATAGTTTGGCCCATTTTTCATCCACTTCTTCCTGGTCCCTCCAAATCACATCCAACTATAATTAAATTACATAAACTTGTAAAATAATCATTTTTATCATAGATTGAAACAATATAGTTTATTCAAACATGGTGTTAAATTTTTTATAATAATTGGAATTTACAATACAAAACCAGTTTAATTCTTCGGTGTAATTGGTGAAAATGAATAGTGAATCACAGTGTGATATCACCCCTACACCTAAACATTTGACCTTCTGTAAAAGTCACACTTCCAGAAATTATTCATGTTGATATTTCCATCTTTATAAAATTTATCATTCAATGAAAATTTAATTCCTAATAGAGATGTGACCAAAGAAAAAATCAAAATGAGTAGTTATTCTATGTGATCATGGAAAAAAGGCATCTCAAAAATGGTATTAGAATGAATCTCTAAGAGTTTCCTGATACCATTCTATGAAAATAATTTAAAAGTTAATCATGTCAATAATTATCCATGTGTATGTGTGACAACCATTTCATGCTATACTTTCCACATTCAATCAAGTAAAAATATGTTATTTTAAAAAATTTCAACGTACATGATTATTTCCATCAAACCTGCCCAACATCATTTATAATAAAATTACAAGTCAAACTCACTTAATAATTCCTAGAAGTTGGACTGTAATATCCCCATCAAGATACCCCATATTTTGTACATTTCATCACTCCCCTTACATATATATTTTCTAAAAATTTGAATGGGGAAAATCTCACACTCTTCTCTCGAACCAGCATAGCTCTCCTCACGACACTAATTTAAATATTTAATATAATATCATAAGTTTAGGAAGTGTGGTTTTTGACATACCCAATATAAAAACTTTTTTTTAGTGTACAACAGTCGGATAACATCTAAACATGCAATGATGAATCTGGTATAGTAATGAAATAGATCAGATAAGCAATGAACGCATGGGAAATCATTTTGGAATGTAGAGAAAATTAACATAACATATATTTAAATTATATTAAGTAATAAATTTTCAAACATCCTTTTTGGGTGAAAATATGTGTATAGATGTTGAGTGAAACAATTTCTCTTAAACTATTTACCCAAAGGGTACAATTATTCTCAATGGTTTAAAAATGATAAAACCCTTTATATCATCCATAAACAACCAAATTTCAAGAGAACGTCACACCGCTATTTTAAATTTTTTCTAAAATGAACATTTCATCAGAATTTTTTTGAATGATAAAATAATTTGATATATATAAATTACTCATGAATTTTTAATAACATACATTATTAATCATTAATCATATTCCATAGTAAATTGGGAATAAAAAATTAACATTCTGATATAAAAGTTATGGGGTAAACGTGGGGGGAATGTGACAGTACTATACAGAAACTGAAAAATAGAAAAATAAATAATAATGATGAAAATTACTAACTAGCCAAGGAATATACCCATCCCCCAACCATAAAGTATGCAGTATACTCAATGTAATAAAATGTAATGTGGGAAGGAAGGATAAAAATTGTTGGGTGTCATTCATAGATTACTTCTTGAACTAGGAGTTCCTCTATCAAGGAGTCTATTATGGCTTTAGGGAAGTGATTTAGTCGCTGCCCATTGATAGTGAAGGTTTTCTTGGTTTCTTCATTTTGAACCTGAACAACACCAAATGGAGAGAAATTAGTAATAGTTTATGGTCCAAACTAGCAGGATTAATTTTACCTGGATACAACTCCAGCCATGCATTGTATAGGAGGAACTTTTTCCAAATGTAAAACTAATGATGAAGGATGATATGGTCGTGGGTATCCTTGGTTCACTAATTATATATCTTGGAGTTCTCATATGAATCTCTTCTCATTTCCTCCATCTCATCAATCTATAACTTCCTTTGAGAACATGCACCAGAATGATTAGAATTTCATTATTTGATGGCCCAGTTGGCCTGGAGTTCTATCTCAACAGAGAGATGAAAACTCTTTCCAAAAATAAGTTGATAGGGTGAAAATCTATTGGGAGGTTTAGAATAAGTAAGGTAAGCCCATAATAAATCATCAAGCATAGAAATCTAATTTTTTTTCTAATGGGTTGAACCATTTTTTCTAGAATCAGTTTTTCCTCTCTATTAGACACCACAACTTGACCATTTGTTTCTGTTTGATATGTTATAGACACTCGATGACCAACCCCATACCGATGAAAAAGTGATTTCATTATTTAGTTGCAGAAATGAGAACCTTGGTCACTAATTATGATCCTAGGTAATCCAATCCAATAGAAAATTTGGGTTCCAAAAAATTCCACAATAGTCTTGGAATCATCAGTACTTATGGTGTGTGCTTTTACACATTTTGGCACGTAATATATTTCCTGAAGAATTTACAAGTTCCTAATTAATTGGTGAATTTTCCCCTAATTTCAATACCCCAAACCACAAAAATGTCCGGGAAGAGAAAGGGTTGCTATAGAATTTCATTTATTTCATAGATATTCCCCATTATTTGATAGTGGGGACATGATTTATATAAATCATGGGCATCCTGAAATAATTTTTGGCCAATAGATCCCAGAATAAAGGACCTTACGAGAAGTCCATTATGGATCGATGTATCCCCCATAACAAATAGTGTGGCAGAACCTAAGGACATGATGAAAATCGCTATCAGGAGAACAACGTCTGAAGACATGATCACTACATGTGAGAAAAAGGTAGGGGTCTTCCCAAATTTATAAAAATGACTCATGTTTTAGACGATCATCATGGTTTTTATTGAAATAATTAGGAATTCAAGATGCTACCTAATAATTTACAATTTTGGCATACCAAAGAACTACATCATGCAGCCGGTACTATTTCTCATCTAGAAAATGTCATTAATGGGAATATATGGGGCTGAGTTAATGTCTAAGGATGGGTGGATCCTATTGATATGGACATCCACCACATTATATACTCATTTTTTATCTCTAATATCTAAATTTGATTCCAAAAGGAGTAGAATCCAGTGAATGAAATGTGGATTGGATTCATGTTTCTTAAGAAGATACTGGATTGTTGCGTGATCTGAGAACATAACGAATTTGGACCCTAAAAGGTATGACCTGAATTTATCCAAGGAAATCACTATGGTAAGGAATTTATTTTATGTTATTTTTTAGTTTTCTTGGGAAGGGTAGAAAGTATGTGGGGCATAAGTAATGACATGTGGATCTCAGTTAACCCAATGTGATAAGACATCCCCAAATGCATAATTGGAGGCGTCACACATGATCTCAAATGGTAAATTCCACAGAGGTGGCTAGATTATTGGGGGTGACATGAGATTAAATTTTAACTTATTAAATGCATTCTCACATTATTTATCATTAAAATTCATTTTCTATTTGGAGAAAACAATAGAGGGGGTGCACGATTTTACTCATGTTGTGGATGAAGTGATGGTAAAATCCAGCATGACCAAGTAATGATCGAACATCCCAGTCATTTTGGGTGAATGTTAGGTAAGAAATGAAATCCAAAGTTTAATTATCTAGTTGGATTCCATGCCCACAAATTTCATGTCCCAATATTATACATTTTCTCACCATGAAATGAAATTTATCATTATTTAATTCGAGATTCACTTCAATATAGGGATATTGGACTGAACCAAGACTACTCCAAAATTCAACAAAAGAGTAACAATAAATAGTGAAATGATCTATGAATAATTTCATGAAATTTACTAGGTAATCCATAAAATACAAATCATGCATCACTAGAGAGATCCTAGATCATTTCATAGACCAAATGGAATCCACTTATAAGAAAAACTACCAAAGGGGAAAGTGAAGGTTGTCTTTTCATAATCCTTGGGGGAAATATCGATATGAAAGTATCTAAAATACCTATCAAGGTAGTGAGACTTTCCTGGTAGCCTCTCTTGAATCTGGTAAATGAATGGAAATGTAAAATGGTATTTCCTAGTGTGTTGGTTTAGTCAGTAGTAGTCTATATAGACACACATACTATACCATACACGGGTTGGAACCAAATTTTTTCATTTTTAATTTCTGTAAGAACAGTTTTTTTTAGGAACCACTTATACTGGACTAACCCATTGTCTATCAAATATGAGATAAATGATTCCAGAATCCAATAATTTTTTTACCTCCTTTTTTAAAACATATTGGAGTGTTGGTTTCAATAGGCGTTGTGACAACCCCACTAGTTTAGCCTCATCATTTAACAATATATGATGTGTAAAAATTGACGGTCTAATGACATGAATGTTAGTAAGTGTCCATCCCAAATATTTTTTATACTCCCTCAAAAGTTCAAGTAGTCACAATTCATTCTTAGGAGGGAGTGAAGTAACAATTATGATATGCATCTTGTTTCCATTCTGAAGATAGGAATATTTTAAATCTTGAGGAAGTTGTTTTAGTTATATTTAAGGGTTTTTTAGATTTATGGGAGTGTGTTTGGAAGTTAGAGGTCATTAATCTCATCTAAATACTCAATTATATCATCCTTAGATGAGGAATGTGATTTTATAAGCACAATAATATCATCGATGGTTCGTTGATCCTCAGTGTTCATGAAATCCTCAATTAACAAACATGCGTGACATTTTTTTAGACTAGTACAACATTTTATCCATTATTCATTTCCTAACAATTAACACAATGAATAATACTCATAGGGGATCAGGTGAATGAATATAATATATTTTAATGGAAGGTATTATATTTTTAGAATTAATAGAGAGAGAGGAATGTTCTTATTATTGGTTATTCATGTCATCAAGGATGTTTAAGTGGACACTTTCATCCCCAAACTACATATACAATGTATAATTATGGACATTAATATTAGTTTTTTGGGTTCTCTAGATAGTTCCCCTAAATAAAATCAAGGAATTTCTATTCAACCTATCATCTTCCCTTTTAAGAACTTAAAAATCAGTTGGAAAAATTTAAATTTTCACCCACATAAGAACATCCTCTAACACACTTGTGAGGTGTTTTGAACTTCGATTTGAGTGTTAAACAAAAATTCATGTTGGATTTAGTTATCTGACTTTCAATGTAGAGTAAATGGTGGGAGGAATCATATTTATAGAGGCACAAAAATCAATCCTAGAATTAGAAAAGTAATACTCCCCTATGGTGCACGGAATCGGGAAATTTTTAGGATCATTACATTTCGTGGGAAGATATGGATCTGTAATTGATGATAAAATCCTCCAAAAGATCATCATTTCATTACCTTTATGGAGACTTTGGTGTGTTCAAATCTCCTTCCGAAACGTGACGTATCACAGAATTTTATTCATGGCATCAATCAGTGGAATGTCGTCTAGCACTTTTTGAATGTTTCCACTATTTATTTATCAATATTTGTTTTTTTGTTTTTATAGTTTTTTTAACCCTTTAGGGAAATTTTTGAGGGAAGGTTATGACATGTGAATCATCAACAGACACACTCTTTCCTTTGGAAGGGACTCCCTCAGAGAATGGTTTTTCAAAATTTTGACTAATTACAACAATTGGGACGGTTTTTTTCTTAGTAGTGGATGACTCTAAGGTAGGGGTAATTTGGATGTTTAGCTGAATTATACTCCTAAGGGTGATGGAATTAACATTTACCTTATCTTTAGAGTTAACTACTATTTTAGAGGGTATTTTACCCGACCCATGACTTTGAATTCCCCCCATATAATTATCGATATGGCCTAATTGTGTTTTAGGTATTATAAACCTACATGTGTGGTTTTTATGGAATAAGATATTATTGGTATCCAATTGTTTCATTATATCAGCTATGCTAATCTAGGGTTTTAGAGGGGTGGGTGGAAAGGCTTTTGTTGTGGTTGGGTATTTTTGGGTGGTGGTGGTAGATGACTACTCTTCCCTAGTTAGTTCCATTATTTTTTATGTTTGTTTGAATACACCCTTGAATATATTATTGGTTGTCTTTCCACCCAGGGTTGGATGGATTGGAAGGTTCTTTCCTATGTGGTTTGTTATAGGGGCGTCCGAGAAATATTTCCACACAACTCTCAGAAGTTTCTCTTAGTAGGGGAAATTGGTCATAATAATGGTTCTTAGAAGAACATATTCCATCTTTGATGGGATTAGGTGATTGGTATTTTTCATTGGGAAATATAAATTTGTCGAGGATGGGTGCTTACCTCTTCGAAATTTGTGTCCACCTTCTTATTGAAATTTTTACTTTTCACCTCATGGACTCCTCTAATGGGTACATTAGATCTTGAAACAAACTGTTGATTATTCTACACCATGTTCTCAATTATTGTTCTAGTAGAAATTGTTGTTTTATTAACTAGAACACCACCTATAAGAACATCCATCATATTTTGATCAATAGGAATTAATCCTTCATAAAAATACTAAATTAAAAGTTGGTTAGTTTTTTGGTGGTGTGGGAAACATTAACAATCCCTTTTAAATCATTCTTATTATTCATGAAGAATTTCCCTCTTGATATTATCTAATCCAAAAAAATTCATTCCTTATTTTTTCAGTTCTAGAGGTTGGGAATTTTTTTCTTCAAGAAATGGCATTTCATGTCCACCCAACCTCTAGTTGCTGAATTATCATAATACAATCAAATTTCACAGTGTATTCTAATGAAAATGGAAATTCCCTAATCTTAACTTGTTCTTCATACACATTATTATGTTCTAATTTCTAACACATAGTATGAAACTATTTTAAATTATTTTGTGGATATTCTCCATTTAGCCTATTTAATATTGGTAATAAACGAATTAAACCATATTTAAGTTCAAAATTATGTGTCTCACGTTGAATTTGATTATATGTGGGTTTGATATCATCATCAAGTGAGGTTAGTTATTTTAATTTTCAGTTGATTTAATTACATTTTATAAATTATTAATTCAGTATTAATGTTGGTTTTAGGAGAAGAAGAAGGACCAAGAATTTTGTTGATGTTTTGTTCATAATCCTTCAAAGGGTTCTCTTGTGTGTCTCAGGGTTGCAGACGTAAGATCCTATAATATTCGGGTTCATATTGAAGTATTTCCTCCGATGAATATTGAATCCTTGAAAATTACTTAAAAATTATTATTTTTTAAATCAAATTAAAAACATGAAGGAAGAAAAAAATGAACGAAAAATTAGAAAACCAGAAATACATTTTTAAAAAACACCCACTAAAAACCAAAGGTCCTCCTTACAATAGTGCCAAAATTTTACCGAATTGTCATGACACCTATAATTGATTATGTTTTTATGGTTAATTTATATTATATTAAATACCCTAGGTCATCCATCAAGGATTTTTGATAAGTTTAGAGTGATTATTGTTAACAAAAATTAATAAAAGTGGGGGGTTTCTTTGAAAACAATTTTAATAAAATAACATAATTTAAAGAGTTTAATAGTTGAATAACATAGTGGATTTTGAAAAATATGAGAAAAAGTGTTTATTGTGATTTCAATAAAAAAATTCAAGATCATCATTCTTGGAGATTAATAAGGGTTTGATGTAAGTCTGTGAATGAAAAAAATTGGAATCCCGAATACTTTCCATGATTTTAAATAAAAGCCCATTGAGCCAAACCTTGGAATAAAAATTGTATTGAAAAGGTACATATCTCATTCATAAATAATAACAACCAAAGGAAATTTAAATCTCAAATAATTTGTAAGGAAAGTATTCTTATGTTTTCCAATTGTAACAACACAAGTCACTCACTCATTACTTTACACTGATCGGTTAAAAGTAAATAAAATTCAATTCAATTCAATAAAACAATGCATTAAATCATGAATAAAAGTAAGATAAATCTAAAATAAATGTTTTCAAATCCAAAATAAATCAATCTTGTAGTAGTAAAAGTATTATAACTACATTTACAATATCTATATATCTCTCATAATGAATGCTCGTTGTTTATCCCAACATCGAGATGAGTAGGAAATTGGATGGAACCTCTTCTTTATTATTTATTCCCTATGAGGATTGGAACCTCCATAACTTATAGGTGGAGTAAAAGAATCTTATAGGACTCCAAAATGGAAGATATTGTCTTCTGGTTGGTCTTACAAATGGGGATCCCAAGGTATAATTTTATAAGGAATATTCAAGGTTGTTTTAGGAACCCTGATATCGAAAAACAACTTGGCCAATATGTTTCAATGTTCTGAAAGTATTTTATACCTTTTGAAAAAAAATATAACGTTTTATCCCCACAAACTGAATATCTCCACCATAATGTTGTCACAATTTGGACAACTACATCTTGATATATGGATAGATCACATCCCACCACTTTGACTTCGTGAATATTCGGGGTACTGGAATGATCAGGTCGATTGGACAACTTAATGGGTGAATTGGGCATGGATTTCCTAATAATAGTTGTATCACATTGAAATTTGGATCATCCCATAAGGTATCATCCAATATGGATTCACGTACATTTCATAACATTCACAGCACTGGACATGTGTTCATGGATCCTGTGAAATTTTGGCCCATTTTTCTTCCACTTCTTCATGAGCCCTAAAAAATCACTTCCACCTACAATGAAATTATCCAAACAAGTGAAATTAACCTTTTTAATTGTGATTAACAAAAAATAATTTTATTTAATAGGGAGTTAATTTTTTATAATAATTGTAATTTACAATATGAAATCTGATTAATTCAGTGCCATAAAGGGTGAAAATTAATAGTGAATCACGGTGCGATTGACATCATCAAAAGTTTTTGAGAATCACTAACTATATTTTCCTTTGTTCTGATTTAACTCTATGTAAAGTGGTAATACCCTTTGCAATGCCCTATGTCCATCACAAAGGTGGGAGTACCTTTTGGTCACTCATGACTTCACTGAGCATTCAGCCTTTGCAAAACACCCTCCAAACACATGTGGACTCCACAATTCGGCTCAGTCACTATGTTTCAAAAAGCACCTTCCTTCGTGGGGAACAATTTATCCATGATTCACTATGAAAATTCCTTCGTGAAACTCATCAACATCATGAGGCACTAGAGCTTTTTGAAGCCCCTCTTAGGGAGGCCCTCTACTTTCCAAACCCCACCCCTGTACGACCCTCCAGGCTCATATGTAGTCATTTCTTGATTCTTCATGTGGTGTCTCATGTTGTGTTTCTCAACCTTATGCTTCTTCACATTGGTATGCTAACCGATATTGCTTATCTTCATTTCTATGATAAAGTGGACCCCTCGATTGGCCACTCGTCTACCTCACTATTGTACGATGTCGCAGGTTCCATCCCTTCACCAAGGGATAAAGGCTGTGATTCATGCATGTCTATTGGATGATGAGGGATCCCTCATCATTTGAGATGATGGATGTTGATCTTCAAAGAAAACTAAATCCTCAACGCATGGTGGTAAACTATGATTTCCACAAGCGGGACTTGTCTAAGAGTACCATAGAAAAAATGGGGACTATATTTCTCTTTTCTATCCCCCTTTGAGATTTTTCGACATGTGTGCCTCAGGAAATTTCCTTCTAATCCCCAAAATTATTTTTCGTGACTCCCTTAAAGATTAAGTCCTAATATCCATCTCCCAAGAATACTAACCATGCATAATCCCCACACAGTCCCTCATGGTCACTCCTTTTGTAACATGATAGTCAGGTCTATTAGTACATCTTGTTTCTCAAATCAATAAAGACTCATGTAGGCCTAGAGTAATAGTGACCATGACAACTATTTTTTTCCTTTAACCACACATAATCCCCAGAAAAACTTTGGGCATCTAACCATGTTTAATCCCCATTCCCCTATTTACTAAACTATATTGAATTTGATCATTGTCTACTAAACATGATATGTAGTAAGCATCTCTGAGGTTCATGCCCCTCACTCCACACAATCCATCTATTTTGACTATTTCAAATCAGCTCACTTTCATCCTACATGACATTAAACTGCTAGAATATTCTTCTTATTAACAATATATGTTTTGGACACTTTTGGGAATGTAGGAAGCCTCATTGACGTCCAATCCCAACTAATGGTATACTATGGTGCTATATTATAGGGATGTACCCTCCGGGTGTGACATCTTCCCTTTTTGGGACATATGTCATGAATCTATCCATTAGAGGTGTCTTGATCTATCCACCTAAGCAGCTAACCATGAATAAGCCCAAAATTTCACTATACTCCTCAAACCAAGTGCTCCCCTCGTGTGAAGGTCTGATAACATTGTGTAATCCCCTAGCACATCTTCGAGTCACTGTCCATTGTGTACACCCTGATTCTCTACCTCCATCCTAAAAAACACATCCATTGATTCCCATTCACTGTGATACATAGAAATCTTCTCTGTGGTTACATCCCATCACCTGTTCCCTTCTGGATCTTTTACATGGGTCCTTATGTCTCTGGAGGATCATTACCCAACCTAGAGGTTTCACATCCTTCAATTACCCATTCATGCATTCATTCTCATGGGCCACCTCCATAGTTGTCCCATCACCCACTTCCTAAACTATGTATACTTTTATCCCCATCCACTGGGATACATATGAAACCAACCTTGGGTTCATTCCCACCATTTTCATCTTCATGTCAGTTCCATCTCATTTATTCCATCCATCCCATCGATACTTCCCTCATATCTATCCTAATTTTACCCAGACCATCACATCTCAATGAGATCATGTCATCCACAACATTTATTCTCCTAGAAGCACCTAGTAAATTTTCAATGCATAATTCCCTCAAATTTCATATCCCCCCACCAAAAGAGATCCTCTTGTAATGGGCCATTATCCATGTGTAATGCCCAAGTCAACCCTTAGAACTATGTTGGTTCTGATCTCTGTTTTATACACAGGGATATAGGAATATTGACTATGTTTCAATCAAACACAATATTAAACCTTATTATTCCCCTCATTGTAGAACACCTTCCCTGATCCGCCCTCAGTGGTGTCCAGATCAGCCTTCACAGTGTGAAAACTTCCTTTAATGGGACACACCACACTCAGTTCTATCCTCATGGGGCATTCTGATCCATCCAGCTGGAAAACCTTCTAGGTGTACCCTCTGATGGAATAGCCTATCTGATAGACATTCATAAGAATTCTAATTAGTCTTATTCATCTCCTCTAGACCATAAAATTGTGGAATACCCAGTGATAAACATGGTAAGACAATGAAGCCCTTGGGGACATGAATCTGGAATGAGATACCCCATGATTGATGAAGGAAGCCATTGGTTTTTGCATCATTGATAAGCACTCTGATGTGGAAGAATATAGGTTTTTCAGTGTTTCAACTTCCAGAAATGTATTTGATGCCCTGAGTGACTACTCTCTTGACTTAAGGTCACTTCCCTTACATAACCAATTATAATTCCCTGAGATAAGTAGCATAATTAACTAGTATCCACAAAGATATGGAATCAGGAAATTGTTTCGTGAACAATTACTTATTCTATATGGGATACTCGTACTAGGTGATGAGTTCCACAAAGGAATCCACAAACAGAGGAACTAATATCACATCATCCTATTTTGATCAGGGAGAAAATAAATTTGAAGAAGTGATGAATGTCATCCACATTTGGAATGATGGAATTTTGGGAACAGTGAACCGTCATTGAGCATCGACACGACCCGTGCAGTGGCGCATTATAGAGACCCAAGCTTGATGAACAAGGAAATTACAATACTTTTGTGGAATAATTAATACATAACAAAAAATGTAACCCAAGGACCGTAATAGTTTATTGTCTTCGGAAACTTGGAGCATAATCCTCTAATCATGGTGGAAGATCTTCAACATCTCTCATAAATATCTTCCACTTTTTATCGTACCTAAAACCTTTCTTTATATCTTGGGTAAATAAAACATAAAAAGGGTGAGATCAAATGCTCATTAAGGGTATTCATGGAGAAAATAAAACAAACCATATAAATTTTAACATAAAAACATGAACATAAAGTTTAAACATCAAGATCTTGAGTTGTGAAATAAATCTTGGAGTTCGTAAGGCATAGATCATAAAGGAATATTAATCATGATAGAATAGTATGGGAATAAAACATGTAATTGGGGAATCAATTAATCACATGATATGATTTCCATAGTAGCCTTTTCATTGCTTCCAAGACCATCATAGTGGACAAAGTCCCTTATTGATTCGAGTTCACTCCTCATTCCAGCCCTGTATCATTGAACCGGATTAACTTGCTGTTCCTGCCAAGTCTATCTCATGAGATATAAATATTTACCCAATTCATTTAAGGGAGATATAGGTCCCACCCTTCTCATAATGAAACCATTATTATGTATGACACAAAATAATCATAAGTCATTCATCATAACCCAATGAATAAAATGGGTTTCATAAACATCATCTCATCATGAAATAATCCATATAAAACCAATGGATATCATTTCATCGCTATAAAAATCAATTTATGTAAATAATAGAGGGATTATACTTGAAATGTACACATATGAAATAATTTCATCTTAGATGGAAAATGGTTTTGATAAAACACTTGAAAATAATTCTTGAGGAAAATATCCTTTCTTCTTCAAAATCATTTTATTTTCACAAAATACCATGACATTTTAAAAGAAAATTACTTTTCTGAAAATAGTCATGAAATATTGTAGAGTAATCATCATGAAAATAAGGCATTATAAAACTATAAAAATCCATTCATGTTGTATAAGTTAAAAAAATCATCCTCGTACTTTTTCCGAAAAAGTCAAAAAAGTTCCTCATATGGTAAAAAAAAGAATGATTCCTTCCATAACATGTGGTAAAAGTCCAAAATAGGCAAAAATGAGATTAAAAATATATGAAAACATTTTTATAAAACATGTACATAGATGATAACAATAACCCCAGTAAATACTTACAAATAACAATCTCAGATAAGAACGAGATTAGAATAGTTATCCCTTACCTTAGGTCCAATATGTTTCATAAATATCTGAACCTCCTATATAATGATTTAAATAATGTCATTGATTTATTACAGAATCGTATTCATTGTTATGATATCATATACGGTTAACTTATGATTTTATATTACCCGTTCTTGTGTAAATTCCATGTTAAAGCAGCATTTTGGGTAAAATCGTTTCATTTATCATACGTGTTTCGACTTGTTGTTCTTGATATTATTACTTATATCTTGATATGCATAATTCCAGAATTTAAAACATGATTTATATATAATATATATTCATCATATTAATGTATATGATAGATCAATAAATGGAATGAAATACACCGTTCATGGAGATGGTAGGCCGTACGTACGCATGAATGTTGTTTTAGTTTCCTTGTTGAATTGAATGGAATTAATTAAATGAAACATATATGTACTTAAATACAGTATCATTATTATTTAATATCTTTCATGATTATTTATTATATGTACTTTATAATCATACTTTATTGGTTAATCATGGAAAATAAATCTCATTGCGTTCATGGAGACGATAGTCTGTATGTACGCGCGAGCGATGATATCATTCTTTTGATATTAAAATCATATATAATTGGATGTTATATCATATATAAAGAATAATAATGATGTTATATTTATTATTTATATCATTTATACTCATTATTATACCCATCCAAATGATGAAATGTTTGAATAACGAACTACACCAGGACGTGGAGACGGTAAGCCGTACATACACACATGTGGTGACTTTTTCATTCATATGATGCATAAAATAACTAATATGGTTGTACAATTTTTTTTAATAACATCAAAGTATATAGGAGACACTAGAGTTATTATTTTATAATGGAAACAACAAAGAAGGAGGAATTGGAAGAAGAAAGGAACATGAAAGAATCGGTAGAAGAGATTACCTCTTCTTCGACGTACCTATTTTTAAACATCCTCTTAGGGAACTAGAGTGGGTCTTTTGAGAAGACCAGAAACTCTATGATATAACTAGAGAGTTTGAGAAGATAAATTGGAATGGGTTGTCTGATATTGAAGGCTCAAAATTGTGTAAAGAGGAGAGGGAGGAGGTTCCCGTTTATAAGGGAGGAGAGGGGCACCTTAGGAAAAACATGAAATATTATTTTATAATAAATTCATATTCGGTTTATAATGGCTTTAAAGTGACTTATTTTGAGGATAGGGTGGGTATGGGTCGCAATACTCCCAACCAATATGTTTTAGACAAGTTTAGGTTACCATATTAACCTTATCATTTAGATTTCACTCTATGTTAAATAATTTATCTTTTATTGTGTCTTCTTGTATTCTTACAATATATTGTTTATAAACATAAAATAAACTGCCAATTGAACCCCAATTGGTTCATTAATGTCATATATATTATTATATATGTATTTGGGACTAAACATAGATTTTTAGGACCGTTATATCAATTAATAATATAATATTATTTTTAAAACACTTTTATGTCAATTTTTACACTATTTGGTATTTTGTTTTCCCTAAATTCATAACAGAATTATTAATTTGAAAAAAATTCATATAACCAACTCTAATCTGTTAAATTAATCTATATAATTAGTGTAATTCATGAAAAGTCTCAAATTGCATTTATTTTGTTATTTATAATATCAATTATGTTAATATTTCATTAATAAAGTAATTACTGCATCATCATTGTGTCATAAATAAATTAAATTATTTAAGGTTTAAAAAATATAAATAAAATACCATTAAGTAGATAATATTTTTATATTTCTAATAAATATTTATAGTTTAATTTATCTTATGTATAACCCTATATTAAAAATCTTTTAGTTATTAAAATTTGATTTTAACTATTTTAACACTTCTTTAAATAAAATAATAATAAGTGTCCTAATCTAATCAAAGTGGACCAAATAGGTTCATATTTTATTCCTAAAGTTGTTTTTGGTAGAATTACACTTATCCAAAAGAATTATTACATGTGTAAGGGTAATAATAATATCATTTTCCCTTAATTACCCTATATACTTTTAACCATGGCAAATAAAATTAAAAAAGTAACTTTTGGCCAAACATTATTTTTATTTTATATAACCACATTTTACTGCTTTATATTAATTGTGTGTCTTTTATTTTTGAAATTCCACTCGCAGAAGTGGTAAAATTATGTTTTATGTAAATTTGAAAATTCTTCTAGGAGGTGGGTAAAAAACGGTGAAAATTTCAATAAAAATTTTATATATCTAAAATTATTATAAAATGACTCCAATGAATTACATTGCACTTATATATTTATTATGTATCTATTTTGACAAAAAATAATTTTAAATAAAATAAATTATAATTTAAATAAAAAGGCAGCTTTAACCAATAACTCAGTGTTTTTACTATTCATCAAAAATTGAGAACTTTCAGAAAAATTCCAAAAATTAACCTAGGGTAATTTCGATATTCAGAATCCAAAAATGAATTATATTTTTAATGATAAAATTTATAAAATTCCAAAAAGTGGGTATTACTATTCAAAACGGCTAGTTTATATAATATTTTAATAACATATCTTTGTTTAGTGAAACTCGGTATTGCGTACAACACAAGAAATCGAGGAAGGTTGCTCTTGCACCTAATTCAAGCCAAGAGTAGTGTTGCGTATACTACAAGCTAATATAGTGTTGTGTATTGTGCAAGATAATCTTGGAGTAGCATACAACAAAACACATCAAAGAAATTAAAAAGAATAGTTCTCAAAAAATCTCGGGGTGTTACATTCTATCCCCCTTAAAAGAAATTTCTCCCTAGAAATTCTCCGAGGTTATAAATGGTTTTCTACTTCATTGTTTTTTCATAGAAACCCACATCATAAAAAGGAATACTAAATCATCATTTTAAAAAGGAATGTTAGAAACATAATGGATACCCAATGTAACTCATCACTGGGTTTCCACATAGGGGAATATAGGTGAAAATATGTATATGGAAGAGAAATCTAACCATCATGTTCTGATGGTGAGTGGTAGAGAACATGTCTATGAAAAATCCAACAATCACAAAGCCATAAATTTTTTATGATCAACAGTATTATCTGATTCATCACATATGATAGTACTAGGACACCATTTTTGGTTTTCAAGATCATTTCTCTAATGATGAAGAATTTTTGAATTAAAATAAATACATACATGATTTTGGTACAATCTCACTGTTGTTTGTACCTTTAACAATTTACACTTCATCTCTTAATTAAATGAAGTTGAATTTGTCTTCTATGATGTGTTAGCAGATCATGTGATAGAATGAAAGGTCATTCCATCTGTCTCAAACATATTTTTATAAAACGTTATATATATAAGTCCATCTATGGTGAGATTAATCATATATGGTTCTCAAAATGGAATTATAATTCATCTATCATACCTCTTAATAAATTAAAACTAGTTTCTACTAACCAGGGACTTCATGTAGGCCAGTGGTAGGTGATAAAGGTCTGTCACACTTCGGTTTTGGGTTCGATTCCTGCAACCTTGTCTGACGTGACGGGTTGTCTCTCGTCCTACAGGTTGTCCCTTTTTCTAAAACTACATTATTATAACATTACTACAATAAGATTGAAAACATTTCTATCCTTAAGCAATACTATCTTATGTCTAACATAATTCATTCCAATCTTTAGGGTTATCGAGAATACTTCGGTCCAAGCTCAATGTATAAAGAAATCGATTACTTGAAAAGTCACATAAAAAGCACATTAATACCATCATTTATCCCCCATATATCATAAGATATTTCTTTTTAATCACATTTCAAACATGTGAATACCATAATCTTATATTCTTTTGCAACTTGAAATAAAATAGCACCTTAGTGAAAACATGAATTTTGTCAAAAGTTAACTCTTTCCACATACGAAAATCCCAAAATTTCTATATACCCAAACCATGATATCACTTTTTACTTATATCAGTCATGAGATCATGAATACTATCAACATTTCATTTTCTCTGTATCCCTTCATTATGATCATATCATCTACTATCCAAAAATATTTGAATAACCTATCATGGTTACCCGTACCAATCAAAATATACTTCCAAATAATTTAGAAAAAACAATAGTGTAACCATCCATAGATGTGTATTTATTCCATAGTACCATTACCTATACAACATTACTCTTGATAAACATAAATCATTACACTACCTTCTTAAACCATTGACTGAGCTTCTACAATTCTTTTATCTCACATCTCAGTTATAGTCTCTCCATCATCATCATTATAAATACTACCCATAAGACCATGATGATTCTCTTCATGAGACTTTACCTTAGGGAATTGGTTTTCATAATGTTTTTACATTCCACATTTAAAACAATTATCCATTGTTGATGTCTTAGTAATAACATTATCCTTGTCATCCATGGTGTTAAGTGAACCTTTTCTTTTTCAATTACTAGCCTTGTGTCCTTCTTTTCCACACCCAAAGAATCTTTCAGTTCCTTTGAAACGTTCTCCCTGATGCCTATTCCCACATGATTTACATGAGGGAAATTGAACATTATTTCCTCTATGATCATCATGAAACTCCATCTTTCTCTTATTAGCTGAGTCGGGAAACATACCAACGTTGAGATTGTTGATCATATTATGAGATTTCTGATTAGGCATAATAACTATTTTTGGACTTCCAAATCTTGTTTCATTTGGTTGGTCAGGAATAATATCATTCCACTGTCCATCATATCCTCCATTATGATGAATCTTCCTATTTCCATCCATTTTGTAAAACCCAAAAAGAATAGTGTGAGAGGAAAAAATCATACTAGGAAAACAACAAAATAAAGGGGGAGTAACTTTAATATATAACATCTTATGTTTAATTCTAAGATTGATACTGTAATTCTAGTACTATAACCTATACTTATACTTAACCTTCGGGAAATCCCTATACATACCTTAGAAATATCTCTAGGGATCTCACTAAAGTTTTCGCATCCTAGTTTCCAAAGGTTGACTAAACCTTTGCTCTGATACCAACTATAGAGACCCAATCTTGACGTAAATGGACATTACATTACTTTTTCTGAATACTTAATACATAACAAAAAATGACACCTAAGGTCTATAATAGTTTAGTGTCTTTTGAAAATCAGAAAATAATAATCTAATCATGGTGAAAGATCTTGAAAATCTCCCATAAAGATCTTTCACTTTTGTTTTCTTACCTAAAAGCTTTCTTTATATCATGGGGAAAAGAAAAGATATAAAGGGTGAGCTCAAATTCTCGGTAAGGGTATGCATGGAGAAAATAATACAAACCACATACATTTTATCGTAAAAAATGTGAACATAATGTTTAAACATCAAGATCTTGAGTTGTGAAATATATCTTGGAGTACGTAAGGCATAGATCATAAAGGAACATTAATCATGATAGAATAGCATAGAAATAAAACAAGTAATTGTGTCATATATTAAGAACATTATATGATTTCCATAGTAGCCTAGGCATTGCTGCCACGACCATCATAGTGGACAAATTCCCTTACTGAATCGAGTTAACTCCTAGTTCCAGTCATATATCACTGAAATGGATTAACTTATCATTCCAACCATGTCTATATCATGAGATATAAATCATTACCCAATGAATTGGAGGGAGATATTGGTCCCACCCATCTCATAATGGAACCATTCTTATTGTGCCACAAAACACTCATAAGTCATTGATCATAACCCAAAGAATAAAATGGGTTTCATAAACATCATCCCATCATGAAATAATCCATATAAAACCAATGGATATCTTTTCAAAATAATAAAAATCAATCCATTTAAATAATAGATACATTATACTTGAAACATACACATACACTACTGGAAATGCTGTTTTTCCCAACGGGTGTTTACCAACGGTTTGCTAAAACCGTTGGGCTTGAAGGATTAAGAAATCCTTTCCCAACGGTTCATTGAAACTGTTGGGAAAAGCCTCCCCTTTGCCAACGGTTTGAAGAAACCGTTGGTAAAGGGGTGTGTTAATCACCTTTTGCCAACGGTTCTTTTGAACCATTGGGAAAGGGTTACCCCTTTGCCAATGGTTTCCTCAAACCGTTGGCAAAGGGGTCCTTAGCATCTCTTTCCCAAAGGTTCTTTAAAACCGTTGGGAATTATTTCCCCCAAATCCAGCTGTGAGGCTGCTCTCCCCCATTCGCAAAGGACCTAATTTCATCCGCTCCACCACTCTTCTCTCGTGAAATCCCCTATCCGAAGAGGTGAAAACCATCTGAAATTAGTTATCTTTTCATTTATACACATATACTTCTTTATTTTTATTATTATTGCTTTATTATTTTAGTTTTAAGTTATCAATCCACCTCCAGCTCCCTGCTGCTCTCCAAATCCCCCATCTGAATAGGTGAAAACCCATTTGAATCATCTAAAATCAAGTAATTTTTTCTTTATACACATATGGTATATTGTTTTTATTTTTATTGATCTAATATTTTAGTTTTAAGTTTGGATTTGGATTTGATTTCACCGTGTAAAATAGGGAAATGAATAAATATTTTGTTAATTAATTAGTTTTCCCTGGAATATCAGTTGTGTTATAATGCCCACGCTAAATAAAGGGGTAATGTAATAAAAGACCTTGAATAAATAAATTGTGGAAGTTGGGGTATGTTGCCTCTATGAGAGGTTTTTTGTTGTGTTTCATTGTATGTTGTAGGCTGTTTTATGGGGATTGAGGTGACCAGTTGGGCTTTGTGATATGTGGGGTTGTAATGTGATGGTTAGTGGGCATGGATGTGTCATGTGAAGTTGTATGATAGTGATGATGTGTGGTGGTGTTGTGTCGTGTGGAGGTGTTGTGTGATGAAGTTGTGGTGTATAATGTGGTGAGGTGGTTTTGGTTGTGCGGTGGTTTGTGATGTGCAATATTTTTATTGTGATATGTGGTTGTTTTGGTGAGATGGTTGGTCGATGTAACATGGTGTTGATGGTTATTGTGAGATGGTGAGTTGTTGTGTGGTGGTTTTATTAGATTTCTGGTTATCTATGGAATAAATTATGCTGTTAAAACAAAAAAACAAGATATTAAATAAATGAGATGGAATAGAAATGGATGTGTGGTAAATGGATTTAATTAATTTAACATTAAATGAATGGACAATGTAAGTGTGAATGAAGTGGCTTATAAATGAATGTGAGAAATTCTAGGCGTCTTATGTGGTGGTGGTGTGGTTTATTTGTTTTATGGTAGTAGTGAAGTGTGTGATTATGTAGTTAATGTGAACCCATAGGTTGAGTATTTTGTGCTATCTATATATCATGTATTTTTATGTTATTTCTACACATTCCAGGGGGGTGGTATGTCTAGGTGGTGGTGGTGGGGTTGCAGGGGAGGGGGTGTGGGATGTTTGGGAGGGTGGGCGGGGCTATCCAGGGGGGGTACGGGGTGTCCAGGGGGGTACGGGGGTGGGCGGGCTGTCCACAAGGGTGGACGGGCTGTCCACGGGGGTGGCCGGGCTGTCAAGGAGGGGTGGGCGGGCTGTCCAGGGGGGGTGGGTGGGCTGGCCACGGGGGGTAGGGGTGTCCAGGGGGGTGGGCAGGCTATCCAAGGGGGCGGGGGGCTGTCCATAGGGAGAAGGGGTGTCGAGGGGGGGTGGGTGGGCTGTCCACGGGGGTGGTTGGTCTGTCTAGGGGGTAGGGGGTGTCCACGGGGGTGGGCGGGGCTGTCCAGGGGGTGTGGGCTGTCCTGGGGGTCTGGGTGGGGTGTCCTGGTGGGGGGGGGGGGTGTGTGGGGTGTCCAGGTGGGGTGGTATGTCTAGGTGGTGGTGGTGGGGTTGCAGGGAAGGGGGGTGTGGGCTGTTTGGGAGGGTGGGCGGGGCTATCCAGGGGGGGTACGGGGTGTCCAGGGGGGTACGGGGGTGGGTGGGCTGTCCACAAGGGTGGATGAGCTGTCCACGAGGGTGGCCGGGCTGTCAAGGAGGGGTGGGCGGGCTGTCCAGGGGGGTGGGTGGGCTGGCCACAGGGGGTAGGGGTGTCCAGGGGGGTGGGCGGGCTATCCAAGGGGGTGGGGGGCTGTCCATAGGGAGAAGGGGTGTCGAGGGGGGTGGGTGGGCTGTCCACGAGGGTGGTTGGGATGTCTAGGGGGTAGGGGGCGTCCACGGGGGTAGGTGTGTTGTCCACGGGGGTGGGCGGGGTTGTCCATGGGGGTCTGAAAGGCTGTCCACGGGGGTGGGCGGGGCTGTCCAGGGGGTGTGGGCTGTCCTGGGGGTCTGGGTGGGGTGTCCTAGTGGGGGAGGGGTGTGTGGGGTGTCCAGGGGGGTTGGTATGTCTAGGTGGTGGTGGTGGGGTTGCATGGGAGGGGGGTGTGGGCTGTTTGGGAGGGTGGGCGGGGCTATCCCGGGGGGGTACGGGGTGTCCAGGGGGTACGGGGGTGGGCGGGCTGTCCACAAGGGTGGACGGGCTGTCCACGGGGGTGGTCGGGCTGTCAAGGAGGGGTGGGCGGGCTGTCCAGTGGGGGTGGGTGGGCTGGCCACAGGGGGTAGGGGTGTCCACGGGGGTGGGCGGGCTATCCAAGGGGGTGGGGGCTATCCATAGGGAGAAGGGGTGTCGAGGGGGGTGGGTGGGCTGTTTAGGGGGTGGTTGGGCTGTCTAGGGGGTAGGGGGTGTCCACGGGGGTGGGTGGGTTGTCCACGGGGGTGGGCAGGGCTGTCCACGAGGGTACCCTACTAATATGGTTATGGGATGAGGCATGCTATGATGTGATAACACTTTAAGTTCTTGTTGGTTTTACATTTTTTCAATAACACATTAGTATATTTTTTTCACATGTGTAGTTGATACCATGATTATTTTCTTCCTTTATCGTTTACTTAAATGTATTTTCTATTAAAGTTCAATCCTATTGAATTATTTATGACAAAATTACTTATATGATCTTTTTTACAGAATGGACAGAAGTTGGATGTATGAAACCAATCGTATCTCAAGCGATTTTCAAAACAATTTGGAGAGCTTTATAGATTTTTCATTTCACAATGCTTCAGATAGTGGTCGCATACACTGCCCATGTTCCAATTGTGTTGGTAGACCTTGGTTGAGTCGTGAAGAAGTCAGCTACCACATAACCAAAAATGGTTTTCAAGCAAACTACTTTGTGTGGTATCACAATGGGGAGAAAATGAAATCTCAAATTGGTGATGATCGAAATGAAAGGACTGGAATGGAGAATTTGTTAGATGATCGGTTTCCATTTATTCGTCATCATGAAAAATAGAGGATTTTAACTCAAGAAGACGTCGATATGAGGACAACTGATTCATCTAGTGAAAATGACGATATTGATAGGGTGAAAAAATTGAATGATGCTGCCACGACTCCAGTATATCGACAATGCGATAAAATGAAAAAGCTGGAATTTTTAATCCGATTGTTTCATGGAAAAACTATGTACGGGATTTCTAATACAGTAATCGATTACATTCTTACCCTCTTGAAGTATTTACTTCTAGATGATGCAGATATTCCCTCAAACCACTATATGGCATGGAAGTTAGTTGAAGAACTTTGATTTTCTGGAAACAAAATTCAAGCTTTCCCGAAAGATTGTAGTTTATTCTGGGAAGAAACCGCTGAACGAAATGAATGTATAAAATGTGGCACATCCCACTGGAAGTCAAAATCTGATGGAACACCATCCCGCATTCCACAGAATGTAATGTCGCACTTTCCATTGATCCCCAGACTCCAGAATCTTTTTATGTCTGATGAAATATCAATAAAAATGAGATGGCATGATACCAAGAGAAAGAATACTAATGATTAGTTGGTTCATCCTGCAGATGGATTTGCATGGCAGAGATTTGATGCTCGACATCCTGATTTTGCAGCTGACGTGTGTAATGTGAGGATGGGTCTTTCATGCGACGGTTTTAATCCGTTTGGGCAGATTCTTACTTCGCACAGCACATGGCCAGTTTTTATACACATTTATAATCTTCCCCCATGGTTGTGTATGAAAAAATCTTTCACTTTCATGAGTATACTCATATCTGGTCCTTCTGATCCCGACATTGATATTGATGTATACATGCAACCTTTAATAAAAGAGTTGAAACTTCTTTGGGATGTGGGTGTGCGCACATACGATGCATGTTCGAAAGACATATTTCAGATGCGTGCTGCGCTTATGTGGACGATCAATGATTTTCCGGCTTATGCAATGATGTCTGTATGGAGCACGAAGGGAAAACTGTCATGTCCAGTTTGTATGAAGAATTCATTATCCAGAAGACTGAAACATCGTTGTAGTTTCAGTTTTATGGGACATCGACTATTTTTTCCAAAGGATCATCCATATAGAATGAATCGTCGAATATTTGATAATACTATAGAGACTGATGATCCACCTCAGCGTATGTCTGGAACTGATGTGCTTAATGAATTGAAAGATTTCAGTTTTTCGTTTGGGAAGGGTCAAATGAAATCTGGAAAGAGAAAGAATGTTTCCACAGAAACATGTTACAATTGGAGGAAGAGAAGTATCTTTTTTGATTTGCCTTATTGGTCAACCAATTTGCTATGTCATTTCTTAGACGTAATGCATATTGAAAAGAATATATGTGAAATGTTGCTTTCAGTTCTTCTAAATGTCAAGGGGAAGACAAAAGATGATTTACGATCTCGACGTGACTTGGTGGATTGGGGAATCAGACCAGAATTGCATCCTGTGCGTATCAGTGAAAATAAATGGCAACTTCCATGTGCTTCTTATGTGATGACACCTACTGAAAAAAATAATTTTTTGAAGAATTAGAGACTATTAGAGTTCCTAATGGCTATTCAAGCAACATATCTAAACGGGTCAACAGAAGAGAGTTGAAGCTAAAATCTTTGAAGACTCATGATTATCACGTTCTACTGCATGAGTTGCTTCCAATAGCAATCCGTCATCTTTTGTCCAATAATGTAAGGGTGGGTGTTATTCGATTGTTCCATTTGTTTAGAGATATTTGTGCTAAGAAGTTGTCCAAGTCTTTCTTGTAAAAAATGTTGATAGATGCCCCATTAATTTTGTGTGAGTTGGAGAAAATATTTCCCCCATCCTTTTTCACATGCATGCTGTATCTAACTGTCCATATTCCAACTAAAATACTTCTTGGAGGACCTGTTTCTTTTCTTTGGATGTATTCAACTGAAAGAAATATGTACACATTAATGTCTTATGTTCGAAACAAGAATCATCCCGAAGGTTCTATCGTGAACGGTTACTTAGCTCAAGAATATATGGATTTCTGTTCAATGTATTTGTCTGATCTTACTAAAAGAATGAACAGACCAATGAGAAATGAAGAAGAACAATATGAAAAAATTGAACCCAGTTTTCCATCACTTCCTCAAACTGGAGGAATTCCTGGATCATATACATTGAGGACATTAAGCCTTGAAGAGCGGGAGATGGAACATCGCACAGTTCTGTTCAACTGTGATTTGTTCGATGACTATATCAGGTAACAAAATTGAATATGTATATATTACATATATATCTGTTAAACTATTCATATTTTTTTATCTACAGGGAACATAAAACAATGATAAATAGGAAGCATCGTTCTTTATCTTTGAGAAGGAGAGAGACTTTGCATAGCAAAGAGTTTTCTGCTTGGTTAAAATTGAAGGTAAAAATATTACTGTTTAAATTAATTATTTCAATATTTACTTAAGTTTAACTATCATTTATATTGCAGGTATTGAGTTTGTCTGCTGACTCTGTCTCTGAGGAAATAAGAGCTTTGTCTTTTGGTCCTAATACCGTGGTTCGTGACTGTAAATCAATTGTTATCAATGGGTACAGATTTATTGTCACTGAACGAGCCAAAAACATGAGAACACAACATGATGGTATTATGGTTACTGCCACAACAGATTGTTATGCCAGTGCATCAGATAGTAGACCGTGACTTGAAAATGTGGGTTAATATGGAGTCGTTGAGAAAATAATAATATTGGATTATTACTCTCATGGACGAGTCACAATGATGAAATTCCATTGGTTTGATTCGATGACGAGACATGGCACATTTATTGATGATTGTGGATTTCGAGTAATTAATATGACCCGCACTCTTGCAACCGAAGAACCATATGTGTTGGCATCAATGGCTAAACAAGTTTTTTATGTCAAAGATCAACTTCAACCTGAATTTGGTGTCATAGTTGAAGTAATTCCAAGACATATTTTTGATGATGCTGATGATGGAATTGACACTGTCCCTATTGCCATTGGAACCAATCCATTTATTTCTTTTGATGACTCCAATAGCTCAATTTTCAGAGTTGATTGTGAACCTGAAGTTGTGGTTGGAAATATATAGAATCATTCATCCATGTTCTCAATTCTTTTGGTTTACCTCGATTTGGGTTGTTAAGGTTGGTAATATTCATATTTATTTAGTATTGATCACAAATATGTTTTAGCTGACTTGACCGTTATGTGAATTTTCAATGTTTATTGGTTGCTGTTTTATTTGAATTGCATTTTCTAATTTGGAATTGAATTGTATTCAAACCAAATCAAAAAATATTTCTAACTTGGTGAACATTACAACTTGTATGTTTTATTAAATTCATTCAAACTCTTCTAAAACAATTGATAGCTAAATTACCAATAAATCCCCTCATTCCCTCATATATTTAGTTTTTTGGTTTACACATTAATTTTCTTTTTATAATTAATTACATATTTGTTTTCAAATGTAAGAAATGCAGCCAATTGAAGAGAGACGGAGAAAAAAAATGGCGGAGAACAATCGTCGGATGGAGAAGATGGGCATTCCACCATTAGTGCCTACAGTGAGTACTTTATTTCAAATATATATATATATATATACATATATATACAGAATATATAATGTCATGTGATTTATTTTTTTTGTAAACTTTTTTGTAGGATCCACCATTACGTCGACAGTTATTCGATGAGGAGCATAGTACTGGTCCTAGTACTCAGGTCGGTGGTACGAGGAGGGTTCGTACCAGAGGTGGGCGTAGAGCTGCGCGTGCCCGACTAGACCCTGCCCCTCCCACTGACATTTCAGCCTTCCCACATTCTGATCCCGGTGTGTCGTTAGGGACACACAGGGTATTTAGGCCTCCCATGTTTTCGCTACCTTCTGCATCTTCTGCCCCATCATTT
This sequence comes from Viscum album, assembly GCA_963277665.1. Classification (NCBI taxonomy): domain Eukaryota; kingdom Viridiplantae; phylum Streptophyta; class Magnoliopsida; order Santalales; family Viscaceae; genus Viscum; species Viscum album. The sequence goes on along the minus strand of OY728150.1, from coordinate 844,768,671 downwards.
TCACATCCCATGATGATTCCCACTCCCCAGTCAGCATCAGGTCATACAGCTATTCCATATTCTTTTCCTTCTACTTCTGTCTCTCCGAGATTTTATATTCCATCGTCTTCGACTCCTGTTCCACCAGAGGGTGTTCCATCAGGTTCTGTGGATCTGGCGCCACTCATTGATCAGACTAGTGCAGGTATATTTATAAAACCCTAACAAATTTTTATAGCAATATTTATTTTCATTATAACATGTTTTGATAAAATATTTGTTTTTATTTCATGACAGATACATCTACTAACTGGAGGCGGGGGCGGGGCCATACACGCATGCGTTCGGTGTGGAACCGTCGCACACAGGTTATGGTGGAATATAATGAAGACAATCAGATGGTTGAGAAAACAGGGCAGCAATGTCGGAGTTTTCTGGCGACGCTTGCCAAATACTCTGACATCATTCCCGTCAGCCCGCTGTCGTGGAGACATTTGCCACATGAGGTCAAAGATAGAGCTTGGACAGAGATATGGGTAAAGAAATCTATTGTGTTTAATGCCATGAATTATTTTTGTATTTATATGAATTAATATTTTGATTTCTGCTTCGATTTAATTTTCCTGATGGTGAGGGTGCACGACTGGAACGTCTAAAGGATTTAGACGAGATTTGGAGAGCCTACAAGCATGAGCTGTATATTGGCTGGAGTGCTAGATTTGGCACTGAGTTAGAGGCGGTACCAGTCGTGGATGATTGTCCTATAGAGCAGTATCGTCAGATGATTACTCATTGGACGAGTACCCAGTTTATGGTATGAATTACATTTGAGGTATTTGAATAATAACTTTCAAGTTTTGCATTAATATTATCCTTTTAATTATCGAATTTTATTTAGGAATCATCTGGAAAAAATAAAAAAAAACATTGATGCAAAAAAATACCTCCATACACTAGGACGCACGACGATGCCGGATCATGAGAGGCAGTAGGTATGACAATTGTTTATAAGTTTTCTTTATGACTTACATTTTCTTTTGTTTCCTCAATTATTTAATCATTTGATAAAGTTTTTATATAACTTTTTTTTTCAATGTCATTGTAGAGGCAAGTACAAAATATTGAAGGACGTGTGCCTCGAGGAAAACTGTTTTGCTCGAGTAGACGAAAAAAGGATGGAAGTGTTGTCAACGAAGCGACTCAGCAGCAGATTGTAAGTTTTAATCTGTTGATTTTATATTTTAATATCTATTTCGTAACTTAATAATATATTTATATTTGTAACAGGATGATTTAGAGGCCCTCGATGCCCAAGAAGCAGACAATTTTGGGCCATCTGATCACTTACATCAGGTGTTGGGAGAGGATCATTCTGGCAGAGTACGCTGCCGACCTAGGATAGCCCCGACGAGGTATTGGCCTGCCTCAGGTACGAGTTGTAGTGCCACCGAGCTGCAACAAGTTTGGGAACAGGCAGCACAGGCTGAGAAAAGGGCCACAAAGACGGCAGAACAGTCTTCTAGGGCAAACAATACATTTATGAAATTTATTGAAGTTCTACGTCCAACACTTCCAGCAGAGGCCAGCCCAGCGATTGATGAATACATGTCGTCGATACATTCTATATATGGTGCACCAGGTGGCAGTTCCAGTGGTGGTCAGGCCGATGTCCAGCTTGAAGATGATGATGGGAAGGAGTCTGATGTGGAAGAGGAGGGAGATGAGGAGGGCGAGGAGGAGGGCGAAGGCGAGGAGGAAGGCGCTGTGGAGGGTGAGGACGATGAGGAGGATGATGACGAGGGTGATGATGATGATGATGTTGGTTATGGTGATGCTGATGTGGGACATATTGATCCGTTACATTTTTGACTTATATTACTGAGATTTGATGTTTAATCTATTCTAGTTGTTGGTTTTATCTAGACTCGTAATATAGTATTGGAGTTGAGTTATTTTTATATATTGTCTGTTTTTATGGATGTTGGTGTCTTTTAGTGGTTGTGTGTTTGTGAACTCTCTGGAAAACCCCCCTCATTCTTGGACCCTGGACAACCCCCCTCCCCCTTGGACCCCGAACACCCCCCAAACACCCCCCGGACAGCACCGCGGATAGCCCCCCGGACAGCCCCCCGTACAGCCCCCAACCCTCCACCCTGGACCCCGGATAGCCCCCCGGACAGCCCATCGGAAAACCCCCCACCCTCCCCCTTGGACCCCGGACAACCCCCCAAACACCCCCCCGGACAGCCCCCTGAACAACCCCGGACAACCCCCTGAACAACCCCCTGAACAACCCCTGAACAACCCCTGAACAACCCCGAACAACCCCCTGAACAACCCCCGGATAGCCCCCTGAACAACCCTGGACAACCCCCTGAAGAACCCCCAAACACCCCCCCGGACAGACCCCGCACAGCCCCCCCACCCTCCTCCTTGGTCCCCGGACAGCCCCCCGGACACCCACTGGACAGCCCCCCCGGACAACCCCCGCGAACAGCCCCCTGGACAGCCCCCCGTACAGCCCCCAACCCTCCACCCTGGACCCCGGACAGCCCACCGGACAGCCCCCCGGACAGCCCCCCGGACAGCCCCCCGGACAACCCCCCCCCCACCCTCCCCCTTGGACCCCAGACAAACCCCAAACACCCCCCCGGACAGCCCCCTGAACAACCCCGGATAACCCCCTGAACAACCCCTGAACAACCCATGAACAACCCCTGAACAACCCCCTGAACAACCCCCGGACAGCCCCCTGAACAACCCCGGACAACCCCCTGAACAACCCCCAAACACCCCCCGGACAGACGCCGCACAGCCCCCCCCCCCCCCCCCCCCCCCCACCCTCCTCCTTGGTCCCCGGACAGCCCCCCGGACACCCACCGGACAACCCCCCCGGACAGCCCCCCGGACAGCCCCTCCACCTTCCTTAATTTCATTAGCTCTGAAATGTTTCATAGCACGATCAACTAAAATCTAATCCATACTAAATATGATATAAAAATATTCTATATGAATTTCCATAAGATTTTAAGTGAAAAAAAAGTGAAATACGAAAAACTGACCAAACGCATTCGAAATGTGTTGGACGCCCGTTTTGGCCGTTTATGACACCAGAACAGCATTGTCGGTCACCGCGGGCACACGGCACGTCCGATTGACGTTCCGTCTGCTCGACCACTTCATAAATCACTCACCCGTATTTGTCGTCTGATTTCAGGACATTCCGAAATCGTTCGGCCCGTTTGGACCACCCTCACGCGCGTTTACGAAGCGCGCACATCACTTAAAACACGAATATTGAGCCGTACCGCGGAAACCACACGTCTGATTGACGTTCCGTCTGCGCGTACACATCACGAATAATAATGAGAATGTTTCAAGGTGGTTTCAGCTCAATCCGAGGTCGTCCGCTATGAATTTTACCGTTTGACGCCCGTTTTGGCCATTTATGACACCAGAACTGCGTTGTCGGTCACCGCGGGCACATGGCACGTCCAATTGATGTGCCGTCTGCTCGACCACTTCAGAAATCACTAACCCGTATTTTTCGTCTGATTTCAGGCCATTCCGACTTCGTTTGGCCCGTTTGGACCCCCCCTCACGCGCGTTTACGAATTGCGCGCATCACTTAAAATACGAATATTGGGCTGTACCGTGCAAACCGCACGTCCGATTGACGTGCCGTCTGCGCGTACACGTCACGAATAATAATTAGAATGTTTCACGGTGGTTTCAGCTCAATCTGAGGTCGTCCTCTATGAATTTGACCGTTGGACGCCCGTTTTGGCCGTTTATGACACCAGAACTGCGTTGTCGATCACCGCGGGCACACGGCACGTCCGATTGACGTGTCGTCTGCTCGACCACTTCATAAATCACTCTCCCGTATTTTTCGTCTGATTTCAGGCCATTCCGATTTCGTTCGGCCCGTTTGGACCCCCCTCACGCGCGTTTACGAAGCACGCACATCACTTAAAACACGAATATTGAGTAGTACCGTGCAAACCGCACGTCCGATTGACGTGCCGTCTGCGCGTACACGTCACGAATAATAATTAGAATGTTGCACGGTGGTTTCAGCTCAATCTGAGGTCGTCTGCTATGAATTTGACCGTTTGACGCCCGTTTTGGCCGTTTATGACACCAGAACTGAGTTGTCGGTCACCGCGGGCACACGGCACGTCCGATTGACGTGCCGTCTACTTGACCACTTCAGAAATCACTGTCCCGTATTTTTCGTCTGATTTCAGTCCATTCTGACTTCGTTCGGCCCGTTTGGACCCCTCTCATGCGCGTTTACGAAGCGCGCGCATCACTTAAAACACGAATATTGAGCCGTACCGCGTAAACCGCATGTCCGATTGACGTTCCATCTGTGCGTACACATCACGAATAATAATTAGAATGTTTCACAGTGGTTTCAGTTCAATCCGAGGTCGTCCGCTATGAATTTGACCGTTTGACGCCCGTTTTGGCCGTTTATGACACCAGAACTGCGTTGTCGGTCACCACGGGCACACGGCACGTCCAATTAACATGCCGTCTTCTCGACCACTTCATAAATCACTCACCCGTATTTTTCGTCTGATTTCAGGCCATTCCGAAATCGTTCGGCCCATTTGGACCACTCTCACGCGCGTTTATGAAGCACGCGCATCACTTAAAACACGAATATTGAGCCGTACCGTGCAAACCGCACGTCCGATTGACGTGCAGTCTGCTCGTACATGTCACGAATAATAATTAGAATGTTGCACGATTGTTTCAGCTCAATCTGAGGTCGTCCGCTATGAATTTGACCGTTTGACGCCCGTTTTGGCCGTTTATGACACCAGAACTGCGTTGTCGGTCACCGCGGGCACACGGCACGTCCGATTGACGTTCCGTCTACTCGACCACTTCATAAATCACTGTGCCGTATTTTTCGTCTTATTTCAGTCCATTCCGACTTCGTTCGGCCCGTTTGGACCCCCCTCACGCGCGTTTACGAAGCGTGCACATCACTTAAAACACGAATATTGAGCCGTACCGCGCAAACCGCACGTCCAATTGACGTGCCGTCTGCGCGTACACGTCTCGAATAATAATTATAATGTTCACGGTGGTTTCAGGTCAATCCGAGGTCGTCCACTATGAATTTGACCGTTTGACGCCCGTTTTGGCCGTTTATGACACCAGAACTGCGTTGTCGGACACCGCGGGCACACGACACGTCCAATTGACATGCCGTCTACTCGACCACTTCATAAATCACTCACCCGTATTTTTCGTCTGATTTCAGGCCATTCCGAAATCGTTCGAACCGTTTGGACCACCCTCACGCGTGTTTACGAAGCGCGCACATCACTTAAAACACGAATATTGAGCCGTACTGCGCAAACCGCACGTCCGATTGACATTCCGTCTGCGCGTACACGTCACGAATAATAATTAGAATGCTTCACGGTGGTTTCAGCTAAATCTGAGGTCGTCCGCTATGAATTTGACCGTTGGACGCCCGTTTTGGCCGTTTATGACACCAGAACTGCGTTGTCGGTCACCGCGGGCACACGGCACGTCCGATTGACGTGCCGTCTGCTCGACCACTTTAGAAATCACTGTACAGTATTTGTTGTCTGATTTCAGGCCATTCCGACTTCGTTCGGCCAGTTTGGACCCCCCTCACGCGCGTTTACGATGCGCGCGCATCACTTAAAACACGAATATTGAGCCGTACCGCGCAAACCGCACGTCCGATTGACGTGCCGTCTGCGCGTACACATTACGAATAATAATTAGAATGTTTCACGGTGGTTTCAGGTCAATCCGAGGTCGTCCGATATGAATTTGAACGTTGGACGCCCGTTTTGGCCGTTTGTGACACCAGAACTGCGTTGTCGGTCACCGCGGTCCCACGGCATGTCCGATTGACCTGCCGTCTGCTCGACCACTTCATAAATCACTCACCCGTATTTGTCTTCTGATTTCAGGTCATTCCGTAATCGTTCGGCCCGTTTGGACCACCCTCACGCGCGTTTACGAAGCGCGCGCATCACTTAAAACACGAATATTGAGTCATACCGTGCAAACCGCACATCCGATTGACGTGCTGTCTGCGCGTACACGTCACGATTAATAATTAGAATGTTTCACGGTAGTTTCAGGTCAATCCGAGGTCGTCCTCTATGAATTTGACCGTTTGACGCCTGTTTTGGCCGTTTATGACACCAGAACTGCGTTGTCGGTCACCGCGGGCACATGGCACGTCCAATTGACGTGCCGTCTACTCGAACACTTCAGAAATCACTCACCCATATTTTTTGTCTGATTTCAGGTCATTCCGACTTCTTTTGGCCCGTTTGGACCCCCCTCACGCGCGTTTATAAAGCGCGTGCATCACTTAAAAGACGAATATTGAGCCGTACCGCGCAAACCGCACGTCTGATTGACGTTCCGTCTATTCGTACACGTCACGAATAATAATTAGAATGTTTCACGGTGGTTTCAGCTCAATCTGAGTTCGTCCGCTATGAATTTGACCATTGGACGCCCGTTTTGGCCGTTTATGACACCAGAACTGCGTTGTCAGTCACCACGGGCACACGGCACGTCCGATTGACGTGCCGTCTGCTCGACCACTTCAGAAATCACTCACCCGTATTTGTTGTCTGATTTCAGGCCATTCCGACTTCGTTCGGCCCATTTGGACCCCCCTCACGCGCGTTTACGAAGCGCGCGCATCACTGAAAACACGAATATTGAGCCGTACCGCGCAAACCGCATGTCCGATTGGCGTAACGTCTGCGCTTACACGTCACGAATAATAATTAGAATGTTTCACGGTGTTTTCAGGTCAATCTGAGGTCGTCCGCTATGAATTTGATCGTTGGACGCCCGTTTTGGCCGTTTATGACACCAGAACTGCGTTGTCGGTCACCGCGGGCACACGACACGTCCGATTGACGTTCCGTCTGCTCGACCACTTCAGAAATCACTCACCCGTATTTTTCGTCTTATTTAAGGCCATTCCGACTTCGTTCGGCCCGTTTGGACCCCCCTCACGCGCGTTTACGAAGCGCGTGCATCACTTAAAACACGAATATTAAGCCGTACCTCACAAACCGCACGTCTGATTGGCGTGCCGTCTGTGCGTACACATCAAGAATAATAATTATAATGTTGCACGATTTTTTCAGGTCAATCCGAGGTCGTTCGCTATGAATTTGACCGTTTGACGCCCGTTTTGGCCGTTTATGACACAAGAACTGCGTTGTCGGTCACCGCGGGCACACGACATGTCCGATTGACTTTCCGTCTGCTCTACCACTTCATAAATCACTCACCCGTATTTTTCATCTGATTTCAGGCCATTCCGAAATCGTTCGGCCCGTTTGGACCACCCTCACGCGCGTTTACGAAGCGCGTGCATCACTTAAAACACGAATATTGAGCCGCACCGCGCAAACCGCACGTCTGATTGACGTGACGTCTACCCGTACACGTCACTAATAATAATTAGAATGTTTCACGGTGGTTTCAGCTCAATCCGAGGTCGTCCGCTATGAATTTGACCGTTTGACGCCCGTTTTGGCCGTTTGTGACACCAGAACTGCGTTGTCGGTCACCGCGGGCACATGGAACGTCCAATTGACGTGCCGTCTGCTCGACCACATCAGAAATCACTCACCCATATTTGTCGTCTGATTTCAGGCCATTCAGACTTCGTTTGGACCGTTTGGACCCCCCTCAAGCGCGTTTACGAAGCGCGCGCATCACTTAAAATACGAATATTGAGCCGTACCGCGCAAACCGCACGTCCGATTGACGTTCTGTCTGCGTGTACACGTCACGAATAATAATTATAATGTTGCACGGTGGTTTCAGCTCAATATGAGGTCGTTCTCTATGAATTTGACCATTGGACGCCCGTTTTGGCCGTTTATGACACCAGAACTGCGTTGTCGGTCACCGCGGGCACACGGCATGTCCGATTGACGTGCCGTCTGCTCGACCACTTCATAAATCACTCTCCCATATTTGTTTTCTGATTTCAGGCCATTCCTACTTCGTTCGGCCCATTTGGACCCCCTCACGCGCGTTTACGAAGTGCGCGCATCACTTAAAACACGAATATTGAGTCGTACCTCGCAAACCGCACATCCGATTGACGTGCCGTCTGCGCGTACACGTCACGAATAATAATTAGAATGTTAAACGGCGGTTTAAGCTCAATCCGGAGACGTGGTGTGGCCGACACCACTCAAAGTGTCCATCTTTTGTTTCAAAAGGACGTCATTTGAAGTGAAAAGCATCAACTGACATACGGAAAACCGACCAAACGCATTCCGAATCTGTTGATAATTTATCCCAACAATCCATGGGTCATATGTGACGTGTAAGAGCCAACCTGGGATGAATCTGAGTCACGGTGTGGCTAGGATAAGTCCAAGTGACTCTCTTTTGTTTAAAATGGACACCATTTTAAGTACATATGGAAAAACGACCAAACGGATTCGGTTTCCGTTGAAACTTTAGGAGAACGATCCATGAGTCATATGTGATGTGTACGAATCATCCCCGCTTCAATCCGACATGCGGTGCGGCTGACACCACTCAAAGTGTCCGTCTTTTGTTTCAAAAGGACGTCATTTTATGTGAAAGGCATCAACTGACATACGGAAGAACGACCAAATGCATTCGGATTCTATCGATACATTAGCACAACGATCCATGAGTCATATGTGACGTGTACAAGTCAACCCCGTCTTAGTCCGAGACGTGGTGTGGCCGACACCGCTCTAACTCTGTCTCTTTCGTTTAAAATGGACATGATTATAAATGAAAAGAACAACTGGCATACGCAAAACCGACCAAACGCATTCGTAATCTTTTGATAATTTATCACAACGATCCATGGGTCATATGTGACATGTACGAGCAAACCCGGGATGAATCTGAGTCGCGGTGTGGTCAGGATTAGTCTAAGTGTCACTCTTTTGTTTAAAATGGACAACATTTTAAGTACATACGGAAAACCGACCAAACACATTCGATTTCCATTTAAACATTAGGAGAATGATCCATGGGTCATATGTGACGTGTACGAATCAACCCCGCCTCAATTAGAGACGCGGTGTGGTCGACACCAATCATAGTGTATGTCTTTTGTTTCAAAAGGACGTCATTTTAAGTGAAAAACATCAACTGGCATACGGAAAACCCACCAAACGTATTCGGATTGTGTCGATACTTTAGCACAACGATCCATGGCTCAAATGCGATGTGTACGAGTCAACCTCGCCTCAATCTGAGGTGCGGTGTGGCCGGTATCACTTCAGGTGTATGTATTTTGTTTAAAATGAACATCATTTGAGGTAAAAATATATGGTATAGAAAAAACCGATCAAATTATGAATTGAATTTCGGATTCCACATATAATTGTCATCTAAATTTTAAAATGAATTCTAAATGAATTATGTATGTTTATAATTATGTTATGAATTCTACTTTAATTATGGATGTGTATATTTTCAGGATGCATTATATGTGTTGGTTGGTTGGTTTTCATTATTTATATGTGTTGGTTTGTTCTCTATATGTATGCATTATATGTGTTACAGGTACAATAAAATGAATTGAAAACGAGGGCATAATTGGATTGAAAATTGAATTGAAACCGAGGGTGAATTCCCAAAAACCAGAACTAGTGTGCAAATTGCAGGCTGCTGTGCAATTTGCACAGCAAAGCCTATGCCAACGGTTTTCAAACCGTTGGCATAGGCTCTATGTAGCTGTTTTTACCAACGGTTCCTTGAACTGTTGGTAAAAACACCCTATCCCAATAGTTTGAAACCGTTGGGATACCCTGTTGCATGGTTATTTTTACCAACAGTTCTATGAACCGTTGGTAAAAAACTTTCCCAATGGTTTGTAAACCATTGGGAAAGAAAATTATCGGTTGATTTATCAACGGGACAAACCGTTGGGAAAGGCCTTTCGCAACGGTATGGCAGAACCGTTGGGATAGGTTGATTTTTTCTGACCTATCCCAACGGTTCTGTGTAAACTGTTGGGAAAAGCCTTTCCCAACGGCTTACTTCCCCACGGTTTGCAGAACCGTTGGTATAACATATACCAACGGTTCTAAACCGTTGGGAAATGCTGGATTTCCAGTAGTGATATGAAATAATGTCATCTTATATAGAAAATGGTTTTGATAAAACACTTGAAATTAATTTTTTAGGAAAATATCCTTTCTTCTTCAAAATCATTTTATTTTCACAAAATACCATGGAATTTTAAAAGAAAAGGATTATGTTGAAAATATTCATGAAATCATGTATATTAAGCTTCAATAAAATAAGACGTTATAAAACTGTAAAAATCCATTCATTCCGTATAAGTTAAACAAACATTCTCCTCGTACCTTTGCCAGAAAAGTCAAAAAAGTTCTTCGTATGGTAAACAAAAGAAATATTACTTCCACAAATTGTGGTATAAGTCAAAAATGGGTAAAAAAGGTCATTAAACAAACATGAAAACATTTTTATAAATCATGGACATTAATGATGACAATAACCTCAGTAAATACTTACAAATAACAATCTCATATAAGAATGATATTGGAATAGTTATCCCTTACCATAGGTCTGATATGCTTCATATGTATCCAAACATCTTGTATAATGACTTAAATAATGTAATTGACTTATTACAGAATCATATTCATTTTTATGATGTCATATATTTTTCACTTATGACTTTATGTTACACATTATTTTGTAAATTCCATGTTAAACCTGCATTTTGGGTAAAATCGTTTCATTTATCGTACGTGTTTTGACTTGTTGTTCATGATATTATTACTTATATCATTATTTACATAATTCCATAATGTAAAAAATAATTTATATATAATATATATTCTGCATATAAATATATATGATAGATCGGTAAATGGAATTAAATACACCGTTCATGGAGACGGTAGGCCGTACGTATGCATGAATGCTGTTTTCATTTCCTTATTGAATTGAATGGAATTAATTAAATGAAACATATATATACATAAATCCATTATAATTATTATGTAATATATTTAATTATTATTTATTATATATAGTTTATAATCATACTTGAATGGTTAATCATGGAAAATAAATCTCATCATGTTCGTGGAGACGATAGTCCGTATGTACGCACGAGCGATGATATCATTTTTTGGATATTAAAATCGTATATTATTGGATGGTATGTCATAAATAAAGATTAATAATGATGTTATATTTATTATTTGTATCATTTATACTCATTATTATACCCATCCAAATGATGAAATGTTTGAATAACAAACTACACCACGACGTGGAGACGGTAAGCCGTACGTACTCACGTGTGGTGACTTTTTCATTCATAGGATGGATAAAATAACTAATATGGTTGTAAAAATTTTATAATAACATAAAAGTATATAGGAGATTATGGAGTTATTATTTTATAATGGAAACAAAAAAGAATGAGGAAGTGGAAGAAGAAAGTAACTTGAAAGAATCGGTTGAGGAGATTACCTCTTCTTCGACGTGCCTCTTTTAAAATTATTCATACGGAACTAGGGTTGGTATTTTGAGTATACCAGAACAACTATGATATTAATAGAGATATTGATAAGTGAAATTTTCAGGGGTTGGCCGATCTTGAAGGCTCAAAATTGTGTAAAGATGAGAGGGAGGAGGTTCCCTTTTATAAGCGAGGAGAGGGGCACCTTAGAAAACCTAAAATATTATTTTATAATAAATTCATATTAGGTTTATAATGGCTAAAAAGTGACTTATTTCGAGTATAAGGTGGATATGGATCTAAATCCCTTCAACCAATAGGTTTTAGACTAGTTTAGGTTTCCATTTACACCGTATCATTTAGATTTAACTCTACGTTAAATAATTTAACTTTTACTGTGTCCTCTTGTATTCTTACAATATATGGTTAATAAACATACTATAATCTTATAATAGAATCCCAATTGGTTCATTAGAGTCATATATATTATTATATAATTATTTTGGCCGAACCTTAGATTTTTAGGACCATTATATCAATTAATAATATAATATTAGTTTTAAAAACTCTTTTATGTCAATTTTGACACTATTTGGTATTTTGTTTTCTCTAAATTCACAACAACATTATTAATTCGAACAAAATTCATCGAAAAAAATCTAATATGTTAAATGAAACTAGAAAATTTGTGCAATTCATAAAAAGTCTCAAAATACATTTATTTGGGTATTTATAATATCAATTATTTAAATATATCATTAATAAGGTAATTATTGAATCATCAGTGTGTCATAAATAATATAAATTATTTAACGTTTAAAAAATAAAACTAAAATAACATTAATTAGGAATCGTTTTATATTTCTAATTAATATTTATAGTTGAATTTATCTTATGTATAACCCTATATTAAAAAAATTTAGTTATTAAACTTTGATTTTAACTATTTTAACTCATCTTTAAATAAAATAATATTAAGTGTCCTAATCCAATCCAAGTGGACCAAAGAGGTTCATATTTTATTCCAAAGGTTGTTTTTGGTCGAATTACACTTATAAAATATTATTAGGACATGTGTTAAGGTAATAATAATATCATTTTTACCCTTCATTACCCTATTTACTTTTAACCATGGTAAATAAAAGTAAAAAGGTACTATTCCTCAAAATTTATTTTTATCTTATTGAACCACATTTTACTCCTTGATATTAACCATGTCTCTCAGATTTTTGAAATTCCACTCACAGAAGTGGTAAAATTAAGTTTTATTTAAATTTAAAAATTCTCCTAAGAGGTGGGTAAAAGATGGTGAAAAGTTCTATAAAAATTTTATATATATGAAATTATTATAAAATTACTCTAATGAATTACATTGAACTTATATAGGTATTATGTATCTATTTTGACCAAAAATAAATTTAAATAAAATAAATGATAATTTAAATAAAAAGATGGTTTTAACCAATAACTTAGTGTTTTTACTATTCATAAAAAATTGAATGTTTTCAGAAAAATACCAAAATTTTACACTAGGATTATTTTGATATTCTGAAACCAAAAATGAAGTCCATTTTGAATGATAAAATTTATAAAATTTCTAGAAGTGGGTATCACTATTCATAATGTCTATTTTATATAATATTTTAATAACATGTCATTATTTAGTGAAACTCGGTATTACGTACAATGAAAGATATTGAGGAAGATTTCTCTTGTGTGTAATACAAGACAAGAATACTTTTGCGTATACTACAGGCTAATACGGTGTTTCATATAGTGCAAGATAATCTTGGGGTAGCGTACAACAAAAAACATCTATGAAATTAAAAATAATAATTCTCAAAAAATCTCGGGGATGCAACACGCACCCTGGAAGAAAGCATTAGAAATAGAAAAATAGTGAATCTAAGATGAATCGTTTCTCATACAACCATGGCTATTATCCATATTTTTCATCATATGAATGGTTATACATGGACTCCATGTTGGGCCATCAAAAATGTTTTTTACCCGATTTGAATCTTTTCTCCTCCAACCATGGAGATTGTCCATGTGGGTCATCAAATTAATGGTGGTACTCAGATGCCAAGCCAGTACACCAAAAAATGTTGGGCCTAACATGAATATTTTATCCTTAAACCATTGGTATTAGGAACACTTTAGACATTGATAGATGATATTTTCACCGGATCCATCTATTCAGTGCTTGATCTTACCATGAAAATATTCAGCCTAAGGTGAAACTCACTAGAATTGGGGTAGTTAATCACTAGGCATTCCAGTCTATGGCACTGTCAAGAATATATAATTCCCTCCAACCATGGAAGATATAAGGGAACTGACGAATTGTTAATTTATTTACTTATATCTGTATTGATGTTTTAATTTTATTGATTTTCAGGACCCAAGCTATAACTATAGGAAACAAATCACCACCCCCCCCCCCCCCCCCGCTGATAGATGTGGCAGCAAGAGGAATGATACTTTGGAATTTCTGCCTAGATCCACCTCCACCATTGAATCATCAACTATCGCACCTTCTAGGAACCCACACCCCATCTCACCATCCGAAATATTCCAAAATAAAGTGATGGACATTATTGTTTGGTGATATGATCATGAGGGGGTCATTCCCATGAGGAATATTTCATTCTATGTCCTAGAGGCTCTTGCGCCTCACCCTTACTACTTTCTCCAAGGGCCACATAGAGATCCACTACTCCCCACTCCAACATCCAACCATTTTGGGAGCCTCTCCTCAGAACAATCCTATGAATCATTACCCTACGCCGATGAGGTAACTGATGTCATAGTCAACCCGAAATTGGATACCACCTTGGATCCGCTGAGGAGGGATCCCACCAGGCCTTGTATGTGCCAACAATTTATGTCCCTTATGGTCTAAGAGAAGGTGTATTTCACTACTACCCCACCGTATCCAATCTATTTGACATGACATCATCATCTGGCCCAGGCTCAAAAATATGCTCATCACGGGGATTCATCTTCTAGAGCTTCAGTGGAACATGCATCCATGAATTCATACTATCAACTCTTAATTAATATAGATTAGGGCAATGTCGATATCTGATAGATATCAAGTCCCAACAACCCCATTAGAATATTAGGTTGTCCATTCTAGTCATTGACGTAAATAGAAGCCATTGTGGACTAACCTACATAGATGTGATTTAGTACGAAGGTCCTTCATATTCCATCTTCATCTGTTGTGGTGTTCCTCCCTGATCCAGCACTATGTATGGAAGTCTTCCCCCTGTTTCCAGCATCGGTCCACATAGAGGACCTCCATGTATTGTTGACACACAACACCAAGTTCCCCACCATGTGCATGATCCCATGTCTAGAAGTTTTCTCCAAATATTAGGTTATCAATTTGATGGCCCTCCTCACATCAAAAATGGCCCTCATAATGTCATCACTATCCCCAATGGAGGTGCTACCCATATTCTTATCAACTAGACCAAAGGTCCTCCTCCCCCAATCACCAATAATCATGGAGGTCCTCCTTGCGTTATCATCATCCCTAGTGGAGTTTCACCCCTCTCCAACAATCCCTACAATAGATGTCCACCCGACATGTCAGGAAACATACATAGAGGTCCTCCCCATGTTTTATTCAACATATTCCCAGTTCCCCCTCACACTACTCATGAAATTAGAGGTCCTCCATTTTCTAGAAACTACCCGCACAGAGTTACTCCCCATGCGAATGATCTACCCAACCCTAAAGAGCCATTCTGATGTAGATAGTTCAACTATCTCCATTAGGGAATGAACTCTGAGAAGCACCAAATAGTCATCCACTCAAGCCACTTTTTCAAATTCCAATGTACAGTGTGACTCAAAGATGTATTATTCACCATAATCCTTTGAATTAGGGACTGGGGGTGGAACCTGATGTGTGAGTTTCATCCACTCCAAAATTGAGATGGACTAGCTCCTCGAAGCCCTCTACTGATACATTTTAGAACAGGAAGATCTAGCTCTCTTCTAGGATCTTGTCATGCGGTCCTCTCTATCATCACTATGATCGTTCTATAACTTGACATGACATCACAAACAATTGGTTTGAGGAGTGGAAGATTTTGAGCATCGTCCAGATTCTCCACCAACAGCTTCCATCTTTTTTCCTGAAGTAGTGGTCAATACCCCATCCTATAGAGACATGATGTTGCGGTTGGTACCATCCCAGGGAGATGACTTAGTCTGTAGTGGCTTTTCAAGTTGCACAACCTTCTCTACACTAGTCAGTCAACTAACTCAATAGACTACATCAGTTCAATTAATAGTTCCTCAACCACCCTTGGATTAATAATGGTTTAACCAAGAGCCAGAACATGATTCTGATCAAAGATTCTTATGGGAAATTCTTGCAGTGAATGGGTTATCTTAGATGTTTTGGCAAATTGTTACTCCAGACTTCGACATTCCTAAATCTACCACATAGGGTGAACTCATGTGATGTCATCAGACCATCTAGGTGAAACACTTCCTTCTCCAAAACTATCAATTGGTGTATCCAAATAGTCAAGATCACTTTAACAACATCAGCCAGCAGTGTTGTATTGTTTAACTAGGAATTATTTTTGTGGATAAACACCCTAAATCATCCAAATTCCACCAAGCTCATTATTGGAGATGTGTTCATATATTCTCTGTGAATTTAAGAATAATTAAAAATTCATCCCCATATGGGTGGATCTGGGGATGGGGTAGCATGATGCTCTCCACTTCAGCCCATTATTGCGGCATATGAACCATCCCAGTCACGTTGAGGATATACTTCCAGGAATAGTCATGGTAAATTAGGACAACATATACATAGTTGGAGAAAAATTCATCAAATTTTTGTCCGAATAGGATTACCCTACCCTTAGTGAAACACAACATCTACTGGACCCCCAGGCACAATCACTCACCAATAAAGGTAGATGATTGTCCTTATAGAGCCATCACATTCATTTCCCTTATATTGGGACCCCAAAAAGGTAAAATGACCATTTAGGGCTTCTAAGACTCTCGAGGTTCTGTGTAGAAGATAGATCATGATGCTGAGAATTTTTTGGTACCAAAATCTTACCAAATATAAATGGTTACTTGATTAGAACCTCATCGAGTGTTTTGCAGGATGACGTCCAAACTTTAGTGATCCTCAGTATGACCCCGTCTATCCTCTTTTGGGGAAGTAGGGGTAGTGATAAGGTCTTCTTGATTATTTTCATCCCATTGATGAAACTACATAGATTAATAGGTTAAAATTTAGATTTTACGGAAAATAGCCATGGTATGCAACACCGAATCTACCAGAGATGTGTGTTAACCCACCTCGAGACCATAATTAGGTTGTTTTCCCAACGGTCCCTCAGGGTCTACCACCTTCTCCCCAAGACGGTCTAGTCAGTCCATGATTCTCTAGTCCTTACTATCATGTGGAAGATCCCTCCAATTAACTGGTGGTTATGAATCCCTATCAAGAAAGAAACACCCACCATGGTGACCCTGTGGCCGCTCTTATTTCCCTCGTAGAGGCCCATGAAATGTAATAGGTGGAAATCCCCACGGATGGATATCACTTTCATTCAAGGGTATACTATATTTTTGCACCCCCGAATTTTGGGTATCCTACTTCCCCCCGTTAAACATGATGGGAAACCCGCTGAAGTATCTGACCACCATTATTTCATATTGTGGACCCATTCTAGAAAATCTAGTGTAGTGGGAATTTGCCAAGCTCTGATGTTTCATACAGACACTAGAAGGGCCATCATTTGTCCTGTTCAACTATTTATCCATTGGCTCTATAAATTGTAAGTAATTTATTCACAGGAAGATTATATATTAGTTCTACTCCACTATGAATTAAAATATTATATTGGACCTCTTCAAGTGAAAACAACCACTATATGAGCAAGTCACTGACTTTATTTCTAGAGGGAAGGGCCTCACGTATTCACTCGATATACTCCTGACACAAGAATAGTTAATGATGACTTATTTGGGGAATTTTAATATTGAATTAGTTCCACCTCTCATCACTCAAAACATCCCAAATATATTTTTGGATTTTTTTGACATGGATCACTACCTAGAAAAATCCTTACAGAATGCCAAGTAGGCACACTCGTTTCCTCCCACAGCTCCTACAAGGAGATCCACAATGGCCAAAACTACTATATTTTCATAGGTAGGATCACAAAACCCATTATTATTTTCACTAGATGATAAAATTACATATCCTCACATTGGATAGAAACATTAGGCCCAGCCTTAGGCTCCGCCTCACCTACCTCATAATTGACCAGCACCACCTTGCCAGGTACCTCCACCTAGGAGAGACAATTAGGTTCCACCTCCTTACTAGGATCCATCCCATTGTCCAGGAAAGGATCACATAGTTCCTTTCCAAGACTAGACAACCCGAACCTACTCGTTTGATGAGTATCAGGTCCCTAGTTATTTCTGGAGTGCCTTTGATCAAGGAATTATAATGTTTCCTATGTATAAAAGGCCCCAAGAAGCAGATCTCACTAATCACCCCAACTATTGTCCCTATCATCTATTCCAGGTATATACTATCATGTAGTGCTATGTGATCAAGGTATGGAACTAGGACTAGTTAAGTAATATAGATAGGTTGGGTCTTTCTTTGGAATAGGAAGGGTATGTCTCTACAAAGTCTGACATAAATAGAAAATTTAAATGGAATCAGATCTCCAATAGTGGATCTCAATATTATGATGGTTGTCTATCCCACAGAGAACTATCTCACACCCATGGGGTTATTAATTCCATATTTAATCAGACCAAGCTTCTTGAAGATGTCATGCCTTCTCTCAGTACTTCTTTTGCATCCATAGCCCTGTCTTCTTCTTCTTCTAAGAGAAGTTGCCGACAACACAATGGGAAGCAATGTACCCGAAAAATTCAAGAGATATACCACACTCTTGGTGACTTCATTCCACCAGATATGGGGATCAGTTTGGGAATTCTCCATTTGATAGATGATTTCTCAAGTGATGAACGAGAGTATGCCTTATTGAATATCGTCGAACTGGTGGACTCTAACTTGGTCCCCAATGTTGAGTACCATTAGGTAGGTCCTCCAAATGAACTTAGCAACACCATCATCGATGAGTTCATGGATATGTGAAATGAATGATCAGGAGAGTGCTTTCATCTAGGCCATACCTGCTACTGAGACTAGACAGTAGGTTTAGTGTAGAGATTTTCATGTGTTGTTCTCCTATATCATCCAGTCAGATTCACTACCACCACCATTCGTGCTTCTTGACTAGTAATAACCACTATGACTGCACCATGATCTGATGCATTCATCCATGGATAGACCTCCTCAATCTGATCATTAGTAGGTAGTCATAGGCATGGATGAACTAGTGAGAATGGGGATATCCCCAGCACCTCAATAATTTCCCACTTTGACAATCAGTGCCTATTATAAATCCTTCCATAGATAAACTTCCACGTGGAAGAACTATGTATCTAGCATAGAACTATGATTTTATTAAGCATATTCCTATCATTATTGTATATATCATCATCCTTGAGGCTCTCAATATGTATTAAGAGATGTGTGAAGCCCTCATAGAGTCTTTGGAAATCCCCATTCAATTCAAAGAAGATTTCATGTCCATAGATGCCTTCTATATTGAGGAAGTTGAGAGAATGGAATGTTAATACATAATGTAATTCTCAAGAGAAGATGAATGATCCCCTATACTAGGGCACATATTCCCATCGTACATAACGACAGAGCTTAATGGCATCGATGTCCACCAATTCCATGATGACATCAGTTCGGGGATTAATCTCTTCCCGACCAAGACACTCAACAAGCTGCGGTTGTCTGAAGTAGATCTAAATCCCTCTAACCTAAAAATTTAGGGTTATGACTGGACTGATAAAATATCATGTGGAAAGATTCAACTGAATACCCATTTTGGTGGCCTGATTGATAACATTGAATTCAAGGTCATCTCATAGGATTCCATCTAAAATGAATTTTTTGGTATACCCTAGCTCCATTTTCATGTAATACTTCCCTCCTCATATCTCCAATGACTTAAGTACTCCCTTAATGGGTGAGTGGGTGTACTATAGGGTAATAAATCTTCATTTGCCTCTTATTAATACCTCTATTTAGATGTCTACTATTTCAAGATAATGGAAAAGAATTTTCAAACCAAAAAGGTCAGGTACACTACTCCTACATTCATCCAATGGATATATAAGACCTGAAAATTCAAGTTTTTGACAAGTCTAAATAGAGGACATGTGGAAAGATTCAACTGAATAATGAATTTGGTGGCTTGATTTGTAACACTATATTCATGGCCTTCTCGTAGGACACCACCTATAATGTGTTGATGGGTAGACCCTTTCTCCATCTATATGTAGCAGTTCCCTTATCATATCAAAAATGCCTCAAGTAATCCCTTAATGGTCTTGTGGGTGTACTACAGGGTGATGAATCTTAATTTTCCTATTCTGAGCCCTTTATTTAGATTCATGATTATTATAAGATAAAGTAAAATCGGGTTTAAACCAAGAGCATCAAACACACTATTCCTTCAGTTGACTCATAGATAGATTTGGACTATGCATTCATCCTCCTGATTCATCGGTTGGAGACCACAACCCCAAATTTGGGAAACTAATTTTTTAACTCTTGAATAAGTTGGAAACATGTTCCCAGGTACATGGAACCTTGTAAGATTTCCTCTTATTCCTATACAGAATAGTATCAGGGGGTACCAAAACACCTTTCTCTTATTTGGTATCGAGATGTTCACACTATGGAGACAGATGTACACTATAACTGCATTTTCTTTTAAGATGTTCTATGTCGACGTAGGCCAACTGGCCACCACTTCTTTGACATTATCAGTCATGATCTCCTCAGCCGTATGCCTAATGGAATTGGGTTCATAATATTTTTTACCATGATTTCGATAGTACATTGATCTCTTGATGATGATTCCACCTCCATTAAATCCGGAACATGTGTTACTCCATGGTCAATCAAACTGGAAAATTTACCACGATACGATGATCATACAACTTTAGATTATGGAGAGGAATTGGATGATTTACCTCTTATATTCGAAGAGGGTGTCTCTAACACCAATAATGAGTTTTTATATGTGAATATTAGGACTGAGAAATATCTGAGACCAATGCTGATAATTGAAACTATCCATGTAGAGAAAAAAAGAATTATGTGGGATTTTTGAAGCAACATCATGAAATATTCTTCTAGAGATATGATGATATGCCAGGGACAGACCCTCAAGTCACCTTCCATCATCTCAGTCTCCCATTGAGTCATCATTAGTTCAAAGAGATTACCAGAAAGATGAAACTATATCATGGTTCTATGGTTGTGGCAAGCTCATAATGGAAAACATCATCAAGGAAGTTCAGTTCCCTAGATGTTTTGAAAACATCATCCCCATCAAGAAGAAGAACATAGAGATCTATGTATGTATAAACTTCCAAGATCTCAATCATCACTATACAAAGGATGATGCTCCCCTTTTTATGAAAGAACAGTTTATTGATTCCACTACTAGATTTCAAGCCCTCCCCCACATGGATGGATATTCTAGGTATTATAAAATCTAGATACCTCCGATAATATGATGAATCCACCTCATTAAAGTGGATTTAAGGAACCTTTTACTATCAGGTAATTCCCTTTGAGTTGAATAATATAGGAGATACCTATCAGTGTGCTATGTTACACATATTCAAGAAGATCCTCTTGACGACTATGGAATTATATATGGAATATATGATGGTCAAATCCCACCAGCCTCCACATCATCATATATAACTTGAAACAATGTTTGGATTCCTGCACTCCCTCCATCTAAAGATTAACCCCTTGATTTGTGCCTTCAAGGATACCTTTGGGAAGATCTGTGGATTTTTCCTCCATTGTAGAGGCATTGAGATCAACTTGGAGATGATATAGGCCATCAGTCATATGCTTCCTCTAAGAAACCATCAAAATCTCATAGGTTTTCAGGGACACTTAGCCTATATACACCGATTTACAGAAAATCCGGGTGGAAAATGTAAACTTATTCCTAGACTAATGATGAAGGGTGTCCACTACTAATAGGGAAATGATTGATAACCCACTTTTGAGTAAAGAAATCAGTATCTACTCTAGCATCCGATTGTGATTCCACTCATCTCAAGAAAGCCACTAGTCCTCTATGCGACCACCCTAGAATGATCCCTTGGTTCCCTTCTCAATGAGAAGAATAATTAAGAGATATACTAGTTTTTTACTATCTATGTTGCATGATCCTTGACATGGTGACTAGATATTCCTCCACTGAGAAGAAATTCCTCCACTTGTTTTCAAAATATAGAAGTTGTGGCATTATCTTCAGAATCATGAGATACAACAGCTGTCTCGTGTTGTTCTACTAGAATATATTCTGAACCTCCCCATGTTTACAGGCCATCATGATCATTATGTAGTGATCCTTTAGTATTTCTACATTACGTTAATTCTGTAGAAGGAAGTCAATGGTCAAGCACTGGCATAATTCTTTTCCACCCATCTAGCCCTCGTATAGAGTTCCCTAGTTCTTGAATTTCTAGATGAGTCCCCCCTATTATTTCATAATACTATTCCATGTTGGAATATAAACTTTTATAGTTCCTCATGATGCCCAACTATAATAATACTTAATATCCTAGACACAACAGAGTTGGCTTGGGTATCTTCTTCATTACACCTACAAATATTTTTTTGCCTTTTTCATTATTATTGAAAAAAGGCTTCACAAAGAATATGTTAAAGTATCAGTCTCTCATTGTTGGTCTTGTGATGGTCCTAGATATTTATGTTCATCGCCAACATGTGAAGGGGGACTCCGAACTAGTCATCATGCGGATCAATGATGACTGTATCATCAGGAAGCCGGAGAAGGTACCCCTGTTAGATCACTCTCACCATCTAATGTCCCAGTTCACTTCTCAATGATAGGTAACTAAAATTCCCTAGTAACAGATTTGTTGATTTGTTCCCTTGTACATTCATTCCCCATCTCTTGCAGATCCTGATCAGGGATACATGTATATCCTTATGCCATTTTGAAGGTTCACTGCTCTTATATCCTTGGATGATGATTAAAACTAATAAGTAATCCACCATACCACCAGTGCTTCTATAGGACCCCCAAATCCCCTATTGTAGGGGAAGAATCCTTCATTTATACAACTCCTCTCATTGAGTATCTCCATAAAAATAGTCTCCTGATAGACAGTACAGAGCATGAGTGAATCTATTCATGTGGAATCTATTTCACCCATCATAGTGGTCATATCCTTAAAAAGATCTTCTAAAAATGTAGAATTCATGGAATTATCCTCCATTGCCTTCATGGAGAATAGATTCCCCACGTTACTTAGGATGTTCATGATGGCTGTTGTGGATCCCATTATCTCGGATCAAATCTCTCTCACTAGATTCCATGGTTGGGCTAATTTTGGCCCACCATGGTCTATGACTATATCGAGTTCTCAAAGGGGATCCATGAATGTTAGATTCTTGCCAAATTTGTGCATCGACTACTAGATAACCCCCACACCACCATGTATTATTGAAGGTTTGTGGTCTAGGGACCGGATGTTGTGGGACCATATCCACTAGTGAAAACAGGCCAACGCAAGTTTATTCAGACTGTAGCAGATTTAATTTCCAAGTGGGAAGAGGATATCCCGATCAAGTAATTTAAGGCTCATTACATCATTGAGTTTATGATTTCTAACATCATCCATAGATTTGAAGCCCCTCATGATTTCTCCTCTATAACAACACCAATTTCCAGGAATTTGTCGTGAAGAAAATGTAAACCAAGTACATCATCCATTCCAACTACACTTATCGCTACCATGCACTTGAAAATGGGAATATCAAGGCATTCAAAAAGACCTTATCTAAAATTTTGTAGAATAATGTGGGTCAAAATAAGAAACACTAGCTAGAAAATATCTTCAACACTCTCTGGTTTGATCATATGACAACTAAAAATTCCACCTAGGTGACCCAAAATTCCCCATTGAACAGTACAGAGGTAGTCCTGCACATCGAGATTACATTTCCATCAATCCATATGACTATCTTTGATCTAAAGACATCAAAAAGGGTAGTAGAGTTCCATCTAGCAGAACTGGAATCTCTTGATGAAAATAGGTTGTGGGCCTTACACAATCGGTATAGGCATCATAACAATATAGTTAGGGATTTCAATAAGAATGTACATCTCCATTACTTCCTTCAAGGTGATGTAGTTTTTGCTATGAGGGTGTTGATGATACCTGGTAGGAAGCCATAATTGTTGGAGCCTAAATGGGAAGGACCCTACATAATTCACCAAGTTTACCCCAATAGTACATACTCTTTTGTTACCATGGATGGAGAATGAATTACTCCTCCCACCAATTCCAAATTACTCAAGAGAACCCATTCATTTTGGGCTATAGGATGTTAAACTTCTTAAACCTATCATCTCATATGATGCTAAACTACAGAAAATTTCCTCACATGATGTTAAAATACTTGGTATTCAAGAACTACATATGCATTAATTCCCATCCTTATGGAATACATAGGAATGCCCAAACATTTTTTCTTTGGGTCCAACCCCAGGCATCATACCTCTATTGTTCCTTACAACCCCACTGGACCGAGTTTCCTAGGATCACATGATGTGGTATGATACCGATTTGGTCATTATTCTCATCGGTTTTGAAACATCCACACCATGTACTCCCCCTCCTGACCCCC
The DNA here is from genome assembly GCA_963277665.1 of Viscum album. NCBI lineage: Eukaryota > Viridiplantae > Streptophyta > Magnoliopsida > Santalales > Viscaceae > Viscum > Viscum album. Next base: position 844,744,309 of record OY728150.1, on the reverse strand, counting down.
CCTTCATCTTCATCCTTAGAGCATGACGTTAAAGTACATGACATTCATGAACTATGTATGGATTATTTCCCATCCACATTGGATACATAAAAATACTATGTCCTTTTACCAATGGTCCAACTGTGAGTACTTATAGGTTTTCTAGCCTCATGGTCTAGTCTTTCTTTAAGAGTGTGTGGCATGATGTTTAGACCTCTTCAGTCTTCATTCATATCGAGTTTTAATAGTTAGACTGTGTGCCTCCCTCAAAAGATATTTCTCTTAGTATTCATCCTTACCAAATTAAATTAAACTCCATGGAATTCAAGAACTAAATGTGGATATATTTATACACTTTCAGTATATGTAGTGACTCCCATACATTTTGTCAATATAACTGGTCGCAGAACTGCCATTTCACCCATTTATTTTTCTAGTCCTGTATGCTAGACCTTAAAAAGTGAAGGCCCCTTTTTCCTGCATGATGTTAAATTTCACAATCCAACATGATGTAAAACATTCATTTCATCCATGTCACATGATGATAACCTATAAAACATTTTAAGGTCATCATCTAATATGGAATCACCCTTCTAGTATTTCTTCCTAGGTTACTCATAAGAGTATGTGTCGTGGTTGATACCTCTTTGGTCGCCATTCACATCAGGCTATAAAGATATTGTTATGTACCTCCTACATGAATATTCCTTCCTTATTTGTCTATAAAACCAAACATTAAACTACACGACATTCCAAAACTATGTGCGTCTTGATTCTTATCCTTATGTGATACGTAGGAACGCAACGAAATTTTTCCATTGGGTCTATCCCCTGGTTTGTTAAACATATTCTACCCCTCTTCCTCATCATTTTGAATTTTCCCATTTCCATTCCTTGTCCAAGGTTCCTCTCAATGATTTTGTTACCTTGATGAAGGGGTTTTAATCCCTCTATCTTGTATTGCCGAACAGTCCACTCAGATGCATTGTGGCGTAAGACCCAAAGTGTTGGATTCTGCATAGACATTCTTTCATTCCATCTCTATACTTCACATGTACCTTTATTTGGTCCTTCATAACCCTTATCATCTAAAGGGACCCCCAAATGATATGGATTATTTGCCTCATTTATCACCTACCACCTTTGGTCCAATTCCCTCAATGACATTCGAACGACATTTTCAGATATGTCATGATTTTCAAATATGGTAAGTAGTCATACCTCTTTTGTTTGTTTCCATCCTAGGTCACATGATATGGATATAGTGTTTTGAACATAGTGAATGGTTATCCTTCATCATTATTCTATGCCCATTATGTCCCAAATATCAGACACTGTGACTCATCTCTTCTTACATCCTTATGACCAACCATAACTTCAACACCATTTGTGTTACCCCTCCATGCACTTTTTCATAGTGATCACTATGATCAATATCATTGGGATGTTCTTAACCCAACTTCTACATTCCCTTATTTTGTGTTTCCATATGTTGTAAGGATCCCCTCCTCCCCTTGCTTCCCACACCATGAATCGATCACATGGGCTTAGGGGTCTTGGTTGGGTTTTTACATGCATGGAAGAATCAAACCATCTTATGATTCAAACTCAATGAACTTAAAATAGTAGCCTACATTTTGGGACAATGACATTAAAATGAGTATTTGAGTCCATGAATACTGAATTTTAACTATATACATGATCTCCCAAGAACATGTGGTGTGGTGTGGATCTTAATGGTCATTATTCATGTTGGGTAGCTTCATGGAACCACACTACACATTCCCACTTTTGAATGGTCCATGATCTATGACCTTAAACATGAAACCTATGTTTGTAAATCATGAATTTTAACTAAGAATCAAAGTCCAAGCCCTACGAATTAAAACTATTCATAGGTTATCCAACAAGAGTAAGTGGTGTGGAAGGGATCTTCCTGATCCTCATTCACATCAAGTTACTTCCGGTCAACACACTACAAATTTCCCCTTTTAGAAGCTACATTCTATGGTTTAAGCTACATGACCATAAAATAAGATCCCCAAAGTCCTTGTTTCATTATGATAAATTATGTATCATTTATCATCCTTATGGAATGACATTAAGCTTCCTAGGATTAAAGAACTACATGTGTCTTGACTCCAAACCTCATAGGATACGTAGTGATGTTCATACATCTTGTCCTTATACCCACCTGTATAATCATGAAGCTTTATTCCCCCCCTTGGTTTGGGTTTTCTCTTTAATAGTGTGCTATTCATGGTGTGGTGGAGACCTACCCAGTCTACATTCATGTTGGGTAGACTCATGGCACCACACTGCACACCTATCCTCTTATGGTATGAACTCTACAACCTTAAACTAATATTGTATGTTTCATAGTTCACATGAAGGAAAACTATATAACAATCTATATTTTCTTTCTTGAGATGATATCCCCCAGACTTTGGCCATATACCATTTCATATGTCCCAGCCTCATGATAATAAATTGCATTATATTTTCATCCTTACTACACAGACACCTCCCAAGCACACGATGATAACCTAAAAACCCCATGGTATACACCATATGAACATAAAATAAGAGCTTCTGGACCAAGAAACATGACCTTTAAACTATTTGAAACAGCCCTCAAGAAACTGGTCCTTGCAGATAGACCTAATCCCTCCAATGGATGCCCCACACAAGTATGTTTGAATGTACGGTTGTGGAAGACCCAGAACATTGGATTCTATCTAGACATTTTCCAAAAAAAATACCTCACTTCACCTATTCATTTATTTGGTACATCATCATCATTCACACCAAAAGGGACCCATTAATGGTATGAATGCTCAGACTCATGGATTTTTTTATCATCTTGGGACAACACCCCTAAAGTATTTTGATCAAAATTTTGAGATAAGTCTTATTTTTTGAATATTGTCAGCAGTCGAACCTATTTTGTTTATTCCCATCACATGTCACATGATATAGATACCATGTTTCAAATATGGTAAAAATTTATCCTCCATCGTCATGCCTTTCTATTTTGTTATAAATATCAGACAAATTGATTCACATTTTACTACCCTCTCATGCTCCTTTGTATCTCAAATATATTTGGTGTTGTACCTCCATGAATCCATGCACAAGGAGTAAGAATGTTAGAAGGATTATATTTTCCCATTTGGTGTTTCCTTTTCATTGTTAATCTCTCTCATATGACGGGGTAATCCAAACATCACTGTTAGTTTCCCATAGTGATCTTGGATCACATGGGCTTAGGATTCTTGGTGGGGTCATACCTACATATTGGAGTTGAAAAACCTTATGGTCTGAGCCCTATGAACTTAATCTAAGATATCTTTCATCTGATTAGTATAATGTTAAAATTTTATACTCCATCCCACATGATGTTGATTATTTCAAAATTACTTTATAATGTAAAATTCTTGGATTAGTCTTATCATATGAACATAAATTATAACATCATTGTATTGACTGTATGACAAAAAATGGGACAACAATGTGGTCTTCTCAGTTGAGAGGGCATCACCTTTGGCACTATTCATACACCATACCACCTTTCAAGACCTAAAAATGGATTGATTCATAGAGAAACACCCTTAATTTTTTTCTAGTTTCTCAAAAAAACAATAGCAAAAGAACAAACAATAAATATCTAATGCATTTTCTCTCTATGTGTGGGCCAGGCACACACATTGATGTTTCCCTTCAAGAAAATCATGTGGATCAATTCCCTGCCTTATGGGATACATAGTTACACCCAGATCATTGATATTAGGGCCACTTACAACATTATTTTCAAAATCCATTTCAAGCTATCATCGTCCTATCAGAAATATGTTAAACTGTATGGGATTCAAGAACTATGTGTGGATTTATTCAAACCCCTACAGGACAAGTACAAACACCCGAAAGTGTTGTCTCTGGCCCATCTTTGGGTTTATTGGACATTTCGCCTATGTTCTCTTAAAGGTGTCTATATAGAACATGGTTGTGGCCTCCTTGGTCCTCATTCACAATGGGTGTTTCTTCCTACATACTATATAGGCATTGAGACTAAGTTTTTCCTATTCCAAGAAGCATAACATTAAACTATTTTCCTTCATCCAAGAACCATGAATTTAAACAATTTTCCATGGTCCATGAACTATGATGTTAAACTATTTTCACACCGAGATCTACATACCACCTTTTGATGACTTATCCAGTCATTGATTCCTTCCTCGTTTTGGTCTTCCATCATCATTCAAATCTCGATATACCCCCAAATAGTGATGGTCTCATGCTTCTTTGGCTCACCTCCCATCCTAGGGAAGCACCATAATGGATCTTTGTCAGTATTCATTGAGTCTGTTGTTTTTAATATAGCCAATTGTGGATCCTAAATTTTCTTTCACTATTATTTCAATGTTAGTTATGGTCCATGTGTTTCAAACATGGTCAAAAGACAACCATTACATACCATTCCCCATTTCTTATAGACCATAAATGCCATAATATATCATTTTCTTACATTCTTTTATTAAGATGGGGTTCTTTCCTTGGTTTCACCTTCTATGAAAACTCACACATATAGGGGAGACCCCATTTACCATTCATTATTTCATTAACCAAACATTTCTCACATGGGATTAAGAGTTTTGATAGGGTGGTTACAATTTGTTTTACGCCACAAGGGGGTTCTCTGTACAAACTCAATAACCTTAATCTATGATCCTAAAAAATATATGTGGCATGGATGTGTTATCTTTGTCCTTATTTCATGTCAGTTTTATCTCTCGCCACATCACATACACCTCATTCTCATCTGTTCCTTGAAAATTTTTTGGTGCGTAATCCTTCTTTTGGATCATTCAAGTCAGTTTTATCTACTCTGTTCCATGAAATTTTTTTATTAATATAAATCAAAGTCTATGTAACATGAATTTCAATTGATGGTCATGTTCCAGGAAGTATGACATTATACTATGTGCAATTTCCTTACCTCATGACGTTAAATTGTAAGGCACGCCCTGATAATATGATGTCAAAATATAATATATATCTTCATTACCATGTGTCGATTAAAATATCTATTAACCATCCTCATATACATGACATAAAACTACAAGGTACCTATGTCCCACTCTAGATAGGTCTCGGCCTTGGAGTTAGGTTTGATCATTTTTCAAACTAGTTTGCCTTCACCAATGTGCTCTCAGCTGTGGTGGTGAAATTCCCAGAGTATTGAAATACGTTCGAACATTCCATCACTCCATATGATGATTTATGTTCCCCTTTATATAGATATTCATCCTATTCCACATTTTATGGTACCTCTTCATAGAATGGTCTCATGCCATTTTGGATCACCTACTGTTTTGAGCCAATGCCTTATAAGACTATGGATGACACTTCATGTTTGGACCTACATTTTCGAATACGGCCAGTGGTTGGCCCTCAATTGTTTGTTTCCATTTCAGGGTAACATGGTGTGGATGTTTCATCTTGAATATGTTCTGCATTTATCCTTTATCATCATGCCACCCTCCTTGTGTTCCGAATACTGGGCATCTGTTTCACAGTTCACATCTCCCATTTGTTTGGATTGATTTCTATGCCATTGGAATTTACCAATTCATGTAATAACAAAAATTATGAAAATCAAGATGGATGATTTAAGTGATTTCTTCTTTATCTATGACCATTATTATCCCAAATTCCCTAGGTGATCAGTCGATAATTGCAAACCCCCCCCCCCCCCCGAACTTGATGATTATCCGGCACTCTCATACAAGCTGAACAATTATGTGGTCGTCCCTTGTTTCTCACACTAGGCATGACCCACATGAGCCTAGGGATTATCCATAATTTGTTTCTTTGTTATTATGGATGTGAGATAATTTAAAAGATGAAAGAAATGTATATGTAGTTTTAATTAAACAAGATAGAATAAAAATATGTTTGTGAGTTTGTAAAAACACAACCCCTATGGATTTTACCCTCTAAAAGATCATCTCATATCCACCACTAATTGGAATCAGTAATCCATGATTTAATATCATCACATGAGCTCCCCTCCATCCTCATTTTTCTTTGGGTGATGTTCATCAACAATGATCTATACTCGATCTTTCTCTGCTTTGAGATTGACCACTTCACGAGATGATTTCCTTAGCTAGTCATCAGATAACACTAATTGGACTCGTAATCATGATATGAGTTCTGATTGGGTTATGTTGAAGGAATATCATTCATTATTCTATGTTTATAGTGCTGGATGTCCTGTTCATCCTCCTGAAGCTTCTAGGTGATGACATACTTATGTTAGTGCCATGAAACACTTGTGTGATAATTGTTCTCACATAGTTTCTTAGAAAGGTAATACCGGATGAGAACATGTGGACCTCGTGAATCTACCCCTCTCACGCATATGTCATGCATCTGAGGGAGAAGTGATCCCATCGTTCTCATCCACTCTAATTTCAGAATATTGTTGATGAAGTGCTTGATTAGCTTTCATTACTGGTGTAAGACATCCCGGCTATCCTCCACATCATAATTGTATTCATCCAGCTCCCCTAGGAAATCAGTTTTTTATTTGAGGAACGCATGCAAGAGTTCAGCAGCCGGATCCTCCATTGTAAATCTATCAGATGGGTGGGATACCTTATTGGGTGGCTGATATTCATCACTAGATCCCACCCCGATAACATTTTCCCTATCTGTATCAGGTTCTGGTCCACCGATTGTTTTACTCATAGCCGTGACTATTTTTGTCTTGTCAGCTTGGGAACACGATTCAATTTCAATTAGAATTCCCCTCAAGAAAGGATCCCCAGGACCCGCAAACATCCTCACTTATAGTAAACCTTCCCCTTCAAGAACTATTCATATAGATATGATGTTAGTTGTCCCAGTTTGGTAAAAAAAAGTTATGACTTTGGGAGGGAGGTGACTTACCAAGATCTAATGATAGTTTCTTGGGCCCACAGGTTATTACTATCAAAATACTACGACGTGACCCACCATATATGGTTTTGATATCAAAATATTCCAGAAAGGAAACCTTGGTTTCCAGAGCACTACTGGCCCTTGGGCTAACCATCTTTCCAGACATAGGTCCAAGAGCATTTCCCTCTATATCCATTATCTTGCAGGATGTGGTTTTTTGTATGAGTCTATCCTATATAAAACAAATGTAAATTTAGAAAACAGGATAAAATGAGTGAGGTAAAAGAATAAAATAATGTTTTGAAGATTAAACAAATTGGTTCATTGACTTCTCCCAACACTAAGGCTGCAACCTCACCTTCCTCCAAAGGACTCCCTCGGTTGGAATCTTCCCCTCACGACCCTTCCAATCCCTTGGGTATAAGGAATCTATCCTCTAGATCAAAAATAGATAGTTGTGGTGGAGATGTAAGTTATGAAGTACTTTCACCCAATCATTAATTTGATGTGGGGGCCCTAGGAATTCACTAAGTCCTCTATATCAACCACATATCACACCCCCTTTGTCTGAGATACTAGAAATGTAGCCCTAACATATCGAATTATTGATTATTTTGTTCCGAACTAGTTATGTACACCCCACATATCATTATGGTTAAAGAGCCATCTACTGATGTCCCAAGACACCCAAACCATAGGATAGATGGAATCCTCAGATATATCAACATAACAAGTCCACTTCCCAGAAGCTTCAGTAGGCTTCCATAGGAACCCGATGGGTGATCCCCTTCCTCCTGATTCTACCTAATTGGAGACAGTAGGTCTGCTCCTGCCTCTCTTATTTCACTTCGGGCCAGTGTGTACCTTGGAATTATTGTCCATGATGTGATTCCTCCACCAACACGATTTCCATAGACCTTACCAATGCGAAACACTCTTTCCATTTTCTGAGCCTGACCTTAGGGTTGAGGGGTCACCCCATCATTATCTCAAGTAGTTCATTGCTGTAGCATCTCTCTCGAGTAGGCTTCCTCTAAGATCATTGTGTACTCCTAAATTAGTCCATAAGTGGAAGTAGGTAGGGGCCACTCATTCTGACTCATCCCATATTCCTATGTGAACATTAGCCAAAGCTTCATTATCACACATGAGTGACTCATGGTGTACCACCAAGTTGACGTGCAAGGTTAACCTCTCCAGACACGAAAACATCCTCACAAACCAATGTGGGGTTTATGGCACACAAATATGCTTTAAATATAAACATGTCACTAGATATAGACCCCTAAAGGCCAAGAGGTATGACCAATACTCCTTGGTTACCCTTCCATCATTGATGAAAACTCACATTTGCAGTAGAAACAGATGGAAATTGATTTCATTAACCCTCCAAAAATTGTTCATCCCCACTAGCAGGATTTGCTTGATTTAGAAACCCCCCACCATGTTTATGATGGAAGTCGAAGGTTTTTCTGAGGAGGGGAATTGGGGTTCAGATATTCATATGACAACATGTGAACTTCCACCCAGTTGTATAGAAAGTGGAGTGGTCCACATTAACATTGTAGAGTCTTCCCCCTAGTGTTCCAAATAAACTTATTAGACATTCCCAGCACTGGAATCCCAATGTTAATGTGTTTCCTCATCGCTATTATTGCTGACATAATAAATGTTCTCATCTGCACACTCATGTGTGCATCCTTGATCGACAACATCCATCTTTAAAAGATTGAAAAGATAAACCCAGCCAACTCTACCATTGATTTTTCCTAGTGTTGATGTTTTAACACCATACCAGTCATTGGATTCCCTCAAGGATCTTCCAGTAAGAACCATACTTACAGTGATAGACCCCTCTTGGGTATGTATGAGTCCTCACAGTTCATTTCATGGGTTCCCCTATCCCTTAGTAGGATGCCCTGTTGGAAAATTTAGGAAACAAATGAACCACCACTTGAAGTGGTAATCCCTTACTATCTATTTATCTTTATCTGACCCAAGCACTATGTTTAACAATTTCTTTTCCTGTCATGGAATTTTCTATGAAACCTTCCATGTATCTCTTCAGGGAGAAATTCATCATACATTTCCCCCAATAATTAGAATCCCAGAAATATAGTGTAGGTCCCAAAGGCTGATGTCGACTTACCCATGATGAAAGTGTAAGGTATTGGTCCTTGATGACCAAATTCTCAATAGCTATTGAATTATGTCTTTTGGTTGGTAGATGGGGAATTGAGAATACCAAACAGCCTCATACAGACCTAAAAACCTCATATCTGCTCCAAATTACATGCATGATGAACATACCAAGTAGGATATGGCCTATTCCACTATAAATATTCAACCATCTCATAAATTCCAATTACTGATCCACCCTTTCACTGGGTTCCTGAAGCATTCCTTGAGAATAGACTAATATTGTGATGGGGATACCTCTTGTTGTAATGATTTCCCATCAACTTTATTGATATTATTGTAAAGGTATTTGGTGGTGATAGGTGTATGGAACTTCTAAGTGTGTCCATAAATAGCCTTGAACAACATGTTTTGACATAGAGTTTCCGTGAACTAGTAAAATAGTTTATCCCTACTCACTTTATGGATAAGGTTGTTGTCTCTCATTCCAATGCTTTACAATAGTAGTATCTACAGAGGGGGTAATCCTATTTCCCTTCTAGTAGTAGTGATACCAACGAATCATGGTTGAAATGACTCCAAAAAAAATTCCCTAAGATGAATATTATTCATAAAATCCTCTCTCTGAGAAATATCATTGAGGGCCTCCTGTGCAGCTTCTGGATTCCCCATTTTTTCCAAGATATTTATAAATTTTTAGTCTCAATTCATGAAGACTATTCATAGAGACCATTTGTGGAGCATAAGATCATGGAGCCTCAAAGTAATCAGCATGTTTTGTGGAGAAAGAAATAGAAAAGATTGACTGGTTTTCTATGTAGCATTATTGGATAAAGGACACGAAGAACCATGTTCATAAAGAGCATTTGCGGGGGTGTTGGAGAATTGCAATTCGAGAGCTCGAGAATAGGTTTACAGAGGTCAGATGTAGATAAAAGGGGGTCCCTCATGCTACATTTATAGGTGGTAGCCTTATAAACTTCAATTCCATGGTAGCTTCCATGAGTTTCATAGTGAAATTTCCCTGTGCTCCGTGTTCCCTCATCTTGAGATAGCTTCATGATCTTCAGGTTTTCTGTGTTCTACCCTCAAAATCTGATCCTCCCTTTTCCTAGGGCTCCCATTATGGGGGGGGGTATTCATTATTGATTAAATACATGAACAAGATTGATCAATGAATGAAAAAATAGTTTTGGACCACTTTCAACCCTTTTGAGACACAAAAATCACCAAATGGGGCCAGTTTACGAAGATCCATCGCCAAGACATTCACCATGTCATATTCCATGAATCAGGGATGAATGCATATGAAATTCCAATAAGATATGTTGATGCTAAGAAGTAGTGAAGGAAGACTATGTGAGTCTGAATTCTTCCACATATTCTTCAATGTATTGATGGAAAAATTTGCAAGTCTGACGAGCTCTGCTGACTCTATGAAGTAGTGACGGAATGCTCAACATGTCTGAAGGACATGACTCCATTCATGAAGTTAAATTGACTTCAAGACACACCTATGTGCATCATGATACCTGGTGACCATAAATATAAAGATCACTCCCAACATAAAGGATCTCTACCCTTAACATTCCCCTTCAGAGCTATCATTTTGTGAAGCTTGCAATGCTCCACGAACTAGTGAGAAAAATAAATCACACATGGTAGTTGATCATCGTGAACCACTTTCCCATTATTCTGATTTACCTCCACTTAAAGTGGGGATTACCTTCAAAAATCCCCACATCCATCACAAATGTAGGAGTACCTTTTAGAAACTTGGGACTTCATGAAGAATACAACATTCGAGAAGCACCTTCCCAATACATGTTGAATCGACACCTCGACTAGGTTGTCAGGTTTCAAGAATCACCTTCCCTCACATGGACCATTTTTTATATTCTTTGGGATGAACATTCCTTCACTGAGCTTCTCCTCTTCACCAAGCATAATAGATTCATGAATCCTCTCTTTTAAAGGACTAATGCTTTAGGAAACCCTTCCATGTGCAACCATATGGGGTCATACATAGTAATTTCCTAATTCCTCATGTGGTGTCACTTATTTCATTGATCTACCTTATGCTTCTTTTCATAGGTATACTAACATCAATTCACTCATAATTTAACTACTCTAACATGGACCCCTCAATTGACAACTCCTCCACCTCTGTCATGTATGACATTGCTCATGCCATCCCATCACCATGTGTTAAAGGGAACTAGTCATGTATGTCCATGGGATGAGGAGTGAGTCCTCATCGTCCATGTAACACCCCAAGCATCCACGGTACGCTTCTCTTTGAATAATATAGTAGCGTGTGTTGTATGCAACTTCGAGTTCTAGCACACACCACAACCAATCAAAGAAGCCGTCATGAATAGTAATAACCACTTTTTAAAATTTTATACATTTTATCATTAAAAATGGACTTCATTTTTTGATTCAGAATATCGAAATAAGCTTAGGTTTAATTTTTGGTATTTTTCAGAAAACATTCAATTTTTGATGAATAGTAAAAAACGTTGAGTTAGAGTTTAAAACAGAATTTTATTTAAATAATTATTTATTTTATTTAAATTTATTTTAGGTCAAAAAAGATAAATAATACTGATATAATTTTAATGTAATTCATTAGAGTCAGTTTATAATAATTTTAAATATATAAAAATTGTATTGAACTTTTCACCGTCTTTTACCCATCTCCTTGGAGAATTCGAAAATTCACATAAAACATAATTTTACCACTTCTGTGAGTGGAATTTCAAAAATCCAAGAGACACGGTTAATATCAGGAAGTATAATGTTGTTTAATAAGATAAAAATAATTTTTTGTGAATAGTAACTTTTTACTTTTATTACCATAGTTAAAAGTAAATAGGGTAATTAAGGGTAAAAATTATATTTTTATTACCATAAAAAATTTCCTAATTCTATTGGATAAGTATAATTAGACCAAAAAACAACCTTAGGAATAAAATATCAACCTCTTTGGTCCACTTGGATTAGAATAGGACATTTATTATTATTTAATTCAAAGAAGAGTTAAAAGGGTTTAAATCAATGATTAAAAAATAAAACATTTTTAATATTGGGTTATACATAAGATAAATTAGATTATAAATATTAATTGGAAAGATAAACATATTTCATACATAATTGTATTTTATTTATAATTTTTAAAAATTAAATAATTTAATTTATTTATGACACAATAGTGATGGAGTAATTACCCGATTCATGAAAAATGAAAATAATTGATATTAAAAATATCCAAATTAATGTAATTTGAGACTTTTTGTGAAATAAACTAATTTTATAGGTTACTATGACATGTTAGAATTTATTTAATGAATTTAGTTCGAATAAATAATGTTTTTAGAACTTTAACAAAAATCAATTATTAAATAGTTTCAAAATTGACATAAAAGAGTATTAAAAAAATATTATATTATTAATTGATATTATCTTCCTAAATATATTATGTTTGTCCAAAGAACTTATGTAATGATAGGTTTATCATTAATGAACCACTTGGAGTTCACATGGATATATATAGTATGTTTATTAACCATATATTATAAAATTAAAAAGAGGCATGGTAAATGTTAAAGTATTTAACAAAGAGTTAAATATAAATGATAAGGTTAATATAGCGACCCAAACCTATCTAAAATATATTGGTTTAAAGGATTTCAACCCATCCCAATATTAGACTCGAAATAAGTCACTTTGGAGCCATTATAAACCGAATATAAATTTATTTTAAAATAATGTTTTATGTTTTTTCTAAGGCGCCCCTCACCCCTCTTATAAAAAGTGCACTCCCCCTTCTCTCAAATTCATACCTTCAATGCCTTTTGGATTGGCCAACCCCTTCCTAGATATCCTTTCAACTTCCCTCTCTTCATCCTATAGGACTTACATTAGTTATAAATCCAACTTATAGAGCCCTTTTGATCAAATCCAAAAGTAGGACCCGAAGAATAGGTAATGTTTTCACCACCCTCTTTCAAGTTAATTTGTTCTTCCACTTTTTTCATTGTTATTTCCATTATAAAATAAGAAATCCAATATCCTTATATAATGTTATGTTATTATAAATATGGTACAACCATATTCAGTATTCTATCAATCCCTTGGATGACCTGTCATCATACGTGTGTACGTACGACATACCATCTCCACGTCGTGGTGTAATTTTTATTCAATACATTATTATTTTGATGATTATAATAATGATGTGTAATTCATATATATAATAAATATAACATGATAATAATTTTGTATACATGATACAACCTCCCATTATATGTTATTTTAAAATCAATATAATGATATTGTCGCTCGTACGTACGTACGGACTACCATCTCCATGAACGCGATAAGATTCATTCCCAATCATATCCATTCAAGAATAATTTTAATTTTATGTTTAAAAATAATGTTTAAGGACATGATATCATTCTGGATATGATTAAGATACAACCTGTGGATAACAAACATGGCTTTTGTAACAAAACATATAAAAGAAAATGAGTAAGTGAATACTCGAAACGACAATAATACTAATATATTATTAACAAAGCAATATTAAGAGACCACATATGATATAATATTTATTTAGATGATTATTGTATAATTTTATAACAATGATTAAACTATTATACTGGAGGTTAACTTACCCTCTACCAAGGGAAAGTACAAGGTAAGGGTTTATTTCACAATCTCTTCATTATACGAGGATGTTTATACGTAATTATCTACTAGGACCTATTTATCATCCACATCCATGTTTCTTAAAAAAATATTTCAAATCAATCTTCATATTTTACAGACTATGTGTTAAATTTATTTATACCATTTTTTGACTTTTTATAAGAAGTTTATAAATGATTATTTCTGTCGTTTTCCAAACAAGGTCCTTTTTATCCATTTCGACAGAATTAAGGTAAGAATGTTTTTTTAACTTATACAGAGTGTGCAGATATTTTCTACCATTATAAAATAATTGAAGATTCCCTTACAAGATTATAAGAATATTTTCAATGTAAATGTTTTATTTTATAATTTTGTGACTTTTAAATGATTTTTTTAAAAAAACAGATATTTTTTCTCAAATAGTTTTGATTTCATCTATGTCAACAACCTTTGATGGATTTTAATTTTATTCGAAGTTGATTGATTATGATACAAAACATCTATATTGTATTGAAGGTTTTCTGATAATTTTGACTATGTATGTGCTATATTTATACCATTCCTTGTTTATGGTTAAATTATTGACATTTCGTAGGCTAGTTTTAATATGCATGTTTATGATATCTTTCAACCTTTTCATATGAGGAATGTATTGGACTTAGTAAGTGACAGGTGAAGCCCACTATAGCTCATCAATGCATCGATAGGTCTGATGAGACAACTAGACGTGGAATTGGTTGAGACCCTTTCTCAATTTGATATATGGTTCTGGCCGAGGCCTTAATCATTTTTAGACGTCTTTTCTGAGTCCTTGACAAAATGTTTCAGAATGTCCGACATTATACATTTACTCATTATGAAAATAATATTGATGGTTCTTGTGGTCATTAGACTAGTAGAATACCAATGATTATGTTTTATTATGGAATTATTTACTCATATCATATTCCTGCCATAAAAGTATTCCTGTTTATTATTGGTAAAGACATGTGGTTTCAATTATTCACCATGATTAATATTTATGTTATCTTCCGCTGTATTGCTTACCCTTACTGAGCATTTGAGCTCACCCCTTTCTTATGTTTCATTTTCCAGGGATATTAAGATGTTAGTTTTGATTGACTTGCAGGCATTATATAGGAGTCTTGGATGTTTCCAATGGAATAAATTCATGTTGTATTTCTTTTCATGTTGTAAAGTTGAACTTATGTATGAATCTTGTTCCCAATAACACTAAACTGATCGGTTTTTCGAGACAATATTTCCTTGCGATAATGGATGTGTTATGCAATAACGCACCGACTCTGGGTAACTGGTGTTGGGGCATTACAATTGGTATCAGAGAAAGTTTAGTACAAACCTTGGAAGCTAGATTTATATAAACTATGATTTGAGAACATATACCTAAGATGGACATTGAAGATTACTATATAATATCATCCAAGAATTTTGGTGTTGTAGAGGTTTTGTGAGTTTTCCAAGCAATACATCCATGTCTGCATACGAGTAGGTAGAGTCGGATCTTGCACAGATGTACCTTGGGGTAAAACCTGAAAACACCACTTTGAGCTAGACTCGAACGGGAACTGGTGCACGACAACGGGCCTTGCTACACTCTTGGTTACGACACTCCCAGAGGATATGATTAGGATAATTTCCATTTGGTTTAAAAAACATTATGAAGGGTTTATGAGTATATACTTCCTCAAAGAAAACATTTTTATGATTATGGATTATATCCATAAACTGTTCAATTTATGTGAAGTGTTTTACAAGTTTGGATTTCTATATTTCGATTCATAAACTAATCTAGAGTATGCCATTGTTTAGAAATAACACATAGTGGAATGAATTGAAATCATATCAATGCACACACTCCATGTAGGGATTTCCCCCTACTCAAGATAATTATAGTGGAGTTGCTGATGCAACTCGTGCTGAGCAGCTAATCTCTATACAGGGACAACTCACTCAGGTTATAAATAATAACCTTACCCATATGAAGCAACCTGATCCACATTGTTGAGGGTCAATGTTAGATTGCTTCATGAGGCAAAAACCACCAACATTTAATTGGGTTACAAATCCACTAGTAACTGAACAATGGATAAATTCCTCAGAGAAAATATTCCATGCCTTTGGGAGCAGCAAAAGGGAAAAATTTGTCATGCCAGTTTACCCCCTCACTGGAGATGCTGATCAATAGTGTTCATTGAATCAAAACACACAGGAAGATGATGAAGTATCAAATATGGAATGGAGGGAGTTTAAAGAAGTTTTATTAGAAAAATACTTTCCTCCTGACCATCGAGCGGATATGGGAAGACAATTTATAAGTCTATGGAAAAAGGAGGATGAGAACGTCGCAATGTATGAAGCTATCTTTACAAGGTTAGTGAGGCATGCATTAGATTATATACATAAACCAAGAAGTAAGATTTATTATTTATTTTATGGGTTAAACCCATTTCTCCGTCGAGAATTAGTATCACAATCCTTCTCATCATACGAAAATATTGTCTCGTGAGCTATCAAGACAGAAATGGAATTCTATAAGACTTATGTCTTTAAATCAACACAAGAGAAGAAGAGATCTACCGAGAACTCTAGGAGATGAAATAAGGGAACAGGGAATAATTGAATAATTGAATTTCCTCCATGTGATAATTGTGAAAGGAAGCACCTTGGTGCCTGTCTAAAAGGAAAAGGTGTATGCTACAAATGTGAACAGAAAGGCCATCTTGCTGGTGATTGTAAGGGAAAGAATGATGCTACCAATGTTCAATTATAAAATTACAGGGAGATAGGAAATTATGAAAATGAATTTCCTTTTCGTCAGGGAAACATTCCTCAGAAAAGGCCAAGGGATCAAAGCCAAACTTATGCTATCACTACTGCTAAGGTAGAAGCTCCGAAAGATGTGGTGGCAGATAATTTAATTGTTTCCTCAAATTTAGAAAATGCTTTATTTGATTCTGGATCATCGTAATGTTTTATATCTTCCCAATTTTCTATGGAAATTAGATATTTCCAATTTTATTTTATAAGGGAGTTGTCAGTCAAAAATCCTAAGGGAATTTTCATTGCAAAAAAGTTATGTGAATCAGTCCCCATTAGAGTACATAAATGTTCTTTATCTGTTGATATCATCATTATACCCATGATTGAATTTGATATAATCATTGGTATTGATTGCAATTCAGACCATTATTCCAAGATTTATTGTAAAAAGAAGGAGGTTATTATTTTTGATGATGATGATAAAGAACACCTTATCTTTAGAGTAGAATCATCACCACCCGATTCTAATCTAAATCCACCCCCATTAGCTCAAA
The DNA here is from genome assembly GCA_963277665.1 of Viscum album. NCBI lineage: Eukaryota > Viridiplantae > Streptophyta > Magnoliopsida > Santalales > Viscaceae > Viscum > Viscum album. The sequence continues at coordinate 844,727,213 of OY728150.1, read as the reverse complement.
TAAATTCAATTATTGAGGAGGAAAAGAATGAAATAACTATGGGTGAGGAAAGTAATGTTCATTTAGAGGATTTACCTATTGTGAAAGAATATGTAGATGTGTTTCTAGATGATTTACCTGGACCTCCTCTAGAACAAGAAATTGAGTTTTCCATTGATTTAATTCTTGGTTTAAGCCCTATATCGATGAACCCTTATAGAATGGCCACTGTGGAATTAGTTGAACTAAGGAAACAACTAGAGGACTGGGTAATAAGGGATTTATTCACCCCAGTGTTTCTCCATGGGGAGCCCCTTTTATTTTTTTTGTTAAGAATAATGATGGATCTATGAGGTTATGTATCGACTACAGGGAAATCAATGCTATAAAAATAAAGAATAAGTATTCCCAACCATGCATTGATGGTTTATTTGACCAACTTCATGGAACTCAATACTTTTCAAAGATTGACCTTCGATCTTGATACCATCAGCTATTTGTGAAGAAGGAAAACATTCCTAAGACATCATTTCGAACCAGGTATGGGCATTACGAGTTTATAGTAATTCCTTTTGGGCTGACTAATACACCCTCTGTTTTCATGGATCTAATGAACATAGTTTTCAAGAAATATCTTGATGAATTTATAGTGGTATTTATTGATGATATATTGGTATACTCCAAAATCTATGAAGATCATGAAAATCAATTGTGCATTATATTGAAGACTTTGAGAAGATATGAATTATATGGGAAGTTTAGAGAGTGTGAATTCAGGTTTCAAAAGATTTCTTTTCTTGGCCATGTTGTCTCTAAGGATGGAATCTCTGTTCATCCTTCTAAGAGAAGATCAATCCAAGAATGGCCAGTACCAACATGTATAAGCAAAGTATGTTGTTTTATTGGTTTAGCATGTTATTATCGACGTTTCGTCCAGAATGTTTCCTGGCTAGCTAACCCATTAACCAAGCTCACATGTAAAGGGGTTAAATTTGTTTGGAAAAAAGAGTTTGAAGAATATTTTGAATAACTGAAGAAAATATTAGTCAATTCTCCAATATTGACACTAACATCGAGGAATAATGGGCTTGTTATTTATAGGTATGCTTCAAAGAAAGGACATGGTTGTGTCCTTATACAGAATGATAGGGTTATTGCCTATGAATCACTACATATGAAAATTCATGAGCAAAACTATCCTACTCGTGATCTTTAGTTAGCAGATGCAATCTTTGCTTTGAAGATTTGCAGACACAATATCTATGGTGAAAAGTGTGAGATGTATACTAATCACAAGAGTATGATGTATATTTTCTCACAAAAAGAACTCAACATGAGGAAAAGGATATGGCTTGAACTACTCAAGGAATATGATTTCACGATACACTACCTCCCGGGGAAGGAAAATAAGGTGGCAGATGCTTTGAGAAGAAAGGATCATGGAGTTTTGAAAAAAATGAGAATTTAAAGGGATACTATTTTCATGGATCTAGTAAAGATGGACATGGGAATAACCATGGATGGTGAAACATCAATGGTTTTTCAAAGGGTTGCCAAACCATCTTTACTAGAAAGGATTAAGAGTTCTCAGACAGATGATGAAGAGTTTCAAAATAATATTAAAGGTGTGAATAATGGGAGTTTGAGTGACTTTGTGTATGAAGATGGAATTTGGAAATTTTGGAAGAGACTTTGTGTTCCCAATATACCTTCTCTAAAAAGAGAGTTTTTGGATGATCCTGATAGTTCCAATTTCAATATACATCCTGGGAGCACCAAAATGTATAGAGATTTGAAGGAACATGTTTGTGGGACAACATGAAGAGGAAGATTGCTGATTCTGTGTCAAGATGTATGGTTTTTCAACAAGTGAAATCTTGAAGGCAATAGCCTGGAGTATTGTAAACTATTCCCATACATGAGTTGAAAGGGGATAATATTATAATGGACTTTGTCATGGTACTACCAAAGACTCCTATAAGGAATGATGCAATATTGGTCATTGTTTATCATCTTACTATGTCAGCATATTTTCTTTCAATAAGGGAGGATTTACCAATTGAATGTCTAGAAAGACTATATATTAATTATGTCATGAAACTTCATGGAGTACCTCAATCGATTGTTTTTTATCATGATCCATGTTTTACATCAAGATTCAGGAAAAGTCTTCAGAAAGACCTGGATACTGAGCTTCTTTTGAGCACTTCCTACCACCCTCAAACAGATGGAAAATATGAATGGACTATTCAAACCTTAGAAGAAAAGTTGAGATCATGATCACTTGAATTTCAAGGTATGTGGAAACAATATTTAACTCGGGTAGAATTTTCCTATAACAATAGCATCCATTCCAGTATTTAGATGGAACTATATGAAGCGTTATATGGAAAGAGATTTTGCACACCATCCTATTAGGATGATGTTGGTGAATGAAAACTTATAGGCCTAGAACTTGTTGAGGAAACAGTGGAAAAGGTGAAGGTAATCACAAACCACATCAAAGGAGCTCAATGTAGGTAGAAGAGCTATACTGATAACCAAAGGAAGGATTTGGAATTTCAGGTAGGAGATCATGTTTTCTTGAAAGTATCACCATTGAAAGGGTGTTATATGTTTCCGTAAGAAGGGAAAATTGAGTCCCAGATATATCGGACCTTTCTAAATTCTAGAATGAATTCAGGCCATAGCATATCATTTGGAAATGCCACCAAATCTATCTAATGTTCACGATGTGTCCCACATATCACTGTTGAGAAAATACATGCATGACCCAACACATTTACTCACCTATGAGGAATTAGAACTAGAAACATATCTATCTTATTACAAAAAGCCTTTAAAGGTTCTTGATACAAGAGAGCAAGTGCTGAGAAACCAGACGACTCGTCTGGTAAAAGTTCAATGGAGAAACCATAAGATAGAAGAGGCAACGTGGGAACCCGAGGAACTTATGATGAAGAACCACACGAGTATTTTTATTTAGTAATATTATAGAAATTTTGAAGATGAAATTATTTGAATGAGGGGATAATGTAACACCCCAATCTTACACGGTGTGCTTCTCTTTGAATACTATAGTAGCGTGTGTTGTACGAAACTTTGAGTTCTAACACACACCACAACCAATCAAACTAGCCATTATGAATAGTAATACCAACTTTTTGAAATTTTATAAATTTTATCTTTCAAAATGGACTTCATTTTTGGATTCAGAATATCGAAATAATCTTAGGGTGAATTTTTGGTATTTTAATTAAAACTTTCAATTTTTGATAAATAGTGAAAAACACTGAGTTATAGTTTAAAACCAAACTTTTATTTAACTAATTATTTATTTTATTTAAATTTATTTTAGGTCAAAATAGATACATAATACTTATATAATTTCAATGTAATTCATTGGAGTATGTTTATAATAATTTTAGATATATAAAAATTTTGTTGAACTTTTCACTGTCTTTTACCCATCTTCTGGAAGAATTTGCAAATTCACATAAAACATAATTTTACCACTTCTGTGGGTGAAATTTCAAAAATACGAGAGACACATTTAATATTAAGGAGTAAAATGTGGTTCAATAAGATAAATATAATTTTTGGTGAATAGTAACTTTTTCTTTTATTTACCACGATTAAAATTAAATAGGGTAATTAAGGGTAAAAATGATATTATTATTACCATAACACATGTACTAATTCTACCAGATAAGTATAATTCGACCAAAAACAACCTTAGTAATAAAATATCATCCTCTTTGGTCCACATGGATTAGATTTGGGAAATTATTATTATTTAATTCAAAGAAGAGTTAAAAAAGTTAAAATCAATGTCTAATAACTGAAACATTTTTAATATAGGGTTATACATAAGATAAATTCGATTATAAATATTAATTAGAATGAAAAAAATATTTCATACATAATTTTATTTTATTCATAATTTTTTGACATTAAATAATATAATATTTTTATGACATAATGGTGATGCAGTAATTACCTAATTAATGAAAATTTAAATTATTTGATATTATAAATATCCAAATAAATGTAATTTGAGACTTTTTATGAAATAAACGAATTTTAGAGGTTAATATGGCATGTTAGGATTGATTAAAATAATTTATTTCTTATTAATAATGTTGTTAGAACTTTAACAAAAATCAATTATTAAATAGTGTCAAAATTGACATAAAAGAGTATTTAAGACAAATATTATATTATTAATTGATATTATATTCCTAAAAATAAAAGGATCAGCCATAAGACTAATGTAATGATAGGTGTATAATTAATGAACCACTTTGGGTTCTCTTTTATGTATATAGTATGTTTATTAACCATATAATAAAAAAATACAAAGAGACATGGTAAATGTCAAACTATTTAACTAAGAGTAAAATATAAATGATAAGGTTAATATAGTGACCCAAACCTGTCGAAAATCTATTGGTTGAAAGGATTTCAACCCATACCCACCTTAGCATCGAAATAAGTTACTTTTCATCCATTATAAACTGAATATGAATTTATTATAAAATAATATTTTATGTTTTTTCTTACAGTGCCCTGCACCCCTCTTATAAAAGCGCACTCCCCCTTCTCTCGATTCATACCTTCAAAGCCTTTCAGTTGGCCAAAACCTACAGAAATATCCTCTCAGCTTCCCTCAATTCATCCTATATGCCTTCCTTTAGTCATAAAGCCAACTTAAGGAGCCCTTTTGATCAAATCAAATGGAGGAACCCGAAGAAGAGGTAATGTTTTCACCACACTATTTCAAGTTCCTTTATTCTTCCACTTATTATTTCGTTGTTATTTCCATTCTAAAATAATAACCCTGGTATCTTATACATACTTTGATGTTATTATAAATATGGTACAACCATATTTAGTATTATATCTATCCCTTGGATGACATGTCCCCATAAGTGCGTACATACGACTTACCGTCTCCACGTCGTGGTGTAATTGTTATTCAATACATTATTATTTGGATGGGTAAAATAATGATGTGTAATTCATGTAAATAATAAATATAACATGATAATTATTCTTTATATATTATACACCATCCAATTATATATTATTTTAACATGAAAAGAATGATATTGTCGCGCGTGCGTACGTACGGACTATCGTCTCCATGAACGCGATAAGATTCATTCCCCATCCTATCCATTCAAGAGTAGTTTTCATTTTATGATTAAAAATAATGTTCAAGGACTTGATATAATTTTGTATAAGAATATGATACAACCTATGGATAACAAACATGTCTTATGTAACAAATCATATAAAAGAAAACGAGTAAGTGAACACCTGAAACGAAGATAATACTAAAATGTTATTAACAAAGAAATGTTAAAAGAGAATATATGATATCATATTTATGTATATTATTATTTTACTTTTTAATAACAATTATTTAACTATAATACAGGAGTTTAACCTACCCTCTACCAAGGAAAAGTACATTCTAAGGGTTGATTTCACAATATCTTCATTATACGAGGTTGTTTATGTGTAATTATCTACTGGGACCTCTTTATCATCCACATCCATGTTTCTTAAAAATTTATTTCAAATAATTATTACTATTTTATAGACTATGGGTTAAATTCATTTATACCCTTTTTGAATTTTTATAAGAATTTTGTAAAGGAATATTTCTGTCATTTTCCAAACAAGGTCCTTTTTAAACTTTTCGACAGAATTAAGGTAAGAATGTTTTTTTAACTTATATGGCAGGTCTGGCTATTTTCCACTTTTATAAAATATTTGAAGCTTCCCTTAAAATCTTATAAGGATATTTTCAAATTAAATGTTTTATTTTATAATTATGTGACTTTTAAATGATAAAAAAGAGATATTTCACTCAAATAGTTTTGATTACATCTATGGAAACATCCTTTGAGGGATTTTAAGTTTATTCGAAGTTGATTTATTATGATAAAAACCATCCATATTGTATTTAAGGTTTTGTGATATGTTTGAATGTGTATATGGTATCTTTATACCATTCATGGTTTATGGTTAAATTATTGACATTTCGTATGCTAGTTTTAATATAAATGCTTATGATATGTTTAAACCTTTTCATTTGAGTAATGTATTGGACTTAGTAAGTGACAGGTGGAGCCCACTATATCTCCTTGATGAATCGGTAGGTCTCATGAGAAAAATAGCTGTGGAATTGGCTGAGTCCCTTTCTCAGTTTGATATATGGTTTTGGCAGAGGCCTTAATCATTTTTAGACGTCTTGGTCGAGGCTTTGACAAAATGTTTCAGAATGTCTGGCATAATACATTTCCTCATTATGAAAATAATATTGATGGTTCATGTGGACACTAGACTAGTAGAATACCAATGATTTTGTTTCATTATGGAATTATTTATTCAGCTCATATTCTTTCCATAATATCATTCATGTTTATTATTGGTAAAGGCATGTGGTTTCAATTATTCACCATGATTAATATTTATATTATATTTCTTTGTATTGCATACCCTTACTGCGTGTTTGAGCTCACCCATTTATTATGTTTCATTTTCCTAGGATATGAAGAAGTTAGTTATGAGTGACTTGCAGGAATTATATAGGAGTATTGGTTGTTTCCAATGGAATAAATTCGTGTTTTATATCTTTTAAAGTTGTAAAGTTGAACTTATGTATGAATCTTGTTCCCAATAATACTAAACTGATCGTTCTTTCGAGAAATGATTTCCATGTGATCATGACAATGTTATGTAATAATGCACCGACTATGGGTAACTTGGGTTGTGGCATTAGAGTCGAAGATGTATAATGTCAAACTACAAGACACATAAATCTTAAACAAATGGAGTTAATCTATGCTTTCCACATGTGTGGAAGGTCTGAGAGGACCAAAGAGAGGATGGGCACTGGAGCCCCCTAGTCTCTCTCATTGGGCTTTGTCACCATGTGCCCATCAAGCAGTTTCCACATAAGTCCCAAATCGATTATATAGTCTTCCCATATAGAGTAAGTCCCAATTTCCATCTCCCTAGGCCACTACACATGCGTAAGCCCCACACCATCCCTCATGATCACTCCTTTTGTGATACAACTATGAGGTCTAATTTTTCTTATTTTCTACCACACTATGCATGAATAATGTGGGATTAGAGTAATGGTTACTATGAAATAATCATTATACCGATATCCATGAGAAAGATACAACACGATATTGGGTTGCTAGCCATGCTTAAGCCCCATTGCCCTCTTTACCAAACTATGTTGACTTTAATCCATGTCGTCTAAACAGAGTACGTAGGTAGCCTCCTCAAGGTTTTAACCATAACTCACCACAATCCATCTATTTTGACTGTTTCACATTCCCTCACTTTAATCCTACATGGAATTAATCATGGAGCCTCTTTATCTTTCCAAACTACATGGGTTTTTATCTATTTTGGGTATGTAGGAAAACAATTTGAGGTCCAATCTAAAATAATGGAAAACTCTAGTTATCCGTTCTAGGGATGTACCCTACATGTGTTACATCTTCCCTTTTTGGGAAACACCATCAGGATCCATCCAATCAAGGTGTATTGAACTATCCACTTGGGAAGCTAATCCTGAATAAGACCTGCACTTCACTATATTTTTCTAATTAATCACTACCATCTTTTGAAGGTACTCTAACCACACATATGTCCTTGTCATGTCTCAAAGTCAATGTCCATTTTGTACTCCTTGATTCTTTCCCTCTTGCCTAATCTTGGTAGACTTTGATTCCCAACCGCTTGGATATATATGAAGCTTCTCTATGATTAAATCCCATCACTAATTCACATCCTGATATTTCCCCAATGTCATTATGTCTAAATAGTATCATACCCCACCCTAGAGGGATCACATCCTTCCGGTCCCCATTCATATGTTCATTCTCATAGGCTGCCTCCTTTGGTGTCCCATCACCCTACTTCGTGAACTATGTGTAATTTGATTCTAATCCAATGGGATACATAGGAAACCTACAAAATGTTCAATTACATCACCCTCATCTTCATGTAAGTAGCATCTAATTTATTCTATTCATACCATTAGAACATCCTCCATATCCCTTTTGATTCTTACCTAGTCTATCACATCATGACGAGATCATTTCGTCCACAACATTGCTACTCCCAACATCACCTGAACAACTAACTATGCTTATGTCCTAAACTATTCATATTCCCCCAAACAAGAGTGATCCTCTTTAAAAGGGCCACTATCCTTTGGTAAGCCCCAAATCACCCCTTCTAACTATGTGGGTTTTGATCCTTTTATACTACACATGTTATGTAAAAATCCTATCATAGGTTGAATCCCAAAAAAATGGTAAACCTCAGTGTTTACCTAATTGGGGCCCTCCTTCCCTAATCCAATGATTAGTCACTGAAAGTGGCTAATATTAATTGTTAATATCTTTATATTCATTGTTCCAAAGTCCATAAACATTGTTTTTAGTGCATTACATAAATAGAACGTCATTTCTCATCAAAAATGCAATTCATGTTTAAAATGTAAATTTGGGCCGAATAATTCATTTGTTTGTGGACAACATTATATTTAATTTATGAGTTTGAAATTTTGGGATATGATTGATCACTCTTTTTGGAACATTTTATCTTTCATGTCCGCTGGATTAATCCCAAAGGAAGATGGAGAATTTTGTGCCTAAAAGCAGAAACTTTCTGGAAAAAGCATAATGGGCCTAAGGCCCATCAAACAAATGTGGGGCCTAGAAACCAAGCCCAATGAAGCTCAAATTTATACAGTAGGAAGATAAAAATATGAGGATCATTTTATTCAACTGTGGACGGAGCTAATTCTGATGTTTTAATGATGATAAATGGATCTGAAGTTGATATTTAAATGGCGAACTCGTCATTAATGCACAGAAATCCGTCCCACCATTTCGACCATAACATCCAAACGGCTGAGCCATATTTCCTGAACTTTTAAGAGAATATATAAGCCACATGGACGAAGATATTTTATATTTATTACACCTTCGGATTCGGCCATATGAAGTGTCAAACTTACACGTCCAAATGGAGGACGAATCTGGACAGTTTTCCGGGTCAACTTCGAAACGTCAAATTCCTTTTGATTCTTCACCCTCATTTTGACTCTCTTAATTTTTGGGGGGTGAATTTATTGTTGGGGGTGGACATAAGGCTCTTAATATGACTATATAAGGAGCTGGTGGTGAAGGGAATAATCATATAACATTTTCCTTTGAATCCAAGTTTTCTTTCAATTGTAATTTCCCGCTTTCGTTTTGTAATGGCATCGTCAATTTCTCTAATGTAAGTTTTTCATTCACGTTTAGTATTTTAATAAAATTTATTATTTTTCACTTTTTATTTTCCTTTTCTTCACACGTTGATACCGTTGAATCTTAGTGTGAATTTATTCACACCCGCACTTGTGAATTCATCACACAACAGTGGAGTGTTCATTTTAATTAATGCTTTTTTTCCTTCTTCAATCCCGCTTATTTAAGTTAATTACCCGCTTCCATTGATAGAATAGCATCAATGGAGGGATAACCTCTTAGGGGTTGATCCTAGGTAGTTGCATGAGTGGGATTGAATTTTATTTGATGTTCTTAAATTTTAAATTTTTTCTTTATTTTAAGAGTTCCATTCTTTGATTTATCTTCTTCTTTGTCTTCACCGACTTTAACAAAGACACATTTTGAGTGATAGTACGATCCAATTCCTTAGAGTGATCATTTAATTTATCCTCTAAGTGAATTGGTGATTAGCCTTGAAATTGTGTATGGATTAAATCAGAGAATGATATTGTGGAATTATTTCATTTAATGGATACCTCTTGAACCGATGAACAGAAAATCAAATGAAAAACAAATACATCCAATCAAGCCCAAGAGACAACCTAGGATCAACTCACCTTAATTAGTTGTTTTAATTAAAGTAATTTTATTGGTTTTTTTCTTTAAATTAAAGAAATATTTCTTCAATTCAATCAACAACATAGTTGGCCACTGCATAGCCAATCCCGTATCCAATCTTAGTGTCTCAAGGATTCTTCTTCGGTCCCTGTGGATTCGATCCCTACTTGTACTTCAATGACCGCTTTTACCGTTAGGGTAAATTTGGGTGCAACCAAATTTTGGCGCCGTTGCCGGGGACCCAACTAAGTACCTTAGACCCAAATCTTCTTTTCTCACCCCAAATTCTCTATTCTCACCCTTATTTCTCTTTTCTTTTCCCCATTCTATTTTCGTGTGCCCAAAAAAAATCCAAATCCAAATTTCATTCAACTCCAATGGAGTATCATCAACAATATCCCTTTACAAACTCAAGATGGAATCAGTTTGAAAATCCACATTGGGGATCACCAACCTTTTTTAATCAACCTTTGAATGAATACCCCACACCCGATAACTTGAACGAAATTTGTAATGATGAATGCTTAAAAGATCAATTTCCATACCTATCAAGAATGATTAAAAAGATGAATAATGAAGAATTCCATGATTTCCAATTATCTATGAATCCTAATCCTGAAACAATTCTTTAAAAATTGTGTGAACAAATGGAAAAAATGAATTCATAGGTATCAAGTTTTAGACTAGAACTACAAAACATTAAAACTTGTGTGGACCCCATTCCCACTCAAACCATCCCTTCCTCAATATTTATAGAATAATCTTGTAACACACAGACCCCTCATCCATTTATTGAAGAACCAACCTTAGGATTTGGGATAATTGGAGAGGATCGTGGAGTTTTTGAAGGGTCTTTAAATCAGGAGGAAATTGATTTTTTGGATTTAAAAGAGGAAAATTTGACATCATGGATTGAGTTTCCTGAATATAACTCCATTAATGATTTTTTAAAAACACAAATCACTGAACAATTGGGAGAAATACCAAACATTGAACCCATACACACTCCTTAAATTTAACTAGACACTTTTGTGGATGAATCATATTTTCAAACGGAACCAATTCTTTCTAAATTTTTTGGAGAAGAAACTGACTTTTATTCAAATTGCCAATCTTCATTAGGAAATTGCAGTCAACCAAAACTCAAAATCATCATACTTAATTCCCCACACAATAATTACATCATAGGTGATACCCATGACCATAATTTATTCATTCATTCTTCCCATGAAAGCAATAATGTTAGATTGAACCTTGACGTCTTTTGCAAGACAAAAATGCAACTAGATCATCCATTTCTGACATTCCTTGTATCTTCAGATTTATTTTAGAACATGGATTTATAAAAGGAAAATATTCTAAAAAATAATCAATCTCAATCTTATTGAAGTGGAAAAAATGGGTTAATTAAAATGCTGAAAGTTGGAATTGGATAAGTTGGGGGGTAAAAGTCGAGCCAACGACGTTAAACAAAAGCGTTTCATGGGAGGAAACCCATGATTTTCATGTTTTCTAATCATTTTGAATAATTTTATTTTTCATATAATAAATTACCATAAGATGTTGACCTGTTCTTCTTTTATGAGTAAGGAAGGGTATGAAAGGGGAGCGCCATATTCATCCGTGTCACGTGGTGTGATCTCTGAGTAATACCTTACCCAGAAAATATAAAGAAGAAAATGTATCATCAGTTTATTTTTTTTGTTTTATTTTTATGTTTTTATAGGTTAAAAAAATAAAAGGACATATTGTAAGTCATATGGAGAATCCATTCACCACCATCCAAGACACTGAGACTCAAATCCAGGAGTGAAGGTAGACTGTGGCACACACTATCATCATCAACTACTAGGTGACTTCATTCCATGATTATCATTTACTCTTTGAAATCCTCCACCCCCCTTCTAACTTTTCTTTTCTTTAAACACTGGGGACAGTGTCATTCTAAGTTGGGGGGACATAAAAAATGATTTTTTTTATTTTGTGAATAAAAACATGCATGAAAAGAAAAATTACATTAACCATAAACATGATAACACACATTGAAAACTCTAAAATTGGATATCAAATAAATTTTGTATTCCTTGATTCTGATTTTAATGCAAGTTTAAGTTCATGAGTATAGTTTTTGGAAAGTGCGGTTGTCCGATGTGATTTTTTGATGTTTACAATTTCATCCTCTTAATAAAAATGCCACAATGCACGTCTACTGGATCATGGGTGTAAATTTGAGTTCTTGGGTCCCTTTCATTATAGCATAGGGTTCTGGGGTCACTTTTAGTTTAATTTGAGTATAAAAAAAATAGAAAAAAAAACAAAAAATTGACCACATAGAGCAATGTTTTGTCCAAATGTGTGGCGTCCGGCACTTGGGGATCGTGACTCCATAGTTGTCTTGCACAGAGTTAGACTTTATATCTCTATTGTAGAGCATGAAATTGACAATATGTGTGGCGTCCGACACTTGGGGATCGTGACTCCATAGTTGTCTTGCCCAGAGTTAGTCTTTCCATATCTATTATGGTAAAAAAAATCAAAAAAAAATCAAAAAATAAAAAATAAAAAAAAGGATACTCATCTTAAGGTTTAATTTGATTCCCACCTAGCGCTTCCATTTTTTTCCCTTGAATAATAAAATGGGCCCCATATCTTTTATGATGCACAACACTTTATCATGCTTAATTGGAATTGGATGAAATGTGGCGATGAATTTGAACAAAGGAATGGGCTTGGGCTTGGGATATTCTTATGGACATAGCTTGTTTTAAATGATTTTGATGGGTTCCATGATTTTTTGGTATTAGATATCTGGGTGAGCAATGTGTATTTAAATGTTTTTGGAAAAGGGTATTTGAAATTCATATTTGTAACTTATTTTCTCGGGACTAGCAAAACTCAAGTTGGGGGGTGTGATTAGTCACTTAAAGTGGCTAATATTAATTGTTAATATCTTTATATTCATTCTTCCAAAGTCCATAAACATTGTTTTTAGTGTATTACATAAATAGAACTTCATTTCTCATCAAAAATGCAATTCATGTTTAAAATGCAAATTTGGGCCCAATAATTCATTTGTTTGTGGACAAATTTATATTTATTTTATGACTTTGAAATTTTGGGATATGATTTATCACTTTTTTTGGAACATTTTATCTTTTAGGTCCGCTGGATTAATCCCAAAGGAAGATGGATAATTTTGTGCCTGAAAGAAGAAACTTTCTGGAAAAAGCATAATGGGCCTAAGGCCCATCAAACAAATGTGGGGCCCAGAAACCAAGCCCAATGAAGCTCAAATTTATACAGTAGGAAGATAAAAATATGAGGATCATTTTATTCAACTGTGGCCGGAGCTAATTATGATGTTTTCATGATGATAAAGGGATCTGAAGTTGAGATTTAAATGGTGAACTCGTCATTAATGCACAGAAATCCGTCCCACCATTTCGACCATAACATCCAAACGGATGAGCCATATTTCCTGAAGTTTTGAGAGCTTCTAGAAGACACATGGACGAAGATATTTTATATTTATGACACCTTCGGATTCGGCCATATGAAGTGTCAAACGTACACGTCAAAATGGAGGGAGAATCTGGACAGTTTTCCAGGTCAACTTCGAAACGTCAAATTCCTTTTGATTCTTCACCCTCCTTTTGACTCTCTTAATTGTTGGGGGGTGAATTTATTGTTGGGGGTGGAAATAAGGCTCCTAATATTCCTATATAAGGAGATGGTGGTGAAGGGAATAATCATATAACATTTTCCTTTGAATCCAAGTTTTTCTTTCAATTGTAATTTCCCTCTTTCGTTTTGTAATGGCATCTTCAATTTCTCTAATGTAAGTTTTTCATTCACGTTTAGTATTTTAATAAAATTTATTATTTTTCACTTTTTATTTTTCTTTTCTTCACATGTTGATTCCTTTGAATCTTAGTATGAATTTATTCACACCCGCACTTGTGAATTCATCACACAACGGTGGAGTGTTCATTTTGATTAATGTTTTTTTTCCTTCTTCTTCAATCCCGCTTCTTTTAGTCAATTACCCGCTTCCATTGATAGAATAGAATCAATGGAGGGATAAAATCTTAGGGGTTGATCCTATGTAGTTGCATGAGTTGGATTGAATGTTATTTTATGTTCTTAAATTTTTAAATTTGTTCTTCATTTTAAGAGTTCCATTCTTTGATTTATCTTCTTCTTTGTCTTCACCGACTTTAACGACGACACATTTTCAGTGCTAGTACGATCCAATTCCTTGGAGTGATAATTTAATTGATCCTCTAAGTGAATTGGTGATTATCCTTGAAATTGTGTTTGGATTAAATCGGAGAATGATATTTTGGAATTATTTCATTTAATGGATACCTCTTGAACCGATGAACAGAAAATCAAATGAAAAACAAATACATCCAATCAAGCCCAAGAGACAACCTAGGATCAATTAACCTTAATTAGTTGTTTTAATTAAAGTAATTTTATTGGTTTTTTTCTTTAAATTAAATAAATATTTCTTCAATTCAATCAACAACATAGTTGGCCACTACATAGCCAATCCCGTATCCAATCTTAGTGTCTCAAGGATTCTTCTTCGGTCCCTGTGGATTCGATCCCTACTTGTACTTCAACGACCGCTTTTACCGGTAGGGTAAATTTGGGCACAACCATCCACCCTTAGTGGTTTCTAGACCAGCATTCAGAGTGTGAAACATTCCCTTTATGAGACACACCACTCTCATGTCTATCCTCCTAGGGAATTCTGATACATCAATCCAGTAAGCCTTCTTGGTGATCCCTCTTAGGAGTGAGCCGATCTGATCAACTTTTATAATTGTTTTGATCATTTTCATCCATCTCTTATAGATTTTAAACTCATGACATGCCCCGTATTAAACATGGGAAGTTGAGGAAAAACGTAGGGACATGATTATGGAATAAGATACCCCATGATTGATGTGGGAATTTCTGGGTTTTTATGCCCTTGAAAATCCCTCTATTGAGGAATAATACAGTTGTAGTAGTGTTTTATCATCCAGACATGCCATCAATGCCCAGTGTGACTAATATTCAGAGCAATGGTTTCTATCTAGACTTGACCCCATGGAATGTATTGATAGAAGTAGAGTAATTAACTTGCACCCACAATTATATAAAACAAACAATGATGTTCCATTACAAAAAATTAATCTCTATGGGAGACCCAGACTAGGCAGCGAGTTCCATGGAGAAATCCATGAATGGAGGAACTGACACCCTATCATCCCTTTAGGATCATTGAGAAAACATATATGATGATGTGATTAATTCCTCCCACCTTTGGAAAGAATGAATTCGGGGTGTAGTGTACCATCAGAGAGCATTGACACGACCCACACAGTGGAGCGCCCTGAAATAAAGTGTCAGAAACACCCACCCATTCAGTTTCCAACCGCAGTGGACGTCCACCCCACTCTTTCACCCATCATGGAGGTCCTCCTCATGTTCTTAGTGTCAAAAAAGGTGGAGATCATACCCTCCCTATCGAAATTTAGTACAAAGTTCCACCCCCACCTTATGGTTTTCGATACAGAGGTCCTCCCCGTGTCTTTGACCTACGACACGAAGGCCCTCCTCATGCCATCCTTAGTACTAGCAGAGGACACCCAGCTCCAGCAATAAGAAATGTGGATGTCCTGACCACTCCATCCATGATCAGTATAGAGGCCCTCCCCATGCTATCACTAATCAACATGGTGTTCCTCCCATTGTTCATATTGATTAGAGTGAAGTTCCTCATTGCACCTTGACCCACCATAGGGGATGTACTCTCCACTCCACCAACAATCTACACGGAGGTACCCCTCATGTCCTCAATGACTCTAGATGTGGTCCTCCATGACATGTCAACAACCATCCTTGATAAGGTCCTCCTCACACCTCCTATAGGCAAATCTAAGGTCCTCCATTCTTCGAAAACTAATGATATGGAGGTCCTCCCAGTATCCTAAAAAATCAAAGTAGAAGTCCTCCCCGCTCCAGCAACAAATGATATGGAGGTCCTCCCAATATCTTGAAAAATAAAAGAAGGGGTCATTCTTAATACAGCAACAACTGATACAAAGGCCCTCCCCATATCCCATTTGACATTTTACTAGGTTCCCCCAACTTCACAAGTTATCAATGTAAAGATCATCCCCAATTCAACATCAACCAATAGTACAGGGGTCCTCCTTATACCAGAAAAGTTCCATGACTAAATATACCATCCTGAGGAAGAATACTGAACCGCCACCACCAAAGGAATAAATTTTGGTAGTTCCAATTTATGATTAATCTAGTCCACTTATCAAATTTTGAAGCTGAATGGAACCCTATGAGGAAGAATTCCCCCAAGTCTTCTATATCTATGTCTAGGGAAGGAACCCGGTAGGTGATTCTCATCATCCCAGAAGGTGAGACACACCATATCCATGAATCCCTTTGTAAATATAATTAGGTGGAGGAATATTTGGGTCCATTAGAAGGTATTTTGGGGAAAAAATATCTATCATTTCCAGCTTCATGATTTACCTCAACATAGGATCATGATGATTTTTTTCAGATTTAATAGACCGCTAGTTCCTAGTGGACTCAAAGATGACTGTTACTACCATCAAACATGAGACAGTGGTCAGTTCCTCATCTTATTGGGACTTGATGATGTAGTTGGCACCAGCAATAAGAGATGACTCTATGCGCATTGATCAGTTACCTAATGCACCAGTCTCTATATCGGCTAGTCCACCACCCCAGTAGCCCACATGTGTGTTATTTCCATCTTCTCAACCGGTCTCATCAGATATTGGGGTAACCAAGAGTCTATACCCACTTCTGAGCATGGAAGCCTATGGGGTACTGTCATCGGCAACAAGTTTTTAGATTTTTTTGGCCAAATGTAGCTCCTGACTTCAATATTTCAGAGCCCCTCACTGAGGAAGAGGTTTTTTAATTTCTTCAAACCATTTAGGCAATGCATTTATGCCTCCAAAACTGTCAGTTAGTCAATCAAAAGATTCATGAATGCATTCAAGATATCATCTAGTAATGACACATCGTTGAGTTAGAATCAATTATAATGGTGCAGCATCCCACATCTCTCGGTTACCACCAGATCCATCAATGTTGATGTTTCAAGAGAATTACAATGCTCTACAATATCATTTAATATGAATCCCGAATCATGAAAGTCCTTTATTGGGGATAGTTTTCGACACTCCACTATAGTCCAATATAGATATATACATATTTAATTATCAAAATCAAGGACACTCATGGTGTTATCATGGTTAATAAGACTGATTTCACAATTTCTCCGAATGAGGAGGTCGATGTAAAATCCAATAATGAGGATCAGTCTACTACGGTGGTAAAGAATCTCATTAATCCTCCAGGTATGTACACTCTATATCAAAGGAATAATCTCTGCCTAAAAAAACATCTGCATCACTGACTATTGGTTCGATTCTTGACTAGGGTAAATGAGATATTAATCCCAAGAAAACACCCAATGTGGCACATAAGTCAGTGGATAATCATGTGATTGTCTCTTTGAAATACAATATTTTAGATCAGCATCAGATAATCAATGAGTTTTTCACCAAGAAACACACATATTATAGTGATCCTTGATTGGATTATGTTCTTCCTCCACCAATTCAGCCGGGGAGGCTACAAATCATTGTTGGCCAGTTTTTCCCACTTGATCTTGGTGATCCCTCGCATGTGAACAGAGCAGATGTTGGAGCCTATGAAAAGAGAGCATAATATGCATCACAAAATCCACCTGATTAGTTTGAAAACTACCCTTGAGATCCTGATCAAGCTATCTCATTGGCCACTTCATAAAACAATATGTGGCTAATTCTACATGATTTCAATCCTCTTTATAATGATGATGATACTGTCAATTCCCTAGTGGTTAGGAGTCCTCATCACTATAGAAACCCACACCATGATGATGTGATATCTGCTCTCGCTGCTCAACATGAATCTTTGGAAACATGATAGGCAGTGATCCCACCAGATGGAAATTCATATATGGAATGGGTGGATGAAATACGAGAACCCACAGATTTGGAGAATGAAACATTCCCCCCTTTAACCGAATAGGAGACCTACTGCAACAGCCTTCCCAATTCATCTCAAGGTGAAGACCCATTTTCTGATCCCTATAGCATCATGAGGTCACAAAGATCTGATGTTTCATTAATATGTTATAAGTTCATGTGTTTGACTGGTAAAACTAAATACCCTTTGGGTACCTCACCAACTTGAAAGACCATCACCTACATTTCCTTTATTAGTTCATCTCAACCACTCGCAAGATGAGTACTGTAGAACTCTTCAAGTGAATTCAATTACATGATGATCATGTCACAGACTTCATTTCCATGTTAAATGACCTCATGTACTCACTCGACATAGAACTAACATAAGAGAATCTATTCAAAATGTGTGTAAGTAATTTCACGACTAAATTGGTCCCCATCCTCATTAATATAAACATCCCTATTGGATTCTAGGATTTTCTTGAGAAGGATAATCTCATTGAGGAAGCATTGTAGTTGGCCTAATAGACACTTTATTTACTACCTATAACCCATGTAAGAAAACCTTTTATGATATATATTACTGCCACAGTGTGGCTAGAGTCTCTAGAACCACTGGACTTATTGCCAACAGAACCTTGATAGACACCCCCTCATCGATGATAACAACCGTAGAAAGATCTGCCTCATCACCCTAAGAATCATCAAGTAGCTCCCTTGAATGAAAATACCCTCATGAGCCTAAACTCCCTAACCATCCTGACAACTTTCCATACCACGGATTCCTTGGGAATACCATAAAGTACTGATATGTGTTCAATGAATGCATCCATGACCAGGTAGAAAATGGTGTTATTAGGATGGGAGAACTCCTAGAACATGTAGCACATAAATATTGCAAGTCCGATAGTATCAATGAAGGTTTAGAGAAATATAAACATGTCTATAGCCCCATGGCTCAAAAGTATGAGGGCTGGTTGGCTCAAAGGGTAATCATTCTTTCCTATAGAATCATTATGGCCCACCAATTCCAGACCAAACCTCTAGAATTCACAACACATTCTACATTGGAAACCTTTTCATCCACCTCTAAACCCTCGATATATTAAAATACTAGGCATCAATGTCATAGGGGAAAGGGAAGACCTTTGTCGGTGTCGAATCCATGCTATACTCTTGATGATTTGTGCCTCTAGAAATCTGTATCACACCTAGGGTCCATCCTACACTAGTACACTCATCTAATAATGATCAGGACTGTGTATTTTTGAATACCATCTAATTGGGGGATCCCAACATTGTTACGAATGATGAGTAGTATCAGAAAAACCCTCTGAACATCCTCATCTGACATTGTCAAATAAGAAGTCTAGGACACAAAAGATACAAAAATGATTAGTTTAGTACTCCATGCCAGTCCATACATCCAAAAAATACCAAAAAATATGAATTGTATAGATCTCGATAGGCGTAGTCCTCCCAGCCTTTTCAGCCAGATCCTCCACTGTCGTTTACTTTTCTTATTGACCATACAAAAATACCACTATTCTATTATGATCATCTACATTAATCAAGGCTTCAGTCAACCATCATTCATCTAGTGGTGAATCTTGGAATCTTGTCTGATCAACCTAATATTTCTAACACCATTTGAAATTTTATGGTTTCACCTATAATGCTGTTGTGATTCCCACCGCGGAATGCCTCCGTGCAGGGAGTTGTGTGCATCTAGCAGAAAAGTAAGATGTGTTGAAGAATATTCCTTTTATTCCATCCAAAAAATTATCCTCTATGATCTATTTCTTTTAGAAGAGATGCGAACAAACCATTTTGAGTCTGTGAATATCTCAATCCAGTTAGAAACAGAGGTCTCAGTAGCTGATAAATTCCATAAGGAGTATGTCGAGAAGTAAAAATGTAAGGTCCTTGTCTATTTCTACAGAGAAGATGAGAGTTATATTATGTAGGGGTATATACACAAACTATACATCACCAAATAGTTAAATGGTTTAGAGGTTTATCTCTTTATCATTAACATAGGTTCTTGGATCAAAGTCATGTTATCCTAGACACTCTGTAGGATGGGATTCTCTGAAGCCTATTTTAGCCTCTATAACCTGAAGATTCAGGGTTAGGATGAGACTGGAGAAAGAATGTGTGGAATTATCCATTTAAAGGCCTGATTTGATAATCTGATAGCATACAATGAGTTCATGGTTTTCTCACATGACACTGCCTGAAACACATTGAAGGGTAGTACTTTCATGTATATGAATGAAGTAGTCCCCTCCTCCTATCACCAATGCCTCAAATACTCTCTCAATGGTTGAGTAGGAAATCTCAATGGTGATGCTACTCTATTTACCTCTTATGAATCTCCTTTTATAGAAGATTATTATAACTAGAGAAAGTAAAATCCTTCTCAGATCAACATGATTTATAAATCCACTATCACAACCAACCCATGGATATACTTGGATAATGCATTTTTCGTTTTGATTCCCCATTTGGAATCCAAAATGCATGAATAGAGGAATTTATTTATCATTTCTAAGAGGAAAGGGTGTGATTCCCCCTATTCATGATATGATGGAAGATTACCTCTTATTTATAAACTAATCATGATTGGGTCATACCAGAGCCACCTACTCCTATCATGTATCGAGATGTTCACCCTGTGGCTACAGTTGTTTGTCAGATGATTTTGTTCAACTGATCCAGGTTTAACCATCACAAACTGACCCCTCAACATTGAATTATCATCAATCATGGAATCATTATTCAAAGTCTTGATGGAATCAGAACGATGTATTTTATCCCCATGGTTTCCATAGTTTAGTACCCTCTTGATGATGATTCCACCACCATTCAAGCTAGGAATAGTGTTCCCCTAGAGACAGTTAACCCAGGTGAACTGTCTCCTCCCACTCATACCTCTACCATGGACAATGATGAGGATTTGAATGATTCTCCTCCCATATTCAAGGAAGGCATCTATAATGCGCTAAATGTGTTGTTATAGGTTAACCATGTTACTGAGTCCAATCTGAGGCCAACACTAATCAACACATTCATTCATGGAGCGGAACAACAAAAGTACATGGATTTCTAGAAGAATTATCATAGTGTGATTTCTTAGCAATATGAAAAGATTTTAGGTGTAGACCCTTAGGTATTTATACACACTCTTGTCCTCTGAGTGAGTCATCGTGGGTTTTGGTAGCCTCCTAGGAAGATGAACCGCTATAGTAGTTCCATGGTCAAGGTAAACTTGATAATCTCATCAATGTCAACTTCATCAAGGAAGTTTAGTAATCTAAGTGGTTAGACAACATTGTTCCTGCCTGAAAGATGAAAGGAAGGATCAGAGTTTGTATCGACTTCCCAGATCACAAAAACCACTATCTGAAGGATGATTCTATCCTTTTGAGGACATAGTGTTTGATTGAAACCACCACAACATTCTAGGCTCTCTCTTTTAAGGATGGGTATTTTGGGAACTCTGAAAATTTGGCCCCGGTGACAACACAACCACCCTGCCATAAAATGGCCATCATGTCCTGGCCCGCAAGGTACCACCATTTTCCCCGCAAACATGTGGTCCCCACCATGGGGTCCACCCACATTCCTAAATGGGTCACCTGAATAATAAAAGTCCCCATAGGCCAACACATGTCCTTTCCAGTGTGCATTGTCATCACCCACACACACCATGGGAAAATTTTCAGATGGTCAGCCATCCTGATCATTACTCTAGGCCAAACACGCTTAACGGTGATGTTCTAATCAGATAGTCTCCCAAAAAGGAAGGTTCACCTTGTTGACATGAGTAATATCATTTATCCATTTAACCCTTTATCATTCTAGGGCGTTACAATCAACCCCCCTTTAAGGTATAATGTCCTCATTGTGGGACCTACATCTCAACCCAGGCAGTTCACTGCACTTAAAGTTGGGTACCACCTCTCATACCAAATTTGACAACTGGGCCCCGGTGATAGCACAACCACCCACCATAACATTGTCTTCGGGTCCTAGCCTACTAGGTACCACCTGTTGTACCACAGACACGTGGTCCCCACCCTCGGGTTCACCCACGTTCCTGAATGGGTCATCTATCTAATGAAAGTCCCCATAGGCCAAAAAATTTCATATCCAATGTACATTTTCCTCACTCACACACATCTTGGAAAACTTCCAAGAAGGTCACCCATACTGATCACTACTCCAGGAAAATGGCTCTTAACTATAGAGTTCTAATCAGCTAGGCTCTCGAAAATAAAGGTGCACCTTGTTGACATTAGTCATATCATTTATCCATTTAACCCTTTATCATTCTGGGGTGTTACAGGTACAAACATGTCTGGTTGGCCCCTGAATATGAGTAATCTACCACCTTTAGGGTGCTAGAATGTACATTATGCTATCTGGTAATGTATATCAGTCTGAATAATGAAGGAGCAACCTGTCTGTGTGTCATGCACTGACTCTTCACACCGATCCTTAGGATTATAGTGGAATGTTACTTGGATTATCTTGTTGTCGAATCATGCTAGCGTGAGGAAAATCTCAATTATCTTGAGAGATTGTTCAGATTCCTTCTCTACTGATAGCTATAAATGAACCCCTGAAATTTTATTTCACAGAGATCATTGGAAAGTTCCTTAAATTTGACTTCAGATACATATTAATTGAGATCAACCCTTATAAGATCAAATATATCTTCCATATTCCCCCTATGAGAAACTTCTGGGAGCTCCAAGGCCATCAAGTCCACCAAGCCTATACACAAAGATTCATCCAGAATTTAGCTGATAAATTCAATCCCTTTTCTAAGATCATGAATAGATTTTACATCTACAAGTGTCATGAATAATTAAATAACATGTTTAAGGATATTAATAATTACCTAAAATACCTTCAGTTCTGACTCCACCTATCTCTGGGAAGCCATTTGTCTTCTAAGTGACCTCCCGGGAATGATCCCTTAGAACCTTTCTCGCCTAGAATAAAATTTAATGGATAGAAAAAAATTTATAATTTCTTAGTCATGTGATACTGAAAACTAAGTCCATATAGTCCATCACCAATAATATCTACCTCGCACTACATTTCACAATGTAGAAGTTATGCCACTATTTGCAGCACCATGGGATACATGTGGTTTCCCATGTGGATCCAATATGTACATCATGAAACACCCATTGATGAGAGTCCATCTAGCTCATTTGGTCGATATCCTTCAGTTGTTAGATATCATATACTTTCTATAGAAGTCAGTTAAGGGAAAAGCACTGACATATTTTCTGTCTGCTCATCAATCCCCTGAGGAAATTTTTCTGGATGTTGATATCCTAGATGAGTCTATCATCATAGTGGACCAAGCCATGTCATGTTGGAAGATTCATTTATATGGGCCTATCAGAGCCTGAATGGAAGAATGATCAATGACCCCATGATCAATAGAGTATCCATGATAATAATTCACTTTACGACTACGCAGGATGTTATGCCATATTTGTTGATTTCATGGTTCATCATTCAAATCAAGTTATTTTTTTGAGCCACATAAATCTCCTACGGGAAACATATCCTTCCCCAATTTCCTAGTTTCATGACAATAAACTTCGTAACTTTTCACATCCTAGATACACGATACTATACTACACAACAGTGATGGTCCTTTCTGCACAACCTTAGATGGAAAAATACCCAAATCCCTACAACACGATCGTAAACTGTGCTACAATTCCCTTGTTTCATGACAAAAAAACTATATTACATCTCTATCCTTATAACATGATGTTATAGTTCACATATACATCCCCGAAACGTGATTCTATATTCAGTGTTTATGGTCCAAAATCTATGACCATAAACTAGGATCCTATGGTCTGAGAAATATGACAATAAAATATTTTCAATACCGTCAACTTTTATCTGAGTTTAGTAGGTTTTTGCATTTACATGCTCTGATGTTCTATAGCATAATGCTTAAAGTGTTGTGTTCCATGTAGAAATTCCCCCATACAATCTCCATTATCTGAGTCTTTCCTGGTTTGGATTTCCACCATCATTAGTATCTAGATGGAACCCCAAATGATGATGGCTATTATTCTATGGATCAACTCTTTCCCCGATCCAATGACCTAATAAATATTTGTTAACAAAAATAAGACCATTTTCTTCCAATCGAGTCAATAGTAGATTCTCCACTTTCATGACCTACCCTTGACTATTCTAGTTTTTTACCTTATGTTTTGAATATGGTCAATAATTATACATCCCATATGTCATCCCTTCCATGATTTGGAACTCAGAAGTTTATATTTACATTCTTCCAACCTCCCATTATTCTAGTGGAACTATTGATTACTTTGGTGTTGCTCCTCCATTCAATTTTTGTGCATTGAGTTGGAATGTCGGTATCATCAGGACATTCTTAACCCAAAACTTCCACACCATTATTGTATGCTTCTACATGTGATAGGGAAATACTAAAACCAATCATTGTTTCCCACACTAAAAATGGATCACATGGGCTTTGGAGTCTTGGAATGATTTTTAACACATAGAGGTGCTTCAAAATATCATTTCTCCAAACACAATGACCCTAAACTATGAGCCTCTCCATGAATTTATTAAGAACATGTTGTGTGGAATTGGGCCTCTTTGATCTGAATTCACACTGGGTTATTTTTCCACACCATACACATCCCATTTGGGATACCTCTCCCTCAACTACTGTCTTTACCGCATGATATTAATATTCACAAATCAATCCTATTATATGACCATAAACTTCAACATTATCATCCTAGGCACAGGATTAAAAACAACATTGCATTGTGGTGTTCTCACCTGAGAGGATATCACCCTTTGAAGTGGTCATCTACCATGAAACCTATCAAGACCTACAAATGGCTTGATTACTATATATACATGATATTTATTTAAACCCAGACCTGCCATCCTGGTTTGACCGCTAGAAAAAAAGTTTAATACCCTCTTTTTCTATGTATGGATCATAGCTACAATAGGAAATTTCTCTTTGAATAACTATGTGTGTCTCTATTCTCATTCTCATGGGATATAAGATAGGTAGTGATTCCTAGATCATTAATTTAAGGATCATCCAACACATTACATCCCCTATTCATATCTGTTCATCTTAGTCCTTGCAGCATGACATTAAACTGCATGTATTTCTAAAACTATGCAGAGATTGATTCCCTTAATTATGGGATATTTAGGGATACCCAAGAAATTGTCCTTTCATTCCTAGACACATTATTTCCCGTATTTTATGATGTTTTATTCATGTCTGAACTCTACAACCTTAAACTGTGAGTTTAGTCCATGTAACTTGACATTAAAATGTATGAGAGCTTCTTCGAGAATGAATTTGTGGCGTGTGTGAGATACTATGGCCTAATTCATTTTAGTTTTTGTTCTGTCACCACATTACGCATAATCCTCTTCAAAAACACCCCCCTTGGTTTGAGATCCATGACCTTAAAATAGAATCTCATGTCCAAGAATTATGACTATAAAACTATAAGCATTTCTTTCCTGGGTTGTGTTGTGTGTTGTTGGGTCTCCTTTACCTCATTAATTTTAGGTTTTTCATTACGCCTCACCACATATGCCCATTGAAGATACTATTTCTCTTGATCCAAGATCTATGACATTAAACTATGTCATAATTTATTCATAGATAATAGAGAACGGTTACCATACCTTGATTTAGTTCATGATTCCACATGATAATTATGGTATCCTTCAACTTACTCGCCTATGAGTATATCCCCCCACTAATGCTGGTCTTCCACCATGATATGCTCTAGAAGTATATGCATCTTTATTCTCATCCTTATGGGAAATGTAGTTATGTAAAAACATTTCATCTTTGATCCCAACCATAGGTTCATTACTCTATTTTAGCCCTCTGGCCTTATTTACAATGAATTTGTACATTAACCATTATTTTTTAAGGTGTTTTTGCAATAATTGATCCTCCTTGGCATCATTCACATTGGTTTTTTACATTATAAATTTTTTGTACGTACCCCAGGACTAAGCATTTTTTGTAAGTCTGATCAAATGACAATAAAAAGTTTTCCATGTTCTAAACTCTAAGACCCTAAACTAAGAGATTTTATATGATTTCTCTTCTCTCCATATAACATGTTTCTTCTTTATATCATTTTCCTAATACTTTTTTAGTATGAATTCCTTCTTTGGATCATTCACGTTGGGTTTATTACTGTTATGCCACATTTTTTCGGAGAATACAACATAGAATCCTTAGAACATGATTTTAAACTATTTTTCATGGTCTAGGTAAAATACCCATAAACTATGTCATCATCCCTGTAACATGACGTTAAACTGTGAGACACATCTAGATCATATAAATCTAAATCGAACCATGTGTCATCCAATCTTTATGATGTTAAACTACGTGTTCATTATCTTTATTTCAATGATGTGAAACTAAAATGATTCCTCGGTCCACTCTAGAGGGGACCTTTACAGAAAATGGTTTTGATCATGGTTAAGATCAATGGACTTACACCAATGTGATTTATGTCATGGAGGTGTAATTTTAAGAGTATTTGAATCAAATTGGACATTGAAAAACTCCACCTCATTCTTTTGAATCCCCTCATTTGGATCATTATCCTCTTTCATGTTTGGAGGGACCCCCTAAAAATGGGGCTATGACACTTCGCCTCACCAAAAATCTTGGAATAACATTTCAAAATTCATTGGATAACATTTAATGATAGGTATTTTATTCCAAATAAGGTTAGAGGTCGAACCATGTTTTTTATCTCCCCATTTCAGGCTACCGGTATGGATACTATGTTCCAAAAATGACCATCAGTTATCAATTCCAAAATTCCTTCCAATATACGTTTCTAATATTGTGCACTATGATTCACACTTTTATATCCCCTTGGTTCAGATTGATTCCAATTCTTAAGGTGTTGTCATGTTAATTCACTACTGTATGTTGGGAGAAAAAAATTGGTTGTTTTGAGATCCCTTTTTTCTAGTCACATCCCCTGTCAATCCAAACACTCCAAGTGGTCAATTGACAATTGGAGACCCTGATTATTCAATGTTTACCTGAAACTCTCATGTGACGTGAAGGATTACGTGATCATCCCTTGTTTATCACATCATTCATGACCCACGTGGGCTTAGGGATTGTTCATTGGTTGTTTCACATATATGTTAAAACTGATATTGTTGAAACATGCAAGAATGAGTCCATTAACACAATTCAAACAATTATTATGTTACATATGTTTCGATGGAAACCCCCTTATGGATCTGCCCCTTCTATGGAATGACTCATATGTGCCACCTTCTCGATTGTGGCCTCTTTGGTCTATTATCACATTTATGATCTCTCTCTTCATCAACAGCTTTAGAAAATATCTTATCAACCCTAATCATCATCTAGTCTCAATCATCTTGATGATTATCCACTTGTCATATTGGTTGTTTTAATTTCTTTTGGGACAACACCCATTGGACAATCAATCGTATAATAAGTTCTGCTTCATTGGTTATAATGGTGCAATGCTTGTTCACTTATTCTTCTAAGCACTGGATCTCTTTTCTTGCCCCTTAGCTTTTGAATACTATTCGATTTCTCCTGGAACTTGGTAGAATCTAAATGTTGACAATTTTTATGCATCTTCTAAGACATATTTTCACAGATCATCAAATAAATTTCACAATCATCTTCCCCTCCAATGCACAGGAAATTCATCCAGCATCAAAGAAACCCAATTCAGTTAAACCATTATACTATTGGGGCATGATGAAAATGTTTTATAAATTTCCACAAACTCCGCCAAATCATGTGGATTTACTCAATTGTGTTTGGATCAGAGTAATCCATCTCCTTAAGGTCTACATGCTCATATTTAGGGAAAATGTATAGACGTCCAGTGGTAAGGATCTCATTAGGCATCCTCTCAAAAAGAATAGGCTCTATGACATGGGTAAATCCATTTTCACTTGTTTCTTCATTAGAATCCCCAACATCACTAGATTAATGTACTTCCCCCCCAGTGACATCACTCGTAGCCACAGTTTCCCACTCATCTATTTATACAGACGTATCAACATCAATGTCTAACTCCCCATGAATAGTTTCAGTGATAATAAGAGGTCTTGTTGATATCTCCAGCTCTTCGGTTTTCTAGTCTTAGAGTTTTATGATAACTGCATGAAATAGGTAACTCAGTCAATATGATCCTTAGATGATATATATGGGTTTTTATAGCTAGATACCTATGAGAGATGAGCATCATCAGATTTTGTTCCCAAATAACTTCAAAAGCTTCTTCCATTGGAGACCCTTCAGTGCTTCTTAATTTGATGATTGGTACTTGTCCCCATGGAAAATGGGATCATCATGGGACTCCAAAGTTGTCACTCCTCCCTCACCTGTACTACAGTTGGATGCTTTTTCCATGATAGGCTCATTTCTTTGATTAGCTCAAATTTTGGCCCAAGGGAATTTCCGTCCCCATCCATTGGAACATTCTTAGCCCCTTCATTAGGATCTCATTGATCAACACTGATGTGATCCGATTTAGGAAAATATCTAGTTAGTGGATCCGAGTTCGGAAAATAGAAGGGACCAAGGTATATATAAGTTAAGACTTACTGTGATAGGATTGATAAGCCATTCATTAGATCCCACAATCTCTACACTCTCTCAGGGGCTCCCAATATGAGTTATTTTCCCATGGGGCTCCACACTATAAGAGTGTTCATCTTCAACATCATTGTATTCTTCTTACTATTTTTCCTTATCCTCGTTTCATTTATCTTCTTCCTCATATTATTCTTCTCCACCACTAATTTCATACATGGGTGGAATATCTTTTGGATAATTCTCTTGATTGAGAATTAATATCACTAGGATATGTTGTTCTTCCTATTTCCTCGGTCTGTATGAATAGGCATCCATGTCCAACATCTACACATATTGCTGATGAAATTCCATCCATTTGGGACCTAGATCACCTAATTTATAGTAGTTCGTGCACAATTCATTTCAGTCTCAGCTACATAAACCCAATTTATAATTATAGTTGTAACATCATCCAAGAATACTATTGGTTCGAGAAAATAACATCAACAACTATTTGTGAGAGATATCTTATCTACTTCCTGGGGTCTTCTTTGGTTGGACCGTGAGGCTGCCTTCGGGACCAAACCTTCTTAGATGATGAAGGTGAAGCTACACTTTGTGTCACCCCCACCAATGAAGTTCTATATCATTCCACCTTTGTTTCTTGGATTTCCCTTTGCATTTCCTCCTGGGGTACATCATGTCTGCCTCCTCGTAGCTCTGACCCTATTCATTATATCTAGATCTATCGAATGCATCTTCGAAAAATTTCCTTCAGGTATGCCACCACCTAGTTCTTATCATATTATATGGATAGTATGGAATCAACATATATATTTGGAAGTGTGATGGTTCTTCCAAATCTAGATACTGTTATCAAGAACCACAAATGAGGGAGAATGCATGGGTGGCAATTTTTGTGAACCACTATATACTTCTTCTTCAAAAATTTCATAAGGCACCCAAATAGTTTGGTGAAGATGGATGGAATATATGGTTCTCAAAGGATACTACCATTATTCCAGGGCACTAGAACAACTCCCCTGATGCTATATATGTACTCTCTTTAATCCAATAAACCTCACTGGTCATCCACCATCTAGACAATCTGAGGGTGAAATGTGTTTAATTTGTAATTTTTATGATTACCGATATGGATTTTGACCCCTTTATCATTGAGAATCAGTTTCCATACACCATATGTGTACACATGAGATGGATATAGTCCATTTCATAGAGGACAACTGGTGTTTGTAAAATCATATCTCCTGAGATGAGTGACAATCCATCCATACAGGATCTAAAATGATCCACAGATCCTCCTTGTTGTTCATTCCCTCAAGATGTTCCCCATAAAGTTGTTGAGTGTTTCTAAGATAGGTACCTCTAGGTTAAAATTTTTACGGACTTCCATGATCCCCTCCATCACCAAGTTTCCTGGGTGGACCACCATTATTATATACCTCACTGGAAATAGCCACCCACTTAGGAATGCAATAAGAAAAGAAGCATGCCGCACTCATGGGTCCTAGTTCTCATCCATGATATACCCCCATGATTTATATTCCATGACCCCCTTATGTGATCCCACCTTTCCCCTTTATGAAACATTCAACCGCTGCTTCCCTCTACCAGGAATCCTCATATTCTTATCCTTCTTAAATAAGAGGAATAACCACTCAAGAAATAGAATTTCCTTTATGATGTAGTTTATCTCCACATTCTCTTGGGCCATATAAATTAAATTACATTTCAGGATAGAGGTTTTGGATCAGTCTTCCCATGTATTCATCAATGTCCATAACTCTATGTGTTGAATAACCTTTGGGGGAATGCCTCTAATACAGTGAATGTCCCACATACTGATGTCGACCTCCCCATGGAGGATGTGAAAGGAGTTTGGTCAGGGGACCACTGGCTGAACAGCTCTAGAACCAATTCTTAATGATAGTAGATACAATTTTTTTTGTCCATATGACTTTAAATTGCTTGATATTACACAAATCATCACCAAACACCTTGCATTTGTAGCATACATAGTATGTGCATTACCATTCACTTGTAAAGTTACCCTAGATCTCAGTTCCCAGTCCTTCCAAGACACACTTTAATTTGTTATACCTCTTTAGAATGATCTTTAATAGTGGTTTAGGAACTCCTCATGCATTGACAAATCTCTCTTGATTGTCTTGGTCATTGGATTTAAAATATAGATAGCTATCTCTAGAACCTACTTATAAGAATGTACATTAACATGTATTTCATACTGTTGGAGGCTATATTGACACATGAACCATGACTATAGTGAGTCAATTTAAAATACTTGGATGGATACATCATTTGGATTGTAACGCCCCGACCCTAGATACCTAGAGTCGGTGCATTATTACATAACATTCACATGATCACAAGAAAGATCATGTCTCAAAACGCTGATTAGTTTAGTAGCCTTGGAAACACTAGATATATTCATAAAGCTTACATTACATCGATAAGTGAAAAACTAAAACAACATATTGTCTTCATATCCCCTCATAATATCCCTACAGGTCATTCATAAAATACTTTCACATACTGGAAAAAAACATTGAAAGGGGTGAGCTCAGATGCTCAGTAAGGATAACAATATAGCAAAAACATTCATAAATAAACATAAAAATTTAAGGCAATGTATAACTAAAACAAAAGCCTTAACTTGAACTTCAACATAATATGGAAAGGATAAAATGAAATAATTCCATTTACTTATTCACATGGATATTCTACTTGTCGAATAATCAAATGAAAATATTAATAACCACTTTCTTAATGACGGAATGCATAATGCCAGACTATCATAACCACGTAGCCAAGGCCTCGTGCCATGACTGTAAAAAAGATTTTTTCAAGGCCTCGTGACAAGACACTAGTTTGTCTCATGAGACCTGTCGATGCATCGAGGAGCTATAGCGGGCTCCACCCATCACTTACTATGTCCAATGCATTCCTCATATGAAAAGTTTGAAACATAACATAAACATTCGTATTAAAACTAGCATACGAAATGTAAATACTTTATCCACAAACCATGAATGGTATAAAAATAGAACATCTATAGTCAAACATTACTCATTTGATACAATATAGAAGATTTTATTGTATCATATTAAACTCACTCGGGAATAATGAAGGATATTGACATAGATTAAAATAATCATCAAAACTATTTGAGAGAAATATCACCCTTTTTCTTGAAAACAATTAAAAGTATCACTATTTATCAAGAAGACATTATAAATATATTTTTGAATCAAAGTGTCCCATACCACTTTGAAACTTTAAAAATGAATTTTAATTTTAAAACATTAATGTCCCTATAAATAAATCCTTAAAACCATTTTTAAAACATTGACATTAGTGAGAAACATTTAGAATAACAAATCATTAAAACATTTTAAAATGATATTTTAGTTATAGTTACTAACCAAAAGAGAGACACTTGAATACAAATAATTGAGGTAATCAAAAACTTTTTAATATCATGAGAATAAATGGATTCATGATATACTATGTCGAAGTACATTATATACACCATATAAAAGTGATTTGGTGTATACAAACAAAGGAGTCTCAATGGAATGTAAATTGAGATTAAATCTCTCATAAAGGCCATATCCTTAGGATAAGGATAAATCAACGACATAATAATGAGTGAGAAATATAAATACACTCAATATGATTGGATATTCAGTGTAAAACAATCAAAGGACATTCACACATATTCTTGTAAAAACAACACCAACGAATTGGATGTTTAACTCAACAATTCGAGATTGAGTAAAAATTACTCTTATCAAGTTAATACCGATGACATGATAATTTATAAATGGAGTGATTATGTGTATCAAAAGTATATCCATAGAAAGGGGAGTGGAATTTATTACGTTATAAAATTAATAGTGATTCTACACATAATTGTGGAGTAAAATAATCGATGAAGTATACATAAAGCCGAATGACTGGAAATTAAAATTTCAAATTACCTTATTGATTTGGTAACATACAAAACATAAACCCATGAAAGAAGGATCATAAAATTATGATGTAAATATATATGAATTAAAGTATATTACACAATGAATACAAACATGGTTAGTACACACACCACATGTAATAAATAATTGGTGAACAATGGAATTCTCACGGAATTAAAAGTGAGATAAGAAACCCCTTACTTTGTACTTTTTCCTTGGTAGACGGTAGGTTAACCTCCAGTATAATGGTGAAATAATTTTCATTGAATTATACAAGAATAATTTACATTAATATGATATCATATATGATCTTTTAACTTTTATTTATTAATAATATCTTAGTATTATCGTCATTTCGGGTGTTAACTTAATCGTTTTCCATTATATTATTTGTTACGTAAGACATGTTTTTTATGGATAGGATGTATCTTATTCATATCCAGAATTATATCAAGTCCTTAAAAATTATTTTTAATCATCAAATGATAATTATATTTTAATGGATACGATGGAGAATGATTCTCATCGCGTTCGTGGAGATGGTAGTCCGTACGTACGCACGAGCGACAATACCATTCTTTTGATGTTAAAATAATATATAATAGGATGGTATATCATATATAAAGAATAATTATCATGTTATATTTATTATTTAAATTAATTAAACATCAATATTATACACATACAAATAATAATTTATTGAATGACAATTACAACACGACGTGGAGACGGTAAGCCGTACGTACGCACGTATGGTGACATGCCATTCAAAGGATGGATAGAATACTGAATATGGTTGTACCATATTTATAATAACATTACAGTATATAAAAGATACTGGAGTTATTATTTTATAATAGAAATAACAAAGAAAGATGAATTTGAAGAAGAAAGGAACATGAAAGAGGGTGGTGAAAACATTACCTCTTCTTCGGGTTCTTCCATTTGGTTTGATCAAAAGGGCTCCTTAGGTTGTCTTTCTGATCAAAATAAGACCTCTAGGTTGTAGTGAGGGAAGTTGAGAGAGTATTTGGGCAGGGATTGGCCGATCCAAAAGGCTATGAAGGTGTGAATTTATGAGAAGGGGGAGTACCCTTTTATAAGAGGGGTGAGGGGAACCTTTGGAAAAGCTAGAAATATTATTTTATAATAAATTCATATTCGGTTTCTAATGGATCCAAAGTAGATTATTTAAAGTTTAAGGTGGGTATGGGTCTAAAAACACTCAACCAATAGAATTTAGAAAGGTTTGGTTCATTATATTATCCTTATCTTTAAGTATTAACTCTTAGTTAATTAGTTTCACTTTTACAATGTCTCTTTGTATTTTTATATTATATGGTTAATAAACATACTATATACATCCAAGAGACCCCCAAGTGGTCCATTAATGTTAAACCTATAATGATATAAGTATCATGGACTAACCTTATTTTTTTAGGAATTGAATATAAATTAATAATATAATATTTGTTTAAAAAACTCTTTTATGTCAATTTTGACACTATTGGGTATTTTGTTTTTGATAAACTCATAACAGCATTATTACATAGAACAAAATTTATATAATAAATCCTAATATGTCATATTAACCTATAAAATTAGTGGAATTCATAAAATGTTTCAATGTACATTTATTTTGATATTTATAATATCAATTATTTTAATATTTCATTAATTAGGTAATTACTGCATCACCATTGTGTCATAAATAATTTAAATTATTTAATGTCTAAAAATTATAAATAAAATACTATTATCTAGGAAATCCTTTTAGATTTCTAATGAATATTTACAATCAAATTTATCTAATGTATAACCTTGTATTAAAAATGTTTTATTAAATAAACTTTGATTTTAACACTTTTAACTCTTCTTTGAATTAAATAATAATAAATGTCCTAATCTAATAAAAGTGGACCTAAATGATAATATTTTACTCCTAAGGTTGTTTTTGGTCGAGATACATTTTTCCAATATAATTAGTACATTTGTTAAGGTAATATTAATATCATTTTTAACCTTAATTACCCTATTTACTCTTAACCGTGGTAAATAAAAGTAAAACGTTACTATTCACCAAAAATTATTTTCATCTCATTGAACCAAATTTTACTCCTTGATATTAACCATGTCTCTCAGATTTTTGAAATTACACTCATAGAAGCGGTAAAATTAAGTTTTATGAAAAATTCAGTTTTTTTAACCACCACTTAGTGGTTTCACTATTCATCAAAAAAATGAAAGTTTCCAGAAAAATACCAAAAATTAGGCCTAAGATATATTTGATATTATGAATTCAAAAATTATGTCTATTTTGCCAAGTTAAAAACATATCAGTTGCATTAATTAATTAAAAAATTAATTCCCGTCGTCAAAACAAATAGCGTGTTTTTAAGAGATAATAACTATCAAAAGATTGACACATGTTTATGTCTAATTTAAATGTTAAATTACATCCAATGACCAACATTGTATTTAATGGTGAAAATATATTCTAAATATACTTTAAAACCATTGAAATTAATAATTTATCACTATTAATTATTTCAATTAAAAAATTTGTTTTTAATTAAAATTTAGTAATTTTCACTATTCATCAAAATATGAAAGTTATCCAAAAAGTACCAAAATTTCACCCTAAGCTAATTTCGATATTAAGAATCCAAAAATGAAGTCTAGTAAGAGAGATAAAATTTATAAAATTTCAAAAAGTAGGTATTACTATTCATAACAGCTAGTTTGATTGGTTGTGGTGTGTTAGAATCTTGAAGTTGCGTACAATGCACGCCATTGCATTATTCAAAGGAAAACGTACCGTGGAAGCTTGGGGTGTTACATTACCCCCTCCTTCAATAAATTGCGTCCTCACAATTTTTTTAAAATTGGGCTCGAGAATATAATGGAAAGTCTCAAATCAGAAAAAAAAAGTCAATAAAACTATCACTTTAAATGAAAGGAAGAGAGGTATAAAGGTCACCCAAGATAAACCATACTAGGATTCCGTGTATGAAAACATGGATATAGATGATAAACTAAGTGTTATGTTCTGATGGAGAGGGATAAAAAACATGATCAGGAGAAAGTTAACAACAAGAAAATCACAAACTTTTGTTGGGACAAACAGCCAGTAGTCTTCCAGTAGGAAAAGTAAATAGACAACATTATTTGTTTTAAGTTACATTACATAAGGATGAGGAATTCAATTATGATATTGACTAAGAAGATAAAGAGATATACTTAATTTTTAAGCAGAGTATCATTTTTTAATAAAATTTTACCACTAACTCAATTTTTTGGAACAATGCGTATTCAAGAAGACTTGGTCACAACGGAAGAGCTAGAATAAACTTCTATATAAATTTATTATCCATGTAAGATAAACTCTACATTTACCTTGTATTTAGAGATTAATCAAAACCAAAATGGTTAGTATAATATCTGATGATCCCCCAAATGGATATTCCATTAGAGAAAAAAAAAACACTATTCTTAATTTCTAAAATTAAACCATCAATACCGCAAAGTTAAATAAATACCATTCAATAATCAAGTGTCCTCAAAATCCTTCAATATAATCCAAAATAATATTGAAACCCAAAACTTATAAGAATTTAGTCTTCCACGATAAATTGTATCTCCAAATGACATTAATTACTCTTAAAGTCACATACATAAAAGTAATTATCCTAATCATTTCCATAAATAACCCAAATCAATATAAATCCACAATAAAAAAATATAAAAAAATCCACCATTAATCCTCAAATGAAATCTCATAATATTCTATTTTCAATGGGCATATAGTTTCACAACAAAGCGAACAACTTCCAAAATAACAATTATCACTTAATCACCAAATCATTTTCATATACTAAGGGCATTCATTCGAGAAGACATAAGATCCCAAATCAAATTATTATTGATCAATAAAATCATTTAACTAAAAATAATAGTCACACTAACCAGGG
The DNA here is from genome assembly GCA_963277665.1 of Viscum album. NCBI lineage: Eukaryota > Viridiplantae > Streptophyta > Magnoliopsida > Santalales > Viscaceae > Viscum > Viscum album. Next base: position 844,690,589 of record OY728150.1, on the reverse strand, counting down.
ACTTCACGTAGTCCAGTGGTAGGTGATAAATCCCAATCACACTTTGGTTGTGGGTTCGATTCCCACAGCTTTGTCTGACGCGACGGGTTGTCACACGATCTGCATGTTGTCCTTTTTCAAGATCTATATTTTATAACATTACCAAAATGAGATAAATTCCTCAAAATAACCAAATCATAATTTAACCACAATTCTTATCTCATACCTTTCATTTTCATCCCAAATTATAATAACATATAATTGCCTCAAACCCAACGATCATATAAAACCAAATGTCTATTTATAACTATATCCACAAGAGAAAAGATAATTCTTCCTCAAATATGATTCTCACATGGAAAACTACAGGGTTAAAAATACAATAGAAAATTATTCCAAAGTAAACCCATCAACAAGGAGCACTAATACATTTTAAACATTTCTCTAACCATTTATTTCCACATAGATTCTTCTTTGACCATGAAAATATCCTATAGAATAGGGAATTCACTCGGGTAATGGTTAGGTCCCCTATATTTACGAAAAATGACTGTAAATGGATTGTTGGGACCATTTTTATCTTCTTCCATAGTACTCTTCATTTTTCTTCAGCAATTCTTCACTTTATGTCCTTCTTTCTCACACGTAAAGCATTTCTTTGTCCCATTGAGACACTTTCCTGGGTGTCTCCTTCCACATTTCCTGCATGATGGAAATTGAGGAATCCTTTCTCCATTGTCTCCACTGTTGGAGCTCTTATCATTCATCACCTTTCTCTTCTTTTTTGAGTTCGGGAATTGGTTAATATATATATTGTTGATCATATTTTTGTAAAATTGATTTGGCATAAAGATGATATCTTTTACGCCTATCATCATTTCATTTTGTTTCTCATTTCCACCACTGTTCCCACCTTGTACATCATTCTCAAAGTCACTATGACTTCCTTGGAATCCAGCCATTGACTAAAACAAGAAAGAATTGTGTGAGTAACATTAGTCATAAAATCATTTAGAGATTAACATGTCACCATATTCTCAATTTGAAACACATTAGGATTAACCAAGGTCATTTACTCTCTTCTTAAATATATAATAATTCAAATCAGTTTGTAAAGAAAATGTAAATTATCCTAAGCATATCCCCCAGGAGTGTCGTAACCAAGAGTGCAGCAAGGATCGTTGTCGTGCACCAGTTCCAATTCAAGTCTAGTTCAAATAAGTGTTTTCAGGTTTTACCCCTAGGTACATATGTGCCAGAGATGCCTCTACCTGCTCGTATCTAGACAGGGATGTATTGCTCGGAAAACTCACAAAATCTATTCAATACCAAAGTTCTAGGAAGTTCTTCTATACTAATCCCCAATGTTTATCTTAGGTCTACGTGCTCTAATCAGAGTTTATCTAAATCTAGCTTCCAAGGTTTGTACTAAACTTCCTCTGATACCAACTGTAATGCCCCAAACCTGGATACCCAGAGTCGGTGCATAATTACTTAACATTTTCATGATCACAATAAAGATCAAGTCTCGAAAAACTGATTAGTTTAGTAGCCTTGGAAACACTAGATATATTCCTAAAGTTTACATTACACTGATAAGTTAAAAACTACAACAACATATTGTCTTTATATCCCCTCATACTAACCCTGCAGTTCATTCATAAAATACTTCTTCACATCCTGGAAAAAATAAAACATTGAAATGGGTGAGCTTAGATGCTCATTAAGGATAACAATATAGCGATAACTTTCATAAATAAACACAAAAATTTAAGGCAATGTATAACTAATACAAAAGCCTTTTAAACATGAACTTTAGCATAATATGGCAAGGATAAAATGAAATAATGTCATTTACTTATTCACATGGATATTATACTAGTCTAATAATCACATGAAAATATTAATAACCACTTTCATAATGACAGAATGCATAATGCCTGACTATCATAACCACGTAGCCAAGGCCTCATGCAAAGACTATAGTTTTCCTCACGAGACCTACCGACGCATCGAGGAGCTATAGCGGGCTCCACCCGTCACTACTGGAAAATAAGGTTATACGAACGGTTTATAATCGTTGGTATACGCTGGAAAACCGTTGGCTAGTAAGCCGTGAGGAAAGCCTTATACCAACGGTTTGATCCAAACCGTTGGTATATTGGTTATATAAATTTAACCCAATGTATACCAATGGTTATAAACCGTTGGTAATGCATTTTAAGAAGTATTATACCAGCGGTTCTAAACCGTTGGTAATGTGATTTTCAATAAAACTTATACCAACATTTTTCAACCGTTGGTATTGGTTTTCCATCAACACCTATACCAATGGTTATAAACCATTGGTATTGGTTTTCCAGAAATCCAGACACCTATAACAATGGTTTAAAACCTTTGGTATATGTTTTTCCAGAAATCCAGAACACCTATACCAATGGTTTTAAACCGTTGGTATAGTGTTTTTCCATAATTCTAGAACCCTTATACCAACGGTTTATGACCGTTGGTATTGAGTTTTTCCAGAACTGTAGCCCAGCAGCCCCCCTCTCTCCAGTAGCCCCTCCAATATACACCTGCATAAATAAAATCACAAAAACAAGATACAGACATGAAACAGTATAAAAAACACCTAAAATAGAGCAAAAAAAAAAACAGATAAAATCATCATACTCTTCCAACCATGTCATATACAACAATTCCCTATTTCAATCTTCATAAGACGACAATCATCCAGTAGTAATTCACCTCACCCCTGCACAACCCCCCAACTAGCATAGCCCACACCTCCCCATCAAATTCTAATAGGCAGAATAGTATGAGAAATACCTATTAGAGTTGAATAATAGTTTGAAATTGGCTCATATCCCATTTTTTTATCCTAGATTTGGGTATGTAATGATTTGTGATGATTTGTGCATTGAACTTATATTGTGTATAATATATGGTGAAAAGGTATTTTCTTAGGAGTCTCATCACTTCTGAACCCATGAGTGAAACTATCCAACTCATGAAAAAGATTTTTCAACTATCGTTGATAAGTGTAAATTTTAGTTGTATTCACTTAAAATGATGTCCTTTTCAAACATAAGAAAGACACTTTTAGCGGTACAGGCCACACCGGCCCTCGGATTGAGGAGGGGTTAACTTTTACACGTCAAAAATGACCCATGGATCGTTTTCCTAGTGTTTCAATAGAATCTGAATGCGTTTGGTCAGTTTTCCATATGCTGGTAGTTGTTTTCACTTAAAATCCTGTCCATTTCCAATAAAAGTGAGACAATTTGAGTGGTACGGGCCACACAGTGCCTCAGATTGAGGCGAGGTTGACTCGTGCATGACAAAGATGACCCATGGATACTTTTCCTAATGTATCAACAGAATCCGAATGCGTTTGGTCTGTTTTCCATATGTCAATTGTTGTTTTTACTTAAACTATTGTCTGTTTCAAAGAAAAGTCAGACACTTTGAGTGGTTCCGGCCACACCGTGCCTCGGATTGAGTCGGGATTGACTCATACACGTCACAAATGACCCATGGATCATTTTCCTAAAGTATCAACACAATATGAATGAGTTTGGTCGGTTTTTTTTATGTCGTTTATTTTAATTAAAAGAACATCCATTTTAAACAGAAGAAAGACACTTTTAGTGGTACCAGCCACACCGACCCTCGGATTGAGGCGGGGTTGACTCATACACTTCAAAAATGACCCATGGATCTTTTTCCTAATGTTTCAACAGAATCCTAATGCGTTTGGTTGGTTTTCCGTATGACGGTAGTTGTTTTCACTTAAAATCCTGTCCATTTCAAATAAAAGTGAGACACTTGGAGTGGTACCGGCCACATCGTGCCTCAGATTGAGGCGGGGTTGACTCGTACACGACAAAAATGACCCATGGATACTTTTCCTAAAGTATCAATAGAATCTGAATGTTTTTGGTCCATTTCCCGTATGTCAGTTGTTGTTTTTACCTAAACTGTTGTCCATTTCAAAGAATAGTGAGACACTTTGAGTGGTGCCGGCCACACCGTGCCACGGATTGAGAAGGGGTTGACTCTTACACATCACAAATGACCCATGGATTGTTTTTATAAAGTATCAACACAATCTGAATGGGTTTGGTCAGTTTTACATATGTCGTTTATTTTAATTAAAAACACATCCATTTTAAACAAAAGAAAGACACTTTTAGTGGTACCGGCCACACCGGCCCTCAGATTGATACGAGGTTGACTCGTACACGTCAAAAATGACCCATGGATCGTTTTCCTAAAGTTTCAACAGAATCTGAATGCGTTTGGTCGGTTTTCCGTATGTCGGTAGTTGTTTTCACTTAAAATCATGTCCATTTCAAATAAAAGTGAGACAGTTTGAGTGGTACCAGCCACACCGTGCCTCATATTGAGACATGGTTGACTCGTACATGACAAAAATGACCCATGGATACTTTTCCTAAAGTATCAACAGAATCCTAATGCGTTTGGTCCATTTCTCATATGTCAGTTGTTGTTTTTACTTAAATTGTTGTCAATTTCAAAGAAAAGTGAGACACTTTGAGTGGTGCCGGCCACACTATGCCTCAGATTGAGGTGGGGTTGACTCGTAAATGTCCCAAATGACCCATGGATTTTTTTGATAAAGTATCAACACAATAAAAATGGGTTTGGTTGGTTTTCCGTATGTCGTTTATTTTAATTAAAAGCGCATCCATTTTAAACAAAAGAAAGACACTTTTAGGGGTACTGGCCACACCAGGCCTCATATTGTGACGGGGTTGACTCGTACATGTCAAAAATGACCCATGGATCGTTTTCCTTATGTTCGAACAGAATGAGAATGCGTTTGTTCGGTTTTCCGTATGCCGGTAGTTGTTTTCACTTAAATTCGTGTCCATTTCAAATAAAAGTGAGACAGTTTGAGTGGTACTGGCCACACCGTGCCTCAGATTGAGGCTAAGTTGACTCGTACACAAAAAAAATGTCCCATGGATACTTTTACTAATGTATCAACAGAATCCGAATGCGTCTGGTCCATTTCCCATATGTCAGTTGTTGTTTTTACTTAAACTATTGTCCATTTCAATAAAAAGTGAGATACTTTGAGTGGTGTCGGCCACACCATGCCTCTGATTGTGGAGGGGTTGACTCGTACACGTCACAAATGACCCATGGATCATTTTACTAAAGTTTCAACAGAATCCGAATGCGTTTGTTCAGTTTTCCGTATTCTGGTAGTTGTTTTCACTTAAAATCCTCTCCATTTCAAATAAAAGTGAGACAGTTTGAGTGGTACCGGCCACACTGTGCCTCTGATTCAGGCGGGGATGACACGTACACGACAAAAATGACCCATGGATACTTTTCCTAAAGTATCAACAGAATCCGAATGCGTTTGGTCCATTTCCCGTATGTCAGTTGTTGTTTTTACTTAAACTGTTGTCCATTTCAAAGAAAAGTGAGACACTTTGAGTGGTGCCTGCCACACCGCACCTCGTATTGAGGCGTGGTTGACTCATACATGTCACAAATGACCCATGGATCGTTTTCATAAAGTATCAACACAATCCGAATGCATTTGGTCGGCTTTCTATATGTCATTTATTTTAATTAAAAGCGCATCCATTTTAATCAAAAGAAAGACACTTTTAGTGGTACCGGCCACACCAGCCCTTGGATTGAGGAGAGGTTGACTCGTACACATCACTAATGTCCCATGGATCATTTTCCTAAAGTTTCAATAAAATCCAAATGCGTTTGGTAGGTTTTCCGTATGCCGATATTTGTTTTCACTTAAAATTCTGTCCATTCCAAATAAAAGTGAGACAGTTTGAGTGGTACTGGCCACATCGTGCCTCAGATTGAGGTGGGGTTGACTCTTACATGACACAAATGACCCATGGATACTTGTCCTAAAGTATCAACAAAATCCTAATGCATTTGGTCTGTTTCCCGTATGTCAGTTGTTGTTTTTACTTAAACTGTTGTCCATTTCAAAGAAAAGTGAGACACTTTGAGTGGTGGCGGCCACACCGCCCCTCATATTGAGGTGGGGTTGACTCGTACACATAACAAATTACCCATGGATATTTTTCATAAAGTATCAAAACAATATGAATGGGTTTGGTGGGTTTTCTGTATGTCGTTATTTTAATTAAAAGCGCATCCATTTTAAACACAAGAAAGACACTTTTAGTGGTACCGGGCACACCGGACCTCGTATTGAGGTGGGGTTGACTCGTACACGTCAAAAATAACCCATGGATAATTTTCCTAGAGTTTCAATAGAATGAGAATGCATTTGGTCAGTTTTTCGAATGTCGGTAGTTGTTTTCACTTAAAATCCTGTCCATTTCAAATAAAAGTGAGACAGTTTGAGTGGTACCGGCCACACCGTGCCTCAGATTAAGGCAGGGTTGACTCTTATATGAAAAAAATGACCCATGTATACTTTTACTAAAGTATCAATAGAATCCGAATGCGTTTGGTCTGTTTACCGTATGTCAGTTGTTGTTTTTACTTAAACTGTTGTCCATTTCAAAGAAAAGTGAGGCACTCTAAGTGGTGCAGGCCACACCGCACCTCGGATTGGGGCGGGGTTGACTCGTACATGTCAAAAACTGTCTCATGGATCGTTTTACTAAAGTTTCAACACAATCCGAATGCGTTTGGTCAGTTTTCCGTATGACGGTAGTTGTTTTCACTTAAAATCCTGTCCATTTCAAATAAAAGTGAGACAATTTGAGTGGTACCGGCCACACCGTGACTCAGATTGAGGCGGGGTTGGCTTGTACACGACACAAATGACCCATGGATCGTTTTCCAAAAGTTTCAATAGAATCTGAATCCAGTTTTAGTGCACTCTAAGCCACCAACCATAAACTAAAAGTGCTGTCAATAATTGATATTAAGGGTGAAATATAATACATATAAATATTATAAGTAATTGCATATTTTTTGATTGTAAATTATATTCCCAATCAATGAAAATATATAAAATAGAGAATAAAAATGTTAAAAATAAATTTTTTAACCAAATAAATTAACCAATATTTAATTATCATTAAAATCCATTTATGAAAATCAAAAATACACACACTTATTTATATTTTTTAACCAAGGGAATTAATCACCTAATAAATCATTTTCCACCTCAAAAACCCTCATTTTATTATTTTTAAAATGAACCCCCAATATTACCCATGGATCTAAAACACATAATTTTTCATGTCATATCCTTAGGCCCTAAATCTTACTTATGGATGACCATATGTCCTTAGGTCCTAGAACACCCATGACCCGACCCGACCCGACCCGGCCCATGGACACCCCTACTTTCGAGTGATTGTTTTTGAATATTAAGATGACCATATTTACTTATCAGACCAGATATCATACAGGGAATCACAGTACTAAGGAATACTAAAGGTCTCGGTAGTAGACTAATCATACAATAATAATCAAGTGTAAAAAAGAGATCTAATAACAACATCCCTATGAAGCAGAGAAAAACCTTGGAGTGGAAAACTAGGTTCAAAAATAAAGAGTTATACAGAATTCGAAAATGAAATGGATCAATCTTCCCCTGACCACCATCACCATCACCACAATCACCATCAGCCTCATCCTCACTTCCATATCTGTCTTCGTCGTTATCCTCGTCATCGTCCCCATGCTCATCGTCGGCCTCATCCTCGTCCTCAGCTCCATCCTCACCCTTAGCCCCATCCTCACCCTCGGCCCCATCCTCACCCTCGTCCTCATCCTTATCCTCACCCTCATCCTCTTCAGCATCCTCATCATCACCAGGAACATCATGATCTCGATCTCCACTAGAGCTGTCGCCTGGTGCATTGGATAATGCACCCATAAATGACATAAATGTTTGAAAAGCCGCGCTAGCCTATGGTGGAAGTGATGAAGATAAAGCTTTCATCAATTTCATAAATTCTTTGTCCCTTGTTTGAACATGTACTTCCAACTCTGTGACCCTTTTATCAGATTTTCTTGCCTGCTCCTTGATCTGTTCCAACTCAGTCGTACTAGAATGGATACCTGGAGAGGACCAATACCTTATCGGGACTATATTCATACCAGGTCGGCAGCGTACTCGACCAGAGTGCTCCTCTCCCAAAACCTGATATAAATGATCATGTGGCCCAAAATTGTCAGTCTCCTGGGCATCAAGAGCCTCTAAAGAAGCATGTTACAAATATTAATAGATTAATAAATTTGAAAATTGTTATTAAAATTTGAAATAAACAAATTAAAACTTACAATATTTTATTGGGTTGATTCATTTACCGCAGTTCCATATTTTTTTCTTCTACTCGAGAAAAACAATTTTGCTCAAGGGATACGTCCTTCAATATTCAATTTTTTCTTCTTGTAATGACATTGAAACAATATAAAGTGAAAGTATAATCATATATTCAATATTCAATAAATCTCATAATTTAAGTAGGAAATAATAAAAAGGGAAAGTCCTAAAGGAAAATTATAAACAACTATATCGTACCAGCTGCCTCTCATGATATGACATAGTTGTGCACCCCATAGTGTGGAGGTATTGCTTTGAATCAATGTTATTTTTGTTTTTTCAAATGATTCCTAAATAATGTTTAATAATAAATAAGATTATATTAATTCAAAATATGAAAACTCTGATTTAAATACCTCAAATGAGATTAATACCTTAAATTTGGCAGTCACCCAATGGGTAATCATATGGAGATATTTCTCTATCGGGAAGTCATCCACAATAGGTAATGTCTCTAAATCCGTGCCCACCCTATCACACCAGCCAACATACAGGTCATGCTTATAAGCTCTCCAAACCTCTCTGAACTCTTTTAAACGCGCTGGTCGTGCACCTTCTCCATCAGGGAAGTTAAACCGAAGCTGAAACCCAATAGATTAGTTCATATAAATAAAAAAATACTACATTAAATCCAATAGATTTTTTACCCATATTTGTGCCCATGCGTTATCTTTGACTTCGTGTGGAAATTGTCTCCAAGAGAGAGGGCTGACCGGAATGATATCTGAGTATTTGGCTAGCATCGCCAAAAAACCCCGACATTCCTGCCTAGATTTCTCAATCATTTTTCCATCAAAATTATATTCAACCATCAACTATGTCTAGCAGTTCCATTCCACACGCAAGCTAGTACGCCCCCTACCCCTGCCTCCTATCTGTAGATGAATATGTTATTAAAGAAAAATAATATCAGTACAAGTTATAATAAAATAAATTTTGGTACAAAAATTTGATAGATTCAGATAAATATACCTGTGGCAGTTGGATCAATATGCGTCACTGGATGTGCAGAAGCTGAATTAATATCCTTTACAGGTGGAGTGTCCCTCAGTGTACACTCCTCAGCTGCATACTGTGTTGCATCATGAGTCGAAGAAGGTAGAATATAATAGCTCTGAGATAATGAACCAGAAGCAAAAGATGATGGAATGGACCTCTAGCCAACTGGTAGTGTAAACATCAGAGGTCTAAATATCCTGTGTGTCCCTGGAGACACACCAGGATCAAAATGGGGTGAAGAAGATACGTCTGTGGCAGTGGATCATCTAACTCTCACCCCATGAGCTCTCATACCATTGGCCTCAGTACCAGGCCCACTAGATGATCGTCCATCTCTGACACCACCCCCCTCCTACCACCAGCCACACTACTGGGAGCAATATCAGGTTCCTCGTCAGATATCTCTCATCTAGGGGGTCGATCCTGAAAACAAAGTTTAACACATAAGTAAACACATGACATTATAAGTTATTGAAATATTTATATTTGAAATAAAATACTCACAACAGGGATGAGTGGAGTAACACCCATCTATATCATGCGACGATTATTATCTGTCATCTTTTTCCGTCGCCTCTCTTCAATTGGTGTCATTTCCTGCAATAATAACAAATATGAAAGTAATTAAAAACATATAACTAATGTGTAAACAAAAAAAATATACAAAAACCATTCTGATAAATAACATAAAGTAAAAGATTATTTATGGTGGTTTGAAGGTAAGTACTAAGATAAACACTCTGAATGATGTAGGTGAAACATATAGGTGAGAACACGACTATATGATTCTATATATTTCCCACCACAACTTTAGGATCACAATCAACTCTGAAAATTGAGTTATTGGTGTCATCATAAGTAATAAACAGATTGCATCCAATTGTAGTAGGGATAATGTCAACTTCATCATCACAATCATCAAAAACCTGTATGGGATTTAGTTTAATAATTACACCAAATTTAGGATGACAATGATCTTTGACATAAAAAACTTGTTTCACCATTGATGCCATTACATATGGTTCATTGATGGAAAGAGTGCGAGTCATGTCAATAACTCGAAATCCACAATCATCAATAAAGGTTCCTTAACTCCTCATTGAATTAAACCATTGACATTTCATCATCATGACTCGACCATGTGAGTAACAATCCAAAATTATTATTTTCTCCACGACTCCATAATAAGCAACATTTTCAGAATGAGGTCTAGTATCCGATGAACTGGATTAACAGTCAGTTGTGGCAGTTAGCATAACACCATTATGTTGTGTTCTCGTTTTTCTTACTCGTTCAGTGATAATAAATTTGAATCCATTGATCACAAGTGATTTACAAGCACGAACCATGGTATTAGGACCAGAAGCCAAAACTCTTGTTTCCTTAAAAACAGAGTCTGCAGGTAAACTCGATACCTAAAATATAAACAAATAGTAAACTTAATTAAATATTATTTTTATTTTTTTATTAAAGATATATTTTTACCTTCAATTTCAACCAAGAAGAAAACCCTTTTCTATGAAAAGTCTCTTTTCTTCTCAAAGATAAAGAACGATGCTTTGTATATATCAATTCTTTATGTTCTCTGTAGATAAAAATAATAATAATTTAAAAAAAATTTAAAATTAAAAGATATAAGATAAGAGATACATGTACAATTTACATACTTGATATACTCATCGAACAAATCACAATTGAACAACACTGTGCGATGTTCCATCTCTCGCTCTTCAAGGCTTAATGTCTTCAATGTATATGAACCTAGAATTACTCCTATCCGAGGAAGTGATGGAAAACTGGGTTCAATTTTCCCATACAGTTCCTCTTCATTTCTCATTGGTCTGTTTACTCTCGTAGTAAGATCAGACAAATACATTGCGTAGAAATACATACATTCATGATCCAAGTAACTGTTCACAATAGAACCTTCGGGATAATTCCTATTCCAAACATATGATTTCAATGTGAACATGTTTCTTTCAGTTTGATACATCCAACGGAATGAAATGGGTCCTCCAAGAAGTATTTCTGTTGGAAGATGGACAGTCAGATGCAACATGCATGTAAAAAATGATGGAGGGAATATTTTCCCTAACTCACACAAAATTAATGGTGTCTCTGCCAACAGTTTTTGAAAGAAGGATTTAGATATCCTCTTAGCACAAAGATCCCCAAATAAATAGCACAAAACGAATAACTAAGACGCTAACATTATTGGACAAGAGATGACAGATTGCTATTGGAATCAACTCATGCAAAAGGACATGATGATCATGAGTATTCAATGATTTCTGCTTCAACTCTTTTCTGTTTACCCGTTTTGATATATTGCTTGAATAGCCATCAGGAACTTTAATAGTCTCTATCACTTCCAGAAATTGATTTTTTTCAGCAGGTGTCATCACATAGGAAGAACATGGAACTTGCCATTTATTTTCACTGATACAGACAGGTTGCAATTCTGTTCTGATTCGCCAATCTACCAAGTCACGCCGAGATCGTAAATCATCTTTTGTCTTCCCCTTGACATTTAGAAGAATCAAAAGCAACATTTCACATATATTCTTTTCAATGTGCATTACGTCTAAGAAATGACATAACAAGTTGGTTGACCAATAAGGCAACTCAAAGAATATACTTTTCTTCTTCCAATTGTAACAGGTATCATTGGAAACATTTTTCCTCTTTCTATATTTCATTGCACCCTTCCCAAATGAATAACTAAAATTTTTTCAATTCATTAAGCACATCAGTTCCAGACATATGCTAAGGTGGAGCGTCATTCTCCATGGTATTTGTTAAAATCTTTGAAAATTGTTTCTATATGGATGGCTTCATTGGAAAGAATCGTCGATGTCTCATAAAACTAAAACTACGACGATATTTCAGTCTTCTCGATTGAGTATTCTTCACAAAAACAGGACATGAAAATTTTCCTTTAGTGCTCCATCCAGACATCATTGCATAAGCAGGAAAATCATTGATCGTCCACAAAAGCGCAACACGCATCTGAAATATGTCTTTTGAACATGCATCATATGTGGGCACACACACATCCTAAAGAAGTTTCAACTCTTTTATTAAAGGTTTCATGTATACATCTATATCATTGCCGGGATCAAAAGGGCCAGATATCAGTATACTCAAGAAAGTGTAAGGCTTTTTCATACACAACCAAGGGGGTAGGTTATAAATGTGTATGAAAACTGGCCATGTGTTGTACGAAGTAAGAATCTTCCCAAATAGATTAAAACCATCACATGAAAGACCCAGTCTCACATTACGCATGTTGGATGAAAATTCAGGATATCGAGCATCAAATCTCTGCCATGCAAATCCATCTGCAGGGTGAACCAACTGTTCATTATTCTTTCTTCTCTTGGTGTCATGACATCACATTTTTTCGGATATTTCATCAGACATGAAAAGGTTCTATAATCTGGGTATCAATGGAAAGTTCCACATTACTTTTTGTGGCACACGAGATGGTGATCCATTATATTTTGGCTTCCATCGGGAGGTTCCACATTTGATACAATCATTTCTTTCAGCAGTTTCCTCCCAAAATAAGATGCAATCAATCGAGCAAGCATGAATCTTTTTTGAGAATCCAAGTTCATCAACTAACTTCCATTCCATATAGTGGTTTGAGGGAATATCTGCATCATCTAGAAGTAAGTCCTTCAAGAAGGTAAGAATGTAATCAATTGTAGTATTTGAAATCCCATACATAGTTTTCCAATGAGACAATCAGATTAAAAATTACAACTTTTTCATTTTACCACATTGCCGATATACTGGAGTCGTCGCAGCATCATTCAATTTTTTCACCCTATCAACATCATCATTTTCATTGGACCCATCATGTGTGCTTGTATCAAAATCTTGTTGGCTGGACATCCTTTCCTTCTCATGATGATGAATAAATGGAAACTGATCATATATCAAATTCTCCAATTCAGTCTTATCATTTGGATCATAAACATTTTGAGATTCCATTTTCTCCCCATTGTGATACCACACATAATAGTTTGTTTGGAAACCATATTTGGTTATATGATAGCTAACTACGTCACGACTCAACCGAGGTCTTGCAACACAATTAAAACATGGGAAGTGTATGCGACCACTATCTGAAGCCTTGTCAAATGCAAAATATATAAAGCTGTTCAAATTATTTGGAAAATCGATTGATATCCGATCAGTTTCATACATCCAACTTCTGTCCATTTTGTAAAAAAACTGTAATCATTCATTTCAATGAAATTCAATAATATTTAAGTATAATCAAAAAATTATTTAGGTAAATGAAAATTGTGTAATTTATATAAAAGAAGAACTGACACATTACTCTATATGAGAATCATAATAAGAAATACAACGAAATACAGTGCATATAAGAAAATAAGATACGTAATTTCTAATGCCTATATTCAAGGATTTCCCAATAAGATATTGGAAGTGGATCAAGGAATACATAATCCTTAAGGATCTTGTTGGGAGTACATGAGTTTTATACTTTAAATTCTTCAGGGAGATCAGGATGAGGAGTATTATAACGATCAGGGGAGTGGCAGGACTGTACAAGGGGGGTTGGGGGTGTCTAGGGGGGTCGGGGGTGGTCCAGGTGGGCGGGCTGTCTGCGGGGGTGGTCAGGCTATCCAATGGGGTAGGGGGAGTCCAGGGGGTGGGTGGGCAATCAAGGAGGTGAGAGGGGTGTCCAGGGGGGTGGGGTGGGGCTGTCCGGGGGGGGGGGGGTATAGGGTGTCCAAGGGGGGTGTGCGCGGTGTCCAGGGGGGGTGGGGCGGGCAGTCCAAGGAGGTGAGCGGGGTATCCAGGGGGTGGGTGGGGCTGTCCGGGGGGGTACATGGGTCCAGGGGGTGGGATATCCAAGGAGGTGAGCGGGCTGTCCGGGGGGGGGGGGGGGTACAAGGTGTCCAAGGGGGTGAGGGGGGTGTCCAGGGGGGTGAGTGGGCAGTCCCAAGGAGGTGAGCGGGGTGTCCCAGGGGGTGGGTGGGGCCTGTCCGGGGGTACAGGGTGTCTAGGGTGGTGGGCTGCCCAAGGAGGTCAGCTGACTGTCCGGGGTTAGGCGGGCTATCCAAGGAGGAGAGCGGGCTGTCCGGGGTCAGTACAAGGTGTCCAAAGGGGGGTACAGGGTGTCCAAGGGGGTGCGGGGGTGTCTAGGGGGTTGGTGGGGCTGTCCTAGGGGTTAGAGGTGTCCAGGGGGTCGGGGGGGTGTCTAGGGGGGTCGGGGTGTCCAGGTGGGCGGGCTGTCCGGCGGGGGGTGGTCAGGCTGTCCAATGGGGTAGGGGGGAGTCCAGGGGGGTTGGTGGGCTGTCCAAGGAGGTGAGCGGGGTGTCCAGGGGGTGGGTGGGGCTGTCCAGGGGGTACAAGGTGTCTAGGGGGTGGTCGGGCTGCCCATGGGGGGTACGGGGTGTCTAGGGGGTGTGGCGAGTAGCCCATGTAGGTGGCGGGGCTATCCAGGGGGGTGGGCGGGCTGTCCAGGGGGGGTTGGCGGGCTGTCCACGGGGGGGTGGTCGGGCTGTCCATGGGGGTGACAGCGCTTTCCCAGTGGGGGTCGAAGGGTGTCAAAGGGGGTGGGGGTCTTTCTAGGGGGAGGGGGGGGGGGAGGGGGCTGTCCACGGGGGGTGGTCGGGCTTTCCACAGTTGATTCATTTGATGACATAGTATAGGTATATTTATATGAAAAGAATACCCCCACAATAATCATGCAGACCTGTAATTAGTCTAAACCCCTAGAACACATAAAAGAAGCTAGTATAGAAATTTACTAAAATATTTAACACCATAATAAAAATACACTCTAAATATATTTTGAGAGTATATAATGGTGTGTGTGAAAAAAATTATATTAAATCAATTTAAATGAATATGGAACAAATGAGGGTTTACAATACACTAATAGTACCTCAAAAAATACAAAACCGCTATAGCGCCACATATTTAACTTCATGAAACAGGACCTGGAAATCTTACCTATGTCTTTACTGATGAACACCTAACTGGAACACTATTTATGGTTCTTGAACACATGGAACAAACTATGTTTGGTCTCTACCAACTCAATCACCCCCTTGTAGATCATAATCTTGTTTCCCCTTATACTAAAATGGTCTCACTGGAAGGTACTTCTAATGCTGGTCCAAAACCATTCATTCTCCACAAATCATTGATCAAAGAATCATTGGACACATATTAATGATGATACAAGCTCATCACATAAACACATCGAAACAGAAACAAAAACATATAGGATGGGTCTAAATCAAAAACAGAATTTGATAAATTTCAATAAAAAATAAGCTACCAGTTAATAAGATACCTTAAACACATCAAAATAAAAACAAAAAAATAAACACATCAAAATCAAAAAACACAGAAACAAAAACATATAGGATAGGTCTAAATCAAAAACATATACGTTAAATCAAAACAGAAACAAAAACATAAACACATCAAAATAAAATCTAAAAACTGAAATATTAGATAAATTTCAATAAAAATAAGGTTCCAGTTAATAAAATACCAAATTTAGGATGGGTCTTATGAGATTCGGAAGTAGATTCAATACCATGGATGGGATGGAAGAAGAGGAACCAGAAAGAGATCGATGATCCAAACTGGTCTGGCAGAAGGAGCTCCAAAATCGCATGTTTCTCCCATTTAGGGTTCTGTATCGTGAATGGGGGAGAGGACGGGCGCTGCCAATTTGGGGGAAATTTGTGCCAACGGTTTTTAAAAACCGTTGGTATATACTTTCAGGGCACACCTATAACAACGGTTCTAAAGAACCGTTGGAAAAAACCTCCCCCAACCACATTTTTACCAATGGTTCAATGAGAACTGTTGGAAAAAATCCACTAAACACATCAATACCAACGGTTTACTAGAACCGTTGGTAAAACCATCCCTAAACCATCATTTACCAACAGTTCTATGAAACTGTTGGTATGTAATTGTGGGAAAAAACCCACATTCCAGTAGTGCGTCACATACTAAGTCCAATGCATTCCTCATATGAACAGTTTTAAACATAACATAAACATTCATATTAAAACTAGCATACGAAATGTCAATACGTTATCCACAAACCATGAATGGTATAAAAATAGCACATCCACAGTCAAACATAACTCCTTCGATACAATATGGAAGATTGTATTGTATCAGATTAACCTCAATAGAGAATAATGAAGGATATTGACATAGATTAAAATAATCATCAAAACTATTTGAGTGAAATATCACCCTTTTTATGGAAAACAATTAAAAGTATCACTATTTATCAAGAAGCCATTTTAAATATATTTTTGAATAAAAGTGTCCCATAACAATTTGAAACTTTAAAAATGAATTTTAATTTTAAAACATTAATGTCCATATAAATAAATCCTTAAAACCATTTTTAAAACATGGATATTAGTGAGAAAGATTAAGAATAAAAAATCTTTAAAACATTTTAAAATGATATTTTAGTTATAGTTACTAACCAAAAGAGAGACACATGAATACAAATAATTGAGGTAATAAAAAAATTTGTAATATCATGAGAATAAAGGGATTCATGATATACTATGTCAAAGTACATTATATACACCATATAAAAGTGATTTGGTGTATAACAACAAAGGAGTCTCAATGGAATGTAAATTTAGATGAAATATCTCATAAAGGAAATATCCTTAGGTTAAGGATAAATCAATGACATAATTATGAGTGAAAAATATAAATACACTCAATATGATTGGATATTCTGTGTAAAATAATAAAAGTACATTCACACATATTCTTGTAAAAACAACACCAGTGAATTGGATGTTTAACTCAACAAATCCAGATTGAGTAAAAATTACTCTTATCAAGTTCATAACGATGACCTGATAATTTATCAATGGATTGATTATGTGTATCAAAATTATATCCATAGAAAGGGGAGTTTAATTTATGATATAATAAAATGAATAGTTATTCTACACATAATCTTAGAGTAAAATAATCAATGAATTATGTGTAAAGCCGAATGAGTGGAAATTGAAATTTCAAATTCCCTTATTGATTTGGTAACATACAAAACATACACCAATGAAAGATCATACAATGATGATGTAAATATATATTAATGAAATTATATTACACAATTAATACAAACATGGGCAGTACACACACCACATGTAATAAATAAGTGGTGAACAATGGAATTCTCATGGAATTAAAAGTGAGATAAGAAACCCCTTACATTGTACTTTTTCCTTGGTCAATGGTAGGTTAACCTCCTGTATAATGGTGAAATAATTTTTATTTAATTATAAAAGAACAACTTACATTAATATGATATCATATATGATCTTTTAACATTGATTTGTTTATAATATCTTAGTATTATCGTTATTTCTGGTGTTAACTTACTCGTTTTCTTTTATATTATTTGTTACGTAAGTCGTGTTTGTTATGGATAGGTTGTATCTTATTCATAACCAGAATTATATCATGTCCTTAAACATTATTTGTAATCATAAAATGAGAATTATACTTGAATGGATACGATGGAGAATGAATCCCATCGCGTTCGTGGAGATGGTAGTCTGTACGTACGCACAAGCAACAATATCACTCTTTTGATGTTAAAATAGTATATAATTGGATGGTATATCATATATACAGAATAATTATCATGTTATTTTTATTATTTACTTGAATTACACATCATTGTTATACCCATCCAAATAATAATTTATTGAATGACAATTACACCACGATGTGGAGACGGTAAGTCGTACGTACGCGCTTATGGTGAAATGCCATTCGAAGGATGGATAGAATACTGAATATGGCTGTACAATATTTATAATAACATCAAAGAATATAGAATATACTTAATTTATTATTTTAGAAAAGAAATAACAATGAAATAAGAAGTTGAAGATGAAAGGAACTTGAAAGAGGGTGGTGAAAACATTACCTCTTCTTTGGGTTCTTCCTTTTGATTTGATCAAAAGGGATCCTTATGTTGGCTTTATGATCAAACTAAGGCCTCTAGGATGTAGTGAGGGAAGTTTAGAGAGTATTTGGGCAGGTTTTGGACCAACCAAAAGGCTTTTAAGGTTTGATTTAATGAGAAGGGGGAGTGACCTTTTATAAGAGGCATGAGGGGCACCTTTGGCAAAGATAGAAATATTATTTTATAATAAATTCATATTCGGTTTCTAATGGCTCCAAAGTGGATTATTTAAATTTTAAGGTGGGGATGGGTCGAAAACCACTCAACCAATAGAATTTATATAGGTTTGGGTCACAATATTAACCTTATTTTTATTTACTAACTCTTAGTTAATTAGTTTCACTTTTACAGTGTCTCTTTGAATTTTTATATTATATGGTTAATAAACGTACTATATACATCCAAGTGACCCCCATGTGGTCCATTAATGATAAAAATATCATGATATAAGCCTCTTGGACGAACCTTATATTTTTAGGAATTGAATATAAATTAATAATATAATATTTGTTTAAAAAACTCTTTTATGTCAATTTTGACACTATAGGGTACTTTGTTTATGATATATTCATAACAGCATTATTACTTGGAAGAAAAATTATATAATCAATAATAATATGTTATAGTAACCTATAAAATTAGTTTAATTCATAAAAAGTCTCAAATTACATTTATTTTGATATTTATAATATCAATTATTTTAATATTTCATTAATTAGGTAATTAAGGTATCACCATTGTGTCATAAATAATTTAACATATATAATGTATAAAAATTATAAATAAAATACCATTATCTATGAAGTCTTTTTATATTTCTAATTAATATTTAAAATAGAATTTATCTTATGTATAACCCTATATTAAAAATGTTTTAGTAAATAAACTTTGATTTTAACTCTTTTTACTCGTCTTTGAATTAAATAATAATAACTATTCTAATCTAATACAAGTGGAACTAAATGATAATATTTTACTCATAATGTTGTTTTTGTTCAAGATACATATGTCCAATATAATTAGGATGTGTGTTAAGGTAATATTAATATCATTTTTACCCTTAATTACCATATTTACTTTTAACCGTGGTAAATAAAAGTAAAAAGTTACTATTCACCAAAAAATGTTTTCATCTCATTGAACCACATTTTACTAATTGATATTAACCATGTCTCTATGATTATTGAAATTCCTCTCAAATATGCGGTAAAATTAAGTTTTATGAAAAATTCAGTTTTTTTAACTACCAATTAGTGGTTTCACTATTCATCAAAAAATGAAAGTTTCCAGAAAATTACCAAAACTTTGGCCTAAGATATATTTGATATTATGAATTAAAAAATTATGTCTATTTGAAAAAATTAAAAACATATCAGTTGCATTAATTAATTTAAAAATTAATTCCCGTCGTCAAAACAAATATCATGTTTTTAAGAGATAATAACTATCAAAAGATTGACACTTGTTTATGTCTGGTTTAAATGTAAAATTACATCCAATGAAAAACATTGTATTAAATGATAAAAATATATTCTAAATATACTTTAAAACCACTAAAATTAATAATTTATCACTATTAATTATTTTGATTAAAAAAGTTGTTTTTAATTAAAATTTAGAAATTTTCACTATTTATCAAAATATAAAAGTTATCCAAAAAGTACCAAAATTTCACCCTAAGATAATTTCGATATTAAGAATCCAAAAATGAAGTCAATTTAGAAAGATAAAATTTATAAAATTTCAAAAAGTAGGTATTACTATTCATAACGTCTAGTTTGATTGGTTGTGGTGTGTTAGAATCTCGAAGTTACGTACAATTCACGCCATTGCATTATTCAAAGGGAAACGTACCATGGAAGCTTGGGGTATTACATAGATTCCTTAAATTCCATAATGGGAGACATTCTCTTAGGAAATAATCCTTATTTAGTTGTGTCAGAAGGTCTAAGAGAATATTATTTTCTAATAAGAACCATCTATCATGATGCTTTTTTATATTTTCGGTCACCTATACTCTCCACATGGAAATGACAACTTCCATATTAGTAGTGGATTATTGATAGGCCATGTGGATCACGTTTTGGAACACTAAGGTCAATATGTTAAAGATTGAGGTTTGGTATGTAAAATTGTGGTTTGTGCATAATATTGGCCAAGGATAACAGAAAAGGAATACAAATTCATCCAATGTTTAAAGAGTGAAATAATTCAACAGATTCATGTAAGACAACGACTAAGATTCTATTTTATATGCTGGATTTAGAAACACATGCACACGGTTGAAAAATATCTTATCGAACAGAAAGTCGTGGTACTATGAATACTTCCCCAACATATTTATAGGAATCGAATGAGTATTACACAAGATTTGAAGACACATTACACACTGGTCTATAAATATTTTTAACATTACCATGTGCACTATTCATTTAAACATTTCCCTTGGAACCTGACATTCTAGTCACCTTTCAGCTCAGATTCTTGAGTGGGGTATTTGATGGCATTGAATTCCATAGAAAACCATAAACAACCATCATTAAGTAAACTGAACACACCATTTGACTCAATATACCATTTTGAGCAGGACCATGAAGTCACACATAAGTTTCATGACCTATGCATAGGATGAAAATATGCATGCAAGGGCCTTAATTTCCCAATGGGACTTCAAAATCCCATCTTCAGCCCCGAAAATCTGAAAATGGATAAATAAGTTTCATAAAACAGTAGATATTGGCATGTAAAATTATATCTGGTTTGTATGTTTCATACGTGCCCAATGCAGCATCAAATGTCCCCTTCTGCATTACAACTCTTACACTCTATTACCAAGGATTTTTCCTATTAATATAAGGGTTAACCATTTCATTGGTGTAATGATATATAAGTCAAACCATTACTCTCACGTGTTCATGAACACCCATTCCTTAATAACACCCAATTCCTAAACCCCCCATTTTATAAGAACTTGCATAACTGGTCCCCTATGTGTCCCCTTTGCGTGGTCCAACAAGGGAATGAGCCTTTCCCATTTTATTTTAGCCTATAGAAAGTGCATGAAAAAAGACAATTCTTGTTCACACCATCTACCATTGTGTACACCCATATTACACTTGAGACCCTCAATTATTTCACACAATCTTTCATACTTGCATGCACCCCTCATTTAATCTCCATGGGTTTCCTTTACCTCAAAGCATCATGTTTGAGCCCCTTTTGTGTGAACCCTTTACATCTTTTGCATACCCCTCCTACCTGATCCTCCAGGATTATGTGAAATGATTTCTTGGTCCCTAGTGTGGTGTCCCTTATTGAATTACCGTACCTTTTTCTTTTTGGAATAAGCATGCTAATGGATTTTTCTTTTTGGCCTATCCATGAAAACATAGACCCCACTATCAACCACTCTTCTGCACCACTCGCATCATGAATAGTTTATTCCCTTGATTAAAAATTTGTGGGTGGTATTTTGTTGCTTATTTAAAAGAGGTGAGGAATATATTCCTCCCCGTATGAGCTACAGGTCATTAAACTAACAATCTCCATCATCCTCAGCACACGACATTAAACTATATTCTCTTCATTGCAACACACGTGGGGTGACACACCGCGATCATTTTACAAACCACATAATCTCCATGGGAGTTATGCAATTAGATCCTCCCCACATGGAATGAGATATTCATTAGGTATCTTCCAAGCAAAATCCCCACAACATTGCTCGTCGATGAATCTTCTCTCACATGACTGTCTGTTCTACTACCATATCTTTTTTCTCACACCAATCATGACTCACATTGGCATAGAGGTTATTATTAAGCATAAAACAATTTTTACAGGTAGTTATTCATGTATAATCTCTAACCCTATGTCACCATATCAAACTACAACAGTTTGGATACCTATATTATTAATAGGATATATATGGAACCTCCATGAGGTTCCATACCATCCAATAGTAAACATCGATGCTCCTTCCTATGGATGAACCCTCATGATTTCACACATACCATTTATAAGAAACATCCCTTAGATGCACCTCAATGGGGTGTCTTGATCCATCATCCATCACCTCACCTTTATCCTAGAGAGATCACTACATACACCTCCAACCATTTGGGTTGTCTCAGTGCTTATGCCCCAACCACATGCCTCATTTTCATCTGGCCCACCTCTGTTGGTGACCCAAACCCAATCTACATCAATTTGGGAAACTAATAATGCCTAATTCCCAACATGACTCTCTAAATATATCAATTTTTATCCTTGATTCTATTCCCCATTTTGAAACCATAGGGGCTTTGATCGTTGTCTTCTACATAGGGTATGTTGGAAGCCTCGTTGAGGTTAAAGGCCATAATTTATTCACATACTAATCTTTTCCTTGAGTCTCCAGGTATCTGGATGATTAAGCCCAATCTGGGAGGTTCCACTTCTTTCAGGTCCCCATCCATACAGTCCATTATCACATGCCTCCTTCTTTGATTTCTCATCACCTAATCTTGAACTGCATAGACTTTGATCCTTATCTTCTATACAAGGTATGTAGGAAGACACAATGGGGATTAATCTCATATCCTCTCAAACTCTATCGATTCCATCCATTACATCTCTTAAAATTAGTCCATATCCATCCTAATTATTACCCGATCCACTATATATTAGTGAGAACACTCTATCGGTCTGGGTTGTCTTAGTGTGTAACCCACAGTTACTGCATTGCTTCCATAAGTATCACTCAGGTAAATGACCATCGATAAGCCCAAAACAATCCATACTCATACAACCAAGATCAATCCTATTATAAAGGGAATATATACATTTTTAATCCCTATGAACCATCACCACTTCAAACTACATGTGTTTTGATCTCTGTCTTTTACATAGTGTATGTAGGAAGCCTCCATGTCGTTCAATCCTAGGCAATGGTAATACTTCGTGTCCCCCTCTTTAGGGTGAACATCCTTGGTCTACACTTAATGGTGTTCAGATCATCCTTCATGGTGTGATGCACCACCATAGGTCCTCACTCATTGGGAATTCTAATACATCCATTTGGTAAACCATCCGGGTGTTCCCCCCAAGGGTTAAACCTCTCTAATTTGTCTACATGGGACATTTGGATCGATATCACCACATCTACAGAAGATGTTAATCATTCATCCTAACCTATTTCAAACATGGGATTCCTATGAAAAACCTCTTAGTACATGCATGTAAAATAATATAACATGTGATCACCACATGATGCACCGAGTTATACACCCTTGAGATAACTTTTTATAAAGAAGAATAAGAATGTTTAAATGTTCTAAAGCCCAAACATTTTACTGACGCTCTATTTGAATACTCTCATAACCCAAGGTTTCTTTCGAAACCAAAACTCATTGAATGTCAAGACAAAAGGAGTGTAATTAAACAACTTCCACAAAGTGACGAGACTAGGAATTAGTTTCACGAACTATGATGAAAATCTATGAGGGATACTTGGACAAGGAAATGTATTCCAAGGAGTAATCCATAGAAATTTGAACAAAAATCCCATAATTTTATTTCAATCAAAGAGAAAACATCACTAAGAAAGTGATTAATTCCTTCCACATTGGAATGTGGGAATGTGGGGTAAAATGCATCCATCATCAAACAAAGACACACACATTCCCAACACATGAGAAAAGGATCCTACAAACGAGGAGGATGCACCCCGGTAAAAAATGTCGAAAATATTTACCTTTGATAAAAGATTATGATATAATATATAATTTTTTAGATATAAATAAATATATATATATATTATCCATGTGGTGTGATGCTGAAAATAGAGTCACTTCGCTTCGTGAAGGCAGTAGACCACACATAAACGATTATTTTAATCATCTGTAAGTGTAAAAAATGATATATTATATTTAAAAAATTATTAATATGTAA
Source organism: Viscum album (assembly GCA_963277665.1). NCBI lineage: Eukaryota > Viridiplantae > Streptophyta > Magnoliopsida > Santalales > Viscaceae > Viscum > Viscum album. The sequence continues at coordinate 844,666,341 of OY728150.1, read as the reverse complement.
TTAATATAATAAATATGGTATATACATCACATATAATAGTTAAATTTATGTTTATCTCATTCCATGTGAAACATTGGCCAGAGAAGAATCACATTGCGTAGTGTGGCGGCAGTCCGTCGTACACATGATTAACAATATCATTTCTTATACGAAATGTTATGTAAAATGATATCTATGATATAGTTACTCAAAAGGTATAAATATGTTTTAAATATTATAGATGTATTTTAAATCCATCTTCATACCCAACCATTATATGTAGAAATGGAAAAAAAATAAATGAAAGAGGTTTGCGGGGTGAGTGTCTGCCGTTCACAGGAACAATGACATCGTAAACAATTTGATGGGAATAGAGATAGATGTAGGTCAATACATTTTTATTAAAAAACTTATAATTTTGATGATACTCATGAAATTATATCGTCATGGTTTAATAAAAATTTGACAAGGTGGAGAAAGAAGTAAAATAAAGAGTCTCGTTGAAGAACATTACATCTTCTTTGGGTATTCTCATTACGTTTGCACTAAAGCCTTCAATGGGTGGATTGATGCACATTGTAGATATTATAGTATGAGGGGAGGGAATTTGGGAAGTTATTTTTTTAGGGTTTGGAACATCCAAATTACATTATATGTTTGAATAAGTGAGGGGAATGAGTTCCATTTTATAGTTGGGTAAGAGTGGAATTCTTGTAAATACTAAACAATATTTACTATTTGGGGGTCAATAATAATTATTTGGGATCCAAAATTAATAATTATTGTTTTTTGTGTTATATATGGCTAATAAACACCTCCAATACATAATTAAAAAATTTATGAAACATTTTTTTCTTCAACATATTGGTTTCCTTTATTTAACCATTTTGGGCTTTCACTACAAAAACTAACTTTCTAACATACATAATTTTCCATTCAACAAAAACATAAATTGATAATTGATAGATTATTTAGAATAATTTATTTTAAATATAAAATATAATTTAGAAAATGGGAATCATATGTGTTTTTTAAATTATTTTTAACATAAGCATATGTAACATGCAAAAGAACTGTTTTAACATTACCTATACTAACAATGTGTTTTAATATTTTGGGGTAAATATAGTCATTATAAGAGAATCATTTGTCCATTAATGGAACAATGTTGATATTTATTAACATTTACAAATAATAAGAATGAATATAAAATTTTTAGTAATTTTATATCATTTTATAAAATATAATTTATAATAAAAAAACATAATTTTCAATTTTGACATTTTTCACATTATTTTAATTTAAAAATAGGAAGAAAATCTTGTAATTGTAATATATTATTATAAAACATACATAAAATGATAAATGTATCTAATTAATTCAATGTAAGACAATAATTCTCTCAATTAGCTTCACTTTGAAAAAATTTAGTATCATTTATTTCATTTAATTAGAAACTAACCAATTATAACATTGCCATTAATTAGGGATTGTATATAATTATTCCATCATTAAATCTAAAGATAAATTTTTAGGTAAAAAAAATAATTTATATTTCAATGGAAGATCTATAACTGATATTATGTCATATTTTATCCCTATTCCAAAACATTATATAAATCCAAAGGAAGAAATATATCATTTTTTTCTTTTCTTTAATCAACTTATTTTATGGTTCATATTAAAATAATAGTATAATTGAATTAAATTATTTCATATAAATTGATGGATATGGTATAAATAAACTAATTTATTAAAATTAATATAGTTTTTAGATCACGTTTACACTTATCATTCTAGTTTAACCCTGATAAACCCTTTTTATCTTAACAATAATATTTAATTTTAACTGTATTCGCTAATTTTTATTTTAAAAAATTTATTAAATAATATTAGATATTATAAATTATTATTATTCCAAATGTGGAATCTATTTCTTTCAATTTCATCTAAAATAAGTGTCCGAATTTAATTTAAAATTATTCCCATAGATGTGATGCAAAGTAGGTGTTTAGAGTTAAAATGTTCAAAGGTTTACTATATTTTTATATCTAAATTAAATATGAAAATTTATACAATGAATGAAATATGATTAATTGATATAAAATTGAATTAATTTTACTTCAAAATTAATTTTAAATATAATTTATCATTGAAAATTATTTTAAAAAAAAACAGTTTTCAATTAAAATTTAGTAGTTTTTAATATTAACCAGACAATGAAATTATTCATAAATATCTAAAAAATTCATCTTTAGATAATTTTGATATGATGATTTAAAAAAATAAGTGTACTTTTTCTTGTAAATTTTTTATTATTGGTAAATTTTAATTTTAAAATTAGTGTGAAAAGTGTGACTAAATAGTGTTTTATTTGAACCTAGTGTTGTGTGCATCACAAGCTACCGATGAAATTTTAGTTATTCTTAAATAAATATATTTTAAATTATTGGGGGTGTTATAATTGTTTTTGATCTAGAATTTATGTTTTGTATCGCTTTATTAATTTCATCTATCTTGTAGTTGACCGTGCAGTTTGATCATGATGGAATATTTCCATTAGGAAGATCTATTAGATTCCTAGTTGATATGCACTTCTTTATTCATTTAAGAGGGTTATGTAACCCTTGATTTTTTAATATTACAAAAATTGGAGCGTATCAGGAGGATGAACTTTATTTCTTTCAATCATGGATCATAGGGAGGTATGACTAGGGTGTTGGAGTTAGTGTTATAGAACCAAATGTTTGTACTTTGGATTATATTTTTAATCTGAAATTTGGATTCTAATTAAAAATATTATTACATATTATTCATTATTCTTACTAAATTTGATATACTAATATATTATAGTATCTATCACATTGAAAAGGTCACAATAGTTCCCTACTATAATAGGAAACATGAAATGACATGATGATATTATTAAATATTGTTTTATTTTTGGATAACATACTATGATGGGACAAAAAATATTGATTATGAGGTGTGATAACTTGTAATAATATTAGACTTATTCTCATGATGTTTTCACTTGGTAATCTCTATAATGAGATATTATGAGATCAAACCCACCTATAGGATGGATAAAGGTTTTTGATTTATTGGATATTCCTATTTGTGAGCATGTGTAATGGAATTAGGACTTTATGATTATTATTAATGCCTATTATGGATCCTTCACTTAGATGTATTTCATTATCTTTAATGATATTATTCTTGGATAAGCTGAATAAGTTGGGTACATCATAGTGACTTGTTATTAATTAGTAATTTTTTGAATGATTTTTCACATCCATATTTATGGAAGATGATGCCTCAACCCATTTATTGAAATGGAAATGTTTCATTAAATTAATTTTACATGTTGTAATGATGATTTTAATTCCAATGGTCTTTGGAAAATGTATCAAATGTATATTTTGATTAAATTGATGTGAAACCTTCGTAATAATAAATTATAACAATAAATATTATATTATATAGTAGGTTTTTGTTTGTAATTGTGGGAGTTTTGAAATTAACTTCATTTTCATGGGTGTCTTGACCTATTTCCAGATAGTAATATTTTACTCTAGTTAAGACCACCTAATTCCAACAATAAATAAACCTAGATGGCCACACAATAATTTTTTTATTTCATCATTATTAAATTCTGTATAAATATTTTAATTTGACTAAATATTATTTTGAAGATCAAGAAATAATTTTATTTAGGATTTATTGATCCAATATATTCACAAGGTATTAAATAATTATTTATTGAATAATAATTAATTTATTTAATAATGAGAATAATATATATATATATATATTGAGAATTTGAATATAGCATTTATTTTATTTATTGAATATTTAACAAATTTTGTTTCACATGAATATGAATAGAATATTTATTTATGAATAAATAGTTAATAAATATTTATTTAGCTATTAGATGAATGATAAGAAAGATGAGTTTTCAAAGATCATGTATGGTGATAAATATTAATTTACATGCTGGTAAAATAGTATTTATTGTTACTCTAGTTAGCACAATCCAAATAATAATAATATTATTGTTATTATATGGAATGGTGGCAAGTATGGTTTATTATGTTATTTAAGTATCATTGAGTAATTAAATATTATTTTAACTTAAAACCTAGCCCTATAAATAGATTACTCAATATATTGAGTTTGGTTAATTGAGAATTGATTCATTGTGCCATATACATCCATTTAGATTCATAATCATCTCTTTCTTTTAAGAAAAAGAAGAATATGGGTGATTATTTCAATCTAGAATGATCTTGATGTTATTAAAATAACAAATATAAGTGGATTGATCCATTTCCCTAGCACCTCCAAATACATTAGTTCTATTTGGAGATCAAAGGACCACACATGGATCACCACTATAGGGTTTATAATTTGGTTCCTACCAATTAAATCATGGTAATATAAAAAGGGTTTCATAGGATCAAAATTCGAATCAATGAAAGATCCTTTGATTAGGTAATATTAATTTAGATCTAATTAAATTAATAATTAATTTAACATGAAAAAGAACATCTTTATGTATTTCGGATTCTAATGTAAATATTCGATGGAAACATTTATTTAGTCATAATGTTTACATCTTGCAAAATTTGTTAATGGACAATCGAATCTGAAAATATCTGTTATAGTTATTCTAACACAAGTTGCTTCTACTATTCTCCATCCATCAAATGGTATAAAATGGGCCATGTTTTATCTTTTTAATTATTTATTTTATTATTGACCAATTCTACTTAAAAGTGGTAAGATCTTTTATTTAATATTATTTGTTGTTTAATCTAATGTTTAATTAACATGAATAAAAAATTACTTTTCCTCATTCAAGATTCATACATTTGCAATATCTAAGAGAAGATAGATAATGGTTGGATATACTATCAGGATGTGCCAATAATTCTGGCAAGTAGATTTGATTATATGTCATGTAGATGGAGTAAAAATCATGTACCTATGTTCACCACTCCGGAATGAGTCACATGATACATGGTTTTAGTGATGTGATAACATGTAGTGAATTTTTTTTACACATTATGTTGATTGGGTTGGTCTAGAAAATGACTTGTGGAATTATATGGTGTGTAGATTGCATACAAATCATGAAGTCTTTGTGGTATTTGGGAGGAATTAACACTCACAGTGTGGTCAGATACATGGTTAATAATTTTTTGTGACTAAACAAGTAGATAACTAATGAGCTACATGTGGAGTATCATGAATAAATTATATATTACTTTTTATTTCACATGATCTACGAACATGTTGTGTCACAATGGTGGGTTTTGCAGACACATGTCTATTAGAACAAATAGAGTATTTATTGAGTACACATTGGGTAGTCTCATGTTTAAATAACATGTAGAGTCCTTTGAAAGGTTACACATAAACATGGAAAGAGGAACAGGTAGTGTGTAACTTTTTATTACATTACTAGTAGTATGGCTAATATACAATCCAAATCCTATGGTTTTTATCATATAAAAAAGGAAATCGAAGAACATAATGTATAACTTGTTACTAAACTCCATGTAGTATGACAATAAAGGAAAAAAATATTTCAAAAATAAATTATTGAATCATTAAAACCATATTTCACTTTTAGAACCCCATATATTTTAATATATAATAATGGTTTTAAATAATTAAAAATCAACGATTAATTTTTTTATAATTGTCTTTATTTATTATTGATTCTATTTTTATCTTCCTTGATGTATTGGTGATGAGAATGTCCTTAAAAATTCAAATTTTCATTAAGATGAAAATGAGTAAATTAATTAATTGATTGATTTAAAAAAGAAAATTTATCATAATAATAAATAACAAATAGAAGTGAATGTTATACTATGAAATTTTTCACATTTCATGCATATGTATGAAGAATCAGGATATTGACCAATATACATGTATGTGTTGGTTTTATTTAATTTAATTTATTTCATAGTTGATTAATTATTTAATATTACATTAAATATGATGGCATGTGATTCAACCCTACCTCCATTATTATGTAGGAAATTATTGTTTAAGGTTATTTATGAAATTACACTTTACCAATAATTTTGTTCCCCTCACCTGTGTGTGATTTATAAATACATTAAATAAAATAAGTATCCAATGAAAAATGGAGGTGGTTCAGGATGGATCCATGATGATGCCAACAAATGTGATACAAAGGTGGATATGTGGAGTTCTATAACTCATTCCAAGATCGACATAGTGATTTTTCCCCTAGGTCATTGGTCGATTTAATATCATTTCAAAAAGTTAATAGTTAGATAATCTCATGATCATGTATGTTTAAAAATTTATTTCTAACTTATGCAATATTTAGTAAATTGATTCCAAATAACTACCAAATAAATAAATAAACTAATATTGAAAGTTTTTCTAAATAAATGGGCCATGCATAAATATTTTCCCAAAACATGGTAAATCATCTTAGAAAAATACACTTAATATTTAAAATAGATATAAAGGGTAGAACCAAAAATCTATATTCATAATAAAACAAAATATCTTTAGTTATTATTAATTCAATATTTCTTACATCATTTGAATTAAGATGAACCCATAGTTAATGTTTCAATTTTTCCTATATTAGGGGAAATTTTAATTATCGATATATCTTAACTATGATAGTAGGCCAATAGAACCTAGTTTGTATTGGTTTTAATGATCGTTGTTTTCCCAAAATAAATTTAAGGCACGTGATGAAAAAATATCTATTAGCATTTCTGGATCGGATATTCCACTGAATAGATCAAAATAGATGCTTATTTTTAGTTTAAAAGATCATCTACCTAAGTACATTATTGTAACATTTGTGGCTAATTTATGGATTATTAGAATGGAAATATAGATCCTCCTCACAAGAATTTCCTACATAATGGGAAATTCTAAGTTAAATGGTGAGGGTCTTTTATAATTGATAAAATAGTGGGAGACATAATAAAATTGAATTCATTATTAATCACCTAAATTGTAATAAAGTTACTACTAATAATATTCTCTTTTATAATTGTATAATAATTAATGCTTCATCATCCACATTATCCCTATGATCAAAATTGATGAAATATTATCTCCTTACTAGATGTAACATATAGGTATAGTTAAGACACTTATGTTTTGTGTTGCACTGTGAATGGATATTTATATGCTGGAATCTACATTCCATGATCCACCTAAAAAAGAAGTAGAGTGATGAAGAGTTCGATGTCGATGAAAATATTTTGATAAATATGGTCGATGTTTAGTGCTTATTGATTTTATCCATTTTCAGTGAACTCATGAAGAGTTGTGAAGATATTGATCCATATAGAGTTCTCCAACATATATGTGGATTATATTAGTAGAGATATAGATTGGAAAAATTTGAGATATCCCATTATCTCTTTAAAATTATTCTTGGAGATTGTTCACCAACTAGGACTCATGTAGTATAACTTGATGGATATATTGAGAGAGTATAATATATAGGGTTTAAATTATCTGATGAACTGTGCAATGATCACATTTTGGAATCAATCATTTAAAACTTCCCCAATATTATTTTTTATATACATATGAAAATTATAGAGAAGTATCTTCCAAATCATCACACACCACTTCACTAAGTTAAAAAAGAGTTAAGTGTCAGAATCCTTCTTTCCTTTTGGTGAATAAAAGTAAAGATCAAAAACTGAGATTTAAGCCCAAGCCTTGTACATAATTCATTTATAAGAAATAAATATCAATAAGAAATAAATGGAGTGTTATTCAATCTATATTGCACTTGAAGAAAAGATCCACTATAAGACAAACACCAACTAGTTAAAGAATCAAGGGGGATCTTTAGGTGAATTTTTTATCGAGTTCCATTTATGTATTTATAATAACTGGGTATTAGATATATCATTTTTTATCCTATATATATATATTCAAATATAGTTACCCAATAAATTCCATGTGATTTCATGAGGGTAGGTAGATCTATAAGCAGCCAACGAGGCCAGACATTCTACCATGGGAATTGGATTCTATAACATTACATTTCTCATAGGAATGAGCTTGGTTTTAATAGATTTTTATTATGTGTCATCTGTTACCCATAAAAATATTTCTATATCCAGAATAGATAAAAATGTATGTATTTTTAAATTTTAGAATATATGGTTCTTATTTTATAAGAATTACATTTGTTATGGTAAGAAATATTTAAAAACTGGTCACATTACTCATACCACGCCCAACTATGACATCACCGGCTTGGTTAGGTATATAATTTGTGATTTAAAAAATTAAACCAAGATGGATATTTAGATTATTATAAACTAAAACCATTAGGTTCATGTCACACATATTTAGAAGGAAAAAAGGGGAAAATATCTATTTGATGAAAAAGTAGATAGAGTGAAGGAGATTATTAAATTACTTGATAATGAAGTGTGTGAACCATTTTCAGTTTATGAAAGGGGTGGGTACTCATACATCTTAAATTTTCAAATGATTTAGGTATATATATATTTCTATATAATGGGGAATAAGTTTGATTTCAATTATATATTCACATAATATAAGAATGAATTTCAGAACAATCATTGAAATATGACTATGAAACACCACTCTGAATATGGTGAATAATATCTTAATCACGAAAAATGATTATTTATGTGATTTTGGGATTCAACCTAAACTCACTCTCCCTGTAGACCTAATTGTAATAGTATAATAGAAAGGAGAAACCACACCCCATTGAACATATTAAGATCAATAATGAGTCATGTGAGTCTTCAATTATCTATTTGGGGATACACATTACAAATAGTAGTATATATAGTAAACTGGATTCCAACTAAAGAGACACAAGGTATTCCAAACCATTTTTCGGGTGGTAAAAAACCCATTTTTCATGCCTACGTTTTTGGGGATATGATTCATTTTTAAGTCCTCTTCATGTAATAAACATCCACTCTAAGGAAAAAAGTTTATCATTGAAGGATATCAAAATGAAACAAGGGATACTGGCTATAAAAAACTTCAAATTTTTATAAAATAGTTGAAAGACATCCAAAACTCCTTAAGAGGGATAATATCTCCTAACTATATAGTGGGAGTGAGATATAATTCTATAAATTATAGGATTCAAATAAACAGGAGTTGGAATAGGAAATAATTCATGCATAGACCCACAATAGAATATTTTTGAGTTACACAAATACTATGTAAAAGTAAGAGAGAGGATAGAGAAATAGAAAGATAAGTTTTTCTAATAATTAATAAAGGTGATCCATTATTAGATTATAACAATTATCTTGTAACATATAATGAATCCATAAGTAGAATGAATGTTTCCAAGTGGCAAGAAGCTGTGAATTTTTAAATGTATTCCAAGTACTAAAACCATGTCTATATTTTGATATATCCTATAAGGATATAAATACCATGGGTTGAAAATGTATATTCATGAAGAAATAGGTCATGAATGGGAAATTCATTACATATTTTCAATGAATGTTTACAAAATGTTGCAAATAATTTCAAATAATTAACAATGATGAAACCTTTTCCCTAGTTTCTATGTAGAATTTCATCTTAATTATGCTTTCCATTATGGATTACCATGACTATAATATTTTTAAAATAGACATATGAACACCATTACATAATTTATACTTTTACGAATATGTTAATAGGACACAACTTGAAGGGTTTTTGATATCAATGGATTTCAATATGGTATGAAAATTTAAAAGATCCATTTATGGTTTAAAGAATGAATCTAGGTCATAGAATATTTTGTTTTATGAATTCATAATTAAATTTGGTTTCATAATGAATGAATTAAAAACTTGTGTTTATAATTGCATTGGTGTAAGTGAAATAATTTTAATAAAAGATTTTTTCATTGACAAACTACTTGTTTGAAAACAAAATTCTGTAGTATGTTAAATCCCGGTAAAATTAATTTTTATACATGTATGGAATATGTTAACTAAAATATATTATTTGGAATAAGATCTATTGTGATTAATCAAAGAGGCTTCTCGGTCTAGGTCAGGGTACATATATTGACTAGATATTGAAGAGATTTAGTTTGGAAAAATTCAAGAGGGGATTGTTTTCATTATAACAAAGAATACATATTTACCTGAAATGGTTTCCTTAAAAACATGTTGAACCACTAAGGATGGTAAGGGTTCCATATAAATCATAGATGGGTTTAGTCATTTATTATATGAAAAATACTCGATGATATGCCACTTAATCCTTAATTATAGAGAAGATATTAAGTCGACACAACAGATCACTATTGGATGGAATTAAATACTATCCTTATATATCTGATGAGTACTAGGTATTTGGTTCCCCATATATGGAGGAGTTGATGAACTAGTTATTTGATGACATGCATTTTCTAGTTTCCAAATAAATCTAGATGATCTAAAATCTTAGACTAGATTTATCTTTATTCCAAAGAGTGGTGTTGTGAGCTGGAAAAGACCAAAGAAAGTTGTGGTCACAAATTATATATTAGAGTATAGGAATATTTTTTGTTTTGAGGTATCAGTTGAATTATTTTGGACACAAAACCTCATCCATGATCATGATATGGTACCTAAGAGTAAATTTAATATCACATTATATTATGGTAACAAAACCATGATGGATTTTTCAAATCAGCTACAGTCACATCAATGGATATAAAAATTACATAAGAATTATAATCTATTGGGTAATTTTTCTCAATGATTTGGAGAAAGGACCCGACCCAAGATTACCCAGAGTCGATTCCTAATAACATGATGTGTTATTTTTTATACAAAACCGCATGCACCTATACTTTATATATCATGTCCCATATAGAGGATCATTATGATTTTGGTTCTGGGAAACAAGCCTCTTCTGACATACTTATTCAACTAAAAACTGATTCCTGTAAAATTTAATTCAAAAAAATAGGGTGAGGATACGAATTCCCAATAAGGGTTTTTATAATAACATAATACACTAATTATATATTTTGAAAACATTCTGTTAAAATTTCCCATAAAAAATATTCTTAAGGAATACTGAAACAGATGCATAACATAGCATTTATTCTAAGAATCATAAGGGCAAATTTCATATAATTATTATAGAGTTATAAAGAAGAATGATTCAATTATAAGCATGTTCATTCATAATAATAAGTAAAAGGAATTATAAATAAGTATGACATATTAATATGCAAGTAAAAAATTAATAACCAAGAGTAAAACATAATTAGAGTTATGTATAATGGTAATGACATAAATTTCATCCTTTTCTACTGTGAAACATACACTGGCTAATAAATCACTGAGTGCAGAATAAATTCCATGCCATAAGAATTTACTTCTACTGATACAAATACCTAATTTTTCTTAACCAATAATATTCAACTAGTTGAATATCCACATGGTTAATTAAATATCATAAACATAATATGGAAATGTATATCGTGGTACAATATAATGATAACGTCCAGGCCTCGTTCCAAGACCATAAATAATCATTTTGTCAAGGCCTTGTGCCAAGACCGTAGTTTTTCTCATGAGAACTACTGAGGGGCGGTATCGAGCCCCACCCAACACATACAATATCCAATACATTCCTCAAATGCAAAGGTCGTATGTTCAAAGTGACCCATTCCACTTTTAACATTTAATTTCTCATTTCATATTATTCAATGTGTCTTATACTACTTTGAATAATTTAGTTTCTCATTCAATAATATTCAAAGTATCTCATACCACATTGAATAATTTATTGTTTATTCCATATTTGGTCATAATAGTTAAATTTCATTCTTTAGAATTTACAGAAATATATAAAGTGAATCACACATATAAGTTGTAAGATCAATACTATAAATGCATGAAAATAATGATAACTATTAATAAAAAGGCTACCAATGCATGATATTAATGAAAAGTATGGTAGGAAACATATGTGTCAATAACTAAAGAAGATTACACACTAGTTTATTATATAGAATGATAATCCCTAAAATCCTTACTATAAATGTAAACATTTTTGTTTTTCCGAATTCACAATTCGAAAACTAAAATAATAGTAATTCATATTTAAAACACATGCTAATAAATGAACATATTTAACATAACATAACATAATGATTGAAAACATTTATTACAGAAGATTCAAGTGTTTTCGAAAAAATAAATAAATTACTTCATCCTTCTAAAAATATTAAGTGGGAAAACATTAGTGTGATTATTTTTCTTGTATAATATTGTATAAACTATGGGACTACAAAATGTAAACATAATATTTTCTCAACCAACACAATTTTTATAAATCAATGTGGACATTGTCCATCTCACAAACATAATTAATTCGAATAGTTGGATTTTTTGAAAAATAAATCAATTTAATGGAATATATATATATACATATATAACCAAGTATACAATATATGTATAAGGTTATATATAAAATATTTAATGACACGCATATGAATCTTTAATATATTAGTAACATTAATTAACAAGAGTCCCTAAATTTTAAATCATAATATAAAATTAAAAAGGTTTATTTATTAAATGAACTTATATATATGTTTATGAAATAACATGTAAATTATATTTATAACCGAGTATACATAAGGGTCTTACACCGAAATTAATTGACCCTTACATGTTTATAAAAAACACAAATTAATCATTGATGTTCAATGTTAAAAGACGTAAATCTGGTCTAGAAGGAGAGTTATAAAAACTCTATAATTATATATGACCGAGTATAATATATATATTTATATATATATATATAATTTTTTATAAAAAATGTAATTAATTGCATTTTAAAATTCTACTCAAACCTTGAAAGTCAATATTTTGGATTCTTAAAAATAAAGTATATTTGGGGCTCATATAAACCAGATTGAATATATATGGATATATATATATATATGTATATGTTTGTTTATATATGTTCATATAAAGGATCTATAATCAAATGTTTGATAACGCTTGCATTTTTCGGACCCTTAGAAATATTAGTTAATCAAGTGTCGATTAAAATTCAAATCATTCCATTAATTATAAAAGTTTGTTTGTGATGTGAATTCATACATTTCTTATAATATCGTATATACAGTTTTTCTTATATATAATTATGTATACTTATACATGTATTCAACCTCGACATCACACACACCATTTCATGTTAAAGGGTTAAGATCATCATGTAGGGTAATGGACTCCCCATTAGAAAAAAATGGGTAGGTTTCACTTTTAACCATATATACATATATATAAATAACAGTATATAAAAAAGTACATAAAAAAGTTTTTCATGTGTAATATAATCCCTCATGTTCATAATATTACTTAAACGCAGAATCCAGAAGACATAGTGTCGGGCATAAGAGAAAATTTAATCTAAATTGTAATGTTATATATATATTTATATGATTATACATATATATTTATATATCTTCAATGAAACAAAACAAGAAAGCATACTCTCTTACCTGATTCGAGGAGGAGGAGAGGCTCGAGAAAGGATCAATAGAGGCACTGGAGATCTCGATGGAGACATTAGAGAATGTGAGCACCATTAGGGTTCATATGAAAAACATGATATAATATATAAATAATATTTTAATATTTTTATTACAACTTGAAAGGAAAACGGAGACCTAACTTGTTTAAAAAAAGTGAGGGTTAGTCTTTGTATAAAATAGAGCAAGGAAAGGACCACCAGTTGTCAGAGGTGAAGAAAAATGGTGTAAGTTGGTGTGGAATAAGCCACTGGTATGGCTTAAGCGGAGGAAGAAGAAGATACCACGGGTAGAAAATCTGAGAAATGAACAAATGGCCAGGATAAGATTAGGCCTTGATCTGACGGTCAGGGATGAGTCTGCAGTCTTGAAAATGATGAAAAGATGGGATAAGATCATGAACGTGATCGAATGTCTACGTTATGACATGGAGTTTTAAAAGGCTCAGACGGTTGAGATTAGATTCGTTATAGATCAGATGATGCACAATAAAACTCGGAGTATATCCTCGGATACTAAGGATCGAATTTTGGAATGTTGCAATGGATGAAATAGCATGCGGTGTTATCCAACAGCCTGGATTCAATCCTGGACGAATTGATTTGTCCAATATCAAAATGGAGGGAGCCCCCATGACTTCTTTATAAGCCCTAGACTCTGAGAATATTCTTATAATTTTCCTTCCCTCCCTCCGAGTACCACCCTGTACCATTGTTCTTGCAAGCACGCTTTGCCCCACCCCATTTCCATTGTTCCTCCCCACACTATGGAGCTCTACCCGGATCCTCAGTGCATGTTTGATGTGTGTGAACATGCCCTAGGGCTAGCCCGTCATTAGGATGAAGGCTTGGCTCAGCCACCTAGCGCGTGCTGCGTTCTTCGGTCCTACAAGAGGGCTATCCCAAAAGGGTTTTGTTTTTGTTAAATATAAAACTAGGTTACCATATATATATATAGGTGTTTTTCAAACCCATATATCCCCTAGTTTTATAAAAACAAAAATTTAAAACACAAAGTTATTAATTAAAATTTAATTGATCATAATCAAATTATTGTACTAGTATTATAAAAATCAAAGGCATTGTTGAGTTAAAACCTTGTTTAATCATTATGAATGAAAAAATTTACTAGAAATTTAAAATATTTGAAAGATGTTTGAAATCCCCTCCTCATTTTAAAATCACACTGAGTTTCTCTCAAAAACTATAATTTAAATACATAACATAAATATTTTGGAAGACTAAATGAGGACAAAATTATACATATATGTTTTTAATTAATCCACTTGAAAGACCAATGATTATAATTATAGCTCTTAGAACTAGACGGTCTCCTAAGGGAAATGGTAGAAATGAGACCCTTATAAAAACATACATTTAGGTGTTTCCAAAATAAAGAGAAACTATGGATGATGGTTCACATCATTCCACTAATACTTTGTGTGGCTACAATAGATCTGGCCATACTGATGTTTATTGTGACAGATCTGAAGGACCCTTACTATCTTCTTGGAGTTTTTGTTGTATTGGGTGGTCTCTCTATGATTATAATATGTATTTTTGGGTTGTATGGATTTCCTTTGATCTTTCTGTAATGTAAACACTTTGGTGTCTAATTAAATAAAATTATTTGCGTTTATTTTTTATATTTTGTTTGGATAACTTAAAAATTTTAAAAAATAAAACCATAATATTATTATTACATGAGATATATGTTTTGGGGTGTCACATTATTCCCCCTAAAAAGAATTGTGTCCTCGCAATTCATTTCATATAATTGTGCTAAAAAGACTCTATGACGTTCTTCACAACATCCTCCATCCTAGAAGATCCTCAGGTGTGGCCATTTGAATACCCAAATTGGTGTTAAATTCTTCTGCTTCCCTGGCCCGGACACACCTTGGATAGTATGGGTTAAACTCACGCATTGGACACTTGGTCTTCCATAGGGAGGCTCGAATGGAAGAATGTTCAGAGATGTCTAAATGGACAAACTCTCTAAGAACTCGTCAGAATGCCTCTTGTCCGAGAATGTCAATGTCGTATATGTGGTCATAAAAACTAAAGCTCATTATTTGGTGCATGTAGGTTGCATAAAGGTTCCCTTCCAAGGAATACTCTTAAAACCTTCCCCTGTCTATGTAGTTTGGAGATAGAGTGAAGAATAGGATGAGACCTTCATGGTACTTTCCCCTTCGCCAATACTCAGTGAGTTGGACAGTATCTATGCAGTGGTAGATATAGGCATTCCCTTGGAAAGAGCGGATAATTTTTGGACTGTTTGATAAACCCATAAATATTTTTTCATGTTCTTCACAGGTTTGTGAAGTGAATGTATTCTTCAACAAAGTTTCTAACCATAATTTTTTCTGGTACATCAAATGGAATAGATTAGATATAGGTTTGTACTTACATGTGAAAATAAAATTTATACATGAATGTCCAATCACAGAAACTCATCCTAAAGAACAAACACTGAAACAGTAGGAGAAAGAAGAAACAACAAATCGAATATTCGTAAAACCATAGGTACACAACACCCATGACTAATGGTTTCCATAGTTCCTAGTTACATGAATACCTATAACAATTTTAAACTCTCAGTCTCCCTAAACCAAATGAAATAAGAGTTTTCTGGTTTAATCTCATGGGAACAGTTATGGTGTCTCCGGAGTGAGACATGAGGGGTTTAAAGAAGAGAGACATCCTTATGTACTTGATGTGTGTAAAATGAATTTAAGGCCTCAAATTGAAGTATTTCAAAGTCCATTACTTGACTATAATGGCCAAAGGACATGATTTTCCACCTATATGATGCGCAGAGGTCACCCGCTACTACCGCTTCTTGGAAAGAGATGAGTGATTGGATGCATTATTCTATGGTTAGGCATCCAAAACGACCTTCAATTTACTTTACCTTGAATGTGTAGGATTGAAATTGGATTTTCATCATAAATAAGTTTTCTAATCCCGCTCCTTGGTGGAGTTTAAGTACACAGGGAGAGTTTGATACATCGTAGAGGTGTTTTCTTTTCATTTGAATGTGGGCATAGTTTATATCGTTTTCATGGATGTTTATCAAAAATATGGATTCTAGAGCCTCAATAAGATGAAAAAAAGTACTGGTATTTTCATTTTACATCTGATAATTAAGAAAACAACATACTTAGTAATGCATAATTTTTTTTGTTCATTTCTGGTTTTCCAGAGTTATCACAACTGAACCACTGATTCCAACTGTAAGGACCAGAATCCAGAATAGCCAAAGTCAGTGCCATAAAAAATGATCTGTAATTTTTTTTACAAGACAACATGCACCAATATTTTACACATCCTGTCCCATACAACAGGTCGTTACGGTTCAGGTTTTGGGAAACCAACCTCCTCTAACATGTTTCTTCAGCTAAATCTGATGCCTGGAAAATTTAATTCAAAAAAATAAAGTGAGCATATTAATTCCTTGTAAGGGGTTTTAAAAGAACTTAATATACCAATTATAACTTTTGAAAACATTATTTTAAAATTTTACATAAAACATTTTCTTAAGGAATACTGAATCACATGCACAACATAGCATTTAGTATAAGAATCATAAGGGCACATTTCATGGAATTATGAAAAAGTTATAAAGAAGCCTGATTCAATTATATGCATGTTCATTAATATTAAAAAGTAAACTACATTCTAAATAAGTATGAAATATGAATATACAAGTGTAAAATTAGTAACTAAGAGTAATACATACTCAGAGTTGTGTATAAAGGTAACGACTTCAATTTCATCCTTTACTACTGTGAAACATACGTTGTCTAATAAATCACTCAATGCTGAAAAAACATCATGACATAAGAATTTACTTCTTCTAATACTCATAAGTACTGGTTCTTATCCATGGATATTCTCCTAGTTGACTATCCAATTGGTTTATTAATTATCATAAACATAATAAGGGAATGTATAATGTGGGAAAATATAACCATAACGTCAAGGCATCATTCCAAGACCATAAATAATCATTTTGTCAAGGACTTGTTCCAAAACTGTAGTTTGTCTTATGATACCTATCGATGCACCGAGGTGCTGTAGAAGGCCCCACATGAGACATACTATGTCCAATACATTCCTCAAATTCCATGTATTGTCGTATGTTAAAAGTGTCCCATACCACTTTGAACATTTAATTTCTCATTTCATATTATTCAATGTCTCCCATGCCACTTTGAATAATTTCGTTTCTCATTCCATAACATTTAATGTGTCTCAATCCACATTGAATAATTTAGTGTTTAATCCATATTTTGTTAGAATAGTTAAATTTCATTCTTTATCATTTATAGAAACATATAATGTGAATCTAGAATATAAGTGTTCGGATCGATACTATCAATTCATGAAAATAATGATAATTGTTAATAAAAATGCTATCAATGTATGATATTAATTACAAGTATGGTAGGAAACACATGTGTCAATAACTAAATCACATAAAACACTAGTTTATCACATAGACTGTCAATCCCTAAAATCCTTACTATAAATGTGAAAATTTTATTTTTCAGAATGATCAATTCTAAAACTAGAATTATTATCATTTATATTAAAAACACATGCTAATAAATGATCCTATTTTACATAACAAAGCATAATGATTGAAAACTTTTATTGCAGTAGATTCAAATGTTTTAGACATAATAACTAAATTACTCCATCCTTCTAAAAATATTAAGAGGGCATACACTAGGGTGATTATTTTTCTTGTTTAATATTTTATGAACTATGGGACCATAAAATGTAAACAACATATTTTCTCAACCAACATAAGTTTTAATAAATCACTATGGACAGTGTTCATCTCACATACATAATTTTTTCCAATAGATTAATTTTATGAATACAAAATTCGTTTATATATGTATATATATACAAATATATAAACAATACAATATATATAAGGGTTTATACAAAATATCCAATGAAACTTGTATGAATCTATAATATATTATTCAAGTTAATTTACAAGAGTCCCTAAATTTTAAATCATTACATAAAATTAAAAAAGTTTATTTATTAAACAAACTTAAATATATGTTTATGTAAACATATGTAGATTATATGTATAACCGAGTATACATAGGGTCCTTACCCCATAATTAATTGACACTTACATGTTTATCAAAAACATAAATTAATCATTGAATTTCAATTTTAAAAGACTTAAAACTCATCCATAAGGTGATTTATAAAAACTATATAATTATATATGACCGTGTATAATATATATATATATATATATATATATATATATGTTTTTGTACAAAACTGTAATTCCTTGCATTTTATAATTCTACATAAACTTTGAAATTCATTATTTAGGAGTCTTAAAAATCATTCATATTTGGGGCTCATATAAACCCGATTGAAAATATATGGATATATATGTATATAACTGATTATATAAGTGTACCTAAAGGATCCAAAATCAAATGTTTGATAATAGTTTCATGCTTTTAACCCATTAAGAATATTAGTTAATCGATGGGGTATTAAATTAAAACCATGCCATTAATTATAAAAGTTTGTTTATGTAGTACATTTAAACATTTCTTTTAATCCCGTATATAAATTTTTTCTTATATATAATTTTATATACTTATATACATATTAAACATTGACATCACACACACCCTTGAATATTAAAGGGTTAAGATCATCATATAGGGTAAAGTTCTAGCCATTAAAAGGAAATGGGTAGGTCACACTCTTAGTTGTATATACATATATACAAATAACTATATATTTAGAAAATATATAAATAAGTTTTTCCTGTGTAATATTATCCCTCATGTTCATAATATTACTCAAACCCAAAATCTAGAAGACTTAAATTCAGGCATAAAAGAAAATTTGTTCTAAACTGTAAGGTTATATATATATATTTATATGAGTATACATATATATGTATATACCTTTAATAAAAAAACAAGACAATATATTCCCTTACCTAATTCGAGGAGGAGGAGAATCTTGGGAAAGGCTCGAGGAAGGTGTTGGATATCTCGAAGGAGACTTTAGAGAAGATGAACACCCATAGGGTTCATATTCAAAACATGATATAATATATAAATCGTATTTTATATATGTTTATTGTAACATTAGATAAAAACTGAGACCTACCCAGATTAAAAAAGATGAGGGTAAGTCTTAGTGGAAAAGGGAGAAAGTAAGGAACCACTGGTTGTCATTGGTGGAGAATACAATGAAAATGGTTTGGAATAATCCACTAGTGTGGCAGAAGCAGATCAAGAAGAAGATACCACTAGTAGAAAAATCCAGAAGACAAACAGACGACCAGAATTAGATCTGGCCTTTATCCAATGGTCGGGGATGAGTCCATGGTTTTGAAAACGATGAACAACTGGGATTTGACCCCGATTGAGATCGAATGGCTACGGTGTTACGTGGAGTTTTAAATGGGACAGAAAACTAATATTAGACCCATGATGGATCAAATGGCACACACACAACTCGAAGAATATCCCCAACAGCTGAGGATCAATATTCGGACTGATCCAATGGATCAAATAACGCGTGGTGTGATCCAACAGCCTGGATTCGATCCAGGATGATTTTATTTGACCCACATCGAAATTGAGGGAGCCTCTGTGGCTTCTTTATAATCCAAGGTCTCTGAGCATATACTCATAATTCTCATTACCTCTATCTCGATACCACCCCGTACTAGTGTTCTTGCAGGTGCGCTCTATGCCCACCCCTTTCCGTCGTGCCTCCCAATATGGTGGAACTCTACCAGGAATTTTTGTGTGTTCTTGAGGTGCGCACACATACCCTTGGGCTGGACCATGCAGAGGCTAATGTCTACGCTCAGCCACCTAGTGTGTGCTACCTCCTTTGGCTAAGCAAGAGTGCTGGCCACTATGGGGATTATTTATCTTAAATATAAAAACCAGTTACCATACACATATATAAGAGTTTTCAAACAAATATTTCCCCTTGTTTTATAAACACTAATGTTTTTAAACAAAAAGTTATAAATTAAAGTTTAATACATCATAATGAAAAATTTATACTAGAATTATAAAAATCAAAGACATAGTTTAGTTAGAAAATTGTTTGATCAATAAGAATGAAAACATTTACAAGACATTTGAAATATTTTAAAATTCTTTCAAATCCTCACCTCAATTTAAAATAAAAATTAATGTCGATCAAAATAATAATTTATATACACAACTTAAATATTTTAGAAGAATAAATGAAGACTAAATTATACTTTGATAGTATAATTTAATCCACTAGAAAGAGCAACGACTATAACAATAGCCATTAGAAATAAAAAGTATCCTAACGAAAATGGTTGGAATGAGACCCTTATAAAACCATAAATTATGGTGTTTCCAAAATCAAGACAAATTGCTGAAGATGGTTCCCATCTTTCAATTGATACTTAGTTCGACATTAGTAGCTCTGGCCATATTGATGTTTATTGTGGTGGATCCAAAGGACCCTTACTATCTCCTTGGAGTATTTTTTGTATAGGGTGGTCTCCATGTAATTATAATAGGACTTTTAATAGGAATTTTTTGGGTTGTATGGTTTTCCTTTGATCTTGCAGTAATATAAAAACTTTTTTGTTTAATTCAATAAAATGCCTTGCATTTGTTTTGTTTGTTTTGTTCAGATAACCTGAAAATTAAAGAAAATAAACCCATAATATTATTATTACATGAGATATATGTTTTATGGTATCATAGTTTAAGTCATAGAGAGAATAATTTTTATAAAATACAACATGATGGACCCCTTGAATAAATCATTAACTCTGTAGAAACGTCACCATCATGTGAGGTCTAGTGGAATGAATTTAATAGGATGTTGGATCTACTTAAATTTAGAGTATATTGGAGTTGGTGTTTGAGAACTAAATATTTCTACTATGGATTATATTTTTATTCCAATATATAAATATTAATAAAAAATATATTATATTTTTTTATAATTATAAAAAAATTAATGTAATAGTGTTCTAGAGTGTTTTTTCCTTGATAAGTTTATAAAAGTTCCCCATTATAATGAGAACCTTGAAATTCATTAACAGTATTATTTAATAGAGTTCTTGTTTAGACAAAAAACCTAAGATAATACATAAATAATGATGACTATTAGGTGTGATTAGTAATAATAATATCATATTTGTTTTCATGAAGTTCAAACTTGTTATTCTTTAGGATGAGTGATTATGAGAACAGACCCACTTATAAGAATTCCACTTGTTTATGTCTCATTGGATATACCTATCTATGAGCATGTATAATTACACGTAAAACATTAAAATTATTATTAATTCATCTTATTTATTTCACACATTGACCTATTTCATAAACCTCGATGATAAATTTCATGCTGATGTTGGATATGTTGGGTGTTCCATGAGTGATGTGTTATTAATTGATTAGTTGTGGAAGATTTTTTCCCTTAAACAATTTTTCAAGATTCCCATTTGATTTAAATGGAAATGATACATTAAATTAAAATTTCCTGGTTAAATAATGATTTTATTTTTTATATTCAAGGAAATATGTATTAGGAATTTTGGTTGATCACATAGAAGTGAAACCATCTTGATTAGATATATTGAAAAATTAATTATATTACACAATATGAATTCATATGTGGTTATTGATGTTGCTACATTAAAATTGTTATCTTAGATTCATTGGCCCATTGGTAGACAATAATATTTGACTTTAGGCTTGGTCACCTAATTCATATTAGAAATAATCCTAGAGGGTTACCCCATTACTGTTTCCATTGATCTCGATTAAAAGATATTTGAATTGTTTTATTAGAAATTTATCATTCTCAAGGGAATTGAGTAATTTTTATTCTGGATTTTTTGATCTTGAATAATCATAGGGTAATGAATTCATATGTATTAGTTAATAAATAAATTTTATAATCATATTAATAAATAATAAATATTTATTCTCCCGACTTTGATTAGAATATTTATTTTAATTATTATATATATAAAAAGTACATATTCTTTAGACTCTGAGTAGAATATTTAGTTATGAATATTTTTTAAAAAATATTTATTTTTTTATTTGATAAATATTGAGGAGGATTAGGATACCAAGATTGTTTCTAGTGACAAATATGTTTTTAAAAGATAATAAAATATTATTTACTATTTCAGTAGTTAGTGAAAGCCATAAAATAATAACAAGAATGTTATTATTTTATTACATGGGTTTATATATGGTTTATTATATTATTTAAGGTCCATTTTGAAATTAAATAATATTTTAACGTAAACCATAACTCTATAAATATAATGATATGGATATTATATAGATTTAAAAGAGAATTATGAATCCTTTAACACAACAGACTTCTCTTAGGATTCCTCCACATTAATTCCTCTCACGAACATTAATTATAAGAGAAAATCAATCAAGACCAAATGATATTAGTGCTGTTAATACACTTTTTCACCTGAAAAATCCATTAATGTCACTTGATGATCAAAGAAGCATTTGTGGATAACCAATATATGGGGTCTAATTTGGGTCCTCCCTACCCAATGAAGGTAATACCAAATGGATTTCAAATGACCAACACCTTAATCAAAGAATGATCCTAAATACGGTAATATTTATTTATATCTTTTTAAATTAATTATAAATTTAATATAAAGATGATATTTTCAGGATTGTGGGCTTTCTAATTCAATATTTGATGGAAATATTTCAGTTTTCATGATGTTTATATCTTTTATAATTATAGAATGATCCCACAAATTATTAAATAATTTTGACGGTTAGTTTCCCACCATGAACTTATTTTAGGCCCCAAAAAGTCATTGTGTTGAATTAATCTAGTTGAGAATATGTCCAAATGAAACCTGGGAGTTTGTTTTCTTACTTGTTTATTGGTGAATATATTCTATTTTTTTGAAATCATGTGTTTCCTATTTAATTTTATTTGATCTTATCTTATGAAAACACCCTTCATTTAGTGGTTATTTTTGGAACCCTATTGGAGGTGTCTTACCAAGTTTTACTCAAACCATTCATGGGTATCCATGAACCTTGGTTTTCCAATCCTACCCCACTTATTGTGGGTACATGTTGGGTTGAGGCCTATTTTTATCATCGGTTTGAATAACATTATATGAGTGTATGGAATGGATGATGTGATTCCATAATTTTAGTGCTTCTTGTAATTTTGTTTCTCTTTTTCATATAAGTGATCTTCGTAGTGGGTAAATAAATATTGTGTTTGAATTCCTTTTGATTCTTTATATTGTGGTATCTCATTTATATAGATGTCGTGTTATTATTCTACATACTATGTTGTGTATTATTACACATTGGGTATTTGTCTATTAGTTTTCACTCTAATGAAGTGTATATTCTACCCAAATATCTACATAAACCCTTGACACTAGTCAGTAGCCTATAGAGTATGGGGTGGCATGCTTGAGGTTATATAACTTCCCATCTCAAACCAAATGACTCTAGTCTTAGTGTTACAAATAGATCAGGTGCACATGCATCAAATGAATTAATTTTAAATGCATCTCATGCATTTATTTTATTTTAATTTCCAATAGGAGTACCAAATATTGGTATCATATTATGGTGATAGTTTAGGTCAGTGAATTTGATGACTTATTTGGGGGAATTTGTGAATTTTTCATTTGCTGGACTAGGTCAATGTGTGTAAGTACTCAAAAGAATTATGATTACCTATTAATTAGATAAATTTTTGTTTTTTATTCAATATTGAGTGTGTGATTGTGTTTGGGGGATTTAATGTTTTATAGATTCTTTGGTTTCCTTGGGAATCCATGAATACCACCAAGAGTGTAGCAGAATTGTGGAGTTGATAGATTAATGACACTACTGTGATTAGACATTCTTGTCTTTTAGGGTTATTCAGTGTAGTGAGGTACCATCTAGTTCATTTCACTTATGATCACGAGATATAGACTAGAAAAGTGGTTAATGACCAGTGATTAATATGGGATAAATCATGACGTATTCAAGGTGCTTTATAGTTTCACTGGTTTTGTTAAAATATAAACACGATCATAGCCAAAGGGGGTATTATTTCAAACGATTCATAGGGTTTTAATGATTGATTTTGTTACTGATATATAGATATGAATTCTCCATTAGGATAATAAGAATTATGAAGGGTTGGTTTGTTGGGATAATATACACAAATGCTAATTTAATTATTGAAATAATGGGTTTCAATTGGGTTGGAACAAGAGCCATTTAAAACTATTGGATTTATAGTGAGAATTGGTGTTTGTATAAGATAATTAAATTATTTTTTGGATATTTCCATTATGGTTTCTTGGGTGGTGGATGTTTATCATGATTTTCAAGGGCCCCTTGGAAGAGTAATCCCCAGGTGTGGACAGACAATAGAAAACGAGTCAAAGACCATGTTTTATCCTCTGGAACTTCACTATGGTAATTGAGTTATATAAGATTAATGTCTTATATAGGAGGTTGTTGGACTCTGGTAATTACCCAATGATTATTTTAATATGGGATTTTATTTTGGATTCTAGATAAACCACATCAAAACATAAGGGCTTGATGGTGGTGAAGGTCATATAGAAGTAACCTTTTATCCAGTGTAAGAGTAATCTTTTACCTCATAGTATTATGTTATTTGTATATATAGTAGGTTAGAATTGAACTCCCATGATTTTCCATGAATGACTAATCAAGGTGGAATCATCATGAAACAATATAAGAGGGCTTCACCATGATGTTGATCCCACCAGAGAGTGCTACACCATGAAGGTGCAGGCTATGTCATGACAACATAGGTCTCGAATAATTTAGTACTACCATGGAATATTCCACCATGTCTTGACCAAAGAGTCCATGCTTTTATGGTGAACCTGTATGAGGTATTATTCCATGGACATCATGGACATGATACAATAAATTACATATGATATTTTTTTGTTTTAAAATAAATTAAATTACATATTTAAATTTTATAACCTTATTCAAGGGAGTTCTTATCTTTTCCAGGCCACAAAAGATTTCATACTTTTCCTTTGGGTTCCACTCTTTTTCTATGGAATCTTCCTTTTTAGTGTCCATATTTGGGTTCCATTCATCACTATTGATATATAGTCCCAAATATCACTCATAATTGATCTATTTCATATTTTATATATTATTTTAGAATGTTTTATTGTTTACCCATAATTTGATGGTTAATTCATATTTTTTTATTCCTATCTTCCCATGTCATTATGATTACTAGAAATAAAAGACACAAAAAATATTAAAGGTAACATGAATTTATTAGGTGATTATAATTAATATATCATAAAAATATTTTACATACTGAAATAAATTTACTAAAAAATACATAAATATTAAATAATTCAATTCATTTTCTAAAAAAATAAGCACTGTAAAAACTATTTCACTGATTTTGACACTAAAGTCGAAATTAATTTTCATAAAATAATAAAATGGTGATTAAAACAGGAATTCATTTTCAAAATAAAATATAATAAAATATATTTCGATTGTGATAAATCAATTTTAAAATGTATTATTGACATAATGGTCAAAAACAAGGACAAAATCGTTTTATTTGACTGTAAATGTAAAATTATGGAAAATATAATTATAATCGATATTTTATATAAAACGGTGATGTTTTTCATGGATTTCAAATATTTTTTTTGGAAAACTAATGTATCATAATTTTATATATTTTTTATGAAAATATTGATCTATATTTCATATCTAATTGGATAACATAAATCCAGTGAATAGAAAATGGATTCTGATATTTTATGGAAAGAACATACATATTTGGAAGGATATGATACATTCATACCAATTATCAATTAATTTTTATGCTCATAAGGTTTTTATAAATGTGTATGTTATTTTTTAAAAGGGGTTAAGATGACTGTTTTCGATTATATGTGTAATGACCTTGACCCTAGTAGTCAAGAGTTTTTTTAATGCATTATTACATTGACATATATACATGTCACGAATAAAAAAGGACTGATCATTTTAGTAGTTTTTTGGAATTTTTACTACATATAACAACATTTCATTATAACTAGAAATGAAATACAACATATAAACTACCTTATAAACACCCATAAACTCATAGTTTATCACTTCAATTCATTTATAATATTCATCTACACATACTTGGGAAAAATAAAAACATATGAAATGGTTGATCTCATATTTTCAATAAGGGTATGTAATAAAATGGAAGATAATATAAAAATAACCCATGATGAATGAATAACAATACATTCCCTTATAAAATAGACATGATCATAATATGGAATGAATATACACTGAATAAAAATTCTATTTATATAATCACATGAAACATAACAATCAATTTTCTACTAGTTGACTAATCACATTATTTATAAATTATTTATATTATAATATGGGAGTGAATTATTCCATAAATATGAAACATATCATCATGACCTTGACCATGGAATCATAAAATAAATGGTTAAGGCCTCATCCAAAATCCATTTTTGTTTGGTCTCACAAACAATTACATCTAGGGGCTATATCAGGGTCTGCCCGTCACTTACTAGGTCTAGTGTTTTAATAATATTTATAATAAAAAATATATTTAAATCAATGTTTCACATTAAAAATTGAAATATTTTAATCATAATAATATATGAAAATATACTAATTAAATAATTGATAAATTATTGAGGAAAATAATCTTTAAACATTCTAAAGTATGACATACCACTTTGAAACATTTACATATTAATACTTATAAAAGAATTATATTAAATGGAATATATAATATAATAATAATAATAATAAAATTATCTTATATATAAAAATAATGTACATACATCACATAAAACAAATAAGTGGCGAACATGGCATATATCTTACAGAAGTAAAAGTAAGATGAGAAAAATGCTTTTTAACATTGGAAAGATGAGTTCTTTTGGAAAAAAATTATAATTTTTCATAAAATCAGATTATAAAAATTTATATCATAGAAATTAAAAATTAATTACTATGAAATTATATTTGAGGCATAAATTATTTCAAATTGCAGTTCAAATATAAAAAAAAAATATAATTTAAAAAGTTTTAAAAATGATCTGCTTAAGTGTGGTTTAAGGGAAAATACTTATGAGACTTTAATATAGAAAAAATGCATAAGTATTCCATAAAAACATAAATTATAAAAGATATTTTTCTTGATAAAATGAGTGATTTTAGAAAAATGATGGTGTCTAATAACATATTATGAAGTACACTTGAAATTGAGTAAGAAACTGGGATGTTCCCTTTAATCAGGCTTGCTCAACAGGAGGAATTGATAAAGTGACCTTTTAAAACATGTAAATAACAATCAAAGAAAGAAGGATTAAGTTAGATAAAACTATATATAACATTAATATATAATTTAGGAGGAGTATATAATAATTAATAATTACATTATGGTAAATAGAGACAAAGAGCAACCCGATGGAAAATTGGGTTTGGGTAGAATCCCTTACCTTATGTACAAAAGTTTTCTTCCCTTTCCCTTAGTGTCCGGGATTGTCAAATTAAATTAATTAATTAATTAACTCAGAATTTTTTTTCAATTTATTTAATTTAATATATTTTTATTGAGTTCAATTATGGTCTTTTGGGTGAGTTATAATATACAATGTTATCGTTCGGGAGAGTATCTTTCCATGGTTTTCATGATCGATAGACCTGTATATGAGAATGAAATTTCATGAAAAATGGGTATAATTATAAATAATTGGAATTTTATTTTATTAATAAACATTCATAATATTGGATGGTCCTATATTTTTTTATATATGATGATGATTCATTGAATTAAACTTTAATGATAATCGTTTAGATCATTTTTGTAGTTCTTGATCATCACGAAATAGTTTGGTTTTATTAATAAATATCATGTATATATACTGGTTATAAAATGACAAATAAATATTAATATGTATGATAAAATATTTCTTATCAATAATCATGGTTTTATGACCAGGCTTGAATACAGTGATCGAAAACGAAAGTTCGTTTTCATTGAAGGTGATACAACAACACCTCACAAATGATGTTTCCATTATTATATTGAAAGTGAGATGAGTATAATTTTGATGATGTATATTTCATTAAAATGATATAATTATATTATATAAATGATATTTGAGTTAGAATGTCTCTTTGGATAGTGGATTTGAATGAAGAATAAGAAAATAATAGAAATTGAGCAATAAATAAAAGAAAAAAAAAGAGTGTTTTTACCTCTTGAATTCACCTCCTTGAGAAACTTTTTAAGGGGATTGGTTTGGTGTTTTTATGAGGCCAAAATATCTTGGATGTTTGAATGGGGGTTGGTAAAATTATTGGTTAAAAATTTGACAAATCTCAAATCTTGGAAAGTGTGAGTAGAAGTTTTGGTGAGGCATGGTTTTGATAGTGGAGGAGAGGGGAGATCTCTCATTATTTTATTTATTAGTTTACTATTTTCTCTCAAGACTATAAATAGTTTGAGAATTGTAATAAAAAATTTAAAATAATTAATTATATTCTGGTATTATGGGAGGACATCATCCATAAATCATCTATGACTAAATAATTCATGGATTTAGAAATTATGGTAAATTATCATATTTTATATTAAAAAAAATAATGTATTTTTTTAAAAAAAATCACTCTAATCATTTTTCAGAATTTTAATTTAAATAATGGACTATATTTTATAAAAATAATTTTCTAAATGTGATAAATTTATTTTTTTAATTAACATCATCATTTATTTGATGAATAAAAATCTTAACATTAGAACAGATTTTATGACACATTCAAAAACTAACTAAGGTGTCATAATGTCATCATATAGTCATAAGAAAATAAAATATTTATATATGACTAAATTTTATTAAAATAAATATTATTTTAAATAATTATATTAATTTATAATTGAAATTAAATATCTATAATTAAAAAAACACCTACGCTTAATTTATTATTTCATAAACTATTTATTAACATAGGAAATAATATAATTATATCATTGAAACACTTATAAAATGCATAAGTGTTTATTATAATTTGGTTGGTGAGGTTATTGTTATAATGGAAGTGTGATTATTCATAATGGTCCCATTATTATTCCAACGATCACATTACCATTCATGAAAAATAATAATTATTAGAAAAATATCAAAAATTTAACAAAATAAATTTTGATATTACAGTATAAAAAATAATCATCATTATTGAAAATTAAATTTATAAAATATAAAAATTTATATTTAAAACATGATTTCGATTAAATTATGGAAAAATTATTTTTTAAAAAATAGAGAATTTTTATGAGTAAAATTGGGTTTATTCTCATTTTATTCCTCTATAAATATTTTAGATGAATGTAAAAATATTTATTGAACATATAATATTTAAATTTATTTTATTTTCTCACTAATGTTTCTTGATTTATTTTTTTTAATATAAAATTTCATTATTAGCAAAAAAATAGTTTTTAGAAAATTGAATCCATTTTATTCAATTGGTTTTCATTTATAATCAATTAGTAACCAATGAATTAATTTTATAAACATGTGTAATCCATATTTTAATCATTTAATTAATTTTACTCATTATCTCTATTTCCATTATATAGGAGATAACTATAAAAATTAAATAATAATATTTAATTATTTGTTAATCTTGTATGATATCGAAAAATTTTATTTTCAAAAGAGGCCTACCATAAAATATTTGTTTGTTACATTATCCCCTATTACAATATATTATGCCCTCAAAATTTTAAATTTTACTTTGGAAATAAAAGGTTGATACTTCAATATTACTTTTTGGGAATCCAACGTCATAAATGGGGTTAATAAAATATCCTCTTTATAAGAGGGAATGTGAAATGATTAGTTCACCACAAAACTAGGATTTTGTGTAGGAACTCATTAACGTGAAGTGAAAAATGTAAATGGAAGTATAATCTACCAATCATGTTCTGATGGAGTGTGACAGATAACATGGTAATTATAAATCTAACCATCACAAATACTTAAATTAGTGATAAGATAAAAGACCATTGATTTCTCAGGAAGAAAATTAACAAATAATTTTTTTTTCAAAATATTTTTCCTATAATAGAAAAATTATTATAATATTTGGATAAACATACTTTATTACATACAATTTACTAAGGGTAATCTAATCCTTTGGTTATGATTTCATTTCACTTCATCCCTTTCACATGTAAATAAATGTTTACTGTGGATTTTCACACATGGAGAATTCATATCAACTTATATAGATCACAAATTTCACAAAAGTATAATTATCTATTCATCTTGTCTTTATTCATTAACCAAAAACATATTTTTTATGATAATATAATATAATTCCCCAAATATAATAATCCATGATATTATTAAAACAACATTAGTCTCCAAAATTTAATTTTAGTACTAAATGTTCGACATAGTTTGTACAAAAAATAATTGTTCTTCATTAAAATATTCTAGACTGTGATTGAAACCCAAAAATGAGAAGGACTTGATCACATAGTCCTATAAATAACATCAATCATTCTTAATTTCTCATAAAAAATATCTAATTTCGTAAATCAATTAATCTCTTTGATATTCGAACCATTTCCATAAATTGCCTATATCACCATATGTCTACAATAAAATCATATTTGACTCGAAGTGGAACTTCAACCATCATTCCTCATAATATTATGTTTACCTTAATCTTATAGGCTTGAAAAAATATATAACATATTCTAAAATAACATACATCATCTAATCACCAAATCATTTTCCAATCACATTTTTACCTATTTGATAAAACATACATCCCTAAAATCAAAATGACCCTTACCCATTACATTCTTTAACTTAAAAAATCATGATATACCAGAATTCACATAGGATAGTGGTATGAATATCACCCCTTTGACCCTTTGGTTGTGGATTCTAACCTAGTGGCCTTGCTTTATGTGATGGGTTATCACCCAGCCTATGAGTTTTCTATCTTCTAAAACCATATTAATATAACTTCCAAAATAAATATAATGAAAATCTTTCAAATAAGTTCATTCGCTAAATAGAATTTTAACAATGGTGTTCTATATAACCCCAAGATATAGATACTTTATCCATTTATTTCCACATAGGGTCTTCTTGGTCTTGAATTTATCTTAAATTAGTGGGAACAGACTCAGGTAATTCCCAAGTTCCCAAAATTTGAGACAATGAACTACAAATGGATTCTTAAGATGAGTTTTATTTTCTTCCATTATAATATTAATTTTTTCTCAGTAATTATTTTCTCGATGTACCTATTTCCCATTAATAATGTATTTCTATATTTTTTTTGTAAATTTCCTGGGTGTCTCCTTCTATAATTCTTGTAATATATAAATCAAGCTTTCTTTTCTTCATGATCTCCACCACTGGAGCTCTTATAATACTTCAATCTTCTCTTATTTGGGGATTTTTAGATTTTGTAAAGGTATATATTGTTAATAATATTAATTGGGAAAACCTATTAGGAAAAAAAATGATATCTTTCACTCTTATTAATATCCATTTTCATAGTTCATTTTAACCACCTTATTCATCATGTTCAATGTTAACATGAATCCCTCGAGTTGTAACTATTGAAAAAAACTAGAATAAAAAGTGTGAGTGACAATAGAAATAGTTATAAATATTTATAAAATATCATGACAATTTATTTTTAATCTAAAACACCTTAGTTTTATCCTAGGTAATATATTGAAATACTTTATAATGTTTTGTAATGAAAATATGAATTATCTTGGGCACATCCCATGGGAGTGGAAAAGCATGGCCCTAGTAAGACCCATTATCATGTACAATGTTACCCCAAGTCAGGCTCAATACACCTTGTTAGAGTTGTTACCCCCAAGTACATTTGTACCATAACCACATTCACTTTTATTATCCAAAGAGGTATATGTTTCTAGTAATACACACATAATTTCTACATTACCCATATTCTAGGATGTTCTTCTATTATTATCCTAGAAGTAAATCTTAGGGTTATGTTCTCTAATATATGTTTTCTAAATCTAGTTTCTAATGTTTCTACTAAACATATTATGACACTATTATAATGACCTTGACCCCAATATCCTGTGGTTGGGGTATTACTTTATTACAATGGTATAGATATAAGTCACGAATCATAAAGGACCAATCAGGTTAGCATTTTTGGAAATTTTATTACATAAATGAACATTTCATTTAGACTATAAATGAAATAAAACATAGAAACACCATTATAAACACCCACAAAATCCTATATTATCCATGAAAGTCATTCATAATGTACGTCTTCGCATCCAGGGGAAAAATAAAACACAAGAAAGGGATGAAAGTGGATACTCAATTACGGTATATAATATAGTGAAAGATGATATAAAAAATAGGAAATAGTGAGTGACTAAAAACACATGCCATTAAAAAATAAACATGTGCATAATATAGAAAGAATAAAATATGAATAAATAATTCCATATAAATAATCACATAAAACTTATCCATGGATATTATACAAATCTAATAATAACATGATTTATCCATTAGTAATATCATAAAGAGAACATGCATAATGTTATACATCTCAAATAATCCATTAAGGCCTCATCCAAGACATATGAATATAAATGGTTAATGCCTTGGCCAAAATCCTCTTCTGTTCTGTCTCATGAGACCTACCGATGCATCAAGGGGCTATAGGGGGCCTCTCCCTTAACTTATTTAGTCCATTGAATTCCTAATATGTATAAAAAAGATATATTTAAAAAACTATTTCTATAAGAATTCAAATAATTTGAATCAAAATCATAAATTAAAATACTCTAATAAACTCATTGATATATTATTGAGGAAAATAATCATTATGCATTCCAAAGAGTCTCATACCACTTTGAAAAATTTAAATGTTTTTCCAATGAATGAATAACATTAAATGAAACATACAATATAATAAGAATATGAAGTATCATGATTTGATTTAAAAAACAGAAATACATACACCAAATTCAAGGAATAAGTGGTTATCATGACATATACCTCATAAAATTAAAAGTGAGATGGGAAAAATCCACTTTTTAATTTGTAAAGACAAGTTCTTTTGAAAAATCATTTCTATTTTTCATGAAATCATATTTTAGATATTTATATCCCAAAAAAGAAAAGGTAAGTACAATTAAATTATATTTTAAGCTTAAATTATTTTAAACCTATATGAAAATGTATAAAATGAGTATTTATGAAGGTTTAGAAATGAACTGCTGAAGTGCATTTTAAGGGACTATAGTAAGAATTATTTAAAATAGAGATAGGAATATGTTTTAAAAAGTCCTAAAAATAAACAAATATAGTTTTTCTTGATAAAATTAGTTATTTTAGAAAACTTATTACGAATTAAAATAGATTCTGTAGTGCACAATAAAATGAGTAAGAAATCAGGAAGTTCCCTTTAATCTGTCTTGCTTATTCTGACGAATTGAGAAAATATCTTTATCAAACTTGTAACTCCAAATAAAAGAAAGAATAATATTGATAGATACATATCTATGGAACATTGAAATAGATATCATGAAGAGTACATAATGATAATTAATAATTTCATTGGGGTAAAGAGAGAGAAAGAGTAACTCGAAGTAAAAAAGGGAGGTTTGGGTAGAATCCCTTACCTTGTGTCTGAAAGTGTTTTGAACTTGGCCTTAATATCATGGATTATAAATTTAATTAATTAATTAATTAATAAAATTTTATACATTTAATTTATTTAATATAATTTTATTAAGTTCATTCATGGTCTCTTTTAAGTGTTATAATATACAATTTTATCTTTTTAAATTTTTTTTTTCTTTGGTTACTATGATCGATTTACTTGTATATGAGTATGTGTGTAAGGCCCTTGCTTTAAAAATTACATAATCTTGAGTTTTCCATAAGAATTTAGTTTTTTTTACATTTACGATTTTTTATGGTTTAGATCCATAGATAATTAGGACATAACTATTATATTACATCTCAAATATTACAAAGTAGACACTTATACTCTATCTAATAAAACTCCTTAAATAAAGCCGGAATTTTTTTCAGGATAAAAAATTCATAAATTATTCATTTATCTTAAAATTCCATATAACATTTGATACAAATTTAAAAAATGTGTGATGAGCATAAAAATATCAGTAAGGGTAACAAATTAAGGAAGGAAAACATTAGTCCATGAAAAATACAAATCAATGAAATTATACTTTTCACTCATAAAACAAAACCTCTTGAATATAACTCATGAAAACATTAAATTTATGAATAAAAATAGAAATCATAAATCATAAAGGTAACTGGTGGAATTTATAACATACCTACATTGAAGCTATCACAGCTTCATGGGGATTAATATTTATGGTGACGTTTGGAATATCCATCATAGTATAGTCCCTAAATCTCTTCAGATAAACATTTTCATTTATCTCTATCATGTTACCCAATGCATTAGAGAGCTATCACAGGCTCACCAACCCTTAGTTTATCACAAAACCACCCATATACCTCAACAATTCTAAATGAAAAATAAAATAATCATAACACATAAACAACAATAAATGAAAAATAACATTTCCATATTGCAATAATAAAAAATAATTTCATGACATTGATATAATCAATCCATTTCAAAAAGAACATTTTTAATCAAAGTGTCATATAACACCTTGAATATTTTAATGGAATTAAAATTTTAAATCATAATTTTAATGATAAATAAATCCTTAAAAACATTTTTAAAACATGGAAATTAATGATAAAGAATTAGAAGAATAAATCTTTAAAATATTCAAAATGATGTTTTAGTTAAAGGGTCCCTTACCACTTGAGAAAATACATAAATAAAAATAATTATAGAAAAAATAAAAAAAAATATAAAACATCATAAGAATAAGAAGATTCATGATTTTATATGTCAAAGGTAGTTATGTACATCAAATAAAAGTGAATTAGTGAATAATAACAGATAAGCCTAAATGGAATATAGATTGAGGGGAAATCCATTATAAAGAACATTTTCTTAACAATATAGATCAATTATGTATATTAAATATAAATACACATAATGAAAGTATAAATAAATGATTGTGTATCA
Organism: Viscum album; assembly: GCA_963277665.1. Classification (NCBI taxonomy): domain Eukaryota; kingdom Viridiplantae; phylum Streptophyta; class Magnoliopsida; order Santalales; family Viscaceae; genus Viscum; species Viscum album. The sequence goes on along the minus strand of OY728150.1, from coordinate 844,630,531 downwards.
AAATTTATTTCTCACATAATCATATCATGACATAATCAATAAGAATAACATTAACCCAAAGAATGATAAATTAGGTTTAGAAGTTCCTTTACATTGAGTCTGAATAGCCATGTAGAATCATTATATTTAGGAACAGTAAAATAATATTCATTTATACCTTCATGATAACCTTTTCAAATTTTTTATTCCTTTCATTTATCTCATTACCATTTTATAAAAATTACATAATTATATAAGATCATATTTGTCATTTTGTCGATATTCGGTATTTGAGTCGAAAATGAACTTGTTTAATGTAAATTGTCCCTATGGTCAAAAGTAACTCATATAAAAAATATTATCCATGATTTAAATATCATATGTATCCAGTATGTATATATTTTTAATTGACCATACCATTTAAAGATTTTAAATTAAATGCATTGTTTATAGATATGATAGTTCATACGTACACATGAACGCTACATTGATTTTTTGTCATATTAAAGGAATGAAAAAAATGATAAATAAGTATATTCTAATTCTATTAATATTTATATTTTATATATGTTACATAAGTTCATTAACTCCATTATTTATACGTTCCACATATGGCCTGAACAAGTCATATCTCTTTGAGGGGGCAGTAGTCCACACTTTCTAAAATGAAATTATCCCAGATACACATTATGGAAAGCATAAATGTATGTTGTAATTAAAAATTAATTAATCATATAGTAAATATAAAATTAATATATATCATATTTATTCATTCCATTAATGTATATAATCTTACTTTAATGGAATTCATGTTGAATGAATCACATCGCATTGTAGAGACGGTCGGTCATACTTATGCACGAATGACAATATCATTCACATAATCATTAAAAGGTATAGAATTAGAAGGTATATTAATTATAAATAATAATCATAATGTTATATTAATTATTTAGTTCTATTATACTCATCATTATACCCATTCAAATGATGTATTGTTTAATAAAAAATTACACCACGGTGTAGAGACAGTAAGTCATGCGTACGCACCCATGGTGATTTTGTTTATTGTAGAACGGATAAATTGAGTTATAAGGTTGTTAAATAATTATAATTAAATATAATAATGTATAATATAATTTATTTATTTCTTTATTATAGAAACTACATAAGAATATGATGTATAAGAAGAAAAGAATTTAGAAATATGTGATAAAACAAATACATCTTTTTCGAGAATCTCGTTTTTATTTTCAAAAAATGTATCCTTAGGATGGATTTATAACCAATTTTTTGACTCTATGATTATGGGAGTGATTTTGTTATATTATTTGATAATAATTTGGAAGATCCACGGGGATTGACAGGTGTGAGTAAGTGGGTTGAGGTGGTGGCCTTTTATAAAAGTGAGGAGGGGCACTTTATGAAAGTATTGTAATATTAGTTTTATTATATAATGATTTTAGAATTATAATACTTAAAAAGTAGTAAATTTAGATTATATGATTATTATTTTTCTAAATCCTGTCAACCAAATGGTTTTATATAAGTTTAGGTAATAAAATTAACCTTATCTTTTAGCACTAACCATTACTTAAAAACATTCAATCTTACCAAGTCTTCTTGTATTTTCATAATATATGGTTACTATAGATACTATAAAACTCAAATTGAACCTAAAGTGGATAACTAATGAAATTTTTGAATTATATAATTCATTTTTTCCAATCAATAATTTTTAGATCTATTATATAATTTAATAAAATAGTATTTGTTTTAAAAACTAATTTTCGTTAATTTTGCCACTATTTAGTAATTGATTTTTTTAATGTCATAACAACTTTAATCCATCTAAAAAAGGCATAAACTTATAACTAACTTGTAAATATAATCCAAAACATGTTATTATGGCATAAAAATTTCAAAATTACATTTACTTTAATATTTATAATATCATTTATTTGAACCTTTCATTAATAAAGTAATCAAGACATCATCATTGTGTCATGAATAAATATATTTATTTAATGTATAGATTTTTTAAATAAAATACCATGATGTAGGAAATATTTTTAGAATTATAATGACTATTTATATTCAAATATATCTGTTAAATAACAATATATTTAAATTGTTTTTATAAAAGACCCATGTTTATGTTATATTTCCCTTTTCTTTAAATAAAATTTTATAAAATTTTATTTTCAAACCCAGGTGGTTATCAAATTCAGAAACGTTCAGACTAAGGATGATCATGGTCATAAGTTTCCCATAAAAAAGGATTAGGACATGTTTTATGTTAGTTTTATATTATTATAATTTTATTTTTTCTTTACATAGTTTACCCTTTAACCTTGGTAAATAAATAAAAAATTACTAAAGTTATTATTCATAATGTACAAAAATAAAAGGAACCAATTTACAAAATTAGTAAATTCTAATTAAAAATATAGAATAAATTTTTTAAAATTAAAAACACTTAAAATGAAATAATAATTTGAAATGAATTCCTATTGTCAAAACCAAAAAATGTGTTTTTAAAAAGTGTAAACTATCAAAATATTAACCTGTTTTTATATACAATTTCAATGTGAAATTAATTTCAACTACCAACATTTTATTAAATGATAAAAATATATACAATTTATAATTTAAAAAAATTAAATAATATGATTTAACTATATAAATTATTTTGATGGATAAAGTAGTTTCCATAAAAATAACATATTTTTACTATTCATTAAAAATGACAGTTATCAGAAAAATATCTGAAATTCTTCCAAAGTAAATTGTTACGTCCCAATTATAAATAAAGAGTTTAGTTTTTTAAATAAAATATATAATTATGTTAAAGAACTAAATTAAAAAATAGTTCTCCATCAAAAGGTAGTTAGAATTCATTTTTAGAAAAATACATCTTTTATCAGGAAAATTGAATTTGTTCTTATATATTATCTAGAAAACATATAAGATTTGTTTAAAATATTACATTGAATATAAAATATATATTTTTAATTTAATAGATATCTATAAAGAGTGATCTGATTTTATAAACACAATTAATCTTTTTTTAAATATGTTTTCTTAAAAAACATCCTTTCTATTCATTTTGTTTTTATTTATATTTAAATTAATTTTGTAACTAATGTAACATTATTTAAACATGTCTAAACCATGTTATTAAAAATTAAATTAATAAAAATAATTCCCTCCATTTCAAAGGCTAGGTTATAATTGTAACATTTAACTAATAACATTTAGTTATCCGTTTAAACTCAATGTAGCATATCATGTATATTATTGACCATAGTGTATCTATCTTAAAAATAAGGATGTTAAATTATTCCCCCCTTTTGGAAATTTCATCCTCACAATTTTAAAATTTGTCCCGGTAAGTTCACTGAAAAACACAAATCGGAAAAAGATTCAATAAAACTACCACATTAAAAGAATAAAAGGGAAGTAAAAAAGGTCACCTGAGATAACACATACTAAGATTACATGTAAGAAAACATTGATATGAAAGAAAAAATAACCATATTATTCTAATGGAGATTTATAGAAAAAATGATCAAGAGAATTTCAAAAATAATAAAAAAATATACTTGTGATGGGTTAAACAGTCTTTTATTTCCCAGTTATAAAAGTAAAAGGAAAACATTTTTTTAATATCATTTTAATAAAGATGATGAATTTATTTATGAGATCCAATAAAAACATAAGGAAAAATACTTAATTTCTATGTAGTCTCTCATCCTTTAATTAATATCTACCACAGACTGATCTTTTCTTCAAATGATGAGTATTCAAGATGACTTGGTCACACTTGAAGCAATTGAATCATCGTCTAGAGAATCACATAATCTAAAAAATATGAAATATATATTTCCCCTATCTTTAATACATTAAGAAAAACCAAAATGGATATTACAAGATCATATAATCCTAAAAAATAATAATCCATTATAAGGGTATGGACTACATTTAAACACCAAAATTCAACAGAAATTCCCATGTTCTACATCGACCATTCAACAAACAAATGTCAGTAATCATCCTCAAAATAATCCAAACTAATATTGAAACACCAAATCCAAAAGTATTTTATCAAATAGTATTTCATGATAAATCTTAACGTTTATCTCCAAATAACATTAACTACTCCAAACATCTCATACTGAAATGTAATAAACCTAATCACATATTCCTCATGATTGGTTATTCATTTCCATAAATAACCCAAATCTCCATATGTCCTAAAAAAATAGATTATTCCAAAATAATATTAAACCATTACTCCTAAAATTAAATCCCATAGTATTCTATTTTCCGTAGGCATATAGTGTTCCCAAAATAGCAAGCATCTTCTAAAATAACATTTATCACTTAATCAGTAAATCATATTTCGATTCAAAGGATGTCCATTTGATAAAACAAAATTTCCCTAAATTAACTTATTCATTATCCATAATATCATTTAACTAAAAATGAATAATTCATACTAACTATTTACTTCATGTAGGATAGTGGTAGGCTGTAAATCCCAATCGCACATTGGTTGTGGGTACATTTCATGCAGCTTTGTCCAACTCGATGGGTTTCCACAAGGTCTGTGTGTTGTCCTTTTTCAAAAACTATATAATTTTAATAACATTAATTTTTTTGAAAATCTTCAAAAATAACCATAAAATGTTTTATCCACAAAGTTTATTTCACTCCTCACATTTTACATCACAAAAACTAATAACCCATAATTTCCTCAAAGGTTAATGTCACCAAAAATATCATTAATCACCTTGAAATAACATAATTTTCAAAAGGGGTTTCTATGTCACTGAACATATAATATACCTTAAAATTGTAATCTCATGATTATATCCCTAACCCTTTAGAAAATATCCTATTATCCGATGTTTTCTAAAATGACAGCTTATACTAACTATAAGGACACAGCCTTAAACATTACATAATCTTGAGTTTTGATCAGTAATTTACATTCATTTACATTTAAGATCTTTTCAAGTTTAGATATTTAGAAAATTAGGCCATAACTATAATATTACATCTCAAATATTAAAAAGAATAAACTCATACTCTATCAAATAAAACCCCATAAATAAAACGAGAATTCTTTTCTTGATAAAAATATTATTAAAATTATTACTTTCTCTAACCCTTCCTTATACCCTGTAATTTGTTTTTCAAAAACATGGGATGAGCATTAAAATCTCCATAAGGATAAAAATTAAAGGAAGGAAAACATTAGTCCTTGAATACATAAAAATAAATGAAATCATACTTTTCACTCATAAATCATAAACTCTTGAACATACCACCTCAAGTCATAGGATTTATAAATAACTCATAGTAATCGTAAATAATAAAGGTGACTGGTGGAATCCATTATGTACATACATTGTAGCATTCACGAATACACATGGAAAAATCTTCATGGTAACATTTGGAATAACAATCATAGTATATTCCATAAATCTTTTTAGAGAAACCTTATTATTTACCCCTATCACGGTACCCAATGCATTTGAGTGATATTATGGGCTCACCACCCTAGTATTAACACATAACCACCCGTATACTTAATCAATTCCCAAGAAACATAACATTATAATCACACATGAACAAGAATAAAAAACATTACATTTCACATTGCAATCATAAAAAATCATTTCAAGAATTTGATATAATAAATCCATTGAAAAAACACATTTTCAAAATTTAAGTGGATATTTTTTGAATCAAATTTCCTACCCCACATTGAAAATTTTAAATTAATTAAAATTTTAAAACATTAATTTATATATATATATAAATCCTTAAAAACATTTTTAAAACATTTACATTTATGTGAAATATTTAGAAGAATAAATCAATAAAACATTTAAAATGATGTTTAAGTTATAGAGTCCCTTACCACATGATAATATAAAAGAATAAAAATAAATATTGAAATAAATTAAAAAATCATATAATATCATGAGAATAATTATATTCAAGATATAATATGTAAACGGGCAACATATACATAAGATAAAAATTAATTGATGCATAAAGACAAATAAGTCTCAATGGAATGTAAATTGAGATGAAATCCCTTACAAAGATCATTTTGTTAATAATATTGATAAATTATGTGTATTCAATATAAAGAAAAATAAATATAGTATATATAAAATTTATTATTAGAAAATTTATTTCTCACATAATTATAGCATGAGATAATGAAGAAGTATAAGATTGGCCTAAAGAATGGAAATAGGGTTAAGAAGTTCCCTTTCCTTGAGTCTGACTCATCCCGTACAATAGTAATGTTCTTGAAAAATAATCATAAGTTAATTTATAGTTTTTTGATAAAATTTTTAAATATTATTATTCCTTTTATTTCAATTATTACCATGTTATAATAATCACCTATTTATTTAAGTTCATATTGTTCATTTTGTCTATATTTGTTACTTGAGTTGAAAATGAACTTGTTTGATGTAAATTGTCCATGTGGTCAAAAGTTCACCATCTATAGAATATTATTTATGAATTAAATGTATTATATATCCAGTATAGATGTATTTATAATAGTCAATAACATTTTGAGATAAGAAATGAAATGCACTGTTCCTGGAGATGGTAGGTCGTACGTATGCATGAAAGATACTTTCATTAGTTCGTCATATTAAAAGAATGAAAACATAATGATAAATAGGTATATTATAATTCAACTATAATATATATTTTATATATGTTACATAATTTTATTAAATCCATCTTTTATAATGTCCATGTATGGAATGAACGATTCATATCACATTGAGGGGGCGGTAGTCCACTCTTCCCCAAATGAAATTTTCATATTTACACATTATGGATTGAATAATGGTATGTTGTAAATACAAATTAATGAATAATAGAGTTAATATAAATATAATATATATCATATTTATAAATTCCATTCATGAATATAATTGTCTTTTAATGAAGATCATGTTGAATGAATCGCATCACATCGTGGAGACGGTTGGTCGTACTTCTGCAGGAGCAATGATATCATTCAGTTAATGATTAAACATTTTAGAATTGTATGGTATATAAATAATACAGAATAATTATAATTTTATATTAATTATTTAATTCCATTATAATCATCATTATAATGATCAAAATTAATTATTGTTGAATAACAAATTACAACATGGTGTGGAGACTGTAAGTCGTATGTATGCACGCCTGGTGAAATTTTTATTCGTAGGACGAATAAAAGGAGGTAAAACGTTTTTCCATAATTATAAAAACATTTAAGCATTTAAAAGATACTTAATTAATTACATTATTTTTTAAATTACATAATAAGTGGAATTATAATAATAAATTAATTTTGAATGATGCGATAAACAAATACGTCTTTTTCGAGTATCTATATTTGTTTTTCACAAAAGGTATCATTAGGATGGATTTATGCACAAATTTTGGCCTCTAGGAGGAATGTATGGATGTTTGGAGATTATTCTAGTAGAAGTTGGATGATCCAAAGGGTTTGATATTTGTGATTAAGTGGGTATAGGTGGTGTCCTTTTATAAGATGGAGGAGAGACACTTTTAGGAAAGTCTTGAAATATTATTTTATTACAAAATGATTTTATAATTATAATAGTTCCAAAGTAATAAAGTTATAGGTTAAGATGAGTATTGTTCAAAATCATCTCTAGTAATAGGTTTTATAAAATTTAAGTCATAAAATTGACCTTATATTTTAGCTTTTACCCTTACATAAAAACCTTAACTCTTACCATGTCTTCATGTATTTTCATAATATATAGTTAAAATAGATACTATAAAATGCCAATAGAATCACGAGTGAACATTAATAACATTTTTAACATTATATAATTAATTTGGCCTAATATTAGATTTTTAGGACTATATTATTATTTAATAAAATAGTATTTGTATTTAAAAAACTCATTTATGTCAATTTTGACACTATTTGGAAATTGATTTTTGTTAATGTCATAAAAACTTGATTACATAGAATAAAATACATAAAATCATACCTCACATGTCAATGGAATCCAAAAAAATCATTAACGGCATCAAAAGTTTCAGATTACATTTATTTTATTATTTATAATATCGTGTATTTGAATATTTCATTAATAAGGTAATCACTGCATCATCATTATGTCACAAATAAATTTGTTTATTAGATGTCTAAAAATTATAAATAAAATATAATGATGTAGGAAATAATTTTTTATTTTTGATGACTATTTATAGTAAAATATATTTGTTATATAACCCTACATTAAAATTGTTTTAGTAAAAGATACATCTTTATGTTATATTTCCCTTTTCATTAAATGAAATATTTTAAAATGTCATTTCCACACAAATGTGGCTCCCAAATGCCATAAGTCCTACATAAGGATTCTCATGGTCATAAATATGTCATAAAATAGGATTAGGACACATTTTAGTGTAGTTTTATTTTATTATAATTTTATTTTCACCCTTATTTACCTAATTTACTTTTTAACCATGGTAAATTAACAAATAATTACTAAAGTTAGTATTCATAATGTACTAAAATAAAATATACCAATTTAAATAATATGGACCATGGAATTCTACATATTGAATCCATTTTTCCAAATTCAAAAGACAAAAATTTTAGTAATTTATTTAATATCAACTCCCATTATCAAAACCTGAAAACATGTTTTTGAGAAGTAAAAACTATCAAAAGATTGACTTGTGTTTAAGTCCAATTTCAACATGAAATTACATAAAAGTACTAAAATTGTATTAAATTATAGAAATATATACCATTTATACTTTAAAACCATTAAATAATATGACTAAAAAATATAAATTATCTTGATGGGAAAGGTAGTTTTCAATTAATAGTTACCGTATTTTTATTATTCATGAAAACATGATAGTTATCAGAAAAATAAAAAAAATCATCCAAAGTAAATTTTAATGTCACAAATAAAAAGAATAATTTTTTATTATAAAATATAACATATAAGGGTGTCAAAAATAAATTTAAAAAATGTTCTCCATCAAAAGGATTTAAAAGAATATTTTTAGAAAAATACTTCTTCTATCTGAAAAAATGAATTTGTTCTTATATCATATCTTGAAATCAAATATACTGAATTTAAAACAATATATTGAATATATAACATATATTTTTCTCAAAATAAAAGTCCACAAAGAGTGATATAGTTTTATAAACGCAATTATTTTCTTTTAAAATATGTTTTAATAAAAACACATCCATTGTATTCAATTGGTTTTTATTTCGATTTATAATAAATTTGGTAACCAGTGAATCATTATTTAAGTATGGGTAAACAATATTTTACTAATTATGTTGATATAATTAATTATAACCATTCCAATGGCTATGTTATAATGTTAACATTTAAATAATATTATTTAGTTGTTCGTTTGAGCTCAATGTAGCGTATCATGTATGCTATTGACCATCGTGATTCTTTCTTAAATCTCGGGATTTTACAAACGATGCTCATGTAAAATGGGCGTAATTTTGTGTTATTTGAATTATATGTGAACATAAATAAGCTTTAATGATATTATATAATATTTTCTCTAAATATTATGATGATTTATTGGATAGAACTTAAATGGAAAATATTTAGATCGTTTTGGTGATTTTTTAATCGTCAGAAAGTAGTTTTGTCTTGTTAATTAATATCATGTATATATATATACTGGTTCTAGAATAAAAAAATGACATATAATATTTATATTAAGATAATTTTTATCCATATGCATGGTTTTATTTCAAGCCTTTAATACTGTAAAGAAAAACAAAAACCTGTCATCCTTAAAGTCGATAAAATAGCACCTCACGGATGATGTTTCCATTTTTAGAATTAAAGAGATTGTGAAAGGATTTAGATTATGGATCTGACAAAAACATGATATAATTAAATTATAGAAATGATATAGGGTTTATTATTTATCTTTGTATAGGGGAGTTTAGGGACAGATAAGAAAATAAAATAATTTGAGAAGAAAATAAAATTAAAGAGGATTTTTACCTCTCGAATTATCCTCCTTGAGAACCTCTTTAAGGGGATTTGTTTGATATTTTAATGAGACCAAAGGATGTTGTACTTGTGTATGGGGTTTTTAATAGAATTGGGTAAAATATTGAAAGGGATCAAATCTTGGGAGGTGTAATGAGATCGGGTGGTGAGGGGTTGTATTTATATTGGGGGAGAGGGGTGATTTCTCAATATTTTATTCATTTGAATATGATTTTGGATCAAGACTATGATTTTTTTTAGAATTATTACTAAATATATTATAATAATGAAGGATATTTTGATATTGTTCGATTATATCATAAATATATAATCTATTACTCAATAATTCATGTATATAGAATTTATCATAAGTTATCGTATTTTACTATTAACAAAAAATCATATATTTTAGGAAAATACCAAAAATTAACCCTGATCATTTTACCCATATAATATAAAACAAAAAAACATCAACTCAATATTTTCCCTAATTTCATATGGGAAAATCCTCCCATAATTCTTCTCCCGTATATCTTCTCCCTTTGTTTATACTTCTTTTGATAATTAAACAATTCAATTAATTTTAATTATGATAGGTCATATATAAGGAGTTAAGGGTTCAACCCCCATGTAATTTTTTTTATTCTGTTATTCTTCATGGAATAACGTGTATATACCTAGATTTTTTCACCTAGGACTTCTGAGATTAGTCAAATACATTGACTTCCTTCCGGTCATATTTACATAAGAATTTGGCCTTAATGAGAAAAAAATAATACATTGCCAATGATTTTAAAATTCAATTTATTAAGAATTAATATATGAAAATGATATATTCCCATGTGTTAGGTTCATCGATTAGTTTCAAAGTAGTTACAATCTCTTCCAGCATCTTCCAAATCCATTATTTCATTTTATAATTAATTTTTTTTTGGTTGAGTGGTAAACTCACAATCACAATTCCTCAACCAATAAGAACAATGAAAAATGAAAAAAACAAAACAGAAAAAGTGAAAATAAAAAATTTAAAATGCAGTCACATATCACCATTCAAGATTCAATTTTCAAATTAATAATTTCTATAAAAAATAATAGGTAGAAGGCCACTACATTCTATGACTCATGGAACACCCTACTACTCAAAGAGACACATCCCAAAACCTCCATGGAAAAAATTTCACCCAAATGACATGGAAAATAGCAATGGACCTAGAAACTAGAGCAGTATAAGAATTTACATTAACTACACTGATAGATTTATCCAATAAATAGTATAGGGATAATAAAAATGAATAATGATGATTTTTAAATAATTATAGTATTAAAAAAAATTTAAGGGAAGTTATTTGTTTCTAAAGGTTTAAACTATTTTCAACATTTTCGGTTTTGATTTATATTATTTACATGTCTTATTGTTCAGTTATTAATTTGATAGAATACCTAAAATTTGTTTATTTACATTAATCCATATGGTGTGTATAATTCTTTTAAAATTATGGTCTTTTATTTTTTCATGATTGTTTATAATTTATACAAAAAATCCTTTAATACTGAACATGTTATGTATTCACTTAGTTGATCTACCAACTATATTAGTAATGTAAATATAGATATAATGTTACATTTGATCAATGATAGGTATCCATGTGGTGATGAATTGGTATATGGTATTAGATAGAATGGAAAATATTTCACAATGGTATGACTAAGAAAATATGATTCTCATACACATTTTATTTATTAATTTAAAACATAAATATCCATAAAATGAAAGTTGGAAATCTACAATCTTTGTGACTTTGAGATATTAGAGACATAAAATAACAACATATAAATAGAAATCATTAACAGTACTATAATATCCAGAATGTGAAACTAAAATCGTTAAAACTATATTAGTATATATGATACCTGGGGTGATACCTAATGAAAATGGTAAATTATAGAGGATAGTATGATAATAAACATGATCATGAAGCATAGAATATGATTCAAGAGTCATTACATGATATAATAAAAGAGGAGGATCATATATGTAACTAAATTTATTCTATAAATAAATAAGATGATATGATAAGATCATCGAATCATAAGAATATTGCAGCAATATAAAACATGACTTTAGGAGCATAAGTCAAGGCTCACTTATAAGAAAACATAACATAATATGTTCATATTATTTCATGTGCAATATAAATAGCATGTCATGAGATAATAACATTTCCCAATAAATTGGGGTTCTGTATAATTCTGGTCCCACTCATGAAATAAGAATATTTTAAAAGATATGTCTTATACATTATAAGATCAAATATATATTTCATAATCATTTGAAAACCCACTCAAAATGTATGAGTAAAATAAAATTGTCTTAATGAATTTCCAAATGATATATCATAAATATTCTCAATAGAAGATGTTCTGAAATATTTATTAATGTTCATATATGAATAAATGAGAATAGTTATTAAATGTTTAGTCATGTGAAGAAGTATTCACATGAAAGAATTGGAGAAGTTGGTGTAGAATCAAACTTTCTATGTGATGTCTTAATAAATGAGTAGAGAACCTATAGAGAGGTAAACACAAATTAATTTTCATAAAACATAAAATGAACCAAAATATTTTTTCATAAAATAGTAATTTCATTTAAAAATAATATAATATTAAATAATTAAATTGATTGGTACATGATGTGGAATAATAAAAATATAGGTTCCTTTTAATTGGTTTTCAAAAAAGTTGGAATTGTGAAGTGAACTTAAAGAAATTGTATATACCTAGAAAAAAAGGATAAAATAAACTAAGTATATATATAGAGAACATATATACGGAATAACAAATAATTAATTTTGGTTAATTATTATGTCAAATTTATAGATATAGAATGAATATTCACCAATAAAAAGAAGGTGGTTATGGAGTTCCCTTACTATAGGTTATAACCCGCTTGGTACATCTATCTAACATCATCAATAATCAAAAAATATTTTTTAAATACTTGTTATAGAACCATTTTGTGTTTCATTTTATTTATTATTACTACTTTAGGTAAATTTATATTGATTTTATTATGTTAGTATGTTCTTTTTCACCTTCCCAATGATGTTAGTTTCATGGGTCCGATGCAACAACAATTTATTAGTAATTAGGGATATTCATATCAAATTAGTCCATAACTCGATAATAGTAATTTTATTGATTTAATTACGTTATATAAGTTCATTATGATTAAAATATCAATTAATTTTTAGAAATAATCATTTTTTATAACCTATAAATATTATAGTTTTATGGTTAGATTATTTTAGATGGTTTTATGGCCATAAATAACTCAATCAGTTTCTTATAATCTTTATGTTTAGTTACCCATTAACTAATATGAAATAATGTTATATTATACATAGTAAGTTCATATTAAAATTTAAAATTTATATTATAACTATACATACATTAATATATGAATAATAAAATACACCGTCCATAGAGGCGTTGAATCAACGACAATATGGACTAGGTTTTCATTTTAGAATAAATGATAGAAATACATATAATGGTTATTTCATTAACATGATTCAATTTTAGTGTACTTTTGATACTGATTTATATCTTATTATTATTTTGAGGAGGAATAATAATTTGAGAAAATAAAAGAGATCATTTTAGATAGTAACATCTTCCTTTGGATGTCCTCTAATACCACTATACATTAGCTTAGATAATGGTAATTTTTAAAGATAAAATAATCCAAAACATATATGTGGATGTTTGGGAGATATTTTTTTAGATATTTTAAAAATTAGGGATATTATGGATTGAGTAATGGTGAGATGGTCTTTAAAAGGGGACAAGATTTGTGTTTTTGAGTTAAATATCCATCAGTTTATAATTTTTTTATTCAAAACTACCAATAGTGTTGATTATAGTGAATATAAAAAGTAATTGGTACATGTGAGAATGGTATAATGGTTTTTTAAATAATAAAATATTAAATTAATCATTTATTTAACTTATAATGGTAAATAATATATTTTTGCATATTTCACTATTCACAAAAAATTGAACTTTTCTAGAAAAATACAAAAAAATAGCCCTAAAATAATATAGAGATGATGGTTAAAAAAATAAAACCAGTTTTACAAAAATAACATCCTAAATATGAGAAATTTTAGGTTTAGATAAAATCCTTATTTATGGAATAATAAAACCAAAATGACTTCAAAAATAGTAGAAATTTAATGTTTAAATAAAATCCTTATTTAAGGAAGAATACCAATTTTTATATGACATGATGAAATTTCCTACCCATATGAAAATTAATTTTGATATTGAAAATTATTACATATGTTTATAAATAAATATATTATTTAAAATAATTTTATGATTATAAATGGTTTCAAAATTTTATGTTTATCATAAAAATTAATTTAAACAAAATTAATACAGATATTTATTCCAAAAATGTAATATGGTTTATTTCTATAAAATATTTATATTATCATAATTTAGGATTTTATTATTTTAATTATGTTTTATAATATAACCAAATATTGTTTTACAATTCCAGTGGACATGCTAATGCTTAGGTTACATATAATGCCCCAACCTAACCACTAGGTCCAAACCAGAGAGCCACATAACCACATGCACTCCTCTATGTATGAAAAAGGATGTCGACTAGAAGTAAGGGTCTGATAATTATTATATGTGAGACTATACCCTTTGCATCATATCTTTGAAACAATAATATATATATAATACCCATAAAAATATATTAAATAAAATATTAAGTCGAATATTAATATCAAACATGACATATGTTATAAAGGTAAATAAATGAACTTCCCATGTGTCAATATAAACCAAATTATATAGTTTATATATATAAAAAATTAATATAACACTATAAAAGTTCTTCTATCTTCTGTTATGGTATTTTTAATATCACCATGATCCTTTTCTCAACCACCATTCGTAGGCCCCTTTCCCTTAACTGGATCCTTATCCATGGAGTCAACAAGCACATCAAGATTCTTTTACATGGTGTGAGTAATAAAATCCTACAAGACACCCCAGATGCATATACAACACGTATTTACCTTTATAATAGTTGTATTTTATGATATAATTAATATACATGAAATCGTATACAATCATACACTAAGGGTATGTGTGCTAACAAAGCCATGATGAGCCCCAACTGTACCAACATCCACTCCACACCGGTAGGATAACCATATATATCATAAATTATCAGGTACAATCCACAATGATGGAAAACATGGTTCTCAACATGCACAAGGTACTGATCAAAAAAGTTACCTAGAATCCCTCTGGAATTAGGTATAAATTCTACTCTGCTTCCACTAAGAATCAATTAAACATGATACTCAACATCCTTTAGGAATAAAGTGTACATGGTACCCAACATCCAAAAGGCATCAAGTAAATATGTTATTCATCATACACTATTAATTTCTATCCTATTTTTATGCCCATAAAAGTAATTGTTTCATTTCATGAACTCTCCCCCTATAATGGATAAACATATCATGACGGTCCGCATATTTTGAGTTGTAAAAACAACTACTCTAAAACATAGTAATTTTTAATAAGACTCTGGGAAAACATAGGAAAATAATATTATGAAATTATAATATTAATAGAAAGATATAAATCATGTGATCTACATCTCACATGTAAACATTATAAATAACCATACTCATGTAATAAATCATTATAAATGGGCCACATTGGCTTTGCACACTTACACCTACATGCTATCTCAATCAAACATGGAAAACATGCTATGTCACACATGAATCACATCAATGAAACAAGAGTATAAAAGAACCCCCCCCCCCCCAAAATAAATCTCTTACATCTATGTGGTTGATGAAATACAACAAATTTAATCAAAGGATAAAATCCCAAATTGGGTTTCACATAGATGAATTACATTCTCATACAATCAGGATTCCTATATCGGGTTTTGATTAATCAAAGATTGGGATTTAGAAAGAAACGACTAATAAGATTAAATGCATGAAGGATATTTTGTTATCATATACCTCATGAATTCTATCAATGTAACTAGTACTAAGCTATGTTGAATGTGATGATTTTAATTCATCATATCCATTGATGATTCAAGAACCGATCATGAATTCCTCTTCAATTCTAGAAGATAACCTAAAGTGTATCCAAATAAAATTGATCCCTCAATGATCCATAGATGGTAAAGAGATCCTATATGATAATCTAGAATAATTGTATCTCAAGTTGATAGAGAAAAGGAATGATACCTTGAAATGTCCATCGTTCATGATGTATCATGCTCCGTTCAAAGGGACTTCATTGACATGTCGATACCACCACCAATTTACCAAATTTTTGTGAATCGAATAAAATTTTATTATCAATACACTATCCTAAATAGGTATAAAAATGAGACTCATAAACACATACCTATAAAACATCTAAAATTTACGGTTGATCTCAATACGATCAATAGGATTAGTAGACACTCTAGATTCACCACCAGTCTATGATGAAGGGAAGAACACATTATCATATCACAATATAAACAATTGATCCATCATATATTTATTCTCATTTATAAAGAAGTAAGATAAATTAGGCATATATATTGAGAAAAACAACCATTATAACATCAAAATACCAGTTCAAACATTAAGTATCAAGGTTTGATGAATGGGATGTATCAAGAGAAAATAAGGGATGTATTTAATTAGAACTAGGTTCTTTGGGGTTGTAATTGGATAATAAAGAATGTAATAATTTTTTGGGAATTAAAAACCATCGAGTATTTTTAATGCACCTACAAACAGGGTGCACCGGTGGGCTAGTGGCACACCAACATCTAGATGAAGGGGTCTAAAAAAACTTGTTGTAACAATACTAACATGATAATGGAGTCTACCGGCTAGATGGTGGCAGTTTACAGCCACAGTAATGTCATTCCTCCTCTTATATATTCCACCATAAATTACCAAACTCTTTGTCAGTAATAAATAACCTCTCATGAACATATAAAATTGAAGAACCAAAAGGTAATAGATAATTTTCAAAATAGAAACATCTCTTATATATAAATGACATAAGATGATAGAATTATCTACATCTAATGGCTTTTCATCCTTGTTAAGAACCATTATAGGGTATATTGAAAAAACATGGGACATTGATCCCAAACAGCAGCCTCCAATTCCCATGTTTGATAATGGATCCATCCATGATGCAATAGAATCTGGACTAGTGGTATCATCTTCCCCCATCGCACGTTCTTGATCCTGTGAACAATTCACGCTGGGAGTTCCATGTTTGATGCATCGGGCACTATCACAACATCATAAAAATAAATGAAATAAATGTTATTCCTAATATACCTCTATATATGATACACATAAAACACATAATGGATACTTCGGTAGAGACAAGGTAGATCTAGAAGGTATGCCACTATCCCACCTAGCTCAGTAACCATAAAGGGTAATACATAGTTTGATAGTAGACTTCCTCGCTACCTCAAATATTGGATTCCTAAAAGAGGAGTCACTTTCATAAAAATATAGTCTCCTACAAAAAAATTAAAAGGACACCTATTTAGTTTGGCACAAGACTTTCACCTTATCTGATTTGTTACTAGAAATTTATGGATAAGTTGTTCTCTATCAAAGTCCTCCTATACTATATTTATCCTCATATCTTCTACCTTAGCAGCTTCATGACAAAAAATAATAGAATGACATAACCAACCATATGGAGCATCGTAATGTTCTATACGAATCAAATCCTAGTAAATTTTATTTATGAATACTCAACTAAGTTTTGTGATCATTTCGAGATCCAATTATGTTATAATGTTTTCTCGTAGCATATCCTATTATATCTGAGTTGTGAACTCCGGATATTTTTCTTTCTGAGGATTATATGTTGTGGTCAATTTTAAATTAGTACCTAAGTCCATGTATAATCCCTTATATAATAATGATGTAAAATGTTTGTTTCTATACGATAAATTTCTAAATGGAACTCTATGTAAGAATATTATCTCACAGACATATATCTTTCTCGGTTATTCTACTGATCCTCAAGGATCGATAAGAATTAAGAAACATTATGTTAACAAATTAAAATTCATCCAAATAGTTATATGAAACCTTAGGGTCTTGGGTAACCCCAGAAAAATTCCATTATAATATCCTTCCACATCAACACATGCACTAGATGCGGCTATAGAAAACCAACACATTTGTGCTCAGCCTTAATCATCTAGCAGGTAAGGATATAGGAAACTAGTATGACAATGTCTCTTTATATTCATAGACACCAGAAATACCACCTAATGTCATGGTACCACTTTATAAATCAAGGATTCCCCACCCACATAGTGTTATGTAATTATTTCATCATCTCTTCCTGATAGAATTATGAAATATTACTCTCATATGGAATGATCTCACATCATCACTTTACAATGAACACCCAAGTATCATGTCACCTAATATATGTTATTTCTTCATCTTGAAACAATCTTTTTCAACCTCTTGACTATCTCTCAACCAGTCTATAGAATAATATATTACACCAGTGGAGAACACATCGTTAATCCCAAGTCTATGGAAGCATCCATCATTCTATCTGCTGACAAGCTCATCAAGAACAACTATTACTCCAAGATACAATTCACTAAGCTCTTTAGTTACCTAAATCATACATCTAACAGCATATATAATGAATTTACATTTACCTTGTTCATAAGAAATCAATAATTTTAATTTCCTGAGATAATATACTAGTGCATCATCCCCAAATTTAAGTCAATCTATGTGAATATATATTGAAGATTCTTATGATCTTTAATGAAAAAAACTCTCAAAAAACAGATAGATCATCTAACAATTCAAATAGTAGGCCTTAACATCCATCTCCAATTCACAATTACGATAGTTCCACTCAGGGGGTATTAAATGACATTAACATCAAGATATTAATAGCTCCCATTATTTTAGAATTCCGCCAAAAATAACTCATGTGAATAATATTATACAATATAATGAATCACTAAGTTATTAAGAGTGAATACTGAAGGAATATTCACCCTTCTATTTAGATCAATAAAACCCTCCTCATAAAAAAATTTATCATTGAAACCTCACCCCTATCTTCATTAATCTATCCATGTGTGATCATAAGCTATATAAGTGACATATAATACACTAATATTATCCAGATAATCCCAGAATGACCTTGATCTAAAACATATTCTATATATGTGTTTAATTAATCACTTACTCAAATTTATATAGATCCATTTATAAATTTTCATTATACAACACATGAACTATGAATCTAACCTCATAAATATAAATATTACACATTGAATGTTTGGCATAAATTAGATGTTCTTGAAGCATACACATTACTACCTTATAATGAATGGAATGTTTCTTTAGTTTCAAAAAGTAAATGATGTAATATTTAATGAAAACCATACTCAATGAGTCAATATATGATTTAAAGTTCTTTTTCATAACAACCATGAAAACTTTTGATGAACATAATTGTTTGAACAACATAAATACATATATTTATAGCTCACATATTTTAAAAAATTCCATCTTTAGAATTTACTCCTATATAACTCATAACTTTTGATATCCTGATCAAAGATAGATTTTGGGGAACCACTAATCTTCTTATAACTGATTCAAGCGATCACTAATCCTAGGAAAAGGATACTAATTATACACCTTTACCAAATTTAGCTTAAAATTATATATAAAGAGTAAAAGAATATCATATAACTTCATGGAGGAAGAATAGATTACCCTATTCTGAATTAATTTTCCTGATATAGCATTTATATTCTATGTACTCAAGATTCACCTTGATCTCTATTAGGTTATCTGGTTCGAAATAATAAGGGGGTATTGAAATAGCTTATTCACATGGAATTAGATTTATATTGAACTCATATCCTCTATTAGGGGAATTCATGTGAATCCCACTAGGATGATATCTTGATGGGGATCCACAATTGGAAGAAAATATGAGGGGTGTACCACTAATCCTATTGAAATATCAAAGACCACAATCCAAACTGTGATCGCCCTAGTTTATTCATGTCTAAGAAAAAATTACCAGCTCACATATCCCATTATTCTGTACTCATGTATTTTTACCCCTTAGGAAATCAAAATGATGACCATATTTGTTTGTAATCAATGTGATCTTAGACGTTGGTCAACTGATCCCTACTAATAATCACATCAAAGATTGTAATTTCAAGAATCATGAAATTACCTTGATTTATATAAGTGGATATGACTATAATACTATCTATAAATCACTGAATGCGGTCCAATTTCATTTATAATATTATGTAGGTCGAAATAAACTTAGAAAATAATTTAACTAGTAAGTAATGTACAATAATATCTTGAGAAGAGATAAATGAATGGTATGTACTGATATAAAATTAATTAATAGACCATATATAAGTGATCAAGACTATGGATTAAAATATTATACACTCCATAACTAAAATATGTTAAAGTATGATCATGACTTAGCTCCATGGCCATGTCCATAATGAATGTGATTCACCTGGGCCATCACTGTTTAATCCTACGACTAAGGACCTCATCTAGATCCCAAGTTCCCTAAAAATTTCAACCTCTATCCTCTTTGGAAACCTGGACTCATTGATTTGGAAAAAAATGATGGATATTTCCTATAATATCACACTATACATGAATTATATAAGGTGTTGTATAGAACCTGTGGTAATATCTAATAATTCCATAGTTTAAGTGATGTGGGACTCCTGAGGGTGATAAATAATCCATACTCTACTCAACCTGGATACCAACATTATGCTTCACATCCTTGATCTTCCTCAACCTGCTACCATAAGAGGCACTCGTCACATTAGAAAGAGGTCCACCCACCTAAGCACCCAAGGATTCATGAAGACCAACTACTCAATCATCAATTAAGTCCTTATTAGTAGTCAATTCCTTATACAGAACCTCCAGGAATGTTTTTAGGTTGAAACTCCTTCCATGTAATCTAATTTTGGGATAAAGTCAAAAATGAATTATTTCCATTATGTATAACATTTTTGGCCAATATAGAAGAAAATAAAAGTTTATTAGGGATATAAATAGAGTATGTCGATACAGTTAATTGTAATACCCCATGTTTCTATAGTACACTTCTTTTCGAATAATTCATTGAATAATGCAGTAGTATGCGTTGTACGAAACTTCGAGTTCTAACACACCACATCCAATCAAACTAATCGTTATGAATAGTTACACCCACTTTTTGAAATTTTATAAATTTTATAATTCAAAATGGACTTTATTTTTGCATTCGGAGTATCGAAATTAGCTTAGGGTGAATTTTTGTAATTTTTTTGAAAACATTCAGTTTTTGATGAATAATGAAAAATATAAAATTTTAATTAAAAACAACCTTTTTAATAATAATAATTAATATTGCTAAATTATACTATTGAGTGGGTTTTAATTATAATTAGATTAAAGTTTTATCATTTAATCCAATTTTTATCATTGGATATCATTTCACATTTAAACTGGACATAAGCAAGTGTCAATCTTTTGATAGTTATTATTTCTTAAAAACAACCTTTTTGTTTTGAAAACAGGATTTGATTTTAAATTAATTTCTACCACTTATATGTTTTGAATTTAGAAAAATGGATTCAATATTTGTAATCAGTATGTACAAATTGTGTAAATTTGTAACTTTTATTTTTAGACGTTATGAATATTTACATCAGTAAATATTTTATTTACCATGGTTAAAAGGGAAAATCCAGTAAATAAGGTTAATAAATAACATTATAATATTATTAAATTACCCTAAAACATGTACTAACTCTATTGGATGATACAGTTCTGACCATGGGCATCTATGGGTCTATTTTGAGACCCCATTGATCCACTTGGTAGTGATAATGACATTATATATTAAATAATATAAAGTAGAGAGAAAAATAACAAAAGAAAATATCTTTTAATAAAACATTTTTTATATGAGGTTAAATAATTGATCTATTCAACTATTAATTTTAATTAGAAATATAAAAAGATTTCCTACCTTATGAGATTTTAGTTATAAATTTTAGACATAAAATATATATATTTATTTATGACACAATGATTATTTAGTAAAACCCTTATTAATAAAAGAATCAAATAAATAGTATTATAAATAATAAAATAAATATAATTTCAATGTTTTTATGACATACACAAATTTTCTAGGTGAATATGGCATGTTATTGTGGATTAACTAAAAATATTTTTATTTAATAAATTTTTTATGAATTTATCAAAAATCAATTATTAAATAGTGTCAAAATTTACATAAAAGAGTTTTTTAAAAAAATATTATAATATTAATTGATATAATAATCCTAAAAATCATAGTTTTGGCCATAGGACTTATATGATGATAGGTATATCATTAAAGAACCACTTGGGGTTCTCATGGCTGTTTATTGTATGATTGTTAACCAAATAATATAAAAATACAAAGAGACATACTAAATGTAAAACTAATTAACTAAGAGTTAAATCTATAAGACATGGTTTATATGGTGACCCAAACAGGTCTAAAATATATTTTTTGAGTGGATTTAGACCCATCCCCAGCTTATCCTCGAAATAAATCAGTTTTTGTTCCATTAGACACCGAATATGAATTTATTATAAAATAATACTGTAAGTTTTACCTAAGGTTCCCCTCACCCCTCTTTTAGAAGGGAACTCCCCCTTATCTCTAATTCACACATTCAAAGACTTTTGAATCAGCCAAACCCTACATTAATATCCTGCCAACTATCCTACCTTAATCTTAGAGACCTTAATTTAGTCAGAAAGGCAACCTATGGAGCCCTTATGATCAGATAAAAATGAAGAAACCGAAGAAGAGGTAAAAATTTCATCACCTCCTTCAAGTTCCTTTATTCTTTCACTTCCTATTTCATTGTTGTTTCTATTATAAAATAATAAATCCAGTATCTTCTATATAATGTGATGTTATTATAAATATGTTACAACTATATTCACTATTCTATCAATCCTTTGAATGACATGTCACCATACGTGCGTACGTACAGCATACTGTCTCCACATCGTGGTGAAATTGTTAATCAATACATTATTTGGATGGGTATAATAATTATGTGTAATTGATGTAAGTAAAAAATATAAAATGATTATGATTATGTATATATGATATACCATCCAATTCTATATTATTTTAATATCAAAATAATGAAATCTTCACTCGTGCGTACGTACGGATTACCATCTCCCTGAATGCGATGAGATTAATTCCCCATCATATCCATTCAAGACTAATATTCATTAGATAATTAAAAATAATGTTTAAAGACATGATATCATTCTGTATATTAATAATATAACTTACATACATAACAAATACGACTTATGTAATAAAGTATAAAAAGGTAAACGAATTAGTTAAAACTTGAAACGAAGATAATACTAAGATATTATTAACAATGAAATGATAAAAGATAATATATGATATCATACTAATGTATATGATTCTTGTATAATTTAATAACAATTATTTAACAATTAAATAGGAAGTTAACCTACCCTCACCCAAGGAAAAGTACAAGGTATTGGTTTATTTCACAATATCTTCATTATCCAAGTTTGTTTATACGTAATTATCTATGGGGACATCTGTATCATCCACATCCATGTTTCATAAAAATATATTTTAAAACATTTTTACTATTAAATAGAAAATCGTTTAAAGTAATTTATACCCTTGTTTGACTTTTTATAAGTTGTTTATAAAGGAATCTTTCCGTCATTTTCCAAAAAATATCCTTTTTAACATTTTTGACAAAATTAAGGTAAGAAAGTCCTTTTTTAACTTATATGGTGGTTGCGGAAATTTTACACCATTATAAAATTGTTTAAGCTTTCCTTACAAGTTTATAAGAGTGATTTAAAAATAAATGTTTTCATTATAATTTTGTGACACTTAAATGATTTCAAAATATAAGGAGATATTCTTCTAAAAAAAGGTTTTGATTTCATCTATTTCGTTATCTTTTGATGGATTTGAAGTTTATTTGAAGTTGATTTATTATGATACAAAAAATCTATACTACATTGAAGGTTTTTGATATGATTGACTGTGGTTGTGCTATTTATATACCATTCATTTTTTATTGTAAAAGTATTGACATTTCGTATGCTAGTTTTAATATGAATGTTTATGTTATATTTCAACCTTTTCATATGAGGAATGTATTGGACTTAGTATGTGACAGGTGGAGCCCTCTATAGAACCTTGATGCATCGGAAGGTCTCATGAGAAACTTAAACAAGGAATTGGTCAAGGACTATCCCAATTTGATATACGGTTTTGTCCAAGGCCTTAATCATTTTTAGACATCTTGGAAAAGGAATTGAAAAAATGTATCAGAATGTCTAGCATTATACATTCCCTCATTATAGAAATAATATTGATGGTTCATGTTTTCATTAGACTTGTATAATACCCATGGTTATTTTTTATTATTGAATTATTTACTCATCTCATATTCCTTCCATGAAATCATTCATGTTTATTATTGGTAAAGGCATGAGGTTTCAATTGTTCATCATGATTACTATTTTTGTTATCTTCTGTTGTATTGATTGATGTTACTGAGCATTTGAGCTCATCCCTTCATATGTTTCATTTTTCTAGGATATTAAGAAGTTAGTTATGAGTGAAATTCATGCATTATCTAGGAGTCTTGGATGTTTCCAATGGAATAAATTCGTGTTGTATTTATTTTCAAGTTGTAAATTTGAACTTATGTTGGAATCTTGTTTCCAATAATACTAAACTTATCGGTCATTCGAGACATTATTTCCTTGCGATCATGCCAATGTTATGTAATAATGCACCGTGTCTGGGTAAATAGGGTCGGGGTGTTACATTAATGATCTATTCTATAATTTTATAAACTCTTACACTCAGTATACCATCAAGATAACAAGAAGAAATTCCCCCATGAAAAATTCTATGAAGGCATCCTATATAATACCCTCATGTATACGAGCCTATCCCTTATTGTACCACTATATCCAAATAGTTCAACATAGCATGAACATTTTAGGATTCACCATCTTATCCTCTGGTGTCTCAATGAGATCAAATACACCCGGAATGATATTTATCTAGACATATATATCAATAAGACCTTGAACTTCTTGAAAGGATAATAGATACTTGATTTGCATGTATCTGGCATAGCCAACAATGTTACTTAGTACCCCTCCACCCTATTAAAGAACCAGAAGAAGCTATGTTTGGACCATGACATATACCACTAGAAAAAGTATGGGAGTGCACTTTGTGACACCTTCTTGTACAACAGGATATAGAATAGTAGAATCATCTCTAGTAAGAGTCTCCCATACCATATCATATATTAGTCCAATTAATCTCCTTTATAGAATAATCTTCTAAAATGTGATGAATGCTTTTATAGAATCTGAATTTGTTAGGATAGAGAAAAATTATTCTTTTGGATCAATCAAAGTTTATCATGGTGTTCACCAATAAACCATGGTATATTCCTCTTAGTATAAACATTGATCTCCATACCTGTACATTTGTCAAATTCACACATATATATAAAAATATATTATGATTATATTCAACTAATTAATGCAAATATATATATCAAAATAGAATAGGAAATTAATTAATAACATAGTCAATGAGTACAGGTGTATCTCAAATAGATATCATAATAAAGGAATTAAATTAAATATCTTGTTGGATTAGACCAAGAACCTCGTACCTCATTAATTTAATAGTAAAAAATAATTTTTTTATAATTATAATGAGTTTAATTATTTATGATAGTAAACTATTTTGTAGATAAATTTTGAGATTTCGGTAAATATTTATCTACTATTATAAATAATTAAATTCTATTAGTTGAGGCCAGATATCGCTTAAAGTTATCATCAATTCAACAAGATACTACTAGTTCATCTATACAAATTATGGAATCTACTTTCAGTATTTACTTCCATAATATAGAGCTACCACCACAACCAAGTACATATACCACCGATATTAAATAAAATCACTTGTTCCTGCGACCTATTCAATGGTACTACCACTTAATGTTTCTACAATTTAGTAGAGTTACCACCAATCATAAGTTACTCTTTCCATTAGGTGTATCTACAACCAATAATTGAAACCATATGGATTATCTATGATCACTTGTTGATACCATTCAGCTATTTTTTTCACAACATTACTAAGTGGTTCCATTGTTCAAGGAAGCTACCACTATAAGAGATACCTATAAAGATCTACCATAAATTTACGGAATTAATTTCCAAACTCACGTCCCAATGGACAATTTTATCATTTTATTCTATATAGAAGAACATGGATTTATGTATTACAATTTTTAATATACATCATGAATTTATAAAAGAAAATATTTTACCTCCTATATTTTGTGATTAGTATGGATATCTATATTATTCTATTTTTTTCTTGCACCAGTTAATTAGACCACCTAGAATTTCAGAACATCATAAGAAGATCCCTTATGCATGTATAATATATGTATGCTCATTGAAATATATACTCTCACATGATATAACAAAAATAAAAATTTAAACACAGGAGTGTGGATGAACCATGACAAATTAAAAATAAGAAATAGAAGTAGTTTATAGAATTTCATGACCCTTAATTTTTTTTGAATTTACTATAAAACATGTTTGATATCCTTTAAAATAAATATTTATGGACAACTTTATAATATAAGATATTCAAATTTATCAATATTAAATTTTATCATCTCTAACCTCTTTCTATTTTTATTTTATAAATATTTTTAGCTATGTTGTTATACTCCATATATCTACAAACACGGTCCCCTTTGGTAAACTGGAGAGTGATTGAAAATATCACTAATTTATTTTCATTTTTATCTTAAGTACAAATGTTAAAGAGGTTATGTGTGACCTATAATTATTTTTATCCAATATATAATTTTGTATGATTCTTTTCTACCGAACTTCCTTGTGTGTTTTTTTTGTAAAACCCTATCTTGGTTGTGGGTTATTTTATTGTTTATAAACATCATGGAAAGGGGTGATTTCCAAGTGGAACAGATTAATTCTGAGATTGAGACTGAACCCCTTGATTTAATTTTATTTATCTTTATTTGATTTTCATTACGAGTGTTGTTTTCAATGTTTTAACTCAAATTATTTTCTATTTCCTAAATTTTTAAACAAAAAATTACATATATATTAAAATAAAATCACTGTTTTATATATAGTTTTTGATATGAGTAAATTAGTATAAAAAGTTAAATAATTCCCATAATTATTTTAACATATATTTTATTGATATTCCAATGATCATTAATAAAGATCAAATTATACAATCCTAATAATTTTGTTAGTTGGGAATTTTAAAAATAATTATGGGATATAAGTTTTCAAATAAAATGGCAAAATTTTTATTGGGAATTTAAATCACCACCTCTTCATTTTTTAAATGAGAAAAACATTTTGTGTTAGTAAATATTCCAAAATAATTTCAATATTAATCTTGTTTTACCTTGATATTATAAATATATATTTTAAAAAAATTAATATCTTTTTATATAATATTAATCCATAAGGAACTTCCACTAGTAATACTAATTTTTTAATGGAAGTAACTATTATCAAAAGAAGATTTATATTAAAAATCATATAGTGATCATGGGGTTTAACATTTTACTTTTATTGATAGAAAATATTAGATACCAAATGCAACAAGAAAATATTGTAGTGATTCCTCTAAGGATTCTTATGATTATAACTATAGTGCTATGAATGATTTGTAATTTTTTTTGGAGAGGAATAATTCCATAGAATATCCTCTTGTACTACTCCTTTTTAAATACGAGATACACTAGATATTCTCATAAATGAACTTATAATGTTCAGGAAATTCATTTAAATACCTATATTATAAAAATATTATGATTTTATTGTAATTAATGATGAATTAATTTCTAACATGTATCATAGGATTAATGGAATAGTCATCATGATGCACACACAATGAAGTAAAATTGCTGATAATAGTCAAGTAATTAGTCTTTTGAGATTCGAACCATATTGATAGATAAGAACCTCTATATCCATCAGGAAATCATGTAATATTAGTATTTTCTTAGTGAAGGAACTCGTTGAAAAAATAATGATATATGATGAGTAAAATCAAGTGAACAAGAAAAAATATGAACCCAAAAGGAAGGTAGTAGAGTTTAATACTTCTGAATCAAAGAAAGAAGAGTTCATCAATTTAGAGAGTTTCATTGATGATGAATCAAAATATAACCTTGACGAATAAATTTATAACAGAGAAAAACTATTAAATAATTTATAGAAAAAAAATCATCCCTAAATCGAACTGTAGAAGTAAGTAAAATAAAAAAGGGAATTGGGAATAAGTGAAAAACAAGGATGATCCCAAAAATGTAATAAACTTCTCTGATAGTAAAAGAAAGGAAAAAATAAATGAATATTTTACCAAATTTAAATATAATAAAAATTTTGTGGAAAAAGGAAAAGGTTATAAAAAGGATTTGAAATCCATATGGAGTGGCTTTGAGGACTATTCAAGTGATTCAAATTCCAATAGATAAGATAAAAACAACATGGCCGAACTATGTTTCTTGATAAAAACATATGAGGTAAAAACTATTATTCATCGATATACCAAACATATTAATTTTTTAAGGAAATGGAAGTGATACAGAAAATATGATAAGTTATTATCTATTTTTATACATTAATATATTGTTAGATGAATTTAATGAATTCAAGGATTAATATAAAAGTTTAAATAAGAATCACATTTTTTTCTCACTCGAAAACTGATCTTACTATCTATTATGATAATAATTCTCAAATAATTAAATAATCTAATGAGACAAATTTTTATAATGAGAAATTAAATAATTATTTGGAGAGATTCAATAATAGAATAAAAACTCTAACCCATATTATTTTTAAACAAGGTACATCCAAATATATAATAGAGATTTATTACCCACCTAGAAAATGTAAAATATCTAAGAATATATTTTTACCAATATCTAGATCATCTTGTTCTGATAATAATTATTTTTCTTCTCGACCAAATAATGTTTTCATATATAAATGTTTTAAGTCATCTTAAATGAATCCAGTTAATCATTTTTGAATTCTTAAAACTTTTATTACTTGCATATCAAGACTAAATAAAATATGAATACCAAAATAATAAATTTATTAAATAAATTTTGTAGGAAACTTGGTTAAATATTTCTATTATGTAGCTATGATATCTAGATAGTATATGTTCAAGACATATTACAGAGGATTACATGAACTTCAAGAACCTAATCAAAGATGATGATGGATACGTCTCTTGAAACAATTCTATTGGTAAAACAATTAGATTCCTTCAAATCATTATATCTAGTATTATTTTAATTTATACAATATTATTTTATATATATTAAAATATAATCTCTTTATCATTCATAATTTTGTGATGATGGTTTCCATGTAATGTTTGTAAATAATTATTTCAATTAATTGTATGTTAATCATGTTTTAGTTTTTACAACATTGAGAAATGAAAATTTATATGGCATTGATTTTAATCCCTTAATTTCCCATAATTTTTAATGTTTAAATTCCTTTCATAAAGAATTTCTGATTTGGAATAAGAGGCTATTCCATTGAAATATTCAATCACTTATAAACCTTATTATGAACAGGTTAGTTTATGGCCAACATAAATTATAATTCCTGAAAAAATTGTCTATAATACCTATATAAAGGGAAATAAAGACAAAATATATTTCAAATGATATAAATAAGTTTCGAATAATCAACCTTGAGAGTTCGTTCACATGGATTTGTTTGGACCCTCTATTATTTCATGTTTTTATAGAAAACATTATGCATATGTTATAGTGGATTTTAATTAAATATATATATGGGTGTTTTACCTTGCTCAAATTTGTGAATCTATTTTCTATTTTTATAAATATGCTAGATTGGTAGAGAATCTTAGTTGACTTAGTATTAAGACCTTAAGAAATCATCATGCCTATGAATTTCAAAATCGTGATTTTCAATCATTATAATCACAAATGGCTATAATTATATCTTTTATTCACCTATGACCCCTTGAATAATGGTTTAGTAAAAAAATGAAATAGTTCCCTTTATGAAATTGATCAGATTATGCTTAATTAGTTGGATTTAATTTTTAATTTTTATGTATAATCTCTAAACAAAGCATTATTCATAATTAATGGAGTTCTAATTAAACAAATTTTAATGAAGAATCCATATTATTTATGGAATGGTAGAAAAAAAGTTAATTACGTTTTATTTTTTGGTTATAATGAATTTATACTAAATATAATGGATACTTTATAAAACAATTATTCCAAAAGAGATGATCGAATTTTCCTTAGATATTCTACAATAAGTAAATCATATAGTGTATTTAATAAAACAACAATGATTGTGTAAGAATTTGAAAAATTCATGTTTAATGATATATATTTAGAGGATATATATTTTAATCTAATAATTATTCATAAACCTAGTAATAGATATTCCAAACCTCCTATAGAAAAATCACTAAATTATAAAGAACAAATTGAACCCAAAACTGTTGATGAAAATTAGTTGTAAAAAATTAATATTCCATGAGCTTTTCGGACACAAAGAAATCATCCATTAGGTGTTGTTTTAGGATACCTCGATAAATGAACACTATCTAGTGATTATATTAGAAACAATAATGAACATCAAAATTTCTTGTCATAGCTTAAATCTAATAACATCAATGAAGTAATTAGTTATGAATTATTCGTAGTGTAACTACAGGAATTGTTAAATTATTTTGAAATAAATATATTATGGGAACTAATAGAATTACTAAAGGAATAAATTACCATTGGAACTAAATGAGTGTTTAGAAATAAGGTTTATGAGTTTTGAATAATTATTATAAATAAAGAAATATTTGTTCCACAAGGAAATAGTTAAGAAGAAGGTATTTTCGGTGTTGAAACCTTTTCATTTGTAGATGGACTTGAAATCTCTATAAGGATTCATTCCTATTCTGCACATTTAAATTTAAAATTATATAAAATAGATGTTAATAGTGAAAAATTAAATGGTTATATATATGGTGATGTTTTTTAGAACAACCCCCTATATTTATAAATCCTAACATTCCATTTCGTGTGATTTATTTTAAAAATATTTATATGGTTTTAAACATTATTCAAGAGCTTTGTATGATAATATTAGGTAATTTTTAATTCACAGGGTTTTACTAAAGGAATATATAGTCTACTATTTTGATTAGAATAATTTCAAAAGAATTTTCAGTTGTACAAATATATTATGATGATATTAGTTTTGGACCTACAAAAAATTATTTATGTACTAAATCATAAATATTTTATCAAAATGAATTAAAAATGAGTCCAATGACTGAACATAAATAATTTAAAAGCATTGAAATTTTATAAAATAAATATGGAATTATTTTAAATCTATGAATGTAAATTAAATATCCTTTACAAAAATTTTGGTATGGATATTAGTAAAGGTAGTTATACTCTAATGAGTACAAGATGTAAATTAGATCTTGATAAAACTAGGAATACATTGATCAAACCACTTAATGAGGTATTATTTGAAGCTTCCTATACTTATCATATAGTCATCCTGATATAATGTACAATGTGTTCATATGGTCACACATTCAAGAAAACCCAAGAGTGACACATTTACCTTCCATAAATACAATGTTCAAATACCTAAATATGATACCAATTTTTTATCGTTCTTCTCTAGGAGAAAATCATTTGACATAGTGCGTTATTTAGATATATATTTTGGTATTTTTCATTTAGACTGAAAAAGAACATGTGGAACATGTCACTTTTTTAAATGTCTATAGTTTCATGGTTTAGTAAGGAAAAAAATGGTGTTTTGTTATTTGTTGTAGAAGATATGTATATTATTGTTGGAATTTTTTGTCAACATATAATGTAGAGGAGACAAACATTACTAGACTATATATATTAATGTCAACATGTACCTATAAATTTTGATAATACATGTTTTATAAACATTTCCAAGAATCTTGTATTTTACTTTAGGAAAAAAAATATTGATACAAGACATTAGTTTTTGATAGACCATTTTAAAAGATGTGATATAACTGTTCAGTTTATTAGAAATAAACATTATCTCACTAACATATTCAAAATTCATTTGACTTGTGATATAATGAGTTATATCAGACATATAATTAGAATGATATTTTTATTCATATATTTACATTATTTTTGGTAGAATAAAATCACTAGTTTGACACATCAGTGAATGATCTTCCATTAGGATTTACCATTAGTCATGCTACCATGATGATCTACCATCAGTCATGATATCATGAGGATCAACCATTAGTCATGATAATTTGATAATCAATTATTTCATACTACCATTTCTATGTTATCATCCGGATTCTACCATGACATAGAATTGAAGCAATGCTATTGTGACATAGTACCATTACATTCTACAATAAAATAGTATTGTACCTTGCAACCATCTGGTTTCTACTATGGTGTGTTTCCGTTGTTTGCTACCATGAGAACTTAAAATATATCCTAGAATTCATTTTTCACCATTACATCTATTTATTATTAAATATTATTATATTTACTTATTTTTTATTCATATTAGTATTATTAAATTTCTAATTTTGGAATCCAAAATTGATAAAATTTACCTAAAATTAGATTCTAAGGAACCCTCCCTCATTTCCCCACTTTAAACAATATCTCCTCTTTCTATACCCTTGAAATTTTACCTTCTTCATTCTCTGTAGAACTAGTTTTAAAATGTAATGAATGAAGAATATAGAATAATTTTTTGATGATTCATGTCCCTAAAATAATGAAAGAATGGAATTGAGTAGGCATATAAAACCAATTAATCCCCATCTTGTGCATTATGTAGTTTTTATCAAGAAAGAAATTGATTCCAGGTTGTATTCAGCAGGAAATTCAGTCATTTGATGTGTGATCTTGGAATATATATGTTTCTAATGGTTCTTAATGAGATATTGTCCATTATACCCTAGTTTGTTTCAGGATTTGTATTTATTTTCCGAGTAATATTTTAGAGAAATGAAAAATGTTATGAGAAATTGTGAAAGATGGAAAAGTGTTCATTTTATCTTTTAGATAGCGGGTATTCAAGAGGATTAACATGGGTCATTTCCAATAAATAGTGAAAACATCATGATGGAGGATTAATTACTTGATTTTAATCAAAATAAAAATATGTAAATACCTACTATACTGGAACTTGTTAAATAATTCCTATAATTATTGAATTTTATAAATCATGTTATGTGTCTTTGGATGAGGATTTGAACATAATGTTTTTTTCTCCCTGTTTTTTATTTTCCTCTTTCATTTTGGGGTATATTTTTTCTTGGTATTTTCCCTTTATTTATGGAGATTATGGACCACGATTTGGAGTTTTAGGCTACAATTCCTATGTTTCATAGTTTAGCTACACAGTTAATGGGTGAACATTCAATCTCCTAATATTGAGTCCATTTCTAGTTTATTTTCATCTTTTATAAATATGATTGGATGGGTTGCCCATAGTTTGATCCAACCTATGTCTCTCCAAGAAGAAACCATTTGGGTCTTGAGTGTCCCTATAAGAGGGAGAAAAACGTGACTATAATTAGTCCAAACAATACATAAATAATGCACATAGATCATTAACTTATTACAAAAAAATATCATTGTTGACACAAAATTTCCCAAACCATGTGTCTAAATTGTGTTAGTGACTTATGATTCTTTTGAGGGATGCATGGTTGGGGCATATTTTCCCAAACCCTGTGCAGTTCCTAGGTTCATTAAAATGTGAATAATTTTTTCTACCCCTCTCAATTTTTAACCCTAAAACACCATCTCTCTCATCATTTGATATTTGTGACCATATGGGGGATACTCTCTTCCTCTCCATTCTTCCCCTATTCATTCCATAGGGAAATGAAGAAATTTATTCATGTTTTGAGGTCAAATATTTATGTTAATCTTTTCTTCTCTTCTTCCACTACTTTCTCCATTCATTTTCTTCTTGGTTCCTCTTCTCATTTCATATCTATAGACTTGGTTTCCTATTTTGTAGTGTTAAAATTATGGATTTAATCTCTTAAGGTTTCTTTGGGAAATTCTTGCTTCTTTGGACCATTGTGGAGTTATTCTAGGTTTTCTTTTATAAAGAGTTGTGAGTTTAAGGTAGGATACCTCATGCATTGACCATGGAATTTAAGAATTAAATAATTTATCATCATTTTATCATTTCTAAGTACCAAATACTGATATATGTATTTTAAAACAATTATTTGATATGATATGATGTAATTTTCTTCTAGTACTATATTACAAGAAACTGTTTTTATAAATGTCATAATCCCTGTGTTAGATAAAAACCCTACATTTCCTGTGTAAATTGGTTTATTATTCTAGATGGTGTGTTTTATTCTTTTGAAAGTTGATTACAACTCAAATATTGTGTTGTTCTTGATTGTGTACTTAAAAAACTGGTTCCCTTGAAAAACCCTCCTTATAATGTATCTCTTTCCTTATTGGATGATAATGGGAATGGGAGGTCCTTAGAGTAGGACTCTTCTCTTGGGTTAATG
This sequence comes from Viscum album, assembly GCA_963277665.1. Taxonomy (NCBI): domain Eukaryota; kingdom Viridiplantae; phylum Streptophyta; class Magnoliopsida; order Santalales; family Viscaceae; genus Viscum; species Viscum album. Next base: position 844,595,594 of record OY728150.1, on the reverse strand, counting down.
GTTTGACAGAAAGGGGATATCCCTTGGGGTGATTTATGGGAGATTCTTGGTCATGTGATTTCTGTGATGGCCTGTGTTTATTATAAATATATAGTTGGATATTTGTAATTTATTGTCTCCCCCAAGTTTAAACATGAAATGTAAACCTAGAATACCTAAAATATTTTCTAATAATGTTTGCTTCACTAGCATAAAAATACTCTATCGATAGTGGCCCATATAATATGTTTTATCTACTTTGGGATTAAGTACCTTGAATAGGCTAGGTAGGGTACGACTAAGTGCGAGGGATTTTGATTTCATTAGGCACACCAACATGGATGATAATGGGAATGGGAGGTCCATGGAATGGGGCTATTCTCAAGTGTTAATGGTTTTAAGGAAAGGGGATGTCCCTTGGGGTGATTTGGAGTTTATTCTTGGTCATGTCTGTTGTGTAATGTCTTGAGTTTATATTAAATATATTTTCTGCTATTTTGAATTTATTGTCCCTCCCCTAGTTTATACATGAAATATAAAGATAACATAGCTGGCATATAATCTGATAATGTTTTCTTCACTACCATAAAATTACTCTGTGGATAGTGGCCCAGATTATAGATTTTATCTATATTGGAATTATATCCCTTGGTTACGCTAGGTAGGGTACAACTAAGTGTGAGGGATGATGATTTCATTAGGCACACTGAAATGATGCATCTAAGATATTATTTACTCTATTATCCCCAAAGCTCATATGTATTGTATTGTATTTTCCCTAGGAATTATTTATCTGTGGTGGATAACATTTTCATTTTTAATGATTTTTTTATATGTGTGGTGTCTTACATTGCCCTTGTTGTGTGAATATTGATTATGATGCCTTTTATTATTTATCCGTTTGGTAAAATTGAATAATTGGATTTTAATTTTTTTTGGAAAATGGTTAGAGAATTTCTTAAACTATTTCTCCCTTTTAAATTAAAACTTCATTCTTCCCGCTAAACCTTTGTTTCTATAAAATTATAAGCCTCCTTCTTTTGGAAAAGGAAACCTATTTAAAATGGAAAGGTAAATGGATCATGATTTTTTTCTAAAATTAAATTTTTGAAAACCTAAGTAATATATATTTTACATAATACCTATATTTGATGATTTTATTAAGAAAAATTATCTGGAATATTTTATTTGGAAATATAAAATAATCTTTAATATTCACGCCTATACTCATGCCTAAAATTTCTTATGCTCTTTTCCACAATTAGTTTCATCCTTTAATGATTTTTATTTACATTGGGTACACATTTATATTCCACTAACATTATTTATATTGGGAGAAATCCCTCCAAATATTACCGTATGTTTCCTCTACACAATTTTCTATCCTAAGAGGATTGAGAACACCTCTCTGGCCTTATTGTGGGATGGATTTAGTGATTGTATTGGGGTCAAATCAGGATGGTTCTTAACAAAATGTAATCAGAGCATGGTTTCTTTAGGGGATGTAGATTTTACATCCCCCTTTTTTATTTGGGATGTCAATATAGATGGAGTATGATTATTAGAACTTAGGTTGTAGGTACGAGGAAGTTGCTACCCAACACTTTTTGTGTTTAACCATAGGATTCTATGGGAAATTGAGTTTTTAGTTTATGTCTTTTGATTTTTTTTTCTTATCATTTGGGAAACAAACTGGTGGTTGGGTCAGTGGTTTTAGTTGGGTTTAAGGAATTGGAAAACCATGTGGGGTAGGGAATTAGGCCTAAATGACTCTTTGTGATGATGGTGATATTGGAATATGGCTTCTAGGCATATGTTCAAGACACCCATAAACACTAGTTTCCATCTAATGAGTTTATTTTTGATATTCCTGATTGTGGATTTGTTTTGATATACCATGTTTTAAATTTTGAAACCCATAATTTGAATGGTAATTTTCATTGAAATAATAAATAATTTTTGAGATTTATTTTGATGATTTCCTTGGTAAGTATTTGTTACATAATGTAACTTTTGATAAAATAGATTTTTTGTTTAATGATATTTGATGAAATGAGGATAGTTTTAAATTGAGAAAGTTGTTTAAATGATAATGATTAGATTTCTTAATGGAAAATTAAATAATTTTTAGTAAGATGAAATGATCAATATTTTGGAATTTGTAAATGGTTATTAATAATGGTGGATTGTGATATTTTTGGAAATGTTATGTGAAATTTATGGCTTATTTCCTCTTCCATGTTTGGTGTTTATTGGTTGTCAGTTTTGTATGGTTAGTTCTTTTATTGAGGTTTTGGTTTCCCTTTTATTTTGAGTATTCTCCCCTCAAAAGATTGAATGTATGATTAAGGTGGAGCTATAGTAGGTTCACTGTTGGAAGACCCACTAGTTGATGAACATAGCAACTTCCTTCTTGAGTATTAGAGGTCGAACCCTATTCACTACTATTGTCAAGTGGATCTTTTTATGTGGAAGATTGGATGTTAAAAAATTATAGGATAATTTGTTTCCATGAGTTACTTAAGTCTCTAAATTTTTTGTTAATGACCTTTATGCTGGAAGATTCAAGTTGGAAGTGGTGGAAGTCAGATATGACGACCATGATTTGGGAAGACCTTTCCTAGGGTTTCATCAAGGATACATTTTTATGACAGTACTTATCTGAGGTTGTAAAGGTAGTGATGGTTATAAGGATGTGTTGCCTTTATTATGGTGATGGATTGGTGTTGGAATTCATCTATCATTTTTGGGTATAGTACCATATCTTTCAGTGTTGTTCAAAGATGATCTTTTGAAATCTCAACATTTTAAAAATAGTATTCAACTTGATCTTTAGTCAAGGGTGTGAGAAATCATCCTAACCTAATTATTCAATTTTGATGAGACAAGAGGTTTGGTTGGAAGCTGTTTTAGAAAGTGTGATTGAGGTGACCAAATCCTTATTTAGTATCTAGAATTGATAAAGGGAATTCCAGTAGTGAAATGGAAATGTGGCCCAAAGATGATTGTGCTGGTGGTGGAATTAAGAGTCCTTCTAATAATTAGTTATATTTTTTTGTACAAAGGTAATTAGTGTGTCCTCAATGTGGTAATTATGGTCACAAGAAGTCATCATGTCCTAATTCTATGAATATATTTCATTATTTTTGTAAATTGTTTTGTCACCTAAAATTATACAAGGGTGTATATTGGATGAATATTAGAGTCAGATCCACTCCCTTGAAGAAGCACATTGTTTAATATGATCAATGTGGTTTCAGTGCTAGTTTTGTTTAATGATTTTTGTGTCTATGTTCCTTCGTTTTACTGGTTTCATCTTATAGTGTTTTATATTTTTGAAATTTAACTGGGATATTGTGTGAATTTTGAATCCTTGTTTTAATGGAAATATATTTTGGGAAATTATATTTTAATGATAAATTATTTTGAGGAATTCTGAATTTTTTTTATCTTGGTGTGAAGTGTGTCTTTTTGTGTGTTGTGTTCATTTAGTTCATTCTGGGTTTTGTGTGTGGTTTCTCTAATTTGAAGGTGTGGATTTTGGTAATTGTTTAGGGTGGGTATTTATATTGGACTCTAATATGGTGGGGAGTCCATCATAGATTCTCGCATCCATTAAATGTAAATATTTTTCTCCTCCCCATCATCATAGGTTATCTAGCCTCGAATTTTCTATCTCCTTTGGTAAAACACTGGGATACTAAATAAGGCTTCATGGCCTTGGTTATTAATGTTGGGATGGATTGGGGACTGGAATTTTTGTTGTTGTTTAAGTAATTTCTCAAATTAAGTGTATTGTTTTGGGTATACGTGCAAGTTTTTGTTTGCGTGGTGGTGATGGTGTTATTTGATTCATAGAGTTAGATCATTTGAGTTTGTGAACCCTTGTCATTCAACCTGGTCAATTGAAAATTTTGAGGCTTCATGGGGGTAGAAAGTATTATATAGGGAAGAATTTTCACACCATGTTTTTTACTTTCCTCTTTTATTTTGGTTTATCTTATTTTATTTCGATTATCTATGGATTTTTGGAGGTTTCAAATCATAAATTTAGAGTTTTGATATTTTTTTTTGTTTCATTGTTTTGGTGAAAAATTAATTGGTAATTGTACATCCTACTGATATTGAGTCCCATTAAAATTAATTTCTCTCTTGTAAAGTTAAGGTTTCACGGGTAGAAAATGGTTTGATCCAAACCGTGAGGCTCACAACATGGCATCCCCCCTTTTTATAACATAAACTTTCATTACATTACACAAAATTGAGGATCTTTAAGGTTTAGTGTCTTGGAAACAAGGAACATAATACATGAAAACAACATAAAAAATTCTTCTTAAACACTTGAAAGGCTTCTCCTTAAGTTCATCCTAGGTTCATTACTGCATCTCATAACCTGGGGACATACATAAAAATAAAGGGTGAGCAGAAGGCCCAGTAAGGGAAACAAGAGAAACATTTTACATGTGAACTTGAGATACTTCAATAAGGTCATGAAAATAACTTTAAGGAATGAGAAAGAAATCATGATGAATATCATAATAAAAATAACATTTTTAATAACCTGAATAAGTGGAGACAACATTTAATATTGACAATCATTTCGTTTCACCAAGGTCCATCCCCAAGGTGTCATTAAATATTACCAAGGTTATTCACCAAGGTATCAGTCCAAAAGGTCATCTCTATAGATTAAGTCATTACCCAATTCATTGGAGCGCTATATGGGAGCACCCTTGACATGTCTTTATTATCATGTGATCCAAATATATATCATCATAAATCATTTCATAAAAAACCCATATAGAATAAAATAAATGGGTTTCATTTCCTAATCATAACGTTTTAAAAACTGCTTTAAAGACATGATCATTATGCCACTTTAAACCCACGGAAAGGGAAAGTGGGTTTCATGTATTCAAATACCAGAATTTAAAATAGAAAATTTTGATATATATGTTAATAACCCTTTATAAATAATAGATTTGAGTATTCACTTAATAACATAAAATAATTTTGAGAAAAGGGAGAGGCATTTTGAGACGAAAATTCTGCATCATAACGGCTACGTTAGAGGGTTTTAGAAAATGTTGAAAAGAGAGGAGAAATGGGTCACCCAGTCATAAATGATCTATAAAAATATTATAGGGACAGAATGTAAAGGATATGAATCATGTTAATGAAATTTGAAGGACATACCATTTGAAATGAAAAACATGGAAGTAAGACAAAAATAAGATTTCTCTTACAAAAATTCGGCAGCCTAACGGTGTGACTTAAACATCAATAAAAATAAATTGAAGAAATCAAATAGGGTCTCTCATCATATGATCATAAAATATCAGTATGATAGATATATAGGTCATACCCTAACATAATAAAAAGGAATTCTAAAGACTTGACAAGAAAATGGAACTTGAAAAATGAGAAGGGTGAAAGAATCCCTTAAAAATTCAGCAGCCTAACGGCGCCACTTAAACATTCATAAAACAAAATGATGAGAGTAAGATGGGATATCTCATCATATTAACATAAAAAGGGAAGTAAGAGGAATATAAAAGAACATCCTCTAACATATGAACATGGAGCATAAAAGGAATGACATAAAAGATATTACTTGAAAAGAAAGAGAGAGGTCGGATCCTTTACCTTAAACGTAACTCTTAAAACATAATGGTTGGGACCTTGAGAGGCTTGAGGGTACCTTGGGAGGACTCCTTGGGAGATAAGGATACCATAACTTAGTTGATAATGGTTTTGGAGTCGAATTTATTTGTGGTGGTCTTGCTATTTATAGGGAAAGTGAGGGGACAAGGCATTAATGGCCAAGGGACACCTCATTGGTGGTTTTGGAAAAACCATGGGTTTGTCCATGGTATTTGCCCATGGTATTGGCCACTTGGGACACATCACACAATAATTCATCCCCTTTAGTATACCATCCCTTAAAATATCTCATGACATCATCATGACATATTTATGATGTCATTTAACATACTGAAACCCTAAAACTGCATTTTTACTATTCACTGAAAATTCATCTTTCTTAGAAAAATCCCAAAAATTTACCACAACATAATATCTATGCCCTGAGTTCAAAATTAAATCCCATTTTATAATAATAATTTTCTAAATATTTTTAATTAAATTTTTAAATAAAAACACTATTCACCCAAAAAAACCAATATTTGATTAACAATTTATGAAACCTTTATTTAACCATTTTATTGAATCACATTACTTAATCAAATTGTCTAAATTATATTAAAACATTCATTAAGTGAGATTACTAATCAATTTGGTCACATTACTAATCCTAAGCATAAAATCATTATTCATAATTTACTATTCATCAAAAATTAAGATGATCTTATCAGACTCCAAATTCCTTACTGAACACTTTTGCATAAGACCATTTTTTGGAAATCATTACAAATGATTAATTATTTAAGGTTTACATAAATATTTTAAAATATCCTTTTTCCAAAATTCATCAATAAAATACATCCTATAATTATCCGGACATTAGAAATTTCACAAACATCACTAAAGGAAGAAATCTCAATTTATTCATCCCAAAGGATTACACAAAGAAGCTACGGTCTCGTCACATAGCCCCTTATAACACCAGCATATGACCTAAGTGTAAGGTGTTCTATGGTGAGAGAATCTGAGGGAGGCTTAGATAAAATTTCCCTAGTAGTAATCTCTACTAACTTGAACTTCTCCCGCAGGCGTTTCTGTTCATGCTTGACACGCTGGAGTTCGGCTTGGGCATGGTCCAAAGCGAAGCCCAAAGATGCCACCTCCTTACCAAGATCTGATAAGTGGGCCTCATATGGTTCGAGTATACTGGATGAAGCCATCGACTCCTCTTTCTGCATTAACCATTATCATCTCTCTTAAAGCATTAAGAGTAAGTTAATATACTATTTAAAATGTTTGGGTCGTTACATTCTTCCCCCCTTAAGAAATTTCGTCCCCGAAATTTTATACTTGAGGCCTAGTTGAAAAGGTGATGGTAATTTTTCTTCATTGTTTCCTTAGGCTCCCATGTCGCTTCTTCATATTTATGATTCCTCCACAACAATTTCACAAGGTGGGTAGTCCTGTTTCATAGAACTTTGTCTCTATGGTCTAAAATCTCCACTGGATGCTCTCATAAGAGAGGTCATGTTCCAGTTGTACCACCTCTGGGTTCAGTACATGCGAAGGGTTGGGTATGTACTTCCTCAAGAGAGATACATGGAAGAAATCGTGAACTTGAGCTAGGTTCGGTGTAAGTGCTAGGCGATAGGCCACTGCTCCTATGCAATCAAGGATTTTATAGGGGCCAATGTACCTAGGGCTGAGCTTCCCTTTCTTCCCAAACCGCATGACTCTCTTATATGGAGAAATTCGAAGCAAGAATTTGTCGCCAACACCAAACTCTAAGTCCCTTCGATGATTGTCATCATAGCTCTTCTGCCGACTCTGAGCAGCCTTTATGTGTTGTTGGATGTTATGAACCTGTTCTGTCATCTCTTGCACAAGATCAGGCCCAAGAAGCTTTCTCTCACCCATTTCATCCCAACAAGTAGGAGTTCTACATATCTTTCCATACAGAGCTTCATAGGCTGCCATCTGAATACTCGAATGGAAGCTATTGTTATAGGAGAACTCAACTAATGGGAGGTGTTGATCCCATCCACCTTTAAATTCCATTGAGCATAATCTCAGCATGTCCTTGAGTGTCTGAATAGTCCTTTTAGATTGGCCATCAGTTTGAGGATGATAGGCCGTACTAAAATTCAATTCAGTATTCAGAAAATGTTGAAGACTTCTCTAGAATTTTGATGTGAATCTTGGATCACGATCAGAAACGATGGATGGTAGTACCCCATGCAGCCTCACCACTTCATTTACGTATATCTTGGCAAGTTGATCCAGAGAGAAATCTTCTCCAATAGAGATAAAATGGGCGGTCTTGGTGATACGGTCCACAATAACCAATATCGCATTGTTTCCTTTGGATGTTTTCAGGAGACTGGTTACAAAGTCTATAGTGATATTATCCCACTTCCATAATGGTACGGGTAGAAGTTGTAATACCCCCTTAGGAAGTTGTTGTTCTACCTTTACTTGTTGACACACCTGGCACCTTGTAGTGTAATCAGCAATCTCCCTCTTCATGTTATCCCACCAATAATGATCACGAAGGTCTCTATACATTTTAGTGCTTCCCATATGTATAAATAAAGTAGAGATATGAGCTTTATCCATAAGTTCTTTCTTTATATCGGTAATATATGGAACACATAGTCTTGTATAAAATTTCAATACACCTTCTTGATCAATATTGAAATCAGGGAACTTCACATCTTTTACAGCCTCTAACTTCTCCTACAGCAAAGGATATTCTTTTTGATCCTTCTTGATATTCTCTAGTAATGAAGGTTGAAAAATCATTTGGGATAGGGTTGATGATGTACCTTTCCTTATAATTCCCATGTCCAGTTTTACTAGATCTTTAATCAAGGGATCTCCTGGGATCCTCATTGTTTCTAGAACAACAGGGTCTTTCCTGCTTAACTTATCCGCAACTTTGTTTGCTCTTCCAGGGTGATAATGAATTGAACAATCATATTCTTTAATAAGATTGAACCATATCCTTTGTCTCATGTTCAATTCTTTCTGTGTGAAAATATACTTTAAACTTTGGTGGTCAATCTATATATCACATTTCTCCACAGAAAGATATTTTCTCCATATCTTTAGAGCAAAAACAACTACCGCTAACTCTAGACCATGCATAGGATAATTCTGCTCATGAATCTTCAACTGTCGAGATGTATAAGCAATTACCTTGTCATTTTTCATGAGGACACACCCAAGCCCTTTACGAGATGCATCGCTAAAAATAATGAATCCTTCTCTGATAGAGGGTAGTGTTAACACAGGTTCAGTAACCAATCTCTTCTTCAGCTCTTGGAAACTTTCCTCGCATTCATTTGTCCAAATGAAGTTAACCCCTTTTCAAGTCAAATTGGTTAGCAGATTAGAGAGACGTGAAACGTTTTTCACAAACCTCCTACAATATCCCGTTAAGCCAAGGAAGCTAAGAATCTCAGTTACTGTTGTGGGTTGAGGCCACTCCTCCACAACCATTGTCTTTCCAGGGTCAACCGAGATTCCTTCATTGGTTACGATGTGCCCCAAGAAAGACACTTGTTGTAACCAAAACTCACACTTTCTGAACTTTCCAAAGAGCCTCTCCTTCCGTAGAGTTTTCAAAATAACCCACATATGATCTCCATTCTCCTCACTACTTTTTGAATATATCAAAATATCATCAATAAAAACTACCAAAATGTTATCAAGGTAGTCCTTAAAGACTCTATTCATCAAATCAATGAAAATAGAAGGAGCATTAGTCAAGCCGAAGGGCATAACAGTAAACTCATAATGCCTATATCTTGATCGGAAGGCAGTCTTTGGAATATCTTCCTTCTTCACCCTCAGTTGATGGTAACCAGATCAATGGTCAATCATGGAGAAGAATTGAGCCCCAAGATGTTGGTCAAATAAATCATCAATTCTTGGAAGAGGGTATCTATTCTTCACTGTGATCCTGTTTAGTTCTCTATAATCAATGAATAGACTCATTGATCCATCCTTCTTCTTCACAAAGAGAACTGTTTCTCCCCAAAGAGACACACTCGGTCGAATAAACCCCTTCTCTAAAAATTCTTGGAGTTGTTTCTTTAACTCTTGTAACTCCACATTTTCCATTATATACGGAGTCTTTGTAATCAGTTGAGACTTGGGTATGAGTTCAATAATGAACTCTACCTCTGTTTCTGAGGGAGGTCCAGGTAACTCCTCAAGAAATACATCCATGTATTCCTGAACAATCGGAACATCTCCTATTTTTATTCTCCCTTTTCCTTCTTCATCATCACTGATTAACTCCATAAAGAAAGCTATAGGAGGTGCTTCTAGATAGGGATCAGTTTGGGATATCTCTCCTTGGAAGATAACTGTAGGTTGTTTATTCAAGACAACTCAGATTTCCTTACTTCTGAATTTTATCTTAGCATTATACTTTGAGAGCCAATCCATCCCTAGTATAACTTCGAATTCCAACATGGGAATGACTACTAGATTTGCGATATGATTGTGCTCACTAAAGTAAACACTAGAGTCTCTAAACACCGTTGATGCATGGATAATCCCACTTGAAGTCTTGACTGACAACTCAACCTCGGGCAGTTTGGGGATTGATACTATATTCATTGCAAACATGGAGGAAATAAAGGAATGCGTAGAACCAGAATCAAACAAAGTAGTTGCCGGTTTTGAGAGGAAAACAAGAGTACCTGTTGCCACATCATTTTGAGCTTCAACTTCAGTTGTTGTGATAGAAAAAGCCCGACCTTACTCTCATGGCCTTTGTTATGGTTGATGGTGATTCCCCTCCACTTCCCTTGGATTTGGACAAAGATTAGCATAGTTCCCAAGCTATCCACACTTGAAGCAATGGACTTCGAGATAGGCCAGAACCATCTTGCCTATGTCGTTAGTGTTGGGGAGTTGAGGCTTCACCTCACTACCACAATTCCGAGCAATATGGCCTCCTCTTCAACACTTGTAGCACTTTCCACTTCCAATCAAGCAGTTCCCCGGATGCTTCTTCCCACATTTATTGCATGTGGTAAGTTGCATTTTATTTCCACATCTTCCCTGATAAAAAGTCTTCCCTAAACTGGGCTCCAACGATCTCTTCTTGTCATTTGATTTATGAGACCACTGTGTCTCACCAAACTCTAGCTCGACTTTCATTGCACTCTGCACGATCTCCTTGTAGCTATCGTAGTCCCTGTTGGATAAATTCTTCCGCAGATGAAGTCTCAGTCCACTGAAAAATATATCAACCTTCCCACTTGGATCCATGAAGAAGCTAGAGGTATATCGTGAATGCCAGGTGATGTTCATCTCATAGCTTCCGACAGATTCGTTCTCCTTATGCTTCAGCTCGAGAAACTCTTTCTCCATTCTTGTTCTCATGGATCGAGGGAAATACTTATTAAAGAATATTCCCCGGAACTCTTCCCACTCCATAGCTTCCATCTCTCCTCTAGGCTTCGTGTTTTTGACCAGTAGCCACAACTGATCAGCTTCTCCCTCTAGGCGGTAAACAGCAAGGGTGACTTTTTCTTGTTCCGAACAAAGGAGTACAGAAAATATCTTTTCCACAGAGCTTATCCATTGTTCTGCAACCAATGGGTCAGTAGATCCACTGAATGTTGGTGGTTGTTGATGAATGAAGGACTCAACAGAGTGTTGTTCCCTTCTTGGTGAGGTCGGCCTCTCATCTTGATTCAAGTTATTACTCATAACTTGAGTCTGGTGGTTCATCATTCGCATGAATGTTTCCATTCCGGATTCCATCGGAGGGCTCTCAGCACATGGTCCATTGCGGTCACCATTTGCACGGTTCTTCCTATTCCCCTCTATTTTATAAAAGGATAAAACCTTAGTGAGAAACATATTTTATTTATGAATCTTTTAACTAAAACTTCATGCTTAGACAATTACATTTGTCTATAATTCCTTCATAAGGATTCATAAAAAGCTTTTTATTAACCAAACATATCCCCCGGGAATGTCGTAACCAAGAGTGCAGGAAGGCCCGTTATCGTGCACCAGTTCCCATTCAAGTCTAGCTCAAATAGGTGTTTTCGGGTTTTACCCCTATGTACATTTGGGCCAGAGCCGCCTCTACCTACTCGTATCCAGACATGGATGTATTTGTTTGATAAACCACTTACTCAATACTTACCAAAATACCAGAAAGTTTTCCTATATTTAAACTTTTCTATAGGGTTCTTCTTAAAGTTTTTATATCCAAATTTCCACAAATATCTAAACCATCCTTTGATTCCAACTATGGAATCCTGCCTTTTATAACATAAACTTTCATTACATTATACAAAACTGAGGATCTTTAAGGTTCAGTGTCTTGGAAACAAGGAACATAATACATGAAAAAAACATAAAACATTCTTCTTAAACACTTGAAAGGCTTATCCTTAAGTTCATCCTAGGTTCATTACTGCATCTCATAACTTGGGGACATACATCAAAAGAAAGGGTGAGCAGAAGGCCCATTAAGGGAAACAAGAGAAACATTTTACATGTGAACTTGAGATACTTCAATAAGGTAATGAAAAAAACATTAAGGCATAAGAAAGAAATCATGAGGCATATCATAATAAAAATAACGTTTTTCATAACTTGAAGAAGTGGCTACAACATTTAATATTGACAATCATTTTGTTTCACCAAGGTCCATCCCCAAGGTGTCATTAAAATTTACAATGTTTATTCACCAAGGTATCAGTCGAAAATGTCATATCTAGAGATTAAAGTCTTTACCCAATGCATTGGAGTGATATCTAGGGGCACCCTTGACATGTATTTATTATCATGTGATCCACATATATATCATCATAAATCATTTCATAAACAACCCATATATCATAAAATAAATGGGTTTCATTTCATAATCATAACGTTTTAAAAACTTCTTTAAAGACATGATCTTTATGTCACTTTAAACCCACAGAAAGGGAAAGCGGGTTTCATGTATGTAAATCCTAGAATTTAAAATAGAACATTTTGATATATATGTGAATACCCCTTTAGAAATAAGATCTTTGAGTATTCACATAATAACATAAAATAATTTTGAGAAAAGAGAGAGGCATTTTGAGACGAAAATTCTGCAGCATAATAGCTACGTTTTAGGGTTTTAGAAATTGTTGAAAAGAGAGGGGACATGGGTCACCCACTCATAAATTATCTATAACAATATTATAGGTATAGAATATAAAGTATATGAATCATGATAATGAAATTTTAAGGACATACCATTTGAAATGAAAAACATGGAAGTAAGACAAAAATATGATTTCTCTTATAAAAATCCGTTAGCCTAACGACGTCACTTAAACATCAATAAAAATGAATTGAAGAAATAAAATATGGTCTCTCCTCATATTATCATAAAAGATCAGTATTATAGATATAGATATCATACCCCAACAGAATAAAAATGAACATGAAAGACTTGACATGAAAATAGAACTTGAAAAATTAGAATGGTGAAAGAATCCCATAAAAATTCAGCAGCCTAACGGCGCCACATAAACATTCATAAAACAAAATGATGAGAGTAAGAGGGGATCTCTAATCATATGAACATGAAAATAGAAGTAAGAGGAATATAAAAGAACATCCTCAAACATAATAACATGGATCATAAAAGGAATGACATAAAAGAGATTACTTAAAAAGAAAGAGAGAGGTCAGATCCCTTACCTTAAATATAACTCTTAAAACTCAATGGTTGGGACCTTGATAGGATAGAGGGCACCTTGGGAGGACTCATTGGGAGATAAGGAGACCCGAACTTTGTTGAGGATGGTTTTGGAGTCGAATGGATGAGAGGAGGCTTTGGTAATTATAGGGAAAGTGAGGGGACAAGGCATTAATGGCCAAGGGACACCTCATTGGTGGTTTGGGCAAAACCATGGGCTTGCCCATGGTATTTCCCCATGGTATTGGCCACTTTGGACACCTCATACAATAATTCATCCCCTTTAGTCGACCATCCCTTAAAATATCTCATTACATCATCATGACACCGTTATGATGTCATTTAACATATCGAAACCCTAAAACTGCATTTTTTACTATTCACTGAAAATTCATCTTTCTCAGAAAAATCCCAAAAATATACCATAACACAATATCAATGCTCTGAGTTTAAAAATAAAGTCCATTTTAAAAAAATAATTTTCTAAATATTTATAATTAAATTTTTATATAAAAAACACTATTCACCCAAAAAAATCTAATACTTGACTAATAATTGATAAAACCATTATTGACCCATTTTATTGAATCACATTACTTAATCAAGGTGTCTAAATTATATTAAAACATTCTTTAAGTGTTATTACTAAACCATTTGGTCACATTACTAATCATAATCATAAAATCACTATTCATAATTTACTATTCATCAAAAATTAAGTTGATCTTATCATAATCCGAATTCCTTACTGAATACTTTTGTAGAAGACCATTTTTTGAAAATCATTACACATCATTAATTATTTATGGTATAAATATATATTTTAAAATTTCCTTTTTCCAAAATTCATCAATAAAATACATCCTAAAATTATCCAGACATTTGAAATTTCACAAACATCACTAAAGGAAGAAATCTCAATTTATTCATCCCAAAGGATTACACAAAGAAGCTACAGTCTCGTCACATAGCCCCTTATAAAACCAGCATATGACCTAAGTGTAAGGTGTTCTATGGTGAGAGAAACTGAGGGAGGCTCAGATAACATTTCACTAGTAGTAATATCTATTAACTTGAACTTCTCCCGCAGACGTTTCTGTTCAAGCTTGACACACTAGAGTTCGGCTTGGGTTTGGTCCAAAGCGAATCCCAAAGATGCCACCTCCTTCCCAAGATCTGATAAGTGGACCTCATAAGGTTCGAGTCTACTGGATGAAGCCATCGACTCTTCTTTCTGCATTATCCATTAACATCTCTATTAAATCATTAAGAGAATGTTAATATACTATTTAAAAAGTTTGGGTCCTTACACACAAGAGATACTATGTAGGTCATGGGTGTCTCTTGAAGAGGGTTCCTGGTTTGAGAAATGTTAGTCCTAACCTCATGGAAAAATGTGAATGGATCAATAATTTTTTACTAAACCAAACTATACAGTTGGCACACAGTTTCCACAACCATGTGGCCAAACCATGGGGGTGTTGTATGAGTCTAGTGACAGATGCACAGTTTGTGCATGGTTTCCCAAACTATGCAACCAATCCCCGTGGAGTGCCCAGGTTCATTAAAATTTGAATTATACTTTATACTGCATATTTTTTTAACCCTAAAACACCCTCTCTCTCAATCATTTGAGATGTGTGGCCCTATGGGATTTCATGCATTTTTTCTCACATCTCCCCCTCATTCCATGGAGAGATCAAGTGGTTTCTTCATGTATTGAGGCCAAATCTTCAAGGTAATATTTTCCTATCTAATTCCTATTCCTTATACTTTAAATTTTCATTTTTGTTCCTATTATCCTTGGCCTCTCTATACTAGTAGTCATATTTCATTGGTAATAAATTATGGGTTTTTAATTCATAAGGTTCCTCATGGATGTTCACACTTTAATAGACCTTTTTAGAGTTGTTCTGTGTTTTCATTTTCAAAGCAAAGTGAGTTTGAGGTTGGATCCCCTATGCATTGGCCTTTGAATTTAAAGAATCATTAAGTTATCATCTTTATCACCTTTTTTAGTATTCAATACAATTGTATGATAGGTATAAAAACTATTTGATACTTAATGAGGTGATTTTATCCTAATATTGGATTGTAATAAATTGTTTTTTTAATCCTTTAACTATATGTGTTTGATTAGATGAATGCTTGGTCCAAATAAATGTGATTCTAATTTAAAATGGGGTTTTAATTCTTTTTAAAATATATTATCACTCAATGGTTGGGTGTGGCCTATTTGGAACCTAAGAAGTTGTTTCCTTCGAAATCTCCACTTGAGATGTATCTCATACCTTGATGGATGTTAATGTGAATGGGAGGTCCTTGGAATGGGACTCCTCTCATGTGTTTATGGTTTAAAGGTAAGGGGATATCCCTTAGGGTGATTGGGGGATGATTTTTTGTTATGTTCATTTTGTTATGTATTGTGTCAATTATAAATATATTTTTGGTTGAATGGAATTTCATAGATCACACCCACTTTATACATGAGATGGGAACCTAGCACAGATCGTTGATTATCTGAGAATTTTTATTTTAATAGCCTCAGATTATGCTCTTCCTAATAGCCCATAGTACAAATTTTCTATGCATTGGGATTCTACCACTCAGTTAGGCCAGGTTGGGTATGACTGTAGGAGAGTGGTGTTGATTACATCAAGCACCCCAACATGAAGGATCTTGTATTGTATGTACTACATTATTGCCTATGCTCCTAGGTATTCTCATTTTTTGTTCAATTGAACTTATTAATCAATGGTGGATAACATAGGTACCTCAGTAGATTTGGCTACATGTGTGTTGTCTTCCATTTTCCTTATTTTTATATTGTTCTGATCCCTTTTTATAGTGTATCCATTTGGTAAAATATAATAATTAAATTATACACATTTCATGGAATTTTCATTGATAATTTTTTACACTCTTTCCCGTATTTTAAATTAAAAATTCATTCTTCCCACTCACCCTTTCTTTCTCTAATTTCTTAGACTCTTTCTTTCAGAAAAGAAAACCCCTTAAAATTATAAAGGAAATGGATCGTTATTTTTTCCCTAAAATGAAATATGTGAAATCATATTATATATATATTTTACTTCAAACCTAGAATTGAGAAATATTTTGATTAAAGGAAAGGCATTGGGAACAGATTATTTAGGTAGGCTTGCTGAGATTAATTAATCTTGTATGTACCTTCGTTATTTTTCTATCATATGGTGTTGATTCTAGCTTGATATTCATATTCATATGTGATATTGGATTTTTGGACTGGAGAGTAACCCATGGGGTCACATGGAGAATTAGTTGTCATCTAGTTCTGTTTGGTTTTATTTATATTTAATATTTAGTTGCATCCTTCATTCCTTTTTATTTAATTTTTGTTGATCTTATGTATTCCATTAATTTAATTATTTATATTAGGTGAAATCATTCCCACTATTACAATATGATTCCCCAACAGTAGTTTCCATCCTGAGAGGATCGGGAACTCCTCATAGGATATGTCGCACGCCATCTTGGGTGACTGGATTAGTGTCGAACCTAGTTGGTTCATGACAATGAGGCACTAAGATATTTTCATCAGTTTTTTATAAAATGGGGAGACAAGATTAATTTTTTTAGATATTTAGTTGTTCATATGATGGAAATATGCAAGGAATCCTAAATATCCAATTCCCTTTCATATAAAAAAATGTTTATTTTCAATATTGAAAGCTAGAGTTTTTATTCTTGAATAAGAATATAAATTGAATAATTGTGGAGGATTCTTCCTAAGTCCAGTAACATGTCAATGGATGAGAGTAAAATAATACTTGTAAAACCCTAATATTTTATATGATAAGTTCTTTTTAATCTCTTGAATATCTTCTATTGTACGCTACACCTCGATTATCTTGCACTATACACGACACCATATTAGCTTTAATTATACACACCACCAAAGGTAGATTTCACTACACTTAACCCTGACCTGGCTTGCATTACACGCAATCGCGACCTTCCTCGATAGAGTGTGTTGTACGCATTACCAAGTTTCACTAAACAACGATATATTATTATAATATTTTTATGGACTAGCCGTTATGAATATTATTAGCTACATTTTAAATTTTATAACATTATTATTCATCTTACACATTTTCTAAAACATGTTATGTGAACAAAATAAATTTTTCAGGTAAAATAAGTATTTTTTTTAAAAATGCAGTTTTTCTGCCTTTTGATGGCGCACCCACATTAAATCTAGTTTTTGACATGATTATAAGTTTAATTTGAAAAAATAAAATTATTTTTTGTGATTATGATATAAAAATTTACTTTGGATAAAATTCTAATATTATTCTGATAACTTTCATATTTTAATGAATAGTAAAAACACGCTATATTTTAATTAAAAACAACTTATTTCATCGTAATAATTTATATGGTTAAATTATAATATTTAATGGTTTTACAGTATAAATAGAATATATTTTTACCACTTAATATAATTTATGTCATTAACATTGATTTTACATTGAATTCATAGGTAAAATCATTTTAATCTTTTGTAATGTTTTAAACAAAAACCAGTTTTGTTTCTGCAACGGGATTAATTTAAATTTAATTTCTGTAACTTCTGTTTATTGAATTTGGAAAAACAGATTCCATATTTGGAATCAGTGGGTCCAAATTATATTAATAGACTACTTTTTAATTTTGGGCATTATGAATAGTAACTACGGTAAATTTTATTTACCATAGTAAAAGGTAAATCGGGTAATTAAGGGTAAATATAATATTATACAATTACCTTAACACTTGTCTTAATACAATTGGATTATTATATATAATCCTAAGTCATATTTTGGTCGAAATGGAAACCATTAGAACCCACTGGGAGGTGATTAAGACCTTTAGTTTATTTTATTTAATGGAAAGTGAAATATGTCTCACTCAAACTTTAATAATAAAAGTATTATTAATATAAGGTTATACAGAATATAAATTCGGTTATAAATACTAATTTGGAAGCTAAAATGTTTTTCTTTATCATGATAATTTATTTTTAATTTTTAAGAGTTATTTAATTACCTTATTAGTTAATACATTAATGATGGAGAAATTATTTAATTACTAAAAAAATCAATAATATCATTTTTATTGAATTATTAATACACATTAAAGGGCTCAAAAACCTGACCAAAACATATTGTTAGTGTATATATACACCATAATAATTCAATTACAGAATATAGGACCGTTTGGAGTCATATAAAAGTGATTATGACACTTATATTATTTTATTTTATATGATGTCAAAGTAGTCACCTTCATAATTTAATAAATATAACATTTTAAAATTTGGGTTTTTTAGAAGATAAATCCGACTAAATGTATTATTATGAAATATATAAGATTTATATTTATCTTATTATTTATGTTTTAATTTTTATGCAACAAATAAGTATATTTAATAATTATACAAAAATGTTGTAGTATTTATTTTAATAAGAGAAATATCAAATAAATGCTATTAAAAATAGTAAACTAAATATTATATGTACTATTTAATGTTCTCCACTAATTATATAGATTAAGTTGACATTTTAGTAACCTATTAAATATTTTATTTTGAATATATTCTTTGTGTGGATTTAAGTTAAATTCAAAAAAATGAATAGTGTCAAAATTGACACTATTGTTATTTTATAAAAAAAATATTATTAAATTGTTTAAAAATCACAAAAATATTTACAAATTATAAATTGAAATTTATATAGTCTAAAATGTCATAAATTATCTAATTGTGTATAATTCACAGCACATAGTAATTATTTATAATAACTTAAAATTTAGAATCTTATTAGCACAAATAAAAGTTAATAGATTAAATAAGGATAAATCAAGTTGATAATGTTTAAAATAAATTCCCTACATGTCTCGATTTTATTTTTTGATTATATTAAAACCCTATCTCATCTAATCTTCGAATATGAGTCATTTTTGGAGGTTCTTTAGTGGGGTCATATTTATTATAAATTAATATTTTTAAGATTTCTAAAGGTGCCCCTCTCCTCCCTTATAAAAAGGGAACCCCTTCCCACTTCTCTTCACAAACTTTTGAGCTGGGAAGCTAATCAAAACCCTACCCATTCCTCTTATCTACTTCCCTAGAAACATTCTGGAGGTTCTGGCGTTCTCAAAAGTCCAATTCTACTTCCTTAAGAGAAGGCTTAAAGGAGGTGCGTCGAAGAAGAGGTAATCTCTTCTTCCGATTCTCTCAAGTTTCTTCCTTCTTCTACTTCTTCTTATTTAGTTGTGTCATTATAAATTAATAAAATCAGTATTATTTATATACTTATATGTTATTATAAATATTAAACAACCTTATTTCACCTTTTATCCATCCTATGGAAAATTAAATCATTGCACATGCGTACGTACGAAATACCCTCTCAACGCTGTGGTGTAATCTGTTTTCGACCACCACCATACTTGGATGGGTATAATGGTGTAAATAAATAACTATATATTATTATTGTATAGTTATATTGATTCGGATATATTATATATACACTTCAATACAATTCCACGATCATTGGAATGATATCATCGCTCGTGCGTACGTACGGACTACCGTCTCCATGACGCGATGAGATTCATTTTCCATGTTGACCATTCATGAATGATTATAAAGTATATATAATGCATAATAATGAAATATATTAGATATTGAATCTACTGTTTTTATTTATATATATATATATATATGTTATCTACTTACTTCCATTCAAGTCAATAAAGAAAAGAAAATAGTGTTCATGCGTACGTACGACCTACCGTCTCCATGAACGGTGTGTTTCATTTCATTTATCTATAAATTATATATATATATATATATATATATATACTGAATATATATGATATATAAATCATTTTTTACATTCTGGAAGTAAGTAAATCATTATATAAGTAATAATAATATCAAGAAAACAAGTCCGAACACGTACGATAGGTGAAACAATTTTACCCAAAACTCTAGTTTAACATGGAATTGACAAATGAACGGGTAATATAAATACCTAAGTGAACCATATATGATATAATAACAATGAATATGATTCTCTAATAAGTCAATGACATTATTTAAATCATTATACAGGAGTTTCGGAAACATACGAAGCATATTGGACATAAGGTAAGGGATAATTATTCCAATCTCATTCTTATCCGAGATTGTTTATTCGTAAGTATTTACTGGGGTTATATTTATCATCCATGTCCCTGATTTCTAAAAATGGTTTCATGTATGTTTAATGTCCTTTTTACCCATTTTTTACTTTTACTACATGGTGTGTAAGGAATATTTCTTTTACGAGGTACTTTTTGACGTTTCTGGAAAAAGTATGAGAAAAATGTTTTTTTAACTTATACATCATGAAAGGATTTTTACAGTTTTATAAAGCCATTTTTTCATGAAGCTTCCTCCAAAAGATTTGATGACTATTTTCAAATAAATACTTTTATTTTAAAAATGCATGACATTTTTTTGAAAGGAAAATGATTTTAAAGAAGAAAGAATATTTTCCTCACGAATTCATTTCAAGTGTTTTATCAAAACCATTTTCTATATAAGATGACATTATTTCATATGTATATGATTCAAGTATAATGTCTCTATGATTTACATGGTTTTACGTTTCTTATAATGAAATGATATCCATTTATTTTATATGGATTTTGTGATGATGGGATGATGTTTATGAAACCTTTTTTATTCGTTGGGTTATTATGATTGATTCATGTTTATTTTGTCGAACAATTAAGAATGGTTTCATTATGAGATGGGTGGGACCTATATCTCCCTACAATTAATTGGCTAAAGATTTATATCTCATGAGATAGACATGGATGAAATGATAAGTTAATCTGGTTCAGTGATACAGGACTAGAACGAGGAGTGAGCTCGATTCAGAAAGGGACTTTGTCCACTAAGATGGACTTGCCAGCAATGCCTTGGAAACTATGGAAATCATAACAAGTTCTGAATGGTTTCCATAATTACATGATTTATTCCCATGCTATTTTATCAATATTGATGTTCCTTTATGATATATGCCTTATGTACTTCCATGATTTATGTCTTTTCTCAAGATTTTGATGTTTAAATTTCATGTTCAGGTTTTTCCTTTCAAATGTTTATGGATTTTTTTATGTTCTCTATGTTTGCCCTTACTGAGCATTTGAGGTCACCCTTTTTATGTTTCATTTTCCCAAGTACGTAAATAAATGTTTTAGGTAAGGAAACAAAAAGGGGAAGATCGTTATGGTAGATGTTGAAGATATTTCAACAATATTAGAAGTTTATATTCCATGTTTCCAATGATACTAAACTATTACTGTCCATTGGTGTCTATTTTTTTATGTATTAAGTATTTCAAAAAAGTAATGTAATTTCCATGTACGTCAATATTTGGGTATCTATAGTTGGTATTAGAGGAAAGGATTAGTTAACCTTTATAAACTAGTATGCAAAAACTTTAGTGAGATCCCTAGAGATATTTCTAAGGTATGTCTAGGGATGTCCCTAAGGTTAAGTATAAGTATAGGTTATAATCCTAGAATTACTGTAACAATCTTAGAATTAAAAATAATATGTTAGATACTGAAGGTACCCCCCCCTTTATTATGTTGTTTTCCCTAGAATGTTTTTTCCTCTCATGATATTCTTTTTGGGTTTTAGACGATGGCTGGAACCCGAAGGAACCATGTTGATAAATGTAATGGACAATGCAATGATTGTCCTCCTGAACAACCAAATGTGATGGGAGATAGAGTTAAAATCTTATTGCTATACTTACACAAGATATGAATCATTCTGGACTTCCAAATGCGTAGGGAAGGGAACAATATTCTAATGAGTCCTTCATGAGGCAACATCCACCTTCTTTCAGTGGGTCTTCTGATCCACTTGTTGCAGAACAATGGATCAGTACCATTGAAAAGATATTTTCTATACATCTCTGTTGAGATCATGAAAAATTCATTTTGGCTGTTTACCATTTAGAAGGTGAATTATACCAGCAGTGGACTTTAATTAAGAATACAATGCCCCGAGATGAAGTTCAATCCATGGAATGGGATGAGTTAAAGAACTTATTTTTCAATAATTTCTTCCCTCATATTCATCGAACAAAGATGAAAAATGATTTCCTTGAGCTTAAGAAAAAGGATGATGAATCTGTTGGTATATTCGAGGTGAATTTTATAAGGCTTTCAAGGTATGCATCTGGATTTATCATCCAACTTGAAAGTAAAGTTGATCGATTCTTCAGTGTCTTAAAACCAAGTCTTCGAAGGGAATTATCTATAAGAGACTTCAATAGCTATAATGAAATTGTGCATTGTGCTATCAAGGTAGAACTGGAAGTTGGTGTTACATTTCCATCTCATTCTTTTGACAAGAAACGAAATATGGAGTTCAAGGAGAAATCTCATAACAATGGTGAAAATAAGATGAATGTTTATTTATTCTCAATGTGTGGAAAGAATCATGGTGGAGGTTGCCTAAAAGGTACTAGAAAATGTTTTAAGTGTTGAAAAGAAGGTCATCAAGTAGTTTATTATCGAAGTAATGGGAAAAAGGTTGCTAATGATGTGAATAGAGAAAAGACTACAGAGAACTCTCCACCAACACTTCGATGCATCAAGTGAAAGGAAATAGGTAATTATGCAAATAAATGCCCTAATCCAAGGGTTAGTGATGATCAACATGAGTAGCCACTTAAGGAAAAGGACAAAGGGACGTCACATGCAATCACTACTGGAGATGTTGAATATGGAAATGATGTGGTGGAATGATTAAGTGTTTATGTAATCGGATTCCAAAATAATGTTGTATATAGTATCATGGAATATTGGAATATTTATGTATTGGTCCATTATGGTTTTCTATAAGAATATGGTACCGGTAACCATGAAAAGTGATTGAAATATTTTTTGAAAGCAGATGATAAGCACATAATGAAGGGATAAATAGAAAATGAAATGATGTCATGACTCATAAAAGGAAAAAGTTATATCATGGTTTGAGTATATAGAAATTTTGGGATTTTGGTATGTGGAAAGAGTTACCTTTCGACAGCATTCATGTTTTAAATAAGGTTCTATGATAATTTTTGTTTCAAGAGAACACATGATTAAGGAATTCACATGTTTAGAATGTGACCAACAAGATATATCGTATGATAAAATGATGTTACTCACGTTCTTGTTATGTGGAATTTCCAGTAATAATTTTCTGTATAATATCAGATTGGAAAGATGTATTTTGGATAAGTCTAAAGATTGGAAAGGGTTATGTCAGACATCAGATAGTATTGTTTAAGGCTAGGACTTTTGTTGATATTATTGTAGGAATGTTATTATAATGTAGTTTTAGAAAAAGGGACAACCTTCATGATGGGAGAAAACCCGTCACGTCGGACAAGACTGTGGGAATCGAACCCACAACCAAAGTGAGACAGGCCTTTATCGCCTACCACTGGCCTACAGGAAGTCCCTGGTTAGTATAAACTAGTTTTATTATATTAAAAATTATGATATATGAAGTATAAGTCCATATATGATTAATCTCACTATAGATGGACTTATGTATAATTGATAAATTTTTCTAACCTTTTGTTTGGGACAGATGGAATGACCTATCATTCTATCACATGATCAGCTAACACTTCACAAATGACAAATTAAACTTCATTTCATTAAGAGATGAAGTTGAAATTGTCCAAGGAATGACTGATGGTGATATTGTACCAAAATCAAGTAAATATTTCTTTTTCAATAATTCTTCGACTTTAGTGAAATGATCTTGAATACAAAAAAAGTTGTCCTAATTTCCTTATATCCGATGAATCAGATGGTACCTTAGATGATCACAAATTTATGGCTTTGTGACTGTTGGATTTATCATAGCCATGTCCTCTACTACTCTCCATCAGAACTTGATGGTTAGATTTCTCTTCCATATCCATATTTTCACATATGTTCTCCAACGTGGAAAACCAGTGATGAGTCAATTTGGGTAACCAATATGTTTCATACTTCACTTTTTAAAATAAAGTTTTTGTATTCCTTTTTACGATGTGGGTTTCTATTAAAACATTTGAGTAGTAAACCATTTATAACTCGGACGAATTTCGAGGGAGAAATTCATTTTAAGGGGGGTAGAATGTAACACCCTGAGATTTTATATGATATATTCTTTTTAATATCTTTAATATCGTCTATTGTATGCTGAAACAAGATTATCATGCACTATACGTGACACCGTATTCACTTTCAGTATACGCAACACCAAAGGGAGATTTCACTACACGCAACCCTGGCCTGGCTTGCATTATACGCAATCGCGACCTTCCTCGATAGCGTGTGTTGTACACAATACTGGGTTTCGCTAAACAACGATATATTATTATAAAATTATTATGGACTAGCCATTATGAATAGTATTATCTACATTTTGAATTTTATAACATTATTATTCATCTTACACATTTTCTAAAACATGTTATGTGAACAAAATAAATTTTTTTGGGTAAAATAAGTATTTTTTAAAAAATGCAGTTTTGCCGCCTTTTGATGGCGCACCCACATTAAATATAGTTTTTGACATGTTTATAATTTTAATTTTACAAAATAAAATTCTAATTTGTGATTAAGATATAAAAAATTATTTTGGATAAAATTCCCATATTATTCTGATGACTTTCATATTTTAATGAATATTAAAAACCCGCTATATTTTAATTAAAAACAACTTTTTTCATCACAGTAATTTATATGGTTAAATTATAATATTTAATGGGTTTAAAGTATAAATAGAATATATTTTTACCATTTAATATGATTTATGTCATTAGCATTGATTTTACATTGAATTCATAGCTAAAATCATTTCAATATTTTGTAATGTTTTAAACAAAAATTTGTTTTCTTCGACAACGGGATTAATTTTAATTTAATTTCTGAAACTTCTGTGTATTTAATTTGGAAAAATTGATTCCATATTTGGAATCAGTGGGTCCAAATTATATTAATATACTACTTTTTATTTTTGGGCATTAGGATTAGTAACTACGGTAAAATTTATTTACCATAGTAAAAGGTAAATCGGGTAATTACAGGTAAACATAAAATTATAAAATTACCATAACACTTGTATTAATACAATTGGATGATTATATTTTGTCCTAAGTCATATCTGGGTCGAAATGTAGTCCATTATAACCCACTTGGAGGTGATTAAGACCTTTAGTTTATTTTATTTAAAGGAAAGTGAAATATGTCTCACTCAAACTTTAATTATTAAAGTATTTTTAATATAAGGTTATACAAAATATAAATTTAGTTATAAATACTAATTTGGAAGATAAAAGTTTTTTCTACCATGGTAATTTATTTGTAAATTTTAAGAGTTATTTAATTACCTTATTAGTTTATACATTAATGATTCATAAATTATTTATTTAGTAAAAAACCAATAATATTGTTTTTATTGAAATAGTAATACATATTAAAAGGCTCAAAAACCTGAAAAAAACATATTGGTAGTGTATATATACACCATACAAATTCAATTATCTAATATATGACCTTTTGGAGTCATATATAAGTGATTATGACACTTATATTATTTTATTTTATATGATGTCAAAGTTGTCACCTTCATAATTTTATAAGTATAACATTTTAAAATTTGGGTTTTTTAGAAGATAAATCAGACTAAATGTATTATTATGAAATATATAATATTTATCTTCATTCTAGTATTTTATTTTTAATTTTTATGCAAAAAATAAGTATATTTAATAATTATACACAGATGTTGTAGAAATTATTTTAAAAAGAGAAATATCAAATAAATGGTTTTACAAATATTAAAATAAATATTATATGAACTATTTAATGTGCTACACTAATTTTCTAGATGACTATGACATGTTAGTAACCTATTAAATATTTTATTTTGAATATATCCTTCTTTTCGATTTAATTTGAATTCAAATAAATGAATAGTGTCAAAATTGACACTATTGTTCTTTTATAAACATAACATATTATTAAATTGTTTAAAAATCACAAAAATATTTAAAAATTATAAATTTATATTTATATTTTCCAAACTGTCATAAATTATCTAATTATGGATAATTAACAGCACATAATTAATTAATTATAACAATTTATAATTTAAAATCTTATTACCACAAATAAAATTTATTAGATTAAATAAGGATAAATCAAGTTGATAATGTTTAAAATAAATTCCCTACATGTATAAATTTTATTTTTTGATGCGATTAAAACCGTATATAATCTAATATTTGAATATGAGTCATTTTTGGAGGTTTTTAATTGGGTTTAGATTTATTATAAATTAATATTTTTAATATTTCAAAAGGTGCCCCTCTCCTCCCTTATAAAAAGGGAACCCCTTCCCACTTCTCTTCACACCCTTTTGAGCCTTGAATCTCAGCCAACCCCTGCCTATTAATTTTCTACACTTCCCTAGAAACATTCTGGAGGTTCTGGTCTTCTAAAAAGACCAACTCTACATCCTTAAGAGAAGACTTAAAGGAGGTGTGTCGAAGAAGAGGAAATCTCTTCTTCCGATTCTCTCAAGTTTCTTCCTTCTTATACTTCTTCTTATTTAGTTGTATCAATATAAAGTAATAACATCAGTATTATTTATATAAGGATATGTTATTGTAAATATGAAACAACTTTATTTCACATTCAATCCATCCTACGGAAAATGAAATCACCGCACGTGCGTACGTACGAAATACCGTCTCCACGCCGTGGTGTAATCTGTTTTCGACCACCACCTTACTTGGATGGGTATAATGGTGTAGCTAAATAACTATATATGATTATTTTAAAGTTATATTTATTCTGAAGTATTATATATACACTTCAATACAATTCCACGATCATGGGAATGATATCATCCCTCGTGCGTACGTACGGACTACCGTCTCCACGACGCGATGAGATTTATTCTCCATATTAACCATTCATGAATGATTATAAAGTATATATAATTCATAATAATTAAATATATGACATAATTAAGCTACTGTATTTATGTAAATATATATTTTTTTATCTACTTACTTCCATTCAAGTCAATAAAGAAAGGAAAATTGCGTTCATGTATACCTACGGCCTACCGTCTCCATGAACGGTGTGTTTCATTTAATTTATCTATCAATTATATATATATATATATTGAATATATATTATATGTAAATAACTTTTTACATTATGAAAGTAAGTAAATCATGATATAAGTAATAATAATATCATGAACAACAAGTCCAAACACGAACGATAAGGGAAACAATTTTACCCAAAACGCTACTTTAACATGGAATTAACAAATGAACGGGTAATATAAATACCTAAGTGAACCATATATGATATAATAACAATGAATAT
The DNA here is from genome assembly GCA_963277665.1 of Viscum album. Lineage (NCBI taxonomy): Eukaryota > Viridiplantae > Streptophyta > Magnoliopsida > Santalales > Viscaceae > Viscum > Viscum album. The sequence goes on along the minus strand of OY728150.1, from coordinate 844,567,777 downwards.
TATTCTGTAATAATTCAATGACATTATTTAAATAATTATACAGGAGGATTGGATATATACGAAGCATATCAAACATAAGGTAAGGGATAATTATTCCAATCTCATTCTTATCTGAGATTGTTTATTCGTAAGTATATACTGGGGCTATATTTATCATCCATGTACCTAATTTATAAAAATGGTTTCATGTATGTTTAAAGACCTTTTTACCCATTTTTGACTTTTACTACATGGTGTGCATGGAATCATTCTTTTACGAGGTACTTTTTGACTTTTCCAACAAAAGTATGAGAAGAATGTTTTTTAACACATACGTCATAAAGGGATTTTTAGGATTTTATAAAGCCTTATTTTCATGAATCTTCCCCAGAAGATTTCATAAATATTTTCTAAAAAATCCTTTTATTTTAAAAATGAATGAAATTTTTTTGAAAAGAAAATGATTTTAAAGAAGAAAGGATATTTTCCTCAGGAATTCATTTCAAGTTTTTTTATCAAAACCATTTTCCATCTAAGATGACATTTTTTTCATATGTGTATGTTTCAAGTACAATGTCTCTTTGATTTACACGGTTTAAATTTTCTTATTATGAAATGATATCCATTTCTTTCATATGGATTGTGAGATTATGGGATGATGTTTATGAAACCCGTTTTATTCGTTGGGTTATTATGAATGATGCATGTTTATTTTATGGCACAAGTAAGAATGATTTCATTATGAGATGGGTGGGAACTATATCTCCCTCCAATGCATTGGATAAAGATTTATATCTCATGAGATAGACATGGCTAAAACGGTAAGTTAATCCGGTTCAGTGATACAGGACTGGAACAAGGAGTGAACTCGATTCAGAAAGGGACTTTGTCAACTAAGATGGTCTTGGCGGCAATGCCATGGCTACTATGGAAATCATAGCAAGTGATGAATGGTTTCCACAATTACATCATTTATTCCCATGATATTTTATCAAGATTGATGTTCCTTTGTGATATATGCCTTACGTACTTCCACGATTTATGTCTTTGCTCAAGATTTTGATGTTCAAATTTCATGTTCAATATTTTGCTTTCAAATGTTTATGGATTGTTTTATGTTCTCTATGTTTTCCCTTACTGAGCATTTGAGGTCACCTTTTTTATGTATTATTTTCCCCAGGAATTAAAGAAAGGTTTTAGGTATGGAAACAAAAAGGGGAAGATCGTTATGGGAGATGTTGAAGATCTTTCAACATGATTAGAAGTTTATATTCCATGTTTCCAAATAGACAAAACTATTACAGTCCATTGGTGTCTATTTTGGTAATGTATTAAGTATTCCGCAAAATTAATGTAATGTCAATGTACGTCAAGAATTGGGTATCTACAAGACCCATGGATTAAAAGGATGGTGCTGGATAATGATAAATATTATGAAATTTTTAAGTCATTTAATTATACATGTGGACAAAGAGATATAGTTGACCCTATCTTGGAGCCTGATGAGGCTGAATAGTGTACTTTAGATGATGAAAACGATTTGTGTTTAAAGTTAAAGAATCTATTTATAAGGAATAAGAGTTGGATTCTATTTCATTGTATGAGTATAGGGACCCTAATGTGGCAAAAAACCTCAATGAATCATATAGTTCTATTAATACACCTTTTAACCTTACCACTAGTGAGAGTTATCTAGATTAAGATGATGAAATAGAAGAGACTCATGTATCTAATGGGGATTAGTTCGAGGGATCTTATTCATAGATGATTGATGATATTGTTATTCATTCATATCCTACATTGAATTATGATACTGGTAGAGATAATTTTGAGATGTATAGCCATTTTTATACTACCACTGAGTCTAATAGGTTTTCCAATGGAAAGTGGCAGGGAATATCTTTATCTTCTTCTAAAAGACAAGAAAATGGTGATAGAGAAGATCCAGTTTTTTTCAGAATTCCAATCTTCTATAATACCTATTGATATTGTTACCTAATTTAGATATAAGGATGAAGAACTATATAATGGGGATAAATATCCTATATAATCAAAGAATCAGTTAAAATCATTTGAATTAGATTATGATGATGATATGGTAAGTCCACTAGAGCACGAGGAACCTACTTTTTCTGTTGATAAGAGGGATTATAAGTGATCACTTCAAGATAAAATTGATTAACATTGTCATGACCCGTCCTTGGGGCCCGTGTCGTGACTACCCCAAGCCCGCCTTCCATAGGCCAGGGGCTGGCGACTAGCACCAAAGGCGTAAAATCCCGATAACTGGGAAGGCATTGCCTTTATAAAAGAAAACAAGCACCACAGAGTACAAGAGGAAGAAGTAAACACTAAGTAAAAACTGAGTACAACAGTAAGTGCGGAAAGTAAAAAGGGGCCGGAAATACAAGCCCAACTATAAAGTACAACTCGAAAGGGAAAACCGCAACTGAAAAGTAAAGCTGCTACGCCGAGCTGGCCACTGGAAATCCCACCTGAAGGGTGGGTACAGATAGCTCCTCTGCTCCTTAGGTCCCACCGTCCGCTCCGAGTATGTCTCGCCCAGTGGTCCACCTCCGGGCACCGCCTCGTCGTCACATCCACCTCTGGGTACCGCCTCTTCGTGAGGTCCTCCTCCGATACCAATTTGTCACGACCCGCCCTCGGGTCCGTGCCGTGACTACCCCAAGCCCGCCTTCCATAGGCCAGGGGCTGGCGACTAGCACCAAGGCGTAATTCCCGGTAAAAAGGGAAGGCATTGCCTTTGTAAAGTAAACAAACACCACAGAGAAAGCAAGTGGAGAGTAAACACTAAGCAAAAGCAGAGTACAACTGGAAGTGCGGAAAAGTAAATGGGCCAGTATACAAACCCAAACTGAAAGTAAAGTACAACTCGAAAGGGAAAACAGCAACTGTAAGTAAAAGCCGCTACACCGAGATGTCCACTGGAGATCCCACCTGAAGGGTGGGTACAGATAGCTCCACTGCTCCACGGGTCCCGCCGTACGCTCCGAACACGTCCCGCCCAATGGTCCACCTCCAGGTACCGTCCTGCTCTGCAAGCCTCAGCCAAGATCAACGTTGTCCGTCGTCTGCAACCAACACAACGTAGTGCGGGCATAGCCCGTGCAGGGGTGAGTATAAGATACTCAGTAGGGACCCCGAGACCCCTGTAGGTCTCCCGAAATCCACAAAGGATAAACCACAAAGAAAAATACAAACATGAAGTAACAACCGACAATGCTTAGGTATATGCCCATACATATACCTAAGTCATCAATTTCAAATACGCTCCAACCTCCGAGCCCAAGTACAACTCAGTCCACACAGGAAAGTAAATGTATTCCACACAGGAAAACAAAACGTATTCCACACAGGATAGCACAACACAATCCACACAGGAAAGCAATTAGGATTCAGCTCACACCAGGATTTTCATTATCAAAACCGTAACTGCTGAAGAGCCCCATCTCTGAAGTGTACAGTGGTCCTGTCATGACTCTGAGGTACTGCTCACTAACCTAAGACTGCTGAAGTACTCCTCCTGTCGAGTACCGCGGGTCTGCTGCCAACTACCAGGCGCTCCGTCCGCTGAGGGTCTGCTGCCAAATACCGGGCGCTCACCCAAATAGCCTACAGAGGTACTCCTCCAGTCGAGTACCGCGGGTTTGCTGCCAACTACCAGGCGCTCCGTCCGCCGTGGGTCTGCCGCCAAATACCGGGCGCTCCGTCCACTGGGCTAGTCGACTCACTCCATGTCAAGTCGGTTGAGCAGTCTTCAGGTCTCAGCCAGCTACACGGTCTCCGTACTCCGTATGCTCGTCTCCAGAATCGTGGGTCTGCCGCTACAACCAATTGCACTACCTCTATCGAGTAAAATAGAAGGTTCATCTCACACAGGTATACTTCTTCGGATGACGGTGAAGATGATCATTGATCCATCTAAGTTGTCGGACCCACGAAGGATCGATAGGTACTAACCCCCGCAAAGACCCACACAGGATCGTAGCACTGATCTACGTAGGATCGATGAGTGCTGTAGTCGTCATTGTCGAATCCACACAGAATCTCTGTACTGTCGTCGTCGCAGTCACAGTAGCAGTAGCAGTAGTAGTTACAGTCGCAGTCGCAGCCAACACTAGGGTTCCCGCACACATCAAGCTCGTTCGGAGGGTCCGCTCCACGAGCCGAGAGGCTGATACATCAACTGTCACAAAGTCCAGAGTTGATGTATCCAAAAGTTCCGTATCGTCAACAGGAACTCAACGCAACAGACGACGCGTCGATCGGATGCTCGGTCTGAGAGTTATTGGCATTTTCGTCTCCGGGGCCCGGTTGGTTTTTAAGGAAAAACCAACCTGACCGTACTCCACCTGCGTCCAAACCTCGGGCGGAGTTTTCCAAAACATCCGTCTCACTAAGAGGAATACAACAAAGCTGACGGCACGTCAATCGGACGTTCGTAGCTCAAGATATGAGTGTTTCCGCTCCGAAGGTCCAGTTGGTTTCGTGTACGAACCAAACGCACCGTCTATTGCGTTGAGACCCCTATGACATGGCGGTCCTTTGAGATACTTATTCATGGGACTTTGAGATACTTGGAGTATCGACCTGTAGCTCATGGAGCGGACCCTCCCAGTGACGAGTGTGCAGAGTACGGAGACCGTGTAGCTGGCTGAGACCCGACGACTGCTGATCGAACGACTCAGAGTGTTACAGAGGTGCGCTTGGTTGTAGCGGCACATGGGAGCGCTTGGTTGTAGCGGCAGACCCACGACAGATTTGCGCTTGGTTGTAGCGGCACATGGGAGCGCTTGGTTGTAGCGGCATACCCACGACAGAGTTGCGCTTGGTTGTAGCGGCACATGGGAGCGCTTGGTTGTAGCGGCATACCCACGACAGAGGTGCCCTTGGTTGTAGCGGCACATGGGAGCGCTTGGTTGTAGCGGCAGACCCACGACAGAGGTGCGCTTGGTTGTAGCGGCACATGGGAGCGCTTGGTTGTAGCAGCTGGCCCGCAGTACTCGATGGGTGGAGTTCTTCAGCAGTCTTAGGTTAGTGAGCAGTACCTCGGAGTCGTGACAGGACCACTGTACACTCCAGAGACGGAGCTCTTCAGCAGTTACGGTTTCGATAATGAAAATCCTGGTTTGAGCTGAGACTTTTGACCTTGTGTTTACCTCATGATTGAGATGGGTCACTTGCTAACTTAGGTATATGTATGGGCATATACCCGGGTAGTGGTTATCTGTTGATTTCACAATCCTTGTGTTTCCTCATGATTGAGATGTGTTACTTGATAACTTAGATATATGTATGGGAATATATATAAGTAGAGGTTATCTGTTGAGGTCTTCTTTGTGGTTATCCTTGTTGGTTTAGTGAGACCTTGAGGTTCTCGGGGTCCCTACTGAGTATTGTTATACTCACCCCTGCACGGGCTATGCCCGCACCTCGTTGTGTTGGTTGCAGACGACGGACAACGTTGATCTTGGATGAGGCTTGCAGAGCAGGACGGTACCTGGAGGTGGACCATTGGGCGGGACGTGTTCGGAGCGGACGGCGGGACCCGTGGAGCAGTGGAGCTATCTGTACCCACCCTTCAGGTGGGATCTCTAGTGGACATCTCGGTGTAGTGGCTTTTACTTACAGTTGTTGTTTTCCCTTTCGAGTTGTACTTTACTTTCAGTTTGGGTTTGTATACTGGCCCATTTACTTTTCCGCACTTCCAGTTGTACTATGCTTTTTCTTAGTGTTTACTTTCCACTTGCTTTCTCTGTGGTGTTTGTTTACTTTACAAAGGCAATGCCTTCCCTTTCGAGTTGTACTTTACTTTCAGGTTGAGAGTTAGTTTTTGGGAGTTTAGAATAAGTTAAATAAAAATTTTGGATTACAAATTTTTATTTAAACTTGTTGGTTAACTTCTCTCAAAGGAAGTTAGGGGTGGGACCCACACCCACTTAACCTCCCTTGAGAGGATTAAGTGTGGTGGGGCCCACACGAACCCTAAACTTTTCATCTTCTCTCAAACTCCCTTAACCCCTCTTTAAATGACATGACAATTGTTATTTAATTTTGGAGTTATCCTTTTTGAATTTCAAACCTTTGAAATTCTTTTGTTAAGTTTGTGAATAAAATAAGCTCTTATCTTATTTTGTTGGGTTAGAACTCTTTAGCCATCTTGTGAGGATTTGAGAGCTTTTCTTTCTTCTTCAAACTTTGACGAAGAACGCTCAAGCTTGACGAAGAACGGTCAAGCTCCGACGAAGAACGCCGCTCCTCTCTTCTTCGTCTTCCGTGTCAACGAAAGGGAACGCCGCTTCCTCCTCGGACTTCCTTCATCGGCATACGAAGTTTCGCCAACGACGTATCTCTTCGGGCGTATCTCTTCGTCAACGGATTTGACGAACGACTACCGCGACGCCAGACCTCCGCGACATTGTCTTCCGCGGGACGTTGACAAATCTTCGAACCTTATACCCAAGGTAGGGGTGGTTGTTAATTGTTTATTTATTTATCCCTGTTCGTGGTTCTAGCGTGACTAACGTGAGGTTTTTAAATATGTGTTATTGTTTAACGTGAGGGGGCCGGACCGCATGAACATGGCCGAACCCCCTCCTTCGTTCTTGATGTTTTATATTGCGGATGAAACAAGGTGGTGAGGTGCCGTCGCACCACGCGGTTATTCGCCCGATTATATTGCGCGGCGCCATCGCGCCGCGCCGTGGAAGAATCATCAAGAACGTGACGCCGGCGCGCCGCGTCGAGGGGAATGGAAGGCGCGGAGAAGGGGCGCGGTGCCGTCGCACCGCGCCGGACGACGAACACCGCGGTCGGTTTCGGGCCGCGGCGAGATGGGAAGACCGGCGGCACGCCGGGCCGCCGGCGTCGGAAGCCGGAAAGGGGACCGGATTTTCCGGTCCGGTTGGAGAAAAACCGGCCGGCCAGGTGGCCGACCGGAAGGTCAAAGGCCGGGGGAATTTACTTTCCCCGGCCAGCTCAAAACCCCCCCTCATTTAAGAGAGGGGGGCGGTTTCCTTGAGGGGGGCAGGTGGCCCCCCGGTTGCCTTCAATGCAGGCCCCCACGAGGGGGGGCCGGTCTCAAAAAAGGCGCGGCTCTTAAGCCGCGCCGCCTTGCTGGAAGCGGGGGCTTAGCCCCCCGCGCGTGACCGTAGCGGCGCCAGGCCGCGCCGCCGCGCCGGTCCGCCGCCGCCGCGCCGGTCCGCCGCCGGCCGGGCCGGGTCGGCCCGGACCCAGACCCCCCCCCCCCCCCCCCCGTTTTCGAGACAACTTCGGTCATTTGGCCATAACTTGAGCCACGGACCTCCGATCGACGAACCGTCTGCGGCAACGCGATCCTTGGATCGAGACGGTCGTTTCGGTATACTATACTCAAGGCGCACCTTCTTTTTCGGGAGCCTACGTGGTTAAAACTCCGTAGTTAAGCGTGCTTGGCTTAGAGTAGTGATCAGGATGGGTGACCTCCTGGGAAGTTTCCCAGGGTGGGTGTGAGACGGAAAGGCTGATATCTTTCAGACTGGACGTCCGATTGACGAACCGTCAGTGGCGATGCAATCCTTGGATCGAGACGGTCGTTTCGGTATATCGCACTCAAGGTTTCGGATTACTTTGATTTCGGCCGGGTTGGTTCGTACACGAAACCAACCGGACCTTCGAAGCGGAAACGCTCATATCTTGAGCTACGAACGTCTGATTGACGTGCCGTCAGCTTTGTTGTATTCCTCTTAGTGAGACGGATGTTTTGGCATACTCCGCCTGAGGTTTGGATGCAGGTGGAGTACGGTCAGGTTGGTTTTGCCTTAAAAACCAACCGGGCCTCGAAGACGAAAATGCCAATAACTCTCAGACCGAGCGTCCGATCGACGCGCCATCTGTTGCGTTGAGTTCCTGTTGACGATACGGAACTTTTGGATACATCAACTCTGGACTTTGTGACAGTTGATGTATCAGCCTCTCGGCTCGTGGAGCTGACCCTCCGAACGAGCTTGCTGTGTGCGGGAACCCTAGTGTTGGCTGCGACTGCGACTGTGACTACTACTGCTACTGCTACTGTGACTGCGACGACGACAGTACAGAGATTCTGTGTGGATTCGACGACGACGACTACAGCACTCAGCGATCCTACGTGGATCAGTGCTACGATCCTGTGTGGGTCTTTGCGGGGGTTAGTACCTATCGATGCTTCGTGGGTCCGACGACTTAGATGGATCAATGATCATCTTCACCGTCATCCGAAGAAGTATACCTGTGTGAGCTGAACCTTCTATTTTACTCGATAGAGGTAGTGCGCTTGGTTGTAGCGGCAGACCCGCGATTCTGGAGACGAGCATACGGAGTACGGAGACCGTGTAGATGGCTGAGACCTGAAGACTGCTCGACCGACTCGACTTGGAGTGAGTCGACTAGCCCAGTGGACGGAGCGCCCGGTATTTGGCGGCAGACCCACGGCGGACGGAGCGCCTGGTAGTTGGCAGCAAACCTGCGGTACTCGACTGGAGGAGTACCTCTGTAGGCTATTTGGGTGAGCGCCTGGTATTTGGCAGCAGACCCTCAGCGGACGGAGCGCCCGGTAGTTGGCAGCAGACCCGCGGTACTCGACAGGAGGGGTACTTCAGCAGTCTTAGGTTAGTGAGCAGTACCTCGGAGTCGTGACAGGACCACTGTACACTTCAGAGATGGGGCTCTTCAGCAGTTACGGTTTTGATAATGAAAATCCTTGTGTGAGATGAATCCTAATTTCTTCCCTGTGTGGATTGTGTTGTGCTATCCTGTGTGGAATACGTTTTGCTTTCCTGTGTGGAATACGTTTACTTTCCTGTGTGGACTGAGTTGTACTTGGGCTCGGAGGTTGGAGCGTATTTGAAATTGATGACTTAGGTATATGTATGGGCATATACCTAAGCATTGTCGGTTGTTACTTCATGTTTGTATTTTTCTTTGTGGTTTATCCTTTGTGGATTTCGGGAGACCTACAGGGGTCTCGGGGTCCCTACTGAGTATCTTATACTCACCCCTACACGGGCTATGCCCGCACTACGTTGTGTTGGTTGCAGACGACGAACATCGTTGATCTTGGCTGAGGCTTGCAGAGCAGGACGGTACCAGGAGGTGGACCATTGGGCGGGACGTGTTCGGAGCGGACGGCGGGACCCGTGGAGCAGTGGAGCTATCTGTACCCACCCTTCAGGTGGGATCTCCAGTGGACATCTCGGTGTAGCGGCTTTTACTTACAGTTGTTGTTTTCCCTTTCGAGTTGTACTTTGCTTTCAGTTTGGGTTTGTATACTGGCCCATTTACTTTTCCGCACTTCCAGTTGTACTCTTCTTTTGCTTAGTGTTTACTTTCCACTTGCTTTCTCTGTGGTGTTTGTTTACTTTACAAAGGAAATGCCTTCCCTTTTTACCGGGAATTACGCCTTGGTGCTAGTCGCCAGCCCCTGGCCTATGGAAGGCGGGCTTGGGGTAGTCACGGCACGGACCCGAGGGCGGGTCGTGACAAACATGATCATTTGGAGCCTTTTTTATTTATGTTACCTACTAGGGAACCTAGACAAGTTGATTCTTACTTACCCTGTTAAGAGAGCACTCGTTCCCCTTCTTTAACTCCTCCTTATTGTACTTATTTGAAAAAAGATGATCTGGATGCATTTAAGTAAGATTTGTTAATAGATCTTAATGGGATTCATAGATCCTCATCCACTCAAGAAACAATCATCAGTGATGTTTACTGTGGGTTGATAGTTTCTTTGATGATTTTTCATCTCCAACAAAGAATGTTGATCAAGATAACTGATACAAAAATAGTGAATAATGGGCTAGTATAATAGATGGATTATATTCCAAGCACTACAGAGGAGCATAATGATATTTTTACATGGAATGATATCTCTCTTCTAGAGAGTCTGAAGTCTTTCTCTACTCCTATAACATCATATTCTAGATCTCAACCACCTTTTTCGCCTTCTTTAGTGGATTTTGATTTTATCGGATCTATAATGAGTGATGGTCTATTTTTTATGGTGGTTTATCACTTTACTTCTCATAAGAAAAATATTTTATAGAATAAATATATTGGTGATAAAAAATTTAAGATGGTTATCGAGTTCATAAATGTGGATAAAAGTGAAAAAACAATTACTAAAGCAATTATATATTATATATCAAAAATTTATACCTAGTATGATATTATTTATCATTTTCTGTTCTTGGAAGAGAATTTTTAAATTCCTCCTATTAAAAGGGCATTCATGGAGTTAGTGACCCAATTATAGAACATTAAACCCCTGATGATGTTTTTTATGGAATTCATAGATTAATTGTTTAGGAAACGGAGAATGGTGGTTGTTTGATAACTCAGTTTGTGGAGATGATGGATCCATTTTTGTATAACACTATGATTGTTGCATTGAGCCTCCTACAAACACTTTTAATACACCCCTTTTGTCCCCTTTATCATTTCCCTTAATGTAAATCTATATTCATGTAAGTCCTTTTGGACTTACCCCTATTGAAGTTTTGAGGTATCATAACTCCATCCAACTCATTTTAACTATCTCCCTCATGTTTGTTTCCCTTGTATGGATCCCTATACATGAATTATCTATGTGCATCAAGATTCCCATATATGGTGTCAGTAATAAAACCTAGTAGGACACCACTAACTTGTTCTTAATAAGCATGCACTTGTATAATAGGTGAATTCTATTACATAAAGAAGTAAAAGAAATCATAAATAATTGTACACTAAGTATATGTGTGCTAATCAGGACACCATGTTCCTCGAACATATTTTATTCATCTCTATACTAGTTAGATGACCATAAATATAAAAAATAATCAAGTTATTTCCACAAGGATGGGAAAACGTTTCTCAAAATCCTCCACGAATACTGTCAACATGCTACATGGAATTTTTTATACATCGGTTGTACATGCTACTCAATATCATCAATAAACCAAGTAAATGTACTGTCCAATGCCCTATATTCATTGAGCGTCTCTATATCTACTAGGCATCAATTAAACATGCTAATTGGAATTCACTAAGAATCACTACATTGCATTTGGGCCCAATAACACCATTGTCACATATTGGGCACACTCCCCCTCTATGGGATAATCATATAATGATGGTGTAATTGTTTTGATTAGAAAAAAGAAACACCTATAATGGAATGGTAATTTTATATAATCGGGAAGAGAATACATATTAAAATCCTAGCTTGAAATCATGAAAACGATATCAAGATACATAACATGTAATCAAAATCTAATATATTAACATTATAAATATGCTTACTCATGGAATAATGAATCATTAATAAGTCTCAATCGCAAAAAACGCGCCCATGATTGACGTAAAACAAACATAAAAAACAAGACATGTCACAAAAGTATCACTTAAAATAAAAAATAGTATACAACATCTCCAAAATTTAAGGAACTTCATACCATCAGGGTTCTAGTAAATTAATCCAGATTTTTTCAATGAATTGAAGGAAGAACAGTCTTCCACACTCATGGATGAATTTTTTAATCAATAGGGAATTCAAAAGTGGGATATATTTCATTGAAGATATAGATTTTTAAAGTGATATATAATAATATTTCATTTTTTGAAGGTTATTTTAGAATCACTTACCTCATGGAGTTCATCAACAAAACTAGTTCTAAGGTATATCAAAGGATAGGATGTACAATTACCATATCCATTGTTGATTCAAGAATGAATCATGAATTCCAAATTAGTTATAGAATAATAACATAGGTCTAGATAATTAATATCAACCCTCCATGGGCCCATAAATAAAAAATATATCAAAGATCAGAATAAATAAGAAAAATATCTCAAGATGGTCTATATATGGAAACTTACCCAGAAACATCCACCATTTTTATGGAATCTAGATTTGGTCAAAAGGATTACGTTGACATGTAGATACGAATTACAATTTTCCAAAGGATCACTAATGAAAAAAAATAATATAATTGATACTCTATCCAGAAGAGTTCTAGGCATATTATTTATAAATACATACCCATAAAACATTTTTAATTGATGGTAGATATTGATTTCATCCACAAGTATCATTAAAAAGATTGACCCACTTCTAATATTTGTATAAAAGAATAAACCATCATCATATAATCAAAGAAACATCAAATCCATCATATATCCATGCTCATTTCTGAATAAGGATGAGGAATTTGAGGTATATCAAGAGAAAAATGTATGGTCTAGTGTCACCAAAATTACCCATCCTTGAAGAATCAAGGGGGGTAAATGGGGGATATCTGTAAATAAGATGGGAGGTCTAAAATATGAAGTATCTTATTTAGTTTTATAATTGGGAAATAAACAAGTTCCAAATAGAATGGGAATTAAATATTTTGGGTTTTAATTAATGCACCCTTGGACTAGCCGAACCGGTGAGCCAATGGGACTCTCTGATCAGAAAGGGTCACCATAATATGCTCAATGGGCTGGGAAGAAGCACTTGTATTTTTTAAGAACTCCAGCTAGTAGGTGTGTTCTATAAAAAACTTCAAACCTATAGCAACTCCATTAGCTGGCCGATGGACTTTTAAAACCACATTATGGAAAATCATACTTGCATATCTTCCACATTATTTTTTCAAACTCCTTGTCACTAAAAAATGACCTCCTAAAGAACATTAAAATAGAATAACTAAAATATAATGATAATTTTATAATTTAAAAAACTTGTACATTGAAATAAGTATGGATGTTAAAATTATATTCCTAACTATAAAATTTCAAATGGTTATATTGGTGTTATACTCCCTCTAAACATAAAAAAATTCCTTAATTAATCATTCCATTTATTAACTCTCATCTATATATATATTTCATTTTAAAAAATTGGGTTGTATGAATAATTTTGTTTCCTTTTTTACAATATTTTTTACAAGTATAATTATTGTAGGAGGATGAGAAGATCAAAATTTTCCAAATCAAGATATATTGTTTTTATCTTATTATTTTCACATTGTTATACATTCAATTATATTATATATATTTATTCTAAAATATTATGTTCTATAATAATGATTTCTATTTTTTTAAGTTATGGTTCCTAGGTTTTATAATATAATACACTATAAAATATGATACATATTTATATTGAAGGTAAATTACACATATAAAGTAATAGATATTTACCTTTTACCCCCATTTAGAAATTACATGCTTCAAATTCCATTTCATACACAACAATAAAAAAATAAATGGGTACAATTTTTTATTTAATCTTTATGTTACGATGTTTCGTGTTATTAAATATTTTTTGTCCAAAGTAGTTTTACAAGGTGAGCTATCATGTCATGCATAACATTTTATCTATGATCTAATATCTTCATTATCATTTCCACATAAGATATATAATCTTTATATTGTACCGATTTTTTATTTATTACATGTGAGGGACCTAGTATGTACTTCTCAATATAAATTCATGGAACACATCACGAACTTGATATAGTTTTGGTGGGATTTCTATTCGATAGGACAAAAATATAATACAATGAAGAATCTCCAAGGAGACAATGTATAGAGAAATTAACTTTCCATTATTCCGAAATCTCATACACACTTTTATTGAGTTATGAAAAGTGACAAACTATCTCTAAATTTAATAATAGATGTAATTTGGACTATTGTTTGTATTACATTTTTGTTGACTCAATAATTTATTGACATGTTTCTGAATTGGTTTTTACCTTCACTACTATTTCATCAACTAGTTTAACAGTCAATATATTATGTTCTCAAGATTTATCCCAATATTTTTTGTTTATAAATTTAATCCCATATAGGGATTTATAAAGAGACCTCTGAATTCTTGATTTTATTTTATTGTTTTATAAGAACTCAACTATAGGAAGATGTTCATGTATACCGTATTTGTAGTCTATATAGTAGGATATCATCATTTTTACATGTTTTATATAGTAATTTATGGTTGGTCATTAGTATGATGATGTTAGTTCATACATATGATCAAATTAGTCTATATAGAATATTAAATTGTTTACCAAATCACTGAGGTGAATCTCACATCTCAACCAGATTCAATAGATTGTTTTACTCTAGGAATCCTCGCTAATTATTGAAGTATAACTGTTCATGTTGATCTAGTGAGAAGTCCTATCTAATGGAGGTAAAGTGAGAGGTATTTATAGGACTTCTGACTTCAATCTATATTTAATTATTTCCTATAAATGTATTTGGATGGGCCATAACAAAATCCATAGCGATGTTCTCTCATTTCCATGTATGTATAGGTAATGGTTGAATCATCCCTTGGATATTTTACTTCTTTCATTCAGTTTTTCATATACCAATCACATTGATGTATATTAAAAATATCATTCATCATATTTTCTCACTAGTAGTGCTTATAGAGACCACTATATATCTTTTTTAATTTCTTATTTCTCATGATTGATTTTCTATGATCATCATTATGAAGATAATTCATTATATTAGGCTAATATTATACATATAATCTTGTATCAAATCTTACAATTTATTATTTATAAATATTAAAGACATTGAAGTTCTCCTTTATTATATAATCCGCCTTATTTTGTATATCCATATCCTCTCTTTGATAATTTTTTATATTCTCTAAAACTGATAGTTAATTAATCATTTGACTAAAGATAGATTTTTATTGTACTTTTATTGTTCCTATGTCCATTATTTTCCTGACTCATAATATTTTAACAATCTAAATTCTCATAATTGATATGTTTATTGAAAATGATATAATCATAATTTTTTCCCTTTATTCATCTTCCAAAGATGAAAATGGAATGAGAACATTATACTTTATTATTATTACACAACCTAGAAACTAATTTGATTTATCACTCTAGATAAAAAATATATTCCCCACAAGTTGGTAGTGTGATTAAAGTTATAGTAATTAGAATATAATTCAATTCCATAATGATCTCTTCATATTCATCTGCCAATATAATATTTATTCTCTTCAAATATGGTTGATTTTTTGGGTTTTCCAGTATAACAATTTCAATGTAACTTTTGAGTCCTGGAGATATCACCATGCGGATATTGAATAAGGATATCTCCTCATTAACATTATTATTTTCCCATTCTAGGAATAAACAAAAAATTTCTCGTCTCTGACACATGATATCTTTTTTGTATGGCTGACATCGATCAAATTCATCCCATGTTTCATCTTCTTGATCTATGGGCATCACCGCAAACTGGATTTAATGGAATCATGATAGACACTTACTTTAACCAAGAATTACCTAAGACTATATCTTTGGATATCTAAACTATGGTTATAAATATTAGTTTCCTATTATTCCACTCATCTTATAAGTGGTCTTTGTGGTTGTTTGGTGGGATCACATTGACTTTAAAAGTGAGGATGGTCAGTGGGATGGGTTATGTGACCTAATTTTTGGACCATAGTGTAGTGGATGTGGGAATTATATTTGGTGGTTTTTTTTATCAGGAATCACAAAATTAGGAAGCATTTGTGCGAGGACATGAGGCATTAACATCATGGTCCATATAGGTTGAAGTACAGAATGATGGAGGAGAGGGATGATGTTAATGGTGGTTCTTGTATGGAGTCAGGTGACGAAAGAGTCATAAGTCTCATAGGGGTTCTCTATGTTCCCCGGATTTTGGTCTGTTAGTTCATTGGGATTTCACTTCATTAGGATTACAGGTCCTGTATTTGACTTTTTTAATGGAAATTATATCTAGTTCAATATTTTCTAGTCCTCTAGGATTTTTTCCCTATATTTCATGTAATAGGTCTTTTCTTAACCCCATAAAAATTGGGGTACTATTTTTTGTCTTTCTTTCTAATAATGGTGCGTGTGACCAAATTATTTAAATTAAAGTTATGTTAATTTTCTCAAAAAATATTAACAATATCCATATTATCAAATGAAACTAAAGATATTTGTTACAAATTTTGGTCTGTTCGATTACTTAATTAACTATATCCAAAATTTTTTTTTAGTATACTTTTCAAATAACTTAACCATTATAAATGTATTTAACATAGTAATAAAATTTTTCTCAAGTTATACTTTGATTTTAGAGGATATGTTAATATCATCTTATAATTCGACAAAATATTTTTCAAGGTAATATTAAAAGAAAATATTCATCAAGTCAATCTGAACTGATAGATAATTTTTTATTCTAAATGTCTTCACTATTAAGTAATACTATCAAATAATTTTAGTGAAAGGGTGTATTAGGAATGTCCTCATTTTTTAATTACAATTTCTGATATCCTAATTGAAGATCTACTTTATAGAAGTATTGGGGCCCATAGAGCTGATTAGAGTTTTCATCAATTCATTGTTGAGATAATTGTTCTTTATCGTGATTTGGTTGAGTTTATGATAATCAATATAGAGATTCATTAAACCATCCAAATTATAGATTAAGAGTATTAATTCACTCTGTGGTTTAGAACTTTGGAAAATAAGACCCTTTCTTAGTTTCTCTTGTAGTTTCTTTTTAGTTATTCTAGATCAATGGGGTCCATTTTTTATGGACTATTTGATATAGGAAGATCTCCATATATACATTCAATGGAAAAGACATCCCTTATTTCGAGGAATAATAATAAACTATTTCCAGAATATATTAGTATATTCTCAAACTATGGGAATGGATTTAGGGATTATCAACTCCTTTGTCTTAATATTTTTAATACGATATGATTTATATTAAGGAATATATATTCATGATTGAAAAGTATTTTTTAAAAGATACTCACTATTATCCTTACACTTTTATATAATTTGAGAATGATCTGTGATATGTAAGGTGATTTCCTTATCCTAATTGTTGATTTTGTCACTATATGAAAATATATAATACATTCTAATTATAACATCAAATTATAATAAAGAGATTATAAAAAGATTTTTGGTTGTATTATTCTCATAAATATCAAATAAGTAATTGCCATATACATGAGGTGTAATAATTTCACCACGGGTTGTTTTCACTGATAACTCAAAATCCATGTCATAAGGTTATCTTTGAATATTTATACTAAACATATATGATAGAAAATAATGTGTAGTTGAAATAGAATATTTCCCATTCATAAATGAATAAGGATTGTACCTATATCTACATTTTTTTCATGATCCACCTTGATCGTAGTGATAGCATAAGCATGAACTTTATCATTAGGACATATAGGTTATTTTCATTAGATATCATTGATGATCATTAGATTAATTAAATTAATTGAAAAGTTTCTATCTTAATTATATTTAAAACATTAAAATATTGGAAGATGATTGATATGAATCTTATTTTCTCTGATCATGTTATTTATCTTCTTTGTCACACATTGACATTTATATTCATAATTCCCCTATTATACACACTTAAAGAATAATAATATTCCTTAATGGTAGATTCTTATGTGCTTCTTTCTACACTTATGACATGTAGGAAGTTGTATTTTATTACTTAGAATTGATTTACCCATTTGACCTCTGGTATTAATCACTATTCACCTATTATTATCTACATATCAATGAGACCATTAGGGAGCATTGATCTCCATCTCAATATTAGAGAAAAGTCTTATTATTTCCTCATATCTTCCAAAATATTAATTTAATAAATCTCTTTTGAAGACTCAGGTCAACTCCACTAAAAAAGTAGTTATCCTAAATTTCAGGGAAATTGATAAACCTAGAGGCACACCTTGAAAGTTGTTTGATGTTTTATTTATAAAAACATATTTATTCTTCATCATGTTTGATGAATCTAAGAAAATTACCCTCATTTATAAGATAGATATTGTAAAAAAATATTTATTGATAAATATTTTCTTGAATTCATACCACATCATTGATTCAATGTCTTTCATGGGATTAATATTAATGATCAGTGTTTAAAAATTATATTATTATCCCACTAAGAAAAAAATGATCAACAAAACATTATCTTGCATATAGTGTTAATGAATAAATAATATATCTTTAATATATTTAATACATTGTTTTGAAATTAGGGTGTTAGAAGATCCACTAAAATTTAGAGGATTTTTTCATATAAATAGTTGAAATACAACATTTTCTCTCTTTGGTGGATAGTGTTTTATATGATTAAACTTGTTATTCCTAACATGAGTTAGTTATGAAAGTAACATCAAAATTTTAAAGATGTAACCAAGGGATTTATTATCTTTTTTTTCAATTTTTCAATAATTTTTTGGTTATGGAATTTAGTCAGACATGGAGGAATTTTATGGATCCATACTTTAATGATTCATAAGGGTGAGTTAACCTTCATGAAATAGTGAATCCATAAAATGTAATTTTATCATGAATTATACTAATATTAGTATGAATAAACCTTGGATGAAGTTTTTAGAGTTGGAGAAGGCCTGGAGTTTGTTTGAGTATATTTTGAAATCATTTGAATAAGTCTAGGATTTTGGTGATAAAAGTAGAAAAATAGAAAATTATCTGATTTTATGATTTTGGTTTTTGATAGTAAACATTTCATATATAAATTCATTTAAGGCTTCATGGGAGATCATCTGACATTAAGATGGAAAATAAAATGTTTCTTCCAAACCATTAATAATATGACTTCTCTATTTAGTGTATGAATTGATTTGATCAAATGGGAGAAAAAAATTTGTGTTCCCATGATTTCACTTCAAAGTGTATTAAAATCACCCTTATCAGATGACTTTAGTATCATTAATTGTCATTGAGGTATTAGACAACGTTAGATCATATATATTATCTATATTAAATTTAATCCATTCCAAATTATGTAAATTAAAATGTTGAAATAAATTATATAGGGAGATAAAAAATGAATACATTACCACACTGTGGTGTATTATTAGTGAGTTATTTGGTCACTATAGTGAATTCTAGAACCAGGAGTTATGATATGTGTCATTAAATTGGGTGTATTTCATAGATTTAGTGGTTTCATTAATCATTTCGTGGTTATGATCCACCTAAAGGAAATGGTGATTTAGAGCATGGCATGTTTCATAGTTAATGATTGTTTTTAGGTAAGTTTCATTCCATAGAATATGAGAGACACGTTTCAATGTATGAATCCAATAACATAAGGAGGGATATAACTAATTTATTAAAAGATAAGAATTTTTATAATTTAAATAATGGAACCCACTGTAGTCTTCCATAGATTTAGATTGAAAGATAGAATCAAAATAAATATGAGTTTGAAAGATGAAATTATATTATAAATATATTTATCAATTTAAATGAGAATATGTAATTAGTATTCTAATATCAAAGTATTTATATATTTATAAATAACAATTAATTGTGAAAATAAAACAATTCCATTGAATAAAGTTCATGTTCACAATCAGAGAGATCATAAATACTAGGCATGAATAATTATAATAGCCAGATACTTTCTACTATTAGATAGAGAAGAAGATTCTTTAGTAGGGGATATCTTTTACTGACGAAGTATATGTACTTTTATTTTTTAAAGGAGTAGGGAGAACAATGTCAATTAATATATAGAACATGTTTTGAGAATAGTTGTGTTGATTGCGATTATTTCATGTTTATGTTTTGAATGTTATATCACATTAGTGAACCATATAATGTACATTTATAAAGGAATATAATTTCCATTTGGTGTAGAAAAACCATGGAGTGGAATGAGATCATTCCAAATTTGGATCACTATATGAAGAAGAAGTTATGGTAGGGGTGTACAAAACATCTGGTGAATATAAAACATTGACTGGATGTTTAACCAGTTTCATGGACAAAGAACATAATGGACTATATGTTAATCATACTAGTGTTTTAAATAGTGTAATAACATTAATATATAGGGACCAATCCAATATTGAGGTATAAAAATAATCATGACAAGGAGTATCTATTTATGTAGAACTTTGTATGTCCTGCGTGTTTTTCTCATTCATATTTGAAAAATATATGAGGTGAAGCTGTGAGAAATAATATTGTATATTTTAAATCATAACAAGTTTAAGAGGATAAATTTTGAATTCAAAAATAAATATCCCTGAATCACCTCTCATTCATAGTGTTTAATTCGATCTGGGGAATCACAAGTGGTATCAAAGTGAAGTTCTCTATGAAGAATCATAAATTTTATGAGATATGAAGAATATAATACTATTTAATAACTGGGGGTTTCCTACAGTATATATAAAAAATTATTACATATGGATGAATATGATTCTATTGTACCACTAATAACTTGGATTAGAAGTGAGAGATGTTGTGAAATCATGGTTTTAACAAATTTTTTATTCTATTTCTATGATTAAAGTTGATAATATTATTATGGATTTAGATACAAGACCAAAAAAATCCATCCTGACATATTTATCAGAAAAGGTATACACAAAGTTCTTGGGTCTACAATCTACAATAGAGATCTTGTACAAATTGATAAGTAGTTATGGAGGTAATTTCAAAGTAATAAAATAAAAAAATTATGTTTGGGGGAGTATTTTAAGGTATATTAAAATAGAGGATCATGGTGAAGATAATATATGTTATTTCATTAAGTGAATGAGATAGTTTGTAATATTAATGGGTTTAGTGAGAAACACGATTATTCCTCCACCGTTAAAAATATAATGATAAATTCTCCTGATTATTTTAATCCTAATGTTATTTATTTTTAATATTAATAGTACCTATCAATTGATGAGAATTACAAAATACACATAGATTAAGAAATGAAGAAACCTATAGCTTTCCAGAAGAAATCCAATGATGAGATAGACTATGTGACAATAAAAAAAAAGAAGAATAATAAGATTAAAAGAGTTATCCCTTAAATGAGGAAGATGATGTGGAAATCAATAAGAATTTTTTTTATATTTATACGAGATTCAAAAATGGATAATGGAAAGGAAGAAAAACAATTATTAGCAACATTTTGGAATTATTAATTCATTTCGAACTACATTTATGAATATCCAATAAATAATGCTACAGATATTAAATCTAGTAAGGAATAAAATATGTCCCAAAATCATAATAATAAGAAGAACAAGGAAATAAATTACATTAGTATTATGATGGATTTATTAGAAAAAAGTGATAATTCTGGCTCATGAAAATCAATAATTTCATTAAATTCTACTGTCAATTTCCTTTCTCATGTTAAAAAAGTAGTTGACATTTATACTAGTGACGAGGAGGAAGAAATAAAATAACTAGAAAGGGAGTTGAAAAGTTTGTTGGATGATTTTACTTAGAATAAAAAACTCATGAATGAAAATATATAATTATAAAAGGATAATACGAATATAGATATCGAGAATAAAGAGTGTTTCAAGAAATAAGTAATATACATTGAAGAGATCAAGGGGTAAAAATTGATGATGCTAAAACAGGAGAAGATAGAGGCTCATCTTGAAGGAAAAATAACTAATAAAGAAGATGTGATTTATGAGACACAATATATTATCATTTAGCTTAAATTTACTTGAATAAGTTTATATAATACATTAAAAAATCAGTCGTCGTTAAAGTCATGCACTCTCAAACTAGTGTGGAATGTAATCCTAAGAGATAGCTAAAATCTAGACTTAATCAATATTAAGATAAATATTGAACATTCATAGTGCTAGTAAGAAAACAAATATGACATGGTGTGTTCAGAAATCACTTATTCTAAAATAAAACAATGTTCTATAGTGTATACAACCCACACCACTAAGATTAAATGAACAACGACATATTATTAAATTATTATTATTAAAATATTATCATTATAACCTAGTCATTAAATAGGAGGGTATGAATTGTATTAACTACTTAATATAATTTATATTAAGGACATAATCAATATAAAATTATTTATAATTTCTTAGTAAATAATCATTACATTTTTAATAAGTCCTATTATTCTTCAAAAAAATAATTCTCTTCAAAAATGATTTTCATTGATTTCTTTGAGAATATATTTTAATTAATTTTAATAAATTTAAAAAAAAATTCTAAAAAATTAAATTCCTTTTAATATCACTATATCATAATTTACCTAGGGTCATGTTTTGGGATTTTTTGGAAAATATTCATTTTTTAATTAATATTGAAAATGAAGATTTTTGTAAGACAATAATTTCTTTTAATAAGTTAAGTAATTTAAAATTTTCATTATTTTAGTAATTTAGTTTCAATATAACAGAAGTATTATTTAATTATATTTTACACAATTAATTAAATTTAAATCATCATTATCCTAGATTTTATTATAAGTTTATTTTTTGGTTTTAAAAGTCATTTTTTCTAAAAACTATTTTAAAGTGAAAAATGATTCTTCATTTTAAGTAATTAAAATAAAAAAAATGAGGAAATGGTTTAATTTAAAATTATATATAATATTAATATTAATATTAATATTAATTTATTTATTTATGTTTAATTTTCATATAATTATTAAAATATATTCTAATGCATGAAGATGTAATTTCTTGAAAAAAATATTTTACATTACATCTACGAGTTTAATATTAAATTAAATTATAAAAATAATATGAATTGAATTTTGAAAAATTAATTCCATATTTATAGTCATTATTATTAATATTATATAATATGTTCATGTCATTTTTTAATCATAATTTATAGTAAAAACTATAAAAATATGTATTATCGTAGTTAATGTCAAAACCAATATACCAAGGGGTTATAATAAAGAGTTTAATGTAAGAAAAAGTTTAATTTTTTTGAACTTATAGGGGAATATAATACTTTACTATACTCTACTCTTTTATTTATATACTTTGGAGTAATATTTATTGAGAGTGGCTTCCCATTATTGAATAGTATTGGGTATTTATATAATTACCCCTCCTCCTCCCATAGTCCATCCCTTTAATCTTCTATCAATAATTTAAAATCCCATTAGATCAGGAAAAATAATATCAAAATATCTTCTTTAATATATATAAAAAATCCTATATCCTTTTTTTATCTTAAATCCAAAATATAGAGGCTTTAGGTATAATCAAAAAAAGGCTTTCCAAAAAAGATGCATCTTTATTAATAGAGAATATTGGTTTTATTTATTCTCCACCTTGTTCAAATATTTATTAATCAAGATGATATAAAAAAACTATTACCTCACATATAATTTTATTTTATTATGTTAATTTCATATCTTAATTCCATCTTCTATTTGATTAAATGGGAAATGAAACCATTGTTTGAGTATACAACAAACTACCACTATGTGAAACGAAGTAACTTCTTTTCAATCATTGCACCACACTAATGTTCATGATAATTAATTTAATATTTATATATAATATTTATGACTGTTAATCATTTTTTAAAATATTTTAAATTATATAATGTTTTTCCTTAACATCCGTGAAAAAATGATAATGTCATTCATGTGTATAGAAGAATGTCTCCTTATAAAGAAATGTGATATGAATATTTTTTTACCAAATAATTTAGATGGTCTAAGTATTTTTATTTTAAAAACTAATATTATATTAATGATATAATTATTGTTTTCTTAATATAAAAATAATAATTACCTTTTTTCAATCATGGTCAATAAAAAATGCAAGCATCCCTCATGTGTACATATGAGTTATCATCTCCATGATTGTAACATACTTCATTATTCATAACCATAATTCATGGTTGGTTTAAAAATTATAATTAATGTTAATAAATTATTATTATGTAATTATTATTATTATGTAGATTGAAGAAAAATGATCCCTTCAAAATGGTCAAAAAACCAATACCATTTTGAAATTATGAACTGAGCATCCTCAAAACACATGATGCGGACATATCTAAATGTGCAATTAAATACATCATTAAAATGAATAAAGTAGATGGTTTAAGTATAAAAGATTAAACCTTGAAAAGATATATAAGAAAAAAATAATTTATATAATTTTTTTATACAGCGGATAAAAGTCATAAAGATAAATTATGGACAAAATTTAGTAGTTTGTTCTTAAAACATTTTTATTAGAGACACATGTGATTTTATGAACAAAATTAATTTAAATAGTGTATATATTTTTAATTTAAATATTATATGATAAATTATAAATAATTAATTATATTTTATGTTATAATTCATCTTATCCATTCATCAGAGTTATGATTCAAATTATACCAAAGAAATAAGGGGTTATGTTTCAATCTCAATTAAATCGAGATTGTTTGTGCTTGAATTTCTATTATAAGAAATTATTTGATAGTTTTCTCATAAAACCCTTCAATTTTATTCTCACATAATCATTAAATAAGTTTTTAATTAATTATATTATTCTCCTATAATTGGTACTGAAAATTATTAGGAAGGTTTTTTTTAAGAAAAGTAGATTTCATTTCTATCTTCTGTCAAAAATCAATTTTCAACCAGAGAAATATTTTCTAAAAATGTTTTCTAGTATGTTTTTAATATTCTCATTTGACTTTTTAAATTTATTTTTACTAATAATTATATATTCACAAAAACCTTTAAAATATAAAATTCGTATCTTTTTCCAAAATAAGGACCTTTTTTAGTATTCTTACAAAAATGTGATATTAACATTTGTTTAAAAATTATTGACATGAATAGAACTTGAATGAGATTAATACAACTAATTTATTTAAATATTCCATTACAAGATTATGATTTACTATTTACATAATTATTTCCCTAATACTTATTAATTTTTTTAGAAATTTATTTTCAATGTGAAAAGTACATTTTTCTCAGAATTATTCTATATAATATTTTAAATAATTTCTCATGAACCAGGTCGGGGTTCCATTCTACCTGAAACCCAACCCGGTTCATGGCATGGCTGGAAGGGCATTCTCATTCCCCAAAGGTAAGAAACTAGTGTCTAACATGAAATATAATCCATGTGGGAACTATTTCAGCCTACTAAACTATGATCAAATATCAAAATTGAACTCACAGCAAGAACTAACAACTGATTCTCAATTAAATATGAGAAATTTATTTAGTTACAAGATAAAAAAACAAACAAGAATCCTAAACAAATACCAAACTATGTAAATCCATAAACCTTCGGGTGACCATTCAATCCACAAGTCACACCCGACCAATCAAGAGAAAACCACAACATGAGAATGAGGGGGATAACATGAGGGGGTTCTCCCAACCACTAGAACCCAACTATCATGAGAACTATAAAAGTAAAAAAACAACAGCAAGTCATAAATGGGAATCTCACTACATAGGGACCAAGAAGACCAGGACCATGTGAACTAACTAAACCTCTATATACTCACCAAAAAACACCCCCACTACAATAAAAAACACCCAAACCAAACTAAAATTATCTCACTTAAGATAAAACCCCAAAAGTATGGGAAACCCCTAAAATGAACTCAAACAAACACCACAATAGCTATCCATTAATTCAAAAAAACTCAATCACATCCAAAATAGCACTGATAAAAATCGAAACTGATTCATATAAAGGAAAAAACATAATGAATAACAAATGATTAAAGAAGACACATTTTGATATAATCGGCTACTTATGTTATGATAGGTCAAATTCATTACACTTTTACAACAAATAGATAAAGATAAAAAAAATACATAAAATAGAAACAAGGTAACTCTGATTGATTTCACTTCAACACAAGAGACAAACCAACCAAAAGTTCCCCATATACCACAAGAAGCTCGTAGCTTTGCATGAGATTCACTCAGATAGCTATGGCAGGAACCCCGATGACTAAAGAATATTCTGACTCACAATAATGTGGTTACATCCCCCAATCAGAATTTATTCTTTGAGTGACACTTCCTTAAAAACTTCTCTAAATAACAGAGAAACCCGCAATAATGGAATGACATCAAAGGATTGAGAAAAGAAGACTCTTAGTTCCTAAACTAGACACATTGTTGGAACACAACTGAATCATCTAATCAAATGGAATCCATAACCTAATGAAGACACGTATAAATAATAAGATCCTCTATCACACACTTCTTTGAAATATGGGGAACCTTGACGAGAAACAAGAGACACTATATTTTCAACTACCAACAATCTGGAAATGAAGTCAGCTAAAAATAATTCATCAACCAATTTATCAAAATGATGGTCCTTGTAGGAGAGGAATAGCTCATTGATATTTGGATGAAGACCCGATTGGTAATTTAATTCTTTAACATCTCCTTCAAATCTTCCTCTAGGTAAAAGGAATCTAGCTTCTTGAATTGATAAATATAATCCCTCATCATTCATTTTCCATTATCAATACTTGTGATCTCTTATAATTTCTTCATCATCTCCTCCATTAGTATAATCCCTTAGACAAAGAAAGACATAAAAACATCCCTAGTCATCCTAACATGAATTGATAGTGAGGGAAAAAACTCTCATTTATCTGAAGTAGGACCCCTAAAAAATCTCAGGACAAAATGAGTCCTAATAGATTCAGGAGTTTCCAACAATCTAAAGACAAGCTTGACCTCTTTGGGCCATTTTTCTACATCTAGTAGGGATTGATCACAATGATAAACTTGAAAGAATCATGAAAAACCAGAAACATGGCTTGATTCGTTAGTAATATAGAAAATTCTCTGGGAATAATATTCTGAATGACATGAAAAATAGAAATCCAATACCAATATCAAAACAAAACACAACAAAAAGTAATATCTTGAGCCAAAACAACAGGCTCTCAAAACGAAAACTTACCACTACAATAAAGAAACCTATTTATAGAAACCCCATTTCCATTTCAATTTTCAAATAATTCCTTTTTCTAAGGCTATTTCATAAAGAAAAATCCACTTTTCCCCAAATAAATCTTGTATCGCAAAAAATAAACCAATTTCCATAATCATTTTCCTCATTGAAAATAACATTGGTAATGCATGGTTAAGCCTTTGATCTCAAATACCCACCCATGGAATCCTATGAGCCATCGCATAGTTGTCCACCCATTTTCATAATTACATGACAACACGCACTTTTCACACATACCCACGCATATGGTGACTTTCATAAGGCATATCAGGGGCCATTCTCACCATTTCATATTCAAAACCCACGAATTCACAAAATTTTCAATCCAAATCTCCTATTTCATAAAACCCATTTGATCGATTTAAAATCCTTTTGAAAGAACTCCTTTCCATTTCAAAAAAAAATTATTTTAAAATCATATTCACATAAATTGACACCAAAAAATAAACTACTCATGACAAACCACATGAATAATGAACTAGTATTCATGATTAACCTGGTGACATGATTGCGGGACATTCACCAAGTCAGAATCAATAACTAAGAGGACCTTAAACCATGTACATGGAAACCACAAGGTTCACTACTCCACATGAGATCAAAACATGACACTGGATCTACTCTATTCTCCTTCCTTAATCACAAACAAAGACAAAAGACTCAAACCCCAAACTATCCCTGGTAACTTAATGATTAGAAAAAGCAAGAGTCCATGACCCTATTATGGTACCTACCTTCTGAGTCCTAATAGTCCAAATCACTAACCACCTGACACCCAAAATAACAACGAACCTACTTTCATAATATTTTTAAATAACCATGCTAGGATTCCATCTAACTTGACACCCAACCGAGTCCATGGAATTTCTCAAAGGGTGTTCTCAATCCCCATGGGTTTGAAACAAGTTTCAGGCATCAAATACAATCCTAGTGGGAATGATTTCACCCCAATGAACTATGATCAAATACAAAAAAAATATCTCACATGGAGAATTAACAACTAAATCTCAATTAAATATAATGAACTTATTCAATTATAGGATTTTTCTAAATATATGAGAAACCAAAACAATGACCAAAACATTGGCAACATAATCTCTATGTGACATAAAAATCACCACCATCAACAATCCAACCAATTATAATAATGATCACATAAACCATGAACCTAGATAAAAATGTGGACCAACAAAATAGTTTGGGTCTACCGATAATGAATGGTTCCAGTAGGGTGTGAAAACAACAACTCGGTAGGAAACCACCAAAGAATCCATACTTTTCCTATTTCGAAAATAATCCATAAGCAGTAGTTTGAAAAATAGATATAAAGATAAGGTTTCCATATTTTAATAATAAACATATCCATATTCCCTTTTTAAAATAGAACACAACACCCTTTAATTCAATGAGGATATCATTTTAGAAACTAAAACCAAAACCAAAATCCCAATCAGACAACACCGGGTTGTGTTGAAAATAAATAAATAGTGTAAGATGAGAAGAAAATATAACAGAATGTAAACAAGAACAAATATCTTAGCATCCATGGGAATTTTCTAACCATCCCTAGAGTGATCCCTTTTAATATTCCTTTTGGAACCCCTTGTCGGTATATGGTGAATCTCCCTAGCCAAAATCCAACTAGTTTCACTAAACTAACCAATCTTGTGGCATGTCCCACCTAGCCTCTCAGTTAATCCAGGGCGTACAAAACCATCTAATCAGGAAATATCAATAACTATCACTCAATCCTCTAAAATAAATACAAAAAACCATGATAAAATTATATTGTGGAAGTAGGAGGCGCTCGTACATGTGACTCACCTTACCTTCCATCACACACATGCCTACCCCAAACACTAACCCAACCTATATGATAACTTATATACTAAAATTACCAATAGTTGACTCTCCATATAAAACACCAAACATAATTGCCAACTGGGCCACCTCATAAAAATGTTTAATAAAATATTTCTAAAAAACAATCAAAAATGTCGATCATTAATTTACACTTTCAAACAGTATTTCATCACCAAAACAACATAAAGTGCCTACCGAGCCTTAAATAATATCTATTCCAATATATTATTTATAGTTATCCAAACCATTTCAAAAACTAAATTACACCAATTTAATGTTTGTAAATCCGAACGACCTTTTAGGATTTCAATTTGAAACTACATTTAGAAATCACATAAGGGAACCATTTGAGAAACAAACGTTTAAGGATAACTTTATTTTAAATTGTGATCTTTATTTTAATGACCATCTATGTGTGTACTTTGTGTACACATGGATGTGACAACATCCAATGGCACACCCATATTGACCATTTCCACATAAAAAATCACCACATTCATTTTAAACCAATCCCTAAAATCCCATATAATTGTAAAAGAATAAAACCCCTTTCCAAACCCATGAGGATCCGTCCAAAACAAGTTCACTACAATTTTCATGTCATAGAAAGAAACATAAATAACATATCCATAAAAATTTATATATTAAAACAAATTTAACAAAATATATTAATGGAAACATACCAAAAAAGATTAATTTCATTTTATAAGAACAATTGACATTTTACCAAACACATTAGATGATTAAATACATAGGAATATTTTGAGAATCACTTCAATTTTTTAACAATTTATAAAAACATGGAAACACGATAATAAACTAGAAAAATGTACCATAAGTATGAGAATCGTGTTTATAAATAAATTAAAAGAACCCAATCATTAATAGAATTCATCAAAAAGGAAATGTATGGAGACACCTACATCGATGGTGTTTGAACATGACGAAACTCTTAGAGAAGGGATATTTAGGCCCCAACAATGATCTACACACCCTAGATCCAAATAAACACAACCCACATGAAGGCCCACAAAACACCATGAGAGGGGGGTTGAATTACGCTGTCAACTTTCGCTTTTAAACTGATGGATTTTATTCCCGCATTAGTAGGAACCTGTTAAAATTGACTAATGTGAAATTGAGGAAAACAAACAATCACATACAATGAGAATATACACAAATTTTACTTGGTTCACCACTGAGGGCTACGTCCAAGGATCATATGCAGTCAGGTTTTCAATAATTCTAATTTCCACTAATATTCACTAGTTATGGATTAAATTTTTTTAGCATAGTCACTTTGTGCCAGGTGCAATGCCATTATATGGTTTTAGGGATAACACATTGTGTCCCCCGATTCACATCTATAGAATCCCCTTCCTCAATGCATTGGGAAGAATCTATACACAGTTTATCAACATGAAGGTAACTTCAATGGGTTGGAATTAAATCATGTATCCTTAACTATAGATAGAGTCTCTATTGAAGTTGTGTTTTCCCAATTAGATGTCATCTAATTATTGCATACTAATAGTTTGCGAACTTTTCCTCCACGAGCTGGCCTTCTTTCAGCACGTACTTCAGTTATCTTGATACCACATACATGTACTTCCATTACAAACCATGACCATTTACCACCTTCGCAAACTTTATTCGCGTACTACCCTTGCTTCTCCCCTTGTGTACCATTTCTTCACCACAGACCAACTTCTCCTCTATTAACTGTCTTTCCCACACTGCCTTTCTTTTCATACTTCTTTTCTCTACAAACCGCCTCACCCTCTCCATATACTGCAAGAGCACCAAATATTTAGTTCTTCTTCCACGTACAGAATATCCAATACAGAACATTCTTCCCTTTATGAACTATAGAAAACCCATTTGAAAACTTTATTCCACCTGAACCTCTTTCAGACATAGAAAATTTCGAAAAGAGATGAATTACTCTAATGAATTTCACTCGAACACTTAACAATGGGATTAGTGCTCCTTCTGTAGGAAAATAGATCAAAATAATACTCTAATCTGAGATTTTCAAAATCTTTGATACGACACTGCCTTCACTGCATACCATGAACCTCCTGTGAATCATTTCCATATGTAGTTTGCATACCACCACATGTCCCTTTGTGGTGGCTGAACTCTTCCTTGAACCGATCTACACCTCATTTCCACCAATGACTAGTCATACCACAAACCATCTCTCCCACAAACCTCTCTTCCTCATTTTCATGAATGACACACTATCTATAAATTGTATTGGCTTCCGCATACCGCAAGCCTTCTTATGAACCACATGTCTTCACTGCAAACCATCCCAGTAACATGGTTTTTGGCCCTCTATTCCACATACCATATTTTTTTATCAATGAATTGTTCCCACTATGTGTTTCTTAGTTCACTTCTTTTTCCTAAATGATTCCTTTTACTAAAAAACTCCAAACTTGGAGGCCCAAAAATATTTCAAACACTAGGAAACTACACCACCATCAATACTACTTTCAACCTCAATCATAAGACCACATTCCTTCCAAATTACTTGATCAATGTAATGTACGTTGACCAAAAAAAGAAACTGTATTCCATTTATAGAAAATAACATACATGGTTCCAACAATATCCCATTTGTCTTTCTTGTCAATACAAAGATAAATAAAATAAACCACCTATAAAAATGAAAACATGAAATGCAAGAAACAACTAATCAAAACAAACAGCAATTCTATGTGAGTAATGCTCGTTGTATAAAAAAAGAGGGTAATAATTAATTGGATTATCATATCTTAGAATGCATTAATGATATCCATGTAAGATCCAATGGTTTTTTAAAAACACCAAATTATTTTTATTCCATTCTTATTCCACCCTCCCCCCATTGTAACTCATGAAATTTCTCCTATAACCAAAAAATCATTCATTCCTATCCTTTCTCCATTCTCAAATAATCTATTTACTAATGCTTATTTTATCCATTCTCCACCATTGGAAATAAACCCATAGAAAGAAATATTGACTAGTAAATATTTAAGAACACTCCCATCATATATATCTCCCCCAAAAACCTACAACAATTCGGAAAATAGATTAAAGAATTTAGGGAAACTATGAAGAGGGGAACCTTCGTAGCCTCCTCATGCACTGGGGGTAGTTGAACACTGAGGTCCAACCAATGCTTCTCAAACACATGTGTTGATACTGGATTGTTTAGTATCTTAGCTACATGATCATCAATTACAACTTGATCTATATTAATCATTATTTGTTCAATATTTTTATTGATGAAGTGATATCTGATAACAATGTGTTTCGTATAAGAATGTTGAACATGATTCTTCATAAGATCGGTTGCTCTCTTGTTATCACAGTGAATCACCATCAGTTTATAATCCACAAAACCAATATAAATCAGTTCTCGATTCATCCATAATAGCTAAGTGAAAGCCTTTGTAGTAGATATATACTCTTCTTTAGTAAAACTATGAGAAGTACAATCCTATTTCTTACTCACCCAACACACACATTTCTTTCCAACAATGACTTCTCCACCTCTTGTGGACTTTCTATCAATAGCATCTCCAGCCCTATCATCATAAAAAAATGTAGACAGTTCACTATATCATCCTATATCAATGTATAATCAATAATTTTGAGTTCATTAAATTCACCTCATGATTATTTTCACTACTACCCTATGTCAATATTTTATATTCCTTTAAAAGAAAGATACTAATCATGATGCAGAGAAAATATCTGGCCATGTTTCAATCAAGTACAATAATCTCCCAATAATTATCCTATATAGTGGTGGATATACAGAAGTCCCATCCTCATTCTTTCCATGTTTAGTTTCAACCCGAATTAGATTCAAAATTTTATTGGATTCATGAATATTGAATTTCTTCAGAAACTCCCTTTCATAATTTTCTTGATTAATAAAAGTGTAGTGTTTCCTCTAAATCACTTCCAGTCCCAAGATGTATTTCAGTTCACCAATAACAGACATATCAAATTTTGATTTCATATGATTGGAAAATTCATCCACTGATCCCTTCCATTTTATTCCAAATATACTTTCACATTTGTACACTATAACCATAAACAAGACTTTCTATTAATTCTTTACAAAAGGATTGGGATCCACACCTCCTCTTTTAAATTTGAGATTGATTAACTAAGAATCCAAATAAGAGTACCATGATTGTGGTTCTTATTTCAGACCATATAGAACCATCCATAATCTGCAAACCCTCATTTCATCATTACCAAGAAGAAATCCCACTGGTTTTTCAATATAGACTTCTTCTTCGTGAACAGAATGTAATAAATATTTCTTGACTTACATTTTATACACTTTGTGTCCTCTTTAAATTTCCATTGAAAGAAACTATATAATTGACTCTAGTCTAGACATAGTGTCAAATGTTTCTTCAATATCAACACCTTTAATATGTGAATAGTGTTTACACACAAGGCATGCCTTATTTCTAATCACATTTACATGCTCTTAAAATTTATTTTTGAGAATACAATTCATACCAATGAAATTGTGGGTTTCAGTTATCTTAACTCGATCCCATGATTGGTTCTTATTGATCTGATCCAATTCTTCATACATGGCCTTAACCCATGATTCATCATTTGTTTCTTCTTCAAATGTGGATGGTTCGACAATTGAAAGGAATGCATCTTGTGCACTATTTCTCATTATCCTTGTTTATGTGAGATTTTCCCAATCCAAAATGTTGTTGGATCATTCAATTTATGCTCTTCAATTTCTCCCATGAGTTTCAAAATAATTTTCCTCAGTCATTGAATCTTCTTCTGATTCATCTTCTATGTCGATATCATGATGTCACTCTTGGATGTTTTTCATTCCTTCCTATACATATGAATTTGGATATGTTTTATGTCTACATTATTCTGCATTCTAATCACATCAGTAGATGAATTCCATGATCCATTTTTGGTTTTATCTTCCATGATCTTCACATCACCGCTTTCCATAATTTTTCCAAGACATTTATTAAAACATTTAGAGCCTTATCTATTCATAAAATATATTTGGAATATTCCTTCATCCACAACATCACTATACTTTCCTTTAATTCCTTCTTCGTTTCAGATCAAACATTTACATCCAAAAACACCGAAGTACTTAAAATATGGCTTCCATCAATTCCATAACTCATAGGGTGTCTTGGTTTCCCCATATAAATCCCTTTTATGTTTTCAATATAAACTACAGCTTGAATAGCCTCTTTATAGTAATGGCGAGAGATATGACTCTTAATCAACGTAGTTCTACCCATACTTTTCACATGTCAATTCCATCACTCAATAACTCCATTTTTCTGCAGAGTTCTCACAATAGCCACCTCATATAGTATCCCATGTTCACCTAGGTAGTTTTAAACTCAACTGATTTGAATTCCCCACCATTGTTAGACCGTAGAACATTATTTTTCAATATAGTTTTATTCATGTCTATTTGGTTATAAGTTTCCATGCAATCAAGAACTTGTATTTTATAGTGTATAACCATTACACAATCCATTATACTATAATAATTAATTAAATTAACAAATTACCTTTCTACAAGAGTTTTAGAAACATTTATCAAACCACATACGTCTATATGAATGAGATCAAGAAGATTTGATTCCCTTTTCTTATTTGGATTATATGAACAACAAACTAGCATACCTAAAATACATGAATGAAGAGACTTTTACTGTTTACTCTTTATATTTGGGATATCCATGAATATATTTAGCTAATATAACATTCCCACGTCTAGTTAATTGATGTGACCCAACCATTGGTTCCACATGTTTCTTTTTTATTCAACAATCATATAGAAAATGTTCTCTTCACTATAACCTTGATATAGGTTTCCATTTGTTCGGGAACCTTTCACATGAGAATCTTTTATTCTTTAATTTACAGTAAACCCATTTTTATTTAATTTCACCTATGTTTGGAGACATAGAGTTGACTCACACTCTGGAGATTGTGACACAACCTATCCACATAAAAAAACATTGTTCTTCTTCATCTCACCAATGGACAATTCAATATTTACACTACCATTGATCTTCAAAGAACAATCATTATGGGATATCATTGATCCATTGACTATTTACTTGAAATTGTTTAATAGGTATGTATTTCAGGTCATATTGGATGAGCATCCACTATCTAGATTCCATGTTTTGTTGTTCTTAGTAGCTTTGAGAGATACTTATGCAAGGTTTGAATTTTCAAATTTTGTCTTTTCCTTCCATGAAATATTAGTTTGAGTGAATGACAAAGATACATTTTGAAATATCTTTTCAATGTGCATAGGTTCATCATACTAACACTCTTATTCTAGAGTAGAGAACGTGTTTATAAGAACAACACTGCCTATTTGGCGGGTATTGACTTGTCTCTGAGTTTTTTATGATTTGTTCCAATCATTCCTCTTCCTGTAGTTATATTTATTTAGAAAATGTAAGAATCATGGAAAAAATATCCCTAGAAAATTTTTATTATATGAGAATTAGGATATGAATTCATTATCATTTAATGAGATTCAACATATTTCCTATTTTGAATGCTCTATGACTCTTCATAGTCTGACATGGAATGGACTTGATAGCCACATAATGGAAACATCATGCGTGGAAATGTCGTTTAACTTATAATACTCCTCATATAAACTTTCTTATAAGGAAATTTTGACTTCCTATAATTTTGGGAAACTCGGGGACTGTTTTCAGAAATCCTTTTACTTTGATTTGATATTTTCTTTATTTGGACTTCAAATGTCTTTGTGATATGTCAGACATTCATCTCTCATTATTTTTTCTCATTTTACTTCCATTATTAAATGTTTTAGCACTATAACTAACTCAAATGTTTCCCACACATGAGGGTATTTGATAATTCAGAACCATTTCAGCTCCATCAGTATCAATATTAACTCCCTCTAGGAGGTCAGCATCTGAGAATTCTCTTAACTAAATTTTATTCTTTATTTCATTAGAAATTTATTCATGTTAACATGTATTCCTAAGAGTTACCACTTCTTCATTAAGTACCTCTGTAGTTTTGTAATTTTTGAGTATCATTAATGACCTTTTCATATTCCTCAATTTTGAGATTTAGTTCAAATATATCATACGATCCTTAAAAAGTAGTTGAATGTTACTTTACTACTTCCTAAAGTTGATCAATTTCATCTTCCAGTATACCAACATATTATGATTACTCATTAAATATATTTCTCCACTTTTTTCATCTCTATCACTGATTCTCTAGTATACCAAAATCAAACTTAAGTTGAATCATGAGATCGAAATTAGTGGTCAACTGATTATTTCTAGCCTCATCTCCGGATGGTTCTGATTTTTATACGGTAACCATCATTGACGCATGGGTTATAGATTTAAACTCAAGTTCATTTTCAATTAATATTTCAATATCATCTTCTTCTTATTCATAGACAACAACCTATCTCTGTAGTTTCTTACTATAATTTGAATCTTCTATTTTGAAAAAATTTTATAAGGCTTCTACATGTCTTCATATTCACTTTCTCCATCATCAAATATTCCTATGCATCGATATGAAATGTGACCAACTCTACTACAATAAAAAACAATCCCAAGGTAAGTTGCCTACAAATTTCGATTTTCCCTTCAAGAATTTCAAGGAAATGAGGGTAAAAACATATTTTTACTCATTATTTTCATCAATAATATCTACTAAAATTTCATGTTTTTTCATGTATTTGAATGCCATATCATTTCTTACTCGATTAATTGCATATTCTTGTTTAAAACTCATCTCATAGGCCACCAGGCTGCTCAGTTGATCATCCAGAAAAAAAGTTTGGAAAGATCCATTTCCTCAAAGACTAACACCTTTTCAATGTAATAAGTTGGATGTCTTCTCAAGCTGTTTTTTACAATATCAATGAATTTGATTTCGTCATCAATTCATTGTATTTCTCCAACAAATTCTGTAATTCTATTGACAAAGGTGTCTGTATTTCTGTGAGGATGAATCTCTAGATCATTAAACCTATTGTGTGAAACTTTTAGTTTTTCCTCCTTCAATTTGTTGTCACCTTCATAAACATTCTCTAGTTTTTTCGCATTAACTATTATAACATAAAATGAAACACCTTTAGATATATCGGATTATAAATAGCTACAGTGAGGTAATTCTATGCTTTGGCATGTGCATCATGCATTTTCGTGTCTATATTAGTCATATACAACCCAGTTGGATCAGTGACCTATATTACTTATGAAGTCAAAAATAGGACTTCTTTTCCATAATATCATAGATGAGATATTATCCTATTCTTCCAGATCTAGAAGATGATTCCATCAAATATGGGGACAACTTTAATAGTCACTATATTCTCCATGGTAGAAATGAATGACAGATTTATCCCCAGAAACCATTCCGCTCAGATATCACTTGAAGGACCCTAGAACACCCTTAGAGGGGAGGGTTGAATTAGAGTTTAAACTTTTTATTTTCAATTTATGGATCATGTTCTAATGTTTGTAGGATCCAATTAAACCTATGGGTTAAGAAAATGTAGAAAAAAAACAATCAAATGCAAAGAGAAGACACGACAAATTTACATGGTTAACTGCTAAGGGACACATCATGGGATCATATATCGATAGGTTTTTTATCATATGATATTCCCCTAATATAAAGTTGTTGTGAAGTAAAAATGATTAGCACAATCACTTTTTGTTGGGTGCACTTCCTTTAGAGGATTTTAGGGATAACACACTATATCCCTCAAGTCACATCTATTGACTACCACTTCATCACTATGTTGGGAAGATTTTTTTTTGTAGTTTATCAACTTGAAGGTCACTTCAATGGGTTGGTATTAAATTATGAATCATTACATTTAAATAGATTTACATTTTTAGGTCCACTTTTCTTATATGGATTTAATCTACATTTCACATTCTTTTTGTTTCAAAACATGTCCTCCACGAACTAGCCATCATCCTCCGTGTACTAGAGTGGTTCATATAACACCTTTGTGTACTACCTCTACAAACCATGACTACATATTGCCTTTGAAAACTACATTCCTAAACTAGATTTCCTCTTTCTCTTGCATACTACTACTTCACTACAGACTAACATCTCCTCCACGAACCGTCTTTTCCATACTAACTTCCTTTTCATACTTCCTTTCCCTGAATACCACCTCATTTTCTCTTCATAATGTAAGAGCAGAACCAAATGATTTCTTAGACTTTGTATAACCTCTCAAACATAGACCTGTCTTCCCTTTTCAGACTATATAAAACCCTTTAGAAAAATTGATTCCACGCGACCCTCTTTCGGACGTAGCGAAATTCTTGTACCTATGAATTACTCTAATGAAATTCAAACTACTAGTTAAAAATGTTATTGGTAATCCTTATATATGAAATAGATCCGCATAATATGTTAATATGAGATTTTCCAAATCCTTGATATGAAACCACCTTCACAGCGTATTGTGCACCTCTCACGAACCATTTCCCAAGACATTATACATAATGCCACTCATCCCTTCAAGGTGGCCTAACTCTTCTGTGAAATGATATCATCCTCATTTCCACCAACGACAAGCCATCCCATTAACTATCTCTTCCACAAACCTCTCCACTCTTATTTTTCTGAATGACACACTATCTTGTGAATAGTCACACCTTCTGTGTAGTGCAATACTTCTCACAAACTGAAATTCTTCACTGTGAACTATTCACATAACATGGTTTTTGATCTTCCATTTGATATACCATATTTTCTAATCCACAAATATTTCTTACTATGTGGTTGATTGTTTGATTCCTTTGATGAAACTATTCCTTTTCCAAAAACAAACATCCGATTTTAAGGCCCAAAAATTTCGGAAACACTTGGAAACTACACCAACTTCAATACTACATTCATCCTCAATAATAACACCATATTTCTTATAAACTGCTTCTTCAAACCAATGTGCAATGAACAAAAACAAAAACAATATTCCATTTCCAGAAAATGAAATCCTTCGATCCAATACCACACCCAATCCACAAACATTAGTTTTTTTCGAAGAGAGAAACCCACAATGAAAAAATAATGAATCAAGAATAGAGAAGTGATATAGAGGTGAAAAAAGGCCAATACCCTAAGAAAATTACCTTGGAAGTGTGGAGGTTAATCCATGAAGGAGGAGGATCAAATGAGAGGAGGCTATGTGATCTCTTTTGTGTTAAAAATGACCTAAAATGAGGGTTCAAAATTTTTGTAAACATGGGAGAGGGTAGAAAATAAATTTTAAAAATTTCAAAATCTTGGCTAATCACAAGGTTTGGCCAAATAGTATACTAAACCATGCGCCAAACATGAGAAAACCCTTTCCTAAGATGGATCCTACCATAGGAACAGACCACTTGGTTTGACCGACCATGGTAAAACTGTGTGGTAGCTTCAATCAAACTCTATGACCTACCACACAGTTTCTTGGGCTGAGCCACATTGTTTCCACTAATTGTGTGCTGCCTATGCAAAGGCCAAAATTCCCCCGAACCTTATAAATTTGGAAATTTTTACCATGGATCATCCCAAAACTCTACCAAAAGGATCTAAGATGAAGAAAAGAATAAAATAAAGGACTATCCATGGTCTGGGTGAGACATTAATTTTGATCAACAAAGAAAATCATTAACATTATGTATTCTTTATAAATTATGTACATATTTCTATAAAATATACACATTGCTTATTAAATGAATTCTATAGGGAGAGATCATAAATACTAGGCATGAGGATTATAATAGCCTGATACTTTCTACTATTAGATAGAGAATAAGATTCTTTAGTATGGGATATCTCTTACTGACGAAGTATATGTACTTTTATTTTTTAAAGGAGTAGGGAGAACAATGTCAATTAATATATAGAACATATTTTGAGAATAGCTGTGTTGATTGCAATTATTTCATGTTTATGTTTTGAATGTTATATCACA
Organism: Viscum album; assembly: GCA_963277665.1. Lineage (NCBI taxonomy): Eukaryota > Viridiplantae > Streptophyta > Magnoliopsida > Santalales > Viscaceae > Viscum > Viscum album. The sequence goes on along the minus strand of OY728150.1, from coordinate 844,528,082 downwards.
TTAGTGAACCATATAACATACATTTATAAAGGAATATAATTTTCATGTGGTGTAGAAAAACCTTGGCGTGGAATGATATCATTCTAAATTTGGATCACTATATGAAGAAGAAGTTATGGGAGGGGTGTACAAAACATCTGGTGAATATAAAACATTGACCGGATGTTTAACCAGCTTCATGGACAAAGAACATAATGGACTCTATGTTAATCACACTAGTGTTTTACATAGTATAACAACACTAATATATAGGGCCCAATCCAATATTGATGAAGAAAAATAATCATGTCAAAGATTATCTATTTATGTAGAACTTTGTATGTCCTGCATGTTTTTTTCATTCATATTTGAACTATATACGAGGTGAAGCTGTGAGAAATAATATAGTATATTTTGAATAATAACAAGTTTAAGAGGTTAAATTTTGAATTCAAAAATAAATATCATTGAATCACCTCCCATTCATAGTGTTCAATTCAATCTGGGGAATCACAAGTGATATTAAAGTGAAGTTCTCTATGAAGAATCATAAATTTTATGAGATATGAAGAATATAATATTTTTTAATAACTGGGGGTTTCCTATATTATATATACAAAATTATCACATATGAATGAATATGATTCTATTGTACCACTAATAACACGGATTAGAAGTGAGAGATGTTGTCACAGCTTGGTTTTAACAGATTTTTTATTCTATTTCTATGAATAATAATGATAATAGAATTATGGATTCAGATAAAAGACCAAAAAAATCCATCCTGATGTTTTTATCAGAAAAGGTCTACACAAAGTTCATGGGTCTACAAACTACAATAGAGATATTGTAAAAATTGATAATTAGTTATGGAGGTAATTTCAAAGTAATAAAATAAAAAAAATATGTTTGGGGGAGTATTTTTAGGTATATTAAAATAGATGATAATGGTGAAGATAATATATGTTATTTCATTATGTGAATGAGATAGTTTGTAATATTAATGGGTTTAGTGAGAAACAAGATTATTCCCCCATCACCAAATATATAATGATAAATTATCCTGGTTATTTTAATCCTAATGTTATTTATTTTTAATATTAATAGTACCTATCAATTGATTAGAATTACAAAATACTCATAGATTAATAAATGATGAAACCTATATCTTTCAAGAAGAAATCCAATGATGAGATAGACTATGTGACAATAAAAATATAAAAAAAGAATAACAATAAGATTAAAAGAGTTATCCCTTAAATGAGGAAGATGATGTGGACATCAATAAGAAATTTTTTTATATTTATAAGAGATTAAGAAATGGATAATGGAAAGGAAGATAAAAAATTATTAGTAACATGTTGGAATTATTAATTCATTTGGAACTATATTTATGAATGTCCAATAAATAAGGCTACTGATATTAAATCTAGTAAGGAATAAAATATATCCCAAAATCATAATAAGAAGAAGAACAAGGAAAAAATTACATTGGTATTATGATGGATTTATTAGGAAAAAGTGAGAATTTTGGCTCATCAAAATCAATAATTTAATTAAATTCTACTGTCAATTTCCTTTCTGATGTTAAAAAAGTAGTTGACATTTATACTAGTGATGAGGATGAAAAAATAAAATAATTAGAAAAGGAGTTGAAAAGTTAGTCGGATGATTTTATTTATAATAAAAAACTCATGAATGAAAATACATAATTATACAAGGATAATATGAATATAGATATCGAGAATGAAGAGTCTTTCAAGAAATAAGTAACATACATTGAAGATATCAAGGGGTAAAAATTGATGATGCTAAAAGAGGAGAAGATAGAGGCTCATCTTGAAAGAAAATTAACTAATAAAAAAGATGTGATTTATGAGACACAATATATTGTATTTTATCCTAAATTTACTTGAATAGGTTTATATAAGACATTAAAAAATCATTCGAGGTTAAAGTCAAGTACTCTAAAACTAGTGAACAAATTATTCCAAACAGATAGTTAAATCTAGACTTAATCAATCTTAAGATAAATATTGAACATTAATAGTGCTAGTAATAAATCAAATATGACATAGTGCATGCAAAAATCTCTTATTCTAAAATAAAACAATGTTCTATAGTGTATACAACACACAACACTAAGATTAAATTAACAATGACATATTATTAAATTATAATTATTAAAATATTAACATTATAACCTAGTCATTAAATAGGAGGATATGAATTGTATTAACTAATTAATAGAATATATATTAACAACCTAATCAATGTAAAATTATTTATAATTTCTTAGTAAATAATCATTACATTTTTAATAAGTCCTTTTATTCTTCAAATAAATCATTCTCTTCAAAAATGATTTTCATTGATTTTTTTGAGAAAATATTATAATTAATTTTAATAAATTTAAAAACAAATTATATAAAATTAAATTATTTTGTATATCAGTATATCATAATTTACATAGGGTCATGTTTGGGGATTTTTTGGAAAATATTCATTTTTAAATTAATATTGAAAATGTCGATTTTTGTAAGACAGTAATTTCTTTTAATAAGTTAAGTAATTTAAAATTTTCATTATTTTCGTAATTTCGTTTCAATATAAAAGAATTATTATTTAATTATATATTACACAATTAATTAAATTTAAATCATCATTATTCTAGATTTTATTATAAGTTTATTTTTAGGCTTTAAAAGACATTTTTTCTGAAAACTATTTTAAAGTGAAAAATGTTTCTTCATTTTAAGTAATTAAAGTAAAAAAAATGAGGAATGGTTTAATTTAAAATTATTTATAATATTAATATTAATATTAATATTAATTTATTTATTTATGATTAATTTTCATATAGTTATTAAAATATATTGTAATGCTTGAAGATGGAATTTCTTGAAAAAAATATTTTACATTACATCTACGAGTTTAATATTAAATTAAATTATAAAAATAATATGAATTGAATTTTGAAAAATAAATTCCATATTTATAGTCATTATTATTAATAATATATAATATGTTCATGTCATTTTTGGGTCATAATTTATTGTAAAAACTATAAAAATATATATTATTGTAGTTATTGTCAAAACCAGCATACCAAGGGTTTATAATAAAGAGGTTAATGTAATAAAAAGTTTAATTTTTTTGAATTTTATAGGGGAATATAATACTTTAATATACTATACTCCTTTATTTATATACTTTGGAGTAATATTTATTGAGAGTGACTTCCCATTATTGAATAGTATTGGGTATTTATATGAATACCCCTCATCCACCCATAGTCCATCCCTTTAATCTTCAATCCATAATTTAAAAACCCATTAGATCGGAAACATAATATCAAAATATCTTCATTAATTTATATAAAATATCCTATATCCTTTTTTATCTTAAATCCAAAATATAGAGGCTTTAGTAATAATCAAAATGTGGTTTTCCGAAAAAGATGCATCTTTTTTAATAGATAATATTGGTTTTATTTATTCTCCACCTTGTTCAAATATTTATCAATGAAGACGATATAAAAAAATTATTACCTCCCATATAATTATATTTTATTATGTTAATTTCACATCCAAATTCCATCTTCTATTTAGTTAAATGGGAAATGAAACCATTGTTTGAGTATACAACAAACTACCACCATGCGAAACGAATTAACTTCTTTTCAACCATTGCACCACACTAATGTTCATGATAATTAATTTAATATTTATATATAATATTTATGACCATTAATCAATTTTTAAAATATTGTAAATTATATAATGTTTTTCATTAACATCTGTGGAAAAATGATAATGTCATTCATGTGTACGGAAGAATGTCGCCTTATAAGGAAATGTGATATGAATATTTTTTTACCAAATAATTTTGATGGTATAAATATGTTTATTTTAAAAACTAATATTATTTTAATCATATAATTATTGTTTTTTTAATATAAAAAAATAATTACCTTTTTTCAATCATGATCAATAAAAAATGCAAGCATCCCTTATGTGTACATATGAGTTATCATCTCAATGATTGTAACATACTTCATTATTCATAACCATAATTCATGGTTGGTTTAAAAATTATAATTAATGTTCAAAAATTATAATTATGTAATTATTAATATTATGTAGATTGAATAAAAATGATCCCTTCAACATGGTAAAAAACCAATACCATTTTGAAATTATGAACTGAGAATCCTCAAAACACGTGATGCGGACATAACTAAATGTGTAATTAAATACATCATTAAAATGGATAAAGTAAATGAATTAAGTATACAACATTAAAACTTGAAAAGATATATAAGAAAAAAATAATTTAAATAATTTTTATATACAAGAGATAAAAGTCATAAAGATAAATAATTGACTCAATTTAATAATTTGGTCTTAAAACATCCTTATCTGAGACACTTCTGATTTTATGCACATAATTATTTTAAATAGTGTATATATTTTTAATTTAAATATTATAAGATTAATTATTAATAATTAATTATATTTTATGTTATAATTCATCTTTTTCATTCATCAGAGTTATTATTCAAATTATACCAAATAAATAAGGGGTTATGTTTCAATCTCAATTAAATCGAGATTGTTTGTGCTTGAATTTATATTATAAGAAATTATTTGGATGTTTTCTCATAAAACCCATCAATTTGATTCTCACATAATCATTCAATAAGTTTTAATTAATTATATCATTTTCCTATCATTGATACTGAAAATTATTAGGAAAATGTTTTTAAGAAAAGTAGATTTCATTTCTATCTTCTGTCAAAAATCAATTTTAAATCAAAGAAATATTTCCTAAAAATGTTTTATAGTATGTTTTTAATATTCTCATATGACTTTTTAAATTCATTTTTACTAATAATTTTATATTCACAAAAACCATTAAAATATATAATTCTTATCTTTTTCCAAAATAAGGACCTCTTTTAGTATTCTTACAAAAATGTGAAATTAACATTTGTTTAAAAATTATTGACCTGAATAGAACTTGAATAAAATTAATACAACTCATTTATTTTAATATTCCATTAAAATATTACAATTTTCTATTTAAATAATTATTTCCTTGATACTTATTAATTTTTTTAGAAATTTATATTCAATGTTAAAAGGGAATTTTTCTCAGAATTATTCTATATAATATTTTAAATAATTTCTCATGAACCAGGTCAGGGTGTCATCCAACCTTAAACCCAACCCGGTTCATGTCATGGCTTGAAGGGCATTCAAAGGTAAGAAACTAGTGTCTGACATGAAATATAATCCTAGTGGGAACTATTTTAGCCTAATAAACTATAATAAAATATCAAAATTGAACTCGCAGAAAGAACTAACAACTGATTCTCAATTAAATATGAAAAACTGATTTAGTTACAAGATAATACAAAACAAACAAGAAACCAAAACAAAGACCAAACTATGTGAATCCATAAACCTCAGGGTGAACATTCACTCCACAAGTCACACCTGACCGATCAAGAGAAACCACAACATGAGAATGAGGGGGATAACATGAGGTGGTTCTCCCCACCACAAGATCCCAACTATCACGAGAACTATAAAACTAAAACAACACCACCAAGACATAATTATGAATCTCACTACAGAGTGACCAAGAAGACCGGGACGACGTGAACTAACTAAACCTCTCTATACTCACCAAAAAACACCACCACTACAATCAGAAACACCCAACCCAAACTAGAATTCTCTCACTCAAGATAAGCCCCCAAAAGTAGGGGAAACCCCTGAAATGAACTCAAACAAACACCAGAAACACTATCCATAAATTTGAAAAAACTCAATCACATACAAAATAGCACTGATAAAATAGAAACTGATTCATATTAATGAAAAAAATAATGAATATGAAATGATTAAAAAAGACACATTTAGATATAATCAATTACTCATGCTATGATAGGTCAAATTCATTACACTTTTACAAAAAATATATAAGGATAAAAATTCCATAAAATAGAAACAAGGTAACTCTAATTGCTTTAACTTCAACAAAAGAGACAAACCAACCGAAAGTTCTCCACACCCCACCAGAAGCTCTTAACATTGCATGATCTTCACTCAGAGAGCTATGGAGGGAACCCTGATGACTATAGCATCTTCTGCCTCACAATAATGTGGTTACATCCCCCAATCTGAATTTATTTTTTGAGTGACAGTTTCTTAAAAACTTCTCTAAATAACAGAGAAAACCGCAATAATGGAATGACATCAAAGGATTGAAAAATGATGACTCTTAATTCCTAAACTAGACACACTAGTGACACACAACTGAATCATCTAATCAAATTGAATCCATAACCTAATGAAGACACATCTAAATAAAAAGATCCTCTATCACAAATTGCTTGATATATAGGGAACCTTGATGAGAAACAAGAGACACCGTATTTCCAACTACCAACACTCTGGAAATGAAGTCAGCTAAAAATAATTCATCCACCAATTTATAAAAATGATGGTCCTTATAGGAGAGGACTAGCCCCTTGATATTTGTATGATGACCCGATTGATAAGTTAATTCTTCAACATATCCTTCGAAATTTCTTGTAGGAACAAGGAATACAGCTTATTGAATTTATAAATATAATCCCTCATCATTAATTGTCCATTATCAATACTCGTGATCTCTTCTAATTTCTTCATCATCTCCTCCATTATTATAATCCCTTAGACAAAGACAGTCATAAAAACATCCCTAGTCATCCTAACATGAATTTATAGTGAGGAAAAAAAACTCTCATTTATCTAATGTAGGACTCCCAAAAAATATTAGGACAATATGAGTTCTAATAGCTTCAAGAGTTTCCAACAATATGAAGATAAGCCTGACCTCTTTGGGCCAGTTTTCTACATCTAGCGGGGATCGTTCATAATGATAAACTTGAAAAACTCATGAAAGACCAGAAACAGGGCTTGATTCATTGGTAGCATAGAGAATTCTTTGAGAATAATATTCTGAATGTCATGAAAAACACAAATCCAATACTAATATCAAAACAAAACACCATAAAAATAAATAGCATGAGCCAAAAAAACAGGCTCTCAAACCAAAAACATACCTCTACAATAAGGAAACCTATTTATAGAAACCCCATATCCATTTCAATTTTCTAGTACTTCCTTTTTCTAAGGCCATTTCCTAAAGAAAAATCCACTTTTCCCAAAATAAAACTTGTATCACAAAAAATAAACCAATTTCCACAATAATTTTCCTCATTTAAAATAACATTGGTAATGCACAGTTAAGCCTTTGATCTCAAATACACACCCATGGAATCCTATGAGCCATCGCATAGGTTTCCACCCATTTTCATCAATACATGACAACACACACTTTCCACACATACCCATGCATATGGTGACTTTCATAAGGCATACTAGGGGCCATTCTCTCCATTTAATATTCAAAACCCATGAATTCACAAATTTTTCAATACAAGTCTCCTATTTCTTAAAACCCATTTTATCAATTTCAAATCCTTTTGAAAGAACTCATTTCCATTTGAAAAAACTTTTTCATTTTAAAATCATACTCACATAAATTGACACCAAAAAATAAACTACTCATGACAAAGCACATGAATACAGAACTAGTATTCAGGATTAACATGACGACATGATTGTGGGACATTCACCAAGGCAAAATCAATAACTAAGAGGACCTTAAACCATGTACATGGAAACCACAAGGTTCACTACTCCACATGAGATCAGAACATGACATTGTCTCATCTCTATTCTCCTTAATCACAAACAAAGACAAAAGACTCAAAACCCAAACTATCTTTGGTAACTTAATGATTAGGAAAAGAAATAGTCCATAACCCTACTATGGTACCTACCTTCTGAGTCCTAATAGTCCTAATCTCTATCCACCTGACACCCAAAATAACAAAGAACCTACTTTCATAATATTTTTCAAGAACCATTCTAGGATTTAATCTTACATGACACCCAACCCAGTCCATGGAATTTCTCATAGGGTGTTCTCAAACCCCATGGGTTTGAAAAAAGTGTCAGGCATCAAATACAATCCTAGTGGGAATTATTTCACCCTAATAAACTACGATCAAATACAAAAAAAAAGATCTCACATGAAGAATTAACATCTAAATCTCAATTAAATATAATGAACTTGTTCTATTATAGGATTTAGCTAAATATATGAAAAAAAACAACGACCAAAATATTGCCAACATAATCTCTATGTGACATCAAAATTACCACCATCAGCAATCCAACGAATTATAATAATGACTACATAAACCATGAACCTGGATAAAAATGTGGTCCAACAAAATAGTTTGGGTCTACCAATAATGAATGGTTCCAGTAGGGTGTGAAAACAATAACTCAGTAGGAAACCACCAAAAAATCCATACATTTCCTTTTTCTAAAATAATCCATAAGAACTAGTTTAAAAAATAGATATATAGATCAGGTTTCCATATTTTAATAATAAACATATCCATATTCCCTTTTTAAAATAGAACACAACACCCTTTAATTCATTGAGGATATCATTTCAGAAACTAAAACCCAAACCAAAAACCCAATCAGACAACACCGGGTTGTGCTGAAAATAAATAGATAGTGTAAGATGAGAAGAAAATATAACAGAATGTAAACAAGAAAAAATAGCTTAGCATCCATGGGAATTTCCTAAACACCCATAGAGAGATCCCTAGTAATATTCTGTTTGGAACCCCTTGTCGGTATACGGTGAATCTCGCTAGTCAATATCCAACTAGTTTCACTAAACTAACCAATCTTTTGGCATGTCCCACCTAGCCCCTCGGCTAATCTAGGGCATAGGAACCCATCTAATCATGGGATATCAATAACCATCACTCAATCATCTAAAATAAATACAAAAAACCAAGAAAAAAGTATATTTTGTAACTATCAGGCCCTCGCACATGTTACTCACCTTACCTTCCATCACACACATGCCTACCCTAAACTCCAACCCAACCTATATGATAACTTATATAGTAAAATTCCCAATAGGTGTGCTCTCCATATAAAACACAAAACACAATTTCCAACTGGGCCACCACATCACAATGTTTAATAAAATATTTCTAAAAAAATTCAATAATTTCGATCATTCATTTACACATTCAAACTATTTTCCATCACCAAAACAACATAAAGTGCCTACCGAGGATTCAATAATATCTATTCCAATATATTATTAATAGTTATCTAAACCATTTCAAAAACCAAATTACACCAATTTAATGTTTGTAAATCCGAACGACCTTTTAGGTTTTCAATTTGAAAGTACATTTAGAAATCACATAAGGGAACCATTTGAGAAAAAAATTTAAGGAAAACATTATTTTAAATTGTGATATTCATTTGAATGACCATCCATGTGTGTACTTTGTGTGCACATAGATGTGACAATATCCAATGGCACACCCATATTGACCATTTACACATACAAATCACCCCATTCATTTTAAACCAAACCCAACAATCCCATATAATTGTAAAAGAATAAAACCCCTTTCCAAACCCATGAGGATCCGTCCAAAACAAGTTAACTACAATTTTCATGCCATAGAAAGAAACATAAATCACATATCTATAAAAATTTATATATTTAAACAAATTTAACAAAATATATTAATGGAAAAATACCAAAAAAAGATTAATTTCATTTTATAAGAACAATTGACAGTTTACCAAACACATTAGATACTTAAATACATATTAATATTTAGAGAATCACTTATTTTTTTTACCATTTATACAAACATAGAAACACCATAATAAACTAGAAAAATATACCATAAGTATGAGAATCATGTTTATAAATAAATTAAAAGAACCCAATCATTAATAGAATTAATCAAAAATGAAATGTATGGATACACCTACATAAATGGTGTTTGAACATGAAGAAACTCTTAGAGAAGGGATATGTAGGCCCCAATAATGATCTTCACACCCTAGATCCAAATAAGCACAACCCATATGAAGGCCAACAAAACACCATGAGAGGGGGAGTTGAATTACGCTATCAACATTGGCTTTTAAACTGATGGATCTTATTCCCACATTGGTAGGAACCTGTCAAACTTGAAAAATGTGAAATTGAGGAAAACAAACGATCACATACAATGAGAATACACACAAATTTTACTTGGATCACCACTGAGGGATAGGTACACGGATCATATGCATAAATGTTTTCAATCATTCTAATTTCTACTAATATTCACTAGTTTTGGATTACAAAATTTTAGCATTGTCACTTTGTGTCAGGTGAATTTCCATTATATGGTTTTAGGGATAACACATTGTGTCCCTCGAATCATTTCTATAGAATCTCCTTACTCACTTCATTGGGAAGTATCTACACACAGTTTATCAACATGAAGGTAACTTTAATGGGTTGGAATTAAATCATGCATTCTTAACTATAGATAGAGTCTCTATTGATGTTGTGTTTTCCCAATTAGATGTCATATAAATATTGCGTAATAATAGTTTGCGAGCATTTCCTCCACGAACTGGCCTTCTTCCACCACGTACTTCAATTCTCCTGATACCACATACATGTAATTCCATTTCAAACCATGACCATTTACCACCTTCGCAAACTGTATTTGCGTACTACCATTACTTCTCCCCTTGTGTACCATTTCTTCACCACATACCAACTTCTTCTCTATGAACTGTCTTTCCCACACTGCCTTCCTTTTCATACTTCTTTTCTCTACAAACTGCCTCACCCTCTCCACATACTGCAAGATCACCAAATATTTAGTTCTTCTTCCACGTATAAAATCTCCAATATAGAACTTTCTTCCCTTTATGAACTACAAATAACCCATTTGAAAAATTTATTCTACGTGAACCTCTTTCAGACATAGACAATTTCAAAAAGAGATGAATTACTCTAATTAAATCCACTCGAACACTTAACAATGTGATTAGTGCTCCTTATGTAGGAAAATAGATCAAAATAATACTCTAATCTTAGATTTTCGAAATCTTTGATACGACACTGTCTTCACTGCATACCATGCACCTCCTGTGAATCATTTCCATACACAGTCTGCATACCACCACATGTCCCTTCGTGGTGGATGAACTCTTCCATGAATTGATCTACACCTCATTTCCACCAATGACTAGCCATCCCACAAACCATCTCTCCCACAATCCTCTCTTCCTCATTTTCATGAATGACACACTATCTATAAACTATCTTGCCTTTCGCATACTACATGCCTTCCTATGAACCACATGTCTTCACTGCAAACCATCCTAGTAACATGGTTTGGGGCCCTCTATTCCACTTACCATATTTTGTGATCAATGAATTGTTCCCACTATGTGTTTCTTAGTTCACTTATTTTTCCTAAATGATTCCTTTTACTAAAAAAACTCCAAATTTTGAGGCCCAAAAATATTGAAAACACTAGAAAACTACACCACCATCAATACTACTTTCAACCTCAATCATAAGACCATATTACTTCTAAATTACTTGATCAATATAATGTATGTTGACCAAAAAAAATAAACCGTATTCCATTTCTAGTAAAGAACATACATGGTTCCAACAATATCCCCTTTGGGTTTCTTATCAATCTATAGATAAATTCAAAGAACCACCTATAAAATGAAAACATGACACGCAAGAAACAACTAACCAAAACAAACAACAATTCTATGTGATTAATGCTTGTCGTAGAAAACAAGAGGGAAACAATTAATTGGATTCTCATATCTTGTAATGCATTAATGATATCCATGTAAGCTCCTATGGCTTTTTCAAAACACCAAATTATTTTTTTTATTCTCATTCCCCCCTCCCCCATTGGAACTCATGAAATTTCTCCTATAACTAAAAAAACATTCATTCTACTCCTTTCTCCTTTCTCCAATCATCTCTTTACTAATTCTTATTTCATCCATTCTCTACCATTGGAAAGAAACACATTGAAAGAAATTTTGACTTGTAAATATTTATGAACACTCCCATCGTACATATCTCTCCCATAAACCTACAACACTTGAACAAACAGATTAAAGAATTTAGGGAAACTTTGAAGAGGGGAACCTTCGTAGCCACCTCATGCACTGGGGGTGGTTGAACACTGAGGTCCAACCAATGCTTCTCAAACACATGTATTGACAATGGATTGTTTAGTATCTTAGCTACTGATCATCAGTTACAAAATTATCTATATTAATCATTATCTGTTCAAATATTTTCATTGATGAAGTGATATCTGATATCAATGTGTTTTGTATAATAATGTTGAACATGATTCTTCATAATATCAGTTGCTCTCTTGTTATCACAGTGAATCACCATCAGTTTTTAATCCTCAAAACCAATATGAATCTGTTCTCGATTCATCCATAGTAGCTACAGAAAGCCTTTGTAGTAGAGATATACTCAATTTTAGTAAAACTATGAGAAGTACATTCCTATTTCTTACTCACCCAACCAACATATTTCATTCCAACAATGACTTCTCCACCTCTTATGGACTTTCTATCAACAACATCTCTAGCCCTGTCAGCAACAAAAAATGTGGACAATTCACTATATCATCCTATATCAATGTATAATCAATAATTTTGAGTTCACTGAATGCACCTCATTATTATTTTCACTAATACCCTATGTCAATATTTTATATTCCTTAAAAATAATGATACTAATCATGATGCAAAGAAAATATATGGCCATGTTGCAACCAAGTACAATAATCTCCCAATAATTATCCAATATAGTGTTGGATCTACAGAAGTCCCATCCTCATGCTTTCCATGTTTAGTTTCAACCCCAATTAGATTAAAAATTTTATTGGATTCATGAATATTAAATTTCTTCAGAAACTCTATTTCATAATTTTCTTGATAAATAAAAGTGTAGTGTTTCCTCTGAATCACTTGCAGTCCAAAGATGTATGTTAGTTCCCCAATAACAGACATATCAAATTTTTATTTCATGTGATTGGAAAATTCATCCACCGATCCCTTCCAGTTTATTCCAAATATAATTTCACATTTGTACACAAGAACCATAAACAAGAATTTATATTAATTATTTACAAAAGGATTGGGATCCACACCTCCTCTTTTAAATTTGAGCTTCATTAACTAAGAATCCAAATGAGAGTACCATGATTGCGGTTCCTATTTTAGACCATATAGAACCTTCCTTAATCTTAAAACCCTCATTTAGTCATTACCAAGAAGAAATCCCACTGGTTTTTCAATATATATTTCTTCTTCATGAACAGAATGTAATAAATATTTATTGACTCACAATTGATACACTTTGTATCCTATTTAAATTTCCATTGAAAGAAACTATATAATTGACTCTAGGATAGTCATAGTGTCAAATTTTTCTTCAATATCAACACCTTCAATCAGTGAATAGAATTTACACACAAGGAATTCCTTATTTCTAATCAGATTTCCATGATCTTCATGTTTATTTTTGAGAATACACCTCAAACCAATGAAATTTTGGGTTTCAGTTATCTTAACTCGATCCCATGATTGGTTCTTATTGATCAGATCCAATTATTCATACATGGACTTAACCCATGATTCATCATTTGTAGCTTCTTCAAATGAGTATGGTTCCACAATTGAAAGGAATACATGTTGTGCACTATTTCACATTCTCCTTGTTTATGTGGGATTTGTCCAATCCACGATGATGTTGGATCATTCAATTTATGCTCTTCAATTTCTCCCATGAGGTTCAAAATAATTTTCTTCAGTCATGGAATCTTATTTGGATTAACTACTATGTCAATATCATCATGTCACTCTTGGATGTTTTTCATTCCTTCCTATACATATGTATTTGGATATATTTTATGTCTACATTCTTCTGCATTTTAATCTCATCAGTAGATGAATTCCTTGATCCATTTTTGGTTTTGTCTTCCATGATCTTCACATCACCGCTTTCCATAATTTTTCCAAGACATTTATTAAAAAATTTACAGTCTTAGATATTCATAATATATATGTGGAATATTCCTTAATCCACAACATCACTATACTTTCCTTGAATTCCTTCTTTGTTTCAGATAAAACATTTACATCCAAAAACACCAAAGTACTTAAAATATGGATTCCATCAATTCCATAACTCATAGGGTGTCTGGGTTTCCCCATATAAATCCCTTTTATGTTTTCTATATAAACTACATCTTGAATAGCCTCTTTACAGTAATTGCGAGAGATATCACTCTCAATCAACGTAGTTCTACCCATACTCTTCACATGTCAATTACATCACACAATAACTCCTTTTTTCTGCAGTGTTCTCACAACAGCCACCTCATATTGTATCCCATGTTCACCTAGGTAGTTTTAAACTCAATTGATTTATATTCTCCACCATTGTTAGACCGTAGAATATTATTTTTCAATATAGTTTTATTCTGGGCTATTTGGTGATAAGTTTCCATGCAATCAAGAACTTGTATTTTATAGTGTATAACCATTACACAATCCATTATACTATAATAATTAATTGAAATAACAAATTACCTTTCTACAAGAGTTCTAGAAAAATTTATCAGACAACATACATCTGTATGAATGAGATCAAGAATATTTGTTTCCATTTTCTTATTTGGATTATGTGAACAACAAACTAGCATACCTAAAATACAAGAATGAAAAGGATTTTACCATTTACTCTTTATATTGGGATATCCATGAATATATTTAGCTAATATAACATTCCCATGTCTAGTTAATTGATGTGACCCAACCATTGGTGCCACATGTTTCTTTTTTATTCAACAATCTTATAGAAAATGTTCTCTTCACTATAACCTTGATATAGGTTTCCATTTGTTCTGCAACCTTTCACATGATAATCCGTTATTCTTCAATTTAGATTGAACCCATTTTTATTGAATTTAACCTATGTTCAGAGACATAGAGTTGACTCACACTCTAGAGATTCTGACACAACCTATCCACATAAAGAACATTGGTCTTCTTCATCTCACCATTGGACAATTAAATATTTCCACTACCATTAATCTTCAAAGAACAATCATTATGGAATATCACTGATCCATTGACTATTTCCTTGAAATTGTTTAATTGGTATGTATTTCAGGTCATATTGGATGAGCATCCACTATCTTGATTCAATGTTTTGTTGTTCTTATTAGATTTTAGAGATACTTATGCAAGGTTTGAATTTTCAAATTAATTCTTTTCCTTCCATGAAATATTAGTTTGAGTGAATGACAAAGATACATTTTGAAATATCCTTTCCATGTGCACATGTTCATCATACTAACACAATTATTCCAGAGTAGAGAACTTGTTTGTAAGAACAACACTTCCCATTTGGCGAGTATTGACTTGTCTCTGAGTTGTTTATGATTTGTTCCTATCATTACCCTTCCTGTAGTTAATATTTTTTTTTAGAAAAGTATGAATCATGAAAACAATATACATAGAAATTTTTTATTCTATGAGAATTAGGATATGAATTCATTATCATTTATTGAGATTCAACATATTTCCTATTTTGAAAGCTCTATGCCTCTTCATAGTCTGACATGGAATGGACTAGATAGCCACATAATGGAAACATCATGCGTGGAAATGTCTTTTAACCTATAATACTCCTCATGTAATCTTTCTTAGAAGGAAAGTTTGACTTTCTATAATTTGGGGAAACTCGGGGACTGTTTTCAGAAATCCTTTTAGTCTAATTTGATACTTTCTTTATTTGGACTTCATGTGTCTTTTTGATATGTCAGATGTTCAACTTTCTTTATTTTGTCTCATTTTACTTCCATTATTTAATGTTTTATCACTACAACCAATTAAAAATTTTCCCAAACATGAGGGTATTCGATAATTCAGAACCATTTCAACTCCATTAGTATCAATATTAACTCCCTCTAGGAGGTTAGCATCTGAGAAGTTTCTGAACTAAATTTTATTCTTTATTTCATTAGAAATTTATTCATGTTAACATTTATACCTAAGAGTTACAACTTCTTCATTAAGTACCTCGGTAGTTTTCTTATTCTCCAGTATCATTAATGACCTTTTCATATTCCTCAATTTTGATCTTTAGTTCAAATATATCTTATGATCCTTAAAAAGTAGTTGAATGTTCCTTTACTACTTCCTCATGTTGATCAATTTCAACTTCCCGTATACCAACATATTTTTATTACTCATTAAATATTTTTATCCACTTTTTTCATCTCTATCACTGATTCTCTAGATTACCAAAATCATACTTCAGTTGAAACTTGAGATCGAAATTAGTGGTCAACTGATTATTTCTAGCCTAATCTCCTTATGGTTCTGATTTTTATATGGTAACCATCATTGACGCATGGATTATAGATTTAACCTCAAGTTCATTTTCCTTTAATATGTTAATATCATCTTCTTATTATTCATAGACAAAACCTTTCTCTGTAGTTTCTTACTAGAATTTGATTCTTCCATTTTGAAAACATTTTCTAAGGCTTCTACATGTCTCCATATTCACTTTATCCATCATCAAATATTCCTATGCATCGATAGGAAATGTGACCAACTCTACTACAATAAAAAACAATCCCAAGGTATGTTTCCTACAAATTTCACTTTTCCCTTCAGGAATTTCCTGGAAATGAGGGTAAAAACATATTTTCCTCATTATTTTCATTAATAATATCTACTAAAATTTCATGTTTTTCATGGTTTTTAATTCCATATCATTGCTTATTAGAGTAATTGCATCTTCTTGTTTGACACTCATCTCATAGGCCACCAGGCTTCTCAGTTGATCATCCAGAAAAAAAAGTTTGGAAAGATCCATTTCCTCAATGGCTTACACCTTTTCAATGTAATATGTTAGATGTCTTATCAATATTTTATTTACAATATCAATGAATTTTATTTCATCATCAATTAATTGTATTTCTCCAACAACTTCGGTAATTCGATTGAAAAAGGTTTCTACATTTCTGTGAGGATGAATCTCTAGATCATTAAACCTATTGTGTGAAACTTTTAGTTTTTCCTATTTCACTTTGTTGTCACCTACATAAACATTATCCAATTTTTTCACATTAACTATTATAACATAAAACGCAACACCTTTAGATATATCGGATTATAAAGAGCTACAGTGAGGGAATTCTATGCTTTGGCATGTGCATCATGCATTTTCATGTCTGTATTAGTCATAAACAACCCAGTGGGATCAATGACCTATATTACTTATGAAGTTGAAAATAGGACTTCTTTTCCATGATATCATAGATGAGATCTCATCCTATTATTCCAGATCTGGAAGATGATTCCATCAAATATGGGGACTTCTTTAACAGTCACTATATTCTCCTTGGTAGAAATGAATGACAGATTTAACCCCAGAAACCTTTCCGCTCAGATATCACTTGAAGAACCCTAGAACACCCTTAGAGGGGAGGGGTGAATCAGAGTTTAAACTTTTTATTTTCAATTTATGAATCATGTTCTAATGTTGGTAAGAGCCAATAAAATTTGTGGGTTAAGAAAATGTAGAAAACAAACAATCAAATGCACGGAGAAGGAACAACAATTTTACATGGTTAACCGCTAAGGGACACATCATGGGATCATATATCGATAGTTTTTTTTCTCATATGATATTAACCTAATATAAATTTGTTGTGGAGTAAAAAAGTTTATCAAAATCACATTGTGTTGGGAGGACTTCCTTTAGAGGGTTTTATGGATAACACACTATATCCCTCAAGTCATATCCATTGACTTCCACATTATCACTATGTTGGGAAGAATGTTTTTGCAGTTTATCAACTTGAAGGTCAATTCAATGGGTTGGTATTAAATTAATAATCCCTAACTTTAAATAGATTTTCTTTTGATGTCCACTTTTCTTATATGGATTTAATCTACATTTCACATACTTTTTGTTTCAAAACATTTCCTCTATGAACTAGCCATCATCCTCTGTGTACTAGAGTGCTTCATATAACACCTTTGTGTACTACCTCTACAAACCATGACTACTTATTGCATTTGAAAACTACATTCCTAAACTGTATTTCCTCCTTCTCTTGCATACTACTACTTCACTGCAGATTAACATCTCCTCCACAAACCATCTTTTGCATACTAACTTCCTTCTCATACTTCCTTTCCATAAATACCACCTCATTTTCTCTTCATACTATAAGAGTAGAACCAAATTATTTCTTCGACATTGTATATCCTATCAAACACATACCTATCATCCCTTTTCAGACTACATAAAACCCTTTAGAAAAATTGCTTCCATGCAACCCTCTTTCGGATGTAGCGAAATTCTTGTACCTATGAATTAATCTAATGAAATTAAAACTTTCAGTTAAAAATGGTATTAGTGCTCCTTATATAGGAAAATAGATCCGCATAATATGTTAATATTTGATTTACCAAATCCTTGATATGACACCACCTTCACCGCATATTGTGCACCTCTCACGAACCATTTCCCTACACATTCTACATAATGCCAATCATCCCTTCACAGTGAACTAACTCTTCTTTGAATTGATATCATCTTCATTTCCACCAATGCCAAGACATCTCATGAAATATCTCTTCCACAAACCTCCCCACCTTATTTTTCTGAATGACACACTATCTTGTGAATAGTCACACCTTATGTGTTCTGCAATACTTCTCGCAAACTGAAATTCTTCACTGTGAACCATTCACATAACATGGTTTACGATGTTCCATTTGATATACCATATTTTTTGATCCACAAATATTTCCGACTATGTGGTTCATGGTTTTATTACTTTGATGATACTATTCCTTTTCCAAAAACAAACATCCAATTTTAAGGCCCAAAAATTTAGGAAACACTGGGAAGCTACCCCACCTTCAATACTAGTTTCATCCTCAATAATAAAAACATATTTCTTATAAACTGCTTAGTTAAACTATTTTGGATTAAAAAAAACAATATTCCATTTCCAGAAAATGAAATCCTTGGATCCAATACCACACCCAATCCCCAACCATTAGTGTTTGTCGAAGAGAGAAAACCAAAATGAAAAACTAATGATTCAAGAGTGGAGAAGAGATAGAGAGGTGAAAAAAGGCCAATACCCTAGGAAAATAACCTTGGAAGTGTGGAGGTTAATCCATGAAGGAGGAGGATCCAATGAGACGAGGCTATGTGATCTCTTCTGTGTTAAAAATGACCCAAAAGGAGGGGTCAAAATTTGCGTAAAAGTGGGAGAGGGTAGAAAAGAAATTTTAAAAAATTCAAAATCTTGGCTAATCACAAGGTTTGGCCACATAGTATACTAAATCATGCTCCAAATATGTGAAAACCATTTCCTAAGATGGATCCGACCACAAGACCAAACCACAAAGTTTGACCGACCATGGTCAAACTCTGTGGTAGCTTCTATCAAACTCTAAGACCTACCACAGAGCTTCCTGGGCTGAGCCACATCGTTTCCACTAACTGTGTGCTTCCTTTGAAAAGGCCAAAATTCCACCGAACCATCGAAATTTGGAAATTTTTACCATGGATCATCCCAATCCTCAACCAAAAGGATCCAAGATGAAAAAAAGAATAAAACAAAGGACTATCCATGGTCTGGGTGAGACATAAATTCTGATTGACAAAGAAAATATTTAACATTGTGTATATTTTATAAATTATGTACATATTTCTATAGAATATACACATTGCTTATTAACCCTTAATTTTATGGGTTAACACTTTCCATAGGCTCGTATCTCATCTTCCTTCATTATGAAATTTATTTTGATTATGATATGATACAAGATTATGAAACCCATTTTCATTCCATCTGTAATTATTTTGTTATATCCTAAGATTGATTTATTTGTCATGGAACATATATTTCATGAGATTTTTATGATATGTGTTCCAAGAAAGAGCTCCAATGAATTTGTTAATTTTTTTAGTCTCATCAGACATCATGAATGGGATTATAGAGTTAACATAATCCATTATGAGATTTTTTCCACCAGCTAATACTACAAATGAAGTTATCCTTGACATATGTTTATGTCATGTTATATGTTTCAACCACATTCCCTAAGATTATATGATCTTATGATACCATTATATTTTTATAAGGCTTATTTGTGATTAATCCAAATCCCTATTTTTTATGAGATCATGCTTTACCTATGACTTACTTGATATGTCTCTTTATGATGCTTATTACCTTTCTAGGATTTTAGATCACCCCTTTTTTCTATTTATTCCTCTGGTTTTCCCATGTGGATTTAGCATATCAAAAATATTTAGGAGCTCATTATAGAGATTGAAATAAATACATTTGGTTTATCCTCACTATGACGTGTTATGAACATAGTCTTCCATAGAAACTATGCCTCATAATATTTGGTTTGTAATAAATTGTGTTTTATGTTAATAATCATGTAATATTATGTTTAAAAGGCTTGGGTATCTATATTTATATCTTATCAAGGTTAAGTTAACCTTTTGGAAAATAGAATAATAAAAACTTAGTGATAAATCAAAGGATATTTCTAAAGATAAGTCTAATTATTGGTAAGTGTCTTTGAATTTTTGTGAAGTATAGAGTGAGTGTTTTCCATGTAATTACATATTCATATAGATACTACATGTGGATGTGGATCTAGAACTATTGTAACTAAGGGTAATAACCATGAAAATTTTATAATGGTATTTGACTCAATTTTCACTTGGTTCATGAAAATTAACCGTACTGTACACTTGGTTTGACACTATGGGAGGATATGTTTTGGAAATTAATTAAATTTTTCAAGCCATTATAAATGATATGAATTGATGGTGGCCATAAATGAACTAATATAATCCTATGGATTCATATATTTAATAGAAGTTGTCTTAATTTATATATCCTATTAATTATTTTTCATGATTATATGGTTTCCCACTAGAATTATTATTTCTCATAATATTCTTTTTTTATTCAGTCAATGATTAGAACAAGGAGGAATTATGTGAACACTAAATGTGATGGAAATTTTATTTATTACAAGTGAAAAAGATGGTGATTATTGGAAGGAATTTTTTTTTTGATTATTCATAATCATATATCATGATTTATTAATAATAATGTAAAATTAATTGAGATTCCAAATGCATAAAATAAGAGTAAGATATAATTTTATGAATGTTCATGTCGTAATAAACATAGAGGAAGAAGATTCAACTTCATATATGTCATGAATGTGGGAAGAAGTACCTAGAAGAGTATCTCAAATGGATGGGAAAAATTTTTCTATGTGGAAATATATTTTATAGAGAAATAAATTACTGAGGAATTCATTGTATTATATGTGGGTAACGTGAGAATTATATTAGTTAATTCCCTAAACTAAGGGTTAGCCCCTAGACCATGGAATGAAATGTGTTTTACCAAATCATTGATATAAAAGAGTATAAGTATTTATATATATAGATTCATGAATTATGTTGTGGTACTACTTTTTCCAATGGTATTTTTTGGTTATATGATTCATCAAACATCTATGGATTATTTTATTTTTGGAATAATATTTTTCCTTGTGATTTACTTAAGTGTTATAGATTCCGTGGGTTTATGAGTTTAAGGTTGGTCAAAATTTTAATGTCTTAGACACCCATTTTTAGGTTATAATTTATTTTATTTTAATTTGGTTAATGATATTTTTGTGAAATGATTTATTTTTTTATGATATATTTTATATTAATATAACCTTAAAGATTAATTTAATGAATTATTTGGGAAGACTGTTTTAATATTTTTGGACATATAAGTTGAATTTAAGGAGAAAAACTTTGAGGATTAAACCATATTTCATGTTGTTTTTATTAAGGTTATTTGGGATACTGTTTTATTTATTAATGGGATGGTCTATGTTAAAATTTTAGTTTTATTTTTTAAATTTTTAGATTAATATATTTCTATTTATTTTTGGTATTATCTTACATTTAGCTAACCATTTTGGTTTCAATAATAATTTGAAGAATAACTAGTAACCCTTTTATGAATCTTATAATCAATTATAATTTAATTTTATTGAATCGGTAATAAAGCCCCATATTTGATATTCATTCCTTAGTATAAGAGGTGAAGAGTAATTTTATTAAAATACAACAAAAGGATAGTTTTTTTATGAAATAAAAAGATATCAGGTAATTATATTTTCTACGATTATCTATCCTTATATTAAAATAATCCATCAAATCATGGAAAAGTATATTAAAAAATATCATATTACTTACATATCTAATGGATAAATAGTCTTTTAACTCATCATAGATTAATATTTTGGTGGTTGTTAACTTTATCATGATCATTCTCTTTATTTTGATCAATGATCTGTATCACTCTTCACATTGTTTACACTTTTCTTTCATGACCTTATTTTCGCATCCTACAAATTTTCACATACTTGGAATCATATTCAGGTGTTATTTTATATGACCTTCTTATTTACCTTCCCCTAATTTAAGATTATGTTTAATAAACCGTTTTTATTATGTGGGATTTCTACAAAAACAATTTTCAAATGTCAAATCCTTTATTACTGATCATGTGGTCAAATTGTGAGTTTTAAAATAAATTAAGGGTTGTATAATTTAAAAGCACAATATTTTTGAAGAAAACTGTATTCAATAGATTTTACAATATGAAATGATGATATTATGTAAAACATGACACATTATTAAAGTATTATTATTTAAATAAGATCATTATAACCAAGTCCTTAAATCAGTTAGTTTTAATAGTATTAAATAATTTATTAAAAAAATTGTGAGGTACTAATATATATAAATGTAATAATAAATACTTTTTAAATAATCACTCAATTGTTAGTATGTTTCTTTATTCATTAAAAATATTATTTCTATAAAAATTATTTTCATTGATTTTTGTGAAAAAATATTAAAACGTATTTCTTTAAAATTTTTAAAATTTAATTGACAATATAAATTTAATTATTTAAATCATCATATCAATATAATCCTATGGTTAAATTTTTTGATATTTTAGAAATTATTAATTTACCATTGAATAGTGGAAATAATTTTTTTTTATCAAAATGTATTTTATTTTAATAAATTAATTAATTTAAAAGTCTCATTATTATTTTAATTTATTTTATAATTAATTTAAGTATTATTTTTTTAAATATCATGCAACTAATTACATTTATATCATCTTTATAGTGTATTTTATTATAAATAGAATTTTATGATTTAAAACACGTTTTTTACTAAAAATTGTTTTAGAGTCCAAAAGGTTACTTCATTTCAGCTTATTAAAACAATCCCTTGTGGGGAATTATTTAATTTAAAATTTAATTATATATATTAAAATAAAAAATCATTTAATTTTGATTACTTTTTATATATTTATTATAGGATAATCTTATATTCGAAATTGCATTTCTTGAAAACTCATTCTTTCGACACGCCTACGAGTTTAATTTTAAAGTAAATTATCTCTATTTTGTTAATTGAATTATAAAAAATGGATTCAATGTTTTTAATCATCATAATTAAAAATATATAATATGGTCATATTAATTTTTTACACAGTTAATAGTAAAAATAGAATAACAATTGTTACCATGGTTAACATAAAAATTGATTTACCGAGGGAGGGGGTTGAACAAAAGAGGTTATCATACTAACATATTAAAAACATATTTTTAATTTTATAGGTGTGGATCAATATTTTCTCTCCTACAATCATTTATTGTTTTGTTTTTATAGGCATTGGTAATTAAAGTGACTTCCCATTACTGAATACTTTTGGCTATTTACAAGAATGTCACTCCTCCTCCCTTATAAAAGAGAACCCCCAATAATATCCATTACAAACATAAAAAACCAAATGGGTCATAAAATACATATAAAAATACCTTAAATTCATCCCATAACACAAATTATATGCCTTTTTGGATTAGAAGGATATCTAGGGAGGCTTTATGTATAATCCTTAAGAGGTAGTCTAAAGAATATGTATTGTTCTAAACACAGCATAATCATTTTATTTATTCATTGATCTCAGTAAAATATTTATCAATAATTATGTTATAATAAAATAAGTATATATTATATACTAATTTTTAATTATGCTAACATCATAACCTATATGCATATCCACTTCCATTAAATGGGAAATTAAATCATCGTTCGTGTGTATAGTAGAGTACCACCTTGTGAATCAATGTAACATTTCTTTTATAATCACCCATAAAAACGTTTAATGATGAGTTATTTAATAATTATATATGAAATTGATGAAATATTAATAGTAATAAAAATTAATATGTGATATAATTTCCTATATTTTCAATAAAAGAAAAATTATAACATCTTTCAGGTGTACGAAATATTATCATCTCACAAACAAATGTGACTCATTTATCTATTATCACATCACATAAGTGGTATATGTAAATATATATGAATAAATAATATTATATTTATGATATAATTATATAAATATATATATATATAATAAAATTTAATTTATTTCTATCAATGTCATTGAAAAATGGAAACATGACTCATGTGTATGGATGGTCAATCATCTCTTTAATTGTAACAAACATTATTTTTAATAAAAAATTTAATTGCTTAGAATAAAAAGTAAAATTTATATATAAAATAATCATAATTTCATTATTATTATTCTTGATATTATGGAACAATGACCCCTTTGACCTTGATCTACCCATTGATACCATTTTGAAATTCTGAATCAAGCTTCCCAAAAACCCCTGATGTGAACATAACATATTATTAAAATTTAACACAATATATAATAAATGAATAAAATTGTTTTAGTATAAGTTATTAAGAATAGAAATGGTTTTTAATAAAATAGATAATTTATATAAGTTTATTATACATTGGATATAATATGTATAATACAAATCATGTACTTGAGGTAAGAGTTCTGTCTCAAAAAAACCCATCTTTGAGGCACATATTTGTTTATGAATCTATTTTATTTTAAATGGTGTATAAGAATACCATTTACAAAAAAAATATTTTTAATTATTCATAATTCATGATATTTTTAGATGAAAATCATCAACTTCATTTATGGGATTTATGATTCAAAATTTACCAATGAGGTAAGGGTTTATGTTTCAGTCTCATTTCAATAAGGATTATTTTTTCTTGCATTATGGTTGTAGGAAATTATTTTATCATTATCTAATAAATAATTTTTATTTTTATTTCCAAATTTTATTTGGGAAATTTCCAAGTTTTATTACCATTTTCCTCTCATTGGTACTTAAAATTATTTATAAAATATTTGTTTAGATTCCTACATCATTTCAACCTTTGGTGAAAAATGATTTTTCTTCCAAATCAATATTTAATAAATATGTTTTAAAAAATGTTTCAAAATTACCCTATGATGGTTTACATTCATTTTTATTGATGTTTTTAATTTTAAAATATGTCTTAAAATGGATTACTCCTTCCATTTTCTAAATAACTTACTTTTTTATTACAAAAATGTGAAAGGAATATTTTTTTAACAAACTTAGTATGAACAAACGTTTTCCAGCATCAGGACCAATCATTACATTGAATCTTCCTTTATATTATTTCATGTATATTCTAAATTGAATTATTTTTATTAATATTTTGAATATTTTTGTTTTAATTTTTATTTTTTTATGGAAAATGTTTTTTTAAAAGAAGTATCCCATGTATAATTTTAAGGACATTTTAACCAACAAAGACAAACATTGATGTTATGGATTTCTTATAAATTTTTTATATATTTACCTCGCATATATAACTATCTTAATTTTTCTTACATTTATTGGGTAATTCATTCTTCATTTTCAACTGTCAAATTCCTTTATTATGGAATTTATTTTGATTATGATTTGAGACAACATTATGCAACCCATTTTCTTTTCATGAGTAATTCTTATGTTATTCCTTATAGTTGATTTCATTTATTTCACCTATAAATCATGAACATGTAATGGTGGGTGAACCTAGAAAGAATCGGATTATCCTTATATAGCTTATATGATTGGTGCACCTGGATAGCTCTTAATGCACTGTGTAATTCTTTTACCCTCATGAGATGTCATGCATGGGATTAGGTAGTAAACCCAATCAATTATGGGACACAATCCACCATGTGATAATACCTAGTTAGTTATCCTTAACCAATGTTTATGACATGACATATGTTTCTTCATCATTATCAATAATTCCCTGAACTTATGATACAATTATATATATATTATTTTTCCATTGGATTCCTCATGATCCCTATCTTTTATGATATCATGTTGTAACATAGAATCATATGTTATGATTCCTTATCATGTTTATTCATCTAATCAAATTTTTATATCATTGATTTGTTTATGTATTCCCAAGTTATACTTTGGAGCTCTAAAAGATTTTGGGGCTCAATATAGAGAATAATATAATGGGGTTTTATTTTAGCCTTAGATTGATGTATTATGAACCTAGTATTCGAATGACATTAGGCCTCAAGATCATAAATGTTTAATTAATATATGTTGATGGTAAAAGTAATGTAACAATATGTATAAAAGGCTTGGTCTGTTATAGTTTGGATGAATAAGAATACTAAGAGGCAATATTCCCCATTTAATGAATAAAAAATGTAAGAAGAATACTTCCACTTAAGAAAAATAAGGATCAAGCTGAATGAAGATTACCTACAAAATAAATTATGGATAGATCAAGGTGGGAGTTCACAGTTTCGAGGGTATTATTGGAACTATGTATTACATGTGAATAAATACAACTCTTTATATAATAATATAACCTTAAAGAGGAAGATGCATGGACAAAGGGGGGTTTTTTCTGAAATATCAATATAAAAGTTTTAAAGTAAATTACATTATACTATAAACTCATTCAATTTTGAAACCCAAAAATAAGTTTGAAATGATATAAGATCTGAGTGGCATGTGTAATAAAAATTTTCAAAATGATACGGAGTGAATGAATATGATTCTTAGATATGTTTCATAAGGTTTGAATGGATGAAAATTATAGATATATCAAAATAATAATTAGGCAATGTTTATAATGTTATAAAGACATATGAGAAAACAATGAAATATAATAAAAGTTGAAAATAATTCTTATTAGTTAGGTCAAACCAATTGAAGATTTTTAATAAAATTAAATAATTAGAAAAATATTCTTAGTATAAAGGAAAGAAGGTAATTTTATATGAAAAGGATAAACTTCATGAGAGTTTAACACCAAATAACAATTCGATTGTTAAAAAAAATTGATTGATTTGGAAAAGGTAGGAATGGTATAAAAAATTATAGACCAATTATTCATGACCATGATGAATGACAAATTTATCTATAAAATAAAATTCAATGAAGTTACCTATATATTTATGGAAAATAATAGTTTTTCAAAAAAAATATAATTCTAGAAAATAAGATGACTAAGAAACCTGTAAATATTATTGATAGGAAAAAAAATTTGGTTTAGATTTAAAGAGAGAATTATGTTGAGAGACTCCATTCAGATTTAGTGATATCAATAAATAACGAATATGTCACTTATTATTTCATAATATTTTTAATTATTTTCACTAATCTATAGATAATTGAAGTTTAATATTGAGTTTTATACACTCTGAACAAAAATTATTTTGTTATATGGTGTTTTCTATCTAAAATGAGTAGGAGGTGTTGAGTACATCCCTTAAAGAATATAAAACTGAGAATATGATATCAATAATTCACAGGTTTTGTGAATATTAAATTTTTGGAAAACCCAATTAAAACAATAATATAAGTTATTCAATCACAATTACAAAAAATAATTTTGATTTTTTCAAATATTTTTAAAAGGGGGGGGGGGTAGTTAATTAAATATTGAAAAAAAGTGGTGTTTATGTGTCTCGAAATAAAAAAATTATTACTTTTTTATATATAATTTAAGGATAAATGTTTTTTGATAAATTAATCTTGATAATCCTAAAAATAAGGATCTAATAATGATAACACATGGTTGATTTTTATGTACAACATTAAAAACCTTTTGTATAAAATCTTATTTTCTATAAAGTGATATCATATATAAACCTAGAATTTCTTGAGTATAGTAGCATTTCCATGACTGATTGAAAATTAAATTTTTTATTAATAAAAAACATTTGAGGAAAAAGTGATAAACCAAACAAGACATCACGACATAAACAACAGATCACCATGGAACAAAAGTTTTAAGCCAATAACACCACGCTCTCATAGAAGATCCTAGACCCAACATCAAAGATGATAAAAATAGCTTCCTTCTACTACTCGTTGACAGAAATTTGTCTCGTGCATGAAAGTATGGGCCTAGAACCGATGGAAAATCCATACCCTCTCAAACATCCAAATCCGTAGCATAGTTTAGGAGAAACCCGCTGCTCTAAACCTCATCTGGAGCAACCCCTTGTGAGACAGATGCCTCAACCCAAACCTCAAACTATCATAGACACAAAATTCACAAATCCAAAAATCCATTTCACCGATTCAACACATTCAACCAGCCACTCCAATATTTCCAAGCATTCAACACAATGTCAAAAACCCCAAGATCGTACCTACGAGAATTTGATATCCAACCTCAAAATTACATTCACGACTTAAAATTGTAGTAGGCCAAATGCCCACAACAATTCCAGGACCTTCATTCCTCAAAAACCCACAGAACTATTCAACATGAAAGAATTTCAAAACCCAAAACAATCATAATCGACCACGAGCGGAAAATCCATAGCAGCCAACCCAAATTCCAGAATCAATCGTGAGCAAAAATTCCGCAATAGAACTCGATCCAAAATGCAGAGCATTCCAACCAAAACGTGACCAACCAAATCCTTTCCCCACAATTGGAAGAAACCAAAAAAACAGAAACACCATCATAGAAAACACAACTAAAACCAAACAATGGCACAAAATAAGAACCAAGAAGTATTACTAACTCATGAGTACCCCGATCACCATAGAATGCTGGAAAATGTCCCCATCACAAACCAGATCCCATGTCCCATCACTGCCAACCAAAAATTCATCGGAGACCACAACAAACTACCCAACGAACCCACAGTGGATGATGATGCAACCCTCAGTCACGAAAATGATAACTCGGCCACAGAACCAGCTTCATGCTGCCCAAAGAAGCCCTATATGAAATATGGAGATAGGCTGTAGTAGGAGAGCAATGAACAGAAAGGTCGTGTTGGCCGAGCCGAAGTGGATGGCACCTCTACAGAGGAGAAACCGCTGCCACAGTCATGCTAAAGGAACTTTTAGGGTGATATCTGAACCCAACTGAGGTGAAGGCAGGAAGCAGCGAAGAAAAACACTAGCATCGACGCCCCTTGTGGGCTCATCGATTTAGATCAGTAAGTTAAAATTCCTATTTAATGAAATTTAGTGCATTTCGAAGAGAGTAATGTAGTATCAATATTCTATCAAGTTTAACATTTTATTATTCATATTTTCAAAATGGAAATGGGTTTTAGAATTTTGGAATAAAAAACATGAGGTAATAATCTAACCCTACACATTCGTTCATATTTTTACCAATAAGGAGAACTGATAGAAGAACACATATTTACACAACAACTGCTTGAATATATTGAAAAAAATGGGAGGGATTGATGTGTAAATGTTTTGGATTATATAATTTTTTTCAATATTTAAATTTGTGTTTGGTTAGGGAAAGTGGTTATGCTTGGCTGATTTTTATGGATCAATCCTTATAGGACTCTTAAGAGAGAGTTCACAATGAATAAATGGTTAATCTATCCAAGGTGAGTGGTAAATCAAGTGCAATTAACATAGTGTAAAGAAACCATGGATGAAATTTTTTGAGTTTTAAATGGTTCTAATATAGATTGTAGAATTTCCAATGTATATGGACCATGTTTCGGATTCTGGATCTGAAAGTTGAAGAAAGGAAAAGTACTTGATTTATTACATTGTCTCTTAATTGTTTGACTTCACTAAAATCATAAAAAGACATAGTAAAATAACTTCATAGGTGATAATATAAATTTTATCCCATCTATAGGTGTTTAGTGTTATTTTATTTAGATTGTAAGAATTAACTAATAGAAATAAAAATTAATTTTTTCATATTCCTTTGAGAGAAAATATGGTTTTCATGACCTCACTATTAATTATATAAACATTACACAACTCATATTAATATTCTGTCATCATAATAATTTTTGGGTGTTTATAACTTTTTATAATATAACATGATCGTATGACTTTAAATTAATTAAAAATTAGACAAACTCAAAAAATTAGATGAATGTTTTAGGGAGTTTCTAAATAACGATAGGGACTTGTTATTGGGTATTATAAATGGGATTTTTTTTCACAATGTTGAAATAATAAATCTTGTCTTTTGGGATTTATTTTGAAATGGATAGTAGGACATGTAGCTAGTAGTTTCTTTGAGAATTTCATGGAAGATATATACCTTTGAGAAACTGTCACTTGGAAAAAACCATGGCTCATATTTTATGACCATTTTGAGGTGTCTTAAATATTATATAAGGAAATAAAATATTTTAAATTCATTTATCTATGAAGACATGGATGGAGAATTCGAATGAATTAAAAGAGAATATTTTTTTGAAATATGAATGAACAAAACCACCTAATTCATTAATAGATTCGAATGAAAATATTGTCTTGAAATCAAAATTATTTTCAAAGAACTAATTAAAATTGAAATATTTTTTGAAATATAAATGATATGATTTCACCTATATCATAAGATCAAGGAGTTCCCATGTTTTATATATTGAATATATTATGAATATAAAGCAACAATTGCTGAGGAAGAATATATATGAGAACATAGAATAATATTCAAAACAGTATCCAAGAGAATAATAAGATCTGGATACATTATATTATTTAAGGTAGAATATTAGTATGATGTAAGATATATCTCTTGATTGATAATAATATATACTATAAATTAATTAAAATAAGGTAAAAGATCTTGATCGGTAACGGTCTGGAGTGAGTTTGGATACCATTAGTTCTGATCACTATTTTCACTGGTAGAAATTATTAAATGTGCAATATACTGGTGAACCAGAATATTTATCCCCATGATGAAATATAATTACAATGTTTCAAATAAAAAATCAAGGAGAAAAAGTATTTATTTTTATGTTTGGATCATCTTGAAAAAGATATGTTGTGGTTGGGGTGTGTATCCAATAATTTGAAGGTAAAACAATGATTAGTGTAATTAATAGTTGGGTATAGAAGAAAAAATGATTACTTTTTGTTGATTATACTTGAATTTTATGTGGTGTAACTTCTTGCCTATATGTTTCTTAACTCTTGACTCTAGCATATAACCAATCCTGATAATGAGTATGTCTTTATAGAAGAACCTTTTAAATACCTTTTGTTTCTCTCTTTTTATTATTACTACACAAAAGGTGAGTCCATGAGAAATTATTGAGTATATCGAGAACCTTAGAATGTTAAAGAGGTAGGATTTATAATTTAAAAATGAAGAATAAATTCATCCCAACTCTTTGTGATAAACTTAGCATTTGGCATCATAGTTCTCAACTATAACTCCGATCCTATTAGGCATATCTTTTAGAAATAATTGTATTTTTTCTCACATAGTTGTTTGGCTCAATTTTTCATATTAAGAACCAATTACTAAAATAACGACATGTTATGTTTGATAATTTTAAAAATAATAAGAATATAGAAATGAGAATAATGAAATTTATAATGAATGACTCATAAATGGGAAGTATATCCCAACATAATATTATATTGTATTCAATAGAGGTTATTAATTTTATGTTTCTTATTATGCACTCTAACTTAATCTCAAAAAATAACTAGAACAAACTCGGATAATTACTAGAGAAATGTGACTCTCAAAAATATGTAAATACATAATTTTGAATTTAAATATAAAAAAATGAAATTTTGAAATCTAGAGTCTTAGTTTCATAGAGAGATTATATAAATAAATATAAAATTAAAAATAACTTGATAATTTTTATTTTAATATCTATAATGTTCCACTAAAAATATTTGTTCTTTTATTAGAGCATAGTTTACTCTAGGAAAAATCCTAAATAATAGGGTGAGCTATAAATACATGTAATGGAATAAAAAATTCATAAATTATAAAAGATGATTTAAGAGGCATAACATGATATTATTAATGAATGTGGTCATATATATAATCACATATAATATTTTCATAAAGAATATGATATTTTAATATCATATAATTATAGTAATGTGGCAGAAAAAAAACACGACAGTATAATTTTATATTAGTTCTCACAGTGAAGACAACATTACATAGTGTTCTAGGTTTATAATTCATGCAACATACATGGTTTCTCACCAAATGAAAACATTACCCAATGCATTATGGGGATTTATAATTTCATTCCCAACCATTATACAATAAAATTTTCATGTATATGGATTTGATATATGTAAATAATATATATGGAATAAGCATAAAAATCCGCATGATAAAGAAATGGGTTACATTATCTTGTCATAAATAATAACCAAATTATATATTATAAATATTTTCTAGAGGAGAATAGAATAAAGATTTATTAGTTTCAATAACTTCATAAATGATAATAGTTCTGAAATATATAATTATTGAAAATAAAAGTTTATAAATATTATTAGAGAAGTAGTAATATAAAGGAATATCTTAAATAATGATATATGAAATAATTAACAAATTTTTAGAGATGGTAAGTACGTGGAATTTTTCTTAAAACAAAAAAATAAAACAAAACATATTTACACAATATAATTGGATTTTTTATAAATAACATAAGAAAAAAAATTTAAATGGTGTGGTATATTAAATGAAATAAGAAATAGAGAAACTCTGATACATTTGTTTTCTTTTAAAGAAATAATTGTGAAGGTAAATTGAAATAAATACATATATACATGAATGAAATAAAAAATAAACGAGGTATATAAATAGAGAACATATATATATTTATTTATTTATAATACATGTAATAAATAATGTAACACCCTGAGATTTTAAAAGTAAAACAGTATGTTCAATAGTATATACAACACAGAACACTAAGATTAAATGAACCATGAAATATTATTATTTTAATATGAGCATTAAACCCAAGACATTGATTTTGAGGGCATGAATAAATGTAACTACATTATAAAATATATATAAATATACTAATAAATAAAAAAACTATTAACTTTTATGGAATAAACATTTAATTTCCATTAATAAAATCATATTATGCTTCAAAAATATGCTTCCTTCAAACTTGTTTTTTATTTATTTTTTGAGATAAAATAATATATATTTATATATTTATATATATATTTTTATTCTTTTAGAAAACTTATTTGATAAAATAAACTAAATTTTTTAAATAAAATTGTGAAAATTAGATTATAGGGAATTTTCAAGAATTGTATGAAAGGATTTATTTTTAGATGAATACTGAAAAAATAACAAATTTTTTTGAAAACAATATTTTTGTTTCATAAAATTAAAATGTTTCATTTATTATAAAATTAATTTAATGTAAAATTAGTTCTATTATTTTATTAATTATCCAATTAAGTCTAATTTAATAAATTTTATAGTTTATTTTTTAAAAAAATATTATTATACATAAAATGGTTTTTTTTCTGAAAAATGGGTTTTCATTGGTTTCTACATTTTTTTCTTATAATAATGTTTTATAATTATAGAAAATAAATCTTGAAAAATAATTTAATATTTGGAATCAATAGGTTTGAATATTTTAAATAAGTTCCTTTCATTTTTGTCCAATATTATTTGTATCCAAGGATTTTTTTTCACCATGGTAAGCGTAAAATGGGTAAAATATGGTTAAAACTTTGGGATAAGATTTAAATTTTCTCTAACAATTTATTTTATCCAAATTGTCTAGTGTATTGTTTTAAATTTCAATTCAATTTTAAACTAAATATCCACCTGGTGTCTTATTTCTTCAATTATGATATTTATATTAATTTATGTAAAATCTAAAGTAAAAAATGTCGCACTCTTGACATTAATATCTCAAGTATTTTATTATAATATTAAATGGTGGTTATTTCTTGTTATTAATTTTTAATTAAGAGAGAAAACATTATCATAGCAATTTTTTTAATTTTTATTGATTGAATAATTACCCTTAATTCTCATGAAACTTAGACATGATATTTATTCAATTAATAGATGAATAAAATAAATTATCTAAAAAAATATTAAAGGAAAAACAATATGTGTGAATTTTAGAAATTAAAAAAAGATAAATATATCATATTTCACATGTTTGAATGTTTATTATTTCAATTTTTTTGCTCTTTTGTTTTTTTATGTCAAATTTGGTGAATAGTTTTTAAAATGGAATTCTAGAGTATTTTATATTATATATATGTTAATAAATTACTAAAACTTTGAAGAACAAAACATGCATTAATATTATCAGGATTATTAATGGTATAAAATTTCATCACATATCCATTTTAAAGGCCATTTTTACCATATAAGCAACATTACAACACATTTATATACAAAATATTATAATTCTTTATTATTAAATAATACATTACCACAATTACGAATAAAATTGGTTAATTAATGGTGAAAACCATGATATAATTTATAAATTTATGTATAAACCTGTAAAAATATAATTTAAATGTTTTATTAAGCCTATATATTCCTTATATTTTAATATATTCAATTTTGGAACCATTTTACATGATATAGATACATATTTTACAATAATATTCCATATATTTCTAGAAATTAAATTAATTTAATTTTATAGTAAATAATATTTTATCAAATGATTTCAAATTCATAAAAACATATCTTCTCTTAATTTAATGATATATTATTTCAAATATCAACCATGGTCCAATTATGGGCCACTTTTCGTTTAATAATAACTTTCTTTACCCCTAAAGACTAAAAATAAATACTGTTGGGAAAATTGTTAAATGGGTTAACGATCGGTTAAAATAAAACGGTACGAGTAAAACATCAGATAAAATTTTCCAAATTTTATTAGACCATATTATTTTTAATCATACTCATATTACCTTTCTAATTTATAAATTTGTATTAATTTTATCATAAAAATTAATTTTTATTAAATTAATACTTTAAGAAATTCCAAAAATGTATTTACCATATTTATAAATTGTCACCCTCTATCCTATTCACTCCGCACTTAAATGGATATTTTTGTGATACAAAACAAAATATAATAACTTTTTATATTCCTTACCAAAATCCTATATTTTATAGACATTCCAAAATACCATCCATTCAAGGATTAAGCTGTAAGCCAAAAGTTGGTTCTCAATGAAGAGGTATAATTCTTATCCGCACATTTTAGGTTTCTGTATATTCATATACCTCTCATAAATTCATTATTTACACTCTAAAATTATTAATTAAATTTACTAAATATGTATAATTTTTTTATTTTTAATAACCATAATCCTCATTTTTCTCATCCTTTGTAAAATGATAATTCCACTCGTGCTTATGTGTAGACTTCTACCTCAAAGAAGTGATGTAATTCAAGTTAATTTTTTTCTTCATGGATGGTAAACATGATGGATTTTATTAATATGTATGATATATGTGACATAAAAATAATCCTATAATTTTATATTATTATTTATCATTATTTTGATCTATCTATTGAAAAATGTATACAATGTTCTTGTGTACATACTTCCTACCATCCCCAAGAGCATTGTAATTCATTTTTATATGTAAACATTTTGTGGATGAATCTAGAAATTTATATATATATATATAATATAAAATATTTATAAAAATATTAAAATTCTAGATATTATGGAACCAAGATCAATGAACAATGATCTCAACTATTAAATTTTTTTTAGGAAAAATAATATAGTTAGAACGCAAAAATGATGATTTTAATAAGGAATTATTAATGAAAAAGAGTTAAAATTCTATTAGTGGATCATATATGATATTATAAGTTTGTAAATGACCATTTAATATTATTATTTAAATAAATAAATTTTTTATATATGTGGTTAAAGATATTTTGATTTAATTTGAACTCGAGGTAAGGGTTTTCTCTTCTAAATTTTATTTCTATTAGACATGCACCAAATTCAAAATATGTTTCCATTATGTAGTGTATATAATTACAATGTATGTTTTTTATTATTATTTAAATATAAATAAATTTTATTTAAAAATAAATTACATGTTCTCTCTTTCATGATGTTTTTATTCAAATATTACCAAAGTTCTAAGGGTTTTGTCTTCCTAAATTTTCTTTTTTGGTTCACATGTTAAGTTATAAACCAATATTCATTTCTTAGGTATATAAACCTACCATTATAAATGTTATATATTTAATACCCAAATTTTCATTATATTTAATTTTTCATTTGGATTTATTAATTCATTTGTAATAAAATTCCAAAGTTACCAAGGCAGTTATGGTGTTACAATACAATCTCATTGTTTATTGGGATTGCACATGATTTGTTTCTGATAATAAAATTTAATGAAAAAATTCATAAAAAACTAATTATTTACTTAACAAATATTAATTTCATGAGATTACATGTTTACCATTAATTTTTAAATATTTATAGACTCAATAGATTGAAATAATATTTCTATGTAAAACCAAATTTACTTCTCTCTTTGGTCTAAAATACTTATTCTTAGATACAAATTATTTCTAATTATTTTTTAATGACCTTATTACCAATTATCCAATTTTTATTTTTTGAAGTAATTTTTACCCGTGTTTTTATTTTTAATAAATAGTTTAAAATGAATTTTTTTTATTTTCCAAATAATGTACATTTACGTTTTTCTAAAAATGTGAAAGGAATATTTATTTTATTATACATGACATGAAATGAATTAATCACTGTCATGACCACACAATGATTTCATGCTTACATAAAATTGTTCCAACATTAATTATAATGAAATATTTTTAGTTACAATTTGGGAAAATTTTCAATTTTAAATATTTGATTTCAAAGTAAAAGGTTTAGTTTCAACAAAAAATGTTATAGTGGTAGTTTAATGGATTTTTTCATATATAATAACATCCTATGATGTTAATTATTATTTAATGGGGTTATGGTCTAATGATACCATTAAATTTCATTAGTTAAATGTCTTTTTATGATTATAATTTGATAATGATTCTATGAAACACAATTCTTTCCCATGGGTTAATTAACTTATGATGAAACCTTTATGAATCTCATTTATTTTCAACAGGTTACGTTTGGATGTTATGATAAAATTTCTATGAAACTTATTTAATGTTGACAGGTTCTATAAGGATTAGTGATTTAGGATATTTTGGTACATATATTTTTTATTATCATTATGAGATGAGTGGTTTGGGAATTATTTATCCCTATAATGCATTAGGTAAATCTTGATATCTCAGGATAAAAATTCTTCCGGAATGGGGAGTGAAACCAGTTCAGTAAGAGACTATGTCCACTATGATTGTCTTGGGAATAATCCATGACTACTATAATGGTGTGGGGATTGAACAAAATCCACTTTGATAATCTTGGTAGTAGTAATTAACTATTAGGAAATAATTTTTTGATGCTTATATATATTCCACAAAATTATGTCTTTTATCAATGTTATATTATGTCAACATTATAATATCATGGCTCATATTCTTTGATTCCATTATGATTCATTTATTATGAACAACAAATAATTATTCCATGACCCAATTTTATGATCTATGATATACATTGTATATTTTCATATTTAATGGATATGTTCTGATACACTTAGGATCATGTTAGGATTATGTGATAATTGATATCTCCATTTTTTACCCTAACTGGCCATTAGATGTCACTCATTCTTTTCTTTCATCTCCCAAGGTTAGGAACATTTTTTTTAATTATTATGTGTTTATTAAGGTTTATAGTTATGAGTAACTAAGTATGAGATAATGTAGATATTTTATACACTACTATTTAGGTCTCAAAAATTTCTAATACACCAAAACATTATGTTACTCATATATATTTTATAAAGAAAAAAAATATTAATCTATTAAGATGTGATACTTATGTTTGAAAATTATAGGTCCCTATAATTGGTATCAAAGGATAGGTTTACAAAATATTTATGAAATATAATGGTAAAACATTAGTGAGAACAAGGGGGATAAGTCTAAATATAGGATAACATCCAAATTTTTGGTAAGGAATAGATTATGTGATTTTACTAGAAATGTGTCCCTTTAAATATGTTATAAGTGTATGTGGTTTTGGAATGGATGCATCTAGGTATAATAAACCTGAAATGATTTTAGTGAGTATATCTCATCCATCATTCTGGTGCACAGTATCGGTGCCCTTATTGCACACCTAGTTTTACATTACCCAAGGATACTCTTGGGTCATCTCACATTTTCCATATTAACACTTGTGAAGTAGTAGAATATATTAAAACTAAGGATAACATATATTAAACATAATTTTCAATATATTAAAAAATTATCATGATTTCTACACTATATTAATGATATCTCATTATTTCACACTATGATTATTATTTCCCACACAATAATTTTTTGTTTTAGTAAATATATGTAATTAAGAAGAATTTTTTTAATATTGAATTTGAAAAACAATGTAATGAATGTACTCATGATCAACCAATTGAAATGGTATTTGGAATGAAAAAAATTGTGATTATAACTAATCATATACAACATTATATGACTAAAGATATCAACAAGGGTGAGTTTCCTGACATACCTTTTAAGAGAAAAATAGAGATTCATTAAGACTGTAGAGGGAAAAAGATTTAATTTCCAATATTTCAAATATGTGGGAAGAATCACATAGGTAAAATTCTCATATTAATGAGAAGATGTTTTATGTGTGAAAAAGAAGGGAATATATAATGTAATAATTGAAAAAAAAATTATAACCTGGTAGAGGGCTATGAAGTTCATCAAAATTTAATATTTATAGTTCAGTGACATATATCTTGGGAAAATGTGGATTTTCCATGTCAATAACCTTATACAACAGCTAACTCATAGACAATGGAAAGTCCAACGTTATGCGGATTGTTAATGTTTAATTATTGAAGTGTTTTTGTATTTGAAATAACTAATTATGTTTCAAAAGCATTTTAATCAATGGAATTATGGTTATTGGAATCATGAAACATATATGGATTCTCTTGTATAATTTTTCTTTAAGAATTTTCAACAATATGTGAATGGTATTGATGACTGTGAAAAGTTATTTAATGGAAGGGTAATATTTTTTAAAAAAACACTTGATTGAGGGAAATATAACCCTTAATTTATCTTTCATAAAGAAATAATAATATTTATTTGGGATATATGTTATTTATAGAGTAAGTGTGTTATTTTTGATGTCCTTGGAACAGATTAATAAATTTATAACAAAGTGCTTTATGTCATCCTTAATGTAGTTTACAATATATTTTATATTTATTGAATATATTTTTTAATCTGTAATTTTATTTTGAGAGGAGAGTTAACTTTTTGAAGTATGGATTTATTTTATTTAGTTTTTATCATAATTCATGTTGTTACCATTTTTTGGAGAATATATGATCAAGGTGTTCACATATATAGTATACTATATTTAGATATGCTTTAAATTGTTTTGGGGATTGATGTTATGATTATTTTGTTAATATAGTGTTCTTATTTCTATATTTTTTGTTTTTTAATTTTGATACAAATATTTGGAGGATTCTTAAGGTCAATTATTTATATAATAGATTATGTTAATATTTAGGTGTTATTATTGAGGTTCTAGAGATTAATATTTAACCCTATTGGATAAATTGTGCTTAAAATTATTTTTTCATGACACCAAGTGACAGAAGGAAAGAAGTTTTATTCATTAATAGATATTATAATTAAAAAATGTTTATTTTAGTGGTTTACTAATGAAAAATACATATTGAATATTCATTTCTTGGTGTAAGATATGAAGTGAAAATTATTATAAGCACAACCAAAATATGAAATTGTACTTATGAAATGGAAATAAATTCATTATAGAATCACATGTTCTCTATCTAGATAGTAAAATAATCCCTAGACTTTAAGGAAATTATACATAAAGTGATATTTTATACTTTTACCTCTATTTCTAATGAATCTATAGACTTTTCACCATTCACATATTTATGGTATTGTGGTCATTAGTTTAATCCTGACCATTCTCTCCATCTCCCCCTATTAGTACATGGGATTTAGTTTTATTCACCATGTCCATATTCAAACGTACCACTATTTTTATTCTATATAGAGACTTAGTTTTTCATTATTTTAGATGACCATCGTATTCCACTGTCCATATTTTTTAGAGGATGTAGTATTAATCATGTTTACAATGTTGGTTTCCAAGAAAGTAATTTTCAAATATCAACCCTTGATTACTGACAAGATCTAAAAATAATTATAATAAAAAGTTTTAAGAGTGTGGGGATAAAGTTTACACCGTAATATTTTAAATGAAGACATAATGTTCTATAGTAAATATGCCAAGAAACTCTGAGCATAAACGAACGTTGAAATACTGTTATTTAAATATGACCACTATTACCAACCTATAAAATTGGTTGGAATGGAATGAAATAACAACATTATTATATATATATATACATTGTACTCAATAAAAAAGTATTGGTTAACTCTTAAGACAAAATCCATCTATTGTATTAGTAAATTTATATTATGCATAAAAAATAGTTTCCTTCAATTATTATTTTTATTTATTATTGTGAGAAAATATTTTATTAATTGTTTACACATTTATAGAATTAAATTGATAAAATTAAACCCATTTTAGAAATCATAATGTCAAAATTATCTTAGAGTGAATAATTTATATTTTTCTTAAAGGATTTTTTTCCAATGAATACTAAGAAATTCTTAATTTTATTGAAAAATATATTTTTGTTTCCTGAAATATCAAAGTTATATTTTGTTTTAAATGGTTTAAAAAAATCAACTATATTATAAATTATATATTTGTTTTCATTGGAATTAATTTTATTATTGAATCTGGTATAAAGGTATTTTTATGGCGACAACAATGGGATTTTTCTGAAAAAATGATTAATGTTTCTTTCTATATTTTTATATTAAATTAATTTCTTCCACTTATAGAAATTTAATCATGAAAAATGGGTTAAAAATTTGTAATTACGAGGTCCATATTTGTCAAATGGTACTATTGATTTTTTTAATATTAGTAGTAACCATAGAAAATTATTGTCACACAAGTAAGGGTAATGTGGGTAAAATTTTGTTTAAATATATGGATAAGGATTTATAATTAATGTAAAAGTCAATATTAACCAAATTTATGTATTTATTTATGAACATTCCATCCATTTCTCATATATGTGGCCACTTGGTTCCAAATTTCATAGAGTATGACCTCTATATTAATTTATGTAAAATATAAAGTAAAAGATGCCACACTCCTCACTTTTATATCTATAAAATTTTATTTTTAGGGAAAAACAGTTTTGTTCTGTTATAAATATCCATTTAAAATATAAATTAATTTTCATCATCTTAATAATTTATTTTTAATTTTTAGTGATTTAATAATTACTCTAAGTGCTTGTGTAATGCCAACATAATATTTATTAAATTAATATAAAAATGAAACAAATTATTTAAACAAATTAAAATTAACTCAATTTTGAGTAATAAGTATGTTTCAAACTTTTTAAGATA
The DNA here is from genome assembly GCA_963277665.1 of Viscum album. Classification (NCBI taxonomy): domain Eukaryota; kingdom Viridiplantae; phylum Streptophyta; class Magnoliopsida; order Santalales; family Viscaceae; genus Viscum; species Viscum album. The sequence continues at coordinate 844,486,150 of OY728150.1, read as the reverse complement.
TATATAAATTTTTGGAGAATGTTTTAATGGTTTTGATTCTAGACCAATTTCATTCCTATTCCTTTAGAAGTAAAATTATGTGAATAGTTCTTAAAATTTCATTAAGAGTAGTTTAATTCAAAAAAAATTATTATATTTTTTAAAAATATTAAAAAATCATAACATGATATAATTATAATGAATAAAGGTATAAAATTTCATTACTTTTCAATTTATGAGCCAATTTTTGCAATATAAGTTATATTATAAAACATTGTTATTAAAAAATTAATTACCACATTTAAAATTAAAATTGGTCAACCAAGGTTTTAAACCAAGAGATAAGGTTTAAAATGATATCAAAAACTATAAAAATTGATTTGATAATTAAATCAGTTCCATATCTTATTTATATTCAATTACCTTTAATTTTTTAATCATTTTACTGGATATGAACACATATTATACTATAATATTTCATGAATTTCAAAAAACAACAATGATGATATTTTATAATAAATAATATTTTAGTAACTGATTTAAAATTAATAAAAATAAAATTCTTAGAAAATTTAATGGGATATGTTTTAAAATATCTTACAAGGTACATTTATTGGTAACTTTTCCATTAATAGTATCTTTTTTACCACAAAAGTGTAAAAAAACTATGTTATTATGGTAATTTTTATATGGGGTAATAGGGGTTAGAAAAACATGATGAAATAGACCCTAAAATAGTAAAAATATTTTTGGATGTGATTATTTCTAATCATGATCATATTATAATTCAATTTAATCAATTTTCAAAAATCTGAACTTGAAAATAATTTATATTAATTTAATAAATTTTGAAATTCCAAGAATTCTCTTCCCTATCTAATAAAATGTCACCCCCACTCAACTTCTTTCTACACATAAATAAATATTTTTCATGGCTATTACCTTCCATGATACCTCACTATATTCCTTAATTACATCGTAGATATTTTTTTCCTAGCCCAAAGGCCATCCCTTAAATTCTTAATGTGTAATCCAAAAACAAAATCTCAATGAAGTGGTATGACTCTTAACTGATCATTTTTAGTTTTAGTTCTTCTTATAAACAGTATAAATCCATGGAATAAATTATAAAAAAATATATTATTTTTATTAAAATACATAAATTTTTAATATTATGAATTTACAACCATAATCCACCAGCATAAAATCTTTTGGAAAATGATAACATTGCTCATACGTACATACGGACTAAAACCTCTACAAAGCGTAGTGATTTTTTTTATTTTTTTTAATTGGATGGTAAAAAATGATTGATTTAATTAATATATAATATATGTGTGACATAAAAATGTTCATGTGAAGGTGATTTATTTTTTACCTTTATTTCATTCCATCGATCGAAAAATGAAAAAATGTTCATGCGAACGTACGATCGACTGTCTCCATGAAAGTTGTAATTAATTATTATATCTATATATATATATATTGTACAACCATAAATATATATATATATATATAATATATAATTTTATTATCATGATTAAAACTATAGAGCTGATGGACAAATGATCAATGTATAAGGATTGATACTACCGATCATAAATTCTTATAAGAAATGAAATAGTTAACTCTAGGAAATGATGATTCTTATAAAGATTTATTAATAATGGTTGATGAAATTTTATAACTGGGTCACATATAATATTAATATTATTCAAATGAATCTATTATATATGTGTAGTAATTTTAAATTATTTATATATGAGGTCGAATCACTTTATAAGAAACTTAATCTTAGTGTGATGGTTTTGTTATCTCACATTTAAATCTGTGCGATGTTTCCCATATTCACATCTTATTTAAGTTATATACATTGTGTTCTTAAAATTTATTTATTTAATTATTAATTTCAATTTAATTAACCTGATTTTATATTAAATATTATTTTATTTCATTCATGAGTTTTATATTTTGATATTACCTATCTGTTAAGAGTTTATGATATCAAATTTACTTTTAATGGGACATATATTATGTCACACAAATATCTTATTTTAGGAGGTTTATATGAAACCCCTTTAAAATTTTATATCATGAATTCCACTATTTTTATTATATTTTATGTTTCATTTGATGTTATTATTTCATAAGGATTGTGATTCAAAATTTACCAATACGGTAAGGGTTTTATTTTATAATCCAATTACATATTAGCATTGTTTATGATTAGTTTAAGATGAGTATATTTCATGATATACATCTCTATAAATTTAGTAATTTTATTAACCTCTATTTATTTCTAGATATTACATGTTTTCCTTTCATTTTAATCTCTTTAATAACTCAAAATACTGAAATAACTTTTTTTGGAGTTAAACCGAATTAAATTATCTATTATGTAAAAATTCATTTTAATTCCATGCCCATGTTTTGAAAAAATGTTTTCAAGAATGTTTTTTCAAATCTCCTATAATTTTAAATTCATTGTATCCATGTCTCTATTTTTTTAAAAATGGTTTATAATTAATTTTCTTGTTTTTTTAATGGTGTACTTTTTACTTTCAATCGAAAATGTTAAATGAATCTTGGTGTTTATATACATGGCATGAATAGAATATCCCAATTTCAAGATTTCTTAATGGTTTGAATCTACCTTTAGATTTTAAAAAAGGTTATTTTTAAAAAATAAAATTTTGTTAATATTTGCGATATTTTTAGATTTTTAAGGGGTTATTTCAATGTGAAAGATTTATTTTCCACAATTAATGTTCCAATTGTATTTTAATGGAATTTTTAATCTATGATAACATCCTACAGTGTTAAGTAAAATTTTACAGGGTAATAATAAAATGATACCATACACATTAAATATTAGGATATCATATGATGATAATTATTTAAGAATGATTACATATTAATTTTATTTCTTTCACACTAGTTTTTGAGATATGATTAATCCTTTTTGAAACTCATTTCCCTTCCACGGCATATGATATAATGATATGATGAAATATATTTTAAAAATACTTCTTTTAAACATTTATCGCAATTATTGAGGTTTATTATTCTTTTGGAACCAATATTTTCCAATTTATTTATGATATTGGTTTTGCTAGAGTTATATTTTGGTTGGATAATTATAGATACTTAATGAGATAAATAAGACTGGAATATCGAGTGTAACTAGTTTAGAAAGAGAATATATCCACTATGATAGCATAGAGAGTGATGGTTGACTACTGTGGTGGTTTGGGGAGTAAACCCAATACACTATGATAGTCTTATAAGTATGAATTTTCAAATAAGTAAAATATTTATTTATGTTTATTGGTATTCCACAAACTTATTCCATTAGACTATGTTTTGATCTCATATATAATTCACTTTGATTCCTTTATGATTCATGTCTTATGAACTGTCATTCTTTATAACATGACTCAAGATTTTGATATATGATACGTAGGGTATAGTTTTCAATTTTTATTCTCTTGTTAACATACCCTTATGATTATGTTATGTTTAAGTGATCATGGACATCTACTTTATTTAACCTTACTGAGCAATAATGCTCAACCTTTCTTATGTTTCATATCTGATGGTAATAACAAAAGTAATTATGTATTATGATTTTAATAAGGTTTTCAGTGATGAATAAATAGTTGAGATACGATGTGGATCTTTTATGAAAAAATTGTCTACGTATCCAAGTATCCAATGACAGTAATCCTCTATGATCATCGGTCATATTTTTGTAAAATGCAATGAATATTCATTTATAAAGATGTGGAATATGTGTATGAAAGGTATGGGTCTCTATAAATATATATGTAAATAGTGGTAGATACGGGATTCATAATCTAAAATAAAATGAGGGTCTTTGTGGAGTCACCATACCTTGGGTCCCATCTCACTTGATACAAACCTATATCTTTTTTAAGAATAAAATTTTGTTTAATAAATATTTTCTTCAAATGATATATATTTTATATATTATTTATTATTATTATTATTTTATTTTTGTTTACAATCATCTAATTGATAAATTAGGTTCATGCTTACCATCCTGAGGGTGTTTGTTTCATGGGTTCATTGCCACATAAGTTTATTATTATTTATTAATATTCTTGTTAAATGATTCCATAAAACTATAAGTAAAATAGTATTGAGTTACTTTATTTAAATATGTTTAAAATTGTATAAAACTCAATTTTTTTCCCAAAATTAACATTGCTCATTAATTATAAATTTTATTGTTAAATATCCTTTTAATTTATGGGGTTTTTAAAATCATGATGAACATAATCAATTTCATGTAATCATTATGTTTATTTACCAATTTTAGAATATAAAAAAATTAAAATATAATTATTAAACACATGATTAACAATAAAATAAGTATTAAATACATCTAAAAAGTTAGTGATGAAAAATGAAATATGTCAACCATGGATGTGGATAATTGATGATCATATGGGTGGCATTTTCATTTTTGAATAAATAAGATGAAGGTATATATTGGGTATTCCATTAATAAAAATTTATTTTAATAGATTTATGATACTTATGATATTATATAGGGATTGATGGAATAGTTTTTGATGCGGTATTACAATAAAAGAACATCAAATATAACATTTTAGATAATTACCACTTTCTTTGGATATATTCTTTTGACACACAACACGGGCTTAGGGAATGGTATTTTATAAAGATAAAACCCTCTAAAACATATATAGGGGTTTTGGGAAGGTATTTGTTTTTGAATTTTATGGAAATTATGGTTTGAGGATATTTGTGGTGTGGAAAGATGGTATAAATAATTATATGAGAGGGGTGCTTTTGAATAAAATATTCATTAGTTTATTTTTTTGTCAAGAATACCAAGAGTGATGATTCTAGTGGCTATAAATGTAAATTAGTTCATGTGAGGCCGATATAATGGTTTATTACATCATTTAAAATGGAATTAATCTTGTATTTAACATAAAATGTAAAATACCATATTTTTCTATATTTCACTATTCACCTAAATGTTTATTTAGAAACATTACAAAAAATCAGCGTAAGATCATTTCAATATTTTGATTTAAAAATTGATACATAATTTACAAAAAAAGTAGTTTAATAAAGTTGATAAATTTAATTTTTAAATTAAAACCAAATTTATTGAAAAATAAAAAATATTACATGACAAAATAAAATTTCTATCCATTTGAAAAATTATTAACAAATTAAAATTTTTGTATATTTTTATATACAAATAATTTGTATCATTTAATAAAAATTTACCAAAATAACACATTTCTTCCTCTTTTAAATTTATCCTGAATATGTATTTTAATAAAAATAAAACGTATATGTTTTACCAAAAATATAATTATATTTTCTATGTGTTGTATATTAATTTTTTTTAATATTTTAAACTATTTTTTATATTATTTATACCTCATAAGATACCAAAATATTTCATTAATATTATAATGGTCAGGTTAACTGTTAGATTTCTCTTTCTAATGGTTATATTGGTTTACATTCTCTATAAATACCTCATAATTTATTCATTTAGTATTTACATCATTTAATCAAATGTTTATACATAAATAATTATTAAAAAATTACATTACAATTTATTTATTTATTTAATTATTGTTAGTGAGTGTGTTTATTTTAGAACACTGTGATGATCCATTGTTCTTGATTCCGGTTATTTTATTTTTTTAGGTTTTTATATTCTGATAAGGAATTTAACTTTTATTATATATATATTTTCTATAACTTTATTTTCTATAATAATTGTTATTTGGTTTTTATTATGTGGTGCATGAGATATATTCTATATTGTATTACTAAATATGATATATGTTTATTCAAAATTAAAATTTTATACATAATAGCTTAGGTCATTACATTGCCCCTTTACATAGTCATGAAGGGAAAAGACACTTGATTCCTAGACTCAAACATTTAAGAAATTCCCCAAAATGGGATGGGAATTACAGATATACAATACTAAGTTGTTCAAATCATTTTTCATGCTACATTAGATGTTGTATTTTTATGTATGGACCCTCAAAATATAGGGAGTTTTCGAATACTTCATATTCCCATGGAAAAGTATTTAAATAATAAATGTTGACAATTGTTTTTTGTTTATCTCTATAATTTCATTTTTTTCACACTCTAGTTTATGATAGGATGTATGTGGTTGGTTGGTGACATCATAATGGGTATATTATACTCAAATTGGATATGTTTCTTTCTAAAATGTGTATATATACTTTTTTATGTGATCCAATGGAGGTAAAAGTACCAAAGTATGGATTGTTGTATGATGTGGAGTGTGGACATTGAACTGAATATTTTTGGGCCTTTATATGACGGTTTTGGAGTAGGAGTCGGTTTTCATAGAGTATCTCACTCAAGTTGTATGATCTATATTGTCTTTATATGCCATTTTTTTCTAACATTATACATGTTTCTATATATTTTGATTAGTTCATGATATTTTGTAAACTTTAACCATTTATGGAGCCTTGATTTAATTGTAATTCTTATGATTGTAGTTCTTACGTTCATTACTACCCAGGAATCTATGGGGGACATGTATCATCACTAACAAGAAGGTTGTCTCTGGGATTGGGTCCTAAGATTGTATAGGGAATGTAAAAATTTTTAAATGAAAATTTGATAATCAAATCAGTATTAAAATGGGATAAAAGTATATAATAATTTTTTATTATTAAACCCTTAGTTTTTATGTACCCTTTTCTAATTAGGAGGTGCACCTAAGGGATTTTAGATTGATATTTTTGATTCAAAAAATGGTAATCATGTCATGAACATTAAAAAATGTTATCTGAACCATCTTTGGGGTATTTACTATTGTAATTGGGAGTATCAAAATGGAATAATTATTGAAAAGTTTTAAGTTATACATAAATATTAATGACAATTAAAATTATGGTGTAATAATGAGTTACCAATGATGGTTTTGATTTATTTTCATTTATTCGCGGAGTTAGTCCTAGTTACTCAAGTCTCATGCATCAAGCTAGGCATGAGTAGTTTAGAATCGCCCGGTTAGCAAGCCATATATCCTACATTCATTTTCTTGATTATCTATTTTATGGTTAGAACCACTAAAAATTCATAGTAACTAAAAAAATCAATAATAAATAAATATTTTTTTGTTATTTCATTATTATTAAGGATTATATTAATACTTATTCATAATTTGGTTCCTCATTATTGATAGCTCTATTTATTATTGACGAAGAAACATTATTCCATGTTTATGTCTACAATGCACTTCTAATTGTTTTCAAAGGTAATTCAATGAATTATTTAGTGTTTTTGATTTATTTATAAGTCATTATTTTAAATTCTATATATTTACATTATAATGGATAAAAAATAATTTTTTTAAAAAAATATTATAATTTGTTTTAGAAATAGAAATGTGATGAATAGAGGACCGGGTTTGACCTAACCTTAAATGCGTTTCTGAACATTGATTTTTATCTTTTGGAGAAAATAATGTTGTTATCATAACTACCTAATATTATAGTATACAAATGAGATAACCAATTATTTTCTTACATGAAAGGGTTAATGGAAAATTTCAACTCACTCAACTAGTTGTTGACCCTCATGTATTGGAGGGGAGTGTTTAGATTTTTCAATCTACCAGTTAGAGAGATCCTTAAAATTTTCATATGACATCTAAAATCATGTGAGAATTAAAATTTCATTATACTACAATATTTATGGGATAATTATCTCTGTAATAATATATGGATTGGATCAATTGTATCCATTACATATATAAGATAATAGAGACACTAAAAGTATGGGTTAGACTGGACAATTTCTTATTGTAAATGGTTTCTCAGTGATTGTGTGATGTGATTCTTAAGGACAGGAATGAAATGATCCATACCTTTAATTATTTCAAGAGAAATAACATAAGTAATTATAACCAATAACAATATATTAGGTGAAAACTCAAGATTTGATTTATTTGAATAATGGACTGATATCCATTATAGCTTTTCCATCTATGTTCACAAACTTGATTTCCATCTCTTATCACATGAGAGAGGGGGAATAATCAAAGGAAATTATGTTTGAATTGTTTTTAAAGGAACCGTTATAGGATAATGAGATGATTTAATATGTCACGACCCGTCCTCAGGGCTCGTTTCGTGACTATCCCAAGCCCGCCTTCCTTATGCCAGGGGATGGAGACTACCACCAAAGGCGTAAATCCCGGTAAAAGGGAAGGTGTTGCCTTTTTAAAAGTAAACAAAAACAACAGAGTACGCAAGTGAAGTAATAGCTAAGTAAAACTGAGTACAAAGGTAAGTGATGGAAAGTAAATGGGCCAGTATACAAACCCAACTGAAAGTAAAATACAACTAAGAAAGGGAGTACTACACCAATAAAGTAAAGCAGCAACCACCGCGTCATCCTCTGGGAATCCCACCTGAAGGGTGGGTACAGATAGTCTCGTTGGTACCTCGGGTCCATCTGTCCGCTCCGTGTACGTTCCTCTAGGTGGTCCACTTTCCGATACCGTCCAGCTCCACAAGCATCAATCACGATTAGTGATGTCCATCGTCCACAACCAACACAACGTAGTGCGGGCATTGGTCGTGCAGGGGTGAGTATAATGTTACTCATTAGGGACCCCGATACCCATAAAGGACTCCTAGAATCCATAAAGGATTAACCACAAAGGAAAGTAACAGACAGGAAGTATCAACTGACTTTACTTAGGTATATGCCCATACATATATCTAAGTCATCAATTCTAGTCCGGCTCCTACTCCCAAGCCCAAGCACAACCCAGTCCACATAGGAAATATGTCAATCACATAGTTGGTAATGATTTCATGTCAAGACTCAACTCACACAGCTATACTACTCACGAATAAGGGTGGAGATTATTAGATGTAGCCTCTGAATCACCTCCTCTACCGAACCCACGTTGGATCCTAGTACAGAAGTCGTCTCTGCCGAACCCACCTAGGATTCAAGTACAGTAACCATCACTGGCGAACCCACGTAGGATCCAAGTACAGTCACCATCACTGTCAAACCCACAGAGGATCCAAGTATAGTCATCCTCGCCTCTTAACCCACATAGGATCTATGTACAGTCATCTTTATCGTCGAACCCACGGAGGATCTCAGCACGGTAGTCGTCACAGTTGCAGGCACCTCTAGGGTTCCCACACATAGCGTGCACGATTCTGGGAAGGTCTTCTCCTCATGTAAGTGGTTCGATACATCAACTATCACAATGTGCAGAGTTGACGTATCCCAATGTTTTGTCTCGTCAATAGGATCTCAACGTGACAGACGGTGTGTCAATCGGATGCTCGGTCTTAGGGATATTGGCTTTTCTATTCCAGGGGCCCGGTTGGAAATATGCTCATTCCAAACCCCTCCATTTTCAAAATTTGTCCAAAACTCACTTAGAGTATCTAAAAAGGAATTCCTCATCTAAAGGGTCCTAATGCCGCAGATGATGTGTCGATCGGACGTGCGGTCTTTAAGTTATTCACGTTTAAGTGAAAACGGGCTTGGCATGTTAAGCCCAGTGGGCTAACGGGTCGAGTTAACCCAGTTTTGGTTAGTACAACCCAGCAGGGGTGTCATACCGGCCCAAAGAATCACGCGGCCCAGACCGAGGGGCGCAAGTGGCCTGCTTGGGTAGGCTTCGGTTCGTCCGGCGCAGGTCCCTCCTAGTGTCGCAGCTCTCCACCGCCTGGTCGGACGGCCCTTCCGCCTAAGAGGCCCGTGTAGCAGGCCTCACTTCCTTCTGAACAGCTGTCGTGACGGTGTTATCTTCCTCAATCTCGGTCTTCCGTATCTTCGGCTCCCTGTTCCCGTCATGGCACGACGATGTCGTTCTTCCTCTTCTATGGCCCGCTTGGCCGCGACTTTTCTTTGCATGTGTAACGGCAGCCCTTGCGCCGCCAAGCTCTTCTGCGTTCTGCCTCTAGTCGCCGATTCCAAAAGTAAACAAGATCTAGTGGAGGGTCATTGGTCAGTGTTCGTTCGGCCCGCGCCCTCCCCGTTAGGCGATAGAAATAGGTTGTAATAAACAAATATGTTCAACATCAAATGAGGCACAATTTTAATCCATTACAATTGAACATAAATCCCACTACCTCGAATAACATTTGTTCGTTATAGAAGCGGAAAGCGATGTTTCTTCATCAACATTGGAGGAAGAACCATTTTTGTTGGAGAGTTCTCCACTTCGGTTCCTCCTCCCTTGATGTGGAGGAAGAAAAGGATTGAAGAAACATGGAGGGTTCTTTGCCGAGTCATTATCCATTGAAGGTGAGTGTTCTTCGTCGGAGAAAATCACCATTCTTCGTTGAGGAGAGGAATACCTTTATCCCTTCTCAAAAGGTCTCTCCGCCACTCTCCATGAAACAACTATTTCCCAAAAAATAAAATAATAATTCTAAGCTATTATTTTGTTAACACAAGCAATTTTAAAATTCAAAAATCATATCACTTAACTAATTAAGTGAAGATGTTGAATTTATTAATTAGGGTGTGTTGGAAAACAATTAAGAGGGAGTGAGGAAGAGGAAGGGATCCTCATAAATAAGGGGTGTTTCCATGAATTAAACATGGGAGTTTAAAGGGGAGTTTGAAAAGAGTTATGGGAGGTGAAATGTTGGGGCTCATGTGGGCCCCACCTCTCCACCTCTCCATTATCCACACATGGGACGTTGGGTGGGTTTGGGCCCCAGTAATAACTTCCCATGGAAGAAATTAATGTCCAAAGATATAAATAAAATTGTTCCAAAAATTTTATTTGTCTTCTTAACTAATCCCCAAATTTAAATTTAGATCCCGCATAAAACGCAACTACGGTAAAGGTCCTCTTAAGCAATTACCAGCGCTGTGAGTTCATCGGTGCCCTCAGATTTAAATTCCAAACACCAGTTCAAAAGATATAAAAACTCACTCGTTCGTTCACTGAATTTACACAAGCTAAACTTCGGAAATTGATTCTGGACACACCGGGCCTCAGAATCAAGTGCCGTAAGAATCCACAGACTCATAAAATTCCAAAGTATTTAAGAAAAAAAATTCCATGAAATTTTACAGTCCTTAAGTTAATCCCAACTCAGGGATTTACATCCCCGTAAAGCTATAAACTAAAATAGGGAAACAAATGAGGGTACTGAGTAGGAATCTGAGCCTCCCGCTCCCATGTGCTCTGCTGGAGTTTCTCGTGCTGCCAACAAATGCGCACTAGAGGAATCGACCGTCGACGTAGGCCCTGATCCTGCCGATCCTCGATCTTCGCCATGACCTCTATGAATGTTGCCCATTTATAGATGTCCAGCTCCCCGTGATCGATGATGTGGGTCAGGTCCTACACGTATCTCCTCAGCTGAGATAAGTGGATTACGTCGTGCACCCGGTGCAACTGAGGTGGAAGGTCCCAGTGGTAAGCCACCTCGCCTACCCTGCTAAGGACCTGGAATTGTCCGATGAAGCATGGAGATAACTTACTGCCCCAGAAAAATCTCCATAATCCACGTCAAGGTGAGACCCCTAAGAAAACGTGGTCGCCATCCTCAAACTCCAGCGGCCTCCATCTCCTATCATCATAAGAATTCTATCTGCTCTTTGCAGTCCTCATCTGCTCCGAGATGATCTGAACCTTCTCCATCTTAGCCTGGACCATCTCTAGTCTTACAAGTGCTTACTCCCCAGGGTCAGTCCAGAACGGAGGTGATCTTCATGGTCGGTCATACACTGCCTTGTATGGTTCCATCACGATGGTGGAGTGGTAGCTGTTGTTGTATGAAAACTCCACCAAGGGTTGGTGATCCTCTCAACTGCGACCAATGTCAAGGACACATGCACGGAGCATTTCCTTGAGCGTCTGAATGGTTCTATCTATCTGGATATCCATCTGAGGATGAACGGAAGTGATCAGGCATAGCTACATTCCAAATGCCTCCTACAACCCCTTCCAAAGCCGAGAAGAAAAGTGAGTATCTCGATCGCAGAAGATAGACGATGGCACACCATGAAGCCATACGATTTACCGAATATAGAGGCGTCTCATGCTCTCTACTAAGCCCTTCTCTTTGATAGGTAGGAAGTGGGCCGACTTGGTGAGTCATTCTACGATCACCCAGATGGAGTCATTTCCTCTGGATGTACATGGATGCCCTATCAAGAAATCCATGGATATCTTATCCCACTTCCACTATGGATCCTCTGAGGGATATACCAAGCCTGTTGGTACCTGGTGCTCTACATTCACTTTCTAGAAAGTGAGGCATTGTGAAACAAACTCTACTACAACCTTCTTCATACCCAGCCACCAGTGCTGTCATCTGAGGTCCTAGTACATCTTCGCCACTCCAGGATGTACCGCTAAAGGGGAAGTCTGAAACTCCCTCAACACTTCCTCTTGCAGTGCAACTAGTACCATGGTACATCCCCTCAATAGGATGACGTGCTCTCCTCCTTTAAGAAATCCATCAGGTACCAGCCATGTGGAAATCTGAGCACATCGCATCTCACAGTCAACGTCCCCACGATGGGCCTCTCTGACCCGTTGATGTAGTGGAGGAATGACTTTGAGGTACTGTAGAAATTCTGCCCCATCTTTATCCATGAAGGATATATGCAAAGCATATAACTACCCCACCGCCTCTGCAAGTAGCTGAATTCCGTATCTCCTGCTGAGAGCATTAGCCACAATGTTCCCCTTACCATGAGTATAGATTATCTCAATGTCAAACTCTGGGAGGAACTCGAGCCACTGCCATGGTTTGAGGTTTAAGTCCATCTGCGAGAAGATGTACCTGAGACTTTGGTGGTCAGAGTAGACTATAAAGCGCTCGCCCATCAGATAGTACCGCCACATCTTTAGGGTGAAGCCCACTACTGCTAACTCCAGGTCATGGGTAGTATAGTTCTGCTCGTGCTGCCTCAACTTCCATGAACCGTAAGCGATCATTTCTCGCTACTACATCAGGACACACCCATGTTTGGTCCCTGATGCGTCGCAGTAAAATATGTACCCTACGACCTCCTCTGGTAGACTCAACATGGCCGCACTGGTCAATCTATGTCTTAGCTCCTAAAATATCTACTGACATACATCTGACCATAAGAAGGGTTTTCCTTTCTTCGTCAAATCTAAATTCGGTGCTGCAACTATGGAGAAGTATGGAACAAATCTACGATAGTACCCAGCTAGTCCTAGAAAACTCCACACCTTCGTCACGCTCCTGGGTGGCTCCCAAGAAAGTACGACCTCGATCTTCGTAGGATCCTCCTCAACAACTGCCTCCAAGATGACGTGCCCCACGAAGTCAATCTCTCGGATCCAGAACTAGTACTACGAGAGCTTACCATAAAGCTGGTGCTCTCGGAGTGTATCCAGTAAAACCCGCAAATGGTAGGCATGCTCCTCCTCAGTGGTCGAGTAGATCAATATTTCATCAATGAGGACTATGAAAAACCGATCAAGGTAAGGATAGAATATCTTGTTCATGAGACTCATGAACACTATTGTAGCATTGGTCATGCCGAAGGGAATAACTAAGAACTCATAATGGCCATACTGACACCTAAAGGTCGTCTTCTGCACATCCTTGTCTCAAACTATGAGCTGGTGATAGCCTGGCCTGAGGTCTATCTTCAAGAACCATCATTCTTCCATTTTTGTAGACACACCGATCTTTTCACCTAAAAAAATCGATCTAGGCATGGACTATTGATAACCAGTCCATACCCATGATGATGTCGTAAGGCCTCGATGCCACTACAAGAAGATCCCAGCCGAAGCTCTCACCTCCTAGAGTATGATCACACTGTCAGCACCAGTGCGTAATCGTCGAGTCTGATCTTGTAGGAGTCTATAGCCGTAAGGATAGAGCCAACGGCTCCGTCGAAATTTCTGAGCTCCGAACAAGGGAAGAATCAATAAAAGAATGACTCAATCATGTGTCTATAAGTACTGCAGCAAAGGTGGAGTAGACACAGATAGTACATCGAATCATCTTATGTGAACCGTGGTCGTAGGCCTTGACTTCCTAGATCTGATATTTACCTTGTTTTATAGAACCCTGTGGTCGGGGTGGTCCTCCTGGTGGTCTTGGTGGTAGAGCCTTGAAGTGTCGTCCAAAACCCACTGCTTGGCCAGCTCCTCTGCCTCGTCCGCCTTCTCCCTACAGACCACCACGGTCGAAACTTTTCCTCTTCCTGTGAGGTCCCTCTACTGTTTTCTGGTCGTCTACATGGTGGGTCGGGCAGTCACGAGTAATGTGGCCCCGCCCGCCACATTAATAGCACTGCATTCCCCTCATATGGATGGCTCTGCTTCATCTGGCTCACACATCTGAACAAGTATCCTGAGGACACCTACCAGATGGCCTGGTTTTCTTGGACCTCTGTGACATCTGTCTACTACCGACTGCAGAAGACTCCACTACATGTCTCCCTATGGTGGGTCTCACTGCTGCCGTTGGCTTAGCAAGAAATATCTCCACAAAAGGGCACGCTCCAGCACTCTTCCCTACGTCAGAATACTGAGGGAGATCATCGAAGCCCTAATCTCAAGCCTCAGTCATTTCTCAAAGGTCTGGGCTGAGAAGAATGGGTCCCTTACCATGTCTATGGAGTAGCATGAGAGGTCAGTAAATCTCGCTAAATAATGGGATACTATCATGCTGCACTGCCGCAGATGTAATAACTCTTGAATGCACACCGCACAGAGTGTGGCTGGAACAAACTTCAAGCGGAAGAGTCTCTCGATGTCTGTCCAAAGTAGTGATGCCTCGTCATGCACTTGGAGAATCAGGCTCCACCATCTACCTACTACTGCATGCAGAAGACTCGCATCAAGGATCACCATAAGATCTACTAGTATCCCTAACAATCTGAAGACTCTGACAATATCCTCCATCCAATCCTCGGCTGCCTGAGGGTCCGTCTCTTTGCGGAACCTAGGCGGCCTCTGTCACCGAAACTCGTGCAATGCACTCAGGCAACGTGCACTCTCTGCTGCTAGGGCTAGTGTTATTGGTGGCCCGGTGGGTAGTGGTACCGCTGGTGCCTCCGCTTTAATGGGGCCCCGCACCGAGACCTCGTCGCTCGGTGGGATTCCATCTCAAATGTAACTAGGAACCCTAGATGGCTGCCTTCGTGGGGCCATCCTGAAAAAAAAAACAGGTGTTCCACGGTCAAACATTATACCTAGTGAGATGAAACAAAGTAATCACAAAGAAAAATTTTGAAACACACATGAAATCAATGTTTTCGTGAACTGTGTCGGAAAACAGGAGTCAAGGTACTGGTGTATGGATATGTCGGCCACCGCACCAATACTGGACTCCCTGGACTGATAATCACACTCAATACTCATAACATTATTGCTTCTCAGAGAAGAAATTATCATAGTCTTTAGTTCTCCGATGGAACTGACTCCTCTAATACCAATTTTTCACGACCCATCCTCAGGTCCCATGTCGTGACTACCCCAAGCCCGCCTTCCATTGGCCACGGGCTGGCGACTACCAGCAAAGGCGTAAATCCCAGTAAAAGGGAAGGCATTTCCTTTATAAAATTAAACAAACACAACAGAGTAGGTAAGTGAAGTAAGCAGTAAGTAAAACTGAGTAGAAAGGTAAGTGCTGGAAAGTAAATGGGCCAGTATACAAACCCAACTGAAAGTACAGTACAACTGAGAATGAAAGTACAACAGCTATACGATCAGTGCTCCCCGTCGTCTGAAACCAACACAACGTAGTGCGGGCATTGCTCGTGCTGGGGTGAGCATAACGATACGCAGTAGGGACCCCAAGACCCATGAAGATCTGCTAGAATCCACGAAGGATAAACCACAAATGAAAGTTACAAACACGAAGTATCAACCGACTTTACTTAATTATATGCCCATACATATACCTAAGTCATCAATTCTAGTCCGGCAACAACTCTCGAGCCCAAGAACAACCCAGTCCACACAAGAAAGATGTCAATCACACAGTTGGTAATGATTGCAATTCAATACTCATCTCGCATATGTATACTACTCACGACGAAGGGTGGATATGATTAGATGTATCCTCTCAATCATCTCCACTTCCGAACCCATGTAGGATCCAAGTACAGAAGTCGTCGCTACTGAACCCATTGAGGATCCAATTACAGTAACCATCGCGGTCGAACCCACGAAGGATCCAAGTATAGTCTTCATCGCTATCAAACCCATGGAGGATACAAGTACAGTCAACCCTACTGCCAAACCCAAATAGGATCCAAGTATAGTCGTCTTCATCATCGAACCCACGGAGGATCTCAACATGGTAGTTGTTGCAGTCGCAGCCAGCTCTAGGGTTCCCACACACACCGTGCTCGATTGTGGGAGGGTCTGCTCCTCGAGTAAGAGGTTCGATACATAAACTATCAGAAAGTTTAGATTAGATGTATCCCAAAGTTCCATCTTGTCAATAGGATCTCAACGCGATAGACGATACGTCAATTGGATGCTCGGTCTGATAGATATTGGCATTTCCATTTCAGGGGCCCTGTTGGAAATATGCTCGTTCCAAACCTGTCCATTTTCCAAAGTTTTCCAAAGCACACCTATAGTATCGAAAAAGAAACGCCTCGTTGAAAGGGTCCCAATGCCACAGATGGCGCGTCAATCAGACGCGCGGTCTTTAAGTTATTCACGTTTAAGTAAAAACATGCCCGGCCCGTTAAGCCCAATGGGCCGACGGGTCGGGTTAACCCAGTTTTGGCTAGTCCGGCCCAGCAGCGCTGTCGGACTGGCATGAATAATCATGCGGCCCGGCCCGAGGGGTGCGAGAAGCCTTCTTGGGTAGGTCGTGGTTCATCTGGCGGGCGCCATCCTGGCACTGCGGCTCTCCACCGCCCGGTCGGCCGACGGGCAGGCCCGCCCTTCCACTTAAGTGGGTCGTGGTTCCTTCCGCATAGCTGGCGCGACGGCACAGGCTTCCTCTACCATAGCCTACCCTAGCTGCGACTCCTCATTCCAAGCATGGCATGAAGACGTTGTGCTTCCTCTGCCATGGACCGCTTGGTGGCAGCTTTTCTTTGCATGTGCGACGACAACACTTGCGCCGCCAGGCTCTTCTGCGTTCCACCTTCGGTCGCCGATTCCAAAAGTAAAGAAGATCCAATGGAGGGTCGTAGGGCCGTGTTCATTCGGCCCACTCCCTCTGTATTAGATGATATCAATAGGTTGTAATAAACAAAGTTGTTCAACGTCAAATGAGGCACAATTTTAATCCATCAAAATTGAACATAAATCCCCATACCTCAAATAACGTTTGTTTGTTGTAGACACGGAAAGTGATGTTTCTTCATCAACGTCGGAGACTGAACTGCTGTCATTTTCCAGTTCCACACATCGGTGTCTCCTCCCTTGATGCAGAGGAAGAAAAGTATTGAAGAAACGCGGAGCGTTCTTTGTTGAGTCGTTCTCCGTTGAAGGTGAGTGTTCTTCATCGGTGAAAAGCACAGTTCTTCGTTGAGGAGAGGAATACCTTTCTCCCTTCTTAAAATATCTCTCCCCCACTCTCCTTGAAACAATTGTTGCCCCAAAAATAAAATGATAAGAATAAGATATTATTTTGTTAACACAAGCAATTTTAAAATTCAAAAATCAAATCACTTAATTAATTAAGTGAAGAGGTTGAATTTATTAGTTAGGGTGTGTTGGAAAAAAATAAAGAGGGGGTGAGGAAGAGGAAGGGATCCTCATAAATAAGTTTTGTTGTCATGAATTAAACATGAGATTTTAAAGGAGGGTTTGAAAAGAGTTATGTGAGGTGAATGTATGGGGCTCGTTTGGGCCCCACCTCTCCACCTATCCATTATCCACACATGGGAAGTTGGGTGGGTATAGGCCCCACCAATAACTTTATATGGAAGAAATTAACTACCAAAGATATAAATAAAATTGTTCCAACAATTTTATTTAACTTCTTAACTAAACCCCAAATTTTAATTCAGAACCAGCATAAAACGCAACTGCGATAAAGGTCCCCTTAAGCAATTACCAGTGCTGCGAGTTCATCGGTGTCCTCGGATTTCAATTCTGAAGACCGGTTCAAATGATAGAAAAACATTCTTCTTCGTTCACTGAACATACCCAAGATAAACATTGTAAATTGATTCTGGACACATCGGGCCTCAGAATCAAGTGGCTTCAAGAGCCACAGACTCGTAAAATTCCAAAGTATTTAAGAAAAAAAATTT
Organism: Viscum album; assembly: GCA_963277665.1. Classification (NCBI taxonomy): domain Eukaryota; kingdom Viridiplantae; phylum Streptophyta; class Magnoliopsida; order Santalales; family Viscaceae; genus Viscum; species Viscum album. The sequence continues at coordinate 844,467,883 of OY728150.1, read as the reverse complement.
CCTTGAAATTTCCAGGTCTTTACATACTATTTATATCAATTATTTGATGTGGTAATTGTTAATGTAGAAACTAAAACTAGATAACATGGAGGATCACCTATGGGTAGTATATTTTTCAATCAATCTATAAGTTGTAATTGATCCAATGGATGAAAGAGATAGTTGGAAAATGTGTGAAGACATGAATCTTCCACGGGGACTCAGGGTGGTGGGGTTATTTTTTCTCGTAGAATTTTAATATATTATATTCAGTGCCACTAGTACTGATCCTTATACTACATAATGTTAGGTTGTACCACTGAGGTATGGTAGTATCATACTTTTGTTCAGTGATGAAATATTTAGGGGTTTTTTTAGGTTTATCATATAGTGTTGTGTAGTGATGAGGCATGAAATTTAAAATTTTATAAAGATTATCATTTAAAATATCCCAAAAATAATATAAATCATCATTAATCCATATATTATTGTTACTTTCAGTAATGTGTAACTTAATTATTAATTGGTTCAAATCATAGATTTCACATGTTTAATTAATTTTTGGGTTTCAATGAGAATAAATATTCATATAATTCTTTGTAGTAATTTTTATCCGAATATATTCCACACTAATATATATTTATTTTACACCATCAATATTAATGATATAAATTTTTATACAGGACACACAATCTCATCGACAACCTTTCATCATTCCTAAAATTTCAAAAGAATTATTTCATCCCCAATTTAATGTGTATTACCCACATTGTAAAAACCCCTTAATTCATGAACCATATTACATTGATTGATTCCATGGGAAATATACATTTAATGTAGCCATTTTTCTATACCAAATTCTATAATAAACCATATTTCATGTTTTTGAAAACTCATTCCCTCATGATTAAACCATTGTGCTTTCATGAAGTGATTCCATCATCATCCTTCCATGAAAACTAATTCTTCCAAGATACCGCAAAATCCTTATAACGTACTAGAATCAACGATGGATGGGATCAAGGTCTCAATTATAATAAGGAACCTTGAGGAGGGTTATTTTCCAAAATAAGATAGTCAACTGAGGTCTAAGTGAATACATAATTCAGTTACTGAGAATAGAAAACAAGGAGGAAAAATTTAGAATCTGAGCATGAATAAGATATGATTTTGATGTATACAAATCATATAACTGAGATCAATCCTTGTTCAATTTTTAATTGAGAATGAAAATGAAACCCCGATATACCAATTGAGAGTGAATCGACTTAAATTCACCTAAACCAACATTAAATGAAATATAGAAATAATGTAAAAATTATTTGGGGATGATGATTTTTTGAAAAAGAGATCATCGAAGGGGATGTAATGATCATGTACTCAACATGTCATCTGATGAATGTGATCACTAATGTTTTCTCTCTATTATAGGATTATTTCAATGCAAGGAATACCTCACATCATCCCAATCCACAAAACAAAAGGGATAAGAGTAGCATGATCAATATGCTCAAGGAAATTACCTAACAAGAATGAACTAGAACATGCATGGATGGTGGGAAATTCTTTTGAACATACAAATACCAAAATAGTTTCCACAAAGAATATTATCCAAATTGTGGTTTTCAAATAAGAATTTTTAGTAATTGTTCCATTATCGTTTTTGATATCTAGATAAAAGTGAGGATTGTCAGGAAATATTATTTAATGTTCATATATATTTTCTTGAATTATTTTTTATCAATATATTGTGATATATGGATTCAAAATTAACTATGATCAAGTTGGGACATTAAAAGATATGAATGTTATATTAAGTAAAATTTACAGTCCCAAAAATTATGTAAAATAAAAACATGAGGCATCTAGGCATATCCATACATGATGAAATCTACCACCATGTGAGAAAATGTGACGTGTGGAATTACAATTCATATAAGATATGAATGAGTATAGTGTGTTTCCTCCACGTGCTGGTATACATGTTAGTTCTGGAGACCCCATCCATTACTGGAATCTACAATGCCATATACCAAGAACTTCTCTATACCTATGTCTTATGAATCCATACATAATGAACTGTATAATTTTGAAGTGCACATTGATATTTTAATATAAATATTTTCCATGATTTTATTCAATATCTAGTAACATGGACTCCATAAATGTGATAATTAAATTATGAAGATATCACATGATTTGATGCCACATTGGATAAGAGTTTTAAAACCATGGGTTATAATGAATAAATTAGCTCATGATATATTGTATATAGAATTAAGCATGTTTAAACATGAATCATGATATAAATAAAAAACTTTATAGACACAAAGGTAGAGAAATTGGTGCATATTAATATATGTGGATCGGGGGGTTTACTACAAAAAATTTGTGTTTCATCATGATTTTTTCATCATGGTTTTGAAAATTGCTTCTATATGTTATCATGAAACCAATTTTGTGGGTATTGTTTAGCGATGGTTTTTAAACACACCCCTAAATGTTTTTTAAATATATTTTTTTATTCTTTTAGATTTGTTTCCAAAAAAAATATTTTCAAGTAGTTATTTTTAAAAAAACCACCAGGAAATAGCAGTAGTTTTAAAAAGACACAAGTAAATTAAATTAAAAATTTTAAAAATTTATATATATTATTTATAATTATATTTTGATTATTTAATCTCAGATTTATTTTATTATTTATAATTTTAATCATTTATAATGTTTGAATTAATAAATATTTATAATTATTAGATAATAATAATTTGAAACATAAAACAACTTGTCAATAAGTTGAGAATACTAGTTCGGAATCGATTGACTATAAATTTTGATTCGGGATTTTGTTTTCTCTTTTCAACCAGTCAAATTGAATCATATGAAATGAAATAAAACAACATTAGATTTAAATTTTTCAATAATTAAAAGAGTAAAATAAATTAGTTTCTAGAAAATTAAGAAATTGAACTAGAACATAAAATGACCATGGATTTTGATCTGGGTGTCCGTTTGGGCTCTACCACACATCAAATTGATCCTTGTGATGAGATCTATGATGTAGAAGGATAGGTTGAGCTCTATGATCTTTGTATTTTATTTTTCAATCCCAAATAGGCCCAAATGTCCTCCAAATTGTGTTTTTTGTCGTGGTACCCCTATTTTTTAACATTCGATGGATTTTCGTCCTTATTTAAAGGGGTCTTATTGCCTTTTTTAGTGGGGACTGAATTTATTCTCAAATATTACATTCATATTGATATTACTATTTTTAAATTTTATCGTTTTCACAATGTATATTTATTTATAATTATATATTTGCGTCTTTTCATATATTTACATATAATAAATCATTTGTATCAATACATATTTATAATCAAATGTATATTTAATCATAAAAACCAAATAGAAAGTAGTATTTTTCTCATTTCATCTGAATTAAATAATTATCAATTGTCATATACTTTTTAAAATATTGATATATATTTAATCTCACAAGTTATTAAATCATATATATGTAGATATATATATATATATATAATTACAACATTACTTATCTAAGTGTGTTTATATATATGTTTTTCTAATATAAATGTGTTTTCATTTATATTTATGTAATTTTTTTTGTAATTATATATTTTTTTATATATTTATATCCATTTTCTTATTTTTTTTATTTTTTTTATTTTCTTTATTTTTTTTATTATTTATTCATTTATTATTTATTATTTATTCATTTATTTTATATTATTTATTAATTTAATATTTATTTAATGAAGATTTAATATTTATTGATTTATTATTTATTATTAATTTATGTTTAAATGAATATTTAATAATTAATATTTTTTATTTATGATTTATGATTTATTTTTCATTTATAATATTCAATTATTTATTTATTATTTATTTATTTAATATATATTTACTATTTATTAATTTAATATATAATTATTATTTATTAATTACATTTTTATTATTTATTATTTATTTATTATTATTATTTATTTATTATTTATTATTTATTATAAATTTGATATTCATTTATTATTTATTATTTATATATTAAATATTGAAATTGTTTTTTATTGAGTTATTAATTATTTATCTACTATTATTTTTTATTATTTTCTATTTATTATTCATTATTCATTATTCATTATTTATTATTTATTATTTATTATTTATTATTTATTATTTGTAATTTGTAATTTGGTATTTGTTATAATTTATTATTTACTATCATTTATTATTATTATTATCTTATTGTCTACTAATTAATTATTTATTTTTCATTGACATATTATTTAATTATTATTTATTTATTACATATTTATTATTTATTAAATAATTATTTATAAACTTTTTATTTTTTATCTATTATCTGTTGTTGGTTAATTTATTATTTATTTATTACTTTTTTGTTATATATTCATTACTTATTATTATTTAATATCATTATTTTTTTATTTGTATATGTATATGTATATTACATACTATTGACTCACCAGAGAAGGAGCTTCCTGGAGTGGTAATGTTTTTGTAGTATATCTAAGAGTCATGGGGTTCAAATATCTCACAACAGATATATTTTCTAGATTATTTCATGGTAGGCATGGCATGCATGGAATATGCATGCATGGTAGGCTAAATAATAAGTAATATTAATAAATAAATAATAAGTACATGAATATTTACTAAATAAGAATAAGTAAATAATAAATAATTAAATAAAAAATAAAAAATAAAAAATAATAAAAAGTAAATAATAACAAACTAATAATAATTATAATAATTTAACTAATTATGTAAATAATATTTTTAAAAAAATATAAAAAATGCTACCAAACAAAACCCCATTAAATAAAAAGTTGCCACCCAAAAAACAATGTGAAATGATTCTCGACAAGAAAATACATGGAACATTTAAAAAGCCTCAGAAATCTTTTAGTGGTGGTTTAAACCACCACTAAATGCCAAAATACTGTTGGGAAATGACTTTTTTGTAGTGCTTGGACAATAAGGGGGAACTTTTGAATTCTACAACTCTCTTATTTTTTTTCATTGTTACTTTAGCAGTGTAATGTTTCCCCATTTTCCATTTATCATTATTATATCTCAAATAGAGGGGTAAAATAAGGAGTTATTGGAAGGTATATGAAGAAAATAACAACCCACCCAAGGAGAAGGAAGGATTAAAGTGTATAAGAAGGAAAGCCCCAAGACACACATACTTAGGAAATAAAGGGGAAGAAGTTTATTCCCCTTATATTCCCTTACTCTATGATTGAATGGGAGATTCTTGAAACCTTCTATAATGTTGTAAGAAATAGTCCCCTTATAGAATCCATCAAACAAATCCAAACATATGAAAATTTTCTCAGTGAAATTGGCACAAAAAATAGAAGGATTTTTTAAAATTAAAGGATTAGTTTATGAATAAGTGTTTTATATCTTATCAGACCAGTAATAGCCACAAAATTTTAAGATCCATGAAAATTCTATATTCAATGCACCATTAAGCCTTTAACTGTCATTGATGCCTTATATTATTTAGGTGATTCAAAAAAATTTATTCATCACTTTGTGTTTGCATCATTGTATATGGGAGATTTGATTTTGACAATTGTGATGGTATATATCAAAAATAGATTCACTATTTTTGACATAGGAGTTTTAGAAGATCTGTTAGATAGAGTTAATTCCATGATATTCGTAGCTTAATTTTGTATTCTCACCGTGGAGAAACATAGAGCATCATGTTTCTCACCAACTACACTAGGAATACCATTCATTAAGACAAAAATTAAAATAATCAATGTATATGAAGGAACCCACACTACTACAAATATGGCCATTATCAGTACTAGAAAGGTCTATTTTCAATGCTAAAAAAGTATTGTTATTCTCAATGATGATAAAGGGGGTCCCTTTTATCAGTGCAAAAAGAAGCGATGATAAATACCCCTTTTATCAGCAATAAAAAAGTGCTGATAAAAGTTAAAAAACATTAACAAAAATAATAATCAATTTCTACAATTCGGAGAGGTGATTTAACAGTGATTTTTATTATTATTAAAAGTACCATGTATCCGCACTTTTTTAGCTTTGATAAAGACACCGCCTTTATCAGCGGTTTTTTAGCACTGATAGAGGAACCCACTATAACAACTCTTCTTTAGCGATGTTAAAATGTGAAGATATGGAATCCCAATTTTGTGTTAGTTCCACCCTAATGATATTAGAGACATCAATTTTCCCTTATATATTTTTGAATCTTTGAAGAACCCTTAAATTGATCCTAATATATTATTTCAATCTTCAATATTGAACAGACTATATTTTTTAATGGAAGAGGTATGATTTTTGAATTTTTAGCTTTAGGAAATAAGTTTTTTATTGGAATCTCAGAAGAAGATATTTCTATTTAGAATTTTATAAATTTTGGGAATTATGTTTTCTAACATAGAGAATAGGTAACCTATGAGTTTTCAAATAAATTAGATGGTTTGCACCAAAAATAAAAGTTGATATATTTACTTTATTGGGGAAATTCATGCCTTATGAGTGGAGAACCTCATTTTAATTTAATCTCATGAGAATCCTAGATTCTATAATTGAAACCACATACCAATGACTTGAAATATTTATATCTCATGGAATGATTATGCCAGCAAGTAATCAATTACACTAACCTCCTCTCAAGTATTGAATCCAAATTTGTTTAACCGTAATAGAATCCATGTGGGACATATGTTTTATATTTGGTGATATTCTTGGAACAAACCCCTCAATCCGATCATATGGAATTCTACTTGAGGGATATTTTAGATCAGTTATATTCCCTCTAGTAAGACTCAATCTCATAGTAATGGTGGTATTAGAAAAATAATTACATAAATTTTTATCATAGGAATTTATTTTACACATTTAGGACTCATAATGATCCATCCCCATCAATTTTTATCCCATGAAAACAATCCTATCTATTGTGAGGAATGATAAAAATGAATTTTTCCCTGTTGGATTTCAAAATAGGTGGATGGTGTACATTTTTTACAGAAATCCAAAACATGTCACTAGGAATTTTTACTTCCACATTCCTATCTTCAACCTATTGATGGAAAGGTTGGAATGAAGAACACATTACTAATTTTTAGATGGGTTTTAGGATATTTTTAGGTACCCACTCATTTAGAATACCAAAGAAGACCACCACATGTTCTTTTACACCCATTTCAAACAAGAGGATAACTTTTAAACTTTGTAATTTTCTAGGAACATTTTAAAGTTATCTGGGGAGTATATTTTCTGATCATATTGATGACTTCCTATAGGTATTATTCTATTGATGCAATATGTTTAGTGATTATATTTATCTATATTTAATAAGTCTAGAAAATGTATTGATTACTTTTATTGAGAGAAATATTGTTTTAAATTTTGAAATCATAAATTTCATTATTGAATGAGGAATAGTAATTTGGGAAATCATCTCATAGAAATGAATTATGGTTGAAAAATATAAACTATAGTAATAAATTATTTTCCTTATCCATCTACTATGAAACATTTTTGATTTTTTATACAAAATGGATTCTGTTGAAGATTAATAATGGATTTTAGTAATATTTCTATCCCTTATTCTAGGATACTACTAAAAGATGCTATATTTTATTTTAAAAATGAATTTAGGGAATCATTTGATGAACATAAGATGATATTAATCCCCCCATTAGTAATACATCACCAAATTGGGAATATAAATTTTAACTTCTATGTGATTTTTCAAAACTATCTATAGGATGATTTTTTTTCAATGAAATTAAGGTTACCACATGCCAGTTTTTATACCTCAGGATCCTTTTTATGTTGGACTTATCAACTAAAACACAACTAAAAATCATTTGCTTCAATTATATCATTAGGAAAGTTCATGTCCTATTTTCCTAGAACCAATGTCAATGCATTTTCATACCATGTATCCCTTGGATACTTTATCAGAAAGGCAGTTTCCAAATCCTAGTTAGTTAGAAGGATACTACTTTTTCCATATTTTAGCATAGAGGTTAAAAATAAAAAAAAGAGATTTAAATCAGGTGACCAGTCACCTAATCAGACTTCCCAACACTGTTAATGAATAAATTATAAAGAAAACACATTAAATAACACCATTATTGGATATCAAATATACATAGATGAAGGGGGAGTTCCATATTTTGAAGACATTGTAAATTATTTAGTAACTTCTTAGGCATTGTCTCATTTTTATCCACATGAAAAACAAAAAACACAAATATTAATCTAGATTTTATATTTTTAATATCCCTCATTTAGAAAATTTAAAATTATTATGTTATAAGGGGATTTATTATTACAAGTGAAATTTAATCTTTTTTTAAATTTTATTACAAACTATCCCATAGAGGCCTCTTTGGACCTCAAATAACTACTAGAAAATTTTCAGAATTCAGTATTTATTTTTCCTCTCTATTCAAGAATGTAGATGAATACTATAAAAAGTGTGAAAATTTCCAATTTTTTTAAAATATTTTAAATATACAACATATTCCTCAAAACACCATTGTATTCTATGAAATTCACGAAGTATAGGGAATATAATTTATGGGGCCTTTTCACATGGAATTCAAAAATTATTATATTTTTATTTCCATTAATTACAATTCAAACATTGTTGATTCCAAAGATGTCAAACTTGATTATGCTAAAATTTTATGCGATTTTGATAGGACTGACATATTTTGTAGGCTTAGAGTACTAAGAGCCATAACTATGGACCATGTGACTCACTCTTTCCATAAAATAATATTGTATCTTCTGAGTAAGTACGGATTCTATCCAAAGTCATATAAACACTACCATCCCCAAACAAATAGACATGATGAATTTTATAATATAGAAATAAAAGGTATTTTAGAAAAAGATAATAAGACTCAATTGGATGGATTGGAGCCAAAGGATGGCTGAAACCTTATGGGATTACATGGAATCCTATAATACACCCATAAAATTTATCCCTTATAATTTAATCTATATAATGAGTTTCAATTTACAAATAGAGTTGGGTCATAATGCACAATTATATTTCAAATAAATGAATCTAGACATGGAATGAGTAAAAAAGGAGATAAAATTATAGCTGTAATAAGTGGTTGAAATTAGAAAAGAAGATTTTTATGAATTATATAATCTAAAAAGGAATGAAATGGGAGGATCATGATGTGATGATACAGCCAAAAATCTTTCATCATAGATATTAAGTGATTCTATAAAATTATAAAATCAAGGTAATGTCAGGGAAGCTTCATTTTAGATAAGAAGGTCCATTTATAATCCCTTATATATACCCATTTAGTGATTTTTAGATTTTGAATGTTGGAGAATGAAAATCATTCACTGTAGAGAATATAAATTAAATAAGTACCATGAGGATCTACCATAGAAACCAGTGGAGGAGCTCACACTCCTCTAACCCATCTTCAATAACAAGCCACTATGTTATTCCTCTCTTTAAAACATGATTGTATGATGAGATTCCGATTAAAATATTCTTAAATGATTAATTTCATTAAATACATTAAGGACACAATGCCATTTAATTTTGGGGGAGGGAACCTTGTATTTTGTTATCTTTATCTTAGGACCATTCTATTATATTTTTCATTGCCTATATTCTATTAGATATTTTGTTTCATTTTATTTTTAGTCATTTTTTGAAACTTGTGAGTTTGATATGAATACCCTGAAAAAACAATAACTCCATGTCAGGGTTGAGTAACATATTATAACCATTAAATCACCTTTGATTGTTTATAAAATGACTTTTTTTCAAATTATTTTGAGACCTACTTAATTTTTAACCTCATACCATGACATATTATCCAATATTTTTTAGAATTAACAGTGAGGCTTCTGAACCAATTATAATATCCTCTATAAAATGCATTTTTTTCTCGAATGAATGAAGACATAAATGTATGAATATAACGTACTGAGTTTTCATGTAAAAAATCTTGAGAAGTTGAATATTTTTTAATATACATGATTATGGAATTAAAACTTTTAAATCCATATTTGTTCAATAAACTAAATTTGCATGCCTACATTTTAATTTAATCCTTAATCCCTTATCACCCATTAAATATTTTTTTGGGAAGACAAATTATAAGCCAAAAATAATATATACCTTGATCTAGAATCCTTGGAATGATCTAGGTTCATTTCCTGTGTGAGGAGAGATAATAGTGATATAAGAAAACTACTTGATAGAATTAGTGAGGAATTTAAGAAAGAATAACTATAAAAATTCTATTATTTATGAATAAATTAATTATTAAGATAAAATAATTGTTCTATTGATATAATACATGCTTGATATAATATTTTCCCACCATTGTAAATAAAATTACTCGCATTCGCTCAGAAAAATAAATCTAAAGTGAAATATATATCTGAGTATAGGATTAAATAATTCCAAAAGGGTAGAATAGAAGAATGAATTCTACTAATTGATGATGAAATTTAAATGGGATGACTAAAAAATATTCTGGATGAAATTTCTAAAGACCATTGGAGTTCTTACCTTCTTTCATATGTTCTTTGAGAGAGTGAGTGGAATAAAAGTGATATAAGAATCTATAAAAGATAAAAAATGAATATCACACATTTAGTTTCCAAATAGAGACTATCTCTTAAGTAATCTTCCATGGTTTCACATTTGATTCCAACGCATATTTATTCCTCAAATGCATTTGAACTCAATTCAGAATATCTCATGATATGCATAGATACTTGACACATTGTGTATAGATAATGAAGTTCATGAAGCCCATGGTGACACTAGTACGAGAATAGAATAAGAAAAACCTTATTGAAAAATCATACTGTGTAATTAGGAGAAAATTATGGGAAGGTATGTATATGTTCACATGTGTGGATGAATGAAGTGGGGTTCATTTGAATAATCCTAATGAGAAAAATGGAGTCAATATCCTTTAAGAGGAATGATAAGTGTGAGGACCATGGTTTTGAAAAAATAATTTACATTTCATGGTATTTAAATGTTATTTTACAGTTATTTTTTAATTCACTTGTTTGAATTTGTTACTGAAATATTTGAAGGAGTGTTGTATTTAATTATGTGTTTTTGTGGGTGTGAAAGTTGTGAGGGTGATATAATAAATTTTTAATTTTCGGTGTAGTTTTTAATTAAAAATTTCCCCACTAGGAATCTAAATCCCATGGTATCCATAAATATTTTTTATTTGAATAATAAGTAATTTAATTATAAATTTGATTAATTCATGGTTTTTTACATGTTTAATTAATTTTTAAGTCTCAATGAGAAACCATATTCAAATAATGTGTTTTATTTGTTTTTATGTGAACATATGTTACACTAATTAAATATGATTTTTCATTGTGCATATTAAATATGGAAATTTTTAAATTTCCCACACAATCTCATGGAAAATAGTGTGTAATTCCTCAGATGGAAAAGGAATAATTCCACCTTATATATTCTATTTCCAACCCTCTAGGAAAAAATCCATTCTTCCATAAACAATATTCAATAGATTGTATCCCTTTGAAATTTCCTTATACCATGAAAATGATTCCATTCCAAATTATAAAATGAACAATATTAAGTGATTTTATAGACATTTTATTATGTGACTGAACCAATCTGATTCCAAGAAGTTATTTCATTCTCAACCTTATGTTTATACTAATTTATCTGTGAAACTTCACCATCCTTATGAGCTCTTGGAATATACCATGGATGGGTGCTTGGACTAAATTCAAATAGGGAACCTCATGTAGGGGTGGGTCAAATAATAATAAAATAAACTATGTATGTGTAAAATTTGAAAGTCACTTAACCAAAATAGAAAAAAAAGTGGTCTAATCAAGATTTTAAGTGTGAAGAATATGTGATGTAGAGTTATGATGACTGATAAAATGAGATTGAGACAATAGATAAGATTTATAGAGAATGAAAACGAGACCCCAATGTATTGTTTGATTCCAAATTGGACAATGATGCATAAACTAACCTCGAATGAAAATGTAAATCTATATTAGATGATTTGATGAATATGATCTAAATGAAAACTAATGATCAAAGGGGGTGTAATTATATTTTATTGATCACAACTAATGACTAATGTAATTTTGATTTTTTATCTTTATTATAGGTATATTTGGAGACAACATGGATCTCACATAATCATAATACAATACCTATAAGGATGAAGAAAACCTCATACTATATGTGTAATGAAATTTCCCAATGAGCCAGCACTAGTACTGGCATAGACAGAGGGTAAGGCTTGTCAACCTAGGAACATCAATCAATCTATCATTAAAAAAATCTCTCTAATTTTTCATCAACATGTGAGGATTTCGAGTCATCATTCTATGATCGTACCCATAAGGTTCTAATAGTGAGGTTCATCAGGAAATATTATCTAATGATCCATAATTTGTTCATGCATTTTTTTATGATGATATTGTGATATAAACATGACATGTTAATTGAGTTCAAGTAGGAACAATAGAATATTATTAGGATAGATATAGTTAAATTTATATGCATGAAAATTTTGTAACATAATAATCTATGACATATAGGTATATCCCAACTTGATGAATGCTTCCTCTATGTGAGAAAATGTGATGTACTAAAACACCATGCATACGGGCTACAGATGAAGATAGAGTGCCTCAACTATGTTTAAGTGTACATACTACATGAGAAGACCCCGTTAATGTTTGGACTCTTTCACTATTAATGCCAAGAACTTCATTATACATATATATTATGAATCCATGAATAAAGAAGTTTATATCATGGAATTACATGTGTATATTTTTATAGTATCCTGAGTTTTCCTTGAGGTATAAATATTTTTAATTTTAGTTCAATTCCTTGGTGTTATCCTAATTTCTGTTACTAATGAGTTCATAAGAAAATTAGGGGTTTCTGGGGCTTATTCGGATCATAGAGACTTTGTTTTTTGAAGAACTTTCTAGGCCACATAGTTAGTGGAATCTAGGAATCCCAGTACACATGGTTTCTATTAATAGTGTGGTGTGTTTTAGAAAGCATAAGAGAGAATACGATTTTTGATAATTGTGTGACCGTGGCCTCAAATCCATGTGGACCACCTATACCTTTTAAGAGATTAAAATCACATGATATCCAAAAACATGTAGATAACTCAGAGAGGTTCCTTCTTGGAGTGTGAACGGAGAGGGGTTGGCACATAGTTTGTCCAACTGTGCAAAAAAACTCTATGAACCCTATAATTTGGGAAAAATTATTGTTTCTCCCTTAAAAATATTATAGCTTATTCGCCTTTTCTTATTTACTCCTCCAACCGAAAGGATGTATTATTCTCCTCTTTGACAGATTCTTCTATCCTTTTAGGTATTCACCAGTTCCATTTCATTATCTGACTTCTAATTTGAGTTATGTTCATCTTATTAGATAGTTAATAGTGGGGTTTCTATTCCCATTACACCTTTTATTGTTTACCCTGATATTAGTTATGCTATTTTTATATGATCTTATAAACTATTTTTAAAGAGTTTATTTGCTCTTTTATTTTCTTTCAACCAGGGTCGAGTTAGGAGTTGATACTAGATGATTGTTCTACTATACGAATAAGGCATTGATTCTATACCTTTTCCCCCAATGTATAGCTACATTATATCTCATTGTTCTTGTTTTATATACTGTAATTTATTAGCGTTGCTCCTAAATTAATTGAATTTAATGAAAAATTTATGGGAACCTGTTAAGGTTTCCCACATAAAACCATTATATGGTCGTAGATTTTTATCCTCAACAGAGACCACCAGTGAGGTTTGTTTATGTATCTTCCTGATGATATCCCACCCTGTTGGGTTTGTATGAGATCTCCATATTAGTTTGAGCCTTGATGAATTAAATGACATATTATGAGAGGGTGTATGCACCCTTTTCCATGTGATTGCATGTTTTTAAAATGGTTCAATGCATTGAATGGAAAATGTGGAATTAGTTGGGTGAACTCATGGATTGGGTGTCATTATGAGATGATAATTGATTTGGATTCCTTGCACATTTCTATAGCTTGGATCCAATTGAATGGTATATAATATAAATTCTTACACTGTGGAAATGAATTGCTTTGGATACTTGTGACATTTCTACTCCTGATATCCAACTTTCTGGGACCACCTTGTACGTGGTCCTTAGGATCCACCCATTACTTTATCGAGTTTTATATACAGATTATACATGGACATGGTGAGGATAACTCAGTAATTTTATACCATGGATCTGGCCCATGTAGGCCTGAAACTGGATTTCTCGTCATAGGATGTAGTGTAAATTTTATAATGTTATAAAGATGATCCTTTCTTGTGAATACTTGTTTATAGTGAGTTGGGGTAAGCTAGACCATATTGCTCCCAATTTACTATTCATATTCATATTATATATTTCACACCAATTTATCTTATATATAAAGTCTACACTGATTATATACAATGATGGTGGCGGTTTACTAAGTATTACCTCACACCCAGTTGGGGAATTAATTGGGTATCCAAAAAGAAATCAAGGATGCAGGTGTGGTCAATATTAAGAACCATCTTTATAATTCGTCCTAGATAGTTCATAGGAACAGGGGAGTAGAGGACCAAAATATTTAAAGTAATGCTATTTGGAAATAAAGATTTAGTTCTTTTTTGTAATTATGTTACATTTATTATAATGGATATCTATTTCCTTTTATTTCCTACCATTGTTTATAGAGATATGTCATACTCATCTTATTTATGATATTACCCTTGGATTTGGTTTTTACTCTTACTTTATGGATTCTTATTTACTACTAGTAGTGATTTATATTATGCTTTTACATTTTAATTTATCTTTCTCTTTGTATTGATACTCTTATTATGATGGTGTAGTCTCTCCATCAAACAACCTAACACCCTCAATGATAGTTGAAAGAATTTGGTGTACAAGGAGGCATGCTTAAGGCCACATGACCAACCAGCTCGAGGCACTGTTTAGTGGCCCCCAAGTTGAGATATTACAAAGTGCTATCATTTATTTATTTTCTTAACATACAATTTTGAGACCATAAATAAGACATCAAGAATATATTGGAACTTCATTATAAGCCATTCCAGGGAGTATCTAACCCAAATTCTGTGTAATTACCACATTTCTTGGAATTATGAATTGTTGTTCAATACTTTTCTTATTATTATTTATTATAATTCACCATTGGGTGGCTCATTTAATTTTTGATATTCCAATTGATTACATATTTTATCCTTGGCTAGATATTTCAAGGATGTGTTGTAAATTAATTCATTTTGGAACTTCAGAATTTATATCTCATGTATTATTTCATGCCATGTTTATATTACTACATGCATTAATTGCATCATTTTTTGTTCCTTATTGTTATATCCATGAAATTTATTTAGTATTTCATTTAGGGAATTGATAAATGACTTTTTGAGATTAAATGGATTCCACAATTCAATTTATATGGTTTATAGGCCCTTATAAATTGGAAGGTGTGATCCATATTGTTCAACGTTTATGAGAAACATTATTATATAAATGAGAATAAATTTTAATGAAATTGAATTCTATGATCAATGGTTTCTATTAAATTGGGATTCCAGTTTCAATTTAATGGGAATTTTCAACTATAAATTGAAATTGACACTCTAAATAAAAAAACACCTAACATATAATAGAGTACATGAACATGACTTTTCCTTAGTAGTGGGTAGTCGGAAGTGTATATGGTGTTATTTACCATCAATCCTTTTTTCAGTCCTAGATTTAGGACCATGTAGAGGGGATTGGTTTGTTTATAAGATGGATTGTACATATCATATTTATTTATCTGTGATATTTTTGTTACTTATATTTTCTAAGGCATCTGTTTGGAATATGTAAAGACATGCCTCCACGGTGACCTCAAGTCATCCACTAGGAGTGTGGTGATGACCGTGCTCTAGTGGTTGTAGGTCCTAAGCCTCCAGTAGAACCTTCAGTAGTGCCACATATGTTAATTCTCATTGTTCCTGATATGGTTGTTTGTTCGCAATTATAAAGGGGTTTCCTACACGTTATGTATATCTTTCAAGGAGCCTAATTTCCTCCCTCGTCTATAGAAGAGAAAATGTGTGTGTTCGAGTAGTAGCATCCCCCTAGTTCTTTAATGGATGGTGGTCTATCAGATGTTGATCTATGCCTTCAGATTATGTTGTATCTCTTACAGCTCTCGGAGAATACTCCGGAGTGGAGAGTCACATTCACATTGTATATTCTTCTAGGTGTCTCTAAGCACTAGTTAGTTGTTCTAGAATATACTAATAGACATCGGGATATAGATTACAGGGATTCATATTCCAAAATTTATTACTACTTATTTATAGATACTTTAAGTGCTTAAGGGGTCGGTGAGTTTGTTCTTATAAATAATTGTGCATTGATTATTATGAAGTATTTGGATAGATTTATAAAGAATCAATTCTTTATGCCTACCTATATTTTTAATGATCCATCTAGGGGTAGATTCTTCAAGGAAGGTATCAAGGATGTCATTTGATCAGAGGTGAACATGTTTGGGTTGACTACCATAACTCAAGTAGTAAATCATGTGCATATTATTGAACATAACCTAAGGGAATATATTATACCAATGTAGTGTACTATAGAATCTTGATCTAGTGGTACAGTGTTAGGTGGAAAGAAGTTATTTTACAAGACTTCTCATGAGGTGAATACCATCCTAGGTGTGAGTGCCGATAGTTATATCTTCTGTCATTAGTGTGGTAGGTGGGCATACATGGGGAGCTAGTGTGAAATAGACTCAGTCATGTGTTGAGACTGTGGTAGGATCAACCATATTTATAAGTTCCACCAGACCATTTCTATAGTTATTATTGAGAGGTAGTAGAATCCAAATATAGTTTTAGGAGAGGTATTCTCAACTCAAAATTATTTTGAGAGATAAAAACTATAGGTATATCAGGAGGAGGAGGTGGTCATGACTAAGGAATCCAAACACTAGTTTCATCTCGATAGTGGAGTGGTCTTACTCCGAGTAGTCAGGTTATTTCATAGAGCATCCTTTCATACCCTATATATTTAGTGAAACATATACCTATGGATAATTTTTTTAGATATTTCATGGTGAGAGTAATGATCCAAGTAGCTTCAACTCTATTATATTCTAGTTTATATAGAGGTTCATCTTAATCATTTTTATTTATTCCTATTGTGGTGTCACGACCCGTCCTCGGGGCCCGTGCCGTGACTACCCCAAGCCCGCCTTCCATAGGCCAGGGGCTGGCGACTAGCACCAAGGCGTAAAATCCCAGTAAACAGGGAAGGCATTGCCTTTATAAGTAACAACCACACAGAGTCAGCAAGCGGAAAGTAAAGTGCAGAAAAGTAAAGGGGGCCGGAATACAAGCCCAACTGAAAGTAGAACAGGAAAAGTAAAGAACAGCAACTGAAGAAAAGACGGCGGCCTCGTGTCGTCCACTGGCAATCCCACCTGAAGGGTGGGTACAGATAGCCTCCAGGCTCCTCGGGTCCCACGTCCGCTCCGAGCACGTCCCGCCCAGTGGTCCACCTCCAGGTACCGTCCTGCTCCACGCCCCAACCGTGATCAGCGTTGTCCGTCGTCTGCAACCAACACAACAAGGTGCGGGCATAGCCCGTGCAGGGGTGAGTACAAGCTACTCAGTAAGGACCCCGAGACCCCCGAAGGTCTCCCGAAATCCACAAAGGATATAGCACAAAAGAAAGATGCAATCACGAAGTAACATCTGACTCGACTTAGGTATATGCCCATACATATACCTAAGTCCCCAATTCTAGCTCTGATCACGAGCTCAAGAACAACTCAATCCACAAAGGAAAGCAAGACTCAAATCCACAAGGAGAGTAAACAGTAAATCCACATAGGATAGTTCAACACAATCCACGAAGGAGAGTAACATAAGATTCAGCTCAACCAGGTATACTTTTTCAGATGACGTCAAAGATGATCACTGATCCATCTAAGTCGTCGGACCCACGAAGGATCGATAGGTACTAACCCCCGCAAAAGACCCACGTAGGATCGGGCTCACACAGAACCTGTAGGCAGTGGCTCACACAGAACCGGTAGTAAGGACCCACATAGGATCGGGCTCACACAGAACCTGTAGCACTGATCCACGTAGGATCGCTGAGTGCAGTAGTCGACGCAGTCCACTGAGGATCTCTGCACAGTCGTCGCCGCAGTCCACGAAGGATCTCTGCTCTGCCGTCATCGCAGTCCACGGAGGATCTCTGCACTGCCGTCGTCGCAGTCCACGGAGGATCTCTGCTCTGTCGTCGAAGTCACAGCCAGTGCTAGGGTTCCCGCACATAGCGAGCTCATTAGGAGGGTCCGCTCCACGAGCCGAGAGGCTGATACATCAACTGACACGTAGTCCGAAGTTGATGTATCCAGAAGTTCCGTATCGACAACAGGATCTCAACGCAACAGACGGCGCGTCAATCGGACGCCCGGTCTGAGAGTTATTGGCATTTTCGTCCCAGGGGCCCGGTTGGTTTTTAGGGCAAAACCAACCCGACCGTACTCCGCCTGTATCCGATCCTCGGGCGGAGTATGCCAAAAGTTCCGTCTCACTTAGAGGAAACTACCACAGCTGACGGTACGTCGATCGGATGTCCGTAGCTCAAGTTATAAGCGTTTCCGCTCCGAGGGCCCGGTTGGTTTCGTGTACGAACCAACCCGGCCGAACCCAAAGTCTTCCGAAACCTTGAGTATAATATACCGAAACGACCGTCTCGATCCAAGGATCGCGTAGCTGCTGACGGTTCTTCAATCGGAGGTCCCAGGCCCAAGATATGGGCAAAAGACCGAAGAGGCCAGAAAACGGGGGTTCTGGGCCCGGGGCGACCCGGTCCGAACCCCCCCCTGGGTCGGCCGCACCGGGTCGGCCCGAACCGGGTCGGCCCGACCCGGCTAGGCCGGGTCCGGTCCGGCCTGGGCAAGGCCCGGCCGACCGGACCGGCCGGCTCGGCTTCGGCCGAGCGGCCGAATGAGCCGCCGCGGGTTTGACCCGCGGCTTTGGAGAAACGCGGCCCGCGTGGGCCGCGTGCTGGGTGGCCGGACCGCGGACGCGGTCCGGCGGTTCGCCGCCGCCGCGGCTCGGCCGCGGCGGACTCCTCCGGCGGCGCGCCGGGCGCCGCCGCCACCTTCCGCGGGCCGCCGGAGTTGCTCCGGTGGCCCGTTTTGCCTCCCGTCTGCGTCGTTGCTCCTCCCGGGGGCCGACCTTCACTGCGGGATCAACAGATCGCCCCTGCCGCGCGGTTCGTCGTCGTCCGCCAAATCCGCACAAAAAAAAGGGAAGATCGGCGGAGGGTTGCCGGATCTTGTTTGTTAGATCCGCACCCTCCGCGTTAGTCATAAACATCATCGGGAGGAAAAGAAACGACCAATCAACAATTTTAAATAAATTTAAAATTGTTCCGTGATCGGTTCTTTAAAATTTAAAAGAATAAACACGGGAAAAGCAAAATATTTCAATTCAACCCTTACTTTGTCGTCGTCTTCGGATGAGAGGTCGTCGCGGAATCGCTCGTCGCGGATGAAGGAGATCGTCGCGTCGTCGCGGTATCCGGCGTCGTGTCGCCAATATCCGGATCAAGAACAAACGGATTTAATTAATTGAATCCGTTGCCATGAAATTTAAAAAGGGAGAATTTAAACGATCCGATTCTCACCTTAGTTGCCGAACGAGGATCGGCCGCGGAAGAAGAGGCGTCGCCGAAGAACGTCGCTGGTAAAGCTCGTCGACGTCGCAGATCTCGGTGTGCGTCGTCGAATTCCGGTCGCCGGCGTTCTTCGCGTTCTTCGCGTTCTTCGCGTTCTTCGCGTTCTTCGCGGGGAGGGTGGAGGCCCAGAGAATCTCGCACAACGAGTAATCCTCCAAAGGAAAGAGTTGGTCTTATTTTATTATTTTGCCAACGAACGCAAACGCGTAAGTAACGACCCATTAAATTCGTTGAATTAATTCAACGAATGAAACAGCCCATTTAATTCACGAAATAAACCGCCCAATTAAATGGTCTGTTAAGAATTAAAGAAAACGCGTCGGTTGACTTTTCAGTTACTTTCACGGGTTTTCGCGGGTGCGTTACTTAGCGAAAGAAACGGCGGGGCTCGTGCGGGCCCCACCTCACAAATATCCTACCAAGGGGGTAGGATATTTCTGGATAGCATCCTATCCAGTTCAACTCAGTTCAAGCCGTCTTTAAGTGGCTTCAAGTGGCTTCCAAGCAGCTTAAGTGAAATAAAATAAAGTTGTCGCACAAACTTATTTTATTTCTGACTTAAAGCCCCAAAATTTAAAAACCACGTCTGAGCAAACGCAACTCTGGAAGAGGCGTTTCTAAGCAAATACTGGCGCTGCGATTTCATCGGTGCCCTCAGAATTCGATTCCGGGCACCGGTTCAAAAGATAGAAAAACCCGCTCGTCCGTTCACTGAACGTACCCGAGCCAAACTTCGGAAATTGATTCCGGGCACACCGGGCCTCGGAATCAGGTGCCGTCTGAAGCTGCGCTCTTGTAAAATTCTAAAGAAACTTAAGAAAAAAATTTCCTTGAAATTTGCGGGTCTTTACATTACTCCCACCTCAGGGCTTTACTTCCCCGTAAAGATACATCAAAAACTAGGGGAACAAATGGGGGTACTGAGCACGCATCTGAGCCTCCCGCTCCCAAGTGCTCTCCTGGAGGTTCCCGTGCTTCCATCTGACGCGCACAAGAGGAATCGACCGCCCACGTAGGACCCGCTCCTGTCGATCCTCGATCTCGACTGGGACCTCCGCAAAAGTCGCCCCATCGTCCACGTCCAGCTCCCCAAAGTCGATGATGTGTGTCGGGTCGTGCACGTATCTCCTCAGCTGAGACACGTGAAAGACGTCGTGCACCCGGTGCAACTGAGGTGGTAGAGCCAGGCGATAAGCCACCTCTCCTATCCTGCTGAGGACCTGGAAAGGCCCGATGAAGCGTGGAGACAACTTGCTGCCTCGGCCAAATCTCCGTAAACCACGTCGAGGTGAGACACGCAAAAATACGTGGTCGCCATCCTCGAACTCTAGTGGCCTCCGCCTCCTGTCAGCATATGACTTCTGCCGGCTCTGAGCTGTCCTCATCCTCTCCTGGATGATCTGGACCTTCTCTGTCGTGGCTCAGACCATCTCTGGTCCCACGAGTGCTGACTCCCCAGGGTCTGTCCAGCACAACGGTGATCTGCAGGGTCTGCCGTACAGCGCCTCGTATGGTGCCATCCCGATGGTGGAGTGGTAGCTGTTGTTGTACGCGAACTCCACCAAGGGTAGGTGGTCCTCCCAGCTGCGACCAAAGTCGAGAACACATGCACGGAGCATGTCCTCGAGTGTCTGTATGGTCCTCTCCGTCTGACCATCCGTCTGAGGGTGGAAGGCTGTGCTCAGATGGAGCCGCGTCCCGAACGCCTCCTGCAACCCCTTCCAAAGCCGGGAAGTGAAACGAGCATCTCGATCGGAGACGATAGACGATGGCACACCGTGAAGCCGTACGATCTCCTGGACGTAAAGACGACCCAAGCTCTCCACTGAGCCCTGCTCTCTGATGGGTAAGAAGTGTGCCGACTTGGTGAGTCGGTCGACAATCACCCAAATGGAGTCGTGTCCTCTGGAAGTGCGTGGAAGTCCAGTCACGAAGTCCATAGATATGTCATCCCACTTCCACTCCGGGACCTCCAAGGGCTGTACCAAGCCTGCCGGTACCTGATGCTCTGCCTTCACCTGCTGGAAGGTGAGGCATCGTGAAACGAACTCTGCCACAGCTTTCTTCATGCCCGGCCACCAGTGTTGTCGCCTGAGATCCTGGTACATCTTCGCCACTCCAGGATGTACCGCCAAGGGAGAAGTGTGAAACTCTCTCAGCACCTCCTCTCGCAAAGCGACTGGTACGAAGGTACGTCCTCTGAAAAGGATGTCGTGCTCTGCTCCAAGGAGAAGCCATCAGGCGCCTGACCTGAGGATATCAGTGCACGCCGGGTCTCACAGTCAGCGTCCTCACGCTGAGCCTCTCTGACCCGCTGTAGAAGTGGAGGAGAGACTGTGAGATACTGAAGAAAGGCTGCTCCGTCTCTATCCACGAAGGATATCTGTAAGGAGGCTAGCTGCTCCGTCGCCTCCTCAAGTAGCTGAATGCCCGTCCTCCTGCTGAGGGCATCGGCTACCACGTTCCCCTTCCCAGGAGTATAGACTATCTCAAAGTCATAGTCCTGGAGGAACTCAAGCCATATCCGCTGTCTCAGGTTCAGGTCCTTCTGAGAGAAGATATACCTGAGACTCTGGTGGTCAGAAAAGACTATGAAGCGCTCGCCCATCAGATAGTGCCGCCAAGTCTTCAGAGCGAAGACCACTGCTGCTAACTCCAGGTCATGAGTGGTGTAGTTCTGCTCATGCGGCCTCAACTGACGTGATCCGTAGGCGATCACGGCCCGCTCCTGCATCAGGACGCATCCGAGTCCACTCCCTGATGCGTCGCAGTAAACTACGTATCCAACTCCCTCCTCAGGCAACCTCAAGATAGGTGCGCTGGTCAACCTCTGCCTCAGCTCCTGGAAGATCTGCTGACATCTGTCTGACCACACGAAGGGTTTCCCCTTCTTCGTCAACGCTGAGAGTGGTGCCGCAACTCTGGAGAAGTCTGGTACGAATCTCCGATAGTATCCCGCTAGGCCCAAGAATCTCCGCACCTCCGTCACGCTCCTGGGTGGCTCCCAAGCTAGCACTGCCTCGATCTTTGCGGGATCCACTGCAACTCCCGCCTCAGAAATGACGTGCCCCAAGAAATGGACCTCACGTAACCAGAACTGGCATTTTGAGAGCTTTCCATAAAGCTGGTGCTCTCGGAGTGTGTCTAGCACAACTCGCAGGTGGTAGGCATGCTCCTCCTCAGTCGTCGAGTATACCAAAATGTCGTTAATGAAGACCACGACAAATCGGTCGAGGTATGGCTGGAAGATCCTGTTCATGAGGCTCATGAACACTGCTGGAGCATTGGTTATGCCGAACGGCATAACCAAGAACTCATAATGGCCATACCGACACCTGAAGGTCGTCTTCTGCACGTCCTCGTCTCGAACTATGAGCTGATGATAGCCTGACCGGAGGTCTATCTTCGAGAACCACCGCGCTCCCTTGAGCTGATCAAAGAGGTCATCAATCTGTGGCAGCGGATACTTGTTCCTCACTGTCACCTGGTTCAGGCGACGATAGTCGACACATAGTCGCAAGCTCCCGTCCGCCTTCTTGGCGAACAAAATCGGGGAAGCCCAGGGTGAAACACTGGGTCGGATAAACCCCTTGCTCTGCAAGTCCTCCAACTGTACCCGCAGCTCCCGAAGCTCGGCGGGGGCCATCCGATATGCTGGAGTAGATATCGGGGCTGTCCCGGGGTACAAGTTGATGTAAAAGTCTACCTCTCTACGAGGAGGTAGCCCTGGAACGTCGTCGGGAAAGACGTCCACGTACTGGTCCACCACTGCAGGAAAAACTGGACTCCGCACGTCCACTGCTCCTAGGATGAGGCTTGCCAACTGATGAGAGATGGGCTGCACTCTCCTCCGCGGAAGTCCATCTTGTGCTGCAAAGGTTCCCTTCTCGCCGGTGAAGGTAAACCTGCTCCCGTCGGTGCGAACACATCGCACCTTGTGCCTAAAACAGTCGATCTGGGCATGAACCGTGGATAGCCAATCCATGCCCAAGATGACGTCGTAAGGCCTCGACGCCGCTACAAGGAGATCCCAGCTGAAGCTCTCGCCTCCTAGAGTAAGCTCACACTGCCGGCACCAGTGCGTAATCGTCGATTCTGCTCCCGTAGGAGTCTCTAGCCGTAAGGATCGAGCCAACGGCTCAGGCGGAATCTCCGAGCTCCGAACAAGGGCAGAGGCTATGAAAGAGTGACTCGCTCCTGTGTCTATAAGTACTACAGCAAGGGTGGAATAGACACAGATTGTACCTCGAATCATCTCTGGCAAGTCGGGGTCGTAGGCCTCCACTGCCTGGAGCTGGGCCTGTCCCTGCCCGCCAGCTCCCTGTGGTCGAGGTGGCCCTTCTGGTGGTGGTGGGGGTAGAGCCTGGAAGCGTCGCCCACCACCCGCTGCTCGGCCAGCTCCTCTGCCTCGTCCGCCTCCTCCCTGAGGACCGCCACGGTCGACCCTCTGCCTCTGCCTGGGTGGCCCCTCCACCGTCTGCTGCTCCTCTGATCGGCGAGTCGGGCAGTCACGAGCCATGTGACCCTGCCCGCCGCAGGAGTAGCACAGCCTGCCTCTCGGAAGGCTGGCACTCCGCTGTGTGCCTCGCACTGCTGAGCCGGTGTCCTGAGGCCGTCTGCGTGGGGGTCTGGTCTACCTAGACCCGAGAGTCATCCGTCGGCTACCTGCTGCCGAAGACTCAGCTACCTGCCGCCCTGCGCTAGGTCTCGCCGCTGAAGAAGGCTCTGCCAGGAAGCTCTCGATCAGGAGGGCTCGCTCCAGCACTCCCGCCTGGGTCGGAATGCTGAGGGAGATCAGCGACGCCCGAATCTCCTGTCGCAAGCCCTGCTCGAAGGTCCGGGCCCGGAAGAAGTGGTCCCGTACCATGTCGGTCGAGTAGCGAGATAGGTCAGTGAACCTCGTCGCGTACTGAGCGACCGTCATGCTGCCCTGGCGCAGCTGGAGAAGCTCCTGGATGCGCACCGCTCGGAGGGTGGCCGGGACGAACTCAGAGCGGAAGAGGCTCTCGAAGTCCGCCCAGAGCAAGGATGCCTCATCGTGAACCTGGAGCATCAGGCTCCACCATCGTCCTGCCGCCGCCTGCAGGAGGCTCGCTGCGAGAATCACCATGAGATCCGCTGGTGTCCTCACTAGCCTAAAGATCCGTACCACCGCCTCTAGCCAGTCCTCGGCGGCCTGGGGGTCCGCCTCACCGTGAAACCTGGGTGGTCGCTGGCTCTGAAACTCATGCAGTGCCCTAAGGCGACGTGCATCGTCAGCGTCTGGTACTGGTAGCATCGGTGGCTCGGCGGGTAAAGCTACCGCCGGTGCCACTGCTGGCAAAGGGCCCTGCACCGAGGCCTCGTCGCTCGGTGGGCTGCCGTCGCGCCCTACACTCGGAACCCTAGCTGGCTGTCGTCGCGGGGCCATCCTGAAAAGGAGAACAAGAGCACCATAGTCAGAACAGTATACCTGGTGAGCTGGAACAAGTAATCACAAGGAAAACTTGAGACTTTCATGAAGCAGATCAGTATACCCGGTGAGCTGACACAAGCAATCACAAAGAAACTTGAAACACACACGCAATAAATGTTTTCATGCATTAAGTCAGAAATCAGGAGTCAGGGTCCTGGTGTACGGATACGTCGGCCGCCGCACCAACACTGGGCTCCCTGAACTGATAACCACACTCAATACACTAAACACTATTGCTTCATATGGAAAGAAAAGACGATCAGAGTCTGCGGTAGAACCGACCACCTCTGATACCAATTTGTCACGACCCGTCCTCGGGGCCCGTGCCGTGACTACCCCAAGCCCGCCTTCCATAGGCCAGGGGCTGGCGACTAGCACCAAGGCGTAAAATCCCAGTAAACAGGGAAGGCATTGCCTTTATAAGTAACAACCACACAGAGTCAGCAAGCGGAAAGTAAAGTGCAGAAAAGTAAAGGGGGTCGGAATACAAGCCCAACTGAAAGTACAACAGGAAAAGTAAAGAACAGCAACTGAAGAAAAGACGGCGGCCTCGTGTCGTCCACTGGAAATCCCACCTGAAGGGTGGGTACAGATAGCCTCCAGGCTCCTCGGGTCCCACGTCCGCTCCGAGCACGTCCCGCCCAGTGGTCCACCTCCAGGTACCGTCCTGCTCCACGCCCCAACCGTGATCAGCGCTGTCCGTCGTCTGCAACCAACACAACAAGGTGCGGGCATAGCCCGTGCAGGGGTGAGTACAAGCTACTCAGTAAGGACCCCGAGACCCCCGAAGGTCTCCCGAAATCCACAAAGGATATAGCACAAAAGAAAGATGCAATCACGAAGTAACATCTGACTCGACTTAGGTATATGCCCATACATATACCTAAGTCCCCAATTCTAGCTCTACTCACGAGCTCAAGAACAACTCAATCCACAAAGGAAAGCAAGACTCAAATCCACAAGGAGAGTAAACAGTAAATCCACATAGGATAGTTCAACACAATCCACGAAGGAGAGTAACATAAGATTCAGCTCAACCAGGTATACTTTTTCAGATGACGTCAAAGATGATCACTGATCCATCTAAGTCGTCGGACCCACGAAGGATCGATAGGTACTAACCCCCGCAAAAGACCCACGTAGGATCGGGCTCACACAGAACCTGTAGGCAGTGGCTCACACAGAACCGGTAGTAAGGACCCACATAGGATCGGGCTCACACAGAACCTGTAGCACTGATCCACGTAGGATCGCTGAGTGCAGTAGTCGACGCAGTCCACTGAGGATCTCTACACAGGCGTCGCCGCAGTCCACGAAGGATCTCTGCTCTGCCGTCGTCGCAGTCCACGGAGGATCTCTGCTCTGCCGTCGTCGCAGTCCACGGAGGATCTCTGCTCTGTCGTCGAAGTCACAGCCAGTGCTAGGGTTCCCGCACATAGCGAGCTCGTTAGGAGGGTCCGCTCCACGAGCCGAGAGGCTGATACATCAACTGACACGTAGTCCGAAGTTGATGTATCCAGAAGTTCCGTATCGACAACAGGATCTCAACGCAACAGACGGCGCGTCAATCGGACGCCCGGTCTGAGAGTTATTGGCATTTTCGTCCCAGGGGCCCGGTTGGTTTTTAGGGCAAAACCAACCCGACCGTACTCCGCCTGTATCCGATCCTCGGGCGGAGTATGCCAAAAGTTCTGTCTCACTTAGAGGAAACTACCACAGCTGACGGTACGTCGATCGGACGTCCGTAGCTCAAGTTATAAGCGTTTCCGCTCCGAGGGCCCGGTTGGTTTCGTGTACGAACCAACCCAGCCGAACCCAAAGTCTTCCGAAACCTTGAGTATAATATACCGAAACGACCGTCTCGATCCAAGGATTGCGTAGCCGCTGACGGTTCTTCAATCGGAGGTCCCAGGCCCGAGATATGGGCAAAAGACCGAAGAGGCCCGAAAACGGGGGTTCTGGGCCCGGGGCGACCCGGCCCGAACCCCCCCCCCCCCCCCCTGGGTCGGCCGAACCGGGTCAGCCCGAACTGGGTCGGCCCGACCCGGTCCGACCCGGCTAGGCCGGGTCCGGTCCGGCCTGGGCGCGGCCCGGCCGACCGGACCGGCCGGCTCGGCTTCGGCCGAGCGGCCGAATGAGCCGCCGCGGGTTTGACCCGCGGCTTTGGAGAAACGCGGCCCGCGCGGGCCGCGTGCTGGGTGGCCGGACCGCGGACGCGGTCCGGCGGTTCGCCGCCGCCGCGGCTCGGCCGCGGCGGACTCTTCCGGCGGCGCGCCGGGCGCCGCCGCCTCCGGTTGCCGGCGCCGCCGCGCCGGCGACCCGCGCCGCCGCCCCCTTCCGCGGGCCGCCGGAGTTGCTCCGGTGGCCCGTTTTGCCTCCCGTCTGCGCCGTTGCTCCTCCCGGGGGCCGACCTTCACTGCGGGATCAACAGATCGCCCCTGCCGCGCGGTTCTTCGTCGTCCGCCAAATCCGCACAAAAAAAAAGGGAAGATCGACGGAGGGTTGCCGGATCTTGTTTGTTAGATCCGCACCCTCCGCGTTAGTCATAAACATCATCGGGAGGAAAAGAAACGACCAATCAACAATTTTAAATAAATTTAAAATTGTTCCGTGATCGGTTCTTTAAAATTTAAAAGAATAAACACAGGAAAAGCAAAATATTTCAATTCAACCCTTACTTTGTCGTCGTCGTCGGATGAGAGGTCGTCGCGGAATCGCTCGTCGCGGATGAAGGAGATCGTCGCGTCGTCGCGGTATCCGGCGTCGCGTCGCCAATCTCCGGATCAAGAACAAACGGATTTAATTAATTAAATCCGTTGCCATGAAATTTAAAAAGGGAGAATTTAAACGATCCGATTCTCACCTTAGTTGCCGAACGAGGATCGGCCGCGGAAGAAGAGGCGTCGCCGAAGAACGTCGCTGGTAAAGCTCGTCGACGTCGCAGATCTCGGTGTGCGTCGTCGAATTCCGGTCGCCGGCGTTCTTCGCGTTCTTCGCGTTCTTCGCGTTCTTCGCGTTCTTCGCGGGGAGGGTGGAGGCCCAGAGAATCTCGCACAACGAGTAATCCTCCAAAGGAAAGAGTTGGTCTTATTTTATTATTTTGCCAACGAACGCAAACGCGTAAGTAACGACCCATTAAATTCGTTGAATTAATTCAACGAATGAAACAGCCCATTTAATTCACGAAATAAACCGCCCAATTAAATGGTCTGTTAAGAATTAAAGAAAACGCGTCGGTTGACTTTTCAGTTACTTTCACGGGTTTTCGCGGGTGCGTTACTTAGCGAAAGAAACGGCGGGGCTCGTGCGGGCCCCACCTCACAAATATCCTACCAAGGGGGTAGGATATTTCTGGATAGCATCCTATCCAGTTCAACTCAGTTCAAGCCGTCTTTAAGTGGCTTCAAGTGGCTTCCAAGCAGCTTAAGTGAAATAAAATAAAGTTGTCGCACAAACTTATTTTATTTCTGACTTAAAGCCCCAAAATTTAAAAACCACGTCTGAGCAAACGCAACTCCGGAAGAGGCGTTTCTAAGCAAATATCAGCGCTGCGATTTCATCGGTGCCCTCAGAATTTGATTCCGGGCACCGGTTCAAAAGATAGAAAAACCCGCTCGTCCGTTCACTGAACGTACCCGAGCCAAACTTCGGAAATTGATTCCGGGAACACCGGGCCTCGGAATCAGGTGCCGTCTGAAGCTGCGCTCTTGTAAAATTCCAAAGAAACTTAAGAAAAAAATTTCCTTGAAATTTGCAGGTATTTACATGTGGAGACCCTTAGGATCGATTTTTCATTTTCTAATAGTGTTATGACACTTTATATTTCGTTGGTGTTTTGATCATAGAATATATACTAGTCTAGGAAGTGATCCCTTGAGATAGGTAGGTGTCTCTTCATATGGGATATAATTATCATCATGATGACCATGTTTGATAACATTCCCAACATGGATTGGTTGGTTCCCAATGATTATTATGTAAACTTTTTCACCTAATGGTGACCTTTACATCATCAGATAGTGTATTTTTATTTACAAGGGTGAATGTGTTGTCAATATAATCCGATATGGACTAAATAATATTGGGTTCTACGGGTTGATGTCCCTAATTTCATTTTTATATCTAAGTGATCATGGAATTTTATATCATGAGATCTCATTAGTAGTAAATAATTTTTTGGTTGTCTAATGAAACAACATTTTATATTTACCTCCTAAGAAAGAGTTGAAGTCTTCTATTTGTTTACCTTTAGGAGATTCAATGGTATCTCGTTCTCCTTACAGGATGGGTACTTTTTAGTTGCATGAGATTAAGAGATAGTAAGAGGACTTAGATGCGAAGGGTTTTATACAAACCAGTACTTCTACATGGAGTTCACCCATCATTGTTTCCGTAATGGTGGATGGAACTGTTCATTTATGTATAGTTTACTGTAAATTGAACAACTTGATGGTTAATAACTAATACCCCTTACCTCTTATAGATGATCTCCTCAACCATCTCTATGGATATCAAGTGTCCTTGATGATTGATTAGAGTGTAAGTTATTACTATGTTCATGTTAGACTTATCGATATACCTTGAACAACACTCTTTAGTAGGTTAGGCCTTTATAATTATATGGTTATGTCGTACGATCTCTTGAACATGATTATTGTTTTCATGGATTTGAAAAATCTGGTTATCCACAAGTGTATATATTCATTATTGGTAGTTTTTAGCATGAAATCATCGTGTATTCTTAGACTCTATAAAATAGTTACGAAAACATTGATATAGTTATGAATACCCTGAGATATTATAGGTCATATTCCAAGATCACAAAATTTCAATTCTGGATAGATAAAGATCATATCTTGGGTAACGTCATATCAGATATAGGAGTTTCTACAAACTCATAGAATGTGAGAACTGTGGTTTCTTAGGAACATCCCAATAATGTCTTTTACATAAGTATTTTCTTGGGGATATTTGGTTATTACAAGAGATTAATATAGTAATTATGACACATGGAATCACCTCTTATGGTCTTGAATATGAAGTATGTGAGGTCAGTATTGTCAGACACCTGCGAGACAACCTTTTAGGAGCTGAAATGGAGACTGAAATCATCACCGATCATGATTCTTCTAAAGCATGAGAGAATCTATATAGTATATATTGATTAACCAAGTATTTATCTTTGATTATTTCTCATATAGGAGGAGTGAGTCATGGTGTACAAGTCTCATAAGTTGATTCCAAATGAGAATTATTTATATTCGCATAGTGTTGAGATAGCCATTATTGTTGAAGACTTGATTTGTTAGATTAATTACCGGGTATGAGATAACTTTTTTATATTTATAGACCACAGAATCCTAAAATATTATTTTATATAACATGAAATGAACCTTTAGTATAGAATTTGGGTTGATTATCTTTTCTCTTTTGATTTTGAGCTACCATATATGCCTAGAAAGGGAAATGTAGTATCAGATACTACGATCCATAAGAAACATACATTGGTATTTCATGAGGTCTTAATAGAATGAAAGTTGATGGATTTATTTTCAATGATCTGCTTTAATGTGTAAGATAGTTTTCGGTGTACTTTTATATCATCCTTGGTGGAGAATTCCACTCTTTTTGATATAGGGAGGATGGGACATTTGTCAGGTTCTGAGGGCTTAGTACTATGAGAGAGTGTGACAGGTGAGGACCCACCTCCTAGTTGGACTGTTGATGTGGATAATGTTCTATTCATACATGTTTATGTCTAGGTTCTAGCAGACACTTGATAGGAGTTTATTTAGGAATTTAGTGGCACATCTTGGGAAGTACATCCTAGAGTCATCAAATGTATCAATACTTACATCTCCAGTATTGGAAGAAAGCTATGAATTGGGTTGTAATAGGTTTTTTCAGGAGGTTTTCCACCTATCAGAAATGTAAAGGTTGAACCCCAGTGACCATCATTGCTATTACAGAAGTTACCCATTCTCAAGTGGAAAAGGGATGATGTTGTGATGGATTTTTTGATTGTGTTTCCAAGGTCACCATAAGGAATTGATGTCGTATAGGATGTTCTAGACATGCTCATGAAGGTGTACAATTTCCTACATATCTAAGAGACCTTATTAGTAGAAGATCATGTATGCCTTTATATCTGTGAGATTTTTTTCCTTCATTGGGTTCCTCATACAATTGTATTGGATAGGGATGCCCAATTTCCTTCTCAATTTTGGAACGGTTTATATAGGTCATTGGAGAAATAGGTTATTTTGATCATTGAATACAATATTTATATAGATTGGTAGTAATAGTGAACAATATACATTTTGTCTGATGTGATAAAAGCATGAATCCAAGATTTTGGGGGTTCTTGGGGAAAGTATATACCCCTGGTTGATTTCTCCTACAACACTAGCTATTCAAAATCTATATAGATATAAAATTATGATTATTTGTATTGTAGGCCATGATGATAACCTCTATGATTTTTTTAGGTAGGAGAGATAATTCTTCATGAACTGAATATCATGAAAGAGACTTCAGATAAGGTCTAGTTAATCAGAAATCGGATGACTACTGCACTATCTAGAGATAAATCTAATTCCATTAATCATCGATAACCTCTATTATTCATGGTTGGGGATTGGTTATTTTTACATACCTCACCAGGGGTGGGAATATGCAGGTTTGGAGATATGGTAAGCTTTTACCACAATATGTTACGCCTTTTCTGATTTTGGAGAGAGTTGGTCTGGAATCCTATCGATTTTAGTTACCTCAGAGGTAATAAACCATGAATGACATCATCCATGTATCCTAGTTATATCATTATCACTCAGAAGCATATCATACTACTTATCCAGATAAGGATTGGTTATAGGTAGATGTATCTTTTTAGGATAATCTAATATATATTATTGATCATATCATGAAAGATCTTCGAAGTATGTTAGTTCCTTTATTTCAGGTGCTATGGTAGTATAGTCATGTGTAGTATGAGACCTTCGAGAGAGAGAGTTTAATGTATTTTCTCAATGGATGAAAATATTTTTGGATGCTTCACCACCATCATAAGAGAAACGGAGGGATTTTTTTATTAATAGGGGAGCTTATAAGATCTCGGGATTTTCTCAAAGTTACATATCTTCTTGAATTTCAGTTTAACTCCTCTGGCTTAATTTGAGTTTTCACTGAGATCGTGGGAGTTTCAAGAGATTCCAAGGCATGTTCTGAGCCTGGAGGCTCCTTTTTTGAATAATTAATTGGGCCACATAGTTTGTAGAAACAATGCAACCAAGTCTTATTGGTTTCTCCTAATCATGTCTATTATTTCAGTGAGTAGAATAAGGTGCACAGTTTTCCCACACTACGCAACTCCGGTCACTTTCTCGGGCATACCACCTTTAATTTTTATCATTGGAAAATATTATGGTTTTCAGACTTTTTCCCAAACAATAAACATGAACTATACAAGTTCCCTCCTTCGATAGTGAAGGGAACACAGTTGGTGGATGGTTTAGAGAATCATGCGGCCAAACCATTAGACCCCTAGAATTAGGGTAAAATTATTATTTCCCTCTTATAGCTATTATAACATAAACACATTTTCATATTTCCTCATCTAGTAGAAAATAGGTATTATTATCCTCCTTTGAGATCATATTTAATCCATTAAGGTAGGAATTGGGGTTGTTTCATCATCTAACCTCTAATTCAACTTCTGATCATGTCATTGGATAGTCACTAATGAGTGTTCTATACCACTTCCACCTTTCTCTTTTTTTTCCATTAGTGAAACTATTTTAGTGTAGTATCGTATGCCCTATTTTCATGGTGTTCATTTGTTCTTCAATTTTCCTTAGATCTTATTCAATTTAATAGTTGACAGTTGATTTGTTTTCTATAACACCCCAATCTTCCCCAGTACGTTTCCCTTTGAATAATGCAATGACGTGCATTGTACGCAACTTCGAGATTCTAACACACCACAACCAATCAAACTAGCCGTTATGAATAGTAATACCTAATTTTTGAAATTTTATAAAATTTATCTTTCTAAATGGACTTCATTTTTGGATTCGTAATATCGAAATTAGCATAGGGTGAAATTTTGGTACTTTTC
The DNA here is from genome assembly GCA_963277665.1 of Viscum album. Classification (NCBI taxonomy): domain Eukaryota; kingdom Viridiplantae; phylum Streptophyta; class Magnoliopsida; order Santalales; family Viscaceae; genus Viscum; species Viscum album. Next base: position 844,434,454 of record OY728150.1, on the reverse strand, counting down.
GGAAAACTTTCATATTTTGATGAATAGTGAAAATTACTAAATTTTAATTAAAAACAACTTTTTAAATCGAAATAATTAATTGTGATAAATTATTAACATGAGTGGAATTAAAGTATATTTAGAATATTTTTTTACCATTTAATACAATGTTGGTCATTGGATGTAATTTCACATTTAAACCAGAGATAAACAAGTGTCAATCTTTTGATATTTATTATCTATTAAAAACACGCTATTTGTTTTGACGACGGGAATTATTTTTTAAATTAATTAATGAAACTGATATGTTTCAAATTTGGTAAAATAGACATCATTTTTGAATTCATAATATCAAATATAGATTATGCGTAATTTTTGGTATTTTTCTGGAAACTTTCATTTTTTAATGAATAGTGAAACCACTAAGTGGTAGTTAAAAAAACTGAATTTTTCATAAAACTTAATTTTACCACTTTTGTGAGAGGAATTTAGAATATTCGAGAGACACGATTAATATCAAGGAGTAAAATGTGGTTCAATGAGATGAAAATAATTTTTGGTGAATAGTAACTTTTTACTTTTATTTACCACGGTTAAAAATAAATAGGGTAATTAAGTGTAAAAATGATATAAATATTACCTTAACACATGTCCTAAATGTATTGGACAAGTTTATCTCGACCAAAAAAACCTTAGGAGTAAAATATTATCATTTAGGTCCACTTGTATTAGATTAGAACATTTATTATTATCTAATTCAAAGAACAGTTAAAAGAGTTAAAATCAAATTTTATTTACAAAAACAATTTTAATATAGGGTTATAAATATGATAAATTCGATTGTAAATATTAATTAGAAAGATAAAAAGATTTCATAGATATTGGTATTTTATTTATAATTTTTAGACATTAAATAAGTTAAATTATTTATGACATAATGGTGATGCAGTAATTACCTAATTAATGAAATATTAAAATAATTGATATTATAAATATCAAAATAAATGTAATTTGAGGATTTTTATGAATTCCACTAATTTTCTAGATTAATATGACATATTAGGAATGATTATATAAATTTTGTTCCAATTAATAATTCTGTTATGAATTTATCAAAAACAAAATACCCAATAGTGTCAAAATTGACATAAAAGAGTTTTTAAAATAAATATAATATTATTAAGTTATATTCAATTCAACAAAATATAAGGTTCCTTCAAGAGACTTATATCATGATAGGTGTAACATTAATGGACCAATTGGGGCTCTTTTGGATGTATATAGTATGTTTATTAACCATATAATATAAAAATACAAAGAGACATTGTAAAAGTGAAACTAATTAACTAAGAGTTAATACTTAAAGATAAGGTTAATATAATGACCCAAACCTGTATAAATTCTATTGGTTGAGTGGTTTTAGACCTATCCATACCTTAACCTTTAATAAATCTACTTTGGAGCCATTAGAAACCGAATATGAATTTATTATAAAATAATATTTCTAGCTTTTCCATCGGTGCCCCTCACCCCTCTTATAAAAGGGAACTCCCCCTTCTCATTAATTCACACCTTAATAGACTCTTGGTTCGGCCAAACACTGCCCAAATACTCTCTCAACTTCCCTCACTACAACCTATAGGCCATAGTTGGATCAGAAAGCCAACCTAAGGAGCCCTTTTGATCAAATCAAAAGGAAGAACCCGAAGAAGAGGTAATGTTTTCACCACCCTCTTTCAAGTTCCTTTCTTCTTCAACTTCTTATTTCTTTGTAATTTATATTATAAAATAATAACTCCAGTATATTCTATATACTGTGATGTTGTTATAAATGTGGTACAACTATATTCAGTATTCTATCCATCCTTTGAATGGCATGTCATCATACGTGTGTACGTACGGCTTACCGTCTCCACGTCGTGGTGTAATTCTTATTCCATAAATTATTATTTGGATGGGTATAATAATGATGTGTAATTCATGTAAATAATAAATATAACATGATAATTATTCTTTCTATATGATATAACATCCAATTATATATTATTTTAACATTAAAAGAATGATATTGTCGCTCGTGCGTACGTACGGACTACCGTCTCCACGAACGCGATGAGATACATTCTCCATCGTATTCATTCAAGTATAGTTCTCATTTTATGATTAAAAATAATTTTTAAGGACTTGATTTGATTCTGGATATGAATAAGATACAACCTATCCATAACAAACACGGCTTACGTAACAAATAATTTAAAGGAAAACGAGTAAGTTAACACCCAAAATGACGATAATACTAAGATATTATTAACAAATCAATGTTAAAAGATCATATATGATATCATATTAATGTAAATGATTCATGTATAATTCAATAACAATTATTTAACCATTATAAAGTAGGTTAACCTACCTTCGACCAAGGAAAAAGTACAAAGTAAGGGGTTTCTTATCTCACTTTTAATTACGTGAGAATTCCATTGTTCACCACTTATGTATTACATGTGGTGTGTGTACTACCCATGTTTGTGTTCATTGTGTAATATACATTAATTCATGTATATTTACGTCATCATTTTTTTATCCTTATTTCATAGGTGTATGTTTTTTATGTTACCACATCAATAAGGGAATTTGAAATTTTCAATTTCCACTCATTCGGCTTTGCGCATACTTCATTGATTATTTTACTCCAGGATTATGTGAAGAATCACTATTCATTTTATTATGTCATAAATTAAACTCACCTTTCTATGGATATACTTTTTATACACATAATCACTCCATTGATAAATTATCAGGTCATCGGTATGAACTTGATAAGATTAATTTTTACTCAATCTCGATTTGTTCAGTTAAACATCCAATTCGTTGGTGTTGTTTTTACAAGAATATGTGTGAATGTCCTTTGATTGTTTTACACTGAATATCCAATCATATTGAGTGTATCTATATTTTTCACTCATAATTATGTCGTTTATTTATCCTTAACCTAAGGATACGGCCTTTATGAGAGATTTCATCTCAATTTAAATTTCATTGAGACTCGTTTGTTGTTATACACCAAATCACTTTTATATGGTGTATATAATGTACATTGACATAGTATATCATGAATCCCTTTATTATCATGATATTAAAAAGTTTTGTATTACCTCAATTATTTTAATTCAAGTGTCTCTCTTTTGGTTAGTAACTATAACTAAAATATCATTTTAAAATGTTTTAATGATTTGTTATTCTAAATCTTTCTCAGTAATGTCCATGTTTTAAAAATGGTTTCAACGATTTATTTATATGGACATTAATGTTTTGAAATTAAAATTCATTTTTAATGTTTCAAAGTGGTATGGGAAACTTTGATTCAAAAATATATTTAAAATGGCTTCTTGATAAATAGTGATACTTTTAATGCTTTTCAAGAAAAAGGGTGGTAGTTATCTCAAATTTTTTTGATGATTATTTTAATCTATGTCAATATCATTCCTTATTCATGATTGAGGTTAATCTGATACATAAAAATCTTCCATATTGTATCAAATGTGTTATTTTTTACTATGGATGTGCTATTTTTATACCATTCATTGTTTGTGGATAAATTATTGACATTTCGTATGCTAGTTTTAATACGAATGTTTATGTTATGTTTCAAAATTTTCATATGAGGAATGAATTAGACTTAGTAAGTGACAGGTTGAGCCCACTATATCTCCTCGATTCATCGGTAGGTCACATGAGACAAACTAGTGTCTTGGCACGAGGCCTTGACAAAATCTTATTTGTAGTTTTGGCACGACGCCTTGGCTATGTGGTTATGATAGTCTGGAATTATGCATACTGTCATTATGAAAGTGGTAATTAATATTTTCATGTGATTATTAGACTAGTAGAGTATCCTTGTGAATAAGTAAATGGCATTATTTCATTTTATCCTTTCCATAATATGACGAAGTTCATGTTTAAAATGCTTTTGTTTTAGTTATACATTGCCTTAAATTTTTATGTTTATTTATGAAAGTTTCCTCTATATTGTTATCCTTACTAAGAATCTGAGCTCACCCCTTTCAAGGTTTTATATTTCCCAGGATGTGAATAAGTATTTTATGAATGACCTATAGGTGTGTATGAGGGGATACAAAGACAATATGTTGTTGTAGATTTTCACTTATCGATGTAATGTAAACCTTATGAATATATCTAGTGTTTCCAAGGCTACTAAACTAATCGGTATCTCGAGACTTGATCTTTCTTGTGATCATGTCAATGTTATGTAATAATGCACCGACTCTGGGTATCTAGGGTCGGGGCGTTACAGTTGGTTTCAGAGGAAGTTTAGTACAAACCTTGGAAGCTAGATTTAGATAAACTCTGATTAGAGCACGTAGACCTAAGATGAACTTTGAGGATTAGTATAGAAGAACTTCCTAGAAGCTTGGTATTGTAGAGATTTTGTGAGTTTTCTGACCAATACATCCCTATCTGGATTCGAGAAGGTAGAGGCGGCTCTGGCACAGATGTACCTAGGGGTACAAACCGAAAACACCGCTTTGAGCTAGACTCGAACGGGAACTGGTGCACGACAACGGGTCTTGCTGCACTCTTGGTTATGACACTCTCGGGGGATATGGTTAGGATAATTTACATTTTCTTTACAAAATGATTTGAAGTATTATATATATAAGATGAGAGTAAATGACCATGGTTAATCTTAATGTGTTTCAAATTAAGAATATGGTGACATGTTAATCTCTAAATGATTTTATGACTACAGTTACTCACACAATGCTTTCTGGTTTTAGTTAATGGATGGATTCCAAGGAAGTCATAGTGACTTTGAGAATGATGTACAAGGTGGGAACGGTGGTGGAAATGAGTAACAAAATGCAATGTTGATAGGCGTAAAATATATCGTCTTTATGCCAAATCAATTTTCCAAACATATGATCAACAATATATATATTAACCAATTACCGGACTCAACAAAGAAGAGAAAGGTGATGAATGATAAGAGCTCTAATAGTGGAGACCATGGAGAAAGGAATCCTCAATTTCCATCATGCAGGAAATGTGGAAGGATACACCCAGGAAAGTGTCTCAATGGGACAAAGAAATGGTTTACGTGCGGGAAGGAAGGACATAAAGTGATGAATTGCCGAAAAAAATGAAGAGTATTATGGAAAAAGATAAAAATAGTCCCAAGATTCCATTTACAGTCATTTTTCGTAAATATAGGGGACCTGGCCATTACCCGAGTGAATGCCCTATTCTATAGGATATTTTTTGGGTTAAAGAATAAGATCTGTGGAAATAAATGGTTGGAGAAATGTTTAAAAAGTATTAGTGCTCCTTGTTGATGGGTTTACTTGGGAATAATTTTCTCTTGTATTTTTAACCCTGTAGTTTTCCATGTGAGAATGATATTTGAGGAAGAATTATCTTTTCTCTTGTGGATATAGTTATAAATAACCATTTGGTTTTATATGATCGTTGGGTTTGAAGCACATATAAGTTATTATAATTTGCGATGAAAATGCAAGGTATGAGATAAGATTTGTGGTTAAATTATGTTATGGTTATTTTGAGGAATTTATCTCATTTTGGTAATGTTATAAAACATAGTTTTCGAAAAAGGACAACACACAGACCGTGTGACAACCCACGATATCAGAAAAAGCTGTGGGAATCGAACCCACAACCAAAGTGTGATTGGGATTTATCGCCTGCCACTGGACTACGTGAAGTCCCTGGTTAGTGTGACTATTATTTTTAGTTAAATGATTTTATTGATCAATAATAATTTGATTTGGGATCTTATGTCTTATCGAATGAATACCCTTAGTATAGGAAAATGATTTGGTGATTAAATGATAAATGTTATTTTGGAAGTTGTTTGCTTTGTTGTGAAGACTATATGGCCAAGGAAAATAGAATAGTATGAGATTTCATTTGATGAGTAATGGTGGATTTTTATCTATGTTTTTATTGTGGATTTATAGTTATTTGGGTTATCTATGGAAATTATTAGGTTAATTACTTTTATGTATGTGACTTTAAGAGTAATTAATTACTTTTGTAGATACAATTTAATGTTGAAGACTACATTCTTATAAGTATTGGGTTTCAATATTAGTTTGGATCATATTGGAGGATTTTAAGGATAATTGATTATTGAATGGTATTTATTAAACTTTGGGGTATTGATGGTTTAATTTTATAAATTAAGATTAGTGTTTATTTTCTCTAATGGAATATCCACTTGGGGGATCATCAGATATTATACTAACCATTTGGTTTTGATTAATCTCTAAATACAAGGTAAATATATAGTTTATCCTACGTGGATCATGTATTTCTATAGATGTTTATTCTAGCTCTTCCATTGTGACAAAGTCTTCTTGAATACACATTGTTCAAAAAAAATGAGTTAGTGGTAAAAATTTATTAAATAATGAAAATCTACTTAACAAGTAATTATATCTCTTTATGTGCTTAGTCAATATCATAAATGAATTCCTCATCCTTATGTAATGTAACTTAAAACAAAAAATGTTGTACGTTTACTTTTCCTACTGGGAGACTAATGACCGTTTGTCCCAACACAAGTTTGTGATTTTCGTATTGTTAACATTCTCATGATCATGTTTTCTATCCCTCTCCATCAGAACTTAACACTTAGTTTATCATCCATATCCATGTTTTCATACATGGAATCCTAGTATGGGTTATCTTGGGTGACCTTTATACCTCTCTTCATTTCTTTTAAAGTGATAGTTTTATTGACTTTTTTTCCGATGTGGACTTTCCATTATATTCTCAAGCCCAATTTTAAAAAAATTGCAAGGACACAATTTATTGAAGGAGGGGAGAATGTAACACCCCAATCTTCCACGGTATGTTTCCCTTTTAATAATGCAATGACGTGCATTGTACGCAACTTTGAGATTCTAACACACCCCAACCAATAAAACTGGCCATTATGAATAGTAATACCTATATTTTGAAATTTTATAAATTTTATCTTTCAAAATGGACTTCATTTTTGGATTCTTAATATCGAAATTAGCTTAGGGTGAAATTTTCGTACTTTTCGGATAACTTTCAAATTTTGATGAATAGTGAAAATTAGTAAATTTTAATTAAAAACAACTATTTTAATCGAAATAATTAATAGTGATAAATTATTAATTTGAGTGTTTTTAAACTATATTTAGAATATATTTTTACCATTTAATACAATTTTGGCCATTGGATGTAATTTCACATTTAAACTAGACATAAACAAGTGTCAATCTTTTGAAAGTTATTATCTATTAAAAACACGCTATTTGTTTTGATGACAGGAATTAATTTTTAAATTAATTAATGCAACTGATATGTTTTGAATATGGTAAAATAGAAATCATTTTTAAATTCCTAATATCAAATATAGCTTAGGCCTAATTTTTTGTATTTTTTCGGAAACTTTCATTTTTTGATGAATAGTGAAACCAATAAGTGGTAGTTAAAAAAACTGAATTTTCATAAAACATAATTTTACCACTTTTTTGAGTGGAATTTAAAAAATCCGAGAGACACGGTTAATATCAAGGAGTAAAATGTGGTTCAATGATATGAAAATAATTTTTGGTGAATAGTAACTTTTTACTTTTATTTACCATGGTTAAAAGTAAATAGGGTAATTAAGGGTAAAAAATGATATTAATATTACCTTAGAACATGTCCTATTTATATTGGACAAGTTTATCTAGACCAAAAACAACCTTAGGAGTAAAATAGTATCATTTAGGTCCACTTGTATTAGATTAGGACGCTTATTATTATTTAATTCAAAGAATAGTTAAAAGAGTTAAAATCAATGTTTATTTACTAAATCATTTTTAATATAGGGTTATACATAAGATAAATTCAATTGTAAATATTAATTAGAATGATAAAAATATTTCCTAGATAATATTAGTTTATTTATAATTTTTAGACATTAAATAATTTAAATTATTTGTGACACAATGGTGATGCATTAATTACCTAATTAATGAAATATTAAAATAATTGATATTATAAATATAAAAATAAATGTAATTTGAGACTTTTTATGAATTAAACTAATTTTATAGGTTAATATGACATATTATTATTGATTATATAAATTTTGTTCCAAGTAATAATTCTGTTATGAATTTACCAGAAACAAAATACCCAATAGTGTCAAAATTGACATAAAAGTGTTTTTAAAAAAAATATTTTATTATTAATTAATATTCAATTCCTAAAAATATAAGGTTCGTCCAAAGGTCTTATATCATGATATTTGTACCATTAATGGACCACTTGGGGGTCTATTGTATATATATAGTATGTTTATTAATCATATAATATAAAAATACAAAGAGACATTGTAAAAGTGAAACTAATTAACTAAGAGTTGACACTTAAAGATAAGATTACAATAATGACCCAAACCTATCTAAATTCTATTGGTTGAGTGGTTTTAGACCCATACCCACCTTAAACTTTAAATAATCCACTTTGGAGGCATTATAAACCGAATATTAATTTATTATAAAATAATATTTCTATCTTTTCAAAAGGTTACCCTCACCCCTCTTATAAAAGGGCACTCCCCCTTCTCATTAATTCACACCTTAAAAGCCTTTTGGTTAGACCAAACCCTACCCAAATACTCTCTAAAATTCTCTCACTACAACCTAGAGGCATTAGTTTGATCAGAAAACCAACCTATGGAGCCCTTTTGATCAAATCAAAAGGAAGAACCTGAAGAAGAGGTAATGTTTTCACCACCCTGTTTCAAGTTCCTTTATTCTTCAACTTCTTATTTCTTTGTTATTTATATTCTAAAATAATAACTCCAGTATATTATATATACTATTATGTTATTATAAATATGTTACAACCATATTCAGTATTCTTTCCATCCTTTAAATGGCATTTCACCATACGTGCGTACGTACGGCTTACCGTCTCCACGTCGTGGTGTAATTGTCATTCAATAAATTATTATTTGGATGGGTATAATATTGATGTGTAATTCATGTAAATAATAAATATAACATGATAATTATTCTGTCTATATGATATACCATCCAATTATATATTATTTTAACATCAAAATAATGATATTGTCGCTCATGCGTACGTACGGACTACCATCTCCACGAACGTGATGAGATTCATTATCCATCGTATCCATTCAAGTTTAATTATCATTTTATGATTAAAAATAATGTTTAAGTAGTTGATATAATTATGTATATGAATAAGATACAACCTATCCATAACAAACATGGCTTACGTAACAAATAATATAAAGGAAAACGAGTAAGTTAACACTCGAAATGACGATAATACAAAGATATTATTAACAAATCAATGTTAAAAGATCATATATGATATCATATTAATGTAAATGATTCTTGTATAATTCAATAAAAATTATTTCACCATTATACAGGTGGTTAAACTACCGTCGACCAGGGAAAAAGTACAAAGTAAGGGGTTTCTTATCTCACTTTTAATTCCGTGAGAATTCCATTGTTCACCACTTATTTATTACATGTGGTGTGTGTACTTCCCATGTTTGTATTCATTGTGTAATATACATTAATTAATTTATATTTACATCATCATTGTATTATCCTTCTTTCATGGGTGTATGTTCTGTATGTTACCAAATAAATAAGGGAATTTGAAATTTCAATTTCCACTCATTCGGCTTTATGCATACTTCGTTGGTTATTTTACTCCCAGATTATGTGTAGAATCACTATTCATTTTATTATGTTATAATTTCCACTCCCCTTTCTGTGGATATACTTTTGATACACATAATCACTCCATTGATAAATTATCAGGTCATCGGTATGATCTTGATAAGAGTAATTTTTACGCAATCTCGATTTGTTGAGTTAAACATCCAATTCATTGGTGTTGTTTTTACAAGAATATGTGTGAATGTCCTTTGTTTGTTTTACATTGAATATCCAATCATATTGAGTGTATTTATATTTTTCACTCATAATTATGTCATTTATTTATCATTAATCTAAGGATATGGCCTTTATGAGAGATTTCACCTCAATTTACATTCCATTGAGACTCCTTTGTTGTTATACACCAAATCACTTTTATATGGTGTATATAATGTACTTTGACATAGTATATCATTAATCCCTTTATTATCATGATATTAAAATGTTTTTTATTACCTCAATTATTTTTATTCAAGTGTCTCTCTTTTGGTTAGTAACTATAACTAAAATATTATTTTAAAATGTTTTAAAGATTTGTTATTCTAAATCTTTCTCACTAATGCCCATGTTTTAAAAATGGTTTTAAGGATTTATTTATATGGACATTAATGTTTTAAAATTAAAATTCAAGAAAAAGGGTGATATTTCTCTCAAATAGTTTTGATGATTATTTTAATCTATATCAATATCCTTCATTATTCCTGATTGAGGTTAATCTGATACAATTAAGTCTTCTATATTGTATCAAATGAGTTATGTTTGACTATGGATGCTCTATTTTCAAACCATTAAAGGTTTGTGGATAAAGCATTGACATTTTGTATGCTAGTTTTAATACGAATGATTATGTTATGTTTCAAACTTTTCATATGAGGAATGCATTGGACTTAGTAAGTGACGGGTGGAGCCCGCTATAACTCCTCGATGCATCGGTAGGTATCATGAGACAAACTAGTGTCTTGGAACGAGTCCTTGAAAAAATATTATTTTTAGTCTTGGCATGAGGTCTTGGCTATGTGGTGATGATAGTCTGGCATAATGCATTCTGTCATTATGAATGTGGTTATTAATATTTTCATGTGATTATTCGACTAGTAGAATATCCATGTGAATAAGTAAATGGAATTATTTCATTTTATCCTTGCCATATTATGCTGAAGTTATAGTTTAAAAGGATTTTGTTTTAGTTATACATTGCCCTAAATTTTTAGGTTTATTTACGAAACTTTCCGCTATATTGTTATCCTTACTGAGCATCTGAGTTCACCCCTTTCAATGTTTTATTTTTTCCAGGATGTGAAGAAGTATTTTATGAATGACCTACAGGGATAGTATGAGGGGATATGAAGAAAATATGTTGTTGTCTTTTTTCAATTATCGATGTAATGTAAACTTTATGAATATATCTAGTGTTTCCAAGCCTACTAAACTAATCAGTCATTCGAGACTTGATTTTTCTTGTGATCATGCCAATGTTATGTAATAAAGCACCGACTCTGGGTATCTAGGATCGGGGCATTACATTTTCTACCATTATAATAAGTTATTTGGCCAATACATTTTACCTCAATGTGTATCTATTTTATAGCTTGTTGTCATTGTGTTTCATGTTTCACTTTCCAGGAATTTATCATAATTAAATTTGATCAATTTATAAAATTACTGAAACCTTTTTCTGTTACACACATAGCACCATGATATGGTTGGGGGTTTTCAACCTCAACCCAGACCACTAGTGAGGTGTGTTTATATATAATCCACAAGATATACCACCATATTGTGTGTGTATGATGTCTCCATCTTAATTGGGTCCTTAATGAGTTAAATAATATTTTAGGAGAGGGTATATTCCTCCTTTTCCATGGGATTACATATTTTCAAAAAATTTAAATGGGTTGACTGGAAAATGTGGGATGGTCTGGGTGAACTCATGGATTGGGTGTGATTTATATATGATAGATGATTTGAATTCCTTGGAAATTTCTACCCCTTGGATATAATTGATAGGGATTCCATGTAAATTTGTACTCCATGGATCCAGAATAGTTTGGATACAAAGGAAATATTTACTCCTAGGATCCAGATATCTTGGACCTCATTATAAATTCTCTATAGGGTCCACCCATGTCTTTACTATGTTTTATATGAATATGCTCTATAGACTCATTAAGGATGCCTCAGAAATTTTATTCCTTTTATCCAACCCATGTAGACCAAAGGGGATGTTCTATCTTGTTTTAAATATTGAACATGCTAATTAATCTTATTTAAAGTGATCCTTTTTTAGGTTAGACTGTATGATTCATGCTTTACGTTCATATTCCTATTATATATTTCACACTACTTCACTTTATATACATAGAATGGACTTTTTATAGACATCGTTGGAGGTGGACTGTTAAGTATTATCTCATTCCATGTTTTTATTACCATTGTGTACTAATAAAAACATCATGGATGTAGGTTGGGACAATGTAATGCACCTTTTTTTTAATTCTTGATTGATTGTTCATATGGGTGATGGAGCGTAGGACCGATCTATGGCTTGTGATACTATCTAGAGAAATACATTTTGTCCTTTTTATACTTATACTACATGTATTTTGGTGGATGAATGTTTCCATGTATTTCCTTCAATTTTTATAGATTCATGGAATGATTAATTTTTGTATGATATTACCCTTGACTTTGGTTATTACTCCAACTATTATGGTGGTTATTTACAAATGATACTAATTTACATTATGATTTCACATTTTTTTTCTATTGAGCCACTATGAATCTCTGATAATGAGAGTATATTCTCTAAATTGATCCACCATAGACCCTCACTTCTAGTCAGAAGACTCTAGAATACAGGGTGGTGCACTTTAGGCCATGTGTCCCACAAGCTCGAGGAAGTCCTTATTGGATCCCAACTCAGGATGTTAGACATTTAGTAAAAAGAATTACCATGATTTGAACCATGTTTCAGTCATTTTCATTTAATTAATTTCAAAAATAAATAGATAATATATTAAACAATCACATGACACACTAGAAGGAAGTCATGAAATTTTGGTTCATAAGGATTAAAAAATATCCTAAGGTATTTTTAATAGAATTATGAATGTTTTTTCCTCTAAACATGGTCTGTATAAAAATATTTAGGTACTAAAAAATATAAACTTTGGTGAATATTAATAAAGGGTGTTAAGGGGATAGATGGAAGGGGGTCTGCAGGAATTCTATTGCACTCTAATTTTATATTTTGTTTTTAAATTAACGCTATAATATTTTCCAAATTGTGCATTTATATTTTTTATCTCCCAAATGGTGATAAAAAATATTCTATTTGATTTTGGGAAGTAAAGGTGAACATTTATAATTCATGAGTATTAATTTTTTAACGAATATAGTGATCTACTTCTTTTTGATTGATTTAAAAATTCTTAAATATATTTTTATTTTGAATGTGGTTCTATTTCACATTGTTCTATATATTATTTAATTCCTTGGTCAAAGATCCATCATCTCCCTTGACTTAGTTTTCAACCATATACGGTGGATTGGTCTGTGATGAGTGATGAAATGATAAGAGGTATTTGGAATGTGATAATGGTTTATTGGTTACTCATATACTAGTTGGGAATTACAAGTCCCATTGTGTGTGGCTATGTGAATTAGGGGTGATTTACGATCTCACTTTCGCACATTAGGATGTGTGCAGACTAAAGAAAAGTTTTCATTATGATTATATGATCATTATCATTAAAATAGGTGTGAAAAGAGAAGTAGTCACAAAACCTATACATTATTAATTAATAAAATGAAGAGTCCTAATTTTTTATGACTAGTATAGCATTACAATTAAGAAAATTTAACCTTAAGCTAATTACTTATCTCATCAATATCTTTCATATATTTTTTTCATAACAACGTTTTTCCAAATAATAAAACCCATATTCTTAACCAACCAGTAATAAATGGATTTAGTTCACTCCTCAGATGAGACAACATACTGTTACCACCCCTACTACTACAACATTGACATATGAAACAAATTTCATTTTACATATCCTGAAAAAAAAAGTGTGTCGGCTAGATACCACAGATAACCTAAGAATCACATGATCAATAAAATTCATATAACATTAAGGGTAGTATTATTATATAGATGATATCTAGATGGGGCTAAAAACAAATAATTTAGATCCATATAACAACCATGAATTTTTCAGAGTAGGGACTATTAACTCATGTTCAGCTTGAGAGTCCAAGTAGGGTGTATCCTACTGAGTAGTCTTTATCCAATTCTAAAAATGGGAATTAAACTATTACAAATAATATTGTATAGAAAATTATATCAGAATGTTTTTTAATTAAAATAGACTCCTCACATTATTTTATTTTCTATTAATTTTTAATAAATTATCTAACTTAATTTGGAAGAACTGATGATGTAGATGAGTGTAAATTCTCTTATAAGGAAATAGACAAATCGTAATAAGAAAATATCCATATCATTCATTGGTTGTAAATTCTATTATGATTATATGGGGTCTTATGGTATTAAATATTGACTAATTTAGTATCAATCTTTGAATTGATAGGTTATTCTATTTTTGAACAAGTATTTATAGATATAATTGAAAGGTATATTTTTTTCAACAGTTGGTGACTCCTACACACTCTGTGGAGAGTGGGAGTTTCAATCTGGTCAAGGAGGACTAGAATATGGGTAATTCAAAGTTATTATAGTGAAAATGACTGGTTTGGTTATGAATACATTGAATACAAGAATCATTAGGATTTTCTCACATTTTGGATTTCTATTTTGACATCTCCCCTGGAAATATTCTGTGATTACCTCTGAAGTAAAATGTGAAAATAACTGTGAATTTTATTCTTTTAACTGAAATAATGTTGTTTACTACATATTTCATGGTTCCAAGTGAACAATTTCAATTGAAATTCATGTTTTATGAATTCTATAGAAAGGGTTTTATTAGATAGATCTCCACTAATTGTGGTTCTATTATTCTTTTCCCAAAAATGCATATGTGAGTCTAAATCATTGTATAGACATTGAGAAATTGAATTTCATAACGAATAATAATTTTTACCCTTATTTATAATTTATTATCTATTTGATCAAATGAAATGGGTAACGTGGTTCTAAAAACATGACATGCATTTTGGATACCACTTTCTCCGATAAGGATATTAAGATCTTCAAATGATGGGTTTTTAAATAATGTACGATCTCTATGAGCACATAATAATACCATGTATCTTGAATAATTCCCAATACATGTTTACGGATTGAGGTGTATTATAATACATCATTTTTTGTCTCAATTGAAACATTATAAATGACCATTGGGTTGTTTCATATAGTTCCATATAGCTACATCCTTATGAATAGAAATAGAGTAACCATGATCTGGAATTGGTCACCATTGTTCATGCCTATATGAATAGGAGGGATTATCTCATTGATGGTCTCTTTATGGTTTTCCCTAACCATAAAAGGATGAACTTCATATATTCACAACACAATTTTAATTTTTTTGTAGTTTCATTGGGTAGAATGATTCTTATCCCATGATTTCAACATTTGGTTTTCACTCGGGAAAGGAAAGGTAGTTCTTGAGGCAATTAGTCAGGAATAATTAAACTCAATAGGTGTTGGAGATAATTAATGGATAAAGGCTGATGCCCTTAATGGTTGTCATACATTATGAAGTGGTTTAGGATTATAGTAAATCACATTTATTCCACATCAACCATGCATCATCTATTGTAGATCATGTTAAAGACTCTCTTTTATCTAATCTTAATGATGTCATTACTAGAGGGAGTCTTAAGGGAGGGGAGATCCATGATGGATTATTTATTGATTTATATTTCTTATTATATATCTATGTTATAATTTTTGATACTACCGGTATAAAAATTGGTGATGAAGTAATTTTAGTATTCTAGATGGTTTGTTAATGGAACCCAGAAAAAAATCATGTACACTTTTTTGTGAAGGTTATGATCTTTACATGAACCACATGAAAATGTCATGGTACCTCCCTCCATGAATAGAAAAAATAGTATTTATGTATTTTGTAGGATCTCTCACACTCCAAGGAGATGATATTTACCCAAAACGATTTTAATATAATGATGTGGTTAGGAGAATCTAATACAGGGAGTAGTCTATCATATTTATCTAGAGTTAAAGTTAAGGTTTCAAAAAACATAAATTTTTTTATATCCTACTTGTATCTCTTTTATTACATCAGAAAAACACATTCTATATAGAATATATATATTCTTTCATGTAGGAAAATTTAAAATATTTGATTTGATAGCTCCCCGATCTGAAATGTACTCATGGATAAAAGGTTATTGCCACTTTAATTTATGTAGTATTTTAATATAATTGAATAGTTTGTTTCCTAATAAAGGTATATATATAAATTAGAATTTATAGATAACAATATTTTATGAACAGATGGTATGGATCCTTTACGGATGTGAAAAAATTATATTTCAGGAAGTGTCGTTTTTTTCTCAGGTATAGACTTTATGTAAATACATGCCAATTTTTCAGTCCCTATGAAAATTTTGACCTAGTGGAATTGATTTCATGATTCTATAGATGATTTTTTTGAATTCATCATCTCTTTTCAATTCAAAAAAATAATGGTCCAACAAAAGGCCCCCTCGTGAATAAATTTGATTAGAAGAATATGGTTTGATCTTGAGGTAAATAGATGATAATATATGTATGTCCACACAAGTCATATTCACGTTTAATTCATGCTGGTCATCGATGTAGGCCATACATGAAATCTACATAGTTGTTGAAAGAACATATCATTTGAGTCTATAAATACAGTTGACCTCTCGGTTGTTCTTTCTTCCATTCATTTCATTCTTCTACTCTCACTGCACAAGTAATTCATGCTAACTTCTAATGATTAATCTCAAGTAATCACATGTTATAGATACTTAAACAACCATCTTGCAATAGACCACTTTGGAAATCAAATTATATGGGACCACTTGATCGAGGGGCTTGTGCAAGGAACTTGGTTGAGGGGTCTACATTAGGAACTCTGGTAAGAGGGCTCCGTGATTCCTTTCCCATGAAAAAATTTCAGAATTTTCCAAAATTAAGATTCTAACATTAATGAATATCATGATTTTTTCTTGTAGGATTCCAATGGCTTCTCAAATTGAATTCCATGAGAAAGTTGTAGTGAGTGTTTTGGAGATTTTTAAAATCATCGGAACTGATTACTATGATATGTGTTACTCTATCCTTCTAGACGCAGTAAAGTATTTGATGAAGTATCAGTATGAGTACCCATGAAGTGATTATCTTCCACTATATGGCAATAGTATTTTGAAATATGTATTCATACTAAAGATCAAGAGTTACTTATTAATGTATTGGTTCATGGAATATACCCATTTCACCAACACAAACATCTCCTCCAAGGGTGAATTCACCAAGGAAGGAATAGTTCCTACTTCAGGTGTCATGAACCATAGCTTGTGTTCCCCATACATAAATCCTCAGACCCCATAATTGAAACCTCACTAAGACCCCTAATTCTTCCATGTGTTTAAGATACTCCAATCACAAGGCTAGAAGGAAGACAACAACAACCTATCTAGAATTGGAGTCTATCTTTAATTGATGTGGTCATACTGGGTGCACCAAAAAATGTAGAACATTAAACTGAGCATCAAAATGTCAGCATATATTAAGTGGTTTTTTTAGTGTAAACATCATTTTAGAAGACCCCATATGTTACCCTTGAGCTATTGAGTTTTTGGATCCCTTAGACAAACAATTTTCATCTTAATCATGGAGAATTTAGCATCATCATTTGAGTTGTTTAAAACATCTCAAGAACCCTTATCCTCTAGGATGTGTATGATGATTTCATTATATTGATGATGGTGGAAGATGATGTTTAAATGACACTAGATTTATCCCATAAGCTATATAATTTGGATGCAAAATCTTAGAATAACGAAACCCACCATAGGGGATATATCCATTCAAAGGCTGGGTTGAAGGTCTTTTTGGAGTCCCAAGGAGAAATTTCTACATTTTTGAATATGAGGGGATTCCCTTTATTATATAATTAGAGCATCCTTGGAAAATTTTGTCTCACTATAGATCAATGCAAGTATAAACAAAGGGGATATAAGGTCAATTATAAGGTCCCATTATGGAATAGTCTTTCGGACTCCCTTATGATGTGGTTGAGTACCTACCTTCTATTGGTTCATGAATATAATTGTTAGGTGAGGCCAGAAATTGTGTGATATAGGTCAAATTAGCCAAAGTGATCCATACATGGTTGTCTGCCACTATTTTAGTGCAGAGGTACCAGTATTTACTTCTTGTGTACAACTACAAAGCCCCATTTTGAATTTATGGTCCATTTCATGTGTTGTGGGGGTGGATTTCAACACACATAATCTCTTATGTTGTGTTGATTGGGGTTAAAGTTCATAAAGGATGGTTTCACACATTCTTTCCTTTTGTTTCTACCACATAGCCTTTATGTGTAAAGCATGATAAAGCCCTGAACAGTCTGAATGTATTAAGAGAGTTCAACTTCTTCCTATACGAAGATCCGCCTACTATGACATTAATTGAAAATGACCAAGAACATGAAATTTTTTGGTCATACATGATTTCTTTTAAATATAGAGTATTGGTATCCTATATTAATAATGATATTATATGTGAGGTATACGCTCTATATTGATTTACACACAAATTCAAGTATATGTAATAGAAAAATACATATCCCACCACACATGTTCGGTTCAATAATCATCCTTTGGTGGCATGGAAATTTTATATCATCATGGATTTGGAGGCGTCGAAATAATCTATCAAACAACGTCATTCGGGTACATCAGTCGAGATAGAATATGCATATTTCAATGCATTGATTTATTATTACACCTAAGGGGAGTTGAAAACAAGAGTAGGTTATGTCAAGGAAATGATGAATTCTTGTCATGGAATGCATGGTAAAGAGGTTTGGCTTAAGGGTGATGGTGTTAAAGTTCAGAAGTATGCAAAGTGGTCTCAAACATGAGCCAAAAAGTACGACGGTGTTGACAAGAACGTATATTCTAAGTCAAGGAGCTCTAGTCATCAGCATCAGGGGCAGAACTAATCCCTAAATGTTCAGTCTCCAGGTAGATTAGGAAGACCTTATTAGGATTAAAATTCAAAAGTTTTTTTTTCTTCCTCACACTAAACCAAATTAACATTTGAGTTTGTGCCACTCTCATCTATCCAATATTTGTAGAGTGTGACCTAGGACGTTAGAGATATTTGGTTGTTTCTCTATGCTATATTACATATCAAAGATCTTGGGTATATTGAACCTATATTTTTATACATATATATTGAATTTATTTTTTGGAAAACATAAAACATTATTCAAATAGATTATAGAAGACCGTTTTATTCTACTACATTAGAAAACACATTAACATAAATAATTTTACATAAGTAAGCTACATTGTCTCCCACTAGGTTCTTCTTGACTTGAAATTTTCTTAAAAAAATCATATAGAATACATATATTCATAACCTCATGAAGGAAACATAAAATAGGGTGACCTCAGATTCCTAGTAAGGGTAAACAAGGGAGACATGTATCCTAAACATGATCATAGGGTATGAAATCATGAACAAAACATTATTAGATTAAACATTGAATATCATAATATCATAAACATGAATCATTGAATAATTTTGGAAAACTCTTAAGATATGAATCAAAAGGAAATAAAAACATAATATAATAAATAATAACATATGAATTAGACAAGGAATTTTTGAAGACACAACACTATATAATATGATTTTAAAATTAGTCAAAAAATCACTTCCAATTACATCTTAATAGTATTAGTTTACTCCCCATACCATATTTGTAGCCACGTTTCACTCCCACATCCAACTTAGTAGCATTAATTCATAACTCATACCATCTGGGTAGTCATGGTTCACTCCTAGGGACATCTTAGTATTCAAGGTTCACTACTAAGACCATCTCAGTCAATATCGTGAGATTTAAATCCTTACCCAATTCACTTGAGAGAGATATAGGTTCCCACCATCTCATAATGAAATCATACATACAATTGACAAAAGATAATCAAAATACATATCATAAATGATGAAATAAAATGGGTATTATAAACATTTATTCATATCATCAATTGTCGAAAAAAGATTAATATTTCATAATCATTTCATAAAAATATTACCCATTAAAAGAAGTGAGTTTCAAAATCATGTCACATTTGAAAGAGAAACAAGTTTCATAAACATCATATCATCAAAACATAAAAAATTCATAGAATGAATATGAAAAATAAATATTGAATCATTTAACAATAAAGGAAAGAGTAACACTAATTTATGTCATCATAAATTGGAAATAATTTTTAACTATTTATAAAATCATTTCTTGAGAAAATATCCATTCTACATTGAATTTTGTTTTAAACAAAAAAAAAATTTGAAGACATTTTTATTTGAAAATAGAATCAAAAAATTATAAAGGAATATTTGAAAACAATAAAACATTTTTAATCTTTTATAAATGAAAATAATATTCAAGGATAATTTTAAAAAAATTTATAAAACATTTTGATACCATGGTTTTAAAAAATAGATTTCCACCGAAGAAGGAAATAAAATTAGATTTTTCATAAAACATTTTCTTAATTATTTTAATAACCAAAAACTAGAAAATAATACTAATACACGGAGATAAATTTAATAAAATTAGGATAAGTAATCTGATGAATTTTTTACATATATGAATCCTAATATTTCAACAATGGAAGCATAACTATAAACAATCACAATAAATAATGAGATTGTTTCAACTAACTCTTACTGCATGGTAACATGGGATCATACTATCCATTTATGAAAATAAATTACATGAATATTAAACTTTTAGTAAAATAATTATATTCACAATATACCATGTCAAATGGAAGTATATACACCTCAATAAATAATTTAGGGGCATAAAAAACATGAGTCTCAAAGAAGGATAATTGAGATAAAACAATATTCCTGATTTGGTAACGTTTGAAACATAAAACCCATGAAAAAAAGATTATATAATGGATATATAAATACCCATAAATTTAATAATAATCATCATATAATACATTCATGGTTTTTATATACACCACACAAATGAAAAGAGTGGTGAACATGGAATGTATATCACAAATATAAAATAATTGAGATGAAATTCACTTCCCTTGTGTATTGAATCTCCATATACAAGTAAAATCCACCTATATAATTAATTTACTTTTACAATAAATATAGTAAATAATATTATTATTATATCTAATAAAATATATTTTTTGATTATGACTTATATTTTATTCTTATTAACAGTTCTATGTTAAGGTTACGCTTCATGTAAGATTCTATTGGTTTTTCATATGTGTCGTATTTTATTATAAATTTTTTCTTTCTACATATATGATGATATAAAGAGTATTAAAAATTCAATAAATATAATTTATATTCATTATATGTTTATTATAATATTTTATATCATATATATGTATGAAATGGAAATACACCATTCATGGAGATGGTAGTCCATACATACGCATGAACATTGTCTCCATTTTTATTAGTGCATTAAAAGAAATAAATAAAATGATATATGTATGTATATAATATAATTTAATTATCATTAACATTTAATATATATCATATAAGTAAAATACACACATCCTTAATACATTCCATGTAGTGTGTAAATGAATCAAAATGCTTTGAGGGGGAGCGATAATCCACACATCCTCAATTGAAATTATCATAGTTAAAAAAATTGTAAAGTATAAAGGAATGTGTCACAAAATTATTTAATAAAAATGAATACATAATAGATATAATGTATATTATTTATATAAAAAATTTATATCATAATTTCCAACTATGAAAGGTGGTAAATGAAAAAACGAACAATAATTGTTTGGTGAGGCGGTAGTTCTCCATACAAATAAACAACATGTTCGTTTCCCCTTAGATGGAAGTGTGTTTAAATTAATGTATAACTATTATCATAAAACAAATATAATTATATTAAGGATATTAGGGTTGTTTTATATTCATGGAATAAACAGATTTTATGTGGTGGAGAATAAAAAAAAGGAGCTTGAGGAAGGATGTTAGCTCTTTTTTGGGAAAATACTTTACATTTTAACGAAAGGGATTTATTGTATTTGTATCTAAAAATAAAGGATTAAAGAATGGTTGGATTTATTTTTGGAAGTTTGCATGTAATATATTTGACGAACCAAAGTTATTTTATCGGTTTGAGGAAGGGGATAGGTGGTCTCCTTTTATAGGGGAGGAAAATGACTCATTTCGTATTTTTTAAAAAAAGTTAGGTTAAGCCAGGTTTTACCTAAAAAAGGGTATAAAAACACAATAAAAAACGTTAATATATGAATAATTTCCATACAATGGGTTTTAGATTTGTGGATTGGTAATTTGGGCCCAAAATATTTATTTTTAGTCTCTTATTAATCTTGATTTTACCATAATCATTGTTACAAATTTATTTACTTTCACTAATATTTTTTATCAAAAACTATGTTGAAATTATTATTAATTATAAATTATTATTACTACTAATATAGAATATGTTTCTTCAAATTACTATGTTGTTTTGTGTAACATACATCGAGTTTGTGTTGCGTGTAACATATTCCAAGTCAATGTTGTAGGAACATATTTCGGGTCATTTATTTATTAATGTAATGTTTCCCTGAGTGTAATGAAATAAATCTCGAAAAACTAATTTATTCAAAAAAAATATTCATAAAAACATGAGGTGTTACATTCTACCCCCCTTAAAATGAATTTATCCCAAGAAATTTGTTTGGTTTATAAAAGGTTTAATAATTTTATGTTAGTTTAATAGAAACCAACATCATAAAAATGAATAGTAAAACTTAACTTAGAAATGGAATGTTGTAACCATAATGGTTATCTAGAGTAACTCATAGTTGGGATTCCATGTATGAGAACAAAGGTGGGATGTGGAAACATTGACTTAGAGGGAAAACATAAATATTCATAGAGAGTGATTGATATAATAAATCAAAATAAGTTAATAATCAATGAAATGTTTTGATCCTCAAAATCATAAATCTATGATAATTTATAGGGCCATTAGTTCAATAAAAACTATGGTATTAGGAAAACAATTTTTTCTCTATAGTCTTCCTAAAGTTGAATAATTTTAAGGAAAATATATAATTTAATGATTTCAGGACAACCTCAACCTTTATTGTTCCTTAATTCACAACGCCTCTCTCTAGTATGGAATGTGGATTTTTCATTCCTAAATCACTAATAGGTCATGATAAACATGATATTATACACCATATATCATTATTTATCATCAACACAAATTTGTTAGAGCGGGTTATCTGATATTCATAAATCCATAGTTGGTGAGATAATACCTTAATCTAAAAACATCATCAAAAGTGTAACCTATTATTTCTATAAATGGTTACCCTTTTATCAGTTTATAATGATTAAAATCCAACACTTTAGAGATAATGTCATGAAATCCACTTAATTATGACCCCCATATATCAAAAAGTACCTCAGGGCTGTCATATTCCAAACATGTGAATAAAATCATCATATATTCTCTTGAAACAAGGTAATAACCTGAATTACCACATATAATTTTGGAAAACATCCTTGATTTATTCTTCCAATGTTCACTAGATAAATTCAATAAATACAATATGTTATAAAGTTATTACATGTTGACATAGACCCATTTGTAAACAAATCAATAATCAGATCCTGAGAAATAAGTGTTATACAGTTTAATTTATCCAAAGAAATCATCTCTTTATCCAAGCTAAACAAAAATTTATTAAAATATTGGTCACATTAATGGTTACCTTCCCTTAATAAAAATGTCACTTTTCTAATTCCTAATCATCATTAAACATATCTTTTTAGTCCTTATAAAAAAATTATACTTAAAATATTTATATATTTCAAAATTAATATAACCTAATCATGGAATTACAAAACATAAATACATCATTCATCCAACTTTACTCTCAATCCATTACTCTAGCTTTATCAAATAATTCATTTTTGCCTATTTACTAGAATATGAAATATGAATCATTTAATAAGGATAATAATCCTCAATATAATTAGTATTCTGATGTTTAATTTAAACAATAATAGAATAACATCACATAAATTTCATAGGTCTTTTGTGGTCTATATATCTTCAGAAGTATGACCAATACCCATACCACCTTCCTAATTCTCTTTATGAGATTTCCTTTTGGAAATTATATTTTAATAATTTTAATACATTCAACATCTATAACACGAAATGTCAACCATGTTCCTTCTAGTTATTTACATTGACTAAAAATAGTAGGCCAGGGGTGGGAATAATATATCATAAAAGAAACCACATTATCCAGAACATTTACTTACAGGATGTATAAATCATTACACATATGTTTTACTGGATGACAACTTAGGTTTATCCTAGGTTAATATTAGTCATATTATATTCAAATCCTTAATTATTATTCATAAAGAGTTTATAAATTTCCCAAGCTTATCCCCCATTAATGTCAAACTAGGTGTAAAGTAATGACCATTGTTATGTACTAGGTTATGACGAGTCAGGACTAATACAACTTGTCAAAGTTGTTACTCCTAGGTATGTCTATTCTTGAGAAACATCCACTTATAATATTCAGATAGGGATTTATTATAAAAAACCACTCACTCTATCCTTATCCAAAATTCAACGTCATTTTCCAATAATTGTCCTTATCCTTAGACACGTCCTTAGACATTTACTTTGGTTTATCACTAAGGGTGTTTCATGCTAGTTTATAATGGTTAAATAAAACCCTACTCTAATAACAACTTTTTTATCCTTTATTTTTATTTATTATCCATACATAACATTTGAGGAATACTTAAAATAATATACAAATAGACACCCAAATACCATATTACTCTAGTGATTTTGGAAAAATGTAAATATAAACACTGATACACAAGTGAGATACATTATCTCTCACTAGGTTCTTCATGACAAGAACCCTTCTTAGACACATCAATCATAATACATATCTTTATAAAATGGGGAAGGAAACCTAAAAATGGGTTCTCTCATATTTTCATTAAGGGTAAAAAGGGGAGACATGTAAGTATAAACATGAGAATAGGGGTATGAGAACTTGATCATAACATTAGAATATCAAATCTTGCATATCATAATATCATAAAGATGAATCATAGAATAAATATTGGAAGTTCATAAGACATGAATCATAAGGAAATAAAAAACATTATCCCTGAAATCATAATATAGGAACAAGACATGGAATTGAAAAAGACACATTAGCATATAATATTAATTCAATAGTTGTCAGGTCATCTCTTCTAAGTCCATATTAGTAGTATGGGTTCACTCCCTATACCAAATTGGTTGTAATAATTCACTCTGATGGATATATTATTAGTAATATTTCACTACTCATTCCATCTTGGTAGTCATGGTCCACTTACTTGTACATATTAGAAGACAAGGTTTACTCTCAAGACCTTCATAGTCTATCTAATGAGATGTAAATCTTTACCCAAATAATTGGAGGAAGAAATAGGTTTCATCCATATAATAATTAAACCATACATTCATGTGCCACAATACTATTAAAAATCACATCTTAACCTATGAAATCAAATGGGTTTTATAAAAATGTAATAAATTCACATCCTGTGAAAAACGATACATGTTTATTAATAATTTCACCATAACAGAACCCTGGAAAATTATTGGGATTCAAAATCATATTACTTGTGAAAGAGAAAAAAGTTTCATAGACATCATTCCCTGAAAACATAAACCATTAAAAGAAAGAATATGAATAGAAACATTGAATCATTTTCCGAGAATAAAATGAGTAACACTGATGGATGACATATTTGATGGTAAATAATTTTTAAATATATTTAAAATCATTTCTTGACGAAAATATGATTTATGCATTGATAAATTATTTTTAAAACATTAAATATTTTTTAAAAAAAATTCATTGATGATAAATATAAAACTTATAAAAGAAGATTCGAAAATAATAAAACATTTTTAAAATCATTTTTCCTTAAATATTATCTTCAAATATCATTTGAAAAAAGTTTAGAAAAAAATTTTAAAAAAGGGATTTCCAAATAAAACATATTTACAAATGAAAAAGGAAATGTGATTATATTTTTCTAAATTTTATTAATTAATAAAAAGTGTAAAATGGGACTTATACATGGGGATAATTTGACTAAATATGGAATCAGAAACTCATGAGTGTTCTTGATATATGGATCATAATATTTCATCAAGGGATGCATAACAATAAACAATCCTGATAAATAATGATATTGTTTCAATAAACTCTAACCATATAGTAACTTGGGACCATACTCTCCAAGTTAGAAAATGAAATTGTATGAAGCATAAAATATAATTAAAATAATTATATTGATGATATTTCATGTTATATTGATATATATACACCTCAAAAAATCATTCTGGTGCATAAAAAACTTGATTCTCAAAGAAAACAAATTGAGCCAAATTTATCTTACCGATTTGGTGACTTTTGAAACATAAACCCCATGAAAGAAAGATCATATAGTGTATATTTAAATATAAATGAATTTAATAATGAGAAAAATATAATAAAATCATGGTCAATAAATATTCCACACAAAAGAAAATAGTCGTCAACATGGAATATATATCATAGATATAAAAAAAATTGAGTTGAAATTCTCTTACATTTTATCTTGACACTCATCGTACTAATAAAGATTTATGGTATTATAAATTTAAGTTTATTATAATTATTTTAAATAATAATATTCTTATATTTAATAGAATATATGGTTTGATTATGAATTTATATTACCTGCTTATTAATAATTCTATGTTATAGTTATGCTTCAGGTAATATTCTCTTTGTTGTTCGCATGTGTCTTAATTTTTAATACATTTTTTCCTTATTCATATATAATGATTTCCAAAAATTAAAACTTTATATATATATATATATCTTTTCTATTCATTATTTTTTTATTATAATAATATATATAATATATAAGTATGAAATGGAACACATCGTTCATGGATACAGTAGGTCGTATATATGAAAAAACAATGTTTCTATTTTATTGTCGTATTGAAAGAAATTAAGAAAGTGAAATATATATATAATATCATTATAGTAGAATTATTATTTCATATATATCATATATGATCACTAATCACATAATTAATAAATTCTATGAAGTTTTTGAATGAATCATGTCGCTTTGAGGGGGCAGTAGTCCACACTTCCTCAAACAAATTTGTCATATTTTCACATAGTGGAATGTAAAATGGTATGTGTTCTAAAAAATTTAAATAAAAATAAATATATTATATATCATATATAAATAGGGGTTATTTCATAATTCTCAACCATGAAAGGTGGAATAGGAAAAACGAACCAACATTATTTTGTGAGGTATAGTTCGTCATACACATAAATAGTATGTTCGTTACCCATTATATAGAAGTGTGTATATATTTAGGTATAAACATTAGAAGAAACAAATCTCAATATATTTAGGATTATTGTGTTGTTTTAATATCATCGAGTAATTATATTTGGTGTGGTGTATAAATAATGTAAAATAAAGGATCTTGGGGAAGGATATTACCTATTCTTTGGGTAACTTCTTTTGGTTTGCAACAAAGGGATTCCTTGGATTTATTTTTCACAATGGTGGGATTTAATGAGGAAGGGAGTTATGTTGTTTAGTGTATTGTGTATATATTGGCTGAACCTATTTTTTTTTGAGCTGTGTGAGGTATGGTAGAGGTGGTGGCCATTTATATAGGATGAAAATGACTCACTTGGTATTTTGAAAAATTAGTTAGGTGTACCCATGATTTATCTTAGAAAAGTTACAAAAAACCAAAAAAAATAGATAATTGAATTTTAATTGCCTAATAATATCCATAAAATGGTTTATTAACAATTTTATAATTCATTTGGTTCTTTATGTTTAGGTTTTTGTCCTTTATTATGTTTAATATTACCTTAAAAGTTGTAATTAATTTTAATTTCTTTCATTAAAATTTTGGTAAAAAATCTACTTTGACCTTATTTGAAAATAAAAATTTATATTATTAAAAATGTAGAATAATTTTTTCATTTTTCCAAACATAGAAGTGGGATAAATGAATTTATATTTAATTAAACTCATTGAAAGACAATGCGTGGTTTTAAAGTGAACAATATCATAATTTTGCGAAGTTTTATATCCAATTTCACTATAAAATTGTTTCCAATGATATAATTGGATTAATATATAAAAATACTATCTAATAAAACTTTTTCGAAGAGTTTATATTTTAATTTATCCATATAAATAAAGTATATGAAAAATAATTTTTTAATTAAAATTCAGTATTTTTCACTATTCATCAAAAAACAATATTTCTTTGAAAAATACCAAAATTTGAACCTAGTATAATTTAGTCATAAAAAATTAAAAAATTAAGTTTATTTTATCAAATTAAATAACTAAAAATTTGAAAAATTATTTTTATTATTTTTTGTAGAACTATATGAAAATAAGTCTATTTGAGAAAATATTATTTTTAAAAATATAAATAATTTTCCAAAAATTATATCTTTCATTTTAAAAATATTTTATTTATATAAAGAAAATTTAAAAAATATTTAAAATTTATTTATTACTATTAATATTACTAACTTTAAGATATATGATATAATTTTCTCATTTAAATAATTATAACAATAAAATGATGATTCGTAGAAAATCAACATTGTGTGTAACTTATGCCAAGTTAGTGTTATATTTTACATATGAAAATTAAATGTTATATGTAACATATTCATATTTGGTGCCATTTGAAAGGAATTTTTTACTTACTTCATTTCAATACATTAATAAAAACAAATTTATTCCAAAGAAAAGTCCATAAAAACTGAGGGTGTAAGATTGGGCATATCTGAGAACCCTCAGATATCAATGAAAAATACTATTTCACTAAGTTGGGGAAATATATTTAGGATCTATATATTTGGATATATTCCGTCGATGATCATATCCCTACTACAAATAGGGAAATTTTTATTATAGTCTAATCTTCTTCTAAGGGAATATCTGGTAGATATAATGAGGAATGTGTTTAATACCTTAGTGTTGATGATGTGTCTCTATCAATTCCATTCAAATTTCCCTCCCTTATCCATCATCATTTAATTTAGGGGGTTTATATTTAAGTTGGGGTTATAATTAGGGTGAATAATAGTGGCTCCTGAGTCACTAAAATATGGGTCGATGGGTACCCCTATCAACGTGGGGGTTCAGTCTCTCGAATCGACAAATCAAACCACGAGTTAAAGGATTATAGAATAGGAGAAGGTGAGAGGATATTTTTTACCACCACCTAATGTTCCAATAATTTAGGTTACTAATATGGGTGCCTCAATATCTGTTGGGAATAAACAAGAAATGGAAAATATTTTTGCCCAGCGTATGTAGCACAATAATCCTTTTTTTGTAATTTTAATATTATGACTCCCCTAACAATCCTATTTGAATTCATTTTACTTTTAGAAGATATTATTCACTCTCATCCCTCATGGGGTATGGTACTAATACATTTACGACTAAGGGTGGAATTTCTGATGATTCACATACTCATGTTAACGAATCTATCATTTTGATTAAATAGGTGCCAAGATATGAAGTCATTCCATCTCCTGTCACCATAGAGAGTGATGAGGGACATTGTAATGTTATATTCACATCATAATGTGTCATTTTCCAGTCACTAACATTATTTGTTTGGGTATTTCAAATTCGTAGCATATATTATAGGAAACCAATACATTTATCATTAGCTATATTCCCATTCGAGAAGGGGATGCTAGTATTGGGTGGTCCGATAAATGTTTTGGTGCTACTCTTAACTTCATAAAGATATAATTCATTACTATAAAGAATTAAATGTATGAAATCAATAGTGTATCCAATATGTATCTAGATCAACATTCCCCATACACACTTACTAGGTTTGATGATGCATGATATGGGGCCTTAAATAATAAACTAATGGAGCATGAGGATGGGTTGAAAAATATTAATATTCCTACCTATTTAGAGGAGTTCTGAGACTTCTATAGGGTACTATATGGATGTAATTTTTCTCCTTCCTTCATTTCCAAATAAAGTATAAATTCTTTTATTTGTGTCTTACATTGAAGATTTACTTGTGAAGATTTTTTCACATTAAACATCACAAGGCGATTCATGGCAATGACATCTAAGTCCATCCTAATCTTATGGCCATGGGAGTAAAAGCTAATGTCCTTGAAGTTTCAGATTCATGAGATCAATCAATTCATGTTTCTGAAATGACTTATGAGGATGTTACATTCAAGTAAAATCTTTCTTAAAAAATTGAGACTGGGGTTTTAGAGAGGCACCAATTCCATCTTCTAATCTACCAATGGGTTAGTGTTTCTAACTAATCTGGTTTTTTTGTGGACTTTTTTGTCTGATATACCCCTAATGATAATGAGGGGTTTCATATTCAATCTAGTTCCATTGAATCTGGTGTAAAATCCAAATAGTGTAGATTTCATTCCAATTCAACCAACACCGGAAGGAGAAGCTAACACTATTTTTGAGAGAGCAATTTTGGGTTCCTCGTTACGTTCAATGAGCCAAAAATAAATCTATCCCTCGAAATGTGGTTTTGAATCAAACTTTAAGACATAGGATTCCCTACACACCATACTCCATTTCATTTGGTGAAATATTTTTAATATAGTCATGGAGAACCCTATTGAGGCAATTACATCATGAATTATCCAACCCCTTGCCTATATTCCTTTTTAGGTATGTCAGGTTTGATTACCGCACGATCCACCATGCAGTCATGTCAATAATCTAGTAATAGTAAGAGGGTGGTAGGTCATAGTACGGTGTGGAATAGTTGTTAGGAAATTTTGAGAATCATTGTGTTATTGTATCCCATGAAGAGCTCAGCCAAGCCGAGGAGGTAGAGGAGCCTTAGAACTATCCAGATGAGAAATCTCATCAAATTCTATGCCTTCAAGAATAATTAAATTCAATAAAAAATTATATTGTCTAAATACATCATTTCATGAAGAGGGAATCATCACAAGTCATGTATTATGTGGGTGTGGAGAAGGAGAAACTATGTCATGTTTAAGTGTTCATCGCCATGAAACCTACTATGTTTCAGAAAGCAATATAGATTGCTAGTGACACTGTCCGACATCACAATGAATTTGTTGAGAAACACGTGTAAATTTTGAAAGAGTGAGTCTATCCTGGGGAAGCTCATTAATGTTAAAAACATGAATGGAAATGAATTTTTTTTCAGGATAATATATTTTTGTGTTTCTATCCTCATCAGAATCATAACACAATATTGAAAATGAATCATTTTACTAAATTTCATTGTGATAATGTTTTAAAATTATAGAGATAAGGAAGAAACTGATCTAATTTTTTCCTATGATATGAGGATAAGTAACCATATTTTTACTATTTCTAGGGTCATATAGAAGACCCCACAAACATTGTGTCTTTTGTATAGTCATCTTAATTTTTCCCAAGTAATAATGTAAACTATTAAGCGAGAAAGACTTGGATTTTTCTTTGGTCTCCCTTTTTCAGATTTCAAACAAACATGATTTATCACTCTTCTTCGCATTGAAAATTTTATTTCATAAACAATGCAGAGTTCACATATAGTAATATGGGACTTTACTTTTACCTAGGGTTCCCTTTTGTGGGTTTTCAACAAGTAATATAATGTGTCTCTCCTTGTGTTCAGTTTAAAGTCTTGAATGTTGGACTATTGTAACCGGTGTTTGAAGTAAATAATTTTGTAAGATGTGTTATAGAAAGCTGATCCATGAAGATATTATAATCTATGAATGATTTTACATTATTAAAATTCCCAAATTGTGATTTTGAGTCATGATATTTTAATTTCTGGATCTAAAACATGTTGTGATACAATCATAAAAGGAATGACCATGAACCATATTCAAAATATCCATTCCAAAATGATGTTATCATTGGGTATTACAGAGATAGAAGAGGTCTATCTGGGACTTAATATACCTATGGATGATAGACACTTTTCTTGGTGACTTATGAAAATCCAAACATGGTTGTATCAATGCATAGTAAAAAAAGGTTTTCTTAGGAAACTGAAATTATATTATCGATGGTTAGGATTCTTAAGAATATTTGGATTTTAATGGTCCATGGAGGGTGATATGTGAAGTGAATGTGTATAATTATAAATGTAGGATTTGTTTTGGCATTGTTCATGAATGGGGAAACCACTGTTACACAAATTTTGTTTGTGTAAATGAGAGGGAATTCTGTTATGATCATATTCCATTAATTATAGGGATCTATGAGAAGTCTATAACCTCTTTACTAGATCAAGATTGTGTTAATGAGTTGAGGAATGAAAATTATTTTTCTTCTATGATAGCTAGCACATGAATATAAAATATGGGAATCACTACATTTCATGATGGAATAAGCAATAAGTCATGCACATTTTTTTGGGTGATGTGGTGGGTGACCAACATGAATAGGAAAGGATCCTCCCTAACAAGGGTTGATTAATTATACATTTGAATGTCATTTGAAATTGACATGGACCATACTGTTTAACATCATATGGAAATGTTGTTGATGGTAATGGTTTATTATCATTTAGATTTGAATAAAATATTAATGATCTTCCCCTTCATGGTAATCTTTCTATAACGTTTCATAATCTTCAAGAATGAAGGTTAAAGGTTTTTAATCTATAATATGGGGGCTTCTAATACTAAAGAGTTATATGGGATGAAAATATCATTTGGGGTTATAGGGAGATAAGAGGTCTTTATAAGGAAAATATTTTCCTCAGGTTGACTGGCACTTTCAGTGTGAAACGTATTCGAAGACAACTAGGGGAATATTAATACATATTAAAAAATCTACATCCTCTATCTAAATAACCCTTTTGGTGGAAGACCTATCAAAATATATCTCTTGAGTATTATTAAACTATCAAAAAACGGCATCCTAAGGTATATGACATTCTACTAATGATTGATGGGTAAAGCTTATGGAGATTCGAATTTTCCCAGACACAATGTTTCATTTGTGGATGAACATTTCATGAATATGGAAGGATACATTAATATCCAAATTAACCAATAATGGGGAGAGTCATTTCCCTACATACTGATAACCCATATGATAAAAGGGGTTTTCTTTTATTGTGGTCAGTCCAAATACATAGAATCTTACCACTGATACAAATCCTATAAAATTGAGAATAAATACACACATTGTTCTTGAAAATATTTCACACATTGATTGAATTATTGTGTTGAGATGTTTCTTTTTTATACATGATTATGCATATCATTATTGAACATAAGAGATTAGGTGCATTTCTAATTTTGTGACTGGAAAAGGATATAGGATTTGAGAATTTCTAAGTATCCTATGAAAGTGAAAATGAATTCGTACATAGTTACTGAATTTGTGTCATGAACGATATGTCAATCCTACATGTTAATATCATGTGGTAAGGATTTATGGTGTTCCTTTTAAGTTCATCCTAAAAAGACCATAATATACCTAAATTGAAATGATACTACTTGATCATGTGGGTAATCCTTTACCATAACTCTTAATCCCTTGTGAGCTATGTTCAGTGTGAGAAACAAGAAGTGTAAAATATTTATTCCACCATGAAAATGTGATAAAAGGGAAGAAAATTAGAATTTTGATTACGTTATGGCTAGATAAAGTTATAGGATATTTGTATTTCTTCATATGTTAGGGAAATAATAGTCAATCCATATATAGTTCTAAAATTTATGTCATGCAAGAGACATCAACTGTGTAGTTTAATGTCATGTGGTAAGGACATCTATCATTCAGTTTAATATCATTTTGTAAGTATGAAGGTCACTCAATGAGAAAAAATTAGGCATGAAGCCTTAGGAAGGAATTTCATGATTGCAATCCCATATTTGTGATATGAGGCTTTTAGAGAAAGTCCCATAGGGAATCCAATGTTTAGTGCACATGGTTAGACTTAATTTTAATGTCATGTGATAATGATGTTGTCATATATTTTAAAATCATTTGACTAGGATAACATAGTGTCTTCCAGTATTGGGTTATATGTATGAGACCATATGTCATAGAAATGTTGAGTGATGTAAGTGTTAGTAGGCTAAGGGTGCTCCAACATGATTTATATATGGAAGAAGAAATTTTAAACCATGATCGTGGGAGTTATCAGATTAGTAGAAGTGATATGGGACAAAATGTAAGGAATGAAATCAGACCGATGGTTGAAAGGTGGGTTCCCAGTATGGTGTTTTTGTGGCTTATAGATATAGAAGAGGTATCTCATGATGGTGAATGTTCCTCTAGTCTCTAGGTCCGTTTTTTGCGTGACTCATCTAAATATAATTAGGGTATATTACTTCATTGTGAAAACAAAGGTGATTTCAACAATATGAAATTCTATTACTGATGGCCATGGAAATCTTATAGAGAAATGAAATTGACTATGACAATGAGTGTGATGTGTGTAAGGAATATTTTTGAGAATAAAGAATGCGTCTTGACCAACATTGTTCATAGAGTATGAATTCCCATGTATAAATATTTTGTTTATATATGAGAGAGGAATCTATTTGTTTCCATAAAGGTATCTTGAATAAGGGAACCTTAGTTAATGTATCCTTCCAGGATATTTGTTTTTCTGTAGGATAAGGGAAATTTTTATTCTTTTTGGATGGTCCCTAGACATAGATTCATTACATCACTACATATTTCATTTGAGGATATAATGAAGCCAAATGTAGTTCTTATATGAAAGCTCCATGTATAGGTCTAACCCATACACAGGGGGTGATTTTATATTATGGATGGTCTTAATATTGGATATATTTATGTATCCAATGATGGAAATAATAAATCTACATGTAGTTCTTGAATGGCGGTATGGTGGGAGACGAACTAAAAGGATCACGATCTGCTCAAGCACGGATCAAAATATTATGCAGTTTTACATTGTGTAGCTTTGATGTGAACCATGAATCTTAAAATTATGAGAAACAGTCATTGTAAAATTGTTTAATGTCTTGTGACTTACATGTTAGGCTATGTAGATTAGAGTCTTATATCTTGGACTCTAGTGTAGTTTAGTTTTAGTTTTTATGACTCAAACCATTTGGTGTTCCTTTTAAGGTTGTGCATACTGGACAGTGATACTATGAAATTTAATAATGTATGGCTAGGATGATGACATATTTTAGTTTATAAGCTTTTGATATTGAGAAAACATCATGATTTTTAAGTTCATGAAGAAATGATTGGATACACAGTTTAACCTCGTGTAGTGGGGAAGATGGTGTCATGTATTTTACCATATTGTAACATGGATGACATGCCATCATTATTTAGGTCATGTGAAAAATATTTACTAGAATATTTATCATTGTTCTGTGGAGATGGTGGTGTCATGTATTTTTATATATAGTTCCATGGATGAAATCTAATTCTTTTTATGTTTGTGCATACAAATAATAACTATACAATTTAATGTTTTGGAGAAGATATGATTTTAGTTTTATCACACATATTATTTATTAATAATCCTTGAATTGGTAGGGGCCATAATGAACTCTCCATCCATAAACATTATGGAGTACGATCCGTTAGAGTAAACCCTATAAATGGAATAAGGTACCTCCAAATTTGGATCAAGCTCTGGGGGTTTCATCCCTGATATAATTAGAATCTTAAGGACCATTACCGGTTCTCCATGGACGAAGGAGTAGGGGTAGAATTTTGTGTTAAAATATTAAAATATATGATTTATACATACCTCCGATTTGGAAATGTATGTAGCATTTTCTCATCATGTTGCTCCAATTCATCCATATAGTTTTTGGATTTCTTATCTATGGATATTTTATCGCAAATGGAAGTTGGAGAATATGGGGTCAACCATGTTGCAGTGCGAGTTTTAGTCTAGTATAACCAAAATGCATGAAAAATATTGTTTGGAAACAATTTTTTTATCTTCATCCACATTTTTATTGAGTATGTTTGACAATGTCTTGTTTATGGACTCTATTTGTTCCTTAGAAACTACAGGATCATGAGATGAATGTCTGGATTTGATATTATACTCCTAATATAGCTTCTCAAACATAGTAGAATATTAATTAGACTCTTTTTCCATCACTATTATATGGGGTACACCAAATACTGTAATTCTGTTGGATTTCACAAAGATAATAATTCTTTTGGCGCTGACATCATTAAAGGGTATTGATTCAACCCATTTGGAGAAGAAGTTGGTAGTAGTTAAATTGTATATAAAATTCTTGGATGGTACTAGAGGATATAGCTTTTCAATATCCATTCTATATATAGAAAACGGCATGGAGTATTTGGATGTGTGTAGGGACTTTGGGGGGTTGATGAATGAAGTGGACATGCACTTGGAAGGAATGAACCATCATAGTGAATTTTATGAAATCATGTATGTTAAAAGGCTAGAAATATTTAAGCCTTTATATTTGATTGGAATGTGTGAATCTTGAATAGTGGCCACTACCTGATCTCATAAGTACATTTTTCATGATGGAATCAGCCTCTTTTCCATCGATGCATTTGAGAAGGATTCAATCAAACCTCATATATATGGGAATTTGTTGTGATTCTGTCCTTCATAATGATTAATATTTTTCACTCATCATTGTATTTTCTAATTTCATGCACTTTCCTATAAGAGAACACCATTTTGGAAACATTCTACAATCGGTATCATCCATCCGGTAGAAGGACCATTTGTTTTGGGATAGTTTTAAACTCATTGATTTATTTCATGATAACATGAAAAAAAGGTGAAATCATTTTGTGATGTGCAATATTTATTCCTATTTTATCTTGATCTCGATCTAACAGTTTCATCGTTATATTCTCAACGTGCCATCCTAATAATTTTGTGATGATGGGATGTGATTCATTGTTATATCTGAGGAGAATTCTTCCATTATTCCTGAAACATAGTCAAGTAAGTGGACAATATTTTGTTTTATCATAGGATAATCCCAATTGATCTATTCGATTACCAACTCTAAATCTTTTTTCACTAATAAATAGTCCATTATAATTTAATGATAAAATTCTAGGCAGGTGATCCGGGCATGATATTATGACTCATTGTTAAAAAGCCTTCATAAAATAATAATGATTAATGAAAAATATCCTTTACTAGATTGATGATAATGAATCCAAATACCACATTTTTAAGCTTTGTTTCCTCTAACCTCTTCTCTATTGGGATTCAAAATGAACCTTCAAAATACATCCCCCATATCTACAGGAATTCTTGAATAGATGTGATATCCTCATTAGCTAACTTAGTATTAATGCAGTTTTTTCAACAAATTGATGTTCTATAATGAATTTTTCAAAAGCCTATAATTTTATGGATTTATGTGGAATGAACTGGATTTCAAACTGCTTCAGGATAACTACCCACTATGCCAATCATCTCGTAAAAATAGTATTGTCAAGGATGTATTTTAGTGAGTTTTTTTGAGACACATAATAGAAATTATGCTATTATAGGTAGATCATTTCATTCTATCCCACAAGGATTAACACATGGAAGCTCTTCTTGATACCTAAATTTCATGAATCAATGATGATAATTGTTCAACTAAGATAATAGAGGTTGTTTTCATTTTTGGTGACATTATTTGGTGCGAAGAATGAACCTGGTGAATGTTATAGATATGTGACATAAAAAATAAGTGGATTCCCTTTAATAGGTGGAATCGACATTGGTGAACCCAAGAGATATTTATTAATGATTTTGAATGCTCCCTTATAGTTATCAATCCTCTAAAATGTGCCCCCATTCATTACCAACCTAGTGAAGAGAAGAAAGTTTCTCATGATGTTTTCTATTAAGAATTGAATGTTAGCCAAGTGTCCCTATAAATAACTAAAATCTATGAGTTTACAAGGAGGTGACATATTTCAGATAGCCTTTTTCTTATTAGGGTAAATTTTTATTTCGTGATGGAATAAAATGAAGCCATCAATGTTCTCTACGGTGACCCTGAAAAAAAATTCACAGGGTTTATCCTCAGAATTTTTTATCATAGTTTCTGAAGATTTCCTCAAGATTATCCAATTGGTTATAACATTTTTGATAATTTTCTACAAGATCATTAATGTAGAATTCGACCAAAAAAACTAAAAATGGTTTGAATATGTGATACGTGAATCATTGGTATTTACCACTGACATTCATCAAGATAAACAGAATTACCCGACAGAAAAATACTCCCTAGGAGGACCATAAGGAAATGTATTCTTCATATTTATATTTCATTCATATATTATTATACCTTTAATTTCCATTCATGAAAGAGAGGGCTTGATAATCATCTATAGAATCAATTAGTAGCTTTGTTATTGGAATTGGAAAATCATCTTTTAAATAGTTCTATTTGAGATATCTAAAGTTATTGTATACCCTGATTTACTCATTATTGTTCTTTACCAGGATGATATTGGCTAGATGTTCCAGATAATGTAATTCCCAAATAAAATTGGATTTGATAATCTTGTCAACTTCAGCGTCAAATATTGTTGTCTGAGTTGAGTGTGTCCCTCTAGATATCTATATATGTCTGGGAAGGTTTTCTGGAAATCCCATGTGGTGTGTTTCGACCTTAGGATTGAGGAATATAAATTATGTGTAATTATTAGGAAAACAATATTGATTACTCTTCAGAAATGAGTTATATACATCTTTTTAATTTGAATACATAGTTTCAAAAATCAAAGTGGGTCATTGGTATTCCTTTGTACTCAAATTTATTTCAGTGAGTTTATCAATGGTGGTAGAAGAATATTCCTTATATGCTTTAGGGGAGTCCCTAATATCTTCCTCTTCCTCATATTCCACTTCTACCATACACTAATAGGAAGTAGGTAATGAAGGAATCTTTTCATATTTTTGGTATGAATCAACATTTTAACATCGTAAAGATGAAGTGACTTTCTCTGATCTAGTTGACACTTTGGTATCTATTTGAAGCGTTAGAGGGGATAGATTTAGGGATACCTAAGGATTATCATCATCCTCTCCTAGTGACATGAAAATACTTCTGACTCATCTGATGAGGTAGGGATCAGTTGAATCTTATGTAATGTTACGATATAATTTTCATCTGATCTTTTACCATAGTTTAGTGAATCAGTAACCTTTTCGGAACTGTCAGGCTTAATTTTCATGATTGATATCCATAATTCTATTGAAAATGAATTAAAATTTGGGCCCATGACTTCAATATGATGGATAGGAAACACATATTATTCAATAAACTATTTTAATGGATTGGTCATTGTCATTTCTAGAACATTATGTAGTATGACCTGAGCAACACTGTTAGTCATGGGTTGTTTTCCATCCCCCGGGTAGGATCCTACATAAATATACCAAGTTTCATAGGATTCGAATGGGGATTTATCACCATAAAACATCCCAATTTGTCCATTCATGAAATATTTTAGTCATTTGTGGTTTGAGGTGGGGATTGTCATACGTTGATTCCACCAAACACTTTCTAGAAGAATATTGATATCCATATATTAATGAACAGCCAGAAATTATGGGTAGAATATGATGTCCTAAAACTAGGCCCTACAAGTGATTATTTTTAGAGGATTCTATTCTATCTAGTGATGTTCCTATAGAATTAGAGAAAAGGAGGAAAAGTTGTATTCATTGTAATCTGTCAATTTAAGCATTCACACTAGAATGAGGTTGGCCCCTGACCCATTCTCAATAAAATACCATCTGATATCAACATCATTTACACTTCTAGAGACATACAAGAGCCTGATGTGTCCCTTTATGAGGAATCATCGTCCCATTCCATGAAAAAATATGATTTTGTGACTTTTATTTGGATCTACATCTAAATGTTATACTTATACTCTATAAACATCATCTTTAACTTCCCAAGGTCTTGGAAAAGTATATATGAGTGCTACCTGAAGGTGTTTTGATAGAATTAAAGAATCCAATATTGACAACTTAGCCCGCACAAGGTCGAACTAATTTATAAAATAATACTTTTGAGATAAAAATATAAACTTCTCAGTTTGAGAATTTACAATTTCAGGAACATTTGGAACTAAAGTACTTGATATAGTTTGGTCGCCCAAAGAGTAGGATTTGAAGGCTCCACAATCCTTTGCATGTTAGGTAGACTAGGTATATCCTCTCGCCAAAGATGATTTGGATATGGTGTCCCCTCTTGTTGATCTTCTGGTATAATTGGTTCAGGAAAATACCTAGCTTATACGGTTAATGTATCTTTCTCTTACTGGACTCACCGAGGGCTCTCCCATGAGTTTTAGCCACATAGATGGTCTGGGTGGGGATATGGATGGACTATTGAATTTTATTGTGATTGTGTCTTCCCATTTTTCTTCATGTCCTATGACATATTCCCCTAATTCTGAAATAATATGTAGGGATCCTAGGTTCATATCCATACTCATCATTAGATAATGGATCCATTTAGTGAATAACATTAATTAAACTAAATATTTACTCCTTGTATGATGAGAACACATTATGGTGGGTCAACTCTTGTTGTACCATTTGATGGGGTGGACATGTTATTTTATTATTGAAGAAATGATGTCTAATATATTTTTATCCATATTAACCCTTAGAACAAGTTCTTCTTCATGTTCTTTCATCCCACCCTTCCAACTATTTTTTCTCTTGGAAGACCTTATTTTTCAGGATTGTAGTGTCGATGAAACCAGTTGTTTCATAGCTAGAGTGGTGGGAGTCATATTTTTTTCTTTAACTATAATTGGATGATAGAATTAGTATATTTTATTGTATTTATGTCCATTAAATAAATAAAATTATATTTATATCTTTTATTAACTTTCTTTGATTCACCCTCTTCCTCTGGACTGGTTGTACAAAGAGAATCATTTCATTTGGGTGGATTCCCCAGCTTCACATTCCCTGATTTCACCATTTTATATAGGATTACAAAAAAATTGAGATGGTGTGACCCGATGTCAGCTGGATGGGGAAATAATTTGGGATATCTTCCAAACCATCCTAATCGGGTCTTTTTGGGCTTTGTAACCTTGAGAAAGTTATTTTCCAAAAATGTGATGAAGTATCCAGTAACATGTTCATCTCGAAATGAATAACATATGTTCTTCAAATCCAAAAACAAGTTTCATATATACTCGTTTCACTCATCCTAGAGAAGTGGGAATTTTTTTTGACACATAGTAGGTGGTAACCAATGATATGTCATGGTTTGTGGGGATGGATTTTTTATAAGGGATGGATTAAGCAAAACTATTACATCCTCTATTTTCTATATTCTCATCCATTCAGTGGGTGGAATAACATAAGTCTTGGAATTGGTTCATTGGATGGAATATTATATTTTTTAGAAACTTTTATGTGATTTTGAAACCCTCCTATACACTTCACAAGGATGAGTGGGGTATAAAATTCATAATGAAGATTCTTAGTATATATGGATAACATATATTCTTGGGGAAGTTGTATGTCATGGAGTAAGTAAACCCCTTATATCGAGTAATGATATCTAAGACCCTCTCACTCTCCTACTATATTTAGTTTGACATGTGGATTATTTTTTCCTTCTATAGTGTTGAGCAAAACTGAAAGAGAAATTTTTGATTACGATCTTCTCATCCTGTGATTCATTGAGATAGAAAGCTTGTGTACCATACAAAAGAATAATATTTCATTGATTTTAGGAATAATATGAGTTTCAATAATTCTTGGTACATCGTGGTTCCCATCATTGGATTTTAGTGACACAGTAATTTAATTAAATTTCCCTCCAAATCCCCATGTCCATTAAAAATTAGAAATGTATGGTTTCCAAAATATAGTGAGGAAGGGTTCATATCTACCTATTCAAGGAAATGAGTCCTTTAAATTTGTACTGCTACATATCACTCTTACATGGATTTTAGTTGATCTATTAATGAATTAATAGTATTGGTGATCCCCTAAAGTATGTCTTCTTGAATAAGGTCATGAGAAAGAGTGGAAATAGATATGACCATTTATTGAAGCTCTATTTGTACCTGTGGTAGGTCTCTTGTAGGTGCGGGTTAATGAGGGTCCACATGACCCAGTCCTGGTTGTGTACCCAAAGGAAGAAACTATATTTATCTCATTTTAATGGGTCTATATATATTTTTCATTGATCCTACATGTTTATGTGGTTTTAGGTTTTCATTTCAGTTGCTATGGTTATCCCACTTTGTTGTGGTACCCCGGTTGGGAGTGAAAGATATGACCTTTGTTTTAGAATATATCTTATTGGAATTTTTCCTCAATGTAATTTTTTATTGATCCTTCTCAACAATTTTATCTCTTCCTCTTATTTAGTGAATATTTCCTTGAGAGTGAGGGGTTTAACCTCTTTTAGAGGTGGGTGATGTACAACTTTTACTATAACCTTTTCTGTCACGACCCGTCCTTGGGGCCCATGCCATGACTACCCCAACCCCGCCTTCCACAGGCCAGGGGCTGGTGACTAGCACCAAAGGAAAAAATCCAGATAACTGGGAAGGAATTGCCTTTATAAAAGTAAACAAAACACCACAGAGTACAAGAGGAAGAAAACACTATGTAAACTAAGTACAAGTAAGTGCGGAAAAGTAAGTGGGCCAAAATACAGACACAAACTAAAAGTAAAGTACAACTGGAAATGAAGTACATCAACTGAAAAGTAAAGCAGCAATGTCGAGATGTCCACTGGAAATCCCACCTAAAGGGTGGGTACAGATAGCCTCTTCACCTCCTCGGGTCCTGCCATCCACCCTGTATGCGCCACGTCCAGTGCTCCACCTACATGTACCGTCTCGTCGTGATATCCACCTCTGGGCACCGACTCGTCGTGGGTTCCTCCTCTGGGAACCGTCCATCTCTACAAGCCTCAACCTTGATCAGTGATGTTCGTTGTCTGTAACCAACACAACGTAGTGCAGGCGAAGCCCATGCAGGGGTGAGTATACGATACTCATTAGGGACCCCGAGACCCCCAAAGGTCTCCCAGAATCCACAAAGTTTAAACCACAAAGAAAAGACACAATCACGAAGTAACATCCAACATTACTTAGGTATATGCCCAGACATATACCTAAGTCATCAATTCCAGTTCGACTCCAACATCCGAGCCCATGTTCGATCACGTCCACACAGGATAGCACAACCAATCCACCCAGGATAACACAGCCCAATCCACATAGGAAATTAATTCAATCATATCGAAGATATTGATTGAAGTCAAGACTCATCTCAAACCATGATTTAATCACAAAGTCTAAACCATAGCTCCTGGGAAACTCCCCCTCTATCGAGTACAGTGGGTCTGTCGCTACAACAAAGAACTCCCCATTAACCTTGGAATATTGTAGTACTCCAAATGTCGAGTACAGTGGGCCAGCTACTACAACCAAACGCTTCCCACCATGGGTCTGCCGCTACAACCAAGCGCTCCTCTGTTGTGGGTCTTCCGCTACAACCAAGTGCTCCCCCTCATAGCCTCCAGAGGTACTCCTTCTATGGAGCACCGCGGGTCTGCCGCTACAAACAAGTGCTCCTCCGCTGTGGGTCTTCCTCTACAACCAAGTGCTCCCCACTGGGCTATCCGAAACACACCGAGTCAATCGATTAGCAGTCGTCAAATCTCATCCAACTCTAGGGTTTCTGCACACAGCACGCTCGTTCCGGGAGGGTCCACTACACGAGGTAAGATTTTAATACATCAACTGACACGTATTTCGGAGTTGATGTATCCCAAAGTTCCGTCTCGTCAAAAGGAACACAACGTGA
This sequence comes from Viscum album, assembly GCA_963277665.1. Lineage (NCBI taxonomy): Eukaryota > Viridiplantae > Streptophyta > Magnoliopsida > Santalales > Viscaceae > Viscum > Viscum album. The sequence goes on along the minus strand of OY728150.1, from coordinate 844,390,524 downwards.
CAGACGGCGTGTCAATCAGACGTCCAGTCCGAGATTTATTGGCTTTTTCATTCCAGGGGCCCAGTTGGTTTTTAAGTCAAAACCAACCAGACCATACTCCAACTACGTCAAAACCTCGAGCGTAGTAAGCCAAATGGTCTGTCTCACTAAGAGGAATCCAACAAAGTCGACGACACGTCAATCGGTCGTCCAGAGCTCATGTTATAGGTGTTTCCGCTCCGAGGGCCCGGCTGGTTTTGTGTTCGAACCAACCCGGCCGAACCAAAAGTTCTCCGAAACATTGAGTGTAATATACCAAAACGACTATCTCGATCCAAGGATCACATCACAACTGACGGTATGTTGATAGGAGGTTTGTATCCAAAGATACGGGAAAAGACCGAAAGTGGTCTGAAAATGGGGGGTCTGGGCCCGGTCTGATGTGGCCCAACACCCCCTCCCCCCCCCTCCCCCCACCCCTCCCCCCCCCCCCCCGGGTTGGCCCGAAATAGGTCGACCTGAACCGGGTCCGGGTCTGACCCATTAGGCCGCGGCCCGGCCCCGGCGGCATGGCGCGGCTCGGCCCGGGCGGCCCAGCACGGGGCGGCCGGTCCGGCCCGGGGTGGCTCGGCGCTGGCCTAGCGGGGTCGGCTCAGCATTGGCCGAGCAGGGTTGACTCGGCACTGGCCGAGCGGTCGCGCAAAGGGGGTGGTTTTCCCCTTGATTGCCGTTGTGGCCCCCCGCGTGGGGGCCGTTCCTTACCAGCGGACGTGGCTCAGCGCCCCCCCCCCCCCCCCCTCGGTCCCGCACAGCTGTGGGACCACCGCCTGCTACTGCGGCTGATGCTGCGGCGGATCCTTCTGGCGGCGCGCCGACAGGCCCTACCGCGGACCACCAGACGTGCTCCGGTGGTCCATTTTGCCTACGGTCTTCGCCAGCGGTCCTCCCGGGACCGGCTCTGCACTGCGAAGTCTTCAAACCAGCCCTGCGGCCCGTTCCGTCATCTCCCATCGATCCGCCGTAAATTAATAAAACTCTGGAGCCTTCAAAACGCCACAGTGGCGTGGCGCGATGGCACGACGCTTCTTCGCCCGTTCTTCATTGTTTCTGCGCGGTACCGTTGCACTGCGCCGCCTTTACTCGTGCCACAATAAGAATAACCAATGAAATGGGGAGGAGGGTCTGTCGTGTTCGTGTGGTCCGACCTCCTCCCATTATTACGATAACAGACAGCTCAATGGATATCAACAATTTAATCAAAGGCCGAGGATATAATCCACATAAATTAAATTAAACCAAACCCCCTACCTGGAGAAGTTGTCGAGCAAGGATCGTCGTGGGAAAAGTCTTTGCGGAAGACGACATCATAGAAGAGGATCGTCGGTGTCGCGGAGAAGAGGATCGTCAGCGTCGCGGTACACAGCATCGCGGAGAAGAGGATCGTCAATCTTCTAGGAACTTGCGCTCTTCATCATCTTCCGTCGAAGGTTGGTGTCCGTCGTCGTTTTTCGCGTTCATCAACAGGGAAGAACGTTCTTCAGAGCACAACAGTCTCCTCCTCTTTGATGCACCCATTCAATCCACCAACAATAAAATAAGACCTTGTCTTATTTTATTCACACACACACACACGCCAACTTTAATTCAAAAATCAAATTGAATTCATGAATTAATTAACGTGTGTTGTCTCATTTAATGAGTCGTTTAATTGGCGTGAAATTAAAAGTGGGGAGTTGCAAAATTAAATGCTAGAGGGGGGGTCTCAAAGGTGTGTTGAAGGAATTGAAGGAGGTGGGGGCTCTTGAGGGCCCCACCCCAACTTCCTAGCATCTTCCTTTTCCATGCACATAACCCACCGGTATAGAAATAAAAATAAATTGTAAAACAATTTTATTTTTATTCCTCACATTTTTTTAACATCTCCTCATGAGAAAACGCAACTCCATGAAAGGTCTTCATAAGCAATTACTGGTGCTGTGATTCCATCGGTGACCTCGGATTTTGATTCTGAGCTCCGGTTCAAAATTTAGGAAAACCCGCTCGTTCGTTCACTGAACGTACTCGAGCTAAACTTCGGAAATTGATTCCGGGCACACCGGGCCTCAGAATCAGGTGCCTTCAAAAACTGCGCACTCGTAAAATTCCAATGAAAATTAAGAAAAAAAAATTTCTTTGAAATTTCCGGGTCTTTACATTACTCCAACCTTAGGGATTTACGTCCCCGTAAAGCTATAACACAAACTAGTGAAACAAAAGTGGTACTGAGCATGCATCTGAACCTTCCGCTCCCATGTGCTCTGCTGGAGGTTCTCGTACTGCCAGTGGAAGTGCACCAGAGGAGTCAACCATCCACGTAGGACCCACTCCTGTCGATCCTCGATCTCCACCCTCACCTCCACAAAAGTCACCCCATCGTCAAAGATATGTGTTGGGTCATGCATGTATCTCCTCTGCTGAGATACATGGAAGAGGTCGTGCACTCGGTGCTACTGAGGTGGATGGGTCAAGAAGTAAACCACCTCGACTACTTTGTTGAGGACCTAGAAGGGTCCAATGAAGCACGGAGACAACTTTCCGCCCCGGCCAAATCTCTGTAACTCACGTCGAAGTGAGACCCGTAAAAAAACGTGGTCACCATCCTCGAACTCTAGTAGTCTCCACCTCCTGTCAGCATAAGTCTTTTATTAGCTCTAAGCTGTCCTCTTCCACTCCTGGGTGACTTGGACCCTTTTTTGGTCCTACAAGAGCTACTAAGATTTCTTATTTGCCGATAAGAGAAATCCATTCTCATACCCTAGATGAACCACGTTCTTTGCCTAATATTGTCAATCCCAACATAGATGATACTAATCCATACCAAGGATGACGTTGTAAGGCCTCGACACTACTACCAAGAGATCTAACCATTACTCTCGCCTCCAAGCATTGAGTAACACTATCATCATCAGTGTGTGGTAACTGGGTCTCCTCTAATAGGTATCTCAAAAGTGAGGGTCAAGTCAATGGTTTTTAAACTGGAACCTCTTAGTAAAAACAAATAGAGAGGACATGAAAGTAAATTCCACAAGGAAAGCTGTCTTTTATTACTACAGCTCAAAGTACAAAGACACAAAGTATCTATAAACAAACATCAACAAAGATAGAAGCAACATGAACATAAGAATCCGCATCTAGAGCTAGTCCCGCTCCTATACATTTGCTCCCGGAGCTCCATGATCATATGCCTAAGCTGCTTGAAACTGAGCTCTCTCACATCCACCTGTTCCCTGCGGTCGGGGTGGTCTCCCTGGTGGTGGTGGTGGTGGTAGCACCTCAAATCGCCGTCCACCACCCACTGCTCGGCCAGCTCCTCTGCCTCGCCCACCTGCTCCCTGCGGACCGCCACGGTCAAACCTCTGCCTCTGCCTGGGAGGTCATTAGTTTACCTGCTGATCATTTGTATGGCGGGTCAGACAGTCGCGAGCCATGTGACCAACCCCGCCGTAGAAGTCCCATCGTCTGCTCATGGTAAGTCATTTTCCACCCCATGTGCCTCGCAAAAATGATCATGTGCCATGCGGTCAACCACCTGTAGGTCAAGTCCTCTTAGACCTCTGCATCATCTGTCTACTACCCTCTACAAAAGACTCTGCCGCATGCCCGCTAGTAGTGGGTCCTGCTGCTGGAGACTTCTCAGCAAGGAAACTCTACACTAAGAGGGCTCGCTCCAACACCCCTGTCTGCGTCGGGATGCTGTGAGAAACAACTGAAGATCTGATCTCTTGCATGATCCCCTACTTGAAGTTTTGATCCCTGAAGAAGGGGTCTCGTACCATGTTTGTGGAATAGCGTGATAGACCGGTAAATCTCGTCGAGTACTAGGCGACCGTCATGTTGCCTTTCCACAGTTGTAGAAGCTCTTGGATGCGCACCACACAGAGGATGGATGGGATGAACTCTGAGCGGAAGAGTATCTCAAAGTACGTCCAGAGGAGTGATGCCTCATCGTGCTCCTGGAGCATCAAGCTCCATCATCTGCCTGCTACCGCGTGCAGGAGACTCCCTGCAAGGATCTCCATGAGGTCTGCTGGTGTCCCTAACAATTAGAAAACTCATACAACCGCCTCCAACCAATCCTCAGCTGCCTGAGGGTCCGTCTCCCCACGGAACCTAGGCAGTCTCTGACTCTAAAACACGTGAAGTGCACCAAGTCGACATGCACTCACAGAGGCTAGGGCTGGTAGCATCGGTGGCTCGACAGGTAGTGGTACCGTCGGTGCCCCCGCAGTAACAGGGCCCTGCACCGAGGCCTCGTCGCTCATTGGGCTATCGTCACGTACAAAACTCGGAACCCTGGCTGGCTGCCTTCATGGGGCCATCCTGAAATGATACACATGCGCCAAGGTCAAAACAGTATACCTGGTGAGCTGACGCAATGTAATCACAAAGAAAACTTGAATCACACATGCAATCAGTGCCTTCGTGCACTATGTCGGAAATCAGAAGTTAGGGTCCTGCTATACGAATACGTCGGCCTCCGCACCAACCCTGGACTCCCTGGACTGATAACCACACTCAATAATCTTAACACTATTGCTTCACATAGAAGAAAGATCAGATTTCAGAGTTCTGTGGTAGAACCAAACTCCTTTGATACCAATTTGTCACGACCCGTCCTCGGGGCCCGTGCCTTGACTACCCCAAGCCCGCCTTACATAGGCCAGGGGCTGGTGACTAGCACCAAAGGCATAAATCCTGATAACTGGGAAGGCATTGCCTTTATAAAAGTAAAAAAACACCACAGACTACAAGCGGAAGCAAAGACTATGTAAACTGAGTACAAGTAAGTGCGGAAAAATAAGTGGGCCAGAATACAAACCCAAATTGAAAGTAAAATACAACAAGAAAGGAAGTATAATAACTGAAAATTAAAGCAGCAACGTTGAGCCGTCCACTGAAAATCCTACCTAAAGGGTGGGTATAGATAGCCTCCTCAGCTCCTCGGGTCCTCCTGTCCACCCTGTATGCGTCTCGTCCAGTGGTCCACCTACAGGTACGGTCTCATCGTGATATCCACCTCTGGGCACCGACTAGTCGTGGGTTCCTCCTCCGAGAACCTTCCAACTCTACAAGCCTCAACCTTGATCAGTGATGTCCATCGTCTGCAACCAACACAACGTAGTACGGGTTAAGCCCAAGCAGGGGTGAGTGTACGATACTCAGTAGGGACCCTGAGACCCCCGAAGGTCTCCCTGAATCCACAAATGATAAACCACCAAGAAAAGATAAAATCATTAAGTAACATCGAACACTATTTAGGTATATGCCCATACATATACCTAAGTCATCAATTCCAGTTAGACTCCAACATCCAATCCCATGTTCGATCATGTCCACACAGGATAGAACAACCAATCCACCCAGGATAACCCAGCCCAATCCACATAGGAAATTAATTCAATCATATCAAAGATATTTATTGAAGTCAAGACTCGGCTCAAACTAGGATTTAATCATGAAGTCAAAACCATAGATGTTGGGAAACTCCTCCTCTATCGAGTACAGTGGGTCTGCCGCTACAACCAAGAGCTCCCCATTAACCTTGGACTGTTGTACTACTCTACCTGTCGATTATAGTGGGCATGCTGCTATAACCAAGTGCTTCCCACCATGGTTCTACTGCTACAACCAAGCTCTCCCCCTCATAGCCTTCAGAGGTACTCCTTTTGTTGAGTACTGCGGGTCTGCCGCTACAACCAAGCGCTCCTCCGCCGTGGGTCTGCCGCTGCAACCAAGTGCTCCCCCTCATAGCCTCCAGAGGTAATAATTCTGTTGAGCACTGCAGGTCTGCCGATACAACCAAGTTCTCCTCCGCCGCGAGTCTGCTGCTACAACCAAGCACTCCCCACTGGGCTATCCTAAACACACCGAGTCGATCGATCAGCAGCCGTCAAGTCTCATCCAGCTCTAGGGTTTCTGCACACAGCATACTTGTTCTAGGAGGTTCCACTCCACGAGCCACGAGGTCAATAAATCAACTGACGCGTAGTCCAGAGTAGATGTATCCCAATGTTCCGTCTCGTCAAAAGGAACACAACACGATAGACGGCGCGTCAATCGGATGTCTGGTCCGAGAGTTACTGGCTTTGTCGTTCCAGGGGCCCAGTTGGTTTTTAAGTCAAAACCAACCCGACCATAATCCAACTGCATCCAAACCTCGAGCGGAGTAATCCAAAAGGTCTTTCTCACTAAGAGAAATCCAAAAAAGTCGACGGTACGTCAATAGGACGTCCGGAGCTCAAGTTATATGTGTTTCCACTCCAAGGGCCCGGTTGGTTTCATGTTCGAACCAACCCGGCCGAACCAAAAATTCTCCAAAACCTTGAGTGTAATATACCGAAATGACCATCTCGATCCAAGGATCGCATCGAAACTGAATATGCATATATAAGAGTTCTGTAGCCCATGATATGGGAAAAAGACCGGAAGTGGTCTGAAAATGGGGGGGGCGTCTGGGTCCGGTCCGACTCGGCCCAACCCGCCTGGGTCGGCCCGAAACGGGTCTGGGTCCTACCCATTAGGGCGCGGCGTGGCCCGGTTGGAGTGGCCCGGCCCCGGCGGCGCAGCCCGACCTGGCCTGGGTGGCCCAGCCCGGTGCGGCCGGTCTGCCCCGGGGCGGCTCGGCGCTGGCCGAGTGGGGTCGGCTCGCTGCTGGCCGAGCAGCCGCGCAAAGGGGGCGGCTGCCCACTTGATTGCCGTCACGGCCCCCCATGTGGGGGCTGTTCCTTTCCAGCGGATGCGGCAAGCGCCGCCTCCCCCCCTCGGTCCTGCGTAACCATAGGACCGCCGCCGTACCAGTGTGGCGCACCGATAGGCCCTTCCGCGGACCACCGGACGCGCTCCGGTGGTCCGTTTTGCCTGCGGTCTTCGCCAACGGTCCTCTCGTGACCGGCTCTTCACTGCGAAGTCTTTAAACTGCTCATGCGGCCCATTCCGTCATCGCTCGTCGATCCACCGTAAATTAATCAAACATCAGAGCCTTCGAAATGCCGCAGTGGCGCGGCGCGATGACGCAGTGCTTCTTTTCCCGTTCTTCATTGTTTCCGTGTGGTGTCGTTGCACCACGCCGCCTTTACTCGTGCCGCAACAAGCACAACCAACGATAGGGGGAGGAGAGTCAGCCGTTTTCGTGTGGTCCGACCTCCTCCCGTTATTATGATAACAGTCGGATCCACAACTATCAACAATTTAATCAAATGCTGAGGATATAATCCACATATATTAAATTAAACCAAACCCCCTACCTGGAGAAGTTGTCGAGGGAGGATCGTCGTGGGAAAAGACATCGCGGAAGATGGGGTCATGGAAGAGGATATTCGGCGTCGCGGAAAAGAGGATCTTCGGTATCGCAGTACACGGAGTCGCGGAGAAGAGGATCTTTGGTGTCGCGGTACACGGCGTCGCAGAGAAGAGGATCGTCGATCTCTGAGGAACTTGCGCACTTCGTCGTCTTCCGTCAAAGGCCGACGTTCTTTGTCGTTCTTCGCGTTCTTCAACGAGGAAGAACGTTCATCAGAGTGAAAGAGTCTCCTCCTCATTGATGCACCCAAAGAATCCGCCAAAAATAAAATAAGGCCTTGCCTTATTTTATTCACACACACACACACGCGCCAACATTAATTCGAAAATCAAATTGAATTCATGAATTAATTAACGTGTGTTGTCTCATTTATTGAGTTGTTTAATTGTCATGAAATTAAAAGTGGGGAGTTGAAAAATTAAATACTAGAGGGGGGTTTCAAAGAGGTGTTGAGGAAATTGAAGGAGGTGGGGGCTCGTGTGGGCCCCACCCCAACTTCCTAGCATCTTCCTTTTCCACGCACTTAACCCACCGATAAAGAAATAAAAAAATTGTAAAACAATTTTATTTTTATTCCTCACATTTTTTTAACATCTCCTCCCAAGAAAACACAACTATAAGAAAGGTCTTCATAAGAAATTATCGGCGATGTGATTCCATCTGTGCCCTCAGATTTAGATTCTGAGCTCTGGTTTAAAAGATAGTAAAACCCGCTCGTTCGTTCACTGAACGTACCCGAGCTAAACTTCGGAAATTGATTCCTGGCACACCAGGCCTCAGAATCAGGTGCCATCAGAAACTGCGCACTCGTAAGATTACAATGAAAATTAAGAAAAAAAAATTCCTTGAAAATTCCTGGTCTTTACATTTTATTTAGTAAATTTTTACTGGGGAGGTAGTAATGGAGTGGTTAAGAGAATCCCCAAATTACTATCAAGCCTCGGGTTCCTAGTGTGAACACCACCTTCAATAATTTTTGTATATACTACATTATTTACTAAAATACATCCTCATACTCCTCTGTATTGGCCTCATGTTCTATATAATATGTATGGGTGGTGTTAATAATGTTCGAAAATTAATAACACATTTTTTGGGTTTCATAAACCACTTTGAGTGACTTTCATTGTTTACACCCTAAATGTGGTCACATCCACTCTTCTACAAGTCCAATTGGGACCATTTGGAAGATGATGATCCAAAGGGAATATATAGAGAATATTTTATGCATGTTCATATTGAGGAAACTGGGTCATGGAAAGAGATGAAGTAGAAAGATCAATTTTGTGGTCTTTCACATAATTTGGAGAAAAATAACATCTATCAGGAGGAGGTTGAGGTGTCAAATCCCCCAAACATATGGGATTGGGATGTTCTTATATTGTTTTCACAACCTTTCGAGCCTATTTTACGGAAATCAGAGGATGTATTAAAAAATTCCTCAGTCCTACAGGCTTGGGATTCCAATGGATTACTGTAGATTCTACTACAATGACTTCATTCTCAATTATATGGATCTGTGTTTGAACATGGGATGGGTTCATTATATGTTATTAACCCAAACCACCTACATCTGAATAACTTTGTGGAATTTTTTCTATCTAATGATAGTATTTCCTTATGCGGGATCCATGCCTGATATTTACATACTTTTGATGTAATTCTCTTTTTATTGATAAATATCTCCTAGAAAAATGTCTGTAATAGTCGATCAGGGCCAGCTATTTCTTAGTTTGTAATTTTTTGTGAATATATTCTATTTGTTGAAGCCAACCTGAGGTAATGACATTTCACAATGTCACTTTTGATGAGATTTTTTTATTGTAGATCATAGTGAAATGCAATTATCCTTGTTCACCCCATCTTCTTATATGAAAATTCAATGGTGAATCTATAATAAGATTATGCAAACATTTTAATGCATTGAGACATGCGTATTGAAATGTTTTTTTATTGTTTTCCTAATTTTGTGTGTCACGTGGTTAAGAGATCCACCAAGTAAATTTGATGGTGTATCCCTCCTATTACCATATCGTGGATTACATATTAATTTTCAAGTAACAATATTTCTCTCAAATTTTGAATATTTTTCCATATGGTTGGGTTGATTTCATGAACATAATCTTCCAAAAATTCCTCTAGAATGTTTTATTGGGGAATTGATAAAGGTTAGAACATGACAGGTACATCATCCTTATATATATGTTTCCATATATTCAACATGCCTTCATAGTCATTCATTAGAGGATTCTCAACCCAGTATGACCAAAGTCGACACTTCCCTGATGCTTTAATATAAACAACAAGATTTGTAGGATTTTCCTCTTTCAAATTGGAAGGAAGGTGATCCAAATGTGGTTTGAAGAGTTACAATCATCTGAGGATTTACTCAAATTGATAAAGTATTTCACTTTCCAATGTTTAGGAATCATACATAGCAAACCTCATTTTCCATAATGTATTATGATAGGAGCAATTTTTCATCATTAATTCATCAAGGGGGTGCTTCCTATGGAAGAGAAATGTCACTATAGGGAGGTCCATTGCAGTGACTGCCATAATGTGGAGGACTACCATAACAGAAAGATGTATGACTACAATGAGAGTTCCTTTAGTTTATACCATAGTAATAACCATCAAGGTGAATGATAAAAAGTGGGGTTCCCCCTTTATTTTTGATCTTCTAGCCATGTTGATGTATTTTGTGGTGATTATTAGAAGATGGGATCTCAATATTGATTATATTCTAGAAATAAAGAAGTCCCTTATGGAAATATGTCTAAGAAGGACCCCCAAAATTGATACTACTATTTCCATAATTTGGGAATACAAGAGAAGGATCCAAATCCTTTATAAATAAATGGGTGATGTATTCAAGAACTCCATCATTAAAAAGATAAATCTAATAGATAATCTCTTGATTTTCCATTTTCCCATAGTGAGGCGTTTTATATTCCTTCTTAAGGATGATCAGGACTGCATTTTGGAGAAATTAGTTTTCATATATGGAATCTAGATTGATTATATCATGTTTCACTGTTATAATTTTTATGAAATATCTCTAGAATTTTGGAAGGGGTTTGTTCCTACCCTGGACTGGCTATTATCATAGGACAATTAACTTCAGTTGGAATAGTTATATGGACCCAATCTAGTTTTCCATATATTATGGGGGAATTTGGACCATGAACCTCCTGGACATGAGATGTGTTGTGTCTCTACTCTAAAGTGACCGTTGTTTTGTGTTAATGAGTCACTATAATTGAGGGGATGGATTTGTGTGTCTTCCACTCCACCAATTCCACTGAAATTATTATATCTAGGAATGTTTGTAAGTTGTGGGAGTTGAGAAAAATACCTCAAAGTAACATTGCATCATTTTTGGGTTGATTGTGTCTGTTGGGAAAGCAGGTTTCCATGGTGATTTTACAAGTACTAGAGATGTTGTTGAAAATCAATGTTGACAAAGAACCATGAAGAAGGAATGGAAGATCTGGAGGCGGCATAAAATAACGGATACAAGGTGGAACCATTTTCCAGTGTTAGCCAAATTTCTGGAGTCCAAAATTTGGTGTTTATTGAGCATTGTGAAAATAGGATTTCCTTGATGATCTAATTTAAATATGGAAAAGGCATGTGTTTCGTGAAGATAGGATCCATGGATTTCATTTCGTGAAGACCAGAAGAATATTGACGGTGATGCTTCGCAATTACGACAAGATTCACAAATGGAAGAGGTTGAGGCACATCGTGGTGGTGAAGGTCTTTATGAGGGAGCATTGCAGAGAAGGTGCAAAGGAAATGATGGAATCCTCTGTGATTACAAAGATATCCATGATCTGAAATATTCCATGGTGCTTTGTGACTTTGAGATAATTTCATTGGGAACTTTGGAGCTTCGTGATTTGAGATGATGTGGCATTGACATCGCGTGGAAGGTTTGAGGGCCGGTGGAATCGTTTATAAATAGACCTCGACCCCCTCGGGAGAAGTAGAGATTTTTTGAAGAAACTTTGTTGCTATTATCTCATGAAGTTAGTTCATGAAGGTAGTGTTCTTAGCGAAAGAAGAGCATCGTGGGGGCTAATCTAGCTCCGAAAAAGTTGTGAACTCTGTGTTGGCTCAGTGATCTTCACAAGGGAAGTCACTCAGCGATGACTTGATCTTCGCGATAGTGGTTCATGAAAAGACAGGATCTTTGTGAAGGCTTATTTGAGTTTCGCAAAATTGGGAGCCTTGCGAAGTAGGGTTCTTTGTGAAGGTGTTTCTAAAGTAAGTTTCCCATTCTTCATGAGCAAAGGGGTATTAATCAGTGGATGAACTTTGAACATCAATAGGGCATATACATATAGTGGAGGATGCATTCATTAGCGGTGGTGAAGAGACCTACAGGTCTTTAAACTATGAGTGGTTCTTCTGAAGAAGTAGTGAGGGTGAACCAAGTAAAAATTGTTGTGGCATGTGCATGTTGTAAGGTTAGTTCATACTCTGTATCGAGAATGAGAGAGAAGAGGGTTTTGTCTAACCACAAAACAAGATCCAAAGGGTCAATCCTTTTAATCTGTCACACCCTGATTCACCCCCCTCTCAGGGTATCTAGCCTAGTGGACCTAACGATTGGTATCAGAGAAAAAGGTTAATATCAGTGTTTCTCTCTAAAATAGAAGTCACCAATCATAAAGGGATTACTCTATTTGACGGAAAAAATTTCTAGCTATGGATGAATCAGATGCAATACTACTTCTGATCATTGAGAATGGATGTGTTCACAGCAGCAATGCATGGCATAACAGCTGATATAAATAGTGGTTCATTATTAGAAGCTGAGAGTAGAGAGATGGATACTGATTCCAAAGGAATGAATTCCATAGGTGAGCCCTATCCAATCCTATATATACAATGGTTATTTCATTCAAAACGTCACTTTCCATGTGGGAAAAGATATTGAATATATATGAAGGGGATACAAAGGTCAGAGAAGCAAAGTTGCAAGTGTTGTGGAACAAGTATGAAGATCTGAGAATGAACACGAATGAGTCTATCGATGCATTATTTGACTAGGTAAATGTTTTAGTGGAAGACCTGTGTGGTCTTGGAGAAGTTATTGAAGACATAAAGATTGGGAAGCACATATTGATGAAACCTACACCTAGGCTCCATCCGAAAGTTTCATTTTTGGAAGATAATGACCCGAAAGAGCTAACATTGGATAACTTTCACAACACCCTTCTTTCATATGAAATGAGAAATGATTATAAAGATGTTGTGGAAAAGTGGAAATCCAAAGAGGTGACATTCAAGGCCATGAAGAATCTCACCATTGAAGACTCTCAAGAAGAAGACGAGACAGATGTGGTGATGTCAATCTTCTCCTCAAACATTCAAAGAGGAAAATAAAAGATTAAAGGGAATCTTCCACTTGATTTTTTTCGATGTGGAAAGGTTGGAAATCTTGCGGCAAGGTGCCCCAAAAATTTCCAATAGGATGATTGTTTCAAAGAAATCAAAATTATCACGAAGTACCCAACCTATGGGAAAGGCAATAAATAGTTCAAGATAAGTTTTGTTAAGAAGAATAACTTTCTTTCAAAATAAAATGATAGCTTAGATGAGTATGAGGATGAGATGGTTGAAGAGATAGAGAACTACAGAGATCATGGGAAAATTCTATGGTGGCTGTTGTTGGTAGTTCATAGAATAATAATGAAACCGAAGTTGATGAAGAAGAAGAAGATGTTGAGGGAAGAGTTGATATGAAAGCTGAGTTAGAGGCCTCTCTTGAGGAGATAGATGTTTGGAGAGCCAAAACAAAGAAATCCAACAATTTTTTTCGTGACACCAAACTCTATATGCAGTTTCCGGAAGAAGAGAAGTCTAAGTTGATGGAAGAAATTGAGAAAATCTAGTCATCAAAACCAGAGGACTCAAAATCAGTTAGTGAGTATAAAATAAAAATTAAAGAACATAAATGGGAGATTGATAGCGTGAATAACACAAGGAAAGATCAGATCAAGTGTATTGATGAACTTGAAGTATAAGTTGTCGGTTAGAGTAAAAAGTTTAAAGATCAAGAAAAACTCTTGACTTCTGTTGGGTCATCAAGAAAGCAGATCACTCAAAAAACCGATAAGTTGAATGTGTAGAATAGTGGTTCAGTAGAAAAGAAGCATCAACTATGTTCATATTCCAAGACTAATGGGGGGATTGATCGAAAACAAAAAGCTGTGAAAATTTATGTTAGACCACAAGCACCCACTCGGATATTGATGGTTGTTTTGGGAACAAGGTAGAATCAGAATATTCATGGATCTCAAGGGGAAATTCACAGTGCAGAAGTCACTCAAAGGACTAAACCTCATATCAGGTGTTATTTTTGGGGAAATATGAGACATTCAATGTATGTGTGTTCCATATCCAAGAGATATTGAAGCGCACAATAGGTGGAAGCCAAATAGAGAATGGTTCTCCAGAATAGATTTCTAAGGACAATGTTTTTTGTGTGGAGGATTTGGGAACATGGGAAGGTATTGTACTTTGACCATAGAGAGGAATGTGCCAAAGGAGAATCAAATTGTTTGCAAATATCATATCAGTGAACCAACATGTGATTTGAAAATGAAAAACTGATTTGTATCTTTTCAAGATGAATCTATTCCATCATAATATGAGAAAGATCAGAAGTCTCAATCCATTTCAATATTGAAGGGAAAAATATGGACCAAGAAGAAAAAGGATGAGAAGGTCATGGTGGAAGAAGTTTCCCTTAATGTATCAGATCACTCTGGTGTGTGGATTGTTGAAAGAGGTTGAACATATCACATGAAAGGTAATCAGTATCTTGTTACAAGCATGAAATTTGACGAAGAAGGAGTTGTCATGTTTGGAAACAATGAAGGCCTAAAGATAATTGGACCAGGAAAGGACAAGTTTGGGGAAAATAGATGAGACGTGTTGATATATTAGTAATAGAAGGCCTCAATCACAATTTTCCCAATGTCAGTCAACTGTCTGAATCAGGATATTCTATAATGTTTACTAATAATGTGTGTATCATCAAAGGAAAAGATGGGGTAGTTGTTCTACAAGGAAAAATGAAAAATAGGAAATCTCTACCTGGTAAGTGGATAAGAAGATATGTGCTTTCTATCCAGAGATGAAGAAAACAAGTTGTGGCATAAACAACTTGTTCATCTATGCCTACCATCCCTGGAAGATCTGGTAAAGTGTGATGCAGCAAGAGACATCAATAATTTATCACATGATCGTACTCCCACATGTGATGCATGAAAACAAGGGAAGCTCATCAGAAATACATATAAAGAAATTTAAAAGAAGTAAATAAGAGTGCTCGAATTGGTGCATGCAGATGTATGTGGGCCTATCACACCAAGATAAATAGATGGAAAGAGTTGGTATGTTCTTTTCATTGATGACTATAGCAGAATGTCATGAGTATTAGATATTTTCCATAAGTATGATGTGTTCAACTGCTTAAAATAGTACAAGATGGAGAGCGAGAGGATGCTTGGACAGACAATTATGAAGTTTCGTACTGATAATGGTACAAAACTCCCAAATTTTCAGGTGGAAGACTATCGCAAGAAACATGGTATAAGGCATCATGTTTCCTCAGTGATAACACCACAATAGAATAGAGTGCTTGAAAGAAGAAATCATATCCTCAACAATATAGCCAAAACAATTCTTATTGAAAAAGACCTTCCAGAAAAATTTTGGAAGGAGGAAGTTTTCACATCGGCCTACATTTATAACAATTCTTTGGTGTGTCCAAAAGAAGGAAAGACTCCATATGAGATGTTGTTTGGAAAGAACCCAACAATAAAATACAATCAAATATTTGGAAGAATGTTTTTCATCCTCAACAAGGAGAAGCATACGAAATTTGATTCATATGGAGATGAGGGGATATTCATTGGATATTCAGGAAAAAGAAAAGTATAAATATGAATTAACAAAAGGCTGGGAAAAGTAGTTGAGTGGAATGATGTCACTGTTTTAGAGAATGATGTGAGTATTCAATCGCACAGTGAACAATTTCTAGATGGAAGTGATGAGGAGGAAAGTAACACAGGAGGAGAAGAAGTGGATGATGCTGATTCAGAAGAAGATACTGTTGATCAGCATGATGAATAAAAATTTGTATCTGTACAGTAGACTAGGAGTCAAGTAGAAATTAATAGGAAAAATATCATTGGCGATCAATCTGATCTAGTTCATACAAGAAGAATGAAGTCACTACAGCAGATATCATTCTTATATCATGTCGAGCCTAAATGCTTTGCTGATGTAGCTGAATATGAAAACTAGGTTCAATCCATGAATGAAGAGCTAGATCAGATTGAGAAGAATCAGACGTGGGATATTGTTTCGAGGCTAGCAGATAAGAATGTCATCGGGACTAAATGGGTCTATCTCAATAAGATGAATGATGATGGAATAATGATTCAGAAAAAAGCACGTCTAGTGTTCAAGGGATACTCCTAGATAGAGGGAATATATGTAAATGAAAACATTTCACCAGTTTCGAGACTAGAGACAATAAGATTATTTCATACCATTGCAGTGCAACAAGAGTTCATAGTTTTCTAGATGGATGTCAAATCTTCATTTTTGAATTGGGTTCTAGAGGAAGAGGTGTATATTGAGCAACTAGATGGTTTTCTCATTCATGAGGATGAGAACAAGGTTTGCAAACTGATGAATGCGTTGTATGGGCTGAAATAAGAACCAAGAGTACGGTACTCAAGGATTGATCAGTACTTGAAGAATCTTGGTTTCCAGCATAGAGGAGTTGATTAAAATATCTATTTCAACAACATTATTATTAAAAGGATGATGGTTTTAGTTTATGTTGATGACATAATATTTGGGGGATCAGATGAATATCAGTGCAGATAGTTCTCCGAATTCATGAAAAGTGAGTTCAAAATGTCTATGATTACAGAGCTAACATGTTTCTGTGGTCTACCGGTGACACAAGGAAGGAATGGAACATTTATTTCCCAATCCAAATATTCCAAGGTTGTTTGGAGAATATTTTTAATGGAAAATTACAAGGAGATGAAGACTCCAATTGCTACTCGAATGAAACTGTCCAAAGATGATAATGGCAAGGTAGTTAATATTCTAGAATACATGCATATTGGTTGGAGTTTATTGTACTTGACAGGGACGAGACCTGATATTGTTTTTTCCTCCTGCCAAGAAGTATGATATCAATGAAATCCCAAGGAAATCCACATCCTGGCAGTGAAAAGAATAATTCGGTATATCGAGGGCATGATGGACTTCGACTTGATGTATAATGGAAAATCTTTGATAGATTTATTGGGATACACTGATACAGATTGGGCCAGTTCAGTGGATGATAGGAAATCAACGTCAGGAGGTGCATTATTTCTTGGTGGAATATGTATTTATTATCTACGAAAGAATCAAGATTTCATTTCATTAAGCACCTCGGAAGGTGAATATATTGCTGCAACTCAAGCTTGAAAATAGTTATTGTGGATGAAGCAACAGCTTGATGATATGGACATTGAAGTGAAATCCCCAATTTGAATCTAGTGTGATAACTCATTTTCTATAAATCTCGGAGAAAATCCAATCCATCACTCAAGGACAAAGCACATTGAGATAAATAATAATTTTATCAAGGAGAAGGTTGTGCAGGGAATCGTAAATATGGAGTATGTTCCTACAGAACTCTAAGATGCATACATTATGATGAAGGCCTTAACCAATGAAGCTTTTGAGAGGTATCGACTAGCTCTAGGAGTCCAGTCAACTCCCCAAACCTAAAAAAGTTTGGATGTTAGACCCCCTCTCCCTGAGGTATTGCGTGTTTTCTCAAATATGATAATTTTTGTTCTTTCCAATGTTGCAGACCGCAAAGGGGTGACCTTTGGTATTGTCGACAAAGGAGGATAAATAGTGACTCCTCATGGGAGAGAAACGGTGGCTAAGTAAGGTAGAAAATGTCTTAGTAAAAGTCATTGGGAGAAGCTGACAGGTAGATCAGTGAGGTAGGGAGAGAGCAATGTGATAGGGGGCGTTTTAAAATCTAATGTTGATAGAAGGGATCGATAAAATATTATATATCACGATAGCTATGTAATCATTATAAAAGAACAACAGTGATATTGGAATGGTGAGAAAAGGTTCCCAACTATTACCAATTGGTATCAGTGTGGTAGCAATAATTGGTATCAGTTTGGAAACTGTTATCAGTTGGGTATCAATAGTTGGTGGCCGAAAAAAAGTAATTAATTGATGATCTTTTCATTTACTCGTGTTTCTCACGAAGTGAATTAATCATGTGGGCTTAGAGTATGTGTTATGTGAATCTTTTGTAACTACATGAATCATAAGAGGCAAAAGATGGTAGATGCTGGAATGGGACTTGGTGAGGTATCAACGTGTTAAAAATCATTCTGAGAAGAGTTTTCAACAAACCCAAAGGGGTAGATTGTTGTGAAATAATCCCTCAAGGTAACTTTGCATAATTGTTGGGTTGATTGTGTTTGTTGAGAAAGCAGGTTTCCATGGTGAATTTTTGAGTTCCAGATATTTTTTTGACAATAATTGTTGACAAAGAACTATGACAGAGGAATGGACGATCTGGAAGCAGTATAAAATAATAGATACAATGTGGGGCTATTTTCCAGTGTTTGCCAAATTTTTTGGGGTCCAAAATATGGACTTTGGTGAGCATCGTGAAAATATGATTTCCTTGAAGATCTAATTTAAATATAGAAAATCCATGACTTTCTTGAAGATAGGATTCAAGGATTGGATTTCACGAAGACCAAAAACATGGTGACGGTGATGCTTCAAGATTATGAAAAGCTTCACAAACGGTAGAGGTTAAAGTGAATCGCGGCGGTGAAGGTCTTTGCAAGGGAGATTCGCGGAGTAGGTGTGAAGGAAATTATGGAATGCTCTGTGATTACAATGATCTCCGCGATCAAAAAATTTCTGTGGTGCTTTGAGACTTTGAGAGAATTTTGGTGGGAACATCGGAGCTTCACAATTTGAGATTACGTGGCATTGACTTCATGTGGAAGGTTCGAGGGTCGGTGGAATCGCCTATAAATATAACTCAACCCATGTGGGAGAAGTAGAGTGTTTTTGAAGAAAATATGTTGCTCTCAGCTTGCAAAGGTGGTTCGCAAAGGCAGTGTTCTTCATGAAAGATGAGCTTCACAGAGGTTAATGTAGCTCCACAAAAGTTGTGAGCTCCACATTGGATCCGTGATCTTTTCATGGGAAGTCGTTCAGGGATGACTTGAGATTCGCGAGATTACTTCATTAAATGGTATGATCTTTGCGAAGGATTTTTTGAGCTTCAAGAAATTGGGAGCTTCGCTAAGTAGGGTGCTTTGCGAAGGTGTTTCCAAAGTGAGTTTCCCGGTGTTCAAGGGAAAAGAGGTATTCATCAGTGGATTAACATTATACTTCAATGGAAAATCTAGATACAGTGGAGGATGCATTTATTAGTGGTAATGAAGAGACCTACAAGTCTATAAACTATGAGTGGTTATTCTGAATAAGAAGTGATCTCACATCAGTTGAGAGAGCAGTGAGTTCTCAAATTGTGAGTGGTTGTAAACCAAGAGGGACAGTGAGTCCGTTTCAAACTTGTAAATAGTAGTGTGCCTATAGTGGAATTGGTATATCGGCACATTGCTGGTGTATACTCCTTTGATGTAGCCCAGTGAGGGTGAACCAAGTAAAAATCGATGTGTCATGTGCATACTTTAAAGTTTTTTCATACTCTGCATCGGGAATGATAGAGAAGAGGGTTTTTTATAACAACAAAACAAGATCAAAATGGGTAGTCCTTTTAATCTGTCATACCCTTATTCACCCCCCCCCCCCCACCTCTCAGGGTATCTAGCCTAGTGGACCTAACAGTGGGTATGAATTTATATGGACCCTTTCACAGTTGTTAGGATGTTTAGGGTAACTTAAACTATTATAATAGGGATATATTCTCATTATGTGGCAAGATTTGGGTTTTGGGCCTTCTCCAATCCTCCATTTCTAAATGATTCTGTGCTAGGATAGTATACAAGATAAATTTGGGATGGTGTGTGTTCTTACCCACTAATTTCCATTGTATTTGGTTGGTGATCTTAGCTAGAGCAGGAAGGGTTTGGTGCTTTCTCATGGATTTCCATTGAATTTAACTTGTTGTATTCTCTAGATGATTTCAATCTACACTGATATGACTAGATAGTGTGGGAAAGTATTTATGTATGATTGTAGTTTTATAGTAAATTTGTCTAGAATAATTTACTAAAGGGAATAGTGGCATGACCCTTCTCTCTATTATCTGGTTCCTGCCCTCAGTAGGCCATATTGTGTTCCCGGGTCAAAGTGACATGGGTCTTACTTTTGAGGAAAATGCCACCATCATGTTGAGTTATTTTTACCATGTGAATTTGGAAATGATATTAGTGACTACTTTCACGATCCTATTAGAGGGATCCATGTGTCATTTAGATGAGGTTTTAAATTGTTTCGTGATCTTTCTACCTATTATAAAAGTGGATCTGATTGTTTCTATCGATGGATGGGATTTCAAAATAGATAGAGATAGAAATTGGTGTGAACTTCTTCTGGGCCACCATATATGATTGAGTGTATGGATGGAGGGGCTTCATAAGCTATAGGTTCTATCAAGCATCTTCTAGGATTGTGAGAGTTTCATTTAATTTGTACATCCAAACTAGTTGATTCAAAATCTATTGTTGGAGAAACTGGGTTGGTGAGGAACTACTCTAATTCATCATTTATCCAACTTGTGATGTAACTAATGTGAATGTATACTAAAATTGGTATAAAACCATTTGGATTAAAATGATATCTATTAAAATATTCCTGAAATATATGTGAGAAAATCAAAAAAGAAAATCCTAGAAAAGAAGCATCTAAATAATCATAAACATAAATAATTGTTTGTCTTGTTTGGCCTTTATTAAATTTTTTATAGAAAGGGGCCCGGAATTTGGGTGAAAAAATCATCATGGTAAAGGATTCATTCAAGGTTCACCATTTTTTCAAAAATGAACATTAATGAAATTTTTTCAGGCTCAACTTCTATTTGATTTTGGGAGGTTTTAATGGTTTCTAAATCATTAGTGGTGGGTTCACAATTTTTGAACAACTTTCAATCGGTCTTATTGGTGGAGTCCGAAAATCAAAATCGTTCTCTCATTCAATATGTATCGTGAACCTACATTTCAAAGGTATGTGGTCATTGAAAAATGGATCTAATGATGCTTTTGGACATGTATTTGTTGAAGGAATCACACCCTTTTGTGGGAATATTTCCTTCTCCAGGACTCTCTTAATGATTTAAGACATATTTTTGAATCCATTATTAAATACCATGTATAACATATACCTCCCTTGGGTTAACAATAAATTATTAACATGTATGGAATTTGGAATCCTCTGTGTGTATTTAATGTTATTCATTAATGGATACATATATATGTATTTTAGGTTCTCCATCGTTGGAATCATTTTTCATAAATTTTAGATATTATTTGGTTGTTTATTATTGTGATTCTAATTTTAATCCATATAGTGGTGAGATCTACAGTTTATCATCATCCAAGGATACACGCTATTTCTTGATGACAAGATAAACCATAGAAAATGGGATCCCATGATGGATTTGAAGCATCTGTGAAATTTTCCCAATAATAATTATGTTTGATTTTTGGTGTTGTGTTAGAAAATCAAAGTGGCTTCATGTGTATCTCATTTTGAAAATAATCAAATAATATGTAGTTTGATAATTAGGACATGTACCTATGGAGTCCTTCTGAATAATTTTCTCATGAGGGATTTGGCCCTTTAATAAGTTAATAATCTTTTTGGGGCTTATACCAAACATGAGTCCCTTTTGAGTGGTACCTATGAGTAGTTTCTAGACTCATGGTGATTTATAGGTTTTTTAGGATTAAACATAGGAGGATACACTATAATCTCATAGGGGATTTGTAATTTTGATATTAATACATCGATTTGAGGACCCACACCTATGGAGGCCCTATAAAATAAAGAGAGAAGAAGATCCATAAAAGGATTCTCTATAAAGACATGCATACGATCATGTGGATTTCATGATCATAAATATCCTCTAATACCGTGTGGTTCGTCCTCGGTGTGAGAGACCAGAGAAATTGAAATAACTGGAAAACCAGACAATCTCCTTTATCCACTGGTAAATGATGTTGGGTAAATGGGAGAGGGAAATGTCATTAAGGTACTCATATACTCTCTGGTTTTCGTAACTAGGATTGTAATATATGACTACTCATCTTTAAATGACACTGAAATAAAGGATAGGGGATTACTGCATGAGTAATTCCCTACCCCTAGTTTTGTTAAATAAAGGAGGATAATATACTAACACATAAAAATAAAATAAATAATGATCCCTCCCCACTATCTTAAATAGGTGGTCTTTGGTCTTAGAGTTGAGAAGGGGTGGGAAAATCCACAAATCATCTGTCTTAGATATTATGAGGTGATGAAAAATTCTTAGATATTATGAGTCTAAGAGTTCTGTAGAACTGCCCCTAGGGTTGGGGACCTTGTGACTGATGGGATGCATTACTAAAAACACCCTAACGAACCTTCCCATCAGGTGGGATAAGTGTGGGATAACTTGGGACAAAGGAA
The DNA here is from genome assembly GCA_963277665.1 of Viscum album. NCBI lineage: Eukaryota > Viridiplantae > Streptophyta > Magnoliopsida > Santalales > Viscaceae > Viscum > Viscum album. Next base: position 844,368,485 of record OY728150.1, on the reverse strand, counting down.
TTCATAACTGAAAGGATGATGCACTGCTGTATCTTTTTCCCTAGTTTTTCATGATTGGATGCTTTGATGGAGGATTTAGCATTTTCCCTCTAATATGAGGTATCAAAAATGAATTCATACCCTTCCAATGGTGGCATGGTTAGAGGGATAAAAAGTTGGGATCACACAGGGTAGGACTGGGAGATAAAAAGTGCTCATGTAGGGTATCACTAGCTGGTATCAAGAGGTATTTCATAGGGTAAGTCCTAGGAAGACCATAAGTTTTTAAAAAAGGTCGTCCTATTTGATCAAGATATAAATTCTTGAAGATGGAAAAATGGGTGAAAAAACTTTGCAGAGGCCTTACTTTTGGCTCCAAGAACCTCCTTGGGATTCCTTGGAGTGGTCTCACACACCTCTTAGATTTAATATGGGACCCTCTCTCTAGTAATTTTCAACTTGGGGCAAGTGGTTTATCACACATGTTTTTTGTATTTCACACACTAGAGGGTTATTGATCCTACAATTCCCATTTATTACCACTTTACTAAAGTTTTTTATTGATACTTATGTGTTTTTGAGTTCCTGGGTGAAGAAATATGTTGAGAATATCTTTGATGCTTCTCATGGGGTTTTTTCATTGAAAGGAGGAGCCCTAGGGTCCTATTAATTGGAAAACATGGGACCCCGGCTGATGAAGGTTATCTACATAGTTCTGTCATGCAAGTTTCACGAGTAGGATTCATGCATAGTTTTGGATACTATTCTTGGTCGTGGATGTTGGGCTTGGATGATACTATTGGTGGGAAGGATGTGTGAATATAGGGTGTCCTGGGAGAAGTCATTGATTCTCCTTGGGGACTAACACTTCTTAATTTATTTGAGATAAATATTTCCATCCGGATGTGACAAAATAGAGGGTCAAAATAAATAAATAATGATTGTAGTAATGAAATGTATAAAATATGAGGATATATAGAATGAGATCATATGGTTTTAATTTTATGAATAATTCAGTGTATGGGACTTGCAAATTGATTTCAATGGATATAGGACTTGTTTAGTGAATTGAATTGGGTAAACATAATTTTTTTAAAATAACCTAAATTTACATGATTGAAATGGGAAACAAAATCATGAAATGGATATCAAATAGACACATAGATATTTGGAGACATATTGATGTTGTGAATCCCTTACTAAAATATTTTTATATATCTCCTTTTCTTTTGTTCCGATATAGTTTATGTGACACACATTTCCAAGACTACAGATTATAACTCTTTCATGTGGATGACCATTTTCTCAAATTACTATAATAAAAATAATTCACTATCAATGTTAAATCTCTATTATATTGGAAATATCTTATGTAATCATTTTCTAAAATCTGACATCGCCTTGGAGTGAAAATGCTTAAGTGTGGGGGTGTGATCATTCCATGATTCAATATTTTATTTCACTATCACTCCATTATGTTAAACTGTTTTTATATTAAAATTTTTAAATTTATATAAAAAATTAAAATATCATTTGATTCAAAAAGATAATTTATATAACTTTTAAAAATGTAAATTTCAGTTGTTTTGATTATTATATTATATGCTGATTTTATTTGGAGGTCCCAAGATAATGTTGGTGAAAATGGGATAAAATGAATGGAATCCCAAAAACATATGTCCATTGTTTCACAAATTATGAGGAACATATATATCCAATTGGGTTGATATTTGGTGGGTAAATATAGAACTTTTAGTTATATAAATTTTTTGAATACAAATAATCCAAATTCATCTATCTTTGTCTTTCCCAAACCGATCTGCCTAGAAAACTGAATATGCTCAAATTCAAGGGTATAGCACGATACTCTTACAATATCTCTCAATATAAAAGTTTAATGGTTCCAATTTTATAAAAGGATATATTCATAAGGTAAAAATACTCTTAATATTCTAAAAGTTAAGATAATCCCATTTACTAGTCAAAAACTAAGTGACTAATGTTATATCAAAATCAGGGTGTCAAGATCCACCTTTGACATTACTTATAAAAGGAACCTTTGGGATACATATTTTAAATATTATCTTGGGGAAGGTTATATCATTTTTTAGTTATAATTTTGTCTTATCTTTGTAATAGAGGTTTTTTCCCTATTCCTCATAGAGATATCAAAGATAACATTGGTGTTTTATACAAGACACTCCCCCCTCTTGATGGTGAGATAAAGGGTGGGAGATTATTTCTATTAAGTCAATAAGGTTTTCTTTATGAATTTCCCATTCCTTCTTGTTTTAGAAATCACAGACACCTTATCTTAAAGAAAATATAATTTTACCCTATATTTTACTTCTATAAGGAAATTTTCCTTACCCAAATAAATCTACCCTTACCTCGACTTCATTGCTCAAATCATAATTTTTTTAAGTAAAAAATAGAATTCATAACTAAAAAATCGGAATCGTATAATACTTAGAAATTAAGCATTCTTTTTTAGGATCTGAATTCCTGTTACAAACTTTTAAGAAGTTCTACTCCAAATTCCCTGATACGAACTTTTATGAAGTTTAACTCTGAATTCTAATTATGAACATGTATAAAGTTATATCTACAAATTTTGATGATGAATTCTAATTACTAATTCTCATTTCGAATTTTGATGATGAATTCTGATTATGAAATCTCATTATGAATTCTGATGATGAATTCTGATTACGAATTCTAATTTCGAATTCTTTTGATTAATTCTGATTATGAAATCTCATTAGGAATTCTAATGATGAATTTTGATTATGAATTCTCATTACAAATTCTGATGATGAATTATGATTACGAATTCTCATTATGAATTCTGATGATGAATTCTAATTACGAATTCTCATTACGAATTCTGATGATGAATTCTGATTATGATTTCTCATTACGAATTCTGATGAATAATTCTGATTACGAATTCTCATTATGAATTCCTTAGAAAAATATAATATGAATATCCCTGTATTATAGACTCCGAATTCATTTACTTACATTCCAAACATTCATATTTTCTCACATTATGGATATTAGTTTTTGGTTATGATTTCACTTGTTCTATTATAAAATGATGTCGTTCCTTCATTTATCAACTAACCAATGTTTGAGTGAAACGTGTACTGGTTACTCCAAAATTCAAGGAGAAATATGATCATTGAAGGAGGGAGCCGACCATTGGAGATTTTCATATAAATATGAGCTCATTTGAAAGAGATTGAAACACTTGACAACATCTTTGACATCTGTTCTTAAATGATATTGAAATGATTTCTAGAGAGAGATGATCTTATAAAATCTCAAGCTTCATGCAGAAAGTTTGAACGACTTGTTCAAACTTTTCTTTGTGTAGATTAGCTTTGTGTGACTCTGATTGTTGCTGTGTAAAATCGAGGGCTTCTGGGGATAAGAAGATAGAGTTACTGACTACCTGATTGTTGAGGGCTTGCAGGGATAGTCAGAAAGACTCCGATCTTTGTATCTAGGTCTTACCCTGGTGTGGGTAAGATAGACTTTCTTTAATGTATAAATCAAGGGACCTTTATCCAAGGTTGTTAGATATCCTTCTATTTGGGTTAAAAGATTTACAACTTGTTACTAGTTTTATTTCATGTTTTCCGCTGCATTTTGTATTGTTAAGGAAAGTATAACTTTCTTATAATTCCTTATACTTCTAATCTGTTTTTTTAGATTCAATATTCTTTAAGGTAGAATCTCATTTTTTGTAAACTTTCTTTAAGTATCATTTCTAGAATCACTTTTCTGGAATCAAGAATGTTTTTATAACTTAAAGGTGTTGTGAATTTTGGTTATACAAAATTTCCTTAGGGATTTTTTATGGAATATAATTCAGCCCCCCCCCCCCTTGTATTTGAGCATCTCATTACATATTTGATACTACATTTGGTATTATAGAGTATATCATACTCACATACCATCTAGAAATTGGTATCAGACCATTGGTTCAAAATGAATTAATCTCACTATTAGATTAAGAAGAGAATGTTTCTTCTCATTTTTTTGGGATTTGAATTATCGGATTCATACTTCTGGATTCATATTTTTTCGGAATCCATTTTTCAGAATCACACAGTTCAGATTCATTTTTCCTATAGATACAATATTATTTTTCTTAGGATATTTTCCTTTTTTATAGACATATATTACTAACAAGTTTTTTTTCCAAATATTTTCTTAATAATGAAAGGTTTAAATGTTTGTTCTATAGATAATCTAAATCCTACCAGACCTCCTGTTTTTTGATGGAAATGATTACGAATACTAGAAAGATATGATGAAGACTTTTGTTGTCAATACTGGAGTTTATAACTATCTAATTCTAACTAGATTTTATAAGATTCTGAATAAGAAATGTAGAACCATTACGAATCAGGACAAATCAGAATATCAATCAAATTCCAGAGTCATAAATACTTTGTTATGTTCCATGACTAGGAACATCTATAGTCAAATATCTTCATGTGAAGCTACAAACAGTGTCTGGAAGAATCTTTAAGTTACACATTATGGTACATATAAATTCATAGAGAAATAAGAGCTATGTTGAGAGGTTAATACCATATCTTTAACTTTCCTTAGGGAGAAACTATAATCAAAGTACATCAAAGGTTTATGAATATCGTGAATAGCTTTCAGTATATGGGAGAAGAGGTTTGTATGATGAGGATATTTTGGATAATATCATAGATATAATTCCATATTAATGGGAGTCTAAGAGGACAGCCATTGATGAGAATAGGAAAGTCACTCAAATTTCCTTAGATGAGTGGTTTGGAAATCTTATTCAGCATGAAACCATAATGAAGAGAGATGCTGAAAATGTTAAGAAGAAGAATGGAAATTGAAGAGTTTATTTTATAACCACTTCTAAACATATGGAAGCCAAGACCCTAGAAAGAATAACTAGATCAAAGCCAAAGAAAGCCATTATTCAGTCAGAATCTAATGACACAAAAAAGTATGAGAATGATTTAGCTAATCTTGCTCGAAGAATTAAAAAGATTGTATCTAAAAGGAAACATCAAAATAAATACAAGAAGAAAGAATACAAAGATAAGAATGATGGAGAAGTTACTTGATATGAATGTAAAATAACATGTCGTATTTGACCTGATTGGCCCTTGTTGAAAAAGAAGGAAAAGAAGGAAAGGAATTCTGGAAGGAACATGAAGAAATTCTATTAATCAAAGCACAAGAAAAGTCTTAAAGATAAGGATACAAGGAGTGCTAGTTATAGAGATTATTTAGAAAGTAAATATTCTAAATATGATTCATCGTCACAGAAGAATATGGGATTCATTGCTACTACTTCATTCCCCAATACGTGTCTTATGGCCATGGTATGCTTTACCGAGGCTTTGACAAATTTATCTCTTGATAAGAATCACTATTCCAAAAATATTACTTCTAATGAAGATACATCATCCTCAGAAAAATGAATAATTATCTTTATATGAAGATGTTTCTAGATTTTCCAAGTTACATGAAGTAAGAAATAATAAAATTTCTAAGAAATTAGAAAAGGAAAATACTAGGGAATAAATTATTACAAAAGAGATTTCAAATCTTTCCAGAGATCTTAGAGATAAAGAAGAACTTTTAGCAAAACTTTCTAATGACCGTGAGAAAGAATGTTCTGATAAAGAAGAACTTTCTAAAGATCTTAAGAATTCAATTTTAAAGTTAAATGTTTTCGAAAAAAAATCTAACTCTACAGAAATGAATCCTGAGGATAGGAATTTAGTCATCAGATTGAAATATGAAATATTTTCTCCTAAGAAGATCCTTGAAAATTTTACCTCTGGGAAGGAAAATTTTGACAAGTTATATTCTCAAATTAATCCTCAAGTAAACACAACTGGAGTTAGTTAAACTCACCAAAACCGGTTTTCAAAAATAGCTATTTTGTTCCTTATAGATCCCCTTTTTGCACGAAGTGTCAAAGTGGTGGGCATTGGAAGAAACATTTCTCATTGAATAAAATTAAATCACTTGGGTTTCATAAAGATTATTTTTCTAAACATATGTGGATACCCAAAATTTTTTTGTCTAACAATTCCGGATCCAAGAAAGTTTGGATTCTGAAAAACTAACTTTTTATTATTTTCAGGAAAATAGAGGTGGTACCGAAAACAATATGTATTACATGGATAGTGAATGTTCCAGGCATATGACTGGTAACAAAAACTGTTTTAAAAATATTATCAAGTTGAAAGGAGGAAAAGTAACTTTTGGAGATAATGTTAAGGGAGATATTATTGGTATAGGTAACATCGTTCTTATTGGAAAAACGTTGAATTGAAATGTTTTATTTGAAAAAGGTCTTAAGAACAACCTCATTAGTATTATCTAATTATGTTATGAATGCTACCTTGTGAATTTTAGGAATGATAAGTGCTTAGTACACAATTCCAAGGAAGAATTTATTCCTTCTTCCAATAGGAAAGAGAATGTTTACACGCTAAACTTAGAAGACCTTAGAAGCCAAGACATACCTTGGCTTAGTGCAATGGAAGATCATTCTTGATTATAGATATGATGAAACTAAGAGTATAAATACTCCTATCAGTACCTCAAACACACTTGATCTTGATGAAGTTGGGAAACCATTAGATCAAATAACTTTTAGAGGTACGATAGGAAGTCTACTTTACTTGACATCTAGTCGTCCAAACTTAATGTTTTCAGTATGCTTATGTGCAAGATATCAATATAATACTAAGTAATATCATTTAAAGGTAGTAGAAAGAATTTTTTTTCTATTTAAATGGAACCATAGATTTAAGACTAATTTATATTTCTAAAAATGATTTTGTCTTAAAAATAATTTCAGATGATGAATTTGGTGGATGTATAATGGATAGAAAGAGTACATAAGGAACTTTTCATTTATTAGGAGATTCTTTAGTTTCTTGGTCATGCGAGAAGCAACACTCAGTAGCACTTTCCACTTCTAAAGCTGAATATGTAGCAGATGGAATTTGTTGTGCTCAAGTGTTGTGGATGCAACACAAACTCACAGACTATGACTTGAGTTTTACTAAGACTCAAATTTTCTGTTACAAAACAAGTTCCATTTCCCTTAGTAAAAACACTGCACATCACTCTCATTAAAATCACATAGATATTAGACATCACATTCTTAGGGATCACACAGAAAAAGGAGATATCATTCTTCAATTCATCAGAACGCAAGATCAACTTGCTGATATTCTCACAAAATCATTACATAACAATAGATTTGAATACATTAAACAGAAGTTAATAATGATAACCATGAGGTAATATTCCTCCAATAAATTTCTGTTCAAAAAATATCCATATAGTAATAAACTCTTTTTCATAGGGGGAGTATTTTTGTTGTTGTTGGTTTTTCAGAAAATTACGTAATGAAAATTTTTCATAGTTTGTTTTTAAAATTTTCGTAATGACACTTTTTCGCAGATAGTTTTACAAAATTTTAATAATGAAAATTTTCATAGTTAGTTTTTAAAATATTAATAATGGAAATTTTTATAATGGAAATTTTTGTAATAGAAATTTTCATAAAGTAAAATTTCATAGTGGAAATTTTCGAATTGGAAATTTTCGTAATGGACATTTTCGTAATGGAAATTTTTGTAATGGAAATTTTCGTAATGGAAATTTTTGTAATGGAAATTTTCATACTGAAATTTTTTGTAATGGGAACATTCTTAATGGAAATTTTTGTACTAATAATTTTTGTAAATATGTTTTTCATATTGAGTTTTTCATAAATAAGTTTTTCGTAGTAAGTTTTTCGTAGTAAGTTTTTCATGTTATGTTTTTCGTAGCGAGTTTTTCATAGTGGGTTCTTCATTGTGAGTTTTTCATAGTGAGTTTTTCTTAGTCATTTTTTTTCAAGTAGAATATCACATATTATGAATAATCTTCCTAGCCAATCCGAAAGCTATGATTTCCTCACTTATGTTTTCATAATCTATTTTACTTTCTAGTATTTTCTTTTAATATTTCAAATTCGTTACTTCTTAAATCCGAATGTTTTTCTTAAAACCTCAAAAGATCGGATTCAAGATTTCCTTATGGGTATGTTTTCAACCGTCAGATAAGATCAGAGAGTTTTTCGACCATTATATTGGATTTGGAAGATGAAAGGTCACTTCCATCGCCTATATAAAGGAACCCCGAAGGGTTTTCCCACATCGGTTATCAATAATTTGCATCTCAAAGCTCCGCCTCTCTATAAAAGTATGTTCCAAACTTTTCAGAAGTACTCCAGTCCGAATTTCTATGGAATATTCTTCCCAAGAAATGTCTATCGTGAAGCCAATCTTAAAATGGAATGTATACAGGGAAAGGTTGTTGCATCCGAACATTTTCAAGTACAATTCTCTCATTTCTAATAATATCAAGTTAAATGTATGGGAAGACATTTGCGTATCTATGTCAGGTGTTCAAGACTCGGTGTATCCATATATACTCATAGATTTTTATGAGTCATTGTGATTTGTTTAGGAATATGGAAGAGAAAGGTTTTCATTCAAGTCTTATGGAAAAACCTACAAACTTTCTTATATCAAGGCAACTAGCTCGGTGGTATTATCCTATGAAGGGGAAGCAGATTTCTGTTCCCACAAATTACTGGATGTAAAAGAAAGTTCTATAAAGTTAAAGGCTTTTGAATGTCTTGGACATTCTAAATTTAAGCCAGAAAAGATTTCCCATCTATTTTCTAACAACCTGATCCTTCAAATATGGGTATAAGGATTTTTAGTACCGAGAAAAGGTGACAAAGATACCCTCAAGAAGAGTGAAATATATTTCTTAGATTTCATGGAAAATATAAGGGAAATAAATTAGATGAGGCATGTTCTTATTATAATTCAGAACATCAAGAATGACAATTTAAGAGCCCAAATTATAATGTATCCTACCTTACTTTCAAAGTTGATAGTTCAGTGTCTTGAATCCTTCAAGATCCCATGTATCTCCAATCCAAGAAATTGAAAATTCTTGCTTGTTAGTGATGAAACTCTGAAAAGAATGTATATGGGATATTATAAGGAGACAAGAGAGTTCTATGATTTTCTTGAGGATGTGGCAGAAGCCAATCCGGAAAATGTTGAAAAAGTCAAACCATCAAAGAAATCAGAAAAGAATAGAAAGATGAAGGAAGTGGAGGAAACAGAAAAAACCCCCAAATCTAAGGAAGTATAATCCACACCTCCTAAACCCAAGAAAAAAAATGCATATCCAGATGAGGTGGTTGAAAAATTGAGGGAAGATAAGGAAAAGAGGAGAGAAGTGGAGCCACAGTTCGGCTTGGGCCCTACTGAAACTAAGCCTTTATGGGAGAAGACTGATGAATACATTGAGAAGAAAGAAAAAGTAAAGATGATGAAGCAGAAAATGTATGAGGCTGATATTGTACAATATCTTTTGAAATCCATATAAGTAGCTTCTGAAAATATTTCAGTGCTGGAAACCTTCCTAGTCGAGCCATTACCTGAGACTCAGGAAAAGAATTTCTTCACTCCAGAAAAATATAAAGAGGAATAAGTTGTTGAAGAAGTGGAAGAGGTGGAAGTATAAGAAGAAGAAGTAATATTAGCAGAAGAAGAAAGTGGTGATATAGATGATCTAATTAAGAAAGTTGAAGAATATCAAGATAAGGCAAACCCATTAGAGAAATTATCACTCCAAACATCTGAGGCTGAGTCCTCGAAGCTTGTCACACCTGGAAAAGAAGAAAAGAAAGATGTAATGAAATATGAAGACAAGGAAGAAGAAGAATTAAATGATTTATCTGAGGAAGAAATTTATGAAAATCACTTTATTGAGGAAGGAGCAGAAATATAAAAAATTTAGGAAGATAGAGTTATTCAATTATCTAATAGCGATCATAAATCTCCAGATGAGCAATTCACACCGAAGGTTGATAAGGGTAAGCAACTGATGGTTGATACTCAAAGAAAATATATAGTGAAGAGGAAGGAAGTTGAAGTAACTTCAAAAGGGAAGCTTTTTGAGCTTAAAAACCCACTCTCACCAAGTAATGTATCATATTTGGAGTCATCTTTACTTGGTCATGATTTTGGGGAGAAATCTTTGAATAAGATAGTCGGTTCTATTCCAACTTTTACAAGCACAGATTATAGATGTGAAATGCTCCAATACACTCTTAATCAGAAATCATATTCGGTGTCCATGGTGATGGAAAAGTGTGTCAAGATCGAATCAGATTTCAAAACTTTTCTTATAGGCTATGAAGCTCACAGTAATTCATGAAAGAAGATAGCTAGCTGGTCAAAGAGATCAATTCAAGAAATGAGTGAGCTTGATGAATTTCAAGATGGAGTAAAGGAATATTTTGATATTGAAGATAGAAGGATCAAATATCTTACAACTAGGTTTGAAGAAAAGATGACCCTAGAGAAAAATATTCAGAATCAATAGGTGAAGGATCTGAATGGGAAGCTTAACTCTGTTTCTCAAAGCTGGAAGCGGGAAATAGATCTTCAAATTGAGATTGAAGAGAATATTGTAAAGAAGGATGAAGTTCTTAAGGCTCAGTCTGAGTCTCTGAAGGCTCAAGATGACAGGATTAAATCCTTAGAAAATAATGCTGAGCAGGATCACAAAGATTTAAAGACGTGAAAAACCTTTCTGAAAAAGTTTATACCCAAGGAAAAAAGGAGACAAATATACCTAATCCGATCTTTTGTTGTAATGTCTTTCCTTGTAGAAATTTTTTTCCAGCATTAATGGAATTATGGTTTCTTTTCTTTTGTGTTATTTTGTACTAATATTTCAGGTACCATATTGTTTTCCATTCCCTCAAATTCTTTTTGAAAATCAAAAATGGGGATAAGGAAAATGAATTCTAAAGAATATAAGGAAAATGATTTATATTTATAAAAGATGTATCCCTAAGTATGGGAGAGTTTATCTAAGGGGGATTTCTCATTAAAAATATTTCCATATTCATAATAAAAATCCCATTCTAGAAATCTAGAATATGATCCTTAGAGTTCCAAATCCTAAGGGGGAGTTAGTCATATTCACCATTTCCATGAACAAAGGGAGTTAAGCTTTATTTCAAAGTCTAGAAAATCATTTTCTAAGTCCTTATAATCTTTTTCGATGGATTTTTGTGCTTTCAAAAAGGGGAGATTGTTGACTCAATAAGGTTTTCCTTATGAATTTTCATTCTTTATTGTTTTGAAAATCACAAACACATTATCTTAAAGCAAATATGATTTTACCCTATATTTTACTTCTATAAGGAAACATTCCTTATCAAAGGAAAGGTACCCTTACCTAGACTTCATTACTCATATCATAATTTTTCTTAATGATAAAAATCAGATTCATATCTAAAAACATGAAATCGTATAATACTTAGACATGAAGAATTCTGTTTTAGGAACTGAATTTCTCTTATAAACTTTTATGAAGTTCTACTCCGAATTCCCTGTTACGAACTTTTATGAAGTACAACTCTGAATTCTGATTACGAACTTGTATAAAGATCTAAATACGTATTCTTATGATGAATTCTGATTATGGATTCTTATTATGAATTCTGATGATGAATTCTGATTACGAATTCTCATTACGAATTCTGATAATGAATTCTGATTACAAATACTCATTATGAATTCTGAAGATGAATTCTGATTACAAATTCTCATTATGAATTCTGATGATGAATTCTAATTACGAAATCTCATTACAAATTCTGATGATTAATTCTGATTACAAATTCTCATTACGAATTTTGATGATGAATTCAGATTACGAATCCTCATTATAAATTCTGATGATGAATTTTGATTACGAATTATTATTACAAATTCTGATGAAGAATTCTGATTACGAATTTTCATTACGAATTCCATAGAAAAACAGAATCTTAATATCCTGGTATTATAGACTCTGTATTCATTTACTTAAATTCTAAACATTCATATTTTCTTACATTCTGAATATTAGTTTTTGGTTATGCTTTCACTTATTCTATTATAAAATGATGTCGTTACATCATTTATCAACTGACTGTTTTTTGAGTGACACATGTACTGGTCCCTCCGAAATTCAAGGAAAAATATGATCATTGGTGGAGAGAGCCGACAGTTTGAGTTGTGCTTATAAACAGGATCTCATTTGAAAGTGCTCAAAACAATTGACAACATCTTTGACATTTGTGCTTACATGTTATTGAAGTTATTTCTAGAGAGATAGGCTCTTAAAACACTCATGCTTCATGCAAAAAGTTTGAATGACTTGTTCAAACTTTTATTTGTGTAGATTAGCTTCGTGTGACTCTGATTGTTGCTGTGTATAATTGAGGGCTTCCAGGGATATGAAGACAGAGGTGTCGACTACCATATAGTTGAGGGCTTGCGGGGATAGCAAGATAGACTCCGATCTTCGTATCGAGGTCTTACCATGGTATGGGTATGATAGGCTTTCTTGAAAGTATAAATCAAGGGACCTTTATCCAAGGTTTTTGGATACCCTTGTCTTTGGGTTAAAATACTTACTACTTGTTACTAGTTTTGTTTCACATTTTCGGCTGCATTTTTTATTAGTAAGGAAAGTATAACATTCTTATACTTCATTATACCTGTACTCTATTTTTGTTAGATTCTATACGATTTAAGGTATAATCTCTTTTTTTGTAAACTTTTATTAAGTTTCATTTCCGAATTCACTTTTCCGGAATCATGCATGTTTTTTGAACTTAGAGGTGATGTGAATATTGGTTATACATAATTTCCTTAGAGATTTTTTTAAAGAATACATTTCACCCCCCCTCTTGTATTTGAGCATCTCATTACATATTCGATCTTATATTTGGTATTATAGAGTATATCATACTCAAATACCATCTAACAATTTCAAGGTAGGTGCAAACATGTCAAGGGATTTTTGAAATATATATCAACTACTTGTTTATTTAATTTGGGTTTAAACTTTTAATAGCATGATTCTTAGATTAATTCTTATTATTGTCATATTTTTGATGCATTTGGTTTGTATGAACATTTTTCTAACCAATCGGTGTTAGTTTTTGAGTGTTCGAGTTATGTTGTTTCAATTAGAAACCACATGAATATTTTTTATTCCCATAATATTGAGGTTTCCCTATTTTGTGGAATATCTTATAACATTAATAAGGTATGGACATTTTCTATATGATTGATATGTCAAGTATTGGTTTTCATGGCATTGATATAATGTCTTAGAGAGTAATCGAGATTATTATTAATATCAACAAAATATTTACTCTAAAAAATTAACATATTATAACTATGAACATGACATGTATTGTAGTAAACATTAAATGATATCCCCATTCTATTTCATTTAAAAACTCACATCCATTTGATAAATATTAAACACTTCATTTATATTTATTTTCTTAAAAAAAATATAAATTCATCCCAAATTTTTAATTCATTTTATTAGAAATTCACATTATAAATCCATCTATGTTCCTTAAGGGATGAATTAGGGACAACCATGTACTATAAAATCATATTAAAAAAGTAAACAATTTGAAGGGTCATGAAAACGTGGTTAAGAACATTTTTCTTCTTCTAATATAACCCATAAATCACTCAATGATCTCTTCTTAGTATATAAGGGAAATGAAACATAATAAAAGGATGAGATCATATTCTCAATAACGGAAAGCATACAAGAGAATCTACCAAATAGTAAATAAAGCACGAATAATATTGTATATGTAAAATAAAAATTAAATATTCCTTATAACTAATACCATAAAGGATAATATATCCATGGAAGAATTAAAAACAAAAACAATAAAATGTATAGAAATGATTGATTTCATAATGATAGAATGCATAATGTTGGACATCATTATCTTATCATCAAGGAAATTGTCAAGATATCATACATAAGTAGGTATGTTATATGATAAATACCAAACTAGTTTGTCTAATGAGACCTACCAATACATTGAGTGGATATAATGGCCCCTCCAACCACTTATTAAGTATAATTAATTCATCACATAAAATAAATGAATGGGAATTCAAAACATAATCAACATAATAATTCACATTAAAAATTTTGTATATTAATTGTCAATATTTTCCTTAGTAAACAAATAGAACAACATGATCATAGGCCATCAAGAATATATGGTGAATGGTATCATTATAGTATATCCAAAGTAAATCATAAGATTCATCAAATGATGTTGACATAGATGAAAGTAATTTTATATGAACATTCAAACATTTCAAAGAAAAGGAGATAAAATATCAGTTTCTTTTAATAAAATTTATTATAAAATTCCCTCCATATTCTGAAAATGAATTCTTTGAAATAAACATGGAAACATGTAATGGAATATTCAAAAAATAATAATAGTTATGATGGTGGGATAATATGTTCATGTAGTGAATGTTTAAAAAAATATTTCTTTCACGCTTATGGTTAAAATACAAAAGTACATCGGTTGGAAAATGATAAGAATATTCATTTGAAAACATTTAAAGTAAAGTCCAATATTATTAGAAATGAATTTAAATAATCATATTATTATAGAAAATAACATTCTCATAAACATTTTATGAAACATGAACATGGATGAAAATGTTCATCCATCAATTAGGAAATAAGGTTGACTTTTCTTAAAAACATCTCTCGATCATATTAACTACCAAAGAGTGACAACTGAACGGAAGAAATTTAAACTAAAAATAGAACTATAGGATAAGAATATATATGCATTTTAAAATATTAAAAGACTATAATTTCATTTATTTACTATTTAAACACAAATAATCTGGAATAAAAATGAGATTAAAGAATAAACTCTAACATCGGAGTTCTACATGGTAAGATGCATTATATACTCATTAACAATGAATTAAAATTTAATAAATAATTTATTGTGAACATGTATTTATATATTTTATTTTTAAGTTCCTTTTATAATCATTTTCCATCCATTCTGTGAATTGTTTTTATTTATGTTTACCATATGAGGTTTTTCACTCAGTTTCTTTAGAAAAACATCAGTAGACTGGCCCTGGTTAAAAGAGTTATGAAATTATTCCATAATCTCAAAAATGTTAATAATTTTGTGAATATAATTTTTTTAATTATATAAAAGCTTATAATCATCCATTAATTGTATTAATAGAAAAAAATTGTATATCTTCATGGAGGTGGTAGACCACATGTACACATGAATGACATTTTTATTCTCCAAAATATGTAAGGGTAAATGTTTATTGAAAATAATATATTTGTTGAATAATAATTATTTATAAATATAATATGTGTCCATTATTTCCATAATTATATCCATCCATGTAATCTGGTGATGAGAAAGAAATTATACTATTATATGGAGTCCATAGGTAATGCGTATGCACAAGTGATGTTTTCATTTTCCATAGGATAAAAAGGACAGAGAAAAAGGGTTGTTCCATAAACATAATAACATTTAATAATATGTAATGTAGTTATGTTATCATATCAAAATTGTTTTATATTATTTGAGTGAGGTGTAAGAATAAATAAATGTGAAATCACTTGGTAAACAGGTATACCTCTTCTTTAGAAAAATTCCATTGGCCTAGAGAATAATCCTTTTGGGATTTTCCTTTTGAAATAAAAATAAATATAGGAAATAAGTAGGTATGTTCATTTGGTATTTTGAATGATTTGTTTCAATATAAATGGCTTATTATTTGTAAATAACATTGGATATGAGGTTCCCTTTTAAAACCTATGCGAGGGACACAATTGTAATTATTCTTAACTGTAAAGTTTCTTAAACATGTATAATTGGAAATTAAAAAATTAAATTTTATATATAATGTGATAAGTTTAAAAATACCCTCATCTAATAACGTTAAGAAGATATTTTATGATCTTTCAAAAAAAGTTAACTATATTTAACCTGTTTTACCCTTTTACCAAGGGGATAATATTTTTAACATGGTTACTATTCATAATGAACAAAATTGATATTAAATTAATTAATAAATTTTAAAATATTAATTAAAAATATGTGACCCATTTTAAAAAATTCCATCTTTACAAGTAGCATAAATTAATTTTAATATCAGTTCATAAAAAATAATAAAAACATTTATTTCATAAAAATGAGTCTATAAGAATCAAAATAATATTATTCCAAAACCAAATATAATATGGATTCCTATTTAATAATTATTTTATTTTTAATTAATGGGGTTTTATATTAATTTATAACTAAATCAAAAAAACCATGGGAGAGAAAATAAATGACTTTTTTACAAAATAAATGGCATTTTGACTATTCACCAAAAAAATCAACTATTTCTAGAAAATCCAAATATTTCACACTAAGATAAATTTGACCTTATAAACTAAAAAATTGAATACATTAAATAAAATTAAAATTATAAAATTTGTAAATATTAATTTTAAATATGACCATGATTTATTTGTATTATAATGATAAAATAAAATGATATGAAATAGATAATAGTGTTTGGGTGTAATGTTTTTATGTTATAGGATTATATCAGGTTTTAAATTCTCCCCCATTTAAATAATTTTATCTTAATTTTTTTATAAATGTTATATCTTCAATAAATGTGGGTAATCCTTCCTCATATCTTCTTCAGGATTCCATGTTTCCTCTTCTAGTTTGTGATTTATCCAAAAAAACATCACCTTCCAATTTATCTGATTCCACAACACATTTTATCTAGTGTTAAGAATCCATATTGGATCTTAACAGTATGATAAATCTAGTTCTAATTCATAATCCTCATAGTTGATCATATGCATTAGGTTTGGTATGTACTTTCTCAATAATGTGATATGGAACATGTCATGAACTTCTGTGAGGATAGGGTTCATTTCTAAATAGCATGTCATTGCTCCAATTATTTCCAAAATTTCAAAAGGACTGATGTACTTGGGAATTATTTTCCATATTTTATTGAACTATGTAACACCCTTCCATACAGATACCGTAATGAAAACATGATCTCCTAGTTAAAATCCTAAACCCTTCTTTCGATTATCAGTATGGATTTTTTACTACTACGTGATATTGTAATATTGGTTTTAATAGTATTAACATTAAACATTATCTACTCCATGATATCTCGTCCTAAATGTTTCCTTTCACCTAATTTATCCCAACATGTTACAGTAGGATACATGATTCCATAAAATTATTCATTTGGTGCCACATAAATTCATAAATTTAAGCTGTTATTATTTTAAAATTACACCAAAAGTAAATAATGGTCCCATATACCTTGAAATTCAAGCGATCAAAATTGCAATATGTATTCTACTTTATGAATAGTCCTTTAAAACTTTAAATTTGATTCAATTTGATATGATGTGCTCAAAAAATTCTTAATGTTGAGAACCTTCAAAAGACTCTTCCATAATTCTGATGCAAACCATGGATCATATAGTGACATAGGCCTAAAATACATCGATATTAAATCATTTTTATTAATTTTTAGAATATTAAAAAATTAAATTCCCATGGACCATAATATTTTAAATTCATCGCAAATGTTGAAAAAAATCTTCTAACCTGGTGAAAGATCATTCATTCCTCTAGTAAAGTTCTTCACATCTAGTACTTCTACCTAGAAATTCTTTCCTAACCTGGGGAAAAGAAACCTAATAAATGGGTGTGATTTAATTATTAGTAAGGGTAAATAAGATAAATGTGTAATAATAATATGAATATATGTATATGATAATGTGAGAATGACATTTGAATATCATTCCATGCATATCAAAGATAATAGTCAAGAGACATGGAATAAAAATTGGAAATTCATAAGATATGAATCATAAGGAAATAGAGGCCATAATCCCTTGAAGGTTAGCATATGAATAAGAATATAATTATGGGATACACAACGAATTATAACATTTTTAACATATATAAGTAGAAATAGGTTCACACATTAAGTGAGGGACATGAAATCAGTCCATCTCATAGACTTACGAACATGCAACCGAGGTCCTTGCACAATGTTATTAACATGTAATCAGGTTTACAGATGACATTGAAAACATGTAATTAGGTTCAAGGATAAACTATTGTACATGAAATCATGCCCAGGAATAACATTTTGAACATGTAATCGGGTTCGTTCATAAAATTATTAACACATAACAAGGTTCACACATAACACTGTTAACATGTAATTAGGTCCGCGCTTAAATATGTAGACATGACACCATGTCAATTCATAACATTTTGAACATATAATCAGGATCAAATAGAACATTTATACTCCTGATTCATCAATATTAACCCACTCTATTGGAGGGATATATAGATCCAATCTGTCACCTAATGAAATCATACATGCATGTTCCACAAAAATATCATCTTATCAAGACCTATGAATAAATATGGGTTCTATAAACATAAAATAATAACCCATGAAATGAAATATTCATCACTAATATTTCATAACATTATAACCTATGGAAAATATATAGTTCTCTCAATCATTTCATCAAATCATGACACTTTAAAATAAGAGGGTATCAAAAGTATTTAATATGTGAAAGAGAAATGGGTTTCATATCCACCATGCCTTCTAAAAATAAACCTAAAATAAAATGAATATTAATGGAATAATTCAATAAATTCCCCAGAATGTCACAAGTAATGAAAATAGATTTTATCTTAGATGGGATATAAATTTTAAATATCATTTAAAAACATTTCTTCAGGAAAACATCCTTTCTACTTTGAATACAATTTTTAATACATAGAACCTTTTGAAAACATTTTTTTAATATTATAAATCATATACTAAAAGATTTGAAAACAATAAAACATTTCTAAAATCATTTCCCTTAAAGATTATTTCTAAGGATTATTTGAAAAAAAAATTGAAAACATTTTTGAAAACATTGTTTTTGAAATAAAACAAGTTTCGAAGCAAAGAAAGAAATACAATCATATTTTTTAAAAAAAAAATCATTATATTAAGTACCAAAGAGTTAAAAATTTTACTAATACATGGATATATCTTTAATAAATATATGATAAGAAAAATCATTAGATTCTTGAGATATGATTCATAATATTTCATTAAATAATCATAATCATTAACAATATCGAAAAGTTATTAGGTTGTTTCAATGAACTCTTATCACTTGGTAATTTGGGATTATACTATCCGTGTAAGGAAATAAAATTAATTGAAGTTTAAAATATCATGAAAATAATTAGAATCATGATATTAAATTTAAAATAGTATTATATAAACCTTGAAGAATAATTTATGTGCATAACTAAACATGAGTCGCAAGGAAGGAATGTTGTGACAAAACAATTTTACCTACTTAGTAACTTTTAAAACTTAAACCCCATAAAATAAATATAATATAATTGAAATGTAAATACCAATAAATTTAATTATAGGAATCATTGAGTACATCCATGGGTAGTATACACACCACATATAAGGAATGGGTGGTGAATAAAGAATGTATCTCATGAAAATAAAAGGTGAGATAAAATTACCTTACCTTGTGTCTTGACTCCCATATTACTCATTCGAACAACCTATATAAAAAATTAATATAATTTTTTTAAAGAAATTTATTTTTATATCAAATAGAATATATGGTTTCATTATGACTTTATATTACCCTCTTATTAAAAATTCTATGTTAAGGTCTTGCATTGGGTAATATATGCTTTGTTCTTCACATGTGTGTTAATTTTTTTTACCTTTTGTTCATTATACTTATATCATGATTTCAAGAATATAAAACATGATATAAATATCGTTAATATTCAGTATATTTGTTTTATAATAATCTAGATAAGTATGAAATTGATTACACCATCCATATTGACGATAGGTCGTACGTACGAATAAACGTTGTATCAATTTTTATAGTCATATTGAAAGAAAGAGGGGAAATTTCATATATTTATATAAATAATGTTTATAGTTGAATTATTATATCATATATATTATATATTTTTAATAAACCCACCTTTAATACATTCCATGTAGTGTGTGAATGAATCCCATCAATTTGAGGGGGGATAGTCAACACTCCCTCAAAAAAAATTATCATATTTAACAAAAATGGAAAGTATAAAGATATGTGTTTTAAAATAAATATAGAAGATTAAATTCATAATAAATTTAATATATATAATATATAAATATGTTTTCCATCATAATCTTTACCATGAGAGGTGGAAAATGAATAATGAACAATCACCATTTCGTGTGGCAGTAGATCGTCGTACACCTGAACAGTATATTAATTATCCATTAGATGGAAGTGTCTGTAAGTGTTCGTAGAACCCATAGAATAAAAATTAATTTTTTATTTAGGATATTTTTTTTATAAAATCTGGGAATTGGAAGAGTTTATGGGTGGATAATGAAAAAAATAATGGAGCTTCTGAGAAGATGTTACCTCTTAATCAGGTAAATCCTTCCAGTTTCTGCTAAAAGGTTTACTTGGATTGCTTTATGCTCAAGTGGAGGATTATAGGAGGAATGTAGGGATTATTTTAACAGTGTTGGGTATATATTATCAAAAACTGTGTGGTTTTATTGGTGTGGAGTAGAGGGGTGTGAGGGGTGTTTTATAGGGAAGGGAAAGGATACACTTTTCATTTATGAAAACTAGTTATTTCTACCCATGATTTTTACATATCAAAACTCATAAAAAAACATAAATAAATAATGGAATTATCATGGACTAAGAAGTCCTTAAAAAATAAGTATCTAGGCCATTTTGGTTCTTAAATTTATGTTTTTGTACTTTGTTAACCTAATTTTTCTCGTAATCATTGTAATTAATTTTAATCACTTTCACTAATATTTTTGGTAAAAACAAAATTGGAACTTATTATATACTATAAAATATTTATATTTTAAATATTAAATCCATTTTTTCAAATTAAAATCATATAATTAATATAATGTAATTTAAAAATAATCACATCGATGAGACAACACTCATGGTTGTTGAAGTAAAAATGTCCAATAGTGTGCTATGTTTTTATAACCAATTTCAAATTAAAGTTAATTAAAATGACCTAAAAAGAATTACTTTATAAAATTATTTCCTAATTAATCTGTACAAAAAATTTAAAATATAATTTAACCTTATAAATTAATTTCATGAAAAAGCATCTTTAAATTAAAATTCTATATTTTTAACTATTAATTTAAAAAATTTAACCTTATAGAAAAATACCATAATATTATACTAACCTATTTTTTCTCTATTTAAAATATTATCTTTTTTACAAATTAAATCTAAAAATGATACAGAAATTGGATTTAAAATGGGTTCTCTATTAAAGGTGGTAAAACTATCTTTATAAAAATATATGTTTTTAAGAAAGAAATTATGTTTGTTCGAATCTTATATCTATCAAATAAATCATATTACTCTAAAAAAATTTCTTAATATATAATATATAAATTTAATTAATATCATTCATTATAAGTAAATAATTTAACTTGTTACTATAAATCATCTATTTCACATAATAATATAGCTTTATAAAATAAGTCTCTTTATATTCATTTGGTTTCTATATTTTTTTCTAATTAGTAGGTAACAAATGAATTAAATTATATATATTCATAAGTTATTTAAACATATATTATTCAATTTAATATTCTTTAATAATGATTTTTTGATAACTCTCAGTCTTGTGTGTTACGTAAGCCATCGTGGAAAGTAAATATTGTGTATAACATAAGCTAACCTCAATGTTCATTATAATTAAAGATAAAATTTATGATGTGTGTAGTGAATGATTAACATGATGTTTCACATAAGGAAATCCATATATAGTTATATAATTTAAAATACACTACATTCACTGTGGAATGAACTGAAAAATATCATAGAGGTTAAATTAATTTGCAGAAATATATATAATAAAATTTTAGTGTATAAATTCTACCCCCATTAAAATGAATTTCACCCTAGAAATTAATTTGGGTTATCCTAGGTTTAAAAAATGAAATTTCCATTCATAGAAACCCACATCATAAAAATTAATACTAAAAAATACCTTAAAATGGAATGGTGTAACCATAATGGTTACCCAAAGTAACTCATAATGATATTACCACAAAGGAGAACATTGGTGGGAAGTCAAAACATGGACATGGAAGATAAATATCACCATAAGGTTCTTGTGGATAGAGATATAGTACAACATCAGAATAAAGTTAACAATCACAAGGCTATAAATCTATGATGGCCTAAGGGACCTTATGATTCCTTAAAAATGATGGTACTAGGACAAAATTTTTGGTTTCAAGGTCGTTTTTCCAACTATTAAAGAATATTCATGAAAAAATATAATTGCCTGATTTTAGGACAATATCACACTTTTTTGTTTTCTGATCCAGTTGACCACTTTCAATAAATAGTAAGTTAACTTTTAATTCCTTAATTACTAATAGATCATGAGATCCATGATATGCCATCCAATTTTTAATAAGTTATCATTAACATAAATTACTTTGAAGAGGCTATCCAATATGAATAAATCCCTATATTGGGAGATAACTCTTTAATATCACTTAATCCATCTAACGTTTTTCTTAAACATTCCATAAATGGTTAACTTTATTACCCTTCCAAAATATGTAAATTCAAATCCTTATAATGAAATCCATTTAAGAAGTTTAAAATTGACCCCACATATGATACAATTTACCAGTTGTAGTCAAATACTGAATATGTGAATACCCTTATCGTATATTCCCTTGAAACATAGAAATAACCTTAATTAACATAAATCCATTTGGAATAACTTCTTGATTTCTTATTCCAATGATTAGTTTATATATTATTTAAATAAAAAATGTTTTATACTTTATCCTTGACGACATAGAACGCTTTTTCAATAATCAGTTTAATGGTAGTCCAAACCATCCAATTTTCTTATTCATGTCCATCATATCTTTATCCATACATCATTATCTAAAAAACATGCATTAATTAAGTGTTACCCTCTCCTAATAAAAATATAAAATTTCCAAGAAATCACATTTCATTGTCTTTAAACATATTTAACATGTCCTTTTCAATTATAAATGAAACTTTATTCTAAAATTAAGTATATATTTCATGATTCATATAACATAATATTTGAATTCCAAAACATAAAGACACAATTAATAAATTATCATTCTTAATCAATTACCCATGATTCATCAACATATTCCTTAATACCTCTTTCCTATAATATGAAATAAGAATCATTATTAAACTTCCTCAACCTCAACCCAATAATGCTTCTTATTTTTAATGTATGAAATACTAGAAGAACATCACATACATTTGACATGTAATTTATAGTCTCATTATCTTTATAATTATAACCAATATTTGTACCACCTTTCTGATTCCCTATATGATATTTCCACTTGGGAAATATATTCACATAATTCCCATACATCCCACATCTAAAACAATATATATTAACCATGTTTCTTCTAGTTCTCTCAATTTACTAAAACTAGAAACTGAAGTGTGATAAAAATTTATCATACTGGTATACCATATAATCCTAAAAAATTACTTATTGGGGTTCCTAAATCATGAATCATACTTCTTTAATCTATGACACCTTAGTTTTGTCCTAGGTTATTCATAGTAATCATATATTTATGTAATTCATGATGGTATGTAAAGAGTTATTTAATTCCCAAATCATATCCCTAGAGAGTGTCAAACTATGTGTGTGGCACGTCCCATTTTCGTGTACCATATTACCTAGAGTTAGGCTCAAGAAATATTTTCAGAGTTGTTACCCCTAGAAAAATCTATACCAGATCCAGATCCACTCGTAGTATTTGTAAGTGGATGTATTTACAGGAGACCACTCAATCTATATTTTTTCTAAAATTCCAGGACATTTTCCTAAATGTTTACTCATCCAAATACTTATCCTGAGAGACATCCCCATATATATCCTTAAAAATATACCTAGGTATCTCACTAAAGTTTTCTCATCCTAGTTTCCAAAGGATGACTAATCCTCCCTTCGGTACTTACTATAGTGACCCAGGCTTAACATACATGGATATTACATAATTTTTTATGAATATTCATCATATTGTATAATTACATGCCTGAGGACCACAACAGTTAATTGTCCTTGGAAACATGGAAAAAAATATTGTAACTTGGTGAAAGTTCGTAAATGTCACTAGTAAAGATCTTCACCTCTAGTACATCTACCTGAAACTATCCTTCCTAACCTTGGGAAAGGAAACATAAGCAATGGGTGAGAATGAATGCTTAATAAGGTTAAATTATGTAAATTCATTATCATGACATGAACATAAGGGTATGAGAACATGATCATACCATTTGAAGATCATACCATGTAGATAAAATATCATAATCATGATTTAAGGCTTAAATATTGGTAGTTCATAAGACATGAATCCTAAATAAATAAAGATTATAATCCATGGAAGCATAACATATGAATAATACATGGAATTGTGGAATACACATCGACTTATAACACCGTGAACATATATAAGTGAAATTAGGTTCACACATTATTTTAAGTACATTAAATCAGGACCTCTCGTATACTTATGGACATGTAACTAGGTCCACATAAAATGTTGTGAACATGAAATCAGGTTCATGCATAAAATTGTGAACTTTTGATTATGTTTATGTATAAATTGATGGACATGAAACTATGTTCATGAATAACATTGTGAATGTGTAATATTGTTTATGCACAAAATTATTAATATATTAAAAGGTTCACTCATGATATTGTAAATATATAATCAGGTTCATGCATAAACTTAAAAAACAAGAAACTAGTTCCATGCATAATATTGTGAACATGTAATAAGGTTCATGTATAAAAGTTATACACAAGAGTAATCAATCATTACTCAATTAATTGGAGAGAGATATAATTCCCACCTATCACATAATGAAATCATACATGCATGTTCCACAAAATATTCATCATATCAAGACCCAAGAAAAGTGATGGCATCTATAAACATCAAATTATAACCCATGAAAAGAGATCATCATCATTAAAATTTCATCACATCATAACCTATAGAAATAATATAAGTATCATAATCATTTCATAAAATAATAACCTGTGAAAAATAGGGTTTCACAGTCATATAACCCATGATAGATAAATGGGATTCATAAACACGATACAACAAAAAATTAACCATTAACAGAAATAGTACAAAGGGAAAGATTCAATAATTATACCGTAAATTCATGTGTAATAGATACAGATGTTATCATAGATGGGATATAAATTTTAAGTATCTCATAAAAACATTTAATGACGAAATTATCCTTTCTTCTTTGAAAAAACTCATTTTAAAAGTTAAAACCATTTGAAATCCTTTTTCACTAAAAATAGTTTTGAAAAAATATAAAGGGGGATTTGAAAACAATAAACAAAATTAAAATAATTTTTACTAATGTTTTATCTTCAATGATTATTTGAAACCAATCTTGAAAAAAACATTTTTGAAAACATGTTTTTTTAGATAAAACATATTTCTCATTGAAGAGCGAAATAAAATCATAATTTTTTTAAAAAATCATAATTATATTAATTACCAATTATTTGAAAAATGGTTATAATACATGAATATATATTGAATAAAAATTTTATAATGAAACTCATGACTATTCATGAGAGAAGTATTATAATATTTCATCAAAAAAGAATAATCATCAACAATCAAGGAATGTGATGAGATTGTTTCAATAAACTCTTATTACTTGGTAAATTGGGATCATAATCTCCAGGTAAGAAAATTAAATTACATGATGTTTATAATATCATGAATAGAAGTATATTCATGATATTACTTGTAAAATATAACTATATAACCCTTGAAAAATAATTTATGTGCATAACCAAACATGAGTCTTGAAGAAGGAAATTTGTGATAAAACTATTTTTCCGATTTGATAACTTTTGAAAGTTAAACCCCATGAAATAAATATCATAGAATGTATATTTAAATACCCATAAATTTATTTATAATAATAATTGAATATTTCAATGGGTTGTATACACATGACACAAATGTAATTGGTGGTGAATAAATCATGTATCTTGCGGAAATAAAAAGTGAGACGGAATCCCCGTACATTGTGTTTGACTCACGTCATACTCGTTAAAAAACATAAATAATAAATATAAATTTATTATTAATTTTTTAAATAACAATATTATTATATCTAATACCATATAGGGTTTCATTATTATCGTATTTTACCCTCTATTTGACAGTCTTATGTTAAGGTTTCACTACGGATAATATCTGTTTTGTTCTTCACATGTGTCTAAATTTGTTTTATCTTTGTTCCTTAAACTATTATCATGGTGTCCAGAATTTAAAACATGAAATAAATATAATTTATATGGTTATATGGTTATTATAATAATCTAGATATTTTTTAAATGGAATACACAATTCATGGAGACGGTAGGTCATACGTACGCATTAACGTTGTTTCCCATTTTATTGTCATATTGAATGAAATATAGTAAAGGATGCATATTTATATTTATATATTTATATATATATTTATGTATATATATTTATATAATTATTAAATATTAATTAATTATATCATATATATCATTTAATTTTACTAAACTCAACCTCAATACATTCCATGTACTTTGTGAATGAATGACATTGCTTTGAGGGGAGATAGTCTACACTTCCCCAAACAAAATAATTATATTTACACAAAATGGAAAGTATAAAGATATGTGTTGTAAAATAATTACAGAAGATTAAATAAATAATAAATATAATATATAATGTATATAAACATATTTTCTATCATAATTTATATCATTCTAGGCAGTAAAGGAAAAAAATAAACAATCATCGTTTCGTGAGGTGGTAGTTCATCGTACACGTAAAGAACGTTTTTGATTCCCATTATATGAAACCTTGTGTAGGATTCAATAAAACTCATATAATACAGAAATCATACTATATATATGATAATTTTTTATACAATTATGGAATAAAAAGTGTTTAGGGGGTGGAGAATGGAAATAAAAGAAGTGTGCTTGAAAGAAGACATTACCTTTTAATCGGGTTGCTCCTTTTGGTTTGTGTCAAATGGATTTCCAGGATTTATTTCTACCCATTAGTAGGATTCTAAGACATATTTAAGGATTTTTTGAATTTTATTGGGGTGATATTTTCCAAACATATGTGGCTTGACAAGTGTGAAGAAGAGGGAGAGGTGGTGGCCTTTTATATGGAAGGAAAAGGACACTGTTTCCATTTTCGAAAACAAGATAGGTGTTCCAAAGTTTTTAACTATATAAGTCATACCAAACAAAAAACACTCATTAATGGAAGATAAATGGCCTAATAATTTCAATGAAATGGGTGTTTTAAAATTTTCATGGTCATTTTGGGTCATAAATTTATATTTTAGTACTTTGTTAACCTAATTTTTCTCCTAATCATTGTAATTAAGTTTTATCACAATCAATAATATATTTGGTAAGAAAAAAAAATTTCCTTATTAGTCATTAAAAATTATTTTGACTCCTAATATTTCACCCATTTTTACAAATTCTAATTAATGAAGTGTCGTAAATTAATTTAAAAATAATCCAGTTGGTAGGATGACACTGTGGGTTTTTAATGTAAAAATGTCCAAATAATTGGTTTTTTTCATACCCAATTTCCAATGGAAATTGATTAAAATGACAAAAATTAGATTATATTATAAAATTATTAATCAATTAAACTTTAAAACCAATTTCAAATATAATTTAACCTTATCGATAAATTATATGAAACGATAGTTTTGAATTATAATTCAATATATTTAACTATAAGTTTTAAAATTATAACTTTATGAAACATACCAAAATATTATCCTAACCAATTTTTTTCTATTTAAAATAAGAAGTTTCTTTTGACATATTATATCTATAAAATTTTGAAAAATTTGATTTAAAATTGGTTATCCACTAAATGGAAGAAAAATTACCTTTATAAAAATAAAGGATTTTAAAAATAAAATTGGGTATGTTTTTATATTATATCTTTCAAATATTTAGGATGATTATAAAAATATTTTCTTCAATATATAAAATATACATTTAATTTATATCCTTCACTATTATTAAATAATTTAACTTATTATTATAAATCATCTTTTCTAATAAAAATGGACTTTTATAAAATCAATCCATTTTTTCATTTGGTTTCTATATTATTTTCTAATTAGTAGGTAACCAAAGAATTAAACTATATATATTCATATGTTATTTAAACCTATAATATTAATTTTAATAATATTTTAATATTGAATTATTTTTAGTAACACTCAGTCATGCATTTTACGTAAGCCATCAGGGAAAGTCAGTCTTGTGTATAACATAAGCTAACCTCATAATTCTATGTAGAGAAATATATTATTTATGTTGCATACAGTGCATGATTAAATCTATATTGCATATAAAGTAAACACGTCATAGTTATTTAATATAAAATAGGATATTTTATTTTATGCTTGAATTGAAAAATATCAATGATATTAAATTAATTTGAAAAAATATTTATTTCACATAATCTCAGGGTGTTACAGATCATATTTAGATACAATTTAAATAGGATCATCTCGATGTATCAAAAAATAATTATATAGTCATGTTATTTGATCAAGAGGAATATATTCCTATATAGTGACAAAATATATATAATTGGTAAGGTGATCAATAATAACCCTTATGAAATCATTCTTTCTAGGAGTCTTTGGAAATCCTGTGAAAAGGTCTTTAGTAATATCATCATTTTTCCACCCTGAAATAAGTAGAGGTTTCATGACACATTTAAGACTATTTCTCTCATTATTTATCTATTTACAGACTTCTAATCTTGATACATAGTCTACCCTTTCCTATTTGATATTATAACACAAAAAACTATTACTTTATATCCTAATTAATTTTGTTGTTATGAGGGTGTATAAAAATATTTGGGCTATGAGATACATCTAATAATTGTCTTCTCATCTCAACCATGGATGGAAAACATGGACTCTTTATAAATTTAAATATACCATTTTCATAAATTAAGAATACCATCATCCAATTATTCACGGCGTTTATTTTTTTTTGAAAATTATATACATCAAGATAGGAATGTTTTATTCCCCCAAAAAAGTATCATTTGAAAACCATTTGGGGAAGATGTGATGTTCCACTTCATTAATGATTACAATATCTGACATTACTAAATCCATGAATATAAGATCATTGTAAATCAATTTTTTTTCAAAACTCCATGATCTTTTCTACTTAATGAATTATCCACCTTATTTTCCTTCACATGGTTGTAGTGTATTGAAAAATTGTAATCCTTGAGTAGTTATAATCTTCACCTTCTCCTCATGTTGAGCACTTTCTGTGAGAATATGTTTTTTAACTTTTATCCATATATATTTCACATGTTTCAACATAAAATTATTGTCATCATATATTCAATGAAAATATTATGGCTCTTGACTCAATATCATGGGTTACATAATTTTTTCATGGATCTTTAACTTCCTTGATGCATATGAAACAAATCAATCATTCTGTATAAGAAAATATCCAATTATATTATTTTATGCATCATTATGTATCAAAAATTCATACCTTAATATTATTTCATTGACCAATATCCTATTTAATTCCTTAAAATATTTTTTATATTCTTATAACTTTATGAACTTAAACCCTTTACATGTCAACTTTGTAAATTGATTAGTTAAAATGCATTTTTTGAAAAAAAATAACTGATAATAGGATATGAAAATAAGGAAAATATAATGACCCATACTTTACATACATTGTTAGTATTTCGAAATTTAAGTACACTTATTACAACATATAACAAAACCATTAATGAACCGTATAGGTATAGTGTCTTTAGAAACAGGGAAACATAAACAACTGGTTCATAAATAATCTATGTTGTCCCCCATTTATTTCATCATATCTAGAGTCCCTTTTTGGCATATCCTACTTAATAACCTTCTTCCTAACCTGGGGAAAGAAAACATACAAAAGGGTGAGCTCAAATGGTCAGTAAGGGTAAACAAAAGAAATATCAATCATATCATATTCTTAAGAACATAACATTTTGGAAATCCTAACCTGCAAAAGAGATCATAATTTCATAACATGGGATAAATCATAGTAGTGAAATGTAATCACAATAATCATAAATTAAAACATGTAACTTTGTGGCATACACACATAATCATAGAGAATCATTTCTTAGTATTCAAGACTCATTACCAAGACTATCTTAGCGTCAAAGCCCATTTCTGAACCGACATCAATCCTCGTTTCAGTCCTGTTTCACTGAACCGGTTTAACCTACCGTTCCAGCCATGTCTATCTCATGAGATTTAAAACTTTACCCAATGAATTGTAGGGAGATATAGGTCCCACCCATCTCATAATGATACCATTCTTATGTGTGCCACAAAATCAAAAAAATCATACATCATTGCATAACCCATGTAATAAAAATGGGATTCTTAAACATCGTGACATCATAAAACAATTAATATAAGATAAAGGAATTCATAAAAAAAAATTTCATCACAACATAATCAAATCAAAGTAATAATAGGGATAGAAACAGAACCCTATATTATCTTAGATGGAAAATAATTTTGATAAAACACTTGAACTCCATTCTTGAGGAAAATATCATTTCTACTTCAAAAACATTTTTCCTTTCTTAAAATGTCATACAATTTTAAAATAAAATAAGTTTATTAAAAATAAACTTGAAAGAATGTAAAATAATCTTCTTGTAAATAATGTTTTAAAAATCCATTCATGCCGTATAAGTTAAAAAAACATTCTTCTCGTATTTTTTTCAGAAAATTCAAAAAGTATCTTGTATGAAAAATGACAAAAGATTCCATTCATATCATTTACTAAAAACTCACCGAAGGGTAAATTTGGATTTAAACAATTGTAGGTGGTTGGAAATAATATTAAATATTTAGGAAACATGGATTTGGATGATAATATACACCCTAGTAAATTCCAATGTATAAACAATCTCGGATAAAAATGAGATTGTGATATTTCCCTTACCTTAGGTCTGATATGCTTTGTACATATCCAAACCTCCTATATAATGATTTAAATAATGTCATTTACTTATTATAGAATCATATTCATTGTTATTATATCATATATAGTTCACTTATGACTTTATATTACCCGTTCTTTTGTAAATTCATGTTAAAGTAGTGTTTTGGGTAAAATCGTCTCATTTGTCGTTCGTGTTTTAACTTGTAATTATTCATATGATTACTTAGATCATTATTATTTACATATATAATTTAAAACATTATTTATATATAATATATATACATAATATACATATATATAATGGATCTATAAATAGAAAGAAATACACCGTTCATGGAGACGGTAGGTCGTACATATGCATGAAGACTGTTTTCATTTCCTTATTGAATTGAATGGAATTAAGTAGATGACATAAATATATATACATAAATCCAGTATAATTATAATGTCATATATTTCATGATAACTTATTATATATACTTTATAATCATTCTTGAATGGTTATCATTGAGAGTGAATCTCATCGTGTCGTGGAGACGGTATTCCGTACGTACGCACGAGCGATGATATCATTCCCATGATCGTCGAATTGTATTAAAGTGTATGTATAATATTACAGAATCAATATAACATTACAATAATCATATATATTCATTACATTCACCATTATACCCATCCAAGTAAGTTGGTGGTGGAAAATAGATTACACCACGTCGTGGAGACGGTATTTCGTACGTACGCACGCGCGGTGATTTCGTTTTCCGTAGGATTGATAGATGGTGAAATTTGATATGTTTCATACTTATAATAAAATATAATTATATTATTGATACTGATGTAATTACTTCATAATGATACAACTAAAGAATAAGAAGTGGAAGAAGAAATAAAGTTGAAAGAATCGGTGACGGACATTACCTCTTCTTTGAAGCGCTTCTTTGAGACCTCCTTTTGGGGCACTAAAATTTGTCTTTGAAGAAGACCAGGACCTCTAGTATGTTTATAGGGAAGTGTAGAGGATAAATTGGAAGGGTTTGTCCATGCTTGAAGGTTCAAAGTGGTGGGAGGAAGAGAGGGAGGAGGTTCCCTTTTATAAGGGAGGAGAAGGGCACCTTTGGAATAACTAAATATATTATTTTATTATAAAGTCATATTCGTTTTTTAAAAGCTACAAATTGAGTTATTTATAATATAAGGTGGGGATGGGTCGAAATAATCTAATCTAATAGAATTTATACAAGTTTAGGTTTCTATTTTAACCTTATCATTTAGATTTAACTTTAAGTTAGATAATTTAACTTTTATCGTGTCTTCTTGTTTTCTTACACTATAAGGTTAACAAACATACTATAACAAGAAAAAAGAACCCCAAGTTGTTTATTATTAATATATATAACCTTATCTAAGTCATTTGGCCAAACAATAGATTTTTAAAAATAAAATAACAATTAATAATATAATATTTTTTTAAAATACTATTTTATGTCAATTTTGACACTATTTGGTAATTGAATTTTGTGAAAATAATAACAGAATTATTAGTTCGAAAAAAGGTAACTATATCAATAATAAAATGTAATATTAACCCGTAAAATTAGTGGAATACATAAAAAGGCTCATATTCCATTTATTTGGGAATTTATAACATAAATTATGTAAATATTACATTAATAAGATAATTACTGCATCAATTTGTGTCATAAATAAATTATATTATTTAATGTCTAAAAATTATAAATAAAAGAAAATTATGTAGGAAATATTTTTATCTTTCTAATGAATATTTATAGTCGAATTTATCTTATGTGTACCCCCATATTAAAAATAATTTACTTATTAAACATTGATTTTAACTATTTTAACCCTTCTTTAAATAAATTAATATTAAACATCCTAATATAATCCAAGTGGGCCTAAATGGTCATATTTTATTCCTAAGGTTTGTTTTGGTCTAATTACTCTTATAAAATAGAATTAGGACATGTGTTAGGGTAATAATAATATCATTTTACCCTTAATATTTCTATTTACTTTTAACCGTGGTAAATAAAAGTAAAAAGTTACTATTCACAAAAAAATATTTCATCTCATTGAACCACATTTTAGTCCTTGATATTAACTGTGTCTCTCGGAGTTTCAAAATTCCACTCACAGAAGCGGTAAAATTATGTTTTATGAAAAATTCAGATTTTTAACTACCACTTAGTGGTTTCACTATTCATCAAAAACTGAAAGATTCCAGAAAAATACCAAAAATTAGGCCTAAGATATATTTGATATTATGAATTCAAAAATTATTTCTATTTTACCAAATTCAAAACATATCAGTTGCATTAATTAATTTAAAAATTAATTCCCGTCGTCAAAACAAATAGCATGTTTTTAAGAGATAATAACTATCAAAAGATTGACACTTGTTTACGTCTGGTTTAAATGTGAAATTACATCAAATGACCAAAATTGTATTAAATGGTAAAAATATATTCTAAATATACTTTAAAATCACTCAAATTAATTATTTATCGCTATTAATTATTTTGATTAAAAAATTTGTTTTCAATTAAGATTTAGTAATTTTCACTATTCATCAGAATATGAAAGTTATCCGAAAAGTACCAAAATTTCATCCTAAGCTAATTTTGATATTCCGAATCCAAAAATGAAGTCCATTTTGAAAGATAAAATTTATAAAATTTCAAAAATTGGGTATTACTATTCAGAATGACTAGTTCATAATAATATTATAATAATATCTCGTTTATTGAAACTCGATATTGTGTACTACACACGCTATTGAGGAAGGTATTTATTGTCTGTAATGCAAGCCAAGTCAGGGCTGCGTGTAGTGAAAGCTCTGTTTGGTGTTGTGTATAATCAAAACTTATTTCATTTTTACATTAAACAAAATCTATACAAAATGTTTCGTAGAATAGTTTCTACAAAATGAACTTGAAATTGTGTATAACGCGAGCCAAGAATAGTGTTGCATATACTGCAAGAAAATACAGTGTTGCATATATCACAAGCTAATTTTGGTGTAGCGTACAACACAAGACATTAAAAAATAATATTTTTCATAAAATCTTAGGGTGTTACATTCTAACCCTCTTAAAATAAATTTCTCCCTCGAAATTCTTTGGGGTTATAAATATTTTATTACACGAGAGTTTCTTTCATAGAAACCCATGTCGTAAAAAGGAATACTAAAACTTCATTTAAAAAAGGGAATTTTAAAAACATAACGGATACCCAAATAACACATCACTGGGTTTCCACATAGGAGAGAATAGGTGGAAATATGGATATATAGGAGAAATATGACAATCATGTTCTGATGGAGAGTGGTAGAGAACATGGCTATGAAAAAGCCATCAATCACAAAGCCATAGTTTTTTTATAATCTAAGGTACCATCTGATTCATCGGATATATGGGGAATAGGACAACATTTTTCGTTTTCAAGATCATTTCCCTAAAGTTTATGAAATTACAATTAGAATAAATACATTCGTGATTTTGGTACAGTCTCACTTTTGGTAGTTCTTTGGGCAATTTCCACTTCATCTCTTAAAGAAATAAAGTTTAATTTGTCATTCGTGAAGTGTTAGCAGATCATGCGATATAATGATGGGTCATTCCATCTGTCTCAAACAAAAGGTTATAAAAGTTATCAAAAATACATAAGTCCATATATAGTGAGATTAATCATATATGGTTCCTAAAATGGACTTATAATTCATATATCATACTGCTTAATATAATAAAACTAGTTTCTACTAAACAGGGACTTCCTGTATGCCAGTGGTAGGTGATAAAGGCCAGTCACACTTCGGTTATGGGTTCGATTCCCATAGCCTTGTTCGACGCGATGGGTTGCCGCCCATCCTATAGGTTGTCCTTTTTCTAAAACTACATTACTATAACATCTCATCAATAATATGGAAAAAACTTCTATCCTTAAAAAATACTAACTTATGTCCAATATAATCCATTCCAAACTTTTGGCTTATCCATAATACTGTAGTCCACTCTCATATTATAGTGAAAATGATTACCAAAGATTACATATAACAAGCACGTTAATACCATCGTAGATCCCCATATATCATAAGATATGTCTTTTTGGTCACATTCCAAACATTCGAAGACCATATTCATGTATTCTCTTGAAAAATGAATACCCATTGAATCATAGTGAAAACATGAGTGTTGTCAAAATATTACTCTTTCCACATACCAAAACCCCAAAATTCTATATACTGAAACCATGATATAACGATTTCCTTATATCAGTCATGAGCTCATGAATACTGTCAAAAAATTCATTTTCTATTTATCCCTTCATTATGTGCATATCATTTTTTTTCCAAAAATATCTCAATCACTTTATATGGTTACCGTTACCATAAAATTATTGAAAACCACAATAGACCAATACATAAATATTCGAATATTCCACGATACTATATACAACATTATTTTGGAATCCCATTACACGGACACTTAATCATTCCACCACATCGTTGTCATATTCAACATCACCAATAGTGATCGCATGAGACTTCCCTTTGTCCTTTGCCTTAAGTGGTTTCTCATGTCCATCATCACTAACCCTTGGATTAGGGCATTTATTAATATAATTCCCCATTTCCTTGCACTTGAAACATTGAGGTGTTGGTGGTGCGTTCTCTGCAGTCTCTTCTTTATTCACATCATTAGCAACCCTTTTTCAATTACTTCGACACTTAGTTGCTTGATGACCTTATTTTCCACACATAAAACATATTCTAGTCCCTTTAAGACAATCTCCACCATGCTTCTTTCCACACTTTGAGCATAAGGAAACATTCATCTTCTTTTCACCATTATTTTTATATTTCACCTTGAACTCCATCTTTCGTTTCTTGTCAAAACCATGAGATGGATAAGTAACACCAACATCCATTTCTACCTTGATAGCACAATGAACAATTTCTTCATAGCTACTAAAGTCTCTTATAGCTAATTCCCTTCGAAAATTTGGTTTTAAGACACTGAATAACCGATCAACATTACTTTCATGTTGGATGATAAAGCCAGATGGATACTTTGAAAGGCTTGTAAAATTCGCTTCGTATATACCAACAGATTCATCATCCATTTGCTTTTGTTCAAGAAACTCCTTCTCCATATTTGTTCGAAGCATACGAGGGAAGTACTTATTGAAAAATAAGTTCTTGAACTCGTCTCATTCCATGGACTCAATTTCATCTCTTGGCCTCGTATTCTTGATAAGATTCCACCATTGATCAGCTTCACCTTCCAAACAATATACTGCTGAGATGACTTTATCATGTTCAGAACATTGAAGAACTGAAAATATCTTTTCAGTGGTACCGGTCCATTGTTCAGCAACAAGTGGATCAGAAGTCCCACTGAAAGAAGGTGGATGTTTCCTCGTGAAGGACTCAATAGAATATTGTTCCCTTCTCTGCTCATTTGGAAGTCCAAAATGATTCATAGCTTGTGTAAGTATAGCAATAAGATTTTTCACTCCATATCCCATAACATTTGTTTGTTCAAGAGGACAATCATTTCATTTTCCATTGCATTGATCAACATGGTTCCTTTGGGTTCCAGCCATGGTCTAAAACCAAAAAAGAATAGTGTGAGAGGCAAAAATCATGCTAGGGAAAACAACATAATAAAGGGGGATTTCCTTCAATATCTAACATCTTAGGATTAATTATAAGATAGTTACCATAAGTCTAGTACTATAACCTATACTTACACTTAACCTTATGGACATCTCCAAAAATACATTAGAAATATCTCTAGGGATCTCACTAAAGTTATCACATCCTAGTTTCCAAAGGATGACTAAACCTTTCCTCTGATACCAACTATAACGATCTGGAATTACTTCCAGTGGACTATAATTGATACCTATTAGGGCACTCCATGGGTGGCTACACCCCCTGGGCGGGACACACCACCATCCCTAGTGGCAGCCATTTCCTCATGAAGCCCTTGGGCAGAGAGCCATGCTTCATCCAACGCTCACATGTGAGAGTTCCCAAGGATCAGATTCATTCCTACCTCTTTTGCCTCTGATACCAACTGTAGAGACCCAAAGCTTGACGTACATGGACATTACATTACTTTTGCAGAATACTTAATACATAACAAAAACAGACACACAAGGACCGTAATATTTTAGTGTCTTTGGAAACTTGGAACGTAATCTTCTAATCGTGGTGAAAGATCTTCAACATCTCCCACAAAGATCTTCCACATTTCGTTTCCTTACCCTAAATCTTTCTTTTAATCCTGGGGGAAAATAAAAAATAAAATGGGTGAGCTCAAATGCTCAGAAAAGGTAAACAAAAAAATATCAATCATATCATATTCATAAGAACATAACATTTTGGAAATCTTAACCTGAAAAAGAGATAATAATTTCATAACATGGGATAAATCATAGTAGTGAAATTTAATCCCAATAATCATAACATAAAACATGAAACTTTGTGTCTTACACACATAATCATATAGAATCATTTCTTATTAGTCAAGACTCATTGCCAAGACTATCTTAGCGGACAAAGTCAATTTTTGAACTGAGTTCTCTCCTCGTTTCAGTCCTATTTCACTGAACCGGTTTAACCTGTTGTTCCATCCATGTCTATCTCAAGAGATATAAATATTTACCCAATTCATTGGAGGGAGATATAAGTCCCACCCATATCATAATGATACCTTTCTTATGTGTGCCACAAAATCAAAAAAATCATACATCATTGCATAACCCATATAAGAAAAATGGGATTCTTAAACATCGTGACATCATAAAACCATTCATATAAGATAAAGGAATTCATAAAAAAATTCCATCACAACATAATCAAATCAATGTAATAATAGGGATAGAAACAGAACCCTATATTATCTTAGATAGAAAATAATTTTGATAAAATACTTGAACTCCATTTTTGATGAAAATATCATTTCTACTTCAAAAACATTTTTCCTTTATTAACATGTCATACAATTTTAAACTAAAATAAGTTGATTAAAAATAAACTTGAAAACTTATAAAGGAAGATTCTTGGAAATAATGTTTTAAAAATCCATTCAAGTCATATAATTTAAAAAAAAACTATCTTCTCGTACTTTTTTCGGAAAAGTCAAAAAGTACCTCATACAAAAAATGACAAAAGATTCCTTTCATATCTTTTACTAAAAACACACCGAAGGGTAAAATTGGATTTAAAAAATTGTAGGTGGATGGAAATAATATTACATATTGAGGAAACATGGATGTGGATGATAAAATACAACCCAGTAAATTCCAAAGTATAAACAATATCGGATAAAAATGACATTGTGATATTTCCCTTACTTTAGGTCCGAAATGTTTCGTACATATCCAAACCTCCTGTATAATAATTTAAATAAGTTCATTTACTTATTACAGAATCATATTCATTGTTATTATATCATATATAGTTCACTTATGACTTTATATTACCCGTTATTTTGTAAATTCATGTTAACGTAGTGTTTTGGGTAAAATCGTCTCATTTGTCGTTCGTGTTTTAACTTGTAATTATTCATATGATTACATAGATCATGATTAATTACATCCAGAATTTAAAACATGATTTATATATAATATATATTCAGAATATACATATATATAATGGATCGATAAATGGAAATAAATACACCATTCATGGTGACGGTAGGCCGTACGTACGCATGAACGCTGTTTTCGTTTCTTTATTGAATTGAATGGAATTAAGTAGATAACATAAATATATATATACATAAATCCAGTAGAATTATTATTTCATATATTTCATGATTATTTATTATATATACTTTATAATCTTTCTTGAATGGTTATCATGGAGAGTGAATCTCATCGGGTCGTGGAGAGGGTATTTCGTACATATGCATGAGCGATGATAACATTCCCATGATCATAGAATTGTATTAATGTGTATGTATAATATTACAAAATCAATATCACTTTACAATAATAATATATATTCATTACTTTCACCATTATACCCATCCAAGTAAGGTGGTGGTGGAAAATAGATTACACCACGGCGTGGAGACGGTATTTCGTACGTACGCACGCACGGTGATTTCGTTTTCCATAGGATGGATAGATGGTGAAATATGGTTGTTTCATACTTATAATTACATATCAGTATTTTAGTGGTACTGATGTAATTACTACATAATGAAACAACTAAAGAATAATATGTGGAAGAAGAAATAAAATTGAATGAATCGGTAACGGACATTACCTCTTCTTTGAAGTGCTTCTATGAGACCTCCATTTAGGGCACTAAAATTGGTCTTTGAAGAATACCAGGACCTCTATGATGTTTCTATAGAAGTGGAGAGTAGAAATTGGGAGGGGTTGGCCGATCTTGAAGGCTCAATTTGGTGTGAGAAAGAGTGGGAGGAGGTGCCCATTTATAAAGGAGGAGAGGGGCACCTTTGAAATAACTAAAAATATTATTTTATTATAAAGTCATATTCGGTTTTTAATAGCTCTAAATTGGGTTATTTCGAAGATAAGGTGGGGATGGGTCTAAATACTCTAATCCAATAGAATTTAGACTTGTTTAGACTTCTATTTTAGCCTTATCATTTAGATTTAACTTTAAGTTAGATAATTTAACTTTTACCGTGTCTTCTTGTTTTCTTACACTATAAGTTTAATAAACTTACTATAAAAAGCCAAACGAAACCCAAGTTGTTTATTATTAATATATATAACCTTATCTAAGTCATTTGGACAAACCATATATTTTTAGGAATAAAATAACAATTAATAATATAATATTTGTTTAAAAAAAATTATGTAAATTTTGACACTATTTGGTAATTGATTTTTGTGAAAATTATAACAGAATGACTAGTTAGAAATAAGTTAAGTGGATCAATAATAAAATGTCATATTAACCTATATAATTAGTGTAATTCATAAAAAGTATCAAATTACATTTATTTGGGTATTTTATAACATCAATTATGTCAATATTTCATTAATAAGATAATTACTGCATCATCTTTGTGTCATAAATAAATTAAATTATTTAATGTCTAAAAATTATAAATAAAATATCATTATTTAGTAATTATTTTTATATTTCTAAAGAATATTTACAGTCGATTTTATCTTATGTATAACCCTATATTAAAAATGATTTACTTATTAAACTTTGATTTTAACTATTTTAACCATTCTTTAAATAAATTAATATTAAATGTCCTAATCTAATCCAAGTGGGCCTAAATGGTCATATTTTATTCCTAAGGTTGTTTTTGATCAAATTACTCTTATCCAAAAGAATTAGGACATGTGTTAGGGTAATAATAATATCATTTTTACCCTTAATTATCCTATTTACTTTTAACCGTGGTAAATAAAAGTAAAATGTTACTATTCACCAAAACAATATTTTCATCTCATTGAACCACATTTTAGTCCTTGATATTAACCGTGTCTCTCGGAGTTTCTAAATTCCACTCACAGAAGCAGTAAAATTATGTTTTATGAGAAATTCTTTTTTTTAACTACCACTTAGTGGTTTCACTATTCATCAAAAAAAAATGAAAGTTTCCATAAAAATACCAAATATTAGGCCTAAGATATATTTAATATTATGAATTCAAAAATAATGTCTATTTTACCAAATTCAAAACATATCAGTTGCATTAATTAATTTAAAAATAAATTCCCCTCGTCAAAACAAATAGCGTTATTTTTTAAGAGATAATAACTATCAAAAGATTGACACTTGTTTATGTCTGGTTTAAATGTGAAATTACATACAATGACCAACATTGTATTAAATGGTAAAAATATATTCTAAATATACTTTAAAACCACTCAAAT
The DNA here is from genome assembly GCA_963277665.1 of Viscum album. Lineage (NCBI taxonomy): Eukaryota > Viridiplantae > Streptophyta > Magnoliopsida > Santalales > Viscaceae > Viscum > Viscum album. Next base: position 844,327,375 of record OY728150.1, on the reverse strand, counting down.
TAATTATTTATCACTATTAATTATTTGGATTAAAAATTATGTTTTTAATTATAATTTAGTAATTTTCACTATTCATCAGAATATGAATGTTATCCAAAATGTACCAAAATTTCAACCTAAGCTAATTTAGATATTCCGAATCCAAAAATGAAGTCCATTTTGAAAGATAAAATTGATAAAATTTCAAAAAGTCAGTATTACTATTCATAACGGCTAGTTCATAATAATATTATGATAATATCTCACTTAGTGAAACTCGGTATTGCGTACTACACACGCTATGGAGGAATGTATTTATTGTGTGTAATGAAATACAAGTCATGGTTGCGTGTAGTGAAAGATATATTTAGTGATGTGTATAATCAAAACTTATTTCATTTATACATTAAACAAAATCTATACATAATGTTTCATAGAATAGTTTCTACAAAACGAACTTGAAATTGTGTGTAACGCGAGCCAAGAATAACATTGCATATACTGAAAGAAAATACAGTTTTGTGTATATCACAAGATAATTTTGGTGTAGCGTACAACAAAAGTCATTAAAAAAAATATTTTTCCTAAAATCTCGGGGTGTTACATTCTACCCGCCTTAAAAAGAATTTCTCCCTCGAAATTAGTCGGGGTTATAAATGGTTTATTACACGAGAGTTTCTTTCATAGAAACCCACATCGTAAAAAGGAATACTAAAACTTCATTTAAAAAAAGGAATGTTAGAAACATAACGGATACCAAAATAACTCATCACTGGGTTTCCACATAGGAGAAAATAGGTGAAAATATGGATATGGAGGAGAAATCTGACCATTATGTTCTGATAGAGAGTGGTAGAGAACATGGCTATGAAAAAGCCATCAATCAAAAAGGCATATATTTGTGATGATCTAAGGTACCATCTAATTCATCTGATATAAGGGAACTAGAACAACATTTATGGTTTTCAAGATCATTTCCCTAAAGTTGACAAATTTGGAATTAGAAGAAATACTTTCTTGAATTTGGTACAATCTCACCGTTGGTCGTTCTTTGGACAATTTCCACTTCATCTCTTAAAGAAATGTAGTTGAATTTATCATTCATGAAGTGTTAGAAGATCATGAGATAGAATGATGGGTCATTCCATCTATCTCAAACAAAAGGTTATAAAAGTTATCAAAAATACATAAGTCCATCTACAGTGAGATTAATCATATATGGTTCATAAAATGGACTTATACATCATATATCATACTGCTTAATATAATAAAACTACTTTCTACTAAACAGGGACTTCCTATAGGCCATTGGTAGGCGATAAAGGCCAGTCTCACTTCGGTTGTGGGTTCGATTCCCATAGCCTTGTCCGACGCGATGGGTTGTCGCCCATCCTGTAGGTTGTCCTTTTCCTAAAACTACATTACTATAACATACCTTTAATAATATCGGAAAAACTTTTATCCTTATGAAATAATAACTTATGTCCAATATAATTCATTCCAATCTTTAGGATTATCCATAATACTGCAGTCCACTCTCATATTATAGTGAAAACGATTACTGGAGATTTCATATAACAAGCATGTTAATACCATCATTGATCCCCATATATCATAAGATATGTCTTGTTTGTCACATTCCAAACATTCGAAGGCCATAATCATGTATTCTCTTGAAAAATGAATACCCATTGAATCTTAGTGAAAACATGAGTGCTGTAAAAAGTTAACTCTTTCCACATACCAAAACCCCAAAATTCTATATACTCATTCCATGATATAACTATTTCCTTATATCAGTCATGAGCTCATGAATACTGTCAAACAATTCATTTTCTCTTTATCCCTTCATTATGCACATATTATCTTTTTTCCAAAAATATCTCAATCACTTTCTATGGTTACCGGTACCATAAAATTATTGAAATCCACAATAGACCAATACATAAATATTCTAATATTCCACGACAATATATAAAACATTATTTTGGAAACCCATTACATGGAAACTTAATCATTCCACCACATCGTTGTCATATTCAACATCGCCAATAGTGATCGCATGTTACTTCCCTTTGTCCTTTGCCTTAAGTGGTTTCTCATGTCGATCATCACTAACCCTGGGATTAGGGCATTTATTAGCATAATGTCCCATTTCCTTGCACTTGAAGCATTGAAGTGTTGTTGGTGCATTCTCTACAGTTTTTTCTTTATTCACATCATTAGCAACCCTTTTTCCATTACTTTGACACTCAGCTGCTCGATGAACTTCTTTTCCCTACATAAAAAATTTTCTAGTCCCTTTAAGACAATCTCCACCATGCTTCTTTCCACACTTTGAGCATAAGGAAACATTCATATTTTTTTCACCATTATTCTGAGATTTCTCCTTGAACTCCATCTTTCGTTTCTTGTCAAAACCATGAGATGGATAAGTAACACCAACTTATATTTCTAACTTGATATCACAACGCACAATTTCTTCATAGCTACTGATGTCTCTTATATCTAATTCCCTTCTAAGATTTGGTTTCAAGCCACTGAAGAATCGATCAACTTTACTTTAAGGTTGGATCATAAAGCCAGATGCATACCTTGCAAGCCTTGTAAAATTCGCCTCGTATATACCAACAGATTCATCATCCTTTTGATTTAGTTCAAGAAACTCCTTCTCCATCTTTTTTTAAGAATACAAGGGAAGTACTTATTGAAAAATAAGTTCTTGAACTCGTCCTATTCCATGGACTCAATTTCAAATCTTGGCCTCGTATTCTTGATAAGATTCCACCATTGATTAGATTCATCGTCCAAACGATATACTGCTACGATGACATTATCATGTTCAGAACATTGAAGAATTGAAAATATCATTTCAGTGGTACTGGTCCATTGTTCAGCAACAAGTGGATCAGAAGAACCACTGAAAGAAGGTGGATGTTGCCTCATGAAGGACTCAATAGAATATTGTTCCCTTATCTACTCATTTGGAAGTCCAAAATGATTCATATCTTGTGTAAGTAGAATAATAAGATTTTTCACTCCATATCCCATAACATTTGTTTGTTCAGGAGGACAATCATTGCATTTTCCATTTCATTGATCAACACGGTTCCTTCGGGTTCCAGCCATCGTCTAAAACCCAAAAAGAACAGCGTGAGAGACAAAAATCATGCTAGGGAAAACAACATAATAAAGGGGGAGTACCTTCAATATCTAACATCTTAAGTTTAATTCTATGATCGTTACTGTAATTCAAGGACTATAACCTATACTTAAACATAACCTTAGGTACATCCCTAGACATACCTTAGAAATATCTCTAGGGATCTCACTAATGTTATCACATCCTAGTTTCCAATGTTTGACTAATCCTTTACTCTGATACCAACTATAACGATCTGGAATTACTTCTAGTGGAATATAATTGATACTTATCAGGTAACTCCATGGGTGGATACACCCCCTGGGCGGGACACACCACCATCCCCAGTGGTAACCATTTCCTCATGAAGCCCTTGGGCGGAGAGCCATGCTTCGTCCAATGCTCACATGTGAGAGTTCCCAAGGATCGGATTCATTCCTACCTCTTTTGCCTCTGATACCCTCTTTAGAGACCCGAAGCTTGACGTACATGGACATTACATTACTTTTGCAGAATACTTAATAGATAAAAAAAAAGACACACAAGGACAGTAATAGTTTAGTGTCTTTGGAAATGTGAAACGTAATCTTCTAATCGTGTTGAAGATCTTCAACATCTCCCATAAAGATATTCCACTTTTTGTTTCCTTTCCCTAAATATTTCTTTTAATCCTAGGGGAAAGTAAAACATAAAAAGGGTGAGCTCAAATGCTCATTAAGGGTAAACAAAAGAAATATCAATCATATCATATTCATAAGAACATAACATTTTGGAAATCATAACCTACAAAAGAGATCATATTTTCATAACATGGGATAAATCAAAGTAGTGAAATGTAATCCCAATAATCATAACATAAAACATGAAACTTTGTGGCATACACACATAATCATAGAGAATCATTTCTTAGTAGTCAATACTCATTTCCAAGACTATCTTAGCAGAAAAAGTCCATTTCTGAACCGAGTTCACTCCTCGTTTCAGTCCGGTTTCACTGAATCGGTTTAACCTGCCATTCCAGCCATGTCTATCTCATGAGATATAAATCTTTACCCAATTAATTAGAGGGAGATATAGGTCCCACCCATCTCATAATTATACCATTCTTATGTGTTCCACAAAATCAGAAAAATTATACATCATTGCATAACCCATGTAATAAAAATGGGACTCTTAAACATTGTGACATCATAAAACAATTCATATAAGATATAGGAATTCATAAAAAGGATTCCATCACAACATAATCAAATCAATGTAATAATAGGGATATAAATAAAACCCTATATTATCTTATATGGAAAATAATTTTGATAAAACACTTGAACTCCATTCTTGAGGAAAATATCCTTTCTACTTCAAAAACGTTTTTCCTTTCATAACATGTCATACAATTTTAAACTAAAATAATTTGATTAAAAATAAACTTGAAAACTTGTAAAGGAATCTTCTTGGAAATAATGTTTTAAAAATCCATTCATGTCGTATAAGTTAAAAAACATTCTTCTCGTACTTTTTTCGGAAAAGTCAAAAAGTACCTCATACGAAAAATGACAAAGGATTACATTCATATGTTTTACTAAAAACTCACCAAAGGGTAAAATTGGATTTGAAAAATTGTAGGTGGATGGAAATAATATTAAATATTGAGGAAACATGGATGTGGATGATAAAATACACCCCAGTAAATTCCAAATTATAAACAATCTCGGATAAAAATGAGATTGTGATATTTCCCTTACCTTATGTCTGATATGCTTCGTACGTATCCAAACCTCTTATATAATGATTTAAATAATGTCGTTTACTTATTACAGAATCATATTAATTTTTATTATATCATATATGGTTCACTTATGACTTTATATTACCCGTTCTTTTGTAAATTCATGTTAAAGTAGTGTTTTGGGTAAAATCGTCTCATTTGTCGTTCGTGTTTTGACTTGTAATTATTCATATGATTACTTAGATCATGATTACTTACATCCATAATTTAAAACATGATTTATATATAATATATATTTAGAATATATATATATATATAATTTATCGATAAATGGAAAGAAATACACTATTCATGGAGACGGTAGGTCGTACGTACGCATGAATGCTGTTTTCGTTTCCTTATTGAATTGAATGGAATTAAGTAGATGACATAAATATATATATAAATAAATCCATTAGAATTATTATTTCATATATTTCATGATTAATTATTATATATACATTATAATCATTCTTGAATGGTTATCATGGACAGTGAATCTCATCGCGTCATGGAGATGGTATTCCTTACGTACGCACGAGCGATGATATCATTCCCATGATCGTCGAATTGCATTAAAGTGTATGTATAATATTATAGAATAAATATAAATTTAAAATAATCATATATATTAATTACTTTCACCATTATACCCATCCATGTAAGGTGGTGGTGGAAAATAGATTACACCACGGCGTGGAGACGGTATTTCGTACGTGCGCACACGCGGTGATTTTGTTTTCTGTAGGATGGATAGATGGTGAAATATGGTTGTTTCATACTTATAATAACATATCAGTATATGAGTGATACTGATGTAATTACTTCAAAATGAATGAACTAAATAAGAAGAAGTGGAAGAAGAAATAAAGTTGAAATAATCGGTAACGAACATTACCTTTTCTTTAAAGCGCTTCTTTGAGACCTACTTTTAGGGCACTAAAATTGGTCTTTGAAAAAGACCAAGACCTATAGGATGTTTCTCGAGAAGTGGATAGGATAATTTGGCAGGGTTTGGCCGAACGTGAATGCTCAATGTGGTGTGAGGATGAGAGGGAGGAGGTGCCCTTTTATAAGGGAGGAGAGGGGCACCGTTGGAATAACTAAAAGTATTATTTTATTATAAAGTCATATTCGGTTTTTAATAGCTCCAAAAAGAGTTATTTCGAATATAAGATGGGTATGGGTCGAAATCCTCTAATACAATAGAATTTAGACAAGTTTAGGTTTCAATTTTAAGCTTATCGTTTAGATTTAACTTTAAGTTAGATAATTTAACTTTTACTGTGTCTTCTTGTTTTCTTACACTATAAGGTTAATAAACATACTATAACAAGCCAAAAGAACCCCATGTTGTTTATTATTAATATATATAACCTTATCTAAGTTATTTGGCCGAATCCTAGATTTTTAGGAATAAAATAAAAATTAATAATATAATATTTGTTTTAAAAACTATTTTATAACAATTTTGACACAATTTGGTAATTGATTTTTGTGAAAATTATAACAGAATAATTACTACAAAAATGTAAACTATATCAATACTAACATGACATATCAACATATAAAATTAGTGGAATTCATAAAAAGTCTCAAATTACATTTATTTGGGTATTTATAACATCATTTATGTCAATATTTCATTAATAAGATAATTATTAAATCATCTTTGTGTCATAAATAAATTAAATTATTTAATGTCTAAAAATTATAAATAAAATACCATTATGTAGGAAATCGTTGTAAATTTCTAATGAATATTTATAGTCAAATTTATCTTATGTATAACCCTATATTAAAAATGATTTACTTAATAAACTTTGATTTTAACTATTTCAACCCTTCTTAAAATAAATTAATATTAAATGTCCTAATCTAATCCATGTGGGCCAAAATTGTCATATTTTATTCCTAAGGTTTTTTTGGTCGAATTACTTTTATACAATGGAATTAGGACATGTGTTATGGTTATAATAATATCATTTTTAACATTAATTATCCTATTTACTTTTAACCGTGGTAAATAAAAGTAAAAAAGTTACTATTCACCAAATAATATTTTCATCTCATTGAACCACATTTTAGTACTTGATATTAACCGTGTCTCTCAGATTTTTGAAATTCCACTCACAGAAGCGGTAAAATTACGTTTTTTGAAAAATTCAGTTTTTTAACTACCACTTAGTGGTTTCACTATTCATCAAAAAAATGAAAGTTTCCAGAAAAATACCAAATATTAGGCCCAAGATATATTTGATATTATGAATTCAAAAATGATTTCTATTTTACCAAATTCAACACATATCAGTTTCATTAATTAGTTTAAAAATTAATTCTCTTCGTCAAGACAAATAACGTATTTTTAAGAGATAATAACTATCAAAAGATTTACACTTGTTTATGTCTGGTTTAAATGTGAAATTGCATCCAATGACCAAAATTGTATTAAATGGTAAAAATATATTCTAAATATACTTTAAACCACTAAAATTAATTATTTAACACCATTAATTATTTCGATGAAAAAGTTGTTTTTAATTAAAATTTAGTAATTTTCATTATTCATTAGAATATGAAAGTTATCCGAAAAGTACCAAAATTTCACCCTAAGCTAATTTCGATATTCCGAATCCAAAAATGATGTCCATTTAGAAATATAAAATTTATAAAATTTCAAAATGTGGGTATTACTATTCATAACGGCTAGTTCATAATAATATTATAATAATACCTCGTTTAGTGAAACTCGGTATTGCGTACTACACACACTATCGAGGAAGGTCTTTATTGTGTGTAATGCAAGCCAAGTCAGGGCTGCGTGTAGTGAAAGCTCTGTTTGGTGTTGCGTATAATCAAAACATATTTAATTTATACATTAAACAAAATCTATACATAATGTTGCGTAGAATAGTTTCAACAAAATGAACTTAAAACTGTGTGTAACATGATCCAAGAATAGTGTGGCATATATTGCAAGCCAATACGGTGTTACGTATATCACAAACTGATTTTGGTGTAGCGTACAACACAAGACATTAAAAATAATATTTTTCATAAAATCTCGGGGTGTTACAGAAAATATATAAATAAATTATATTAACTATCAATGACAATTCCAATATTTCATTTTCTTTAAAAGTTCAACTAATATTCCATCATTAGAGAATATATAAGAAAGGAAACATCCTGAATCTAGAATACACTTTTTCAAAAAAAAAATATATAAATCATTTTCCTTAACAGTATCAATAATGATTCAAATTTGAATCATATGATCATCATTTCTTTATTAACACAATGATATTTTTTAAAATATTATTTTCCAATTAATTTAATCTGTTTGATATTTTTAATTTCATGAAAAACTGAATATAGTTCCAATATATATTGAAACACTATGATTGGATTGAGTTCAGTACACAGAAAACATAGATTATCATTTGGTACATCGAAGATCAATTTTTTCTTGTATTACTCACAATACCAAGTCCCTTTGATATCTTTTGTTACATGAAATTTCAGATTTTTACTAAACTACAATATATTATAAATAATATTATTAAAATATTATTATAGGTACCACCTAGCCATTAGAATTAAATCTATGAAAAACATTAACTAAATTGTGAAAATATGATTTAAAAGTTATATAAAATTAATCCTTTGGTTATCAATTACTATAAGTGAAAGCATGAACTATTGGAAAATCAAGATTTTATCATTCTTAGAAAAATATTTTTCAATGTATAAAGATAAATTTATCTCGATAAATTAAAAAAACAACTTTTGATTAATTTTTTCAATAAAATATCTATATAATTTTTTTGATCAATATTTTTGACACTCATCCAATAGATTTTATAGGTATAGTATATTAATAATTCCATTTTTATGAATAAAAAGATGTATTCTTCTAAAAAGTAATTTTACTGCCTTTTAATTTCAAACCCATTTTAAATCCATTTTTTTGAAATTATTAATGATATTAAAGTTAAAAATGAACTTTATTTTTTAAAATTTTAACATAAAAAATAGTTTAGGGTTTTTTTATTTTTCTATGATATTTCATTTTTTTAATGAATAGTGAAAAGACTTAATTTTAATATAAAACTATTTTTTCACGTAATTTATTTATATGGTTAAATAGTATTTTTTATTTTTTTTAAAGTTTAATTAAGCCTACTGTACATAAATTAATAAATTTTAGGAAATTTTAGTCAATTTAAATATAATATTGGATATAAAAACATACTAAACTTTTGAACTCTTTTACTTTAAAACATGCATTGTCGTCCCTTCTACATGATTATTTTTGAATTAATTTTTCCCACTTATGAGATTTTAATTTTTAAAAATAGATTAATTATTTGGAATCATAATAATATATAATTAATATATGGTCAACAATGTTTTTGAAAAAAAAATATTAGTGAATGTAATTAAAATTAATTATAACGATGAGAAAATTAGCTTAATAAAGGATTCAACAAAAAACTTATGGCCCAAAACCACCTAGAATTTTATCCAAAATCCATTGTATGGACATATTTAGACCCTATATTCCATTTTATTTAGTTTTTTTATTATTTGAGACACTTTTCATATGAAAAACGTGGTTGGAATCCCCATTTAAAAAATTTACAAGATTGACACTCCTCCATAATAGAAAGGAAATCACCCATCCCAGTTATTCACACCTATCAAGCCCTTTGGATCACCCAAAATATTCTCCAATAATCTCCATATATGCATTTATTTATTATATAATACTCACTTTTGTAATAAATCCAACCAATGAATCTCCTTAGTGCTAACCAAGAAGAGTTTCCCAAATAAGATGTTGCATCCTTCCCCATGCTCCTTTGTTTTATTTTCATTCTACATCCCCTTAACTATTATTATTATATCCATATATAATAAACTCAGTATAATAAATATAATTAAATTTTTTTATTCTAAGGGTTCTACCTATACTTAGAGACACTTCCTTAAAAGGGTTAACAAACATACCATTCTTATGTATGACAAACTACAAACTCACAAAATGATATTGTTCATTTTTCCTTTACCAAATTTAATGGTTGGTAATTATGATGGAAACACTATTTACATACGATATATAATAAGTTTATAATTTATTTATTATTCTATAATTATTATATACATATACCATTATTCTATCCATTTTTTTGGGAATTGTATAACGTAGTTTATGGATTTGTGGACTACCGCCTCCTCAAAGTGATGTGATTCATTCACAAGATACCTAGAATGTATAAATTATAGTTTAATTATACACATGTGAAATAAATTACATATATGTTATATTCATTATATAATTACCTTCAGGAAAATTTAATATATCATTTTCATTATTACCCTTTTCCCTCTCTAAAAATGTGATAATATTTGTCATAGACGTGTCGATTACCACCTCCTCATCATGATGATATTCCTTTTAAATAACAATAATTCTATATTTAAGTATATATGATTAAATAACATGTTATTTATGATATAATCATCATTATGTAAATATATAATTTTACATACCATTACTCCATAACAATCATTGAAAAATTGGAATGTTACTCTTGCGTACGTACGACCTACCGTCTCCCTGGTTGTCATGACAGTTAATTTTTCATTAAATTATTTCATGGTTGCTTTTAAACATATAATTAATGTGTAAATATAATAATTTTTTCATAATTATTATCCTGTATATGTTAATGTGATAACCCCCTTGACCACAATCTAACTATAAAATTATCTTTCAACACACAAACTGAATGTCAAACACTCCTAATTTCTTCCTAATTTACCTTTTATGAACATGAAATATTTATACCATGACTCATGTGTATGATCTTTGATATGAATGGTATGATATCATGATGTTATTATCATGTTCTAAAACACTTCGGTTCAAGTTATGCTTACATATTTCATTTATTTATCCATAATGAGAATTATATCTCACTACTTTCTTATTTTTTTCTTCCCCAATGTTATAAATAATGGTTTTATGTTGGGTTTTTAATTGATATGATCTTCAAATTGTATTTTGAATATATTTCACTAAACTAGAAGAATGTGTTCCAATTTTTTAAATACACCTAACTATTATGGTCCTCAGGCACGTAATTTTTTTAATGTGATGAATATTAATCTAAAATGATGTAATATACATATATGTTATAAAGGGGTTTCAACAGTTGGTACTAGAGGAAAGGTTTAGTCTAAATTTTGAAACTATGATGATAAAACATTATTGATATACCTATGGATATATTAAAGGATATTTCTAGGGATTTCTATAATGATAATCCTAATGGGTCATATATTTTAAGCAATGTGTCAAAATTTATACATAATATAAGTGATTTATCATGATTATGTGGTTTTACCCTGTGATAGGTGTTTCTCACAAAATTATTTATGGTTTTAGACAATGTTGGGAACCATAATGAATTGGGATAATATTGAATGTTACAATAATTTTCTGATGAGCAGTCAAATGGGATGGTCACTAGAATGAAAGAAGTTGCAATCATGGCTAATTGGTTTTCATGGGACATGATTAACAACATTAACCTTAAACAACTCTTGTACTCACCAAACAATATATTTAATGAGTTCTATGATCATTAAAGTAATGGATACCATGTTGGAAATAGGATTCAGTTTACTTTATGTCGTGAATGTGGAGAGAATCACCCAAGTGAATTTCTTAAAGGACTACAAAGATGTTTTGGCTATGGAAAATAAAGACACAAATCATGTAGGAACAAATGAAAAGTGAGGTGTTTGGTTAACACAATGGATGGTAATATTGGACTCCCTAATAAATCGTTGAAGGTTGAATGATTTATGTTTAGAATAAATGGTCATTATACAAATTGATCTACTGAGTGGAAATCTCCTAGTGAGAATGAACAAGGTGGTTCAAGAAATTGTTATAATGCTTATTGTGAGGATACTATAGATTAAATGTGAAAGTAAATTGGTATGATGTAATGGGACGTGGTATCCTTATTAATGGTTTGAGGATGATGTATAATAATCAAAGTGTCTATGTATTTTGTTTCCAGAGTTATCAATTATGAAATATGTAAGGATTGTATAGTTTTTATTTTTCACTATGTATTTTCAATAAAATATTTAATGGTTTTTTTAACTAGAAAATTGATTTAATTGAAAGGCTATGTTATTTGTAAATACATGATAAAGGGAAAGATACCCCTTAATATGTTCCTTAAATTATGTTAATGATGATTGGATTAACATATGTTGTATATGAATAAGTAAATTGGGTAGTGACGATTACCTTAGAACTATTTAAAGATTTTTTCAAGTTTTTTATGCTACCATGGATAGGTTATATAGAATTTACTGATTTAATAGATTTATCCAATGAACACTGAAATAAAGAAACATGTATGTTTTCAATAAGGATTTATGGTCATTCTGGTTATTACTATGTTTCAAGGGAATACCAAATGATGGTATTCACATGTTTCGTATGCCGAAACTAAGAGATACTTTATAATATCAGGGGGGTCAATGCTTTTTTGTTTTGGAAAAATTCAGTGACCTTACTTATAATGATTTTTACTTCCATATTTTGAAAGGGTTATAAGTTTAATAATTTATAGAATGGTTTATATTAAACATATAATGAGGGTTTAGAGATTAAACTATTATATCACCATATGAAAATTTATTCGTATTGGATAATGTTTGATAACCTTTATGTTGTGGTTCATGGAATGACCTATAATTTTATTTAGATATCTCATTATCTTCTAATGCTTTGGGAATGAAAAATTCACAAACATATTTTAAAATAAGAGATGAACTATGAATTTATCAAGGAACAACAAAGGGTGAGGTCATCCTGAAATCATGAAAGTATATATTTTCATTAAAATTCTACAACATTATGAAAATGATCTATAAATTAAAAAATTTCCAAATACCATTATTTTTATTGAACTGATGGCCTTTAAAATCATCATAGATTTATGAATATCAAGCCCTCAACTTTACATTGAACATTCATTAATTTTTTATTGTTGACCTAAATCACTCCATATAAATATTTATGCTTTTCTTGAAAGTATATATTTTCACTTTCTATCTATGTTCCCCTTTTGGAAACATAGTTACGTGTTATTTTGGGTAACCGTTATGTTTCCAACATTCCTTTTTTAAAAGAAGTTTTAGTATTCATTTTTACGAAGTGGGTTTCTCTGAATTTACCTTTAATGTATTAAACCTTTGATAACCTAGAAGAATTTCGAGATTGAAATTAATTTTATGGGGGGTATAATGTAACACCCTGTGATTTTTGAAATATTTTTTAAAATTAATTTCATCTTTTTGATATTCTTCATTTCATTCATCACTAGATAGACTTTTTATATATAAATTAAAGAACAATGTTTTTCTTGAATGCACTACACACAACACATATATTATCTTGTGGTAAATGTAACACTATGATTTTATTGTATTAAACAAAATACTTATTCCCTTTCATAGCTTGTGTTACATGTGAGTCTATGTTTTTACCAAACCACAATATACTATTAATATGATTATTAAAATATTATTATATCTACAACCTATCCATTGGAATAGAAGTTATGAAATTGATTAAATAATTTGTGAAAATATAATTAACACATTTATATAATATTAATCCTCTTTTTATCAATTACTTTAATTAAATGAATGAAATATTCGAAAATAAAGAAATTACCTTTATAAGAAAACTATTTTTCTTTGTACAAACAAAATTTTATCATCATAAAATAAAAAAATTAACTTTCGATTAATATTTTAAATAATTTTTTTTATATAATTTATTTTGTAAATATTTTTGATAGTCATCCAATAGATTTTACAGGAATAATATAATAATAAATATGATTTTATGAATAGAAAGATGTATTCCTCAAAAATGTAATTTCACTACCTTTTAATGGCGAGCCAATTTTAAATCCACCTTTTTAAAGTCTTAATAATTTTATTTGTTAAAAAAATATTCATATTTCAAAATGGAACATAATAATTAGCTTATAGAAAATTGTTTGCTATTTTTTGTGAAGATTCATTTTTTGATAAATAGTGAAAATAATGAATTTTAATTCAGAAAGGATTTTTTATATATGTTATCTCTAAGAATAATTTATATTTTTAATTTGTTTAAAATATAAATTGGATATTTTTTTCAATTCATTCGATTAAGGTCATTAGAGTCAATTTCACAATTAAATTTGATTTAAAAACATAGAAAACATTTGAATATTTTTACTTTAAAACCCCACATTAACATCCCATCTCTGAGATTTATTTTAAATTAATTCACACAAATTCAACTATTCTAATTTAGAAAAATTAATTAAATATTTGGAATAAAAATAATAAATAATTTCAAATAATTTAAATTTATTTTTTTCAAAAAAGTGAAATTAATTAAAATTGATTACAATGATTAAGGGGAAAACTAGATTAAAAAAGGACTAAAACTTAAACTGGAGGCCCAAAATGACCTAAACATTTTTCCACAAGACATATTTTGACCATATTTTGACCATATCCTACAATTTATATAATTTGATACATTATTGGATCTAATTTAGATAGGAAAAATATCAGTGGAATTCTATTTTTAATAATATATAAAAATCCCACCCCTCCTCCGCTATTAAAAAGGCACTCACCCCTCCCACATATTCTATAAGGAACCAAAATTTTATCAAAGTAATTTATCCCCTATTATAGTAAATAAATATATTATATATCATATATAATCACTTAGAAACCATACTAAAAACAATATAAATTAATAATTAATTAAATAAGATGTATTTCTATAAAATAAAGAACCAATACCTTTGAAATAGTAACTTTACCTTAGGAATAGTAATATGAGTCTTATGAATAGTAATGAAAAAAATTAATTGTAACCATACCTATGAAAGTATAAATAAAATTAAGGCATATTATAAGTAAAACTATGGTAAAATTATATGATATTTTATGAAAATAAAGTTTTAAAAATTATTAATTTAGTGTTGGTATTTTTATAAGTCATAAATCATTAATCAAAATTTTATGAATAATTTAATAATTTAAAAAAATTATAAAATGTATTCATAAATTAATATTTTTATGTATTATTGTTTTAAGATAATTTAATGAAACCTTAAGTAAATTTTCAATGTTTCATAAAATCATTTATAATTTTAAAATCTATATTTTCAATGTAAATGATGATTCTAATTAAAAAATAAATTTAAAAAAATTAGGGAATTATTTTCATGATATTATGTTCATTATTTAATTCTACACATTGAAAAATGGTAACGTTAAATTTTTGTGGTTTTTCTGAAATACGTGAATTTTTAATGAATAGTAAAATACGATACTTTTCAATAAATGCAAAATATCTGAATTTTTTAGTCATTGATTACGTATGGATGATGTAAGAACCTTAATCTCAAAACATACATAATTATTTTAATATATTTAGATTTTATTATTAAACTATTCATAGTCTTCAACCAAAATATTAAACTAATGAATATGATATTGAGAAAACACCCCTCTCCTCCACTCTAAATACCACCCCTCAGACCCTCTTCTCATCACAACTCTCAATATTTGAGCCTTGCCCATATTATTCCCAAAACTTTTCCCTATACCCTTCCCCACGTTTATGAGATCCTTTTCTCACCAAAAGAACAAGCCTAGATAGCTTGAGGAGGATCTCAAGAGGAGAATCCATGATTTAAATCCTCTCTCGTTTTCCTTTATTTTATTTTAAATTTCAATATATTTTCTTATTCTATCCTCTTATACCTTAATCAAAATAGAATTATAAATATATTACCACACATATATTATAATTATATCTTGTTAATCGGAGCTCCTATATTAAACTCCTCCCTCTATCTCTTTTATCATAAAAATAGAATCGTCGCCCATGATGTGTCAATTTACCAACATCTTAGGCAATGTACATTAATTTTCCTTATACACAATAAAGGTTTTTAATGAGAAAATTAAATGGTTCAAAAAAAATTATATTTTATTTTATAACCTTTTTTTGTATAGGAAATAACTATACTCATAATGCTAAATGAAAAAACCAAACGAGTTCGTTGTGTTCGCAAAACCGCTAAAATTAAACTAAAGTCGTCATCGTTAAATTATATCTAATGAATCATCCTATTGTAATATAACTAAATACTTGGTAAAATAATTTAAGCTTTCAATATTATCATTGATAAAATTTAATAGTTTTTTTTATATTCAACATAATTTTAATTGAACTTCCATTCATGTATACAAACGATCCAATCCTTAAAACTGTGAAAACGAACACTTCTGAACGATGAAATTAAACCCTATGACTCATCAAATGGACCATAAAAGAACGTAATAAAATAATAATAAATATTTTTCATCTATAAAATACTGTATAATTTTTAATAAATTTATCTAATCTGATTATAAAGGATACTAATGTGAAGAATGAATTCAGACTCAATGCAGTAATATTTCTTGAACCCAACTCTCTTTCATTCGGTTTAACCTCGTTACCCACATATTCAATATGGTTATTCCTTAAAAATCATTTATTTATAATTATCTTACTTTTACTTGGATATAAATATTTTTACATGAGTTTATGAAAAACACAATGTTTTACAAAATAACTCTTCTTTCAAAAATAAAGAATGCGCCTTTTACTTCATAGGAGTGTTTCCTTCACTCAAGGTTAAAGATTTTTATATAATGTTTGTTATTACCTATTTCCTTTGGGAACAAATTTTTTAGGAAGGTATTATTATGAAATGAAACCCATTCATTTCCATGGGTTATTATATACTTCATATTGATATATGTTATATATGGAATTCATGATAATGTAAATATTATGATGTGACGGGTGCACCTTGAATTATATAGTGCAATGTAAATATTATGATGTGATGGGTGTTCCTAGGATTATATAGCGCTCCAATTCATTTTTTAATGTGAAGAACCGAATGAGTAAAGTGAAATTTTATTTAACATGATTTTCTCTTTTTTTCACAACTATGTTTAGTAGTTAACCACTAAGACATGATGTTTCATTTTTATGAATTGCCACATTTCATAGATTTATCTATTTTTTCCTCTCATGAATATGATACTCTTCATTTTTTATGATGATATTGATTATTCTCACCCCATTTTTTATTGTTTCATGTTCTTTAATATATTCTTACTGGGCTTTTATCTCATCTCATTTTGGTGTATATTCTTAGGTGACTACACATACTAAATAGAATTGAAGGGCCAATAAGAATCTAGAGAAGAAGAAATTAAAAAAAATTACAATTTATTTGGTAAATATTATGTATGGTACTAATTTTCCCATTAAGCTAAACCTTTGGATCCTTTTTGTGTAATGATTTTTTGTTTTTTCTCTTTAATGTAATGTAATAATATATGTAAGAAAAAGGACGGTCTCTATAGTTTGTATTAGAGGATTGTTTATTTAATTTGTTAATTGGGATTAGATAACCATAATGAAAACCCATATTATGAGACTAAGTATAAGTGATAACCCAGGAATAATTTTTTTTTAAATTATATATATAGGGATCCCATAGGAATTTCATTTAGACATAAATTCACACAGTTATAAATTATTTATTCATGACTTCTTGAGTAATGTTTTGTTCAAACCATATTTTTTAAGAAAATGGTGGCAAAAAAGAGAATCCAGGCCAACAACCCATGCGAGGGATAATGCAATGATTTCTAGAATGACATCGCCAATGATTTTGGAGGTGGAGTTCAAAATTTCACGGCGATGTTTACCTAGTTGTCTCATGTTATAAACAATAACATGAATAATGTGTAACAACCTCCTTCCCAAAACAGGGAGAAACTGGTTATCAAGTGTTTTATGTGGAAACGACCACCAACATTTAGTAGATCATCTGATATACTAGTTGCAGAGAAGTGGGTCTACTTAATGGTGATGATATTTTTCTATGCTTCACTGTTCTATGATGGAGAAGGTAAATCTGGACATTTATTATCTAGTTGGAGTGGTCGATCATTGGTGGGGTATGATTTTGAAGACCTAGATGAGGGAAAAATTTGAAGATAATGAGTGGGAAGACATTAAGATAATGTTTTATAAAAATTATTTCCCTTGTACTCTTCAAACAATGATGGATAAAGAATTCATAATGATAAATCAAAATAAAAGAGAATTTGTGATAGCCTATGAGGAAAATTTCACACGGATTACAAGGTACAATTTGGTTTTTATTATCAATAATGATTTAAAAATTAATAGATTCATAAGTGGTTTAAAACCATACCTTCTAAATCCTATTTCAATTTGATACTTTTAGATTTATAAAGAAGTCGTTCGATGTTCTCTCAAGCGGAGATGGAGTTTGAAGAATTGTCTCATTGATATCGTGATAAGAAATAAATGATATATTTTCATGCCAGTGGATCTAATGAGAATGATGGAAATAAAACTCAACCACCCACATGTCAAAAATGTGGGAAGAAGCATCATGGGAACTACATCAAAGATACGGGGAAATGATTCAATTGTGGGAGTGAAGGTCACCAAGCTCTTGAATGTTGAAGACACATGAAAAGACCGAATAATATGGTGGAGGAAAGGAGAGAACCTTCCAAGGTCCAACGCTACCACTGTAGGGAGTAATGGAAATATACAAGCCATTGCACTAAACCACGAGTTCTTTAGGGTAATCAGCGTCATTCGCCACAAAATCCAAAAGATAAAATGAAGGCTTATTCCATTAATACCATATAACTGGATTAAGAAAATGAAGTCATACAAGGTATAGTTATTATTAACTCAATAATGGAAAAATTATTATTTTATTATAGTTCTTTGGAATCCCTTATTTATTTCAATTTTCTATAACTATTGACTCAAATACCTGAAACCATGAAGTATAGATATTTGTAAAAACAAGTGGTGAAATCATTGAATCCCATGTGTTTTAATCTTCTCCTATTGTCTTATGTAGGAAAATTATTCTTTCGAATCTTGTGATACTTACCTTGGTGGAATTCGATGTTATAATGAAGATGGATTGTTTCTCATTATATAGATCACTTATCAACTTTCGAGAAAATGAAATATCATTTCATATTCTGAACCATCACATGTTCCTCTAAAAATGTAAGGAAGGTCATGCTTCTCCTTTTGAAAATCCTTCAACGGTGTGGTTGTTGATTCCCTATGAAAAAGCATTCCTATCTCAAATAGTTGAGTCAAATGAAGGTATTAACAATGATTAAATTCCCATTGTTAGGGAACACAATGATGTATTTCCAAAAGAGCTACCCATAATACCCCCCGGATCGTGAGGTATATTTCTCAATAGTACTCATACCTGGATCTACTTCTATCTTAATGGTTCCCTATAGGATGGATCCTATTGAACTGGAGGAGTTAAATAAGCATCTACATGGTCATTTAGATAAAGGGTTCATATTTCCTAGTGCATCACCATGGGGTGCTTGAGTGATCTTAATCAAGAAGAAGGATGGATCAATGAAGTTGTGTATCAATTATTAGGAACTCCATAAGATCATCATAAATAACAAGTATCCTCTTCCAAGGATTGATGACTTGTTTGATCAATTGAGAAGCACTCAGTACTTCTTAAAGGTGGATCTCCATTCTAGATATCATCAACTAAAGGTGAATAAGGAAGCTATTTATATTAATTCCTTTTGAAAAATGTATTGGCACTATGAGTTTATAGTGATTCCATTCATACTTACTAATACCATTGCGATCTTTGTGGATCTGATGAATAGATTATTTATACATTATCTAAACAAATTTGTGGTACTGTTTATTGACTACATTCTAATATACTCCAAGATCACATAGGATCATGAAGAACATGTAATTATTGTGTTGGAAATATTAAAGAAGGATAAGTTGTATGCCAAGTTTAGAAATTCTGACTTTTGGATGCATCAAGTAACATTCTTGAGACTTGTGATCACAAGTGAAGGAATTTTATGTAGACCCTTTGAAAATAAAGGCAATTGAGGAATGACCTGGACCCTCTATTGTCAATGAAATCCACATCATTCTTGTATTAGTAGGGTAATATCGATGTTATGCGAGAAATTTCTCACGATTATCTAGACCTATAACTATGTTAATAAGGAAAGGAGTAAAGTATAACAGGATGAAAGAATGTGTGGAATGTTTTGAGGAGTTAAATAGAGGTATAATCAATGCACCTCTACTCACATTACCAAAAAGTGGATAAATTTTTGTGATATACTATGATGCTTCAACGAACATCTTGGGTTGGGTAATCAAGAAAAATTATAATGTGATAGCCGACACCTCGCGGTAGTTTAAGATCCACAAGTAGAACTACCTGACACATGATCTAGAGATATAAAATGTTAGTTTCCCTTGATAATATGGTGGCACTACCACTATGGTGAGAAGTGTGGAATATATACACATCACAAGAGCCTAATGGATATATTCAAACAAAAGGATCTCAACATGATTCAAAGGATATGGTTAGAGGTAATCAAAGACTACAATTTATCTATTCACTATCATTCTAGAAAGGAAAAAAAGTATTTGATGCTCTATGAAGAATGGAATATCCTACTCTATCCATGTTGCGGATAGATAAAGACCATATATTCATGGGTATGCAAAGCATTGATTTGAAAATCATAATGGTAGGGAATACATCCTACCTTTTCGAAATGATTTCCCAACCATCTATCCAAGAGAATATTAAAGAGGCCCAAAGGGATGATCTAGAGTTACAAAATAAGGTGAATGTAGTAATAGAAAGTAAATTGCTATAGTTTTGTATTGATGATGATGTTGTAATTCTCTATGCAACAAGGCTTTCTATTCCTTAATCACCTGGGATAAAGAAGGATATGTTGGAGAAATCACATAGCTCAACTTTCTCTATCTATCTAGGATGTACCAATATGTTTTTTGTTCATCAAGAACACTTTTAGTGGGATGAAATTAATAAGAGTATTTCAGAGTATATCTCAATTTTCTTAATATGTTGGGAAGTTAACGTTGAGCGATAGAAGTCTGAAGGGATGATTCGACCATTGCATGCACCCATGTTGAAATGAGAGAATGTCACCATTGACTTCATCACTGGTCTCCCAAAGATATCCAAAGGAACCAATGTAATATGGGTTGTGGTGGATCAACTCACCAATACATCCCACTTTATTTCTAATTAGGAAGATATCCTTCTTGAACAATTTCCTAAGATATATATAAAGGAAGTGGTGAGACTATAGGGAATTCCTCTCTCAATTGTCCCTAATCATGATCCTAGGTTTACATCTAAATTCTAAAGGAGTCTACAACATGTTTTGAGTATTGAATTGAATTTCATCATGTCCTATCACCCCCAAACTTATGGCCAATATTAATGGACTATTCAGACACCTGAAGATATGATAAGAGCCTAATCTTTAGAATTAAAAGGTGTATGGATTCAACAACTTCCATTGGTTGAGTTCTCATACAATAATAGCTTCCAATTGAGTATTTAGATTGATCTAAGATATTATAGAAAAGGATAAAGACTTTAAGAAACATATCAAAGTTGCTCAATGTTGGAAAAAGAGTTAGACTGAAAACTGCCAAGGGGAATTAGAGTTAGACAATAGAGATAAATTATTCCTTATAATATCTAAATGGAAGAGAGTAATGTGGTTTGAAAATAAATAAAGTTAATCCAAAGGTACATCGGCCCCTTTGAGATCTATGATCACATAGGAGTTTTTGAATAACTTCTTTAATTTCCACCAAATATGGCTCATGTTTTTGATGTGCTACCTGTATCACTCCTGAGGAAGTACATACCAGATCTCTCACAAGTACTAATCTCTAAGATGGTATAGTTTTAAGATTATCTCTCTTATGAGGAGGATCCAGTAAAGATTATAGATAGGAGAGACATAGTTCTACGCAACAAGACAACCCACAATGTAAAAGTGTAGTGTTGGAACCATAATTATGAAGAAGAAACATTGGAATAATAGGAGGTGATGACGGAGAAGTATGATCACTGGTTTATGTAAAACAAAATTTTAATGGTGAAATTTCAAAAATGGGAAGAATGTAATGACCAATAATTTTACTAAAGGAATTTGTACCTTCTAATAGTAATGTTAGGTAGTATATGCCAAATAAAATCACTTTGAGACCATAATAAAGATTTTTAAATGAATAATTAATTAAATAAGATATTTTTCTAGAAGTTAATGAACTAATACTATTGAAATAGTAACTCGGCCATAGGAATAGTAATATGACCCATATAAATAGTAAACTAAAAAAATGAATAGTGACCACACCCATGAAATTATATATAAAATTTGGTTATATTATAAGAAAAATTATCTTATAATTATATCACAGTTTAAGTAAATAAATGTTTTAAAAAATATTAATTATGTGTTTGTATTTTTTGAAATACGTAAATTTTTTATGAATAGTAAAATATGGTAATTTTCAATAACTGCTAAATACATTACTATTTTACTTATTATTATTGTAAGGTTCATGTAAGAACCTTAATCTCAAACCATAATTAATTATTTTAATATATTTATTGATAATTATCAAACTTTTCATAATCTTGAGAAAAAATAATAATCTAATGAATATAATATTGAGAAAAAACCCCTCTCATCCACTATCCCACACCCTCTTCTCCTCACACCTCGCAAGATATGATAATTTCCCCTATTATGGACAAAACAATTCCATACCCCCTTCTCCACATCCATTATCTATTTTTCTTTTCAAAAGACCATGCCTAGATTCCTTGAGTAGGATCTCAAAAGGATAGTCGAAGAGTTAAATCCTCTCTCTTTTCTTTTAATTTCATTTCAATTTCAATTTATTTTCTTTTTCTCTCATCACCTCCCTTCAAAAAAATATATTGAAAACTTTAGTACCTTACATATAATATAATAATATTATTTTAATGTAATATTAAACATTAAATCCTACCTCTCTATATCTTTTATCTTAAAATTGAAATCATTGCCCATGATGTGTCAATTTTCTGACAACATGGGTGATCCACTTTCATTTTCCTTAAAAACCTTCAAGGATGTTAATATGACTATAAAATGTTTTAAATCATATTTTAATGTGTATATTATCACCCTTTCTATGTCTCTGAAATAAATTATACTCATAAAACTAAATGATAAAACAAAACAAGCCCATCGTGTTTGAAAAACCTCAAAAATTAACATAAAACAATAATCATTAACTAATATCTAATGAATCATCCTCATTGAATATAACCTAATACTTTGTAAGATAATTTAATATTTTGTAAGATCATTAATAACATATAATAACAATAATGTTGTTTCTGACGCTTTCATCAGGGAACACACATCGTCTTCTTCGAGGATGGTGGTGTTGTTTGTTACCCTACATTCCCACGTTCCAAAGTAGGGTGGAATCCATTCCTTATTAATGGAATTTTTCTCCTTGATCGAAATGGGATAATGGGATGTCAGTTCTTCCTTCCATGGATTCCTCCTTGGAACCCGTTACCTAGTTCAGGTCTCCCTTAAAGAGTTATTCGGCATTCGTGAATCTCGTTCAGAGTGCCATATCTTTGTGGACACAAGTTTATTACACTAATTTCGTCAGGACATTCCATGGGGTCCTGACATGGTAGCAACCTTTGGTCAGAGTAGATGACAACATCAGGCATGTCGGGTCATATCTGGAAGAGTGGAAATTGGGGGATCCATTTTCATCCTCATAAGATGGCATCTAAGGGGTGCAGAACCCGAGGCATCCCATGTTAGTCGTGGGGTATCATAATCTGGAGGCATGTATCGGAGTTTTTTCTCTGAATCCCATGTTTAACACAGTGTATGCCGCTATTTTAAAGTCTTGAAGAGACGGTTATGCAAAAGGTGTGTCATCTGAGGTTTTCTTTAGGAATCTCATGTTTAACACAAGGTAGGACACATGTTTAATGCCTTGTGGAGACGGTGACATTGAAGACGTGTCTTCCGACGTTTTCCTCGGGCATATCATGTTTAGCTTGAGGTATCCCCCATGTTTATCATCTTTCAGAGATAGAATTAGGGTGGTTAGAACGTCCCATACAGATGGATCAGATTGGTACATCCTTAGGAGGGAACACCTTCATGGTTTATCGGGTGGATGGATCAGAACACTTCATAAGAGCATACCCAAGATGGTGTGTCCCATAAATGGAATATTTCACACTGTGAAGGATGATCTAGACACCACTTAGGGTGTATCATGGAGTTTGAACCCCAGAATGGGGAAACACAATGGATTACCATTGGATGGAATTGAACCTCGTGGAGGTTTCCTACGTACCCTGTATAGAAAACAAGGATCAAAACCCATGTAGTTTGAAGGGTTGATGAATTAGGGTGTACAAAGAGGAAAATGACCCAGATACATGTTGGATCATATGCATGGAAAGTGGCCCATTGCAAGAGTAATACTCTTGGGTGGATGGTTATGGATGTTGTGGGGATCATGCATGGTTAACTACCCGAGTTCTGTAAGGAGTGGCACTGGGATGAATGGAATGATATCAACGGGATGTGGCGGCCTTAGTAAGAATCAATATGGATGATGTAGTGTTGAATGAAGTGGAGATGGAATGAGATGGAGCCATCATGAAGGTGACAGTAGTGTTGGGCTTGAGCCTTGAAGAGACTTCCTACATGTTCCCATGGTAGGGAATCAATGTACGCATAGTTCTATGGGATGATTGGAGACCTGAGGTGGTGACCCATGAAAATGGATTTATGGATGGGATCTAGAGGAAATTGAACCTCCAGTTTGGTTCATAACCTTCCTGAAACACATAGGCTCGAGGGAGACATCAGGATGAACATGAGTCACGGGCTTGAGCCTCATGGAGGCTTCCTATATATCCCCATGGAATGGAATCAAAGTTGACGTAGTTCATCTGAAGATGGATTACAATCAATTGGGGACTTCAATTGCTTAACATCGATTGGGGGCTTCAATGGCTTACCACTAAATGGGGATAAAAATGGCTTACCACTGAATTTAATTGACAATAGATAACAACTTAATGGGGTTGACAATGGCTTACCGCTGAATTGGGATAAACCTCGGGGATGATTCTGACGTACCATGTCTAGGACACAGGGATAAAGCCCACATAGTTTAGGAAGGAGTCAGAACTGACGTGATGTGGGTCGGAACTAGTGGATGGCAGGCTTAAACCTCCGGGAGGCTTCCTATGTACCATTCCATGGAAAGGATCAATGACCACGTAGTTCAAGATGGTTTTTGGTGAGCTGATGTGAAGATGGTCAGGAGAAATGGGTGTTAGGCTTGAACCTCAGGGAGGCTTGCTACGTACCATTCCTTGGTAAAGATCAAACACCATGTAGTTCGAGTTGGGTTTGGTGAACCGATGTGAATATTTTCAGGACCAAAGGGTGTTGGGATTGATCATTAGGGAGGATTCAAATGTACCTTGCCATGTCAAGGATCAAATTCCACATAGTTCGGGATGGTGGTGGGCTGATGTGAATATGGTCGGGACCAATGGGTTTTGGTCTTGATCCTTAGGGAGGATTCCTACTTACCTTGCCTTGGCAAGGATCAAATTACACGTATTTTGTGATGGTGGGGCTCCGATGTGAAGATGGTCAGGACTAACGGGTGTTGGGCTTGAACACCAGGTAGGCTTCCTATGTACTTTGACTTGGCAAGGATCAAATTCCACGTAGTTCTGGCTGGTCGTAGACTGACATGAACATGTTCGAGGCCAATGGGTGTTGGCCTTGATCCTTAGGGGGGGCCTCCTATATTCCTTTCCTTGGAAAGGATCATAGTCCATGTACTTGAGGATGGTGGCGGACCGACGTGAAGATGGTCGGTACCAATGGGTGTTGGGCTCGAACCTCATGGAGGCTTCCTAGATACCTTGCCTTGGAAAGGATCAAAGTCCACATAGTTCAGGATGGATGTGGGGCTTACACTCTAGGCTACTCGGGTGACACTATGGAAGGGAAATGGTGCATGGGGCTTACATAAGGAAGCTGCCTAGGGGGCACTATGGAGCGGTAATGGTGGATGGGGCTTATGCAAGGAAACTTCCCAGGTGACACTATGGAGTGGTGATGGTGGATGGGTCTTATGGAAGGAAGTTTCCCAAGTGCCTCTATGGAGCGGAAATGGTTAATGGGGCTTACCCAAGGAAGCTGCTCGGGTGCCGCTATAGATAAGCAATGGTGAACAGGGCTTATGCAAGGAAGTTGTTCGGGAGCCGCTATGGAGCGGCAATTGTTCATGGGACATACAGATGGAAGTTGTCAGTGTGCCTCAATGGAGTGTCAATTGTGCATGGGGATTACGCATTGAAGCAGCCCACATACTCTTATTGAGCGAAAATGGTTGATGGGGATTACGCATGGAAGCTTACCTGGTGGTTATATGGAGTGGAAATGGTTAACGGGGCATACGCAAGGAAACTTCCTATAATGTCTTCCTCATGTCTGGCCATGACGGCATTCCAACCCATTTATGGGTTGAAGCCTTCATCTATGCGCTAGTGAACAAGAGGGATAATGCCAAAGGTGTTGGAACCAGTCCGAACAAAGGGAGATAAAATGTGTGAAACACATGCTTGACATTTAGAATGCAATTAGGGTGGTGTGATGATGGAGGATAATTATTAACCGTGTTTGAAACACAGCATCCATATCACGTTAACCTGAAATGGGGACAATCAAATGAGGGTAAACTACTGACCATGTTTGAAACAGAGGGCTGGACTCAAAGTGTTGTCCAAAGTCTTCTAGGGTGTTGGCCCAGGATTGTAGGTGATCCAGTGTGGCATGAGATCAGGCAGTTAGCGGGTTCCTTCAAAAATGGAAGTGTGTGAAGATCCGAATGAAGGACACACCAAGAGTGAGGTGGAGTGATGGAATGTTTTAACGGGTTCCATTGCTCTTGAAATTATGCCACTATAATCATAGAATTAGGCATCTTATTCTTAGAGAGTAAGGAATATCTTTTTTGGAATAATATGCATCCTATTATTTTTAGATAAAGAGTAATATGGTTTATAGTCATGTATATAGGACTATGGGATTCATATTCTTTGAATATAATGAATCTATTATTTGGGGCATGAGGAATACTATGTTTGTTATATGGGGTGTACAATAGTTTAGAGTCATTTAGAAAGGACTATTGGCATCTTATTCTTAGAGCATAAGGCATCTCTTTTTTAGAGCAAGATGCATCCTATCATTGGTACATAGGTTGTACTACAGTTTAAATTCATGTACAAAATACTATGGGATTCTCATTCTTGGATCATAAGGAATCTATTTTCTAGAACAAGAGGCATCCTATGTTTGGAAAATAGGGTGTACTATAGTTTATAGTCATATAGATAGGACTATTGGATTCTCATGGTTGGAGCATAAGGAATCTTCTATTTGGAGCAAGAGGAATCCTATGTTTGGAACATTAGGTGTACTACAGTTTATAGTCATATAGATAGGACTGTTGGATTCTCATTCTTGAAGCATAAGGAATCACTTGTTTGGAGAAAGAGGAACCCTATGTTTGGCACATAGGATGTACTACAGTTTATAGTCATATATATTGGACTATTATCTTCTCATTCTTGGAGTATTAGGTATCTCTTGTTTGGAGTAAGAGGCATCCTATATTTGGAACATAGGGTATACTACAGTTTAAAGTCATGTGGATATGACTATTATCTTCTCATGGTTGAAGCATAAGGAATCACTTTTTTGGAGCAAGAGGCATTTTATATTTGTAACATAGGTTGTACAACAGTTTATAGTCATAAAGATAGGACTATTGTCTTCCCATGCTTGGAGCATAAGGCATCTCTTGTTTGGAGCAAGAGGCATCATATATTTGAAACATAGGGTGTATAACAGTTTAATGACATGTTGATAGTACTATTAGGAATAATTCACCTAGTAATGGATGGTGTTATGGATTATGTGAGAGAGGCCCTTTCTGGTTCAACCTGGTATATGAGCCAAGCGATGGGGTTTGGATGAGTTACTTGAGGAATGGTTCGACTCAAGGTACTCGGGGAATTGATGATGATAATTTCAACTCACAACATGGGAAATAAACCAAGATGAATATGTCGACTCAAGGTGTTTGATGGTGTGTGGCGGAGTATCTGAAATCATTGTATTCCATAGGCGGAAGGTGGGTTTATATAAGGGCGCAATGGAAAATCCTGATGTCCTAGCCCGAAAATTTCACGGTGCAGCTCTATATTTTTCATGGGGGTCAGTGATGGTATAAAAGGGACCAACCCAGAGGAGTGGGATCGTAGCCCGACACTGACCCTGAGTTGGGGTGTGGGGGCACAACCCCCATGGTATGGACCAGTGGGGGCGAAGGTAGGAGCTTCGCAAAGGATAGGTCTTACGATGCAGTTTCATGAAGGAAAGTTGTTTGTGGAGCATGGTGTCTCACGAAGAAGTTTCACAAAGGAAAGATACTCATGGAGCATGGAATCATGGAGCATGGACTCGCGGAGCATGGACTCGCGGAGCATGTACTCACTAAGCATGTACTCACAGAGCATGTACTCGCGGAGCATGTACTCACGGATCATGTACTCGCGGAGAATAGACTGGTGGAGCATGTACTCATGGAGCATGTAATCTTGGAGCATGGACTCACCAAACAAAGACTCGTGGAGCATAGACTCATGGAGGAGCTTCACAAAGGAAGATACTGACATAGAATGGACACGCAGAGCTCGAGAGCTCCACAAAATAGGAGAGATCGGCCACCCAAGGGGCGGCGTATCCATCCGTCTGAAGGGTGGTGATCCGGGTATTTATAGTCGAGAGGCACCACGAAGTAGAGGTCGCTCGGCACGAAGACAGAGTTTTCTCCACCGTAGGTTAGAGAACATTAAAGAGGTTCATGGAGAACCCACATCATTACTCCACGATAGGTTCGCGTACATAAAATCGGTTTGTGGAGCATTCTGCCTCCTGGCTCCGCGGCGGAGGGAGCTTCGTGAATGGGCTCCGCAAACCAGTTTTCCAGCTCAACATAAAATGTCCAAAACATCTAATATGTGGCACTATTCGTGCACTACGACCTATCAAATAAAAGCTTACGAAATGGGTTACACTCTAGGATCTATTATAGGAGCATTTGGAAAAGTTTGGGGATGCATTTTCCTATTTCGAAAAATGTGTATTCAACATCATTTTAATTGAACTTCGATTCATATATACAAATGAACCGATCATGAACACTTTGAAAATAAACACCCTCAAACGATTAAATTAAACTGTATAACTCATCCAAAATTGTAAAAGAATATAACAAACCCATAATTAATCAGATTCATCTATAAAAGGATATTTAATTTTTAATTAATTAATATAATCTTATTATACTGGATACTAAAGTGAAGAAAACATTCAGACTCAAGGTAAGGATATTTCTCAAACCCAACTCTGTTTATTTGGGGTTTCAATCCTTCAACACATATATGAAAAGGTTATTCCAAAAAAATAATTTATTCATAATTTTCATGGATTTTCTAGGATATACTTGTTTTATAATTTTGTTTATGAAAAACACAATATATTCAAAAATAACTATTCTTTCAAAAAAAATATCACACCATTTACTTCTCAAGATTTTTTTCGTCACTCAAGGATTAAGATTATTATATCAAGTATGTTATTTACTCTATCATTTGGGATCCCAAAGATTATGTATATATTATTATAAAATTAAACCCATTACTTTACATGGTTTATTATATGTTCAATATTTATATATGTTCTATATGGCATGCATGATAATGTAAATGTTGTGTTGTAACGGGTGCACCCAAAATTATATAGTGCAATATAAATGTTTTGATGTGATAGGTGCACCCAAAATTATCGATATCTATAACGAATTGGGTAATGTTAAGAACCTCATGAGTAAGTTAAATATGCATGAAAATGATGTTATCACTGTTAAAAACTATTTGTGGTTGTTAACCACAAAGGCATGGTGTTTTATTTTAATTCATTACCATATTTCAGGCATTTATGTAATGTTTTATATCATGATTATGATACTTTTCCTATGTTATGATGATAATTTTTATTCCCACCCATGTTTTATTATTTCATTTTTTATGTCTTCCCTTACTGGGATTTTATCTCACTCATTTTTCAAGTATATTCTCATGTGACTACATGTACTAAGGAGAATTCAGGGGTCAATTAGTAGCTAGAGAAGAAGGAATATATTTTATTTTGTAAATGTTATTCATTGTCCTATTTTTTAAAAGACAATAAACCATTGGATCCTCTTTTTTGGGATTTTATATTATTTTTATTTAAAATAATGTAATAAGATATGTAAAAAAATAATGTTTGTTGTATATTCACACATATAAATCCTATTTTATAGACCAAAATCTGAAAAAATAAGATTCCCAAATCCCTAAATTCATAAAATATGTCTGTTTTTCGTTTAATTCTAACCTGGAAGCTATTTGGTTCAATCCAAGGGGAGTTAAACAATGAATAGGTAACATCATTCCTCAAGCTATTTTGTTTTTTTTTTCATCTTACACCCCCTAAACTCATCTTATTCCATTATTATATAAAAACATAACAATCGAAAATTTAATCGTAGGTTGTTATTCTATATTTTATACATAAAAATATACACACATACATCTCAGAGGTAACTAACTTACCATTCTTGGGTATGGAGAACAAACTCCCCACAAAAGTATGTTGTTCGTTTTACAGTTACCACCTTTCATGGTTGGTAATTATGATGCTAAATCTATTTATATATGATATATCTGATATTTATAATATATTTATACTTCTATAATTATTATATAACACTTGTCTTCATTCTTTCAATTTTTGGGAATATGATAACATCATTTGTGGAAGTGTGGACCACCACTTCCTCAAAGCGATGTAATTCATTCAAGTGAAACATGGATTTTATAAAGTGTGTTTTTAATTAAAAAATTTGACCAAAATGACATATACATTATATTAATTACATAACTAACTTTTGGAAAATATAATATGACATTTTCATTATTACCCTTTTTACACACTAAATAGTGATAACATCGGTCGTGGACATGTGAACTACCACCTCCACGACACGATGTTATTACTATAAATCATAATAATTATATATATAGGTATATATAATTAAATAAGAAGTTATTTATTATAAAATTACAATTATTTTTTGATATAATGTTTTTTACCTTATTTCTATAACGATCATTGAAAAATTAGAATGTTACGCCTGAATACGTACGATCTAATATCTAAATGATTATAACATTGGTTCATTTTTTATATGCATATTTCATGATTTGTTTTAAAAGTATAATCTGTGTATAAATATGATAATTAATTCATGATTATTATCTTGTATTTGTTTATGTAAGGACCCCTATTAGCATAGTCGACCTACAAAAATAACTTTTATTACATGAACTGAATTTGGTCGAAATGCCCAACGTAAAATTAATTTTTTATGTAATTATATAAAACAAAATAATAAGTGAATTAAAATTAATAATAAAATTGAAAATATAAATGAATAATGTAAATAATTAACATATGTTTATTATTATTTTTAATATAAAAACACACAATACAAGTCGGACTCGAGATAAGGGATTTCTCATCTCACTTTTATTACTATGAGACTTCTCTTCACTGCTTATTTTTTTATGTTCTCTTTATAATTTCCATTAATGTATTCTAATATTTTTATAATTAAATTTATGGGTATTTATAAACCCTTTTTTTATCATTCTATTATTGGGTTTAGGTTTAAAAATTTACCAAATTAGATAAGTAATTTTGTTAGAATTTTTCTTATTTGGGTCACTTATTTTGTTATGAACCCATATTATATTAAAAGGTGTATATATTATCATTAAAAATTTTATATCATGATTTTAATTATTTTAATGATATTTTCATCTTCACGTAATTTAATTTTCTTACAATAGATAGTTTTATTCAATGTTACCATGTGGTAAGAGTTTATTGCAACAATCTCATCATTTATCAGGATTGTTAATGATTATGATCCCATTAATTAAATCCCACCATCTATATCTCAATAACACTCTTGAATTTTATTATCCTTAGTTTATTCATGATTTATGCATTTATTATTACCATTTTCAACTCTTTTTACTTAATGTAATTTATATTATTTTAAAAAAATATTATCTTATTTATCTTTTACATCGAAAGCAAATTTTTCTCAAAAAGACCTTGTTTTCAAAGATTTGTTTAAAATAATAATTAAAGTTAATTTTTAGGGAAAATTTATATTAAAATTTTTATGGTTTTAAAAGCTTCTTTTATAAGTTTTCAAACCTTTTGCCATGAAAAATGTTTTCAAATTATTTCAATATTCTTTTATATGTTTTTAAGTAAAATGTTTTTCAAATTTTTTTAACAATTATATTATATGTTTTAAAAGAAAATTCTTTTAAATTTTTTTTCAGTATTAATTTATATTTTTTCAATTAAAAAGGTTTTCAAAAAAATTCAAGCTTCCTTTATATGTTTTTAGAGTTATTTACAATGAAAATGGTTTTCAAAATGTTTTATGTTTTAAAAAATACTTTTTTCAAAGAATAAATGATATTTTCCTCATGAAATTACATAAAAAATTATTAAAAATTCGGTTCCATCTAATATTACATCTATTGGTGTTTCTCATGCCTTTACGGGGAAATGATTCAATGTTTTCATTCATATTATTTCTTTGAATGGTTTATCTTCAGATTGAATGTTGTTTATGAAACCCTTTTTTATTTAATGGGTTATATATTTATGAAACTTTTTTCTATTTAATTGGTTATATATTTTTTGAATTAATTTAAAATTCAGGGGTAATATGCATATGAAACCCCATTCTTTTAATGGCTTATGATTTTAGGAAATTATTATCAAACCAGTCTCTTTTACACAAGTTATGATATTATTACATGTTTATGATACCCATTTAGTTTCATGGGTCGTGATATAATTTTTTATTATATTTTTTCACGTGTATATATGATTTCATTTTGGGATTGGTGGGACAAATTTATCTATCCAATTAATTGGGTATAGATTTATATGTTTTGAGATAGAAATGGATGGAATAGGGAGTGAACTCAATTCAGTATTTGATGTTATCCACTATGATGGTCTTGTGAGTGAACCTTGACTATAGATATGGTCATGAGAGTGAACTATGACAACCAAGATTGTATGGGAATTGAACTTATACTACTAAAATGGCCCTCTAAGTAAGTCCTTAACTACTATGGAAATAATTTTATATGGTTATGTGTTTTCCAAATATTTTATTTCTTATTCCTATGTTATGATTTCATGGATTATGCTTCTAATTCCTTTATGATTACTATCTTATGAACTGCTAATATTTATTCCATTACACATGTTTATGATCATTGATATGAAGGGTTTGAACTTTTAATTTTTTTTGTTCATGTTCAAATAACTGTATGTCTATGTTATACTTATGTATTTACTTTATTATCCCTTATTGAGTATTAAAGATCACCCATTTCTTCTGTGTACTTTCCCCAGGTTATTTAGAAAGTTTTTATGTATGACTGTTAAATGGTATGATCTTTAAGTATGATATTAAAGATATTTCACCAAACTAGAATAATGTGTTCCATGTTTCCAAAGGCACAAATCTATTATGGTGCTCAAGAATTTATTTTTGAAATCTGATGAATATTCATAAAAAAAATTGTAATATCCCTATATGTTAATCTTCGTTCCTTATAAATTTATAGTATAACATAATATCATTAATATATTCCACATTCATATTATCAAGAAAATCATTGATTACTATGTTCATCATGTTCATAAAAAATATAGGTTTCATTAGTCAATCAAAATTGAATTACTATAAATTCCTAGGGTTCATACCATATACAAAATGTTGTCTTTTGAATATAACACTTCTTTACTCATAGCTGATGATACCAAAAATAAATACCAATACATAAAAAACATTGATCTCCTTAAAGTTTATCAAACAAGTCATTTATTTAGGGTAGTGTATACTTTTTATTTATAGCAGTTGCATTGGTTACCCTATAATTGTTGCAAAACGTCATAGAACCATCATTCTTCTTAATAAAAATAATAGGGGCTCCCCGTCGTGAAGCACTAGAGAATATAAATCCCCTTTCATATAATTCCTATTTTTTTATCCATTTCCAATAATTCCACTATGTTCACCCTATATAGAATATTAGATTTTGGATTTTCCTCGAGGATGATATCAATTGAAATCTCAACATCACAATTAGGTGGGTGTCTTGGAATTTCATTAGGAATTATATTATTTTATTCCTACACAATTGGTCAATCCTCATTTTTATAAATAACATTCCCATTCTTAGTGGTAATCTTTAATTATTTTATATAAATTTTATTAATGATAGATATTAGAGGTTAATCTGTGGATGACTCAAATTGATTGATATCCTCTATGAAGATAAGAGATTCCACATCTCCATCACAAATGGTAATCATCTTATCTTGGAAATAAATTTCATATTTATAATTTTAAATCCAGTCTATACCAAGGATTATATAAATTTCAAACATGGGAAAAATATTCATGTTAATGAATAGGGTATGTATATTTCTCATAATAGGAATTGACGGACATATCCATATTATAATAATATTTACACCATGAATATTGATTGAAAAATACCTTATTGGTGTTCTAGAAAAATATATAATTTTCTACGAAAAAATAGAAGTTTTATAATATTGTATATAAATATAGAATCAAATAAAAAATTGTGAAAATTTGATGTTATAATCAAAGTACCTACCACAACATATTTAGGAACTCCAACCTTGGTTGCGGTGAATGTATAATCTTCACCTTGATCTATTGGTCATTTATAATGAAAATTCCAATTGATTCTTGGGGAATTCATTTGAACATTTCCACATCTCCTTACATTAGAATAATTAAAAAATAGAAACTTATTTCATCCCCTTAAAATCACAATCCTGGTGCTTTTTTTCTCTATACATAAAGAAAAATCCAATTCCTATCAAACATGTTACATGGGGCTTCATTCCATGGTAAATGAAAGTGTAAATTACACCCTTTACTTATTCCATTTTTCTTTATTTTTTAGAGTTCTCAGTCACCCAAATATATTAATTTTTCCCTTGGAGAAAATAATTATTAAAAATTATTTCTACGTCTTTATGTTATTTCATATTATATCACTATATAGTAAAAATAATTGAGACTAATAATATTATAAAGAAATACATTATACCCTAAAATAATACATTAATCTTACTTATTTTATTATATATATTACAAATTATGTTTTTTCCTTATAATGTTATCTTCATACTTTATAATGTTGTATCATTATATTTTCCTTATATTGAGGAATTATATCAATATATCAGCTTGTTAGTCTCGATGAATGTATTTTTTATGAATATATCCTTAAAATTATTCAACTCCATAATACTTAATTCTTATGAATCCTCGGTGTTATGTATCAGTGAATACAAATGATTAGCATCTCTCTTATGTTGAAAAACTACTACAAAAATTTTCTCTCATTCACCACTTCCCAGATAGTGAAATTTCATGTTAGGGGATTCGATCTATATCTCATCTACTAATGTATTATCAGTACCATTGAATGATGGAGGTTGTTTCCATATGATGTGGCACAACATTATTTCACTATTTTGGGGAACCAAAATATGAACCATACATGCATTGTTATTGGTCATAACCTGAGTGAGATTACTTAATATAGTTTTAATTTATTAACACATAGCTCAATATTACTTGCCTTTCCTCAAAGGGAATTCACTAAAAATATTTTGTGTGTTTAAATTAATTCCTTTTTCTCTATTAGTCTCCATTTCTAAAAAGTGAAATATACTAAATTAGCTCATAACATTGTGAATTATAAATCATATTTTATAGTTTTAAATATATCATAAATTTTAATATAAATTCAAAATTTATGAATAGTTAATATCAAAATCATAAGATTGGTATATTTAGAAATATAATCAAATCATAATAATGTTTCAAATATTATATAATGGTTATTAGAGAGTTTTAATCAACTAAAGAATATACCCTGAGAGTTTCCAACCTGATGTGATGTCTTACTTGTACTTATCTTACACCGGGTGATGATCAAGTTGATTCCCAACCATCCTTTTTCAAGGTGTTTAATCCATGGTTTATCTATTCCATAGAAACATCCACTTTACAATATCGAGATAAGGATTTCATTTCAATGAAACTATACATTATCTAAATTATCAAAAATCTTTATATTATCATATTATCCCTAGAGACTGTCAAAGGGTTATGTTTTATTTGTTTTCTTAAATCTACTTCTCAAAGTTGATGATAAATTTCATTTGTTTCCAACTATTATACCCAAAATATAGTAATATTTTTTTAATCTTATAATATTAGTAAAATATATAAAAAATTTCACCTTTATGGATTGAATTGTTTAGTAGTTTTGGGAGCCTAAATTCATACATGATTTACACATTAAATTTCAAAACATGAAATAAAACATAAATTTATAGGGATAAATTTATAATTTTTTCAAAATTTGTTCATAAAATTATTCATATATCCCTTTATAGTATCATCATGGTATTAAAACATAAAAATGGGAGAGGTAAGAAGATCGGTAAGGGAAATCATTCAATATAATCTATAATTGAATAAAAATGCAAGAATAATATGGAATAGATAAACACTAATAAAATAAAATATATAATTAATATACTAAATTGGGAATATATCTATGAATAACATAACAATATAAATAATTACATGGATAAAAATAACTATTTTCATAATTATTGAACTCATTATATCGTACATCATAATTTAACAATCAAGGCCCAATTCTAAGACATCATTGATAAATAGTTAAAAAGTAGGTCTAATACCCAAAGAAATATATTTGATGAGAAAAATTGATGAATCAAGGGGATATAAAAATCCCTTACAGACACATAAAAAGCCTAATTTTTTTTATCATATGAATTAAATGAATAATAACTCAATACATAATTTGTATAAGAATTCCTATAGAAAAACTATCATAAAAATGTTAATATTTCCCCCATTTATTAACTAGATCAATATAATGATAATACATCCTGATTAATATGGTAGGTGGTATCATTAGATTATATATCTAGTAAAGTATAAGATTTTAAAAGGGATGTTGATATAGATGAAAATTATTTTAGAAGAACATTCAAACCTTTTTTAAAAACATGAGAAAAATATCCATTTATTATGATAACATTTCAAATAAAAATTTCTTAAATATTGATAAAATTACTTTAATTGAAAATAATTCTGGAAAAATTTAATGAAATCATTAAAGTAAATAAGTATCATGATGTTATAAATATCTCGTTGTATAGTAAATGCTAAAAACTGATTCCAGTCACACTTTTGGTAAAAAGTGAAATGAACCTCATTCCAAAAATTACCAAATGAATCCATTTAAAAAAATTAAAATAAATTAAAATATGGTTGATAAAGAATATAAATAATAATTTTATCATATGAAATAACATACTTGATATCTTTTTGGAAACAGAGATATAAAAGAAAACACATGTTTACCAAAGAGGAAATAGGTTCATCTTTTCTTAAAACAAATTTATCAATCATATTAAGTATTAAATAGATAAAAATGGGAGGAAAATATGTATAATATATATATAAACGGTGGAGAAGAAAATGGATTTATTTTAAAACATTAGTAGATTACAATTTCCTTTAATTTAAATTTAAACTCAAATAATACTGAATAAAAATGACATTTTAAAATAAACCTTTACATCAGACATCCACTTTGTCAGAAATGACATTTTATACCGAATAATAAATTTAACTTGTTAAATTAAATTCATATGAATATTTTTAATCTATATTTACTATATTATTTTCCTTTTATAATCATCTTCCATTCATTGATTGAATTGTTCTGGTTTTCATTGACTACTACACGTGTTTTGGTCAATTTCTCTAGAATTAATTTTGTTAATGACAAAGGTTAAAAGAGTTATTAAATGGATACATGATCACAATAATATAAATAAAGTTATGTATATAATTATTTTACATTATATTTAATTTTAGAATCATCCATTCATGGTGGTAATGTGATAAGAAAATTAATCGCTTTGTGTAGGTTGTAGTCCACACAAACGCATGAATGACGATATCATTTTCCAATGGATGAAAGGAAAAGATAGGATAAGGTATATTATATTTTAAAAACATAATTATTTCAAAAATATAAAATATATTTTTTATTTCAATATTTATAAATATCCAATTAATGAGTTCATTAAAAATGAATTACATTGCTATGTAGAGATGGCAGGTTGTGTGTTTTCTTAATCAATGTTTTCATTTTCTTTTTGATGGAAAGGATATAGAAAAATGGTTATTACATAAAAATAAAAAAAATCACTATTTTTAAGATACATATGCATCATAATGGTTGTATAATATTTAAATGAGTTCAAATATGAAATAAAAATGAAAACACTCTATTAAGAGTTATACTTCTTCTTTAGAAAACTTTATTTAGGTTGCACCGTAGGCCTTGTTGAAATAATCTATTATTGTGACTAAAACCTATAGTATATGGGAGAGTTTTTTCTAAAATTAATTTGGTTTGATAATGGATAATCTTGGAGGATTATGTTATGTGAATAACAGAGGAGAGGAAGTCCACTTTTATAAGTGAGGTGAGTGGCACACTTTCAATTATTCTTTACATCTAAATATGATAACTGACCTACTCTTGGATAAGTGCAACATAAAAAAAATAAATTTTAAAGGAAAATAGAATATGTTTTAAGTCCTTTACTCAAAAAATAATTAATATGTGGTTTTATGACCTTGTCACAATGTTTTAACCCAATTTAACTCGTTTTAACCTTTTACCAAAGTGACAATATTGTTACCATTATTACTATTTATAATGGAAAAAAATTTAACATAATCAATACTAAATTTAAAAATCCTAATTAAATATATTTTATCCATTTTTATTCAATTTTAATAATTTTAAATAATTAATTTTAATATATTTGGGGAAAACACAAGGAAAAATATCTTTTATTGGAAAAAAATGGGTTCTTAAGAATAAAAATAATAGTATACCAAAATATAATATAATGTTGTTTGATATAAAATTAATTAGAATTTTTTTATAATATTGGTATTATTTTAATTTAAAAATATATCCAAAAAAATTTGAAATAAAATAAATAAAAATCTAACAAAAAAGCATCATTTTTCACTATTCACCAAAAAAAAATATTTCTGAAAAATCACAAAAAATCACCCTAATAATGATTCTAAGTTATGAAATGAAAAAATATATCCATTTATTAGAATTAAAATTATAAATTTTATAAATTTTGACATTAAATATTATAATGAACAATTCTTGTTATAATGATAAAATAATAGGATGTGCATTGGATAAAAGACTAAGGATGTAATTTTTTCAACTTACAGGATGGTCTTGAGTACTATCAGAGATATTACATGTCCTGGTTAACAAGGACCTCTTAGGGGCTAATATTTTGGTTGATTATTTCACCCCAATCTCATCTCTTATAGGTTAGGGTTTAGTGACTATCACCAATAAGTCATAACATACAAATGTAAGGCCATGGACTAATGAACCTAATCAAAATAAAATATCAGTAAAACAAATCATATAAAATATAATACTAAAAATTATATTGAAATACAAAATAATTTTTATGTGAATACAATCAAACATCTATAATAACGTAACAAATAAAAAAATCTCAAAATAAAGGAAAATACATGAGCCCAAAATCCCAATGTCAAGTTAGGCCTAGAGGAATCAGAATGTGGACCCACTATTCACACCAACTTCCAATATGAACTTTAAAAAGTACTATCATCATTCAGTTCCACTAATTACAAGTGCCTCCAAATCTATATCCCCCACAATAAACATCAAATTATACATCATCCATATAAGTCAAAACATGTGTATGTTGAATGCCCGTATATGGGTGAGTATCAAAATTCCTAATAGGATGCACATAAAATAAAAAATGGGAAATGAATTAAATGTTATATTAAAATCAAATAAAAAGGAACTGGATAACTCAAGTGAAATGTAAATCATAATAGCTGAAATTTTAAAACTAATCAGCTTCCTAAAACCATTCCAAATATCAGAACTGATAGTGGGGAACCCAAGCCTCACCGAGTTAATAACATTAATAAAGGGAGTATTTTCCCAAATGGAGGATCCATTACACATATAGAATTATTGTCAATAGAGTACTTTTCAAATCCATAGATAGTAGATTTGTGCCCAATTTATGGTGATATTCCTTACCTCATCAATTATGTAGGGGAACCATTCCTTATCTTGGAATTAGCGTTCAAGGTATTTCCTAATCCCATGATTTATATAAAGGACCTAAACCCCAATTCAAAGGGGGAGTAACAAATTCTATAAATTGTACAGGGTTCTTGTGCCTTATATTTAGTATGTTTAAAGAGGAGTACCAAAACCAATTTTTGCTTCGATCATCTCACGTGAACCAATTCATCAACCCTATATAGTTAAAAAAAAAATTACAAAAACATACTCTAAAACCCATTTACTTGTGAATAGAACCACACTCTCACATACTAAAAGGAAAAATGATCAGTATGGACTTCTCAATTGTTTAATTTTGAGCCTCTAGTGAAATTGTCTCAAAAATGCTAAATGCATGTGTATTAGGCTATATGGTAGTCCATATAGCATGGCATGTGGTGAATTTTTTTGTATAAATCCACTAGGGAATGTTTCCATGCACGGGTAGAGTAAATTGGTGTGTGGTACCATTCATACCTCACCCGTGGGTTGGTTTGGGTCTATATAAACTTATTGTGAGTCCCACTTCCCTTCCTGGTTGAATTGAATTCTTGGAATATAAGTGGATGATAGTTGGCACAGATCATCCCACATACCCCTCCAGATACTTGGGGGATAATTACAACTTGCTAAATAGATTGGTCTTCTAATTTCATTGTAGGCTCAAATTTGTGCTCCCCCACTAGTGGGATTGGTCCACATGTTTTCTCTATTATGCCCACCATGTTGTTAGTACAAAAAAAACATTAATCCCCAGATAATCTAATAGTCAAGGTAAAACCCTAATTTTATCCCCCTTTGGAGTAAACAGACCTATATTCATTGTCCTAGAAACCATCTTCTAACATTACCCTTCTTTTTACATCCCCACACTACCCTGATGTTATTTCACTTTCCAAGCCAACATCCTTGCACCATGTCCCCCTTTTCTCAAAGTTGTACCACCATCATCAATCCACTATATCCAAATATCACACTAAAAATACTCTCTATTTTTCATGCATCTCTATCCATTATCTCATTACCACACCACCAACTCTATTATTTTCTTAACCCATTACCATCCACTGTAAGGGCTAAGAAATCATTGGTATCTGGTCCCAATATGATGGAGAAGGAGAATGAGTGGGAAAATTTCAAGGATAGAGATATATTAAGTTATTTTTTGGTTTTGGAGGGGAGAAAGAACTATATGGTCTCATACTAGTGTGACCTAAAGTATGTGCCACCATATCCTTACCCTTGGTGTGATTAATAACCAGGGTGCAGGGGAGAAGGATTGTTAATAGTGAAGGGCGAGCCACAATATATTCTTATTCCATTAGTTTGGTCTCCCCACATCCATCACAAGGAATCTAGGAATAAAAATATTGATAAAAAATACTCATTGATGGAAATTAATGTATTATATGTTATTCAAGAATGAGATCTAAAATTATTTTCTTATGAATAATGAATAAATTAAATATAAATATTCTACCTCAAGGATATGTTTGTTATTAACAAAAATTCATCCCATTCTTCCAGATCCACTTTTTAATCCATGAATAATTAGATGTTCGGATTTATCAAGGATATATTCCAAATTCATTTAACCCTAATTAGATTTATTAATGGGGTATTTATAGGGCTAGGAAAAGGAACTATGGGTTTTTGTAAAATATTTGAAATGGTGTTGTTCTGAGGCCCAAAACATGAACACCAATTACACTTATCCTAGTCAAAACCATCCATCCTAAAAAATAATGTGGTAATAATTTTCAACCTGGGACTTTATTTAAGAGATTTATTAATAAAATAATTCAGGCAGATAGGGATTAAAATATTTTGTTCAAAAATATCAATTATTTATTGATATATTGGAACATAGTAAAATTAATAAGTCTAAATGATCACTAAATTAATTATTAATAAAAATATTTAATGGATCCAATGAAAATTTGGGCTGCTAAATACAATAAAAGTCAAATAAGGGAATAAATATGTTTTTAGTTGATTGGAATAAATGTTAATAAAAGTTATAAAAATAGGATAACTAAGGGTAAAAATGATTAATGGGGGTATTGATATCCCTAAAGTATGAGTATAAGGAAAGAAATATCAGCGTTAATATTTGTTGTGATAAACATCAAAATAAAATAAAATTTTTTAAAAATTGTAATAAATTATGTTCAATTTCTCAATGTACCAAATGAAGATATGAATTCACACTTTGAATTTTTGCTTCAAATTATATTACTTTTTAATATTATGATGTCTTAAAAATGAAATATGTTTAGGATTATTTAAATTAAAATTAAGATTTATATAAAAGGAGTGGATTCAAATATTATAACAACATTTTATATTAATATTAAATGTAATGGATAGTATTTTCTTATAAAACTTTTCTCCTCACTCCAAATCGTTGAATCTTCATGTTAATATTTTAAATTACAGTCAATATAATAAGTACTAAATCAATGAACCATAAAATATGTGTAATTATTTATTAAGAAATTTTCCATATCATGGTTTTGAGGTGTGGTTTTTATTCATACATCTTTTTAAGGTGTGTATCAAATTAATAAATCAATTTGGGATATTTTTTTCAGGACGACATTTTAGGATGAAATTTAAAAAATAATAATATTAAGAGTTCAATGAAATGTATAGAAATAGTTTTTAACAAAAATATAAAATAATTCAATGAAATATTATAATTAATTTATTTAATTATAATGGATCTATGGTTTTATAATTATGGTTTCTAATAATTATTTTTTTCGTAATTATTTAAATGTGTAAAAATAATTTAATCCTATATAATATTAAAATAAAATTTATTTTAAGATAAAATACAATTTTAAATGATAGAGGCTATAAAAACCAAGTATAAGGAGGTTAATACATTCAATAAAGAGGTATTTTCGATATATTCCAATAATAAGGATATAGTGTATAAAACTATCAAAATGGATCATCAGAAAATTTCATGACATCAATTGAATTTCTGTTCATAAATAGAGATGCATTATCTGGTAATTTGGAAATTTAGAAGGGGTATCCTATAAAATAATTGAATGAAATATCAAAAGAAATATTATCAAGTGATAATGTGGTTAAACCAATAGATAAATTTAATTTCATCACAAAAATATATAAAATAACATTTGAAATTAACACAAAAATAATTAAAAAACAGTAAGATAAATAAGTTGAAATGGTGAATAATGAATAGAAATTTTTTTAACCTAGGTTATTTAAGAGGAGATTAATGGGTCAAAAGAGGATATTATTGAATCCTAATCGACATATTTTATAATTATTATAAATATATCTTATTAGATAGATCATATCATTATTATATCTTGGAATATGTTTCTTGAATTTTAGATGATCTTTGTAGAAAAATTAGTGATCAAAGGAAAAATAAAATTTTGATTATTACCATCACACCATAATAACTATTAAGGGATTGTTTTTAATTATGAAATAAATATTTTACCATGGATGGGTTTTACTATTTCATGATG
The DNA here is from genome assembly GCA_963277665.1 of Viscum album. Classification (NCBI taxonomy): domain Eukaryota; kingdom Viridiplantae; phylum Streptophyta; class Magnoliopsida; order Santalales; family Viscaceae; genus Viscum; species Viscum album. Next base: position 844,283,284 of record OY728150.1, on the reverse strand, counting down.
AGTTTTAATACTAGATAGTTAATGTAGCACTATCCATTACAGCTTACAAGCAACATTGCACTTAGAATCCATAATTTAAAAGGAGTTCTAACTGAGGAATACCAAAATTGAAATTGATATTTATTCTGTCATGATTTGTGGATTGCTATGAAATATTATTTGGGATGGTTGTTATACACTAACACTTACACAACAACATAAATTTTTTATTAATTAATAATGAAAATTTCATAAATATTATTTCAGTGATTATTGTTATAACTCTTAATTTATACATTAGATATATGGTATAGGTTGGTAAATCGTTAATGGTTTCTTTTTTATTATTTTTATTTTCCCATAACATAAGGATCTAAAACATATTTTAAATACTAGACTTCATGGTTTTAGGAGTTCAAAATAATATCATTCCATTATTTTCATGAGGATATAAAACTCAATGAATATTACACCATAATGAAATATATTACTAAATAATTATATTGATATTATTAAATTCAAGGAGTTTGATATTTTTTTTGGAAATTTAAATACAATATTTATTTATGAGATATTTATTTTTAAAATAAAGTATGTTTTTTAATTACCTTGAATTATTTACATGTGGCTTATAAAGAGAGAATAATTTAGAGAAAATATTTAAAGGGATTAAAAATATAACATTAAGAAAGAAAAATAGAGAACCAAGTTTCATTGTAATAAACCAAAAAGGCCGACATCACACATCACCAATGTATTCCCTCAAAAAGGTGGAGATCTAAACATAAAAACAAAAGAGACACTTGTATACTAGATGAGAGATAAACAACTAGGATACAACATGGAATAAAGTGCCCAACCATGATTCAAACAAACAAAGGCAACTAATTAAACTAAAAATAAAAAAACAACTCCAAAAATAAATCTCCATGTGACCATAAATCACCATCATATGAACCTAATATGATGATAACATTATACAATGGTATTAGGTCAAATACATGATGATCCTCCATTTACCTATATCCTATAAAACAAATGTTTCTTACGCCCAGATCCATATACAGGTTGTGAGACAAACTCCAAGTAGGATTCCACCATGAATCTATACAGTTCATGTCTCCATGAAACCATTGTCTCTAGTTTTAGAATAAAATATGTTTCATAAATATATTTCATTTTAAAACTATTTTCAAATATACATGATTTTGTTTCCATTAAAACATTCCACATTAATATAAACGAAGAATATGAATATTAACATAAGAGATTAATATTGGGAAATGATCCAAACTAAACATGGTAAAAAAATAATATAAATATGTGAGAAACCAAAATATAAACTTTACTATAGTTATAAAACCAATCCAAATACACAAATAGTCACTATCTTGTGAAAGTATGTTACTAGGACACGTAAGGAACACTAAAACATCGTCATGTAATTCCTATGGTATTGAGTCCTTCCACATTCTATCGGTATCCCCTTAGATACCATTGTTTAATGAAAATTCATCCATAATCCCTAGTGGTCCACACTCACTAAGGTTTGCCTATTTCTATAACACAACATTCCCAAGGTTCCAAAGTGACATGTTTTTTAAAAAAACATGCAATCCAAGGTCACCAATTTATAAAACATTTTTTCAAGTTAAGCTTAACCACTTCCATGATAGAAAATTTATTTTTGAGTCAAAAAAATATTTATTGCATTTCATCAAAAAATGTTGTGAAAAAAACTATTTTAGAAGAAAAATACTATTTTCATGCCACCCAAGATGAAATTTCCAGAAAACCCCTCTTTCATATAAAAAAATATATTATGTATATGAAACCAAGGGAAAATACAAGAATATCAAATAAATAATGAGATATAAAAATTATATAGAGACACGTACCACACTAATAGAAGAAAACTAGTCTCCTTTGAGAGTTGTGATTATATACGAAGGGATCAAGTCCTCGCAATACTAGATATAAAAGATCATTAATTATCTATATAACCCTCTATATCTTTAAATTGATAGCTATTAAGGATCCACCATACTGAGGGGAAGATATTTCAATAAGATATGTAGATAAAAGAGGATAAATGAGGGGTAAAAATGCACATACCATGAATAAATCAACACCAATTGATGGATAATCTCCAAAGAAACTAGGGGAAACCCCATTGAAAATCAATGAGAGGATGGTTCATGATAATAAGGAATTAAGAGGATATTAGTGTTCAAAATACCAATGGAATCAAAAAAAATTCTATTTTTAATAATGTTATATGGGGTGAACAGTTAAGATTCATGGTAAGACAATCTTTTCACTGACATTGAAGTATCTACTGTCCTTTGAAAACTGATAAATATGGGTACCTTGTAATAGATTCATTGTTAGAAAAACCATGTGTCATTTCATGTTATAAGCTATTCCCAAAATATATTAATTCACACAGTTTCCATACAACTCACATTGTAAGAAAAATCATACTCAATCCATGAAAATAACTACTAGAACCAAGGAGCCAAATAACCGAGATACCACAAGATTACAACTAAACTTTAATAGACTATGTTCTTTTATTATTCTTTTAAATTCCAAAATTCTCATCTTGTGTGACCTAAAATTGTTCATCTCTTCAAAATAAAAAAATAATTCCAAAATAAAACATACATGTGGCCTAGAGGGAATTACAATTCTCCCATCCTTTCCACTTTCTATCCATTGAAGGTAATCATGATTAAGGGATCATAAAAAAATAGGTCATTACAGAATCATCAATGATTCTCACTCCCTCATCTAATGGTTATTCAATCGACACTACCATAGTACATAGAACAAAGTAATTGTTTTACTACCTAAAACCTTATCATGGAGATCTATCATCTGAACATGTTTCTCAACCACTGAGGTATCTGGATAAAGATAAACATCCTTACATTCAATCATTTTATAAGGTTTTTCATGATACCACATCAATTAGGAAATATGAAACTTTTCATGAATAGATGTTATGTGATAGTAAAATTACAACTAATAATCCATAATTCCATGTGATTTAAATATATAAAAATTACTAACAAAACACACTTCCAACTTACCATTCTTTACCTAATGATGATGTTCTAAAGGAGGTGAAACACTAAGAAAAACACTATCACCTACCACTAACTCCAATGGGAATTGAATATAGTTAAATTCGTATTTTGGGAACACGAAGATATCAATAACCTCTTTCATATTAACTATGAATTTTCTTTCATCTATTGAATAAGATTTGGTCCAACCAAATACCTTCTACTGAATACTAGAAACATAATTGAGATCTATATTTTCACCCATATAATAATTCAAAGGGGTCCATTCTAATTGAATCCAAAAAACTATTTTTATAGGATAACATGAAGGAAGGAAAATGATTTTCTTCCAAACTAATAAAATCAAGCATGCACACCTAATGAATATACATAAGAATATAAATAGCTCAATCAGTCTACCCATCCAACTACGGGTTATACACCATGTTTAATTTTGATAGGGTACAAAGTTATATATGAATGCCTTTTCAAAAATAAGATTTCAATCATGTATTTTTTGTTACAAAAAACATTAAAAGGAACTATATGAAGCTTCATAATCTATCAAATAGAAAAGTTCCCAAGCTCTTCTTCCTTCATCGTATCCTCAATAGGAATGAACTATTCTAATTACAAAATTTGTCCAATGATAAACCAAATTGTGTGTCTCCCACTATGAGTCTTTGGTAAAACAAAAATGAAGGCTATGGATATGTCATCCATCTTCCACACTATAATGGAAAATTATAAAATAAATCGGCAGGTTTTTTATGCTCCACCATGATCTTTTATAAAATAAGGAATAATGAAATAAATTCTATAATCGAACGCCTCATCCTCTTCCCCCTATACTGACATATCAAATCAGGATACATCTTGGTAGTCTAGGGGTGCATGTACAAACTATACTAATGTATATTATCCTCATATATTATCTTACCATTATTATAATGACAAATATTCATTGAAGACATAGAATACCATTAGGAAACTAAGACCGTACACCCATGGTCACCGTACCATATTTGATTTTACTTGAACATTAACAATTGATGCGTGGTAGTTTCCCAATCCAAATAAGATCATAAAATCCTAATCCAATTTTGATAAAATCTAATAACCCCTTCCAGTTATCATCTTCCACTTCGATGCTCAATTTAGTATATAGGTTCATCAAAGACCACCCCTCCACCGAATTTTTCATGTCTTGATTCGTAAACTTACTACTCAATGTATCAAGGACCAAATTACCCTTTCAAAATTTGTATGGAATATAAAAATCCAAATTTTGAATATAATCAACCTAGAATCTCATTCATAAGTTTATGTACCTCTAGGTGAAAATATAGTTTAGGACCTTCTAATCTAAATACATAGTATACCAATCACCTAAGAGATGGTGGTGCCAAGTCTTTAGAGCATGAATTACTATAGGAAACTCAAGATCATGGGTTGGAAAATTATTCACATGAGAACATATTTTTTATAATCCATAAGAAACCACATATTTCCCCTATATTATAATTCAACCAAAACTCATAACAGAGGCACTAAAAATAACATCATAGCACAAACATGGTTCTAAAAAATCAAAACTAGATCCAATGTATATCTCAAATTCGGTTTTGGAAATGATATTTGAATCCTATCATTTCATGTGAACATGAAAACCTTATGGTATAAATGTATCATAGGATATGAAATCTTGGAGAAATACCAAACAAAAATCATGTAATAATAAGCTAATCCCAAGAAGATTTAAATCTCAAACAGATTTTTCAGCTACTCCTAAGACATCACGTCTTGGTTCTTTATAGGATTCACTAAGAAGCTTATATTTGATATGAAATGGCCTAAAAACTTCACTTCCAAAATTGAAAAGAAAAACTGATAATTTTTTCCACTTAGTTGATATTATTTTGGAGTTTTCAGAACATTATTTACATGATATATGTGTTTTTACTTCGGCCTGGAATACATAAAAATATCATCCAAAAAACCCACTATGAATGATTCTAAGAACCAATGAAAAAATATTATTTATAAAATATATAAACACTATAGGAGTGTTAGTAAGAACAATTGGCATAAAAAATATTTATAGTGGTTATACCTACTCTTTAAGGTTTTCTTATGAATATCCTCCCCTCATACTCAGAAATAATTATACCCCAATCAAATATCAATCATATAAAACCACTGGGCACCCATAACATGAACAAGAATGTTATCAATCCTATGAAAATGATACTTGTTCTTAAAAATCACTATACAAATATTTTGGTAATCAAAACAAAGTCATAGTCATCCATTTAACATATATTCAAAGAGAACCTGTGAATCCCAAGTTTAAATTCTTGGATGAATAAATTAATTGGCCTCAAGAACCTTGAGGTGAACTTTAATCTCAATCAAATTAGTGGTAGTAATGTTATAAGATTTCATGAATTTGATTCATGTCCCATGTTGAAATTAAATAGTAATATCAGAGTCTATTTAGAGTATTAACCCATAAAATTTATTATTAAATACCTCAATAATATTGTCCACTATATTAAGAAGTTGAAAACTATAACACTGGTGCATGGATTCAAGAAACATGCCTGTGATTTGGAATGAGATCATTCTAGCCTTAAGAACAATACAGCCTACTCTTCTAGATATAGGATCCCACTCACCCCGAAATACATGAGTGGGTCCAACATAAGATAGAAACTAAATCTGATGATGATAAAAATAAATCTAGTTTTCAAAATTAATCATCAAGTACCTTAGATAATGAGTTTAATTATTTCAATAATGAGAACTATAAAATCCCATTTGACCTCATGGTTAGTGATCATGACATGAAACTTAGATCATTTGAAACCAAAATCATTCGTCATTCTAATGGGAGTAAAAATATCAATTATTAAAGGTATAAAATCAAATAATAATTTCCACACATAAAACTACATAGATGATATAAAAAATTATATTCACCCGTATAAAATAAATCATTGACTATAGATAGTGAAATAAACATTGTACCTCTCCATGTAGTTATCTCCACTTCATATTCCACTGAGGAATACTCTACTTCACAAACATTTCCATATTTAGATTCTCTATGAGATTTATTTTTTTCTTGGGTATCCCCATTTTCATGAGAATTAGATCTATCTCCATTTATCAAAAAAAAGGTTCTCCATAAACATTAATAGGAGTGGATCCATCTCTACTATCTAGTGAAATTATTCAATAAATTTTTTTCATATGATTAGATTATCATTTATGATTGAAATTCATGGGTTTTACCATATATTTAGGCTTAGTATTTCTGAGTACACCACACTGATAAGAAACCATATGATGCTTACTCATTAAAGCCCCTAAATCATCCCCTGAAAAAAAATATTACCATTACAATGTTTCCTTTTTGTCCATATGATGCACTTTTTATACCCCTTGCAGTAAACAAAGCTCGACATTGACCCATCTTCCAAACTAAGACTTCCTCAGCCCTAGATGTTTCATTAGACACCATAGAAATAGGTTTACGGCCTATGAGAGTCAACATAAACTAAATAATGACCCTCAATCCCATCTTGAACCTCCAATATTTAAGGTAGTAACTAGAAAAAAGCTTTGGTGATATGTGAAATAACTCAAAAAAATGAGTAGTATACTTCGTACCCAGACATTTTACATTCTCCATGGTCATAGATTCATGAGTCATTTCCATAAGATATTTTTCAGGATAAAACAACTAACAAAATATCTTATTTTAAGTGGTCTAATTGAAATCCCTATTAAACTTCTCCTTCCCAATGGACTCCTTCCATTTCCTTCCTGGTCCTTCAAGCATATAAGGGACAAAACCCACCTTTGAGTCCTTTATCATCATAAATAATTGGAAGATAATATAATTTCATTCAAGAATGTATTTAGGTTCTTAGATTCCTTGTTCACCAAGAAATATTAATGGATTATTCTTGTTAAATTATGAATCATGGTAAACCATTCATTATGGGTCTCCCACAACCATCCAACTAAGAGTCTCGATTTCATAGAAAAATAATTCCATTAATGAATGGTTTTCTAGAGGATTAAAATATATAAATTCTCTCACATATTCCATAATGGGATTTAGAAGATATCTTATATGAATCATTTTCTGTTAAACATTATAGACAACACTAAATTATTATAGGAAAACAACTCAAAATTAAGACACAAACTTTAAAATTAATATTAAATACCTAAAAAGTAAATAATTTAATGCAACAAAAATTTAAATTAATAAGAGATGAATACATTAGAAACCATAACAGATAAATAAGAGCCTTATTTAAATAATACCCCAAAATTAGTACCACCTATATAACCCTATAATCAAGATCTATCTTGATGAAAAAAACCCTTACCACCCCTTGTAACTTAGATTCAAATACAAAAGTGAGCTATCCAAACATCCATACAAATATGCTACTCAAGTTATAACAATCTTAATATAGTCTATTATAAAATCAAAATTACACCCTTGGAGTTTGATTACACTTCCATCAAGGAATTTTTTCTAATGCTATTTTATAACAAACTAACCCAGGATGACATGACACATCACTCAAGTAGGCCCGACAAAAGGTGGTGATCCACACAAAGCCATAAAAGAGTCTCGTGTATTACCAAAAATAGATAAAAAACTAAAATAAAACATGAAAAAAGTACATGACCATGAGACATAAAAACCAATCCAAAATGAAAAACTTAGAAATAAAACAAAACCAATACCAAAACCAAATCTCTATGTGACCATCCGTCACCGCTATCCCAACCCACTACAAAGGTGAAATCAACCAAATAAAGTAAGTGAAATACATGAAACCTTTACCTTTACCTATATTCTACAAAACCAAATGTTACATCTCAATATTTAAATATATTATTTCCTTTAACTTATACAAATGTGTTTGATGGCATTCCTCGCATGCAACAGAAAACTTAAATGAAAACTATGAAATATTTATATAAAATATGAATATTCAAGTATGACCACTAAAACATAGTAATGAATTTGTGGGAATACAATTATATAACCACATTATGAAATACATGTTTAAATAAAACAAATTATACATTTAAAATGACTATAATTCGATTGGTATAGCTAAAATAACTAATATGGTCATATTATTCTTTGAAATTTATTTCCCTAAATATTGTCTTACTATGCGAAAAATATTTTTATTTCACAAAACATGTGATTAATGATGATAAAATATATTTTATATAAATAATAGGTTAATACCAATCTAATTATTAAATATTTGGAGAATTAATAAGACAAGATAATATTTTAATGAAACAATTTTCCTATAAAAATATCTTTTTATTTTATCACATGTTTTTTATTTAAAAGGTAGATTTTTAAAATTTATAATTTTACTTTTAAAAAATAAAAATAAAATTCGATTCATCAATGTAATATTTTTTTTATAAGAATTTTTGGTATTTTTCAATAAAAATTATCTTTTGGGGGGAATAGTGAAAATACCATTTTTATTAAATATGTGACTCTAATGACATCAATATAATTTAATCCAAAAATAAAACATAAAAAACCATTAAAGTAATAAAATATTTATTTAAATAAAAACATTATTTATTTAAAAAAAATATTAACATCTTAATTCTATGTATATCATTTTTGGAACTAATTAAAATGTTACTTTAATAAAAATTATTTTTTGTCATTTTATTTAATAAAGTATTTTCATGGTGATATTAATTTTATAATTTTATATAAATACCCATTAATTTTATTTATATGTGATAAATCAGTTTATTTCATTAAAATAAATATCTAAGAAAATTTTATATTTAATATAAATTTGACGCTTAAAACCTTATTTTCCCAAAAAAAACAATTTCTAGGTGATTAAGTATATATATTTTAATACTAATATTTCATCATAAACATAGCTCAAGGATAAACAATCCAAAACATCATGGTGGAAGAATTCCAATAAATTAATTACATAAACCCCATGTCCCAAAAAGATGTATCATGATACTAATCTTTACCCAATACATTGGAGCTCTATATAATTCTAGGTGCACCCATCACTTTTATTTCAATATTATTCTTACGTGTGAAACATTGAACAAACAACGTGGAATGAAATTTCATCAAATTTTATTCCATGATCATGGAATGTGGAATAAATTCATGTAATTCCCAAATAAAATTTTTATAATTGATTTAATGTGAATTCCATTGATAGTAAATGGGTATGGAATTCACTACAAAATATCATTGGAATGGAAATTCATGGTTAAATTTCGATAGCCTAACGGTGTCACTTAAAAATTCATAAAATGGGTTGATGAGAGAAAACTAGAAAAATCATCAATTGGAAATAAATTATTAATAAATAGTTACATATAGGTACATATCCCAATATAATTAATTTTAAATTCAAGGTGTAACATAATAAATAAACTGGAATAAAGAGGAGAAAGGATAGAACCCTTACCAAATTTTGGTTTTGTAATCGGTGTAATTGTGAAGGAATAATGGTTGAGAAAAGGCTATATCATCATTTATAAATCATAAGTAAATTATGAGGGAGATGAAAACACATAACCCATCATTGGAAGTTAAAAATAAAATGTCATAACATAGAAGAGATTCTTGAATAAAAGTGAGAAAGAGAGGATCCCCTACATTAGTGTATGGTTCCAAAAGCATGAAAAGGGGATTATTCAGATATTGAGGAACCTTGGGAGGATTATAGATAGGGGAGGAAAGAGTAAGGAAATTATAGAATTATTTTTAGTGAATATAATTGGGATCTTGCGTGGGTTTATATAGGAAATGAGAGGATTGTTTTTAAATATTTCACAAACATAGGTTTTGGACTCTATATAATAAAATATTCAAAACCACAAACCCTTCCATAGTTTTTCCCATGTTTTTTCCAAATTGTGGAGTATTTAATTATTTAAAAGGTTCAAAAATATTGAAATATTACTCTTTCTTATGTGTAGGTGAGTCGCTCGTTTAAAGAAATAAATTTAAAATCATTAAATATATTAAATATTTTGGGGGATTCAAAAGGCATTATCAAATTTATAAAATAAATAAAAATTTACATTATCTATTGTTAAAAACATATATTTGGCTAATTATACCCATTATTGTATATATTACATCTTTTTTGGTCATTATGATGTCATACAATACACAATATATTTAGACCGTATTTAATTTTTACCCAAAAAATTGACTATCTCGGAAAATTGTGAAAAATATTGAATTGGATAATTTAGACATTTTGATTCCAAAAAAAATATTTATTTTATCTAAATACTTTTATAAATATTCGAATTTTAAATTTTCATATAATATTCAATATTTATTGAAAAATACAGGGTTTTTAAAATAACAGTTTTTTAACCCTTATAAAATTTACATTTCACTTCATAAAAATTATATGACCATTTATAATTAATAAAAAAATTTAATAATAACATTTTATTGAAATGTTAATTATTTTTAAAATCCATAATTTCATAAAAATATATCCCTTCATTTAATTTTAATTTTACCTGAAAATATAATTTCTGTTTAATTGAATCAAAATCAAAATGATTTATAACGTAAAAATAAAAATTAAATTAAATTAATTATTCTATAAAATATAAATATTCTTATTATTATGGTCTTGATACATATCCCTTTATTACATCAGCATACACCGTATGAGTAATGTGTGTGATGGAGAGACATTCATTGGTTTATTAGGCAAACATTGTTTGGGTCGTGATATTGATGATTATGAACATATCTAGTAAATTGTTTCTCCCATTCATAGGTTATTGGATGTTATATTGGTCTTGGTAAAGAGAAAATCTTAGTGATGTTTTCTCCCTCAGATTCTCTAATTAATGGGATTCATAAGGTACAATCTTATTTGATGAGGTCATCACTTCCTTATTCTATGTCAATTGGATTTGTTAAAGCTTGATATTTATACTAATCATGTTATCACTATTTAATGGAAATATTATTAAGTGTAAATATTCTTAATTCTCTTTTGAATCTAGTTGGATATAATAAATCAAAGAAATCATATGTTTTCTATAACCATGTTACAAAAAAACATTAAATAATAATGAAATTTTATTTATAATAGTTGGGGTCATTAAAATCCTCCCTCTTGAGAAATTTCACCCTCAAAATTTTAATTTTACCCCGAAAAACATATGTGGGTAATTATATTACAACACTTTCTTCAGTTCCTACATTACTTATTCAAACTTTTTGTTTCACTACAACACTTTGACAATGTTCATTGCCATATTTCATAGAACATTGTCTCTACAATCTTATATATTCACCAGATACTCCTCACAGGATAGATCATTATCCAATGTTACAACCTATGGTTTGATTATATGTGAGGGGTTAGTTATGAACTTCATTAGGAGTGATACATGGTATAAATCATGAACTGGATATAGGTTAGGTGGGAGTAAAAGTTGATAGGCCACCACTCCGATGTGATCAATGTTCTCAAAGGGGCTGATGTTTCTTGGAAAAAATTTTACCTTCTTCCAAAATCTCATCACATTATTCCATATATATAGGATGAGGAATACCATGTCTCCAACAACAAACTCTGGGTCTCGTTGATGATTGTCATCATAGATCTTTTCATGATTCTATACAACCTTGATGTTCTCTTGAATAGTATTATCCTCTTCCACCATTTCCTCGACCATTTTAGGACCTAGCAATTTTCATTCTGCAACATCATCCCAGCATGAAGGTGTTTTTCACCTCTTCCCGTAATGGGATTCAAATGTATCCAATTGGATGCTCAAATGTAAATTTTTGTTTTAATAGGACTCAACCAGAAAAAGATATTGATCCCATCCTCCTTTAAAGAACATTAATCATGATCTCAAAATGTGTTCAAGTGTTGAGATAGTCCACTTATATTGCCCATCATTTTGAGGGTGATAGGTCGTGATGAAGTTCCACTCAGTATTTAGAGTATTCAAGAGACTCTTCTTTAATATATAGGTGTATCTTGGATCTCAATAAGATAAAATTGGTACTGTTATTCCATGCAGCCTGACCACTTCCTTAATGTATATCTATGCAAGTAGATCCAATGAAATTTCTACTCATATCACAATTAATTGTGAATCCATTATTATATGAGCCACCACAACCCATATATCATTATTACCTCTTTATTTTTTATAATATTGGTGAAAAATTCTAGGGTTATGTTTTCCCATTTCCATGTAAGAATGGGTTGTGGATACATATCCCCTTGGATTTTTTCCTTTCCACTTTCACTTGCTGACATACAAGACATATTGATATATATTTTTTTATTTACTTCTTCATATAGTCCTACCAATAGTGTTCTCAGATATCTCAAAACTTCTTCTTTCCTTCCAAGGAGGATAAAGAAGCTTAAGCTATGTGCATACTCCAACATCTTCTTCCTTAGCTGAGGATTTGATGGTACACATAGTCTGTACCTAAATCTCATAACACCTTCATAATTAACATAAATCTAAGGATTTAACTTTCTTTATATCATACACTTTCTTCTGAATTCCCACATCAACTATTTGATCCTCCTTTAACCACTCTAGATGATATGATTATGAAATCATTTGTGAAAGGATTGACGATGTTCCTTCCTTTATGATTCCCATGTCAATCCTTTCCAAATCTAAGAATATCAGATCCATCTAAATTTACATCAATGATAGAATTTCTAGATCTTTTCTACATAGAGAATCTTCCACTTTATTTACCCTTCTAGGATGGTAGTGGATTAAAAATTCATAGTCATTTATTAGCTCTAACCATATTTGTTGGAGAATATTCATCTATTTTTGTGTGAATATATACTTGAGGATTTCTTAATTCGTATATATTTTTCTACTTATCTTGAAATAGATAATTACACAAAATTTTCAAAAAAAAACATTTTATTCAACTCAAAATCATGTATTGGGTAGTTTTTTCGTGAACTCTCAACCGGCTTGAAGCATAGGATATGGCATTGTAATTTGGAATCAACACACAACCCAAGCCCTTTTGGAAGCCTCACTGAATACCATGATAATTTATCAACTAGAAGATAGTGTACGAATAGGGGAAATGAAAATCCATATTTTAAATTCCTTGAACCTCAATTCACATGAATCATTCCAAGAAAAAATTACTCCCTTCTCAGTTATCTTGGTAATATGGTTTGAAAATCCTGAAATTTTTCTCACAAATCCGCAATAATACTCAGCTAACCATAGGAAATTACATATATCTATCACAGATATAGGCCTTGTCCATCCTTCAATTACTTCAGTCTTTGATGGGTCTATAGATATCCATTGATTTTGATGAGAATCCACAATAATTAGACTTCCTTCAACAAGAACACAAACTCGTTGTACTTTTCATAAATCTTCTCATGTCGTAAGGTCTTTAGCAAAGTGTTAAAATACTCTTGATACTCCTACTTGATTTTGAAGTATGTTAGAATATAATCTATAAAGACAATAACAAATTTGTTGATTTAGTCCCTAAAGAATCTATTTATTAATTCCTGGATTATTTTTGTATCATTTAATGAGTCTTAAAGGTATCACTATGAACTCATAGTGCCCTTACCTTTTAAGAAAAGAAGTCTTGGGGATATCCTTCTTCCTCACCCTTACATGGTAATATCCCAACCACATATCCACCTTGGAGAAGTATTGTGATGCATGTAGCTGATTGAACAAGTCATCAATATGATTTAGAGGATACTTTTTCATTATCTCGATCTTGTTTATCTCATGATAATTGATACAAGTGTGTAATGACCCATATTTCTTCTTGACAAATGGGATTGGTGCACCTATGGTGAAGAACTTAGGTGTATGAAAATATTATCCAGATTCCCTCATAGTTTTCTGTTTAGATCTATAAGTTCCACAATATTCATTTTATATAGAGTCTTTGAAAATCGTAATGCCCCAGGTATATGATCTATTGAAAATTCATCATCTCGTCCCAGAGGAAGACTTGGAAATTCCTCAAGAAACACATCAGTGTATTCCACCATAATGTGAATTTCTTCAAGGATGATTATCTCCTTATAATCAATCATTTTATCAAGATATTACTTCTCTTAGGGAAATAATATCTATTATTGAGATGATGTTTATAAAGAATATTTTTCCTCCTCCATTCAATTTTACTAAATTGGGGTCGATTTACAATATAGAGAGTGGTTTCCATCTTCTGGAAATTTACGTTGGCTCTATATAGGGAAAGTCAATCCATGCTCATAATTGCCTAAAATACCACCAAAGAGAGTGTGAATTGGTTTTCCTGGAATTTAATCCCACAAAATTTTATGGGGTAGTTATATACTTTGGATTCAATAATTTCCCCATTTGGTGTTTTCACCAATAGCTCTACATCCAAGATATGTGGCGGTGTTTGAATAGTTCTACTACATATCAATGATATGAACTAATACATAGAACCAGAGTTAACTTGTAAATTCTATATTCATGAATGAATAACTATCATATATATCACCACTTCGTTGTGATGATTCACTTTGGTGTTTGGGATGGAAAAACTCTCCCCTGTTTCATTAGAGGCTGTAAGTTGTCTCCAGAGACCCTTAGCGTAGTGCATTGGTTTATAAAGTAGCCTAGTTTCTTTCATGTGTAGAAATGAACAAAACAATTAGGGTTGATCAGTTCATTCCATTCCTCTATTGTAGTATAAGGTTTCTCCAACTATAAATCCCTATCCAGGTGTCATTCGTCCTCACACTAAAAGCATTTCATCATCCCCTTCAAGAAATTTCCAGGGTAATTCTTCCTACACCTTTGGAAATAGGGAGGTTTAAATTTCATGTCATTGTTATATATCAATATTTGACCACCATAATTGATCTTCACTTTCCACTTCCTATCCCAATGATAGCCCTGATATTCTCCAATCTCCATTTCAACATTGAAAGCACATCAAACAATTTCCTCATAGCTATCAAAGTCATTGATCTCTAGGGATTTCCATTGGCTAAGTTTTATCCCACCAAATAAATGGTCAACCTTTCATTTGGGGTACCAAAAAATCTTGAGGCATATCATGAAATCCTTGTGATATTATTCATGTACACCTCGATAGATTCATCATCTTTTTTACTTTAGGACAAGTAAAATCCTTTCCATTTTAAGACAAAGAGTACAAGGAAAATATTTATTGAAAAACTTTTTCTTGAAATCCTTCCTCACCATTTCTTTTATCTCTTCATCAGGACTTTTATTTTTTATCAATGTAAACCACTTATTAGCTCCACCTTCCATATGATAAACAACCCACAAAACCATCTCTTGTTCAGAACATTGAAGGATATAGAAGACGTTTTCAATGGATTTGAGCTACCATTCCATGATTAAGGGATCAGATGACCCATTGAAAGTAGGAGGCCTTTAACGGATGAAGCTCCCAATTGTTTCTTGTTCTCTATTAGGGGGTTTTTGGACACTCCAATTTATCCAGGTTTCTATTCATAACCTGAGTCATCTGAGATGATATCATCATGAAGTGTGTCATTAATTCTCCCATTTGGATAGGAATATCATTTGGTTAGTCACCACATTACTCTTCACATTTATTTTTTACCATATTCCTCCTATTTTCAGCCATTGACTAGAATAAAAGGAAAATTAAGGATGAGTATATTTAACTTTTAAACACATAAATGTGAATTTAATGACATTAGAGATATAACTTATAACATACATGAATTTATTTAACTCATGGATTTATAGGCATTAGTATTTGTTATCCATGATATATTTCCTAACATATACTCTTATTGTGATTTTTTTAATCCCCCAATAATGGTTCATAATGAGCTCATGAATTTGAAAAGGGTATCACTCGAGAGTTATAAAAATGGTGTGCAGTAAGGCCCATTGTCGTGTACCTGGTTACCCTTAGTCAAGCCTAGAACACCTTGTCAGAGTTGTTACTCATCGGTACAACGGTGCTAGAACCACATGTATAGACCCAAAAATTTCAAGGATAATTGTTTCTTAAATATTTGGAATTTTATGAGTCCGCAGTTTCTGACGGCACCTAATTTCGATTCCCGGTGTGCCTGAAATGAATTTCTGAAGTTTTGTTCGGGTACGTTCAGTAAACATTAATGCGGGTTTTTCTATCTTTTAAACCAGTGCTCGGAATCGAAATCCAAAGGGACCAATGAACTCGCAGCACCGGTATGCTCTTAAGGGGACCATTACCGCAGATGCATTTGCTCTGGAGGAGGAGTTAATTTTTGGGGATTTATATTAAATTAAATAAAATTGTTGTACACAATTTTATTGTTTAAGTGTTGGTTATTTTCTACAAGGGAGAGTTAGAGGTGAGGCCCACACCCATATAACCTCCAATGAGAGGCTAATGTGTGGTGGGGCCCACCGAATACCCTAACCGTTAAAATTTCTTTAAACTCCCCATTAACTCCCCTTCATTTAATTTTACAACTCCCCTCTTTTAATGTGAACTCTCCACCTCCTCTCTTTTGAATTTTAAACTCTTCACCTCATCTTAATTAATGCCAACAACTAGGATTAATTAAATGGCACATTTAATTAATCTTTGAATTTATTTGAACCAATTTGAATTGCATGGAAATTATATTAATGTTGGGTAGATTTTATAATATTTTTCTTGGAAAATATTTCGTTGGGAAACCTCTGGAGAATTATAAGGAATTGGTCCTCTCCACGAAGAACGCTCCATGGCTCGAAGAACATGAATCATTTTCTCTCTATTTTTTCTATTCAATTGGAACAGGATCGTGAGGAATGCCTTCATCCTTTGTTTTTCCTCCATTTCAAGGGAGAAGACACCGCTCGTGAGAAACGCCATCTATGTCAATGACTTATAATGTTTATGGGATGACACCGTTCTCCGCGACGCCGTCTTCTGCAACGCCCAACTACTGAGATGCTCTTCTTCCATGGATCATCGACGAACAAAACCCTATTATGAGGTAGGGGTTTGTACAGTTTTATGTTAACATTTATTATCATGTTCTTAATTGAATTTTTAGATTTTCTTCAGCCTTATGTTATCGCCTAACACGGAGGGCGGGGGCCGAACAAACACGGCATGACGACCCTCTGATGGTTTTTGACTATTTTGGTGGCTACAATCGGACGCGATGGCGACCGGAGGATGTGGTGGTCGTGTGTCGGTCGTGCTGCAGAAGAACCGCGGACCACAATACACAGGCCTCTTGGACAAAGAAGAACCGGCCGGCCATAGCCGGTCAGACAGGGAGATCGCGGCGCCACAAGGGGTGACGCACTGTGGAGGTCAGCAGCCCGTGATCTGCGGGCCGCTTCGGCGGCGAACTGGCCGAACGCATACCGGCCGGGTTGAAGGCCACAGCCCCACCAGGCGCCGCGTGTAGAGGACAACGGCCCTCCCGAGCGGGTCTCTCGCGCCTGTGAAGAGAGGTGACACCTTTCGGTGCCACCGGTTCTGGAGACTGGGGGTCATGCCTCCCGCACTGCTCGACCCGACGGGCCGAGCCGCGGCCAGCCACGGGTTGGGCCTTGCCACGCCGGGCCGGGCTGCGCCACGCTGGGCAGGGCCGCGCCCCGAAGGGCTGGGCAGTGCCAGGCTGGGTCGTGCCATGCCTGGACGGGCCACACCCCACTGAGTCTGGCTGACCCCCCATCCGGGACAAACCCACTGAATTTGGTCGGGCCATCCCGCCAGCCCACTGGGCTTGACTGGCCGGGCCCGTTTCACTTAAACATGAATAACATTAAGATCGCGCACTCGATTGACGCACCGTCTATGGAACTAGGATCCTCATTACGAGATGGTCCATATACGATACTCTATTTGAGTTTTTGATGAATTTGGAAAATGGTCGGGTATGGAACGAGCGTAATTCCAACCGGGCCCCTAGAATAGAAAAGCCAATAACTCTAAGACCGGGCGTTCGATTGACGTGTTGTCTGTCGCGTTGGGTTTGATTTGACAGGACGAAACTTCGGGATACATCAAATCAGGACTTAGTGATAGTTGATGTATCGACCCCCTTGGATAGAGGAGTGGACCCTCCCTGAATCGAGCATGTTGTGTGTGCGAACCCTAGAGATGGTTGCGACTCTGATGACTACCGTAATGAAATCCTTTGTGGGTTTGACGATGATGAAAATTGTACTAGAATTATCTGTGGGTTTGACAGTGATAACTATTGTACTTGTATCCTAAGTTGGTCTGACAGTTTGTCTTCTATACTTGTATCCTGAGTGGGTCTGATAGAGTTGCTGGTCTAGTATCCTACATTGTTCTGACAGCTTAGTTGGTCTATTATCTCACGTCAGTCCGACAACTTAGATGAATCAGTGACTACATCTGATCATCTCTATCGCTATACAAAAGATGTATATTTGTGTGAGTTGAGTCTTGACTTTCAATAATTATCATCGATGTGATTGACTTACTATCCTGTGTGGAGTGGGTTGTGATTGGGCTCGAGAGTTGGAGTGGAACTATGATTGATAACTTAGGTATATATATATATATATAGGCACATTCCTAAGTAGAGTTGGTTGAAACTTCGTGATTGTATCCTTATTTTTTGGTTTATCCTACGTGGATTCTAGGATACCTCGAGGGGTCTTGGGGTCCCTGCTGAGTATCGTATACTCACCCCTACACGGCAAATGCTCCCACTATGTTATGTTCGAGGCAGACAACGGATAGCACTGATCGAGGTGGAGGCTTGTGAAGATGGACAGTACCCGGAGGTGGACCACTCCGCGAGACATACACAGAGTGGACGGTTGGACCTGAGGTGCTGATAAGGACATCTATACCCACCCTTCAAGTGGGATTTCTGGAGGATGACTCAGTGGTTGATGTTTTACTTTACTGCAGTTGTACTAGCTTTTCGGTTGTACTGTATATTCTGTTGGGCTTGTATTTCCATCCCCTTTCCTTTCAGCACTTAATTTTTTATTCAGTATTTCTTAGTTCTTACTTCTATTACGTACTCTATTGTGTTTGTTTACTTTTATGAATGAAATACCTTCCCTTTTATCGGGATTTTTGCCTTTCGTTCTAGTCCCTAGCCCCCAGCCTATGGAAGGCAGGCTTGGGGTAGTCACAGCATGGACCCTGAGGATGGGTCGTGACAAATTTGTATCAGAGGAGTCGGTTCTACTGTAGAACTCAGGACTCTGATAATTATTTTCTATGAAGAAATAGTTTTAAGAGTATTGAGTGTGGTTTTCAGTCCAGGGAGTCCAGTGTTGGTGTGGCGGCCAACGTATCCATACACCAAGACCCTGACCACTGATTTCAGACTCAGTGTATTAAAACAGTGATTACATGTGTGTTTAAAAAGTTTTCTTTGTGATTACTTTGAGTTAGCTTGCCAGGTATACAATATTGACCAAGGCACACCTATTTTGTTTCAAGATGGCCCCACAAAGGTAGCCAGCTAGGGTTCCGAGTTACGTATGATATGGAAGCCCAGCGAGCAAAGAGGCCTCGGTGTAGGGCCCCATCACAGTAGATGCACCAGCGGTACCACTACCCACTAGGCCACTGATACCACCAGCCCCAACAGAAGAGAGTGCACAATGTTTGAGTGCGTTTCATGAGTTCTAGTGACAGAGGCCGCCTAGATTCGGATGAGAGACGGACCCAAAAGTAGTTGAGGATTGGATGGAGGCTATCCTCAGGGTTTTCATATTGGTAGGGACACCGGAAGACCTTATGGTGATTCTTGTCAGGAGTATCCTACACGCAACAGCAGGTAGATGGTGGAGCCTGATGCTCCAGGCGCATGACGAGACATCTTTAATCTGGACGGACTTCGAGAGTCTCATCCGCTCAAAGTTTTTTCCAGCCACCCTTCTTGTGGTGTGGATTCATGAGTTACTTCATCTGCAGTAGGGCAGTATGACAGTATCTCAGTACCTAGCGAGGTTCACTGACCTCTCAAGCTACTGCACAGATGTGGTACGGGACCCGTTCTTCAGGGCTCGGACCATCGAGCAGGGACTGAGGCATGAGATCATGGCTTCGATGATTCCCCTCAGCATCCCAACGTAGGAGGGGGTGCTGGAGCGAACCCTTCTAGTTGAGAGTTTTCTTGCTGAATAGTCACCAGCAGTGAGACCCACTATAGGGAGACACGTAGTGGAGTATTCTGCAGTTGGTAGTAGATAGATGACGTAGAGGTCCAAGCGGACTGGGCCATGAGGAGGGAGACCTCAGTATAGAGGTTCGGTTGTGTGGGGAACACAAAACAGAGCCAGCTATATGAGGATCAGGTAGTGCTATGCATGCGGCGGGCAGGGTCACATGGCTCGAGACTGTCCGACCTGCCATGAGGACGAGCAGCAGGCAATAGAGGGACCTCCCAAGATGAGGCAAAGGTTTAACTATGGTGGTCCACCAGGAGAAGGTTGACGTGGCAGAGGAGCTGGCCGAGAAGCGGGTGGTGGACAACTTTTTGAGGCTATACCACCACCCCCATCAGGAGGTCCACCCCGACCACAGGGAGTTGGAGAACAGAGGTGGGCTCAGCTCCAGGCAGTCGAGGACTACGACCACGGTGCACCTGAGATGATTCTAAGAACTATTTGTGTCTACTCCACCCTTGCTACAGTACTTATAGACACTGGTGTGAGTCATTCATTTATTGTCGCTTCCCTTGTTTGGATCTCGGAGATTCCGACAAACCCATTGGCTTGATACTTATGTCTAGAAACTCCTATAGGAGAAAACTCGATGATTACGCACTAGAGTCGGCATTGCTAGCTTACTCTTGGAGGCGAGAGCTTCAGCTGGGATCTTCTTGCAGTGGTGTCGAGGGCTTACGACATCATCTTGGGTATGGACTTGTTATCTACAGTTCATGCTCAGATCGACTGTATTAGGCACAAAGTGCAGCGTGTCAGCATGGATGGGCCCAGGTTCACCTTCACTGGTGATAATGGAGCCTTTTCGGCGCAGAATGGACATTTACATAGGAGAGGGAAGCCGATCACACATCAGTTGCATAGTCTCGTACTCAGAGTGGTTGATGTGCAGAGTCCGAGTTTTCCTGTTGTGGTGGATCAGTATGTGGACGTTTTTCCAGACGATTTTCTAGGACTACCTTATAACATAGAGGTATAATTATAAATAGACCTATACCCCGGGATAGCACTGATATCCAATCCAGCATATCAGATGGCTCCTGCTGAGTTTCGTGAGGTGAGGGTACAGGTGGAGGACTTGCAGGGAAGGGATTTATCCGACCCAGTGTTTCACCCTGGGTATCTCCGATTTTGTTCTCCAAGAAGGCGGATGGGATCTTGTGACTGTGTTTCTACTATAGTAACCTGAATCAGGTGACCGTGAAGAACAAGTACCCACTCCAGAGGATTGATGACCTCATTGATCAGCTCAAGGGAGCACGTTGGTTCTCGAAGATAGACCTCGGGTCAGGCTATCACCAGCTTAGATATCGAGACAAGGATGTGCAGAAGACGGCCTTTAGGTGTCGGTATGGCCACTAAGTGTTCTTGGTTTTTCCCTTTGGTGTAACCAACACACCATCAGTGTCCATGAGTCTCATGAATAGGGGTCTTCCAGCCTTATCTCGATCATTTTGTTGTAGTCTTCATCGACGACATACTGATTTACTCGACTATTGAGGAGGAGCATGCCTACCACTTGTGGGTTGTACTGGATACAATTTGAGAGCACCAGATTTATGGTATGCTCTCAAAGAGTCAGTTTTAGATTCGAGAGGTTCAATTCATGGGACACGTCATCTTGGAGGATGGAGCTGTAGCGGATCCAGTGAAGATTGAGGCAGTACTGGCTTGGGAGCCACACAGGAGTGTTACGGAGGTGCGGAGTTTCCTCGGTCTTGCTGGGTACTATCGGAAATTTGTGCCGGACTTCTCCAGGGTTGCATCATTGCTTTCATCCTTGACAAAGAAGGGGAAACCCTTGGTATGGTCAGATAGATGTCAACAGAGCTTTCAGGAGTTAAGGCAGAGGTTGACTAGTGCGCCCATCTTGAGGCTACTGGAGGAGGGCATTGGGTACGTAGTGTACTACGATGCATCAGGAATCAGACTCAGGTGTATCCTAATGTAGGAGCGAGTAGTGATCGCTTATGGTTCTCTTCATCTGAGATAACACGATCAGAACTACGCTACCCATGACCTGGAGTTAGTAGTAGTGGTCTTCGCCTTGAAGATTTGGCAACACTATTTGATGGGAGGGCACTTTACAGTCTACTCTGCCCACCAGAATCTTAGGTATATCTTCTCCCAGAAGGACCTAAACCTAAGACAACGGCGATGTCTTGAGTACCACCAGGACTATGACTTTGAGATATTCTATACTCCTCGGAAGGGGAACGTTGTAGCAGATGCTCTCAATAGGAGATAGGGCATTCAGTTGCTAGGAGAGGAGATATAGCCGCAATCCATGTTGCAGATATCCTTTGTGGATATAGATAGAGAAACCTTTCTACAGTCTCTCACAGTCACTCCCCCACTTCTTCAGTGAGTTAGAGAGGCGCAGCATTGGGACGCTGACTGCGAGACACGACATATTCAGATATCCATAGGGATGGCACCTGAAGAATTTTCTGAAGGTGGGGAGAATGTCATCCTCTTCAGGGGATGTACCATGGTACTATTTTCACTATAGGAGGAGGTTTTGAGGGATTTCCATACTTCCTCTCTAGCGGTACATCCAGGAGTGGTGAGGATTTTTCAGGACCTCAGACGCCAGCACTGGTGGCCGGGTATGAAGAAGGCAGTAGCAGAGTTTGTTTCATGATGCCTCATTTGTCAGTAAGTGAAGGCAGAGCACCAGGTACCAGTAGGCTTGGTACAACCCTTAGAGGATATGGAGTGGAAGTGGGGTGAAATATCCTTGGTGTTCATGATGGGGCTTCCACGTACATCCAGAGGACATGACTCTATCTGGGTGAATGTCGACCGACTCTACGAGTCAGCCCACTTTGTATCGATCAAAGAGAAGGGCATAATAGAGTGCATGGGATGCCTCTATGTTCAGAATATCGTACAGAGTCATGGTGTTCCATAGAATATATTCTCTGATCGAGATTCCCATTTTAATTCCCAGCTTTGTAAGGGGTTACAGGTGGCTTTTGGGACGCAGCTACGTTTGAGCACCACCTTCCATACTCAGACAGATGATCAGACTAAGAAGACCATTCAGACTCTCAAGGACATGCTCTGTGCATGTGTCCTTGACTTTGGTCGCATCTGGGAGGATCACCTACACTTGGTAGAGTTTGAGTACAGCAATAGCTACCACTCCACCATTGGGATTCCCCTTACGAGGCATTGTACAGCCGACCTTGCAGGTCACCTCTATAATGGACTGACCCAGGGGAGTCAGTAATTGTAGGACCACAGATGGTTCAGGCTATGACGGAGAAGGTGCAGATCATCCAGGAGAAGATTAAGACTTCACCGAGCAGACAGAAACCCTATGCTGATTGGATAAAGAGACCAATGGAGTTCTAGGATGGCGACCACGTATTCCTACGGGTCTCACCTCGATGAGTTCTACATAGATTTGGATGGGGTGACAAGTTATCTCCTCGATTCATCAGAACCTTCTAGGTCCTCAGCAGAGTATGTGAGGTGGCTTACTGCCTGCCCCTTCCACCTCAGTTGTATCGGGTGCACAACGTCTTCCACGTATCTCAGCTGAGGAGATACGTGCACGACCCAACCCACATCATCGATCATGGAGAGATTGACATCCATAACGGGGTGACATTCTCGGAGGTCCCAGTAGAGATTGAGGACCGATAGAAGTAGGTCCTACATGGATAGTCGATTCCTTTGCTGCACGTTCGTTGGCATCATTGGAACCTCTAAGAGAGCACTTGGGAGCGGGAGGCTCCGATACGTGCTCAGTACCCCCATTTGTTTCCCTAGTGTGTGTTGTAGATTTATGGGGACATAAAGCCCTAAGGTGGGGGTAATTTAAAGACACAAGAATTTCAAGGAATTTTTTTCTTAATTATTTGGAATTCTCTGAGTCTGCAGTTTCTGACAGCGCCTGATTCCAAGACCCGGTGTTCCCGGAATCATTTTATGAAGTTTTGTTTTGGTGCGTTCAGTAAACGTACATGCTGGTTTTTCTATCTTTTTAAGCGCTTCTCGGAATTGAAATCTAAGGGAACCGATGAACTCGCAGCACTTGTATTCACTTAAGGGGAACTTTACAGCAGCTGCGTTTTCTTGGGAGAAAAAGTTAATTTTTGAGGATTTCAATTAAATTATATAAAATTGTTGTACACAATTTTATTGTTTAAGAGTTGGTTATTTCCTACAAGGGGGAGTTATAGGTGGGGCCCAAACTCATATAACCTCGCATGAGTGGATAATGTGTGGTGGGGCCCACATGATCCCCTAACCCTTCAACTTCCCTTAAACTCCCCATTAACTCCACTTCATTTAATTTGACAACTCCCCTATTTTAATATGAACTCTCCACCTCATCTCTTTTGAATTTTAAACTCTTCCCCTCCTCTTAATTAATGCCAACAACTAGGATTAATTAAATGCCAAATTTAATTATTTGAACCAATTTTATTTGCAAGGAAATTCTATTAAAGTTGTGTAGATTTTATAATATTTTCCTTGGAAAATATTTCGGTGGGGAACCTCTAGAGAATTAGAAGGAAGTGTTCCTCTCCGCGAAGAATGCTCCATGACTCGAAGAACGGGAAGCATTTTCTCTCCATTTTTTTCTTTTCAACCAAAATAAGATCATGAGGAATGACTTCATCATTTCTTCTTCCTCCACGTGAAGGGAGAAGGCACTGGTCGCAAGGAACGTCGTCTATGACAATGACTTCCAACATTGATGGGACGACATTGTCCTCCGTAATTTGATCTTCTGTGACGCCCGACTACCAAGACGCTCGTCTTCCGCGGCTCGTCGATGAAAAAAACCTCAATTATGAGGTAGGAGTTTGTACAATTTTATGTGAATATTTTGTATCTCATTTTTAGTTGAATTCCTGGAATGTCTTCGGCATTATGTTATCGCCTAATGCGGAGGGTGCGGGCCAAAAACACGGCCCGATGACCCTCTGATGGTTCTTGACTATTTTGGTTGCGGCATTCGGAGGCTATGGCGAA
The DNA here is from genome assembly GCA_963277665.1 of Viscum album. Taxonomy (NCBI): domain Eukaryota; kingdom Viridiplantae; phylum Streptophyta; class Magnoliopsida; order Santalales; family Viscaceae; genus Viscum; species Viscum album. Next base: position 844,257,980 of record OY728150.1, on the reverse strand, counting down.
CGGGGGAAGTGGAGGCCATGTCCCGGCCGTGCTGCGGATGAACCGTGGCTCGCAATCAACAGGCCGCTCGGCCAAAGAAGAACTTCCCGACTGTAGATGGCAAGACAGGGAGACCGCAACGACACAAGAGGCACCCCACTACAGAGGACCATGACTCGTGATCCATGGGCTACTTTGGCGGTGAACAGGCTGGCCGCCTACCGGCCTGGTAGAAGGCCGCGACACCACCTGGAACCGCATGTGGAGGACAGTAGCCCACCAGACTGGGCTGCCCGCATCGGTGAAGACAGGCCGGATAAGAGGGTTGGTGCCACCAATTCTATAGATCGGGGGTCTGAGCCCCCCGCACCGCTCGGCCAGTTGGCCCGAGCTGCTAGTCGGGCCACGCCACGCCGTGCCAGGTCGCGCTCCACTGGGCTGGGCCACGCACCGCCGGGTTGGACCGCACCATGTCGGGCCGAGCCGCACCACACTGGGCTGGGTTGTACCTCACCAGGCCATGCCACGCTCCATCGGGCCGGGCTTACCCCCCAGCCGGGTCGGGCCCACTGAACCAGGTCGGGCCAACCCGCCAGTCCACTAGGCTTGATGGGCCGGGCCCGTTTCACTTAAACATGAAAAAACTTAAGACAAAACATCTGATTAATGCACTATCTACGGCGTTGGGATCCTCATAACGGGATGATCCTTTTTCTATACTCTAAGTTAGTTTTGGATGACTTTGGAAAATGGTCGGGTTTGGGGCGAGCTTAGTTCCAACCGGGCCCCTAGAATGGAAAAGTCAATTAACTCTCAGACCAGGCATCTGATTGACGTTCCATCTATCATGTTGGGTTTTATTTTATGTGACAAAACATTGGGATACATAAACTCAGGAATTCATGATAGTTGATGTATCAACTCCATTGGCTTGAGGAGCAGGCCCTCCCGGAATTGAGCGTGCTATTTGCGGGAACCCTAGAGCAGGCAGCGACTGCGACGACTACCGTACTGGAATCCTCTGTGGGTTTGACGACGATGACAACTATACTAGAATCCTCCATGGGTTCGACAATGATGACTACTATACTTGTATCATAAGTGGGTCTGACATTTTGACTTATGTACTTGTATACTGAGTGGGTCCGACATAGTAGCTAGTCTAGTATCCTACGTGGGTTTGACAACTTCACTGGTCTAGTATCCTACGTGGGTCTGACAGCTTAGATGAATCAGTGAATACATATGATCATATCTATTGCTATAAAAAATATGTATACATATGTGAGCTGATTCTGGACATTAAATCATTATAATTGATGTAATTGACTTACTATCATGTGTGGACTAGGTAGTGATTGGGTTCGAGAGTTGGAGCTAAACTGTGATTAATAACATAGGTATATGTATGGGATATACCTATGTAGAGTTGGCCGAAACTTCATGATTGTATCCTTATTATTTGGTTTATCCTTTGTGGATTCTTGTAGACCTTAGGGGGTCTCTGGGTCCCTACTGAGTATTATATACTCACCCCTTCACAAGTTATTCCTGCACTACGTTGTGTTGGTTGCAGACGATGGATAACACTGATCGAGGTGATGACTTGTAGAGCTGGATGGTACCCATAGGTGGACCACATGGTGATACGTACACAGAGCGGATGGTCAGACCTAATGTGCTGAAGAAGTGATTTGTACCCACCCTTCAGGTGGCATTTCCGGAGGATAACTCAGTGGTTGTTGTTTTACTTTACTGTAGTTGTACTAGCTATTCAGTTGTACTGTACTTACTTTTGGGCTTGTATTTCTGGCCCCTTTCCTTTCAGCACTTACTTTTCTATTCAGTATTACTTAGTTCTTACTTCTGTTGTGTACTCTTTTGTGTTGGTTTACTTTTATAAATGAAATGCCTTCCCTTTTATCTGGATTTATGCCTTTGGTGCTAGTCGCCACCTCGTGGCCTATGGAAGGCGGGCTTGGGGTGGTAACAGCACGGGACCCGAGGACGGGTCTTGAACCCACATCCACTTATAATATCCTGATAGGGATGTATTCTCTTGATAAACAACATACTCTATACTAACCAAAATTTATGGATTTTTTCTTATACTTAGTCTTATATATAAGTATTTCGCTCGATTTTTCTAATCATAATCCCAATAATAACTGAACGTCCCCTTTGAAATTAACTATTCCAACCCTTATCTCTATTAAATGATAATACAATATTTAATTACATAAAATTAAACTTAATAAAACCCAAAATATCAATAATTATAGTGTATTTGGGAATTAGGTATATTGAATTACAACATTAAACATGAATTACAACATCTTTATTGAAAACATATTTAACATGATTGAGTTTAAAACTGCATTGAATAACCTGGGTAAATACATAAGAATGGGGTGAGCCATAAAGAAAATTAAGGGAATTAACATGGCATAACATGAAGATAATAATACATGTTATAAAAGTAAAATCAATGATTCATACAGGAACATTAATAATAAGACATGATATAGCATGATAATCATGACATGGGAAATGTGGCAACAAATTAATACACTGAATCATAAACATAGGTCAAGGATAAACCCTCCATGACATCATGGTGGAAAAAGAACAATAAATAAATTAGGTAAACCCATTTTACCAACATAAATTATCATTATACTAACCATTATCCAATGCATTGGAGTACAATATAATTTTGGGCACACCCATCACTTTCATTTCAATCTCATACTTAACTATGCCACATAGAACATTCAACATGTAATCATACATCATCATATATTATTTCAAAATCGTGGAGTGCGAAATAAGTACATGTATGTATAAAATCAAATAGGTATAAGTGTATATATGCGAATACAATTGATAGTAAATGTGTATTTTATTCACTACAGAATTTATTTGGAATGTAAATTCATGGTTAAATTCCAGTAGCCTAACAACATTGCTTAAAATACAAAAAATAATTTGATAAGAGAGAAAGAGATATATCATAATTTGGAAATAAATTATATAGTAATAGGGACATGTAAGTACATCTCTGAAAATAAGGAATTTGAAATAAAAGTCTTAATATAATAAAGAAACATGAATAAAGTGGAGAATGGAAAGAAAGATTATGAAATTATAGAATAGTAATAGCTGTACTTGGTTGGTATAAATGGGGATAAAGGTGTATCTCATCATTAAAAATAATATGACAATTATGGGTTAGGTTCAAAAACATACCCCATCATTTGAAATTTAAAATATAAGGGCACAACATAGAAGAGACTCTTGAATAAAAGTTAGAAAGAGGGGATCCCTTACTTCAGTGTGTAGCTCCAAAATATTGAAATGGGACTTCATGAGAGCTTGTAGTGACATTGAAGGATTATAGAGAGGTGAGGGAAGAGTTTTGTCATGATACATGTATTTTGAGTGAAAATAAGTCAGATATTAGGTGGGTTTATGTAGGAAATTAGAGAGGAATTCTTTAATATTTCACTAACATTGGTTTTAGACTATATATATTAAATTTTCAAAATGAAAAACCATTCCATGGTTTTCCCATGTTTTCTACAAAATTGGGGAGGTTTTAATTTATTTTATTAGGAAAAGGGATTAATATATTAAAATATTACCCTTTCTTATGTGGAGGTGAGTCTCTCATTTAAATAATTTATATTAAAATCATACAATATATTATATATTTTGGAGGATTAATAAAGAAATTATGAAATTTATAAAAGAAACATAAAATCTTATTATTTAAAGGGTAAAACAAATATTAGGTTGTGTATTCCGATTATATTATTTATTAAATCATTTTTTGGGAGATTATGATGTCATAAAACACACCGTATATTTATATGGTATTTAATTTTAACTGAAAAGTTATATGGTCTGAGAAAATTATGAAAAATAAACCATTGTATAATTTCAATGTTTTGATTCCAAAACAAAAATTTATTTATATAAATATTTTTCTAAATATTATAATTTTCACTTTTAAAATTAGATTCGATGTTTATTGTAAAATTTTGGGGTTTTTTGACAATAACAGTTTCTGAACCCTTATAAAAAGTATATTTCTCTTTGAAAATATTATATGACCATTCATAATTAATAAAGATTATTTTATAAATTAATTATTGTAAATATATTTATTAAAAATCCATTAATTAATCAAAATAAATCACTTAATTTAATTTTGAATATTACCTGAAAATAAAGTTTTTGTTTAATTGAATAAAAATGAAAATCATTTATAAAGTAAAAATATGAAAATAAAATAACTTCATTATTCTATTAAATTTACATATTCATATAATTTAAGGTTTTGATACATATCCCTTTATTACACAAGAATACTCCCTAAGAGTAAGGTGTGCGATGGTGAGTCTTTCATGGGGTCGTTCGATGATCATGGTTGGGTCGTGATCTTCATGAGCATGAAATTCTCCCATAAACAGTTTTGATCATGCTTATGTTTTTGGATCTCATCTTGTTATTGGTCAAGGAAAACTCTAGTGAAACTATCTCCCTTGAAATATCTGACAAATGAGCTTCATATGGTACAATCCTATAAGATGAGGTCATTACTTCCTTTGTTTGTGTTAATTGGATTTGTTAAAACCCTATATTTATACTGATCTTGTGATCACAATTTAATGGAAATATTATGAATGATAAATTTTATTAACGTAATTTTTAATATAATTAGGTATAATAAAACAAAATAGGTGCATGTATTTTATATAACCATATTACATAATAAAACATTAAATTCCAATTGAATTTTATTTATAACAGTTCAGGTCGTTACATGTTTAATATTATAGGACAACCATTTTAATTATTTAGTAATTCATATACAAATTTTGGTAGCATCATGTTATATAGGAAAATCACCTCTAGAATATGTCAATTTAAGGTAAAGTCAATATTTTTACGGTTTTGTAACAAAATCATAACTTTGTATCATTATCCATTGCCAAAGTTGAATACATAGTAACAGGTAGTTCTGCACAAATTCTGTGGATGAAACACACTTTTTTAGATTATAGATATTAATTTCTTCATTTCCATATAAAATGTGGTAATACTAGCTCTATTAATATTTCAAAAAATTACTATGTCTCATTCAAGGAAAAAACATATTGATATAATTCATCTTGTTTTGAGAGACCATTTTCAAAATGGTGATATTACTATTTAATTCATTGGTACAGAACATCATCTTTTAAAATATATATAAATCCAATGATTAATATAGGAATAAATTATATCAGGAAAGAGTTACGAATGATTAATTATTCCTAAATCTTTTAATTTAGTTATGACCCTTATATTTGTTTAAATTTTTATTAGAATGCTTAAACATGTGTGTTTATTATTCTCTTTATTTATTTAATATTATTTTTAAAGTATGTTTCTGATTGTGTTGATTAGTAACCATGAAGCTAAATTGTAATGGTTAGTTGAGTGACTGTTACTAGTTGGCCATGTGGTCACTATACCTATTGTGATACTTTACTTACATGATCACTATACTTTCCATGAGATTATACTCATGTGGTCAATATACCTATGGTTTGTATTTGAAATTTAATTAAGTTATTTTTGTGGGATTATCTGTAATTTTATTATTATTTTATTCCAAAAATGATTGAATTAAAATTTAAATTAGTATAAAAATTTATGCATATCCATTCCTAAATATCCCTTTATTATTTTTGAATCCCAAACTGCTCTCTTTCTTTAACCTCTCTCAAATGTTACTTGAACTCAAGACCAAACCTTAAGAAATAAAACCACAATGAAAAAATAGAAGCATCAAATGAGCTCAAAATTCCATACATTCTTCCATATCACCTCCATAAATGAAATCCAAAAAATTAGGCAGATCGAGTGATATAGTGAAGGTTTACAAATCATATCTGATAAATTATCTAGTCTGTACTAAAACATAATTTGATGCAGAATACCTTAAAACTATTAAATATGATGTGTGGAAATCAGTGTTTGTATCCTATAAATCATTTACATTTATAATTCCAGAATTTTATTGAGGAATTGACTAGGAATAGGAAACCTATATGACTAACCATGAGTGAGCTTAGTTGACAATATAGACCACTGGTTTAGTTTATCAAATATTTGATATATCTTAATAAATAGTACATTAATATCCTAAGGTACTAGGATCTATTCATTCATTTCTTGTTTAAGAATGGTTTTAATATAAGTTTTTCAATGTATGTCATAAGCAATATGTCAGATTTTGGTAAACCCACATCTATGTTTAATTCACTTATTTATCCAAAGATTATATCATCTATGTTGGATTATAAGTGATTAGTTCCTCTTGGAGAGGAAGATATGTCTTCCTCAAATGGAATATTCTGAAAAAAACAATTTTAGGCATAGGAAAGTAAATTGGAACCCTTCAAGAAAGATTTGTGGATTATAGTGAAATGTTATATGAAAATTGTGATTCTATAAAGTATCAGTAATATGAAGGGATCAATTATATTCAAGTCTTAAGCCTAGTGAAGTTGTTGAATATTCTTCTAATGATGAAATTTTTGTTTCAATAGATGTTTAGGACGAATGGATTGAGATAGATTATCTCAATGAGGAATACATGGAAAATTTGATTATGCAAGGGAATCCTCTATTATAGTCTATTTGGAGCGCCTTACTAACCTCTACATTTACCTTCTCATGAGGATAAGTTTCAATATGATGAACTTTATGAAACTGAAGTGTGAGATTTTGGTTTTTCTGAATAACATGATTTGGATGATTCTGATTATTCTAAAGAGGATGAATAAATTTCTTCTAAGTCTTCCACTCTATATCCAATTATTGGAGGTACTCTTAGACCTAGTGTGCCAGATGGACATTATAAGGGAGAGATATCCCCACAAACATTTGTTCTAGGTCTATATTACTATATATCTAATAATGATGATAATGGTGTATCACACCAGAGTATGGTGGATCTTTCATTCCATATTCTCAAATAGAACATGAAGTTTCTGGATATATATGATTGAAACTCAATAAATACTTGAGGTTTCCCCACATATACTGTTAGTAAACCAAGCTCTAGAAGATGTATTTCTTCCTACACCTACCATGAATGATGATGAACTAGTGAAACGTAATAAAACAACTCCCCTTGAGGTTCATGAGGATGTTTTTGATGAAGAAGTAGTTCAAAATTTGTGACATAAATCCATGGATATAGAGGATAAGTTATATGGTTGGAAGTTGACTTATGAACCATCTAATATTGTACCAACATCTACCCTTTATATATATTATGTGAAAAATATGGTTTGAAGAAGTTTAAATAAAATATAATGGGTGTGTTGAAATAAATCTTTATTGGTTTTGGAAATTTTTTCGAACCTGTTATAGAAGAATATATATCCATGAAGGTAACATTGGTAATTTCTCATCTTCAACCAAGATTCCATATCAAAATGGAAATTTGGAAAAATGATATTAAGGACTTGAATGTAAAAGTTGGTTCTTTCAAATTAATATTAATATATGATGATAAATTTAAATCTAATATTTCTAAATTTTGTGCTTCAAAGTTTAGTTGATATTCCATTATCTTCATCTGTACCACCTCCTAATATTGTGAAATTTGTTTTGAATGAATATTCAATTTGATGGATCAATAACGATGAGTTAAAAAATTGAAAAGTTTCTGAAAATAAGAGAAGTGGTGTTTTACGGTTTTCAAACCCATGTTTTTAAGACCTTTTAATTAGTCAAAAAAGTTTTCAAATATGGTTAAAAAATAGATATACTATCAAAAGATCCATTGAATTGTATCTCAGCAAAATATTAACCGATTCATACCTAAAGGATATTATCATATATCTTGAAAGTGATATTATAACGCCTCCATTGTCCCAAGATTTCGTGTATCATCTTAGAAATATGAATGTTCTAAATCCTATTTTGGAAGAATTCATGGAACCAGAAGGGATTATTTTCAGGAAATTGAACACGGATCAACATCAGTAAAATATTTTATCAGATTACTATAGCCTTACCTCTACACTTCAAACACTTCAATCCTTTCTTATCTCACATTCCCCATTACTTCAAACTTTTCTTCTACTATAGACTTCTCCATTAATTATTTTGGTATATCTCAAAGACAATAAGTTCATCACCTACATCTAGTTTATAGTTTTATGGTACTCCAAGACCCTGATTTTACCTTTGTACCATTACCTACCTCATCCACTACTTCAAAATGAAAGGATCTTAGCCTCCCTAATGACTTTAGGGATGTTCATGATTCTAATTCTGGTTAAAATTTATGTTAGAGACCCTCCTTTTATTCCTTCGATGTATTAATTAAATATTTTTTCCATCATTTATATTTAGTATTTTCTAATTATTTTTTCAAATATCACTATTATATTTATTTTATTTTATTTTCCATATATTAAAATTTATGATAATCTCAAAATGGGGATAAATAATTTGTTACCATAATTGATGAAACTAAGAAATACTATGAAAATTTGAAAAACCCAAAATATTTTTAGAAATTGAGAAATATATGTTTCAATTTTTTCAAATATATTTATGATTCATTAAATTTGTTTCCTTTTATATTTGCTAATTTATAATAATCCAAACGGGGGAAAATGTTGGATTATTCCAAAAATACATTATTTTAATTATCTTAAATCATGTGTATTGTGTTACTAATAAATTTTAAATTCAATGTTAGATAACTATTTTATGGAAAAAATGATTAAATTTTCTATGTATTGATGTGACGATTCTAAATGACCATGTGAAGATGTTGAGATGTCCTTAAAGGTCAAGTTACCTTTTGAAATTAATTTCATGTTGAAATCAATGTTACCACTTAAATAATCAAGTGATCATGCATCAGATGAGAAAAATATTTCCATTTCATGAAGTGACTATGTGGTCAAATTCATGTGATCACACCAGTACTGAAACAACCACATGTTAAAGACCATATAAATGATTTAACCTACCACCCGAACAATCATATTATCATTTGATAGGTTAGTAAATTTAATCTATGACTTAAACTTACCACGAGTCTACTATAGTTACATCAAGAAGTAATGAACATACCACAAAAATAGTTCATGTCACCATGAAAAGTAATGAAGATACTTTAATATTTAATGAAGCTACAATAAAACGTTAGGGAGAAATTTCATAAAAAGGATAAGTGAACAAATGAATAAGTGGTGTGATCATATATTGAAAATAAGTGACCAAAAGAAGAAACCAAGTTACCATTCCAACATACAGTGCCATGTGATTGTATAATGTTACCATGTAAAGTGAATGTTGTAACTAATTATTCCTATTAATGAAAAGATAAAGTAATATTTCGTAATTTAAGACCATGTGATCATCATTAAATTAAGCTGTGAGGTGTTTTCAAATATCTAAAAGCTATATTTTGGATTATTAATTAATTATTTAATGAATTAAAGAAGTAAATGGTTAATATGATTAAATAATGAATATCTTATATTAGATAATTATATAAGTATATCTCTTTTAGAAGAATATATACTCATGGAAAATATAAAAGTATAGTAGTGTGCACACACATTGTTTTCTAAACCATTGAACCTTCTATAACACTTTTTTTCTATACTCTTTATAAAAACATGGTTGAATCATTTAAAGGGAAATTTTAAATAGAATCGATCAATCAAAGATGATAAAATTGAGCTACATGAAATATTCTATCCTATATTTTTCTCTCACTATTTTATATTACATTTTGAGTTTTATATTTAAATACCATGTTCCTTCGTTAACACAAACTTAGATATTGTATGGAAGAGTTTTAGACATTATTTAATTCATTATTTTACATATTTAATCTCATATATAATAATGGAAGAGATTATGTATATCCTAGAATTCATATATATAATTTTGTATGTAAAACCTGATTCATGTTGTGGATCAATTTATTCTTTAATAAACATCTCGGTAGTGGGTGATTTCCTAATAAAGTGGAATAGGTATCATCTTGAGACTAGACCTCTTATTTTATTTTGATATGGATTTTATTATTATTTTACTCTTTCTTAAAAAAATATTATGAATTTTATAAACTATATAGAAAAAAACTACTCTGATAGTATATTTAATATGTTTTTTATATATGGTGAGGGATACAAGTAAAAAAGTTTCAAAAGATAAATAGTTTCTTTAAAATAAATAAGTTTTGATCAAACTTTTGAGATGATTTTTGAAAGATCAATTTATATACTTCTAATTTTTTAAGTTAACTGGTTTGTTTTTCAAAAAAATTGGGAATTTTATTTTACATCATTTTTAACTGAAATTTTAATTGTCTACTTAATTAACACCCCCCCCCCCTAAGTTATCCACTCTAACCGAAACTACCCAACTAAACGTAACCTGGGTTGAACCAAGAATGATATATTTTAATCCACAAGTAAAATACATTGAAATACAATAATTGTATGATTAATAGGATAATAATCATTAGTATCCTCTATGATAAATTAAATAAAGAAAAGAATATGTTACTCTTACCACTAGGATCATTTCATGAAAATGAAGGGAATAAGGTACACTTATCATCTACTCAAGATATGTGGATTCCATATTGGATTCTTATTCTCAACCACCTACTGTATATGAGAATTATTTTATGAGTATTAAATGACTACCCTAACGATATTATTATGCAAGGAAACATCTATTAGAAATATTATTTTATCCAATGTTTTTTTAAAAGGTTAGATCCAAAGCCTCATTTATTATTTAAGTAAATAAACGACCTCTTTAACATGGTAGAGGGAGACCCATTACACAGATCAATGGCCTAGTGGTCATTTATCCCATTACATGGCTCGTAGTCCCATTATTGTATACCAAGTTGATTTTTAAGAAAATATGATACTTTTGGTACTTATTTCAGATGAAATTGGTGTGATTCTAGTACTAGATTAACTATTTCAACATAGACTCACTATTATATATATACCATGTTAAAAATACCATAAAATATCCATTATTGAAAAATGGATAGGGTTAGAGAAAAAAATAGTCGCCACTACTTAGAGATCTTAACATCACAACATTGATAGGAGACAATGGTGTGATATCTTTATTATTATTCATTAATGAACCACCACTATATAAAGGCCTTGATGTATCCATGGAATCTAATATTACCATTACAATGGTTCCAGTAGAATAAGAATCCCATCCACCACCACTAACAAAATAGTACCTGACAGTGATCATGAAAATTGGAAGGTCATCATATGCCCTTGAGGATGGGAGTAGTGAAAGTTTCATGTTTAATTATCTAGAGCCTGAAAGACCATGAAGTGTGTGAAATAAATAGTTTAGTTATTAAAAGTTCTTGTTTAGGCATATGAACTTCCCCCTAGATTTTATATGGTGGGGAATCCATCCCCCTATAACCTTCATCTGGAAGGTATTTATAGAACGAATAATGTATGAACCTGTGCAATAATTAGGCGAGAGGTTGGTGTTCATCTATTTAAGATGGCTACACAGGAAAGAGATATTTTGGATACTGAATAGGCTGATATGGTGGAATATACTACTCCAAACATTTCTAGAAGAGGGATAAATTCTTATCTCAATAATTCTTATATTGAGCAAGATCAATATTTATCAACTTCATTATTACACCTGAAATTCCCACCAATTACACTATGTTGGAGAAGAATGGGGGATGAGAGACGTTGTGTGTAGTGTGTATATGAATTAATTTATATACTAATTAAAAAAATAGGGAATTATATTTCATATAAATCATTGAATATCAATCATCCCATGTCTGACAATATACTCATGGAAAAAAAGTCCTACCAGTAAATAATAGGAGGTATCTTTTGTAAATGGTTGGGAAGAAACTCAATATAGATATACTATTATAGGTCAATTATTATCCTTACCTATGTTTTTAATGTTGATAAATAAATATATTTTTACCTTATGGATACACTTAGATATTTTTTTGGTTGAAATTAAAATTATGAGGACATTATTTACTTAATAGGGGAGAATGTAACACCACAATATCTTAAAATATGATTACATTTAAATAAGTCAATTTGTTTGATATCTTGAACTATAGACAACACTAAACATAAATGAAACAAAAATATATTTTGATAAAATATAACTATTTAATTATAACAATTAAAAACATAGTTGTTGAATTGTCGAGAATGGATAGGAGTGCTTAATTTATGAATTATACATAAATATATATTAAATGATACTTTTTACATAAATGGAACTCAATTAGTTTACCTAAAATTACTAATAAGGTTATTTATTTTTATAAATGTATTTTTATAAAAAAAATCATTTAATGTGATACACATTTCTTTTTCAGGAAACATATGATTAATTATAAATTATGTTTCATATTAACAAATGGTTAAAACTAATTTAGTTGGTAAATGATATGAAATAAGAATAATAATAGTTAATATTTGAAAATGTAATTTTCTAATAAACCAAGTTTTAATTATATTTTATTATTTTAATCAAAAAATGATGTGATAAATATTTTAATTTTAAATTAATAAAAATAATATACTTTTTTTAGTTACTCATATCACAATTGACATAGTATGAATATTGTAACTTTTTCAGAAAAGGATAATTTTTAGTTGAACAAAATAGTTTTCCTAAAACATGTAATTTGTATGAGTTTATCATATAATAATAATGAAATATAAGTTTATAAAATCTATTTTGTAAAAAATGTCATTTTAAAGAAAAAATGTGCTTTTTAAAATATTATTTCAACTTTTAAATCAAATGTGAAAAATTTTTATAACTAATTAATATGATACATTAATAAAAAACTACTTTCAGTGTTTTCTTTGAATCAATTATTTTCTAGTGAGATTAAATATTATATTACCATAGATGGCTCATTACCTTTATTTATTTTCTAATAAAACAATTTATTTTATTAAAATTGGTATTCAATAAAATTTTATAGTATATATAATTTTAATGCTTAAAATGTTATTTCTCTGAAACTTGTTTTTTCGTCGTTATGTGTATTTATTTTAAAATTAAATTTTCATGCCCTTAGAAATTTAATAAGATAAAATTATTTTGAAATATGAAATTTGAGCTATAAAATTATGTAAAAAGGTAAAACTAAATGTTTTTTATTAAAATTAATTTCTTGGGTTAGAAAATAATTACCAAGGTAAAAGTAAATTGGGGTAAAAATTCAAAAAGTTAAATCCAAAAGCCCTAAAATAATAAAATTTAACTAAAAAAATTATTGGTTAAGGTTGTTTTCAACCTAAAATAATTTTAGTTTTCTAATTTTTCTATTTTGGGGCCTTTTTCAATTTAATAGTTACCTTACATTATTTAAAATAGAAGGGTTACTCCCAAAACTACCCTTCACTTATAAGAGGGTAATATCTCCACCAATTCAGGACTCACTTAACATCCAAATTTCTCCTTAAAACTATACAACCATTCACATCCTAAAACCTTGTCCAACATTCAATAGATTATGGTCAGCATTAGTTATCATAAGGCCATTACTTCCAAAAATAATTCCATGGAAAATTCATGTCCCCGACAGCAGTATTATTAACTTCAAGTGTTTCTTCATAATTATATTCTTTAAAATTTATTCTATCCATAGAAATATAATGATATTAGCATCATTTATATACTTTAATATTACTATATTATGTTTATTATCTTTTTTAATTTATATACCCAATCCATTAAGTGAAAAACAAATTTCCATGAGTTGTAAGGACTACCACCTCCATGACGAAATGTGTTTTTATTTCCATAACAACCATACATGTATGGACATATAAGGATGTTATTAAAGGATAAATATGAATTTCATGATATGATTAAGGACATATTATACAAAATTACCCAACATATGAAAGATAAGTTCAACAAATGATCATTGTTAATGTAATCATTTAAAATAATGATGATAAGAGCATAACATTTTATTCAAATATTGTAATATTTCCATATCCATTAGTTATTCTTCTAATTATTTAAAATATTGATATGTAAATTAAAAAACTTTAAATATGATAATTATTATTCTTTTATAATGATATGACAACTAATCTGACACAGAATCATTCATTAAATCATTTTTGGTTCAGGTTTGGGTCGGTTTAACAATCTACATGAAACATTCAAAGAATTTATATCAACAATAACTATGAAAACATAATTAATAGTATAATATTACATAAATATTTGAATAATTTATTTCAATTAAAGTTATACAAACATTTAACTAATTTATTAAAAAACACCTTTCATTTTTTACGAATCACCAAAACAAGATCATCATCGATTTCATCCTCAAGGATAACGACTAAAACAATCATGAAAGGAATTTAAAACATCATAAATAATAATAAATCATTTGTAATAGTAATTTTAATGATATATTAATGACTTACTCTGAAATATTATTGAACATGGACACCACTATTATGAAACTAGTAAAAAAGATCAAAAATATAAAAACTGATGTAGAAAACAAGTAAAATTCATATAGGGAATTTCTATATATGAAGATTGTGAATGAAAATAAATGTGAGTAATTTTATTATTTAGTTAATTAATATAAATATGTTTTTGATATAGGTTATTAAATTACATTAGTTTAATTTAGGGGAATAGGTAAGTGTTTTCATCTCAAATTCTTGTCTTTGAGAAATATTTAGAATTATGCACCAAATTTAATTTATATGGTGTGTAAAATATCTATTTTATATATCATATCATGGATTATATTTTAATCATGGTATTTGAAGTTCAAATAAAATACACATATTTAAAATGGTTTTGATTCAATTTTTCAATGGCAATAATGGTTTATGTCCCAAATTCATCTCTTTGATACATGTTTGTTTTTATACACATAATTTAATTTATTTGGTGTATTCCAACCCAATTTTGAAAAGATATCCTAACTAAGGTCTTAATGATAAGTAAATTGTCTTTACAAAAGTAATTAAACTTATTTTTTTATGTCTTACATTATACATTCCATCATTATAAGATTATTATTATTGATATACATACTTTCTTTTATTGTCAGGGATAGATAATTCTCTTAAATTATTATTGATTATGGCATTAAGGTGTTTACTTATTCCTACAATAATATTTATTACATATTTATTACAAGATTTTATTTTTTGTATGTTTTCCCTTACATATCATTTGAGATCACCCTTTATATGTTTATACATACCCGAGCTATAAATTAAATTAATATATGTGACATGTTTATAAGGATAACACATGTGAAATAATTTATGGAATATGTTAAATGCATATTATAGATTAATTAGTTTCATATATAATGAAAAAAACATGTCAATTAGATAAAAATAACATGGGATTTTATAGTTTTTATTTTCCCCTTATTCTCTAAAGTTATAAACCTAAAAGGATCATTTTGATTAAATATATTCAATAATAATTATTTATTTTTTTAATTAATTATGGTTATATTTATGATTTTATGGTGGGTATCAATGTGAGTATGTAAGGTACGAGTCTATGATAATTTCATCTAAGAGTGTTAATCTAGGGATTCACAACGATGACATTATATAATAGTTTTTCACCATTAAAAATAGGTGTAAAACATCAATAAACATACTGAAAATAATGAGGATATCCTCACTAATAAATCAACTCAACTAAGTCTTTCATATAAGGAGAATAATGAAAACTAGAAATATGTATTATCTGAAATCACCCTTAATGTGAAATATAATAGTATTACATTGATTATTGATAGTCAGTATTCATCCAACATATCCATGAATATGATATCGATGAAAAATATAGTGGTTCATGTGGATAAAATAGTTCACTTTAGAAAAGAACAATCATTAATGATATAGGTTGGTGGAAAAATTATTATTTATAGAGATTAGTTGATAATCACAGAAGTACTTTTTATGGATGGTATTTGACAAAATATCAAAAGTTTATGTAATATTTTCATTTGAAAAATAAAATTCATATTCAAAAAATGGATATTAATCAAATGGAAGGATTAAAGTTTATTAATAGAATAATAGATGAAAAATGGCACTCTCTATGATGTAGATAGTAAAGAGAACACTCTACTTTTCATAATGGATAATGAGAATAGTTACTGGAATAATGAATTATCCACATTCATCAAAACATAATTAAAAATATTTTATCATTCAAAGTCATGATATACATTCCTAATTTTAAGGTGATATATAAAATACCTGTGATGCATGCATGAGAGGGAAGATGATGGGAAATCAATATAATCATATGAAGAAACTAATGGAATCAAGGAATAGAAGAAGAATTTGGTCGTAGTATAGTTTTTATTTTTCATAAATATCAATGGATAAATCAAAATAACAAGACATATATATATAGATATCATAGATATCATCTTATATATTTAATTTACAAGTACTAAAAATAAATAATTATCACATCTATATAATCATTTCATAATCAAATTCTTATTTTTTCCCTTGTTTCTTTTTTTTGTTTTGGTGATGAATCTAATAAAGTATTCCTCTAGATGTATCCACATGTGCTCCATGAATCTTTGAACAATTTTCATGATATATTGAGTACTAGTGTGGAAGTATCAGTTGCTTCAAACCATTTTTCATATATAGTAATAATGATTTCATGTTCTATCTCTATATTATTTATAGAGTGAGGAGGAATAATTTTTATATGGGGATTGAGATAATTATAGATAATTTATTCATTATGTAAAAATATCTAACTTTTGAAATGTGATATATTTTTTATTATATACATGGGATTAAAAAAAGATAATTTCAAAAAAATAATATTATGTTTTTTAATCTAAGTAACATCATATATCAAAATAATTATAATATTATTATTATAATTATAACTCATGAAATGTATTAAATATAATATTATTTCATAAATAAATATATATTTATTTGTTTAAATGATATTAAATATATCATTTCCATCGGATCATTAAACTCAACCCATGTCCTCCATGAAATATTATATTCATTAAATATGTGAATAAATATTTATTTTACTATTCAAATAAATTGAGTAAATATTATTTTACACTATTAACTAATCTCATGAATAAATAAATATTTTATCTATACCTTGTGAATATTTAGAAAAGTTATAAAATTCATCAATCATGTTCT
Organism: Viscum album; assembly: GCA_963277665.1. Taxonomy (NCBI): domain Eukaryota; kingdom Viridiplantae; phylum Streptophyta; class Magnoliopsida; order Santalales; family Viscaceae; genus Viscum; species Viscum album. Next base: position 844,240,701 of record OY728150.1, on the reverse strand, counting down.
AAACTCAAATATGTTTTAATTAAATATCTATGATCATCTTTTACTTGAAAAATTATTATTCCATAATACATGGGATAAATTTATTATTAAATTTAAATTCAATAAAATTACATGATATTATATATATTATTAGTGTATAACACTCTAAGCCCCTTTCGCAAAGGAAATAAGTGAACTTACCAAATATCCAAGATTAGTATCTAAAAACATGATAAGATGCCCAAGAGAAATACGTTAGTATATAAAATACAATATACTTCCCTTGAATTCCACTATGTAATATAATCCCTTTATCAGCTAATATATCATTAATAACTATTCATACTTATCTCACCACCCTATATACTTTATTTAACATTGTTTTAATTTCTAAAATGAACTCGTATATAAACTTTCATGGACATAGATTTAATCATATTGTTCTATTTCATTAAAGGGTTATAGATATCTTCTTTTATTAATATGTATAATAGAAATCCATTATTCTTCATTTAATTAATTCCAAGAAACTTATGACACACCTGACATATGATAACTTACCTTGAGCATATCTCATCACGGGTTTAGTCCATACATCAAAAAATTTGATTCATGATACACATTAACAATGACCTCAAGTATAAGGACCAATACATGTGTTCATATATAGGTATATATAATGACAAATAAAACATTCTAAAATCTTATTGGTAGTTATTTCCACATGACCTACAATTTTTAATATCTATCAGTGAAAACTTCCAGGGAAAAAACTAAAAGCTTATAACCCCCCAACACCAAATAGTCAAACATCAATTGTGTCCCCTCAGATATATGTACCTATACCATAAGAAATATTTATTTAATAATATCACCTTTTCATTTCAATGATTTCATTATGGTGGTAACTGTTTTAACGCTTTTATGATATAAATATACTAATAAAATTATCACATTAATGTAATTTATATGGAAAATCATTACATGATAAGAATGTATATATTCTATTAATTGAAAATTTAAAGTTGGTTAGTTCTAGGGAACCACCTCCAACATACTCTCACTTTCACTATATCACACTATTAATAACTTTTAACTCTCTATCTCTCGCATTATTATCATGATTATATTTATTTTTAGCATTATTCAATTGATAAACCACATTTTCTATCCTGGATACACTTATCAATATTACTTTTCCTTTTTGAGTAAAATCTATTTAGTGGTGATACTTTAAATAATATGATTTTCAAATTGTTGTGACCTGGGATCTTTAGCTGAAACCATTACTGCAAGATTTATCAAAATACAATGTAATGGGATCTACACTACTATATATAATATTTTTCTCCAAGATGAAGTTTCAAATCCATCGTAATACTATAATAGTATCGAAATTCAAAATATACTCAGACTCTACTGTAGAATCTACCATCATTAGCTACTTTGAACTCTTTGATCTCGCATATCCTCTACTGCAGTATAACATATATCCAAATTTTAATTTCATATAATTATTGTACATTTGGAAACTATAATTTTTATATCCCCTCACAACTTGTTCCTCTTATCCTATAAAAAAATTAACATATCATGTGTGAACTTATTTTGCTTCAAGATAGACTTTACAGTTTCCCAATATGGAGATTAAAGATCTACATGGAATCTACCTACCATTATAAAGGCCAAGGAAACATCAATACTTGAACATAACATGTCATACATGATTGATACAATCATTTAATTATAAGGGATTCAACTCATTCTTTCTATTTCATATTATGTCTGTAGACATATTGTTATAGAGATATATAGACTATGTGATACAAGAAACAATCTTCTCATGGATTGTTCTATATTGTATATTTTATCTACATTATCAATAAATGTACCTTGAATTAGTCCAATAATCCTATTAGATTTATCTTGGTAGATATTAATCCATAAAATATAGATACCTTCACTGAAGTCCTTTATAGAGAATCATTTATTCAACTATGTCTTAATAGACTACAAGATTGTTATCTCATTCCCTATTAGTAATATATAAAAACCATATATCACTTTGAAAACAATGTCAATCCCATTAATTATTTTATAGATACTTGTCTCACATCCATTCTTAATAAAACTAAATTGACTTATACCTTCATCAAAAAATTATGTTATTATATTGATATGTTCTTACACCAATAAATTTATCTATAAAACATTAATACCTGATTGGATTCCTTTGGTGTAATAATCACGTTTTATTATGTCATACGGACATATTCCATAAGATTTACATTATATAAAACATTCTTGATATCCATTTATCAAATTTTTTATTCATGTAATTCTGCTATTACATATATAATTATAATATATTTTAGCTTAGTGAAAGTGGAATTTTGTTTCATAGTCTATGCCTGGATGATTCGTGAAATCTTTATCAAATATTCATATCTTATAGGTACTCTAATTACTAACCTTGTTTAGTTTCATCTTCAACACCCCTTTACAGCCTATAGGATTTATATTAAATTGATGATTTAATAAAACTCAAAATTGATTTTAGTAGATCTTCTAATTTATTTACTACTTCTTCATAAGTCATAGGTTTATTATTCTCTACAAATAATGTGTCAACTTCTTTGGTGAAACGAAAAAAATATCTATCTACTTCTATGACCTCTCTTTCACTTCTACATATCACTTATTTCTCTATAACTACCTCTTACACTAGGTCTTGTTGAACATGTTTATGTTTGGAATCATGTGCATCTCTAGCATTGACTTCATTAAATTCTATTCTTCTTAGAATACCTTCTTTAATTATGTGATTCATTTTCAAATCATGGAAATTCGTGTTAGGACTAATTTTTTATCAGAAAGATCATAGAGATAATATATTGTTTTCTCTTTAGGATATCTTATAAAGATACAAATTATTCCTTGAGATATAGGTTTTTTTCTAGAATTAACTTTAATAAACACTTCACATATCTATAAATATGTATGTGGCAAAAATAATTTCTTCCAAATCGATATATCATATGTTATTATTCTTGAAACATCATTTGGAACTCAGTTTAGTGTGTATACCACGGATAATCATGCATAACCCCAAAATCATAATAAAAGAGTATCATGAATCGTCACATATCTCACCTTGTCTAACAAGGATCACTTAATTATTTCCCAGATACCATTTCATTATAGTGTATAAGGAAGATTGATATGTGATGATATCCAAAAAATATTGTATATCATCAATTAATTCTTTGATAACATATTTATTTCCCTTATCTCATAAAAATTGCATTATACACTTACTAATATCACTCTATACTCCATTATTATATTCTGTGAATTTTTAAAAGGAATTTAACTTTTACCTTATCAAGTAAATATATACATATATATTTAAATAATTATTAAATGTATTGAATTATGAAAATACACCTCTAGCATCTACTGAAAATGTTCCACACAGATCTTGGTAAAATAATTCTAGAATCTCTGTGGCTCTCTTTCCATTTCCACTAAATGGAGATTTGGTCCCTTTTACTTACAAACAAGAATGATATATTCATAAGGGATTAAAATAAAAATAATATAAATAACCTTATTGATATTATCTAATTATGCACTTATGGTTTATATGAAAAAATCAATGATGTTATGACTCGGTTTAATATGTGCCATGTGAACATGATTTTTTATCTTTTTACATGACTTTATTTTGATATTCTTGAATGTGATGAAATTTATTTAGATATTTCATACCATAATATATGTTATATTTATAAAATTATAGAGTATTATTACTAAATTTAAAAATAAATCCATACCTTCCTAAAATTGACACTTGAATAATGTTTTTGGTTTCACTGGGATGATAATATCCATTCTCCAAATCCAGAATCATTCTAGTTGAAGATATGAGATCGTAGTCTCCTATAGCCTATATAGGTAATATCGCACTGTTGGTAGCTTTAAGATCAACCTCACCATCAATATTCTTCCAAAATATACTTGGTTCTTGAATTTTTCTTCAAATTTAAGAACCATAAGTCATATCTAATACTGAATCGGTTGAAATAGAAATATTAAATTCTAAAATGAATGTGAATGATGCTTCCCCTTTCTTCTTCACTAAGGTACAATACTTATTCTAGTGCTCCTTATTTATAAACCAAAACATATAATATCCAACTCTTCCACCTCTCTTTGTATCATTCATTTCATTAAAGGGAATTACAAAGGTCCCTTTGTCTTAGAACCATCTTTAGACCTTTCTACATTTCCTTTTTTCTGTTCACTATAAGGATTGAAGACTTATCTCACTTCATGTATTTATTTTCTTAAATAATGAATGTAAAAATATATAATAGAGACATATATATATATATATATATTTCTTGTTAAAATTAATAACAAAACACAAGAATCATTGAGTATGTGAGGATAGGATGGGGTATGTATATTGTTTTTTTATACAGTTCGAATCCCAAAAATTTTAAATGATCAATGTATTCAGTCATTTTAACTATATGAATTCCAAGATAAAATCTTTCTCCTAACTTTAATATAAATAGTTCCTTTGATATTATATATCTCCTTTATCATTCATTCTCATCATAAATATCATAGGTATGAAACAGCATGAAATAAAAATATATGTATTCATGAATATTTTTATTCTCACAACTCATAGACAATAACCTAATGAATTAGAAATCCAATACATATTTCATGTGTTTAAAAAATATATATGTATACTACTAACTCACCTCCTTATAAGGATTAATGTGAAAAGGTGACTCCATTATATATAAATTACTTTCATTCTATTGTGTAATAAATAGACACTTCTGCTACTCCTGTATGTTTTCACCGGTAAGGATATTGTTTTTCTCCCATATTGATCATTTGAAAAGTTATGTAGTTGAGTTAAATTCCATTATCTATATAAATAAAATATTAATTTATTAATTTATCTTGATTATTGGTTTTTAAATAATTAATCATTTAATTAAGTATCTCACTATTTTATCACATCCCAACATCCATCATCATTAGATTTGAAATGTCTAATTGCTGGAATTTTCATGTGGAAAGGTCTATATTTATCTTCTTATATCCCAAATTAATGCCTTTTAGAATTACTTTAAGGTATTTAGGTTATAATTTTACTTTTTATTGTCCCAAGATAAAAAGCTAAAGACCCAAGAGGGGTTGAATTTAGTACCTATAAAAATTTACATGTGATTTTTAAACTTTCACTTAAATTAATTGAAATATATAATCCTAGCTTTAAGTGAGAATTGAAGAATAAATAAAAACATAATTAATATAGGAGGAAATATAGAATATTTTTATAATATTTTTGGGCTATAAGAACATCCCTCATCTCACTCTATCAACAAATTGATGTGACTATGGTAATTTTATATCATATCCTTTTAAAATGCATCTCAATAATGTAATGAAAGGAAATATTACTTGTTTGAAATGTGTTGTGATTTTATTGCAAGTATATACATTAAAAAAAATTCAACCTAGTACCCATACCACTCTTATATGGATGTTTTTACTAAGAAAATATAGAAAAATGTTGAAAAATAATTCAAGTTAAAGAACACAGTTGTAGTAGTTGCAACTAACAGATGACAAAATATTCTATAGACAAATATATGTCTCCAAAGTGTATCTATAAAAAAATATTTTACTATAATAGGTAAATTAATTTTAGAAAATTAGAAGTGAAAAATCTTATTCATATATTAATAATAATATAATATTTGATGTTTCAAATACAATATTGTAGTTTTCTTGTGTATGAAAACGCAAAAAGTTGTTCTCTCACATGAAAATTCAGTAAGTCTTTAGAATACATAAAAATGGGTATGGATTTCGTTCTTTGATCAATAGGTACCTATCAAAATGGTTTACAGAAGAAAATATATCATTTTATAAAAACAAATCAGTCAAAATGATCCATAAAATCCTCCACAAAAAGTGGTAACAAATTTTCTCTTAAACAGATTTCAGTTATCATTAAAAGTATAAATCTATTAAGACTTAATAAAAATAGTTTAAAAAGATATTTTAAATCCTTAAAACTAAACACAATGGTATTTCTTTCTAAAAAACCACAAAATAATAATCTTGTATAATATTTGAGTTTCATATTTCACAAAGACCCAGGATCAAATCCGGGCAGCGGCGAAATTCCGTGTACTGTAGTAGTATTGTAGCATCGGAAAAACTATAGTAGCGGTGACACTATAGTGGCGGAGGGACTCTAGCAGGTATTGTTGCAGTGGCGATACTATAACAGGTACTATAGAAGCATGGTATTGTAGTAGTGTTGTTCATCGTGGGGTCCTTTGAGCCAAATTATGGGCTTTCAATCCTTATATTCAGGCCAAATGGGCTTGGGCCTTTGGGCAATTTAATAGGTCACCCCTACCCAATCTAAAGAGGTCTTTGATTTAAATAATAAATTGAGGCTTCAGACAGAAACTTTAAAAAATAAACTTCATAAAGTATAATAATCTTTGTAGTGTTAATTTATCTCCATAGAGTTCACATATATAGAGTTCACCCTTAATGAAAATTGTTCTCAGATAATCGTTTGTTTGATATAAATCAATATAGGGTTGATATGAATCTTTATAAGGTTGATATAATACATCTTAATGTTGACTCATATATAATAAATTTTATGAAATGGCCAATTATTTTTTATGTAATATTAATCATATGATTCAAAAGGTTTATGTTTATTTATATATGGATCCGTCTATTTATCAAACAATAAGAAATGCGAAATTCATAGGGGTTATATTGATTAATTTAGAGTTAATAACTGAACTTCATAAGGATCAATACATAAGATAATTTCAACTTAAAAACATGACTAAACTCTATTATAAAATATATATACACTTATAAAAACCAATTTAGCACACATAAAAACTCAGAAATAAAATAATAACTCTTCCTACAATCATAAAAACCAAAAATAAAATAAAATATATTGTAAATACAATGATATATTTAATGATTTATACTTTTTAAGGACTAAAAACCCCATAAAACTTTAAATAGAATATTTTATTTATTTTTCAGTAGATCAGATTGAGATAGAATATTAATATTAAGCATTATCAGAAAAATAAACCGTTATTTCTTTCACATATTTTCTTACCATTTTTTATATAAAAAAAAAGTGGAAATAATGTATGGAAAACATTCAATTTGGATTTGTAAAAACAATTACAACAAGAATATAAAACTAAAATATATAAAAGTAATGAAATTTAATTATATAGAATCATTAATAGAAAGATTACACTGAATCATTGAACATAATAAAAAACAATAAAATAAATTATTTAAAAAGATAATCAATTATTTATCTCAAGATTGGGATGGTCTGAAGGGTTTTTAGAATCAAATGGGGAATGTTTAACTAGGTATTTTTTGGCAAGTCCTCTCACCAACATTAAAATATTAACAGTAATAGGACTAGGATAATATCCACCTACTCTAATCCTAATAGTATAATGATATTAATTCCTCCTGGAAAATAAGATATCCTACAAAAATTACATCACTTTATTTTCATCAGAATTTTTTTATTTATAAAAAGGAAACTTAATAATACAAAAACTGGGAATATATTTAACATGTATCTCTTTGTGAGCAAGAGAAACAACTACCTTGTTATAAATATCTTATACCTTATAGGGAAAAAGGTAACTTTTAATATATTATTATAAAATAGAAATATATTTGGTAGAAAATAAAAAATTAATATTCAACCTATGATGTCATAAAAATCTCTTCCATACATATCAAATATTTTAAAAAAATTCAATTTGAGAAATCAAGTTAAAAATTATAACCTTACTACATAAAATAGCCATAGATTGTCTAAATTTCTAACAAGTCTATTTTAATAAATCTAAAACATATTTAAATTTTTTTCTTTTAAATTGGTTATTTATTTAAACGATGGAGAAAGGTATTCAAAAAACTTCCTGAATACATGAATATATTATATTACAATAAATTTTTTATTAATATGTATATAAATAGAAGGTTTTCCCTGAAAATCAATAATATGATTTATTTTATTAGAAACATTGTTAACCTCATTTATAGTATAAGTTGACATCTCGTATGGGGAGTTTATTTTAGATGAAGATGATTTATATAGAATTATTACAATTATCTTTATCTTATCACCCAAAATTTTTAAATTCTTATTGATAGTATCCTTCCAATATCATAATGTCTTCGTGAAGATTAATGAAACATTAATATTCTTAACTAAGGTCCCATTAAAATAAGGAAACAATATTTAGTAAATTAATCTAAATTATAACAATGCTCTATCAATTTTCTCAAGATCATTCTTCCAGCCTGACTTAACACCCGTAACATTGGTTACTAAATCATTAATCAATTATTTAAGAGTTATTGAGTTCAATTTATCACATATAATTGATTGAGTAATAGATTCCAATACAATCACATCTGTAAAAAAAAATTAAATTTTCCTTTTATGCTTTTAGTATCCTTCAATACAAAAGATAAAATATTATATTAAACCAATTATAAAAATTTATTTAATTTAAATAGATCATTCAATAGTCCTTGTAACTCATCAATTTTATTCTCAGATACCTTATGGGCATTCATCTCTTAAAATTAAATTTTTTTAATCATTTATAATTTCAGCACAATGAAATCAGATTTAGAAACTAAATTATCCTTAAAAAATATCAAATCATCTGAAGAAACATTATGTTGTAATTTTAATTTAGTGATATTATTATTATAAGATTTATATCAAAGAAAATAGATAAAGAAAATTATTTTACTTACTCATCAAATTCAAATAAAACTTTTCTTTAGAAAGATAATAGACATCAACAATAAGTGATTGTTTCATGTAGTTAGCTTCTTTAACCCTTCTCTTACCTTTCCTAATTAAAATACTTTTAGTATATTCAGTTTCCACCATTATATCATTAAAACCTTTTCTAACCATCCCAATAGAATTAGAACTATTTAATTAATAAACCTGGTCAGATGATGTTTCATTACTTCTTACTTGTTTTGTAACACTCCTCTAGTAATCAATATTTCCAACTACATAACTCCTATGAAGAAAAACTGGTTAAGTAGATATATTAACATTAATATTAGAAATTATTGCATCTTCATTAACATTAATTCCTTTATCAATAATAGTTTTAGAAAAATCAGGCTATCCCATTTCAATGTCCCCCTCAATAGGATCTAGGATTTGTAGATGTAATTCTGTTTCTCGGTGATCTTACTCTCCAACAAAATATACTTCTTTTAAATACACCAACAATATACAAATTTTTTGAGACCACCAGAAAAACATGATTCAATTTTTTATGAGATTTTACACCTTCAAACTCTTTTAATTCTTAATATTTTATATTAAATATTTTTGGTAACAATAATCATTATGGATAGAAATTAAATGTATTTAAGACCATATTATGGTGATAAATGTATCAAAAATATATCTAGGTAGGTTTTGTTTTTATTCTTTTATTAAAAGAGAGAATAAATATGTGTCTAGAAACAAAACATTCTCAAACTCCCTAAGTCTATAGCTACACTAGTTTAAATAATCTTTATAAGATTTTTTTGTTCAATATCAAGATCTTTCACTCGAACCTTCTTTATAAAATAACTTCCAACCAAATAAATCATAATATATTCATGGCTATTTGATTAAATATTCACCAATTTTGTAATAAAAAAAATTTCCCATCTCGATGATAGAAAATATATTCATCTATTTTATTAGTTTAAATATAATGTTTTTCCATTCACCTTATTTATGTATAAGTATTCATTCTACGAAAAATAAAATTGGTAATTCTTATAAAAACACTGACTTTATTATCAGACACAAATTCAGATTTCTTTTTATCAAAAAAAATATTCAAATACATGAAAAATTGAGAAATTATTTTGTAGGAGATCAGTTCCATTTAACCAAGTGAAATCTATTACCTAACCATGTAAAATTATTCTCTCTAAACTAGATGATTGAGTTATCTTTGAACTGCTTGGCACATCATCACTGATCCTCTTTAACATCACCATATTTGAAGAAGAAGTTTCTATGATTTAATGGCTTAAGAATATGATTAGGTAATTAAAAACCTTAATGGTTTCACAAATAAATGGTATTCTTTATCCAAATAATCAAAAAAGATAACAATGATGGAAAACACAAATGATGATCAAAGAGACACATAATACACAATAAAACAAAAATTTAATAAAAACTAAAATAAAATAGACATTAAAAAAGAATTTAGATAATAAATATATTAATCATAAATAAATAAATTTAATATAAGAATTTAATTTAAATAATTAAAACTAAAAAAAATTAAAAAGTAAAACTAAATTTAATAAAATCATTTAAATTCTAATAATCCCAATTCAATCTTAATAAAATCAAAAGGTGCAATGGAAATAGGATTTGTAAAAATATATTCTAAGTGATGATCAGAAAAAATAAATCTGAGAGAAATATTATAAGGACCAAGCCTTCAAAATTACAAAAAAAGGACCTTACATAGGTCTAGGTTCTTGAGAGTTAGATACAAGCTTACAAATTTTTTAGAGTTGCATTAAAAAAACATAATCCAAACATCGCTTCTGCATGCATAAAAACAATGGAATCAAATTTTGGACTTCAAAGTGAGATGTGAAAAATAATTTTAAAACAGGGGGTGAGGAATAAATTGTCCAGTAAGGGGTTTCAAAACAAAACCATTAAGAAATAACTTTCCCTTTAAAACATTTCTTTAAAATACATGCTTTAAATATTGATATTAATATTTACCATAAACATTCTTCACCATTTTCTTGAGAGATTCTGAATCATGTTTTAGGAAAAACTCATGATCAAAAGTTTTAAACTTATTTAATAGTTAAAAATAAAATTCACTATTAAATATACACGTACTTGAGCAAAAATGCATGAAATGACACATATAATATTGATAGTGGCCATACAAAATCATTCAATGAAATTATATGGGTGCAAACAAATATTTACACATGAAATAATATTTATTCAGATATGCACATAAAATCATGTCATTTATCATTATCATTTGGAAATTAAATGTTAATCCTTCTTTATAAATGTATTTCCATACAAATATATATTTATAAAAAGTTAATCCATATGCACGTGGAAGTATATAACACTAACTAACACTAATTCATAAGAGAATGGTTCTTATCCATAGTTATTCAACTAGTTGAATAATAACATGGGCTTTTAATTACATGGTTCATAATGAGGGAATGCACAATGTAGGACATCATAAATATTCTTTAATGGCCTAATGCCAAGACTATTCATTTTAGAGACCCCGACCCTAGAAACCCAGGAGCCGGTGTCTTCTAAACATGATGTGTTGATTTAAAATAAAACATTCACTGGTAAACTACACATCATTCCCCATACAGAGGATTGTGTGTGATTCGGATTCTGGGAAACCATCAACTTCTGAAATAATTCATCTTTTAAAAGCCGATACCTGAAAATTTTAAAGAAAACATAGGGTGAGAATTGACATACTCAGTAAGGGGTTTAAAAGAAAAAGTAGTGTAACATTTTGAAATCATTCATTTAAAATAATTCTCTTAAGGAAAACGGTAACACATAACATCAAAATGCTCAATCAATAGTTTCAGGAAATATATGGAATAATTAAGCCATTTCTCAAAGGAGTAATAATGGTTATCATAAACAAGTATGACCTATGATTTCCTTAAGGATAAAACATAAACAGTTAAGCATAATCAGAGTTGCGCATTGAGGAAACAACTTAAATTTTCATATGTTGGTTACTATTTTACCATGTGATAAACAAAGATCATGATCCAACTTATACCAGTGAAATATGAACTTTATGAGAGCATAAGGGCAGTGGTCGTGAATGAATATGTATATTATCTTTAAAAGAACTTGTTACATAACTTGGACATGTGGCTACACCTTTTAACATAGACAATCATTTCTGTTTCACAAAGGTCCATCCCCAAGGTGTCATTATAATTGTAATCTCTAGTGGTTACATCATTACCCAATGCAATGGGGCGCTATCAGGGCGCACCCTTAAGTTTGTAATCTCTAGTGGTTACATCACTACCCAATGCAATGGGGCGCTATCAGGGAGCACCCTTAAATTTTCCATTGTTTTCATGTGAGCCACATCGTTCATACTTTTCTTAAAATTTTTGTATATTCAAGATGTCTCATACCACCTTGAATATCTCATTCATTTTAATTTTACCCAAGGTGCCCCATACCACTTTGGGTAATCTAATTTCTTAGTTCATTTAGTGATATGCCATCAGTATGCATTATGTACAACAATAACTAAAATAAATAATTAATGAGGAACCACGCATCATGCTAATACATGACATGACTGTTAATATGGAAAAATATGTTAATATCTAATTAAAGGAACACATAGTTTAGTGAAACATTCTTTTCACATAAGCTAATTACTAAAGCATATAAAATGATGATATAATAAATGAAGAATCTTTAATATTATTATTCTATGGAAGTGGGAAGCTTAAAGAAAACTCTTGTCATTTGTTATGGTGAAAAACATGCCCTAAAATAAATTAAACCATAACTTCATTAAATAGTAACATTCACCAAAGCAGGAAAAATTCAATGAATGAACACACATGATGACATGATCCCAGAAATCGTAAATCCCAAAATACATATTAATCAAGAAAAAATATACACTTTATCAAAAAATACATCATGGGAAATGTCAAATAAACTCCTTTAATAAATCATGCTCATTTGTGTGTACATATTTACAAAATACATGTTGGTTTAGGAACGCAAAAATTATCCTTTATTAAAAATAACATATGTATCACAACATAAAGTCCGTCCTGGTTATCATTACTCAAAAAACTGGGTTTTGGACTTTATAATTATAATTATATACACACATCACAATATATTCACCAAGAATGTACTAAATAAACAAGGCCATTAAGATTTCATGAGTTCTGAAAAACTCTTAATTTTATTTTAGTTAAGATCCAAAAACTTTAAGAGGGTTTAATATTCATGAAACTATAAATACATAAACATGTGACAAACTTTGGTTTAATACTACAACATAAATATACCTAAGCCCATGGCATAGATTGCATCCAAAATATCATTCAAGGAATGGAATTCATCCCCTAAAGTCATACTATCTCTTTTTGAAAAATGCAAAGATATGTAGAAATATTTGGTTATATATATATATAAGGTTTCCATAAATAATATATGTTAAGTTTCAGTTAAAATGAATCTTCAATATACATATATTACATAGTATAACCTAACAAAAAAAATCATGGATACCATAAACCAATCGGGTTTAAGTTATGAATATGTATATGTATATACAAAACATTATACACAATATAATTATAAGTTTCAGGTTCATTGAAAAACCAAAACGTTAATTTCATAAAATTGGTGAATAAAAATGTACCCCTTTTTGATAATAATAATAAAAACCCATATAAAGCATTTCATACTGAGGGTTTGTGTTATATGCACATATATATAAAGAGTATATAATAATATAGTTTTCTATAAATGAAAACAAAACGTTAAAACACCATTACATTGCTTGAGGAAGAAGCTGGGAATAGGGGTATGCTCGCTGGATTGTTGGGAGGCCGAGGGCGAGAAGGTAAAGGAGGAACCATCCCGATTTCATGAGGTTGGAGGGTTTATATAGGCCTCGGTGCACTTCGGTTACTCGACCCAAGAATAGGCCGTCATGGGTGTAAAGACCCGTAAAATTTAAGGGAATTTTTTTTCTAATTTTCTTTGGGATTTTACAAGAATGCAGTTTCTGACAGCGCCTGATTCCGAGGCCCGGTGTGCCTGGAATCAATTTCCGATGTTTGGTTCAGGTATGTTCAGTGAACGAACGAGCGGGTTTTTCTATCTTTTGAACCGGTGCTCGGAATCGAATTCCGAGGGCACCGATGGAATCGCAGCGCCAGTATTTGCATAGAAACACCTCTTTCGGAGTTGCGTTTTCTCGTTTGTGCTTTTTAATTTTTGGGGTTTAAGTTAAGAAACAAAATAAAGTTGTACGACAATTTTATTTCATTTAACTTAAAGCCACTTAAAGAACACTTTAAGTTACTTAAGCTGGGTTGAAGCGGATAGGGTTCAATTAAAAATATCCTACCCACTTGGTAGGATATTTGTTAGGTGGGACCCACACAAGCCCCACTGTTTCTTTTCTTCTTATGTAACGCACCCACACCCCCCTATTAAACGAAGTCAACCAACACGTTTCCTTAATTTCTTAACGCCTCTATTTAATTGGGCAGCTATGTTTTACAATTAATTCTTTGAAATTAATTGTGAGGGTAACATCGTTTTAATTTTGAAATCGTTGGCGGAAAGCAATAAAATAAGGCCTTAGCCTCATTTTATTTTTGGGTTGGGAAACGTTGCACTGAGTTTTCCTCTCCTCCTCCTCCTTGGCGAAGAATGCGAAGAACGCGCCACCTCTGATGAAGAACGCTCGTTTTCCTTCCACGGAATTTTTCCCCATCTACGGAGAGACTCTTCAACGGATCTTCTTCTTCCCCTTCATCGTCAACGGATCGACGAACAAGCTCGGAAACGGAATCGGGTAGCGAGCGATGACGTCTTCGCCTTCCCTCGAGTCGGACTAATGCCAACGTCCCCCTTCGACGTCGTCATACTCGCGACGCCATCCCGCGACGAACCTTGAACGACGACGCCTCCTTCCAATCGGCTTATACCCAAGGTAGGGGTTCGACTATTTTTTTTAAGTTGGTGATTCTTTCCATAGAATATGAAAGATAAATCTGTCGGCCAAGTTCTAATTTTTATTTAAATTAAAAATTGTGAAGGTTAAATGATTTGGTCGATTGCTATCATTTTAATGGGAGGGGATCGGACCGCACGAACACGGTCGATTCCCCACCCCTTTGTTTTAATCCTTGGTCGAATAGAAAAGATGACATTGTACCGTCGCACCGCGCCTGAATGGGAGGAAACGCGGTAGGAGCGGGCCACGATGAAGAAACGCGGCGCCGTCACGCCACGCCGAGGATTGCGAACAAGGTCGCTGCCGGAGTCGGGCCGCGGTTGAAGGGAACGGCGCCGTCACGCCATGCCGGACGGATTCACGGCCATCTTGGAAGTGGCGGCCGGAAAAACGGCCATCGGAGAACACGAAGGAGGCGGCCAGAACCCCGGCCGTCGGAACCGGAAGACGCGGGACCGCGGGGTCCCGCTGCGAGAAACTGGCCGGCCCCGCACTGGCCGGCAGTTACTGGCAGAAATCCGGGGGGTTACACCCCCCGGTGTTACAAGGCGCGGCCCCCTTAATGGGGGTTTCCGTTTTCATAAAGGAGTGGTAACACCCCTCCCTTGGCGCATGTGCGGCGCAAAGGCCGCGCTGGCCGCACCGCCAGCCGGGTCGGGCCGTCAGGCTGGGTCGACCCGGTTCGGGTCGGCCCAGGGGGTACTGGGCCGGGCCGGGCCCAGACCCCCCATACTCGGACTTTTCCGTTCAAATGCTCATAACTGGGGCTACATGCCTCCGAACGGCGCGCCGTCAGTGGCGATGCGATCCTTGGAACGAGACGGTCGTTTCAGTATACCGCACTCAAGGTTTCAGAATACATTGCATTCGGCCAGGTCGGTTCGGATACGAAACCAACCGGGTCATCAGAGCGGAAACTCTTATATCTTGATCTCCGGACGTCCGATTGACGTGCCGTCGATTTTGATGGATCTCTCTATATGAGATGGATCTTTTGGCTTACTCCGCTCAAGGTTTTGATGTCGTCGGAGTTCGGTCGGGTTTGTTCGCTCGCGAAACCAACCGGGCCCCTGGATGAAAAAGCCAATAACTCACAGAACGAGTGTCAGATTGACGCGCTGTCTTTCTCGTTGTTTTCCTCTTGATGAGATGGAACTTTTTTCATAATTCTCCCGAGTTTTGGATACAGTTGGATAGTGGCCGGGTTGGATTGTACCTGAAATCCAACCGGGCCACTGGATCGGGAAAGCTGATATCTTTCAGACAGGACGTCCGTTTGACGAACCGTCAGCGGCTTTGATGATCACATTGAGAAACGGTCCCTATGAGTATACCCTATGAGAGTTTAGGGTACAGTTGAGATATGGCTGGGATTGGTTCTCTCACGAAACCAACCGGTCCCCTGGGATGAAAAGGCTAGTAACTCACAGACCGGGCGTCTGATTGACGCGCCGTCTGTTACGTTGAGACCCCTTTGACGAGGCGGTCCTTTGAGATACTTCTTAGTGGGAATTTGAGATACTTGGAGTATCGACCTATAGCTCATGGAGTGGACCCTCCCTGAGACGAGCATGCAGAGTACGGAGACCGTGTAGCCGACTGAGACCTGACGACTGCTTGACCGACTCAACTTGGAGTGAGTCGACTAGCCCAGTGGACGGAGCACTACATGTGAGGTGTAGACCCATGGTGGACGGAGCACTACCTATGTGACAGTGCAAGCCCGCGGTACTCGTCCGGAGAGTACCTCAGCAGGCTACTAGGGGTCGTGCACTACTGTGTTTGGGTGACATACCTCGGCGGGAAGCACTACTGTGTTTGGGTTGCTGACCCGTAGTACTCGACAGGAGGAGTACCTCAGCAGTCTTAGGTTAGTGAGAAGTACCTCAGAGTCATGACAGGACCACTGTACACTCCAGAGACGGAGCTCTTCAGCAGTTACGGTTTCGATAATGAAAATCCTGGTTTGAGCTGAATCTTTTGACCTTTGTGTTTACCTCATGATTGAGATGGGTCACTTGCTAACTTAGGTATATGTATGGGCATATACCTGGGTAGTGGTTATCCTTTGATTTCACAATCCTTTTGTTTCCTCATGATTGAGATGGGTTACATGATAACTTAGGTATATGTAAGGGCGTATACCTAAGTAGAGGTTATCTGTTGAGATCTTATTGTGGTTATCTTTGTTGGTTTTAGTGAGACCTTGAGGGTATCGGGGTCCCTACTGAGTATCATTATACTCACCCCTGCACGGGCTATGCCCGCACCTCGTTGTGTTGGTTGCAGACGATGGGTAGTGCTGATGAAGGCCGAGTGTTCGAGGACTGGACAGTACCCGGAGGTGGACTACACGACGAGTCAGTACCCGGAGGTGGACTACACAAAGAGTCAGTACCCGGAGGTGGACTACACGACGAGACGATACACGGAGGAGGTTGACGGATGAGAGAGTGGAGGAGGCCATCTGTACCTACCCTTCAGGTAGGCTCCATGGTGGACGACTAGGAGCTGCGCCATCTGTACCTACCCTTCAGGAAGGATATGAGGAGGACGACCCAGGAGCTGCTTCCGTCCTTCCAGATGTTATCTTTTCTGTTGTACTTGTTCAGTTGTAGTTGTACTTTCTTTTGGGTTTGTATTCTGGCCCATTTATTTTTCATCACTTCTCTGGTACTTAGTGTTTACCTTTTCCGCTTCCTTACTCTGTGGTGCTTGTTTTCTTTTATAAAGGCAATGCCTTTCCCAGTTATCGGGATTTATGCCTTTGGTGCTAGTCGCCAGCCCCTGGCCTATGGAAGGCGGGCTTGGGGTAGTCACGGCACGGGCCCTGAGGACGGGTCGTGACAAATTGGTATCAGAACGGGGTCAGCTCTACCGCAGAACTTATAACTCTGATATTTCTTTCTATGAAGCAATAGTTTTAAGAGTACCGAGTGTGGTTTTCAGTTCAGGGAGTCCAGTGTTGGTGCGAGCAGCCGACGTATCCATACACCAGGACCCTGACAACTGAATTCCGACTTTGTGCACAGAAACACTGATTGCATGTGTGTTTTCCAGAAGTTTTATTTAAATGTCAGCTCAAACTAGGTCAGCTCACCAGGTATAATCGTTTGACCGTGTCACGTTGTTTCTTTCAGGATGCCTTTTCTCGGATGACCAGCTACAGCCCAGAGGGATGTGCGTACTGACAGCCTGCCGAGCGATGAGGCTTCAGTACAGGGCCCTCTTGCAGTTGATGCACCAGCGGAGGCACCAGCGGTACTACCATACGTTGGGCCACCGATGCCACCAGCCCCAGCAGTAGGCGATGCACGCCACATGAGTGCGCTGCACGAGTTCCAACGCCAGAGGCCACCCAGGTTCCAGGGAGAGACAGACCTTCAGGTGGATAAGGATTGGCTGGAGGCTGTGGTGAGAGTCTTCAGGCTAGTGGGGACGCCGGTAGACTTCATGGTGACCTTTGCTGCCAGCCTCCTTTAGGCAGCAGTAGGCAGGTGGTGGAGCCACTTGTTCCAGTTTTGCGACGGGATGACCTTTTCATGGGAAGACTTCGAGACCTTCTTCAGGGTGGAGTTTGTGCCAGTAGCTCTAAACCCCGAGCGTGTACAGGAGATTCTGCCTTTGCCGTGTGATTTTCGATCAGTAGCCGAGTCATCTGTGGGAAGTAGACAGATAATGCAGTGGTCCAGGAGGACCCGGCCAGTAGTTGGACAATCTCGGGTTTTAGGACCGGTGGTGCGGGGCAACCGGGGTGGGGTCAGAGCTAGGCATTCCAGAAATAGGCTGTGTTACTCATGTGGCGGAAAGGGTCACCTGGCACGTGACTGTCCGACTCCTCGTACAGTTGATCCACAGGCTTTGGAGGAGCCACCGAGGCAGAAGCAGCGATGGGTGCTTGAGCAACAGCCGAGTAGTGGACAAGGAAGTAGAGCTCCGAGAGCAGGTGGATAGGAGCGGAACTAGTGGATACGTCCCTTGTACTTCTAGTTCCATGTTGCTGTTGTATTCGTGTCTTTGTACTATGAACTGCAATAATAAAAAGACACCTATCTTTGTTTGCTTTCCTGTCCTTTTGTTTGGTTGATACTGAGTGGTCTCGGTTAAGACTGTTGACTTGACCCTCACTTTCGATATTTCTACTAGAGGAGACCTAGTGACCTCACACTGATGCTGACAGTGTGACTCGACCCTTGGAGGAGAGAGTGACAGGTGGATCTCTTGGTAGTTACGTCGAGGCCATACGACGTCATCCATGGCATGAATGCGTCATTCATGTCAGGATTGACTGTATTAGGCAATGGGTGTTGTTCATCCAGGGGATGAGACCGGGTTTCTCTTTTCAGCAAGGGAGAAATTTTAGCAGGTCTTCCAGATCATAGGCAAAGAAGGTGCAGATCACCCAGGAGCGGATGAAGACTGCACAGTGTAGTAAGAAACAGGAAACTGGCACCAGTCTTGGAGACACGGGCATGTTAAATGTTTCCATAAGAGGAAGCTTAAAGGAGAGATGAGTCTGCAAAGCAGCAGACGTGGAGGCAGAGCTAGGAGAGCAGAATGAGGTGGTGTACATCTTAACATGCTACAACCACCCGCCTTAGTTATCCCCACCAGGCTCAGGGAGCTGGAGGTTGGAGGAAGAGTGCGGCTGCATGCGGTCAAGGAGTGTGACCCAATGGCTCTAAAAATGATTCAAGGGACTGTCTGTGTCCACTACTAGCTGTTGTAGTAACAGACGTCGGTATGAATCATTCCTCGCTTTCACAAATCTTGTCCCAGACCTAGAGTTTCCGGTAAGCCATGGACTTGACCCTCACGTCTGGAGATACCATGGGAGGAGACTCGATAATCATACTTACGCTGACGGTGTGGTCAGACCCTCGAGGCGAGAGTTTCGTTTGGAATCTCTTGGTGGCAGCATCGAGGCCTTACGACGTTGGTTTGAGTATGGACTGGGCAATCACAGTTCATACACAAATTGATGGTATTAGGAAAAAATGGTGTAGTTTAATTACGACGTCAGGATGGGTTTTCCTTGGTCGGCGAAAAAGGAAACCCCAGGCAGTGCAGGGTAACTCTTGCACAAGAGGGTGTGACCGATCACTCTTGAGTTGGTCAACCTTACCCTCGTAGCAGCAGTCATTTTGAGTTCCAGTTCTAACAGGAAATGGAGACCTCTGGAGTTTGAGGATGACGATCACATCCTTATATGGGTCTCACCTCGATGAGGTTTACAGAGAAGTGGCCAAGGTGGCAAGTTATCTCTGAGGTTCAATGGACCTTTCTAGGTCCTCAGCTGGGTAGGCGGGGTGGTTTACTTCTTGAACCATCCACCTCAGTTGCACCAGGTGCACGATGACTTCCACATATCTCAACTAAGGAGATACGTGCTTGACCCTTCGCATATCATCGACCATGAGGAGATGGACGATGGAGATGAGGTGTTTTTCATGGAGGTTCCAATGGGGATCAAGGATCGACAGGAGCAGATCCTACGAGGATGATCGATTCCTTGGGTGCGCTTTCTTTGGCAGTACAGAACCTCCAGGTAAGCACATGGGAGTAGAAGGCTCAGGTGCGTGCTTAGTACAGTTTTTGTATCCCTAGATTATGTTAAATCTTTACGAGGATGTAAATCCCTGATGTGGGAGTAATGTAAAGACCCGTAAAATTCAAGGGATTTTTTTTCTATTTTTTTTGGGATTTTAAAAGAACACAGTTTCTGACAACGCCTTATTCTGAGGCCCGGTTTTCCCGAAATCAATTTCTGAAGTTTGGCTTGGGTACGTTCAGTGAACGAACGAGCGGGTTTTTCTAACTTTTGAACCGGTGCTCGGAATCGAATTCTAAGGGCACCGATGGAATCGCAGTGCCGGTATTTTCTTAGAAACACCTCTTTTGGAGTTGCGTTTGCTCGGTTGTGATTTTTAATTTTTGGGGTTTGAGTTAAGAAATAAAATAAAGTTGTACGACAATTTTATTTCATTTCACTTAATGCCACTTAAAGACCACTTTATGCTACTTAAGCTGGGTTGAAGCGGATAGGGTGCAATTCAAAATATCCTACCCACTTGGTAGGATACTTGTGAGGTGGGACCCACATGAGCCCCACCATTTCTTTTTTTCTTAAGTAACACACCCGCACACCCCTATTAAACGAAGTCAACTAATGTGTTTCCTTAATTTCTTAACGCCTCTATTTAATTGGACAGTTATGTTTTACAATTAATTCTTTGAAATTAATTGTGAGGGTTACGTCGTTTGAATTTTGAAATCATTGGCGGAAAGAAATAAAATAAGGCCTTAGCCTCATTTTATTTTTGGGTTGGGAAACGTTGCGCTGAGTTTTCCTCTCATCCTCCTCCTTCGCGAAGAATGCGAAGAACGCGCCACCTCTGACGAAGAACGCTCATTTTCCTTCCACAGAATTTTTCCCCTTCCGCGGAGAGACACTTCAACGGATCTTCTTCTTCCCCTTTATCATCAACGGATCGACGAA
This sequence comes from Viscum album, assembly GCA_963277665.1. Taxonomy (NCBI): domain Eukaryota; kingdom Viridiplantae; phylum Streptophyta; class Magnoliopsida; order Santalales; family Viscaceae; genus Viscum; species Viscum album. Next base: position 844,219,299 of record OY728150.1, on the reverse strand, counting down.
CAAGCTCGGAAACGGAATCGGGTAGCGAGTGACGACAGCTTTGCCTTCCCTCGAGTCGGACGAACGCCGACGTCCCCCTTCGATGTCGTCATACTCGCGACGCCATACCGCGACGAACCTCGACCGACGACGCCTCCTTCCAATCGGCTTATACCCAAGGTAGGGGTTCGACTATTTTTTTTAAGTTGGTGATTCTTTCCTTCGAATATGAAAGATAAATCTGTCGGCCATGTTCTAATTTTTATTTAAATTAAAAAATTTGAAGGTTAAACGATTTGGCCAATTGCTATCATTTAAATTGGAGAGGATCAGACCGCACGAACACGGCCGATTCCCCACCCCTTTTTTTTAATCCTTGGTCGAATAGCAAAGACGACATTGTACTGTCGCACCGCACATGAACGGGAGGAAACGCGGTAGGAGTGGTCCACGATGAAGAAACACAGCGTCGTCGCGCCGCGCCGAGGATTGCGAACAAGGCCGCGGCCGGAGTCGGGCCGCGTCGGAAGGGCACGGCGCCGTCACGCCATGCCGGACGGATTCACGGCCATCTTGGAAGTGGCAGCTGGAAAAACCGGCCACCGGAGAACACGAAGGAGGCAGCCAGAACCCTGGCCGCTGGCACCGGAAGACGCGGGACCACAGGGTCCCGCGGTGAGAAACCGGCCGGCCTCGCACTGGCCGGCCGTTACTGGCAGAAATCCGGGGGGTTACACCCCCCGGTGTTACAAGACGCGGCCCCCTTAATGGGGGATGCTGTTTTCATAAAGGAGGGGTAACACCCCTCCCTTGGCACATGTGCGGCGGAAAGGTTGTGCCACCGGCCGGGTCGGGCCTTCGGGGCAGGTCGACCCGGTTTGGGTCGGCCCAGGGGGTACTGGGTCGGGCCGGGCCGGGCCCAGACCCCCCGTACTCGGACTTTACCATTCAAATGCTCATAACTAGGGCTACGGGCCTCCAAACGGCGCGCCGTCAGTGGAAATGCGATCCTTGGAATGAGACGGTTGTTTCGGTATACCGCACTCAAGGTTTCATAATACTGTGGGTTCAGCTGGGTTGGTTCGGATACGATACCAAACGGGCCCTCGGAGCGGAAACTTTTATATCTTGAGCTTCGGACGTCCGATTGACATGCTGTCGATTTTGATGGATTTCTCTAAGTGAGAAAGATCTTTTGGCTTACTCCGCTCGAGGTTTGGATACTGTCGGAGTGCGGTCGGGTTGGTTATCTTGCGAAACCAACCGGGCCCTAGAATGAAAAAGCCAATAATTCACAGACCGGGCATCAGATTGATGCGCCGTCTGTCTCGTTGTTTTCCTCTTGATGAGATGGAACTTTTGGCATACTTCACTCGAGTTTTGGATACAGTTGGATAGTGGCCGGGTTGGATTGTACCAGAAATCCAACCGGGCCCCTGGATCGGGAAAGCTGATATCTTTCAGACAGGATCTCTGTTTGACGAACCGTCAGCAACGTTGATGATCACGTTGAGAAACGGTCCCTATGAGTATACCCTATGAGAGTTCGGGGTACAGTTGAGATACGGCTGGGATTGGTTCTCTCACGAAACCAACTGGGCCCCTGGGACGAAAAGTTTAGTAACTCACAGACCGGGCGTCTGATTGATGCGCCGTCTCTTACGTTGAGACCCCTATGACGAGGCGGTCCTTTAAGATACTTCTTCGTGGGACTTTGAGATACTTGGAGTATGGACCTATAGCTCATGGAGCGGACCCTCCCAGAGACGAGCGTGTGGAGTACGGAGACCGTGTAGCCGACTGAGACCTGACGACTGCTTGAACAACTCGACTTGGAGTGAGTCAACTAGCCCAGTGAACGGAGCACTACTTGTGAGGTGCAGACCCATGGCGGACAGAGCACTACCTATGTGACAGTGCACACCCGCGGTACTCGTCCGGAGAGTACCTCAGCAGGCTACTAGGGGGTGTGCACTACTGTGTTTGGGTGACATACCTCGCCGGGAAGCACTACTGTGTTTGGGTGGCTGACCCGCGGTACTCGACAGGAGGAGTACCTGAGCAGTCTTAGGTTAGTGAGCAGTACCTCGGAGTCATGACAGGACAACTATACACTCCATAGACGGAGATCTTCAGCAGTTACGGTTTCGATAATGAAAATTCTGGTTTGAGCTGAATCTTTTGTCCTTTGTGTTTACATCATGATTGAGATGGGTCACTTGATAACTTAGGTATATGTATGGGCATATACGTGGGTAGTGGTTATCCATTGATTTCACAATCCTTGTGTTTCCTCATGATTGGGATGGGTTACTTGATAACTTAGGTATATGTAAGGGCATATACCTAAGTAGAGGTTATCTGTTGAGATCTTCTTGTGGTTATCCTTGTTGGTTTTAGTGAGACCTTGAGGGTCTCGGGGTCCCTACTGAGTATCATTATACTCACCCCTGCACGGGCTATGCCCGCACCTCATTGTGTTGGTTGCAGACGACGGGCAGTGCTGACGGAGGCCGAGTGTTCGGGGACTGGACGGTACCCGGAGGTGGACTACACGATGAGTCAGTACCCGGAGGTGGACTACACGACGAGTCAGTACCCGGAGGTGGACTACACGATGAGACGACACACGGAGGAGGTTGACGGACGAGAGCGTGGAGAAGGCTATTTGTACCTACCCTTCAGGTAGGATCCATGGTGGACGACCAGGAGCTGCGCCATCTGTACCTACCTTTCAGGTAGGATCCGAGGAGGATGACCCAGGAGCCGCTTCCGTCCTTCCAGATGTTATCTTTTCTGTTGTACTTGTTCAGTTGTAGTTGTACTTTCTTTTGGGTTTGTATTCTGCCCATTTACATTTCAGCACTTCTCTTGTACTTAGTGTTTACTTTTTCTTCTTGCTTACTCTGTGGTGCTTGTTTTCTTTTATAAAGTCAATGTCTTTCTAGTTATCGGGATTTACTCCTTTGGTGCTAGTCGCCAGCCCCTGGCTTATGGAAGGCGGGCTTGGGGTAGTCACGGCACCGGCCCTGAGGACGGGTCGTGACAGTGGGTAAGATGGGAATACAGTGAGCTAGGAGGGGGTGTTTGGGGGTCAAGAGGAGTAGTGCGATGGGGAAGGCCGAGGCATCCTTGATGAAGGCCTATTGGTGTGGGACCCTGAAGTGAGTAAGAAGATGGTGAAGAGGTCGACACATAATGGAATGGACGACCTGGATCAATGATGGAGACATCGCACAGCTGGAGGAGGCACGAGAAAAGGGTTGATAGATTTAAAGAGATCGAGGTCTATGATGAAATCTTGGTAGAGATCAGATCGTTATAGAGACACAAGGGGAAGATCGCATGGTTAAAAGGGTTGGACGGACGAGATCAATGCGAATGTCAATCGGACAGTTCTGATCGCGCGGAGTGTGTCCCACATAGAAATGAAACGCTGTTGAGGTGGGGTTTAAAACTCAAAGCACGCTGGCAACGGGGAAATAACACAAATACACACACACAGGGGCCTTAGACACGGGCCCCATGCGGGCCTTGCCCCAACCCTACGCAGCACGTGCCTCGGGCCTTACACACGGGCCCACGTGCGACCGAATGAACCTATGCTCGGCTCAGGCCTCGGGCATGGCTGACACTCTATACACAACTGGGACCCCGACGGTCGGTACCTCGGGTCCCTAGGGCTCGGTCTCAGCCTTGAGCGCTTGTCCCTAAGGGATGACCTCGGCTTAGCCGGGTCCCAACATTATTTTTATTAAAAATTATTTAGATTTCGAAAATAACTAGTATAAGTCTACTTAGTTCAAAATAATGTGAAATATAAATATTTGTAAAATTTGAGTTAATATACAATAAAAACAAATAGTTTTTACTTAAAATATATAACCCTTTTCTAGATTATATAAAATATTTCATGTCTTGATAAAAAAAATTTAGAAGATATACCATTCATATTTTACATACAAAACCATTATAAATATTATGATCTTTAAAATACACCACTATTTGTTTCATAAAATTATTTCTTTTAAAAGACCAATAGTTTCCCTAATTTAAAAAAAATACATAATTTTAGAGATCAAAAGATATAATTATTACAGGTACCGTTTAAAAATACCTTTCATAAACAGAATACTATGTTTTCAACTATATAGGTGTGCATCGGGATTTTTGTAGAAACAAAAATATTTATTTCCAAGAATACTCTTTTTATTTTAAAACTATGATAATTTTGTGAAAAATATTTTATACATATTATAATATTTGAAATATCATAAAATTATTAGAGCATTAAAAACAAGTTTTAATATAAAGATAATCTTTATCAATGGAAACCCAATGGTTGTTTTGAAAACCCAACGGCTATATATATTTAACGGTCATAACCTAAAGGACCCTTATAAAAACAGGGGGTGTAGGGTGTTTCTCAAAATCAATACAATTGAACCAGGAAGGATAGATCTCCTCATACCTTTGGTGCTGAGTATGTGTGTCATGGCTCTGGCAATTATATTTTTCACACTGATGGACCCAGAGGATGACAACTATCTGATTACTCGAGTTGTGATTCTTAGTAGTCTTGGTGTGGCTGTGTTAGGTCTTCTGCATGGTATTTTCAATTAGTGGTCTTGTTGCAATGTAACTTTTAAATATATACGAGTTTACCTTATTCTCCATGTTTTATTTCGTTTCAAATTCTTTATCAGCACACAAAACACAACATATCAAATAAGAGACATCATTAAAATAATAACATTGTTCACTTGGACCAGTTCATAAAACCTGGGGCGTCACATGCATAACTATTTTTTAAAGTGCTTGTGCAAAAACCATACATATCCATTTTTTCAAGGCCTCGTTTCAGGACCTTGTTTTTCTCATGAGACCTATCGATGCATCAAGATGAAATAGTGGGCCTCACCCATCACATAATACATACTATGCATTCCTCATATCTCTAATAAAAATATATCATTAAATCAAAGAGTCTCGTACCACTTTTATTTTGTTTAATATTTTTCATATGTTAAATAAACTCATTAAACAAATAAAAGTGTCACATACCAATTTGATTTATTTAATTAGTATTCATGAATGAATTAAATTCAATAAATGACCCAAAGTGTCCCATAAAACTGTGGAAAGTTTATTCCTTATTCCATATATTATCATTTAAATAGTCTTCTCATACTTAAATTGATTTTCATTATTTATAAGGAACAAATATAATGAATGATGATATCAATGCACATTTAATAAAATACGAGTATATATTTTTGGCCTCTCAAAATAATATATGACAATAAATAAATATGATACATACATAAAACTATAAAATTAAACTATAAATTAAAACACTTTCAGTGAGATGGTGTAATTATTAATTTGAAATTAAGATGTTAAAATTGAAAATTGAAAAAATAAATATATTTTAAATGAAATAGGTTTCAACGATAAGAATAAAACTTGGCCATGTTTATATAAATATGAAATGCTCATAATGTTGATAAAACGCGATGACATGTGATGTGCCTTTTTTAGAAATGTGACTATAAATTAACAATAAATTTATAAACCCTAAAATAACTATTCCATCCACATATATTTATATATATATTCATATTAGATCACAGAGTAAATATATGGCTGATAAAACTTTGATAAATGAAAATATTCATTGGCAGAATTAATGAGAAATCAAATTAATACATAAGGTATGTTAAATAGGTATGTATATATATAAGAGGAAAAATTATTTTAGAATATTTATAAATATTAATAATCCTTAAAATAATTATATTTTTAATGAAACAACCCATTTTTTCAAATTAATGTAAATTTAAATAAAACATGGAAAAATAAATATGATTTTGAATTAAAAATATTGATAAAAAAATATGTTGCAGAACATTTATTAAGACCCAATTTTAATAAAAAATATAAAATCATAATAAAGTAATTAAACTCACTAATCCATCAAGAATCATAACCTGAGTCAATAATATAAATGAGGTCTTTGTAATTATAACCTGATTATCATAAATTTTTTATCTTTATTTCATTTATAAGTTCGGAAAATTGTTGTACAAGACCATATAGATATACATGTACATGTGTATATATATATATATATGTATATGTCTTAAATAAATACTGTTTGAAGAAATTAAAATGTATCCTTATAAATAACATAATAAAAATAAAACATATAATAAGTAAATTTAAAAATAAAGTCATCATGTTGAAATTCGTAAATAAAGAAAAACCTTTCATTAAAATTTAACTAAAAGCACAATTTTTGTTTCGAAGACATAATAACAACAAACATAAGAATGCAATAGTTATCAGAGTGCTCAAATATTAGTGAAAAGGTGTGGAGATACCTCACAGAAATCAAACAAATGAGTAAATTTTTCATAATCCTAGATATAAAATTTTAAATCAAAAAATTTGATGCTGAAATTTATTTTAAATAAATAAACTTGGAAAAATAATAATTTGCATTGCCTTATAATTTTATGATAGATTATATAGATAATAAATAATATATTAATATATGTAAAACAAGTTCAATATCATTATTTGGAAATTATAATTTTACCCTTATTGGTGGATTTGAAATTCAAGTATAAATCCCTTATATGAAATATAAAATAAAAAGATAGAATGATCCCTTACACATAAGAATAAATTAATTATTTTATTTTAGGAAATATTTTATGTCATACTGATTTAATAAATAATAATCATAAATATTATGCAAAACATGTTTGATTTTAATTTAATGAAACCAATAATTAAGGATGTGTGGAAATAAAAATTGGTTGAAATTAAATAGTTCTCACTTACAAAATATGAAATTGCCAAACCCAAATAGTTTTAAAACACTCACTTTAAATATTTGTTGCATAGATAAATCTATGAAGTGAAAGCTTAAGAAAAATATACCCTTACCTTAATATTATAATTTCCATTTTTCTAGACTTGGGTACACCAAACATGATGTGCACTGCTCGTGTTGGGTATGAGAGTCTCTTGATAGTGTGTGTAGGAGTTCTGCAAAGTGAAGAACAGGGAGGTGGAGCAGTATAAAAAACTCCATTTTAAAGACTCCAATTCATTTTTTATATATTATTTAAATATACAGTTTTTTGGCAGAAGTGTATTGAGGAAGTTTAACAAGGTATGAAAATACTTTTCATCTGATTTGGTTAAGATTAGATTCACATAAAAAACCACTATCAAGAAATCAAGCGTATAAATTATATTCTGGCTGAGTGAAAACCAACAGACCAAATTTTTTGAAAAAGAATATAAAACAATGATAATAGGGATAGTTGAACAGATCCGGTTTGAAAATTTTCGAAACAGGAATAGAGAATTCGATGAAGAAGAAAACAAAAATTCATATTGTTGTTAAACAGAATAAATCTAATCACCTAAAAAGTGAGATAAAGACGCCTATCTAGATAAGCTAAAGAATAATATAAATCTAAACCTGGAAAAGACCCTAAACATAAATTGTAGTCAAACACCATCCTCCCCAATAGATGATCTCTATCATCCTGTATTGAAACCCTTGTTGGTGGCCACATGAAACCATCTGAGTGACTGTATCTCACATCTCAAATGGATTTGGTCAGACCCCATAACAGTATGATGAAAACACCTCCCAGACAAGACAGTTGCTCAGCCTCCTATGACACGACCCAGATTCCCTCAAAGATGGACTCATGATGGTGATCCTTATATGAAGAACCTACTGAAACCCCCTCTCTAAGCTTGATTTTCCTTCTTCAAAAATGACGAACCCCGACCCTATTACGTGATTCTTCTTCTTTTTTTTTCTTTTTTTGTTATTATTATTATTATTATTATTATATAAATAATTCCTTTAATATACATTACATAAAGGTTAACTTATTATGTTTATATTAAAAGTTAAACATTAAAATAGCTATACTATAAAATTATAATTTTCATAAACAAAATTAATAGTATTTATAATTTTATAAAAAATGATCTAATCAAAAATTTAACAATTAAAACTAATAATTAATACATTATATATATATATATATATATTATTTTCAAAATATTTAAATCCAAAAAAAAGTAATATAATTATTCATATGATATATTAAATAGTTGTTTTACATAAATTAAAATAGTAGATTTTTTTACAAAACAATATCATTAAAATATTTGATATTATTATTACAATATATAATAATTTTTTTATAATTTAAAATGTCATGTATAACAAAAAAATGTAATTAAAATAAATATACAATTTTACAATAGTATTTGTTTTATATTATATTAATAATTATATATAATTTCAAACTAATTTTAAAATTTAAAAACAATTTAACTATATCCATACATAATAATCATTTAAAATATACAATTAAAAAAATATGATAAAATTACCTACTATTTAGTATAAGTAGTTATTATAAAATATTATCTAAATGATGTAAAATAATATTTACATTTAAAATAAATTTTAAAATAGTACTTGTAATAAAATAGATATTTTCAATTATTATTTCAACAGAAATCATCATAAAAATGTTTAAATTATCAATAAATCCATTTAATAAAATAGTTTCATAATAAAAATATGTTTAGAATTTTTGGGTTGTTACATTATTCCCCTTGAAAAGAATTGTTTCCTTGCAATTCATTTCGTCAGACTAAAAAAATCTGAACTTTCATCTTCATAATTAAGAAAACTAGGATGGATAGACACCTAAACTTTATCGCTTAAATGATAACTTATAATCTCCAATGTTGTCTATATTGTTTATAAAATACTAGTTATAAGTACCCATCCTTAAATATTACATAATAGTGGCCCTTTTTCCGGTCTTGGTTCTAGAGAGTTAGATATAATCTTATAATTTTATAAGAGTTGCGATAAAAAACAATAAAATACAAACTTCATTTTCACGCTGGTAAAAATGATGTTTCCAACATTGGACTTCAATGTGACCTGGGAAAAATGATGTTAAAATAAGGGGTGATCATTAAATTTCGTAGTAGGGGGTTTAAAAACAAAACCATTAATAAAAAATTCTATTAAAACATTTCTTTAAAATACATTCTTTAAATCCTGAAATTAACATTTACCATAACATGTCATCACCATTTTCTTAAGAGATTATGAAACAACTTTTTGGGAAAATTCATGCTCAAAACTGCTAAAATTATTTACGAGTTATAAATAAAATAAACTATAAAATATTTATATGCTTGGAAAAAAATGAATAAAATTTTACTTATAAGTTAGATAGTGACCATACTTAATCATTAAATAACATGCTAGGGGTGCATACAAACATTTATACATGAAATAATATTTATTGAAAAATGAACATAAAATGATTTCATTTATCATTATGGTTTAGAAACTAAACATTAATCCTTATTTATAAGTGAATTTACATAAATGTATATATTTAAAAATTAAACGTTAAGCCATGTGCACTTAGAAGTATATAAAACTAATTAGTACTGGTTTATAAGAGAATTATTCTTATCCTTGGTTATTCTACTAGTCGAATAATCACATGGAATTACATTTACTATATTCATAATGGGGGAATTTATATTGAAAGACATCATTAACATTCTTTTAAGACCATATTCCAAGACCATATATAACCATTTTGTCATGGCCTCATTCCATGACAATAAAAAACAATTTTCTCAAGGCCTCATCCAAAGATCTAGTTTGTCTCATGAGACATACTGATGCATCGAGAGGCTATAGAGGGCCTCCCCCATCCCTTAATAAATCATATTCAATCCTTATATGTATAATAAAAATATTTCTTTAAATCAATGTGTCCCATACCTCTTTGATTTATTTTAATATTTATCATAGGTGAAATAAATTCAATAAACAAAAAAAGTGTCCCATGCCACATTGATTTATTTAAATCATATTTATAGATGAAATAAATTCATTAAATGATCCAAAGTGTCTCATACCACCTTGAAAAGTTTGTTTTTATTCCATATATTATCATAAAAATATTAATCTCATAATTAAATTGATTTTCTTTCTTATTACGGCATCAATAAAATGAATGATGAAATAAATGCTCATTTAATCAAATATTTATAAATGGTTTTAACTCCTCAAAATAGTCTTTGATAATAATTAAATATGTTCCACACATAAAACAATAAAATAACCTTAAAATTAAAACACTTTCAGTCAAGATACTGTACTTATTAATTTTAAATTAAAAAGTTAATATTTATAATTGAAACCACACATTTATTTTAAATGCAATGGGTGTCAACGATAAACATAACACGTGACCATGATTATATTCAAATGTGATGCTCATAATGTTGATAAAACATGATGACATGTGATGTTCATTTTTTAGTAATATGGTGATAAATCGATAGTAAAATTATAAACATGATAAAAACCATTTCATCTATATATATATATATATATATATATTTGCATATTGGATCGCAGATGAAATACATGGTTGAGAAAAATGTCGATAAATGAAAATATTCATTAGAAGAATTAATGAGAAGTAAAAATTAAGGAAAAATATAGGTTAAATAGGTTTATATAGATAAGTGGAATAATAGTTTTGGAATCTAACTTAAAATTAATAATCCTTGAAAATAATTATATTTTTTATGAAACAACACGTTATTACAAATTAAATTAAATTTCAATAAAACTTGTAATGATAACTAATATATCTAATTAAAAACATTGATAATAATGTATGTTGGGGAAGATTTATTATGAAAAATTTTTAATGTGGAATATGAAATCATAAGAAAATAATTAAGCTCACTACACCATTAAGAATCAAAACATGAGTTGATAATTTAAATGAGTTGTTTTCAATTATAACATGATTATCATAAATATATTATATTTATTTCATTTATATGTTATGAAAATTGTTATACAAGACTATATAGAAATACATATATATGTATACATATAAATTTATATCTCTTAAAAATAAATAACGTTTCATGAAATTAAAACTTACCCTTATAAAAACCATAATAAAAATAAAACATATACTAAATAAATTTAAAAAAAATCATCATGTTAAAAGACATAAATAAAGAAAACACATTAATTAATATCAAACTAGCATAAAATTTTTCAGTTTGAATGCATAATAACAACAAATATATGAATGGAAGAGTTAAAAGAGTGTTTAAATATGAGCGTAAAAGTGTGCAGATGCAACATAGAAATCCAACCAGTGAGTAAATTTATCACACCCCTTGCTATAAAATTTGTGAAGAAAATAAATCTACTACCGAAAATAATTTCATATAAATAAAATTTGAAAACAAATAATTTCCCTTACCTTATAATTTTCTGAAAAAATAGATAGATAAGAAATCATTTATAAATATATGTAAAAATTAATCAATAGCATAATCTGGAAAATATAATTTAAACCTTCCAAGTGAATTTGAAACTCAAATATAAATCATTATTATGAAACATAAAACAATAACATTGAATGATCCCTTAAACATAAGAATAAATTAATTATTTTATTTTAGGAAAGAATTTATTTCATACTAATTTTATATATGATAATCATAAATACTATGCAAAAAAATGTATGATTTTAATTTAAAGAAACCAATGAATAATCTTGTTTAGAAATAATAATGGCATGAAATTAAATTGTTCTCCCTTAGTTAATATGAAATTTACAAAACACAAACAAAATATTAAAACACACACTTTCAATATTTGTTTCATTAATCAATTTTTTAATAGAAAACTTAATAAAAATAAACCCTTACCTTTATATGATAATTGCCTTCTATCCATAGTTTGGTACACCAAACAGGATGTGCAGTGCTCATGTTTGGTATGCAAGACTCATGATTTTGTGTTTTGGACTTCAAAAAAGTGAAGAAAGGGGAGGCAGGAAAATATAAAACACTCCATTTTAAAGACTTAAATTCATTGTTTATATAGTATTTATATATATAGTATGTCAACAGAAGTGTATTGCAGAATTTTAATAGTGTAAGAAAATATTTTTCAGTGTATTTGGCTAAGATTCGATTCACATCAGAAACAACTATCAACAAATCAAGTGTATAAATTCTATTATGGCTTAGTGAAAATCAAAGGACCAAATTATTGGAAAAAATTAAAATTATGATAATAGGGACATTCTAATAGATCCAATTATAAATATTGAAAAACAGGAATAGAGAAGTTGACAAAGAAGAAAATGACAATCCATATCATTGTTAAATAGAAGAAATAAGAACATCTAAAAAGTGAAAGTAAGATACATATCCTGATAGGTTGGAGAAAAACATAAATTTAATCCCAAAAACCAAACCCTAACCTTAAACGGAGGTCAAAAACCATCTTCCATGAAGGTTGATGTCGATCAGCCTAGATCAAAACCCTTGGTGGAGGCCATATCAAACTATGCCAGTGACTCTATCTCATGCCTCGAATGGATTTGGCTGGACCCCCTAACGGGATGATGGTGAAACCTCTTGGACCAGACCTCTACTCGATTTCCTACGACATGAATCTGATGCCCTCAAATAATCCCTTGCGATGACGCTCCCCGAATGATGAACCTACTGAATCCCCCTCCCTACGCCCAATTTTCCTTCTCTCAAAACGATTAACCCGTACATTATTATTTGATTCTTCTTATTTTTTTATTTATTTGTTTTGTTGTTCTTATTATTATTATATAAATAATTCCTTTAATATACATTACATGAAGGTTAACTTAATATGTTTATATGATAAGGTAAAATATAAAATTGTTTTAATATATAATTATAATTTTGTTAAACAAAATTCATAGTATTGATAATCATATTAAAATTGATCTAATTAGAAATTTTTAAATTAAAACTAATAATTATTACTTTATATATCTCTGTGTGTTTGTATATAATACTTTCGAAAATACATAAAACCCAAATAATTTTAATATAACTATTCATATGATATATTAAATAGTTCATTGCATAAATTAAAATTGTTCATTTCTTTTTCAAAATAATGTCACTAAAATATTTGATACTATTATTTGAGCATATAATAATTGGAAAATAATAATTCTAATTTCCATTTATAATCCCAATATCTAATTAAAATAAAATTACAATTTTACTAGAGTATTAGTTTTATATTATATTCATAATTTTATATAATTCAAAAATAATTTTCAAAATCAGAAACAATTTAACTATATTCATATATAATTTTCATTTAAATATTTTATTGATTAACAATTTTGATAAAAGTAACATATATTTAAAATAAGTAGTTATTCTAAAATATTCTTTAAATGATGTAAAATAATATTTACCTTTAGAATAAATTTTAAAAATGTACTTGCAATAATACAGTAAATTTCAAATACTATTTCAATGAAAATCATCTTAAAATGATTAAATTATAAATTAATCCATTTATTAAAATAGTTTCATAACAAAACACGGTTTAGAATTTCTTTCTTGTTATAAATATCATAATTTTATACATTATATCTCATAAAATGATATATTTTATTGATGTGATTAGTTCTATAATTGTTGGTTTGATTTTTAAAAAATTTGATGGCACTTGAGTTACCACGTTCGATATGTATATTACCAAATTAAAACTAAAATATTTTTAAGTGTTTTGAATCCAAAAAATATGTAAAAATCAATTCTAGTTAGAGTATATCCTACCTTAGAACTAGATAATACAATATAATAATATTTATTACTAAACTAAGAAACCAAATATTTTCCTAAAAAGATTAAGTCTTCTGAGGTACTCTTTTTATCTAACCAATAACACCAATAATTAGCATCAAAATATTATATTAAATCAAATCCAATGGTTTTTGGGAAAGTATAGAATGAGAAATTAAATGTTTAAAATATCTCAAAATTGTTTTGGAAGATTTTAAATGAGATTCTTTAGGGTTTTCTTGAAATATAACACATAAACGTAGAGAAAATATAATATTTAGTCTACTAGTATTAAGGTATAAAAAACAACCAATAATTCCTCTATATAACTTGTTATCAACTATTTTCCTAGCTTCATCCTTGTCAATCATTATATTGTAACTCTTATGAGTTACATATTCTTTATTATTTTCTAGTAAAAATCTGTTAAGTGAGTCATGTATGTATTTATTTTGATTCAACACATTACTAAAGTTTCTTTTAAATATTTGAAATCCAAAAAATAAATTCAACTCACCCATTCTTCTCATTTCAAACTCTTATTTCATGAATTTAGAAAATGCATTACTCAATTTAAAGATATTTTAACTAAAATAAAATTCATCAACATATATTTGTACTTGAATAATAACTAAATATAACATTTTCTTAAATAATGTAGGGTTTTATAAACCCATAGAATTACCATTTTATAAAATTAATTATATCACTCTTTTATACAAATGCATAGGTTCTTGTTTATGACTATACGAAAAAAATTTAAATTTAAAAACAAAATTTTGAAATTGGGTATTTTCAAAACTAGTAGGTTATTCGACATAAATTTTTTCTAAAAGAATGTTATTTAGAAATGAATATTTGACATCCATATGGAAAAGTTTAAAATTAAAATATGATGCATATTCTAAAAGGATTTTAATGGATTTTAACATAGACATAGTGGAACATGTTCTTTATAGTTAATCTCTTCCTCTTGATTATCTATTTTAACTATAAATCTAGAATTATTTATAATAAACTCTATGTGGTTATCCAACTTATTGCAAAATACCCAATTAGTACCAACAATAGGATACTTTTTGGGTCTATCAACAAGTTTCTAACCCTTGTTTCTGTTGAACTATATTAATTCCTCTTACATAAACAAAACCTAAATCCCATCACGCATGTAACACCCTAAGATTCCATGGTATTCTTATTTTTAAATAATTCAATGGCTGGAATTGTTCACAACCCCAAGTTTAAGCACACCACGACATATCAAAGTAGCCATTTAAAAAGTAGTTATGAATAGTATTAACCACATTTTGAAATTTTATAAACATTATTTTTTAAAATATTCTTCATTTTTTTATTCATAATATCCAAATTATCTTAGAGGGAAATTTTTGTAATTTTCAAAAAAGTTTAAATTCTTGATAAATAGTGAAAAATACTGCATTTTAATTCAAAACTGCATTTTCATATAAATTATTTATATTTTTATATTTTATTTTTAATTGGTTTAAAATTTTAATTGGATTATTATTTTATTATTTAATCCAATTATTGTCATTTGAATTAATTTCACTTTTAAATTGTACATAAACACATGTCAATCTTTTTTATAGTTTTTACTTCTGAAAAACCGGTTTTTGGTTTTGACAACATAAATTAATTTTAAATTATTTACTAAAACTTCTATGTTTTGAATTTGGAAAATTTTATCAAATATTTGGAATCATAAGATCCAAATTGTGTAAATAGTTACTTTTATGGATATTATGAACAGTAACATTGTTTATTATTTCTATTTACTATGGTAAAGCGGTAAATTGAGTAAATAAGGGTAGAAAATAATATTATAATAATATCAAACTACCCTAAAACATGTTCTAATCCTATTTTATGAGATATTTCTGACCATGAGAATCGTTGGGTCAATTGTTTGACCTCATGGAGCCACTTTAGTTTGATAATGACATGTTATAAGAAATAATTTAAAGTAAAGAAAAATATAACATAAGAATGTATCTTATACTTATAACTGATATTTTTTAATATAAATATTAATTGGAAATATAAAAATATTTCATAAAATTTTTTATTTTATTTATAATTTCAAGATATTTAAAATTAAATTTATTTATAACACAGTGATGATGCGGTGATTAACTTATTAATGAAAGATTCAAATAAATGATATTATAAATGTTTAAAATATTGAATATTTTGATGTCATCCAAAAAAAATTTAGATTATATTGACCTATTATATTTGATTTAATGATTTTTTTTGAATTAATCAAGTCTATAAGACTTCAAAAAAATCAATTACTTTATAGTGTCAAAATTGACAAAATATGACTTTCTAAAAAGAAATAATGTTTTATTAAATGATATAATAGTCCTAAAAATCTAAGATTCGACCAACTAACTTATATAATGTTAAAAATGTCATTAATTATCCAATTATGGTTTTTGGAATTTTATATATTTACTATATTTTATGAAAATGCAAGAATACATGGTAAGAGTTAATGTTTTTAACTGAGGGTTAAAGCTAAAAGATAAGGATAATTTTGTAACCTAAAATTGTCTAACACCTATTAGTTGAGAGGTTTTAAACCAAAAATCATCTTATATTTTAAATAATTGAGTTTGGGACCATTTTAAATAGAAAATAAATTTACAATAAAATAATATTTCAATACCTTCTTAATGTGCCCCTCTTCCCTCTTATAAAAGGCCCCCACCTCTTTCCACTTAATCACACCTCTCATGCCCTGTGGATAATAAAAATTCAAGTCAAAAAAGTTCTCAATATCACTAAATTCCTCTTATTATCCTTAAATTTGGAAAAAGGAAATTCAAGAAATCCTTTTGGCTCAAATAAAAATAAGTTACCGGATTTTGAGGTAATGTCTTCTCATATGTTCCTTTCTTTTATTTTCCTTATCAACTTCCTATGATCTTCTTATTATTTGAATACATAAAACCATCAGTATCATATATATACTAGTATATTTTTATGAGAAGGATTCAAACTACACTTACACCAACCTCTATCTAATTGGTATGAACATATTGTTTCTATGGACGGAGAACTACTACCTCACAAAACGATGATTGTTCAATTTTCTCCTACCACCTCTCATGGTGGCCATTAATATGGAACTGTATTTATATATATTTTATATATATTTTCTCTATGATTATATAATATTTATTTACATTATACTTTTATTCTTTTCATAGTGTGTGAATATAATAATTTTATTTGAGGAAGTTCGGAATACTGCACCCTCAAAGTGATATGACTCGTTCATGCCAAACATGAAACATATAAAGTATGGTGGTAATGAAATTATGTAATGTATATAAAATATGATATTATACTGTAATTATAATATACCTATGTATCACTTATTTTTTCTTCATTTAAATATGAAAATGAAATTGAAGCAGTGTTCATGCGTATGCACGGCTTACCGTCTCCATGAACGGTGCATTTCATTTATTATCTCCAAATGATATGTACTTTTATAAATACATATATAATTAATATAAATATATATATAATGAATATATATGATACTTAAATCATGAATAATATTCTTCTGATTATGGATTTTGAATACATGGACAATTTACATCAAAACAAGTTCATTTTCGATTCAAGTACCGAACATCGACAAAACGACTGATATGAACATAAATAATAATGTAATTTTTATAACATGATGATAAGTATTATAAAATGAATAATAAACTTGAAAAAGGTTCATTAATCTAGTAGAAATTATCCTAATTTTATTATTCTGAAATATAAATAATGAACGACACAAGTCAAACTCAAGGAAAGGGATTTTGTCTCAGTTTCATTTCATTGAGGCATATTGTAATGTAATGCACCTAGTGAGTTATATATGGTATATATTCAATATATTGACTAGTTATATCATGAATATCATTATTTTGATGATATTATATCATTTCCTTCATGTCAATTATTTATAGGTCCATATTAGTCATTCAATGGGGTTATTTAATAAGGCATATTATTTATTTCTGGTTATTCAAAATGATAAATACTTTGGACAGGTAATGACAGGTGGATCCCGGACATTATATAGCTCCTTGATTTATTGACAGGTTCTCATGAGATGAATAAGTTTGTGAAATGGGGTTTTACCCTTAATTTTAAACCATATTGTGAATGGTCTTGAAGGTAATAGGTTTTCATGTGCCTAAGACAAGACATCCTTAAATAATGTATTTCCCTCTTTTAATTTCAGTTATTATTCATCCATGAGATTTTTCATCAACATATCTTTGGAAGTAGTTCATTATAAGTGTATTTATTTATGTAATATGTTTTAGTTTCTTATTTTCCATATTATTTGTGCCTTATATATTTTTATAAATAGAAAGTGTTCCCAGGTATTTACCTTTACTTATAGATTGATTTTTTCTTTCATTGTACATAACCATACTGAGCATTTGATCTCACCCTTATTATGTTTCTCTCCCCAGGTTATAAATAAGAGAAATTTGATTAATCTTTCATGAATGTATTATATTTCAGTTATAGTGTATAATTTTTTATTTTTTTTCTCCAATGTATTATAGGTATCATGTATGTAATCTTGATTTAGAAGACTAAAAACTCTATCGTCCCTTGGGATTTTTTCCTTGTAGAAATTCAAATGAAATGTAATAATGCACCGGCTTCAAGTGATTTGAGTTTGAGGCATTACAATTGATATAAAAATAATTTTAGCAAAAACCATAGAAACTATATTTAGATAAAATAGACTAGGAAACATACCCTAAGTTATACTTTGGGGATAAAATTATGATAATTCACTCAAAATAACAAATGTTTGTGATTTATGATGAATAAATTTTAAATCTATGTTGAGTGTTTTACCATATTTGAGAATCAAAATTTTATGAGCTAATATGATATGTGTCATTATATATAAATGGAACTAGGAAGGACCAATGGTATCAATTCTAGAGTGAAGTTTAGGGTTTTCCCTATAGAGGAAACTAATATAGCTGGTACTAGAATGGAGAAAATTATGGCGATATTAGGGAAACATAAACCGGTTATGACAAAAAAATGTTGCCTAAATAGAACCATCCTTTCCTAGGAGGGAATATCCTATACTAGATTTATTTATGCAATAGAGTCACCCATCATTTAGTTGGACCACTAATCCAATTGTGGCTGAGCACTGGATTAAGTCTCTGGAAATGATATTTATGGCCTAAGGATGCAATGAAATTTAAAAGGATACTTTAGTGGTATATCGTCTCAAAGGTGATTCTAATAAATGGTGTACATTGATCCAAAATACTAGGGATGATGAAGAAATAGAAATTATTTAATGGAGAACTTTTATGGATAGATTCTTCAAGAAATATATTCATCCTGATCAACAAATTTATATAAAGAGGAAGTTATTTATCTTAAAGAAAAAGGAAGAAGAGAGTGTTTCAGATTATGAAGATACTTTTACAAGGATTTCCAGGTTTTCTATGGATTATATACACAACACAGAGTGCACAATCAATCACTTAACTGAAGGTATTAATCCAAAACACTGAAGAAAACTGGTTTCGTGGAATTTTTCATCATATGATGAAATAATATTGTGTGAAATCAAGATGGAGAATAAATTTTCTAGGATAAATATATTCAAAAGAAAAAAAGATAAATAAGTTATCTAAGAACCAAGAATAAGGGAATGTATCGAAGAATAATAAGTTTGAAAAATTTTCATCATGTGAATACTGAGAGAAGGAACACCCTGGGAAATGTTTGATGGGATTGGGAGTTGTTACAAGTGTGGAGATAAGGGACACCAAGCTCGTGAGTTGAAAGGGAAGAAACAAATAAACTATGTTTAGTGCTAAAATTGTAAATATATGGGACACTATTCAAATTAATTACCCAAATTTTAGGAGAATCTACCACAGAAGAGGCCGAGGGGAGATGGACAAGATTTTGCAATCACAACTGTTGAAGTTGAAGTTCCTACTGATGTGGTGGCATGTACTTTAATTATATTCTAAAATTTTGTAACAGCTTTATTTGATTCAGGATCATCGTACCCCTTTATATCTTCCCATTTTTCCTTAAAATTTAGATATTTCCAATTCACCATGATAAGGGAATTGTGAGTCAAGACTCCTAGTGGGAACATTACCACAATAAAGATGTGTCTAGCAGTTCCTATTATGGAATATAAATGTTCTGTAATTTATAATTTTGATGTCATAACTATGGTTTATTTCCATATAATCCTCAGTATGGATTGGATTTCAAAATATGATGCAAAAAACTATGTCAATAAGAAGGAAGATTTGACTTCTGAGGAAGATGTAGAATCCATTATCTTTAGAGCAGAAACTTCAACACCTGATTCCAATCAAAATCTACCCTGGTAGCTTTAATGAATGAGATTACTGATGAGGAAGAGAAATAAACATCTAGGGATTAAGGAGGTAATATTAAAATTTAGAATGTACTTATTATAAAGGAATAAATTGATTTTTTTTGGAATATTTACCTGGACAACCCCTAGAGTGTGAAGTTGAGTTTTGTATATTTAATCCATGAAGCAAGGAAAATATCAAAAACTACCTGTAGAATGGTCACAGTGTAATTATTTTATCTAAACAAACAATCATAAGATTTGGTTAAAAAGGGATTTATCCTCCCTAGTTTTTCTCTATAGGAAGACCCTATTCTCTTTGTCAAGAAGAAATATAGATCCATGAGGCTTTATATTTATTATAGGAAAATAAATGTGATTACAATAATGAACAAGTTTCATCTACCTCAAATCAATGATATATTTGACCAACTTCAAGGATATCAATTCATTTCAAATATTGATCTTCAGTCTAGATATCATCAATTATGAGTGAAGATGGAATACATTCTGAAGGCATATTTTTAGATGAGGTATGATCATTACAAATTTACAGTAGTTCCTTCTAGATTGGCTAATACACCCTCATTTTTTATGGATCTCTTGAATAGAGTATTCAAGGAATTTCTTGATTATTATTTTGTGGTTTTCATTAATTATATATTGCTATATTCTTAAAGATTTAAAGACCAAGAGTATCACTTTCGAATCATTCTTGAGACTCTCAGGAGAAAATAATTCTATGGTAAAATTTAGAATGTCTGAATTTTGGAATCTAGAATTTTCTTTCATTGTCCACATAGTCTCCAAGGATGTAATCTTTATTGATCCTTCAATGAAAAATGTAATTCAATAATTTCCAGCATCGAAAAGTATTGAGATGGTAACATTTGAGGTGTTATATAGAAAGAGATGTTGTACCCCAACTTTTTGGGATGATGTTGGTTAAAGAAAACATGTACATCTAGAACCTATGGAATAAACAATGGAGAGGGATAATTTTTTCATAACCCATATCGAAATAGCTCAATGTAAGAAAAAAATCTACGTTGATAACTAAAGGATGAAATTAGAATTTCAATTAGGAGATCATGTTTTCTTGAATGTATCTCAATGTAAGGGTGTTATGTGTTTTGGTAAGAAGGGTAAATTAACTCATAGGTACATTGGACCTTATGAAATTCTAGAATGAATAGAAGTTGTAGCCTACCATTTTGCAATGCCTCCAAGTCTCTCAAAATCTCATGATGTATTTCACATATCACTGTTATGTAAATACATGCTAGAACCCACACTTGTACTCACATATAAATAAATAGAACTGGAACCCGGTTTGTCTTATTTCTAAGATCCTATCAAGATTATTGATACCAGAGAACAAGTGTTGAGAAATCGGACAACTTTTATTATAAAATTCTTTTAGAGAAACCATAAAATGAAAGAGGCAATGTGGGAACCTAAAAAACATATGATGAAGACCCACCCGCATATTTTTATGTTGTTATATTCTAGAAATTATGAGAATGAAATTATTTTAATGTCGTAATAATGTAATACCACAATCTTCCACAATATGCTTCCTTTTAAATAGTTCAATGTATTGTGTTGTAAGCAACCTCGAGTTTAGGAAAACCATGACCTATCAAATTAGCCATTTAAAAAGTTGTTATGAATAGTATTATCCACATTCTGAAATTTTATAAACATTAATTTTCAAAATATACTTCATTTTTGAATATTTAATATCAAAATTATCTTAGGGTGAAAATTTGGTAAATTTCTAAAAAGTTTCAATTTTTGATAAATAATGAAAAATACTACATTTTAATTCAAAACTATTTTTTAATATAATTTATTTATATTTATTTATAGTCTTTTTAATTTTGTTTAAAGTATAATTTTATTATGAATTTATAATTTAAACCAATTATGGTCATTTCAAGCAATTTAACATTCAAATTGTATATAAACATGAGTCAATCATTTGATAGTTTTTACTTCTTAAAAACCTTGTTTTTGGTTTTGACAATGGGAGTTAATTTCAAATTAATTACTGCAACATCTTTTTTTTGGAATTTGGACAAATGGATTTCATATTTGGAATTAGAGGGTCCAGATTGTGTAAATATTTACCTTTTATTATTTGACTTTATCAATAGTAACTTTAGTAATTATTTTTATTTACCATGGTAAAAGGGTAAATCTGGTAAATAAGGGTGAAAATTAATATTAAAATAATATTACAATACCCTAACACATTTCATAATCCTATTGTATGATATATGTCCGACCATGTAAATCATTGGGTCAATTTTGTGTCCCTGTGGAGCCACTTGGGTGTGATAATGACATGTTTTAAGAAATAATTTAATATAAAGAGAAATAAAACATAAATATGTATCTTACACTAAAGAAATTTTAATATTGATATTTTTTACTCTAAATTGTAATTAGAATGATAAAAATATTTCATACATAATGTTATTTTATTTATAAATTTTAGACCTTAAAAAATAAATTTATTTATGACATAATGATGATGCGGTGATTAACTTATTAAGGAATGATTCAAATAAATGATATTATAAATATTAAAATAAATATAATTTGAGAATTTTTATGTCATTCACTAATTTTATGGATGATATTGAAATATTATATTTGATTTAATTTCTTTTTTATAAGTAATAATGTTTTTATATATTTAACAAAAATTAATTTCTTTATAGTGTCAAAATTGACATAAATGAGTTATTAAAACAAATAATATTATCTTAAATGGTATAATAGTCTTAAAAACCTACATTTTGGACAAATTAGATATATAATGTTAAAAATGTAATTAATGATCCACTTATGGTTCGATTTTCATTTCATATAGTTACCATATATTATGAAAATGCAAGAAGACAAGGTAAGAGTTAATGTTTTTTACTAAGGGTTAAAGCTAAAAGATAAGGTTAATTTTTTGACCTAAACGTGCCTAAAATATATTGGTTTAGAGGTTTTAAACCCAAAAAATATTATATTTTAAATAAATTAATTTGGGACCATTTCAAAACGAAAAAAAAATTATAATAAAATCATATTTCAATACCTTCCTAAAGTGCCCCTCCTCCCTCTTATAAAATTACACAACCTCTATCCACTTAATAACACCTCTCAAGCAACTTGGATCATCCAAATTATGCTAAAATAAGCTCTCAAAATCCCTCAATTCCTACTAGAATCCTTACCTTGGGAATAAGAAAATTAAAGAAAGCCTTTTGGATCAAATCAAAAGAAGTTACCCGATTTTGAGGTAATGTCTTCTCACAAGTTCCTTTCTTTTATTGTCCTACTTCACACCCTATGCTCTTATTATTCTTTGATTAAATAAAAACGCCATTATCCTAAATATGCTAGGATTTTTTTACGAGAATGGTTCAGAATACTCATACACACACCGCCATATAATGGATTTGAACATACTGTTTCTGTGGACGACAAACTACTACCTCACAAAACAATGATTGTTCAATTTTCTCCAACCACCTCTAATGGTGGACTTTATGGTGGAAATTTATATATATATATTATTTATATTGTATCCATAATTCTTTAATTTTTATTTATATCATACCTTTATGCTTTCAATAATGTTTGAATATGATAATTTTATTTGAGGAAGTGTGGATTACTGCCCCCTCGAAGTGATATGGCTCATTCATTCCATACATGGATCGTATAATGGATAGAGTTAATAACCTTATGTAACATATATAAAATATTATATTATACTGTAATTATAACGTACCTATGTATAATTTAGTTTTCCTTCATTTAAATATGAAAAAGAAATGAAAGTAACGTTCATGTGTACGTATAACTTACCGTCTCCTTGAACAGTGCATTTCATTTATTATTTACAAATGTTACGGACTATTATAAATAAATATATACTAGATATAAATACATATATACTAGATATATATGGAACATAAATCATGAATAATATTCTGTTGATAATAGGCTTTGGACCACATGGATAATTTACATCAAAATAAATTTATTTTCTACTCAAGTGTCGAACATCGACAAAACGACTGATATGAACATAAATAATTATATAATTTTTATAAAATGAATATAAGTATTATAAAATTAATAATAAACTTTAATAATGTTATAATTAAATTATTAATTAACCTGAGTTTATTATTCCGGAATATACTGAATGAACAACACAAGTCGGACTCAAGGTAATGGATTTTTTCTCACTTTCTTTTCATTGAGTTATGTGGTAATTTTATTCACCATTATCATTTTATTTGGTGTATATTATACCTTTTTGACTTTTTATTTCATGAATATCATTATTTTAATGATATTATATTATTTTTATCATTGGAATCATTGATAGATCCATATTACTCATTCAATATGGTTATTTGATATGGCATATTATTTATTTTTGGTTATTCAATATGTGAAATACTTTGGACATGAAATGACAAGTGGAGCCCAAACATTATATAGATCCACAATGCATCAAAAAGTTATCATAAGATGAATAAGTTGAAAAAACGGGTTCTTACCCATAATTTTAAATTCTTCAGTGAAAGGTCTTAAGGGTAATTGGTTTTCTTGTGATTGAGACATGATGCATTAAATAAAGTATTTCCATCATTTAATTTAAGTTATTATTTTTTCATGTGATTTTGCATTGAAAAATATATGGAAGTTGTTCATTCTTAGTTTATTGATTTATGACATATGTTTCAGTTTCTTATTTTCCATATTATCTGTTCCTTATCTAGTTTTATAAATGGAAAGTGTTCTTAGATATTTACCTTTCAATATTGATTGATTATTTCTTCTATTGGTCTTACCCTTACTGATCATTTTTGATCACCCATATTATGTTTCCCTCCCCAGGTTATGAAGAAGAGAAATTTTATTATGCTTCCAAGGAAGCAGTATATTTTAGTTATTGTGTTGGATGTTTTATTTTTATTTCCCAATGTATTATGGGTATCTTGTGTGTAATCTGAATTTCCAAGACTGGTAAACTATATGGTTCGTTGGGGTTTTTTTACTTGTAATAATTCCAATGAAATGTGATAATGCACCGGCTTCAAGTGATCTGAGGTCAGGGCATTACAACAAATGGATTCTTCATTATATTTTGGATAAATATGAGAAAAGAAAGGAAACAAATATTGTAATATATCCAATACTCATTCTCCTATTAACACCATATTCTATGATTTCTATACCAATCAATAAATTCTGGTTCTTCATGTTCCTTTTTTTTTTAGGTATCAAACTTTCATGTTTATTTGCTTTCAACTTTTTGGGACAAATTTGTTCTTGATTATATTCCAAATCATCATCTGTTTTATGTCAAAAAATGAATCCACTATTAATCTATATAATGTATCATTTAATTCATCAATTATATATATCTCATGATCAAAAGAATCACTTTTATAAATTTATCATGAACATATTCTTAATATATCTGTGAATGTTTATTCAAAACTCTATAGTATTTAGAAGTCACACAATAACCAAGAAATTTTCTGTCATCAGTATTTGGATTGAACTTAACAAGGAATATCCTCGGTGTTCAAGATATATACCTTACACCCCAAAAACATAAATTCATCCCACATAAAGTTTTATATTATTCTAATGATCATAGGTGTTTTCTTTAGAACAGGTCTTATTAGAGCTTTTCATGTTATATAGAAGGTTGTATTAATAGCTTCAACCCAAAAATAAGTTGACATAGTATATTCATTGAACAATATTCTAGAAATTCCCTGTGATGCCCTATTTCTTATTTCAAACATTTCATTCTGTTATAGTGTGGTAAGGATTAATAATGTGTTTTTAATACCAATATTAAAAAAATAATTAAATTTATTATATTCAAATTATTCTCCATGTTTACTACTCAATAAATAAATTTTGGAATATTTTTCTTTCTGAAGTAGAATATTGAAAACCATAAAGCCATCAAAATATTCCCTCTTAAGCCTAAAAAATTGCATCCAAGTAAATCAAGAAAAATACTTATATATATCAGAAATAGATTTATCACCAAGACCATTTAATCTAAAAGGTCCAAAAAATCTATGTGTATACAATCCAAGGATCTAGAAGTAGTAAAATTATTTATTTATTTGAAAGTATTTTTTTTGTTTTTCCATTTATTAAGTATCAAATAAATATTTCTCATAAGAATTAAGGTGTGGTGAATTGGAAATAAAGTTTCACACAATAAACTTAATCAATGAATAAATATTACAATTTACCAGTATCATATACCATGTCCAAGATTCATTGACTTTAGTATTGAGATTTTTCACCTTCTATTTACACAAATAATTATGATCTAAAGTATAATCATTTTCAATTCTAGGGTATTTTAATTTAAAAAATCTATCGTATTAGAGAAATATAATGAATAACCATGATTACATAGATTATAAATACTTATCATGTTATAATTATAGACTTTAACACATATAACCTTATTAATTAATAATGAATTAGGGTCTCCACTATACTAAACATTGATAATCTTCTCTTTTTCACTATCATAGAATCTAATATATATTTTATTAATGTTTGATAATGGGTGAAATTTTGAGAAACCGCTAATTATATTCATTTAAATTCCATTATCCGTATACCATTTGGTATTAAGGTACCCATCTCTCTTTATTAATAAAAATATTCAAAGAAAAAAATTCATATCGTATTATTTTGGGTCGATCTAGGTTGTCAACAAATTATTTGGGTTACCAAATTTGTCTATTCTAAAGAGAATTTAGAGAAATAACATTAGATAAAATTTAGAATTATAGAAATTATTAATTCTATAAATATAATGTATTTTTAAATAATAATTATTATCATAATGATAGGTGTTCCTACAAGTAAAATAAGTAACATTAGTTATTATTTTATTAGATGTTTTGGATGAAAAATAATTTCTATATAGTCTTTGTGTCCCAATTTTCATCCAATACCAAGTTTTCCGTTATTATATTTTTTAATTATAATAATTTTAATCATGTAATCCTCCCAATTGGTAAACATACTAGATATAATATTTATATATTTAATTTCACTTAATAACTATCACTAATTTTCTATCAGGAATAATACAAGTTGAAATAGATTTATCAAGATTATTCTTAAATTATAAAAGTTTTTTATCTTAAGTATCTTTCTCACTTAGAATAGCTTCATAGTAGTTTTAAATATATTTATGTTCATTTTTAAGTGAGTCATAATTCTATTCCAAAATATAAAATTACTCATTTATTTCATTAAAATAATTATCTTTATATTTAAAATTAAAATATATATATAAAAAAATAATGGTTCCCCTCTATCTAAGACATAAAAGGCATATTTTTCTTTTGATTTGTTTTCTCATCTTACCTTTTTGAATGTCAGTCATCACTAGAGTCTTCATAAGCACTCAAATTGGATTTCATTTCCCTATTACATTTCTTATTAAAATAAAATTTTCTTTAAAGATTTCTCTTAGATTTATTCTTCTCTTTGATATGAGGAAAATAAGGATTGATATGTATTAACTTTTTATATTCATAGCATCTAACCTGTTTAATAATTCCAACACCCTACTTTTACATATTCAAATAATTCATTAAACCTCTTGTTTTCTTATAAATACTTTTAAATGTCCTTCCTAACTAAGAAATATCATCCCCAAAATTTCAACATCTAGTGTCTCATCCAACATTTTAATTAGATATAATTTACTCGACCTTCATCTCATCTTTATAAATACAAACATTAAGAGGTGAATATTCTTTTTTAACTGACTTGTGCTTATATGTTTCTTCTAGAATTTATACTTCATAAATAATAATATTATTAAAAAAATTAAATTTACAAATTTGAGAAGTTCATATTTTATGATATAAATAGAGACATCACTCCATCTAATTATAATAACTCTATTTTATTTTGAATCATAGTTAGATTCTAGAACTGTAGTACCCAAGGCAAGAACATCACTGACTATCTCAAATAGCCTTCCATTTATCTATATGATTATTTATCAATTAAACTTGTTAAACGTATCAAACATACCCTTTCTAATATTTTACCTTAAATATCTAACATTAAAGGTTCTTTCATAAGAAACTATTACAATTTCCTACAATTCATAAGTCGGAGGACATTATCAACACTTTTGACCTCATCTAGGCCTAAACTAATGATAATAACAATCCAGGATTTTGAATTCAAGTTAGTATATGAGTATTTTTCTATATTCTACTTCTCTGGTTATCTATCAGGGATCATTAATGGTTTTTTAACTTTTATTTAAACCTCTAAGGAAATATTCCATAAATAAATAATAATTTGAGCATTCTGAAAACCATAATTTTCCCCATTTATGTAAGGAAATTTGACTGTAGACATTCCTTCTCTTGAATTTTCTATGGTAATTAAGTATTTATATTTTAGATCATTTTTTATATCTAATAAATGAAAAAATATATAAATTTTGAAGAGTTTTATTTTATACAACTTATTATCTTGTGATAAATAAAAAAAGACTCAAGAAAGGGGAGAACTAAGTCCTTTTACAAATTTATAGTTGTTTTAAAAGTACCACTTAAATTATTTCAATTTATCCATTTCTCTCGGATAATTAGTATCAATATAAAAAAGACAGAGAATTTTATATATAAAATTTTTATAATTATTTCGGACTACAAGAATATACTCTCATCTGGTCCACCAACACTGGATGTGGGTCTAGTGATTTTTATTGAGATCCTTTTTTATAGGATCTCAAAATCTAAGTGTAAGAAATCAGTACTTATTACAATGGTTTCGAGAGTCTTATATATGCAAATACCTTTATGATAATTCAATACAATATTTTTATTATACTTAGATAGAAATGTTCACTAATAAAAAACATAAAAAAATTTATAAATAATTATAGTTAAATCACATTTTTGTAGTGGTATAAACTGACCGATGATAAAAAAAATACAGAGAAATATATGTCTCCAATGTGTAGATCTAAAAAGTCATTTTATTATAGTAATTAAATTCATATGAGCATCATAGTACTGTTAAATATTCATATTCTATTGAGATGACTAGAATATATAAAGATGTAGATAGAATATTATATTTCTCTAGGATGAGAAAATTTGAAAAAATATAACTCTCTTGAAAAATCAGTAAGTCTCCATTATACATAGAAACACACATGAAGATTATTATTTGTTCTTCAGTTATCAGTCAAAATGTTTGAGAGAAGAACATATACAATTTTTTTAAATAATTCTAGTCAAAAACAATCTGAAAAATCCTCCATGAAAATAACTAATCAAATTTTCATTGGTGCATATTTAGTCTTACTTAAAATTCACAATCTATACAGATATAGAAAAAATCATTTCAAAGGATCATTTAAATATTTTTTAATAAAGATTTGGTGATTTCCTCTTAAAATTCAACAACATTAAAATATTTGATAATATTTACATTTCAAATTTCACAAAAGACCCAACCTATATAGGTTTCATCCATATTTATATGGCTAATCCAACTTCATAAAGTATAATTATATTTATAGGAAACATTAATCTAAATAGTGTTCACCATTTTAGATTTTATCTAGAATGCAGAGTTATCTCAAATAATCATAAGTTTTCTACCAATCAATATGGGGTTGATATAGATATCCAAAAGTTTTATGTAAAAAATCATAATGTTGATACATTAATCATAAATTTCATGAAATACCAAAATTTTCACATTTTAAGGTCAAACATAGACATTTTAATGTTAAAGTTAAACTTCGTAAGGTTCCCTCCATTTTTAAAAAATGCAAAAATAGAAACTTTTCTTTGATTAAAATAAGTAATTTCGGGTTGATATCTCAAATTCACAGGGTTTGGTACTTAAGATAACATCAATTTAAAATCTAGACTAACCTCTATCGTAATCTATATAAACACTAATACAAACATTTTAAGAACACTTAAAACAAACTCAACAGTAAAATAAGTAGGTTTTTTTAGCATCAAATCCAAGAATATATTGAAATATATTATAACAAAATTTATATTGAAACCACATTAAAAATGAATTGACTAAAAAATTCTCAATCTAATGAGTTAACTCACTAATCTTTGAATATTTTACTCAAAATTCTTCAACAGTTGTCTCAAAGTTACACCAATTCTCTCTAGGGAAACTACTTGATTGTAACATACATTACTCGACCTAAGAATTTGATTAGAAATCCTACATAATTTAATGTACCTTAACATGGTTCAAAAAAGTAATTTTATTTGTAGTTTTATTCTAGCTCATGTGATGGAAAGAGTTTTGATGATGTAATATTTTAATTTTATAGATTTCATTAACTTATATAGATATATATACATTATTTTACTCTTCATATGCTTGAAAATTTTTATATAAAACTTACATAAATAATTATCAATGTTTGATAAAATATTTTTCACATATAAATTTACTTGTATAATATATATTATTTTATCTTTTGTATACTTGATAAATACATTATGTAAGAACTAATAAATAAATAACTATACTGATAAATATACCTTATATTTTTTTATTTTCAAGCATTATTTTTAATGTATTTATAATATATTATAATTATTAATAATATAAATAATAATACATCAAATAAATTAATTAATAACCATACACTAATAAAATAAAATAAATATGTTAAATGATTATGATCTTTTAAATAATAGTTGGTTTATCGAGCAATGATAAACCAACCATGGCCCTAAGGGAAAACCTTCTTAAGCCTTAACATGGATGGATTCCTAGAATCCACAATTCTATGATGTATTAACCTGTATGTAATCATCTTGAATCAGGTCTTCAATCTTCTCCTATGAGTATAAAATACATCTTTTACAAATATATACTCACATATAAGTTAGACTTACCAAGGGATTAGGGTTAAATTAAACAATCCTCAGACATTCATAATTTTATATAAAAAATATTGTAGGTATGAATTTAAATGTTTTATGGTGCTCATTGGAATCCCATGGGATGGTTTTTTTAAAACATCTTCAGGATGATGGAACTTATCTTCACATACAATTTGAGTCTGGTACAGTTTGAGGGTCGTGTGTAAATTAAAAGAGCACAAAAATAACAACTGAAAACATACCTATTTGGATCTGAATCCACACTAGACTGAAACTCATCTCCATTGATTTTTTTCTGGAAGGAACCATAGAAGTATCCCTCTAGATAATCAACATGTTCTTCAAAAATCTATTAGATTGTCGATCGTCAATTTCTGGGTGCTAGTGCGGAGACCCGACGATGCCATCGATTCCCGAAAAATCATTGTGATCCACTACCTTCTATACTTTAATATATTCTTGGATTTTCACTCAAATAGAGATAATATCTCTCTATTAAACAAGAGGAGATATTGGATCTCATTCATATCTGAACAAATAGTTCAATGTTAGGGAGCCTCCCTCTCTATTTTTAATGGATGATCAAAATATCTGAATGGGTTCTCCGACCCCCGTTTAATTGTCATTCACTAAATAAATAATTTTTATGAACTAAAATCCCCAATATTATTCAATATTTTATCAAATACTTATACTATAAATAAATATATTACATTATAATCTCGAGTCATTTAACACTACACGTAATTCCCTCTTTATATTAAATGAACATAGAATATTTAAATAATATTCATTTGATTAATATTTTTTCATATTTACATAACATGTAAATACTTTCAATAAATAAATTCAACACAAATTATTTTATGAATTAATAATATTAATTTATGTATTTATCAGTGATCGATAACTTGGACAATACTCAGACCTCATGGTGGGCCCACCATGTCTTATATACCTATTCAACTGGATATGGAGGATTCTTAAATATTATATTATTTGTGACCATCTAAGGCCATATCTTGATAGGAGTGAATAAAATACACATACCAAGAGTGAAATATAGAAACCCATCAAGGCTCCTAAACAAATTTCGATAGTCATATCAATGACTCTCAACCTATGAACACACACTGTGTATTATAATCTCTTTATCATTAAATATTTCAAGAAGAAGGATGCACCCTTCTGTCATCACACTTTTCTTGCATTATTATTTATTTATCTAATAGGATGAATTTAGATTTCCACTGCCTTTTCCAAGGATTTATAAAGGTAATACCATCCTAATCAACAAGTCCCAATATATATTACTTCCAAAACCCATAAGTGACTAATCCTTTCTTGACCATTCAACCTATGTCAGGTTGC
The DNA here is from genome assembly GCA_963277665.1 of Viscum album. Classification (NCBI taxonomy): domain Eukaryota; kingdom Viridiplantae; phylum Streptophyta; class Magnoliopsida; order Santalales; family Viscaceae; genus Viscum; species Viscum album. The sequence continues at coordinate 844,186,800 of OY728150.1, read as the reverse complement.
CAATGACACACCCAACACAAGATACCTTTCCACAATTTCATTATCATTTTTTTCATTTCATCAAAGTATGTGATCAAGTGTAACTCATTGGTAATGATCTTAAGTCTAGAGACCATTTCACATGTCTATAGACAAAAAAACCCACAACACCTAGGACATGTGGTGTTCTGAATGGAAGGTATGTCCTCATGATATCACTAATATACATTGACAACTATAAACTTCCTGAGAAAAACTCTCAACTCTTATGATATCCTAGCACCAAATAGTTAAATAGTTATTATGTCCAATCAGTAAGATGTATCTTGACCACATGACCTTTTTTATGATTAATGTCATCGAATCTTGAGGTTCTTATTATAGCCTAGGATCCACTATAAACTTTTTATATGACAATTAATCTATATATTTTACCATTAAATATTGGACATAGAACTATCTTAATCTAGTGGTAACAAAATGCATCGTGTATATCTAACTGTATAAATGATCTGGTAATCAACAGTATTGCATAGTTAGGTCTAGGGCACCCATAATTTCTACATGAAACACATATCATAATATTTTATTAAATAATAATTATTAAATAATAAAACATGTAATAAATTAAATAAATAAATCCAACAAATTCACAAGTCAGTCAATGCTCAAGATTATTCATAACATGAAACAACCACAGCATTAACTGTTACAAGCATTCATTTCTAAATGTTCCTTTTAAAATAATTTTACTTGGAGTAATTAATTAATTATCTTAATTTCATCCCAATTAATGGTCCTTGATTAATTTTAATAATAACCTCAATTATACTATAATTAAATATAACTAATCTAATTTTTCTAATTTAAAAATAATTAAGTATGCACTATGTATATTGAAAGACATGTGATATGTATTTTCTGGAATATTATTAAATCCTAGTACTATGAATTTATAATATCAAGTTACATCCTCATAATTGAGTATATACTGTATAACATATAGGTCTACATACTATGTACTGACATACATGGAATGTTTTACTAAATGACCAAACTATGTAGTATTCATAGCATGTATGACCACATGAAATATCATTAACACATGTGACCTATACCTTGAGAATGTGTGTGAAGTAAATGATGTGTAATGGATTGTTACACATTATGTTGGGTTATTTAATTATGAAACATGTAATAACACCATGTATTGATCCCCCCCAATACATGTCTATATATTCTAAACGCATACCTTTTTTGGAGTAACAAAAATCACACAGTTTGTTCACTAGATACACATTATGTATTTTTCTTCTATTGAATAAAAATTGATACACTATATTAAATGTTGCAACATAGTGACCCACATGACATTACATAATTTATGTGGTGTTCAGCTTGTATGAGGATTACATAGTGTGTATTAACAATCAACATGTTGTGTGCCTTCTGTTAAGTCATGTGTTGTACTGGTATTCAATACCTAGTGTGTAATGATTTCATATATTAACCCATATGATTCATCATTATTCACGCAATGTTTACCTTTTTCAGAGAAAAAATCATTACACAACATGTACTGACCCACTACAGGTCATGTAATGGTGTCATACATCAAGTGACTTTATCTCCTCTAAATGGGTTATTAAAGCATTCCTTGCATGTTTTTTCCAATTCATGGACATAAGATATTTTATTACCAAATCATCTAGACTATTGGACTCAAAAACCAAAAAGAAATACAAGAATGCCAATAAACTAGCACAAGGAAATAATTAACAAAATTACAAAAAATATATAAATTAAAATGTGTCCACTCGGATAAAAATTTAAAATTAGGGGGCATAGTAAATTCATTTGGTTGTGGAATAGTTTTGGTGTTCCATCAATATCAATGTAGAAATATAAATAACTAGATAGAAACACCCCTTGTTTGATGGATAAGATCATAAAAATGGGATTTATAATTATTTTAAATAAATAATTTCCCAATATTTTGGTATTATTTATTGAGGAAATTTTTTATTCCACACTTGTTAAATTTTTATTATCCTATTGAATCGAATAAAGGATTGCTCTTGATGTATCCACACAATCTCTACAAATTTTTGAAAAACTTTCTTTTTATATGTGGTGTTTTCACAAAAGAATCAAGTGCTCTGCATCATTCTCTATTGATTTCCATAATGTTTCCTTTTTATATCTCGAGGTTCTTGAGAGAGGTAGGTAGGGATAATTTCAATCTAGGTCTTTATAGGATTAAATAAAATGTCTATATTATATCAACACATCTCATATAGAAAATATTATATATTTTAGATTAATTACTTAGAGTTAAATAAATTTAATTCCATGAAGGCCTTTATTATATTATTTAATCTATGTAATACCCTATGTTTAGATAATAATAATAACCAAATTATTAATATTATTACATATCATGACATGTGTTAAATATAATATCATTTCATAAATAAATAAATTAATATTTATTTAAATGATATAAAATATATTATATTCATCGAATCATTAAAATTAACACATGTACTTCTACAAAATATTATTATTACTTAAATTATGAATAAATATTCATTTTACTATTCATTTAAGATGAATAAATATTTATTTCACTATATTCACTAAAATCGTGAATAAATAAATATTATATTAATTACCAATGTGATAATTAAAGTGATAAAATTAAACATGCATATTATAATGTTGACTAACTTGTGCTTAATGTTTTATTATCAACTTTTTCATGAATATATATTATTTTGAGGAAAATAGAAGAAGTTTATTCTTAAATTTAAATTTAATATAATTTAATTATTTTCTTAATACACTTATTTGTGGCCCTCTAGGATTATTCCTCGGTAGAAATAGGTAAACAAACCTAGAGACCAAGATTAGAACCTATAAATACAACAAGGAACCCAGGGAGAAAGAATTTAGAGTAGAAACTACCAAAACCTTTCTAAAAATGCTACAATATAATATAATCCATTTTTAAATGATATCTCCTCTTGGAAAAAATCATATTTTTGTCATCACCGTATATACTCAATTTATATTTCTCTGAATTTATAAAATGAACACATCTATAAACTGTCGTGGCCAGGGATTAGATCAGACAGTTCTATTTTAATCAAAGGGATAGAGATATATCATTTAATTAATATAGAATACAAAATCAATTCTTAAACATTTAATTAGTTCCATATCACTTGTTACATTCCTATTGTATTCTACATTTTTGTGAACTTATGTTGTCATCATTTACATCTGTACATCAAAGAACGTGATTCATGATACACATTAATAAGGACCTCTAATATAAAGGCCAATACAAATTTTATTATACAGAAATATCCAACTATCCTCATGACCTCTTTTCTTGGAGATCACCAAGTGATAACTTTATGAGAAAAGTCTCAATGACTATGTTCCCCTAATAATTAATATTCAAAAATTACTTTTATACCATAGGAAAAATTCCCCTAGACTATAATGAATATTTATTTAAGAATATCATTATAGCATTTCTATGTTCTCAATATTTTGGGGAACTTATATAACCTTTCGATGCAACAAATACTATAAGTTCATTATCAAATTAATGTTACATATAAGAATAGTCATTATCTGAAAGAATATATATATTTTAGTAATAAAAGTATAAATTATATTGGTTTTAAGGCACCAACTTTAATATAAAAGTTCTTCTCACTTACTCATCTTAGTTTATAATAATGTTTCTAATCCTATAAAATATTCTAGAACAAGATTATGAAAATATTTCATCTTTTTTTTTGAATTCTTACATTGATATGAGTTATATAAATTTCATTAAAACGAATAATGAAGTAATGAAATGGATTGGCAGCATATTTAGACGCGATGGCGCCCTTCTCTCCTGGCTTCCCCCTCTCGCTCTAGGATCCATCTAGGGTTTCCTCCCGAAACCTTCTGCTGCGGGGTCGGCGGCGTGTCTGAGCGCCGCTCTTCTTCCTTTTCCTTCTTCTCCTTCCCTCTTTGCACCTATTCCAGACATCTCCGTGCGATTTGGTTTCCAATCTTGACGTCGTCGTCCTCGTTCTTCTTCCATGGTGGTGCTGCTTTCTTGGCGTTTGTCTCCAGGGTGTGCCTGTATCGGCTTGATCTCAACCTTGTTTTGGCTTTTGGAATCGGTCTCGCCATGCTGATTTGGAACCCTCGGCGCTCAAATCCCTGCCCTGACCTCAAGTCCTGCTTCTCTCCGAGTCGGATCCGAAGCGGTGGTTCCTCGGAGGTTTTGGGAGGTGGGATTCGGCGGCCGACGGTGCTCCTCGCACGGCCTGTTTTGATTTTCGGTGAATGTTTGTTCACTCCTTCATTAGCGGTCGATCTGCTGGAGGATTTCTCGGTGAAGGTTCTTTTGATCTTTTTGATTTGGTTGTGTTCTGTCTTGATTATGGCGGCGGCCTTCGGTGATGTTCACGACGGTGTCGTGCCATTGATTTCGCGGGCTGATGTGGTTAGTTCATTCTGTACCGGTGATTTCAATATTTCTGGTTTGCGGCGACTGGTGTGAAGTTCGGATGGTGAGGTCGCGGTTCTCGGCGATGATATTGACTCTCTGTAGGCTCATTTCCCCTCTTACTCTGCCCTGGCTTCGTGTACTGTCTCTCCTCCCCGGGTCGGTCTGGCGAGATGGTTTCCACAGGAGCTTTGGGAGGTGCCGTTCGAGGTTATTTAGGAGTTCCAGCAGGCTTGATCCTCGCTCGACGGCGTTGACGGTGTCTGCGACGGACTCTGTCGGTCTCCGGCGACTGGTGATGTTTGGTCGGTGACGACAGCGGCAATGTTGGTTTTCTGGCGGTTCAATGGTTCTTGATGGGCTCCGGTGCTGGTTGGCGACGTCAACGGTGGTGATTGGATGGTGACGGCGAAGGTGCCAATGATGATGTTGGTTGCAGACGATAGGATTTTGACTGACGGCTGTGATGATGTTTTACGGCATGCTTGGTTGTCGACTGGTGTGTTGATCTGATCGTATTGGGTTCTGTGTATCGTCAGTTTCTTTTTGAATTTTGAATGGGGCATGTTTTGATTTTGTATCATTTGATTTTGTATCCCGTCGGTTACCGCTTTCCCTTAAAGCGGCTTCTTAGAAAATCAAATGAAATGAAGTAATGAAATGAATCAAAAGGTATCATGTATGAGATAAAAACAAAATCAGTAGGATGTTTAAAATATTATAATCAAAACATGATATGAAGTACACCTTGATTTAGGTAGAAATTTACTGAGAGAAACATAAAATAAAACATGATATTTCATTAGCAAGAACTCCATTGATAAATGGACCTACTGAAATGTAAAATCAAATGGTGAATAATTGGGAAAACACGCTAGTTTTGATAATGGTATCTAAAGGTATTATTGGAAAGAGATAGTACAAGTATTGGTGTATATAAAAAAACATGGATTTTTTTATGTCTCTGAGAGAGTATAATTCCATATGAGATGTGGCATATAAGAAAGTAAACTATAAATAATTTTTTATTTTTTAAGAGTAAATTTTGTATTATAAATAAATAATGAAACCAAAAAAATATGGTGATGTAGTGAATAAATTAGTGTTTGTTGGATCATTTACCAAGAGTAAAGATTTAAAGTGTTTTAATAATAGGATTAATAACATTATTAAAGTGAATAATGATAATAAAATTGAAGAAAAGTCTGATGACAAATCTAAAAATTCATGTTTTAAATTAATTAATGAGGAATATAGTAGAGAATAAAATATAACACATAAGGAAGACACTGAGGCTAAATTAGAGGAAAATGTGTGTTTATTAGAGTCAACTACCATCTAAAAGAAGGGAAAGGAGATATTAATTCAATGAGTCAAACAACATTGGTGATATGGTATCCCTGCCACAAACTCATTAAATGATAAATGTTGATCACACTACTTTATTATCGCATAATGAAACAATATCATTTGATGATGCAATGAAAGATAACCCATGGGTCAAGTACAGGAAGGAGTGACTTGATCAAATAAATAATAATCCAACAAGGAAGATTATATCATTATAAAACTACCAAAAATTAATTGGAACAAAATATGTTTTCAAAATAATCATGATGATCATTAGAATGTGGTCCATAAAAATTCATGTTTTTCATGAAAAGGATATGCTCAAATAAAAGGTACAAATGTTGATGAAACAATTACACTAATTAAAAGTCTTGAGTCAATTATACAATTATTAACTCTTGTAATTCATTGATATTTCGTGATATACCCATTGAATTTGAGGAAAAAATTCACTAATGGTGTTATTAAAGAAGAATTATATATCATAAAATTAGTGTGAATTTAAATTTTTGATGGTGAATGAATTGTCTTTAATTTAAAGAAAGATTTATATAATTTATAGAAAGCATTGTGATATTGGTATGCTCATTTAGATTCTTTTTTAAAGAATATGGAATTCAAACAAGGTGGTGTTAAACAAAATCTCTATGTGAAATCATCAAAGTTTGACGAGTTTATGGTACTCATATAAATTGAAGATATGAGCTTAGTGGAAGAAAAAATGAATTAGTGAAATAGTTAGAAAATTTGATGTGATCAGAGTTTGAGATGTCAATTATAGGTTAAATCACTTACTCTATAGGGATATGATTTGATCAAAAGAGTGAATATACCTTTACTTTTATAAAAATGAAATTGAGTTGATTAAAATGTTTTAAATAACTGTTTTAAAATTGGTTTCAACATCAATCAAGGTTATAAATAAACTCATAAATCATGAGATATAGTGGTGTAGATAAGAATTTATATTAGAGAATGATTGGAATATTTAAATGCATTATAGTGATGATATCAAAAATTATTTATAAAATGTGTTTGTTTGTGATATTTAAAATAAATTCAATATAATATAAACACACTATGTTAAAAATAAAATTTTAACATATTCATGGTACCCATAATAGTGGATTAATTTTTTTTTGCTGGAAAAGACCAAGAATTGATGTCATATTTGGATTTAGTTTGAACCAGCGATTCTTTTTTATTGTAAATCCAAAATTAGGGGAAATTTTTTTAGCTTGATTAAATGATTGATAAGGATTAGAAAAAATTATGAATGTTCTTTGCATAGAAAAACTTGATTGAAGAATATTTCGATAATTATAGATTTTTCTGAATTTATTTGGATGAAAAATAATTAGAAAATCCTAGTAAGTAAATAAAGATGAATATACACATTTTCTAAAAAAATTGTTATTGATATTATGAAATCCTAGTATAATATTCACCTATTAAGCATATAGTACTAAATAACTACTCTATCTAAGAGAATATAGAACCTAGAATTTTTTTAGATCAAATGTATACAAATAAACAAGTGGTGGACATATTCATTAAACTATTGGCCAAACAATAATTCGAGAAACACTGATTAAATCTTTATGTTCAACCACATCTTAATCATGAATAAGGGTTTCTTTTACCGTATATTTATATGGATTTAATGTTAAAAATGGATACTCATTTATAGAAGTAATCATTTTATTTTGGTTTACATTCATGTGTGATAAAGTGAAGAAAATAATTTTTTTAAATGATTATAACCTGAGAAAAAAAATTTATATGTCGTGGAAGATCATTTAAAGTGGAAGAAAAGAATCAATTTATATAAAAGGGGGTACATATTGTCTTGATGGGGTGTATTTTTATCACAATAATAATGTGGATATGAAATCCATTATGACTATAATTCATGTAATATTAAAGATAAGGGGTTTTTTGTTAATGAAAAGAAATTTGTTAAAAAAAACTAAAGGTTCAATAAAAAATAGAAATATCTATAATAAAAAATTCTACACTGAGTGTGGCTCACATATACTTATGGATATAGATTAAATTTTCAATTTCTATTTATATTTTCTAAATTATAAGGAAACTTTTATTTGACTAAGGATTTCAAAAAAATAAAAAGTAGTAGAATGTTGGAACATAAGTTATTCAAGGGTAGATATATGTGTCAAAAGATGATATTGTTTAAGTATTATAAAAAATATTTGTGTTCATTTTTAATATTCCTTACTAGATTAATTCCATCATTTAAAAATCTTTAAATTAGTTGGTAGATGTTTTGATGATCTTTGGAGTTAAATTGGTGAAGAAATAAAAAATCATGCCACAATTATTACTAAAATTCCATGGTAATTGTTAATGGTTCATACTTAATTATGAAGTAATTATTGTATATTAAAGGGGTATTAATATGTTTTACTGAGTTTAATGATTGAAAATTTGATTCAATTCTAGCCATTATAACCTACAAATCACCCCACAATCAAAATCCATAATGGAAAAGGAGTTATATACAAATAACAATCAAGCCATAATAGTTATTTATTATGTTCTGATTCATGGACATCTAATAAAAATTCTTACAGTTAGTCATTATACAAAAAAAAAATTCAAAACCCAACCTCATGATTAATTAAAGAGTTAAATTTCCTGATGAAGATGGTTATAGGGATGATTGATATGACTCGAAAGCTATGACATAGTTAGATATTATAGTTTGGGGATGAACTGAAGGCAACAATATAATTATTTCTAATATGACATAATACATGGATATGAAAATAACTTCGATATTATGATTCATGATTATGAGAGATCAAAATCATATTAGTACATGAGTTTTTGGAAAAAAATTTATAAAATGGCATTACACTATAATGTCATCCATTATACTATAACTCTATTGATAATGAAAAAATATGGGGTTTCAGATGTTTTTCAAATATAGAATTATGGTCCTAATTTATATGATATTTAATTTAAGCCTGATAGACATTTTTTTAAGGATACATATGTGGATACAAGTGAAATATAAAGAATAATAATTCATATTAAATATTTAAAGAGATTAAAAAGAGTATTTGAAGAAAGGGAAATTGGGAATATATAAGCATATAAAGGGAACTATTTCACATTAATAGATTTATTGATAATTTTATAACTAGGAATAGTGAATTTATTCTCAATGATTTGGATTTGATCAAGGATCATAAGTTGAAAAGAACCACACATGTTAGTAAGTAATTGTAATGTGTTTCCAATTTCCTTTTGACACTATCATAATTTTTTAAGTGGAGAGATAGGTAGAGGAGTGGACCTTGACATTTGTATTCATATGAACCAAAAACATTATAATAATGATGGTATATTACAAATTTTCCATGTACAATGACACATCATTACTGTATTCTCCTTAGATGTGGATTTTTTTGGTGAACCAAGAAAAATACTTATGTAACTACATTTATTTTTCACATTTCATTTTTATGAAGTCTTACTTTTAATTGAAAGTTTAATTTTTTTTAACATGAAAAAAAATTCTATTCTATAAATATATTGAGAACCCTAATTCACCTCTCCCCATATTTTCATGTCGTAAACCTTGTGGTTTCAATAAAATTCCAATTTAAGAAAAGGAATGGAAGATTAGAAATAATTTAAATACAAAGGTTCCTCGCTTTTTTACTGATGTTTCCCTTTCTATAAGTAATAATTCAAGGGGTTATCAAAGAAATAATAATTGTGTCTCTGTAAATTCATAATATATTTTATATTAACATTCCATTTGTATATGTTTTAGAAAATATGATAAAATATGATAAATTAATCAAATATTTAGTTTCTAGAAAGAAACATTTAAAGTAAATTGGTACAATTTATCTTTCAAGGTAATTTACAAGTGTGTTGGATTATTTTAATTTATAAAAAACTTATAAGATATGGGTGAAAATGTGAATATCATTTCACATTCAAAATATAGGAAATTAGTACTAGAGTAAATAAATCCCACAATAGTTTATTAATAATTATAGAATGACATGATAAAATAGACATGATATTTAATTGAATATTTTTTAGTAAAATGGCATAAATTTTATAATTTCATGAATTTCCTTCAGTGTGATATAGACAAAAGATATCAACCTAGATATTGGGAAAACTTTTATAGCAAGGTTATAGGCCTAGTTTGATGTTAAAAGTTGTTATTTATCCTTTAATGTTGGGGAAGATAAAGTATAATTTAACATACATCATGTTGTGGTGAATTCTTATAAGGGATAATTAGGAATAAAAGAAGTCAATGTTTTTAAATCATTAGGCTATTGATGAAAGGAGATGTAGATCAGTTGTGAAGAATAAATAAAAATTTAAATATAAATTAAGAATAATTATAATATTACCAGTAGAAAGTATTAAAGATTCTTGTCATATTTCTAATAAGGAATAAGTAAAGAATGGTAAGTTATTTTTGTTAAGTTTATGAATTAAGTTTTGATTCCTCAAGACATTATAAAACAAAGTGTATTTTTATAATGGAAGTGGAAAATATGAATCCTAAATGGAGAGTAAAATTACTTTCATAATAAGAAATATATACATTTATGTAGATGAAAATCAATAAATACCATACATTGGTTCATATTGGGTAACTTCTCGATAGTATTTTATTACATGATACATAGTGCAGTTAATTCTATTTAAAACATAAAATAAATAATATTTCAAGTGTAAACATTATTTTTTTTTAATAATTAGTTTTTAATAATTTATTTAGTACTCTTTTAGGATGTTTTATGCAATCACCCAGTCTCTTTTTAGCTTAAATGAAATTATTCATATGTTTTAATTTATATATTTTGTTTTTTAAGATTATAAGAATGAATAGTATTAATGACATTGAAAATAATGGCAGATTGATCTTCAATAGAATGGGGTCATTTTTTTAATTCAAAATATTTTTATACATCAAACATATATTCATGGCATTGGGAAAAATGAAAATTTAATTCCCGCACATGAATTAAATATTATGTTTTTTATCTATGATATAAATAATTTAATAAGAATACCATTAAAGCATATTAAAATTTTATATTTAATAAATTTAAATGAACAAGATGATCTATGGATAAGTAAAGATTACATGATAATACTGGATTGATGATTTTTGAATTTTGTGAAATGATAAATTTATAAAAGTGAAAATTTTATGAATTTAAACCCAAACCAATTTTTGAAATGATAATTACAACATAATATTTTAATCATGTGATTAGTGGACTATAGAGTTCTCAATTCATAATTAGTACATGATGGGTAAGACAAATCATGAAACATAACCTTTTATTTTTCTTTGAATATAAAATATTTTTCCTTAATATCTAAAATATAAGAAACTGTTTTGGGAGGAGATTATTATCGGGGATATTGGTTTATGCTTTGTTTGATTTATAATGGTAAAAACAAAATTTAATTCTCATTACATTAAAAAAATGATTAGAAGAAAATTGAAAATAAAATAAAGAGTTTGTGTTTTATAATAAATATTAAAAGAAAACAAGAATAAAAAACAAATATTTTCTCAATCAAAAAATAAAAAGTTCCATATCAATTTCATATTTAAAATTAAATTAGGAGGAAGATGAGGATTTTTTATTATTAATTTTTCTATCTTTAAAAGTGATTTGTTGAAAATATCTTCATATTTTATTCTTGAAAATTCACTCCAAATTAATAATTGATTAACTTTTATTTGTGATGATATTTAAATTTTATTAATGTGAATTTTATTTTTTGATGTTGTGGAGATTTATCCTTGAAGATAAGTAAGGATTTAAGTATGGGGTATTTTGTATGATAAAATTACATGTGTATGATTAGATAATTTTAACTCTAATTTATAATAGTTTTTAGAATAATTTTAATAAAAATTATAAATATTCTTATAATTAATGGAATATAATTACTCTAAAATTTTAATTAAAATGTTATTGGGTGTCTATGTGTATGTGTGTGTTTGTTCATGTGTGGATGAATGAATTTATAAAAATTCACATTTTGAAAACCAACTATGGAATGTTTCATACAAAATGATAGAAGATGAATATGTTCTCAAAACTGATTAAAATTGGTGTAGAATGTGAACAAGGTTATTTTGAATAGTAGATAGTTGATTGGGGAGAATAAAACGCCATGGTTTAAGAAACCAAGTTTTGATTTTAGAGAGTATAACTATGATGAATAATATAACTAAGATGTTGTAAGTTGTGTTTCATTACATTGAGTAATTTTATTATAGGTTGAGTGTGTTGATGAATGAAATGTTTGTTTTATAGATAAATATAATATAGTGATGGATGGTGTAGGATGGATTAATGGTTTTGATAAGGGAATAAACCATAGGGATATGAATTGTGGGTCATGATTACTGCATTGATATACTAAAGATAATGAGAGAAATAATGTTTTAAAATCTATTTACATAATTATTTAAATATCTATTTATAGTCATGAATTTAGTGAATTTTAATATCAAAAATATTTGAAGACATATGATCAAGGGTTCAATCCAATTTAAATTCAATAAATACATGTATTAGAAAAGTTAAGAGGAAGGAAAGAAACTTTATTCTATAAGGTTGGTTGATTTATGTGTTATTAAATCTTTCCATAAATTATTTTTCGATTTATTATTTTTCCATAATTAGTGTAACATCATTCTATTATTTCACCTATAAAAATGAATTCATGTAAGGGTAATTTTTTAATCTAAAATTATTATTGAATGTTGATTGGTTTAATTAGTTCTGTTATTTTAAATGATATTATATTTTATTTTTACACATTTATCAATTATATATTAAAAATGACTATTTTTATTTTGAGGAACTTTTATTGTTTATAGAAAAATTACCATGTAATAAATAAATTGGATGAATCAATTTTTTTATTGAGTCTTGAATAAATTTTTGTTATCTATGTTTAATTATAGTTTTGATTTATCTAATTATTATATTGATTTTGTACCAGGTAAAAAGAAATATTAGTATGATAATAGGAGAAAAAAAATAAACAATAAGGATTTGTTAGATTCTATTCTCACAAAAATCACATCTTAATTAAGATAATGGATGTTCACTTAATTCCTTATTGTGTAAAATAAAATTTTCATAATATTTATATTCATAAATTCTTTTAAAAAAATCATCAGTTTAATTCATATAATTTCAAAATCATTCAAACAGAAATGTATTATCCTTCGAATAAAAGTAACACTAATATGATAAATCTCTTCTCTATGGTTTGAAAATGAAAATTTATTATGTTATGATCTTGTATTTTATAGGGTTAAATTTTTATTTAAACTTTATAAATTTATACATCCATGGTTATTAACCATGATTGTATAATTCTATTAGAAGAATATAGTTTAACGTTGAGTATTTAAATTTTTAACATCTTTTTTATCGATGATTTAAATAAATTCAGTATTTTGAGTATATTTTTTAAAATCGATTTTATAAAGTAACATCAAAATATTGATTTTGATAAAAATTCAGAGATTTAGATGTCATTTATTTTTCTAACTAATTTCAAAATTCTAGAAAATTAATCTTATGATGTTGGTTATTTTGATTACCAATATAAAAAAATAAATATAGAAATTTTGGAATTTTTTTATTTATAACTGACATCAAAATTCACTTATAATGTTGCTTATGAAATTAATCAAAGTTATACGTTATTTTCCATGTTAGATATCAAAATACCTAACATTAAAGGTGTAATTTTTTTTTAAAATATTTCAATATACATAACTCCCTTAAGAAAAATTAATAGATATAAGAACTATATAATTTGATAAACTAAATGTAAATAATAATACATGACTTAATTCTTTCAATTATTTTCTTTTCTTATAGCAGTTTCTAGAAACTCTAAATATTGTTTATTGATATTAATTTTCATTTAAGGAAAAAACTCAGAGGAAAATCTAAACTACAGCCGATAATGAGTTTTTAACTCTAGAGTATAAATTTTATAAATAATGTTTATCTTTCATAATTGATATAAAGAAGTCACATTAATGATAAGGAAAAATCCATAAAAATATATATCTATGAAGAAAACTAATCATAAAAATAAATAAATATTGATAGAATAGTTATAAATGCAAAGAAAGAATAGTGGGATGAATAATAATTAGAATGGGTAATCTTATAATAATAATAGTATTAAGTTAGAGATTTAAAAATAGGGATAATTATAAAGTTATCAACCTAACTTGAAAAAAAGTGTGTCTCTATTGTAATAAATTTTAGGAGGAGATTTATAACTTCAAAGGGTGTGCTGTGAAAAAATCAAAACATTTTTGGAAAAAATAAGATACATTTTTTTGGAATATGTTTTTGAAAATAAATGATATATTCCTCCCCAAATGTTTAAAAATATTTAAAATGAAGTAAAATTTTAGATTGGGTCATTAATTTTAAATTTTTATTAAAATTAAAGTTTTAACACATTAAAGTACATTGAAATATTTTTTTACATAAATATTTTTCTAAGATTTCATTGGATGGGAAAATTTACGAAAGTATTCTTCACTCTTTGTGATACAATTTTTATTCAGACCATCCTTTCTAGACAACTTGTTTGATTTGACAAAATGGGTCATGGATTCAATGTTGGATTGGTCTCATCAACATGGACACCACTTCACCATTTGGGATACATATTCTTAAATAACAATTGGATTTGTTTAATATATTTATAGTAGATAAAGGACCCGATTACCAATAAATCAGTCTTCTATATGGACCATTGGTTCATGTATTTTGGAGGTCTAAAAGTTTGTTCGGTTTGGATTGAATTATTTGACCAAATTTCTCATTCACACTTGTAAACTCACAGAACCCTATCCCCCAATCCACAATATAAATGTGTATTTTTATCATTTACAGGGGTCTGTATATGAAATATTGGATTGGGAAAATATTTTATGTTGTTCCTTTCCATTTCGATACACTATTTGATGAAAAAATATCTCAATCTTGGATCCCCTCCAAAATGCACTTATTTTCCCCTTCTTTGGTGTAATGTTGTTGTTCTGGAAATATATTCTCTCTTTATTTTCTATTTATACTCTTTTATATAGTTTTTATTATTATATACTTGTATTATTTTGTTTTTAAATCAATATTAGAAGCATGATTGGGTTATACCCTTTATATACATTTCCATTTGAAAGTTGTTTCTATAAAAACTATGCCACCCATTAAAGAGTGGTTGTTCATGTTAATTGAACTAATTATAAAAATATTTATTTATCTGTTTTGAATCAATTATATTACTATAATTAATATTAATATGATTCATGAAAATATTTAAAAATTGAAAATTAAATACTCATCTGATAATCATTGTACATGCAAAGTCGAGTATGTGTGAATAATAAGAGCATGAACATAATCATCAAAACCTAAACAAGATTTACAATTTTAAAGGGTTTAAACATAATCCCTATACTTTATTCATAATAAATTTTTTATGTGGTGTCATGAAAATGGATCTGGGTGGTGTTTGTGCGGAGATGGGGATATTTTCGGCGAAGGGTTGTGACGGAAGGACGACCACTAGTTTATTCTTCCTTATTCAGGTCGTTGATGGCACACTTGTATCATGGGGTGTACCTTTAGGTTCTTATCTCACGGTTTTTTGGTGAGTTTTGATGGTTTCTTTAGTGGTTATGTTGCTCATGTGGATGACGATTGTCATATCAGAGTGCATTCAAAGGATACTTGATATAAGGTTTGAGGTTTGAGGTTCATTTCTTTCTCACTTATCCATGGTTTTGAGGTCTCCATGTTGGTTTCTGGTGTCATTATTCTCGTGACGTGGTTGTTGATTTAAAAGTATGAAGATGCGAATGGTATAGGGGTGAGGATGATGATAGGTTCAGTGATGATGACACCTATGGATATTCTCACCAATAACCTACTCAGTTGTGATGATAGAGATGCATGGTGAAACAGTATATGCCTCAAGGTGGTTGTTCGACTCGAGGAGGAAGTGTGGCATTCAGCATTTTTTGGTCATGATTTCTCTAAAATTTTAAATTTTGAAATTTTGAATTGTAATCTAGAATGTTTAGGTACCACTCTATGGATATTATATTTTTTAATTTAGATATTTTGTTTATATCGTTACAAGTTTTCCTTAATCATTATTTTTATAAAATTGAAAAAAAATCACTTTGGAGGTATTATGATTGCACCTTTTAAATATAGCTCTGGGATCAATTCATTTCCACTTTATGGTAAAGGTAAATTCCCATAGGTCTCAAAAGTTAATGAATTAGTGGATTATAAATAAGTGTATATTTATTTTAATTATAATTATTAATATTATGTGAATAGGTAGATCTCTATCTATTATGACTTCTAAAATTATTTTCTAAAAAAAATATTATCACTGTGTTTTATCAATCACATTCCAAAAAAAATTTAAATATTTTTTCAACATACATCTTATTGTGTTATAAACCTCAAAAAAACCCATATTTTTTATGACTGTGTTTCCTTTATTTTTTTAAAAACATTCTACTAATATGTTGTTTTAATTAATATCTTTTTAGATAATGAACTTGGATTTACACTCTATAGCACCCAAGTAATAAAAAGGTACACATCATTTGAGAGTGGATATGATAATTACTTTCAAATTGGTTTCATTTTCTGGAGTCAAGTATTTTATTCGACTAATTAAAGGTATTTGATTACTTTAATTTTATTATTGTATTCTGTTTTTATTCTTCCATTTTCCCCATTCTTATTTTTTTTTGACCCATCAATTCAAACTTTTTATCTTGATATTATGGACCATTTTTATTCATTTTATTTTTTATTTATTAAATTATCTAATTCTAAGGATATCTTTGATCTTGAACCTAATATTTAATTCATCTTTAGGGATTCAATCAGATAGTCTTAGCCTATGGTAAGTTTCAACATTCACATAATTAGAAAAATCCTCCATCCTAAGAACATAGAAATTAGAAGCACTTGTGGATCAAACATAACACGAGAACCAATGGTTGTAAATAATAATAATGAACTTAATATAACTATTTGAGAATTTGGTACACCTAACCATAATTATAAACCAAAATTTATTATACAACCAAACCAGATATCATATGTTGAATTATAATATTGATTTACGCACCATATTCCAAAATTACAAGGCCTCTCTTGTGGGGATCCAAAAAAATATCTAAAAAATTTTAAAGTGGTTTTATAAACCCTAGAACCATGGAATACATCTAGAGATCAAATTAAACATAGCCTATTACGATTCACACTTGATGGAAATAAAAAAATATTGTATGTATTATTTACAACCTCAATATGTAACATGATGGAATGATTTGAAATTTATTTTCCTACATAAATTATTTCTAGAATTAAGGACCACTACCATTCGAAAAGATATTTCATGGATCAATAAATCTCAAGGGGAATAAATGTATGAGTACCGGGAGCGATTCAAGAAGTTTTGAAAAAACATCCCTCATCACTAAATCAATGAGAAACACATCATTCAGTACTTTTAGAAAATCCTTACACATATGGAGAATATGGTGGTAGATGAAAGAGTAAGAGAATCCTTGGTTAATAAAACCCCAAAACTTTCACATGCATTGATTGAAAATATTCCATAAAATTCTAAACAAAAAGGGGGTAAACATACACCACATTTAAGAGGAGTACATCAAGTAAGTCTTTATCTTGAAAATAATTTAATTGAGACTATGATTGATGAATTCAACACTATAGTGAGACAAATATATTTAGATCATAATAATTCACAGCCCACTCCTATGTGGTCCTATGGCACTTTCACTGAACCAGTCCTCCCAATCAGTTTTTCCCTATTTACAAGAGATATCAGATTGTGTAGCCATATTATCCAAAAGACCATATCAACAACAACAACAACCACATCCCTAGAAGAGTTATGATTACTTAATTCCAATATAAAACCAAAGGTTTATATATCACTTAAATATGAGTTATGGATTTGAAAAAAAAATATTCCCAATTTTCAAAACAAAATCCAACATCCTCCTCCTTAAGAACAAGGTTTTTCACAACCTCAGAAGTTATTTGAAGTCTATGAATCAAATATTCAACAAAATAAGGTAATTCATAAATATAGATAGATTATAATAAGGTTGATATTCTCAAAAAAAATTAATCAATATAATGTGTTTAAGAGTCGAGGTAAAAAAGTGAGGGTGCTGAAGATGTAAATGAGCAAGATTACCACAACCCTCTATGAACAGGTAAGCAATAACCCCAAAAGTATCCCTTCTGAGACTACTCCAAATCCCAATGGGAATGTTAGTTCTATCAAATTGATAAGTGGTGAACAAAATTTTGGGAAATATACTCCTATCTATCCACTAATATTCACCTTTACTTCAAAGAATCCTCATTCAAAATCAATTGATGAGCATTCTATGTATAAAGACAGAGGTAAGAAAAATATAGATGTTGTTCCTCCTAAATCCCTTCCATTTATGAATAGAGTTGTAGAACCAAATAATATAACTAATGAAGTGATATAAAAAATAGATTCTTGATATAATCAAGTACATTAATATTTGTATCCCTTTATATGATTCAGTCAAGAAAACTCTAAGGTGTGCTATGTTTTTGAAAGAAATGTGTAAAAAATAGAAGATGGATAAAGGGAAATGAGCTTATCAACCTTGGGTGTAATTTCACTATACTCGTCACACCAACCTTGAAGATGACTATAATGTTTAAGTGGCCCATAACATTAACCTTTCCATGTTCCATAGGGGAGTTACACTTCTCTGATTCCTCGGGTTATTTTGGTGCCTCCATTAATATCATGTTTATGTTTCCTTTATTTTATGCATTTTTACACATCAATTTTATTGTTTAAAATTTAATTTTAAGGCTAAAATAATAATTCAAGTTGTTAAATATAGTGTTGAGATTTATTTCTTAAAATTGGAAAAAATTTTATTGTTGTGTTAAATATGTTTAATTTAATGGGTGAGTAATGTTAGAGTGATAATATTTCTTTTATTATAATTGTTTATTTCTTTTTTTAAATTTTTTTAAAATATTAACTTTACGTTTCATAATTTAATCCTTTTAATTAATAATTTTCATTAATAATTTTATTTTGTTTGTTAACATTTAAAATTATAAGTGATTTCAATTTTATTTTAATATATCATTTTAATGACTTATTAATTCTGAAGTTTATATTAGAAGTGTTAATATTATTTTGATTTTTCTTTTTCTTTTTAAATTACTCAAGGATTTATATTTTATTTAGTATTACAAGTGGAATAATAGGAATTCATATTTCGGTGTGTAGGATAAATTTATACATGTGTGATGAATTATTTTTTTGATTCCCATAAGATAAAAATTGGGTAACATCAAATAGGTTTTGCAATATATTTTAGTAAAATAATTTTCATCCATGTAATACAATATTTTACATGGTTACTTCTTGTAAGATAAATTAAATTCCCATGTAAGATAATTTATCTTACATTAGATCAACCAAAATAATGGAGTGACCAAATTGAAGGTAGAAGAGGGGTTTTAGTTTGAACAATGTGTGAGATCTTTTAGAGCTCTACGCTATAAATTCAAACCAAGAAGATGAATTTCTATGATGAACTTTAAAAAAATGAGATGCAAGAAGATGGATCACAAACCGAATATAGATAACAAATGAGGATGTCTTTTATTTTTAGGAATCTAATTTTGGATTTGATTTCATAGAAAGAAATTAAAGTTAACTGAACATTTATAAGTGAAAACTATGATCATTTCAGCCAATATTGTTTATACCAAGATATATTGAGTAGATTATAAATATTTAAGGGTATCTGATCTTGAATAGTGATTCATTTTGAATGAATCTGATTTTGAATGTCACACGACCACATGCTAATGTGACTAGTTTAAGACCGGTCGACTGAATCTAAATCATAAATAAAGAATATTGATCCACTTCTATGTTGATCTGTTTATGAAGATGATTCATTTATTTTGAAATATGAGTCCATGTTTGGAAAATCAGGTTGAAATTAATGATCTATATATAAATATTTTAAAAATGTTTTTTTGTGTGGATAAATTCATATTTGTTGAATTTTTTTTAATCTTTTAGATCTGAACTCAATTGAATATTGGGGAAGGACGGGAGTTTGAAATTTGGGGGTTTCTTTTTTTTATAACAACACAATAAAGGAAAGGATTTTCCCAAATTTGGGTCGACCGAGACCATAAGATGGAGATGGTGAAACTAGTTGAGGACCAAAGAACCATAATGCTACATAAAACTCATTGAATCAAAAATACAAATAAGATTACACACATTACTTGAAGTTTGGAATGAAAGTGGATCAAGTTGAAATTTTTGAA
Organism: Viscum album; assembly: GCA_963277665.1. NCBI lineage: Eukaryota > Viridiplantae > Streptophyta > Magnoliopsida > Santalales > Viscaceae > Viscum > Viscum album. The sequence goes on along the minus strand of OY728150.1, from coordinate 844,166,466 downwards.
ATTACCAATTATAGGTTTGATAGTTCCTTTTAAATGTTTACAATTTTTTTGAAAGATGAAATTTCTGATTAAGCTGATAAAATTCATGATGAACTAACATTTTTATGGAGGAAATGGGGTATGAGCTTGTATTTTCAAGAAAGAAGTTGAGGATTTGAGATACCAAGATAGGATAAGGATTTTGTGTACTAGATTTTAGTATTTATGTTGAATAGTGGAGGTCGATGGGAAGATATTGACATCATAGGAAAAGTCTCATGTCATATTAAAATTTGAATTTCCCATGCACTTGACAAAATAAGTTTAAGGAAATTATTAAACTTAAAAGGTTTTGGAAGAAGTTCAAAGAGAAAACATATTTCTTATGGAAACTTTCAAGTGACCCTAAAAAAATTAAGTTGGTGTGAGGAATAAAAATAAAAGGGGAAATATAAATAAATAATATTAGGACTTCATAATTTTTAGTTGAATAAAACATTTGGATATGGGGTTGGCAGTTGGTGATCCTTACTCAAAGGTATAAGTATTAATTAATTGAAGTGATAATTTTGAAGATGAAGTGAGAAAAAAATTTTCATGAAATAGAATAATCTCTTTCTATGTATCTTTTTTTATATCCCTATTTTATTTTTATCTTGGGAGTTACTTAAACTAAAAATGAACGGATAAACATTTTTTTGGTGAAAAGATTGTTCTGGTTTAATTCTTACATCATGTTATTTCACTATTACATCATTATTTTTTGGAAAGATCGATTGTGGTTGTAAATCTATTTATTCATATTGTGACTAAATTTTCTAACATTATAATCTTTGGTGATATCGATTTTGATAACAATATCTAACAATTTTTTTACATTAAAAAATTGGGATACCCCAACTAAAAACACATTTTTGGAGGCCATAGAGGACATTTTTATCCTAAAATAACCAAATAATGTTTCCCCAAATCACCATGGCATAGTTCTCTTTATAGGTTTTTATTTGATTTGTAGTAGACCCCAAACGGACACCAGCATCAAAAGTTATTGTTGTTTCAATTTCATGCCATTTTTTTCACTTATCTTAAATCATTCATTAATTCATTGATTTTTTATGTCATCCAATTGTTATTAAATAACTACTTCTCAATAATAATTATAAAATCATTAATTAATTATTTTTTAATTATTTTTTTAGCTGTTTTCACTAAATATCTTATATATTTAATTTAAATGTGTATTTAGCCTTATCAAAGACAAATTTATATATATATATATATATATTATTTATAAATATAAATATATATATATATATATTAATGTGTATTTTTAATGAAATATATTTTTTTTATAAATATACAATTTATCAGTGCTAGAAAAAATGCATTGATAAAGGGGACTTTATCAACAGTAGTAAAAAAATCACTGATAAACGCCCCCTTTTATTAGTGTTTTTTTCTAATGCTAATAAAGGGACCCACTTTATCAGTTCTTATTTGTTAGATCTCATAAAGGTCCCCCTTTATCAACGTTTTTCTAGCACTAGATAAACCCAGTTTTATAATAGTGTATTATTCACGGAAGTCGACTATGTACATACAAACCCCAATATACATTGTACACATATCAAAATTTCAATGTCATTTCCATCAACACAACACCCACTCAAGCTATTACCCTGAAATTTGAAATATTAACACCCCTTGAATGTTAAAAAATTACTTATATTAATTACCAAGAATTTATTTACTAAATAAGAAACATAATTTTTAAATATTTTAAGGTAGAATATTAGATAAATTAGTTGGAACTTAGTAGACATACCAAGTATTAGCCCCTCCATTTTCATACATGGGATATTTGTGAGGATATAGCTAAACTAGTTATAGATCAAATAAAAAAACATAACCCCATATAATTATATGTTTTAAAGAAAGTGTGGAAAAAAATTTAAGGTGGGTATCATTTACCCCCTATCTATTTCTCAGTGGGTTAGCCTTTCCCAAGTTATACTAACCAATATGGGGTTCCCTATTATAAAAAAATTAAAATGATGAGCCAGTTCTTGTGAGAGTTTAAAATAGTTGGAGAGTGTGCATCAATTATAGGAAACTAAATTAATTGAATCCTAAGGACCATTTCCACTACCATTCATCAACTAGATACTTAATAGACTTATAGGGAGGGTGTGTTATTGTTTCATGTATGTTTTCTCTATCTATTTTCAGGATCCCATTGTAGTATATGTATAGAAGAAGATGATATTAACCTGACTATTCAGTAAATTTTCTTACCAAAGGATTCCATTTAGACTTTATAAAACCCTAGGTTCCCACTTGATATGCATCTTTAGAAACTTTTATGATTTACATGATACTTTCATTGAGGTATTTACAGATTTATTTTTTTTGTGTGGTTCCCTGTTTGATGAGTAACACTTGATTTTGGGTAATGTATTATGTCATTATTTTGAGAAAAATATGGTTTTCAACTTTGAGAAATTTCATTTCATTGTAGATAATGTAATTTCTATATTTTATGTAGTGTCATGGCCCAGAATTGATATTGATAGATCTAAGGTATTCATTATTTCATTTACGCCATATCATACATGTGTGTGTGATGGTTGATAATTCCTTTAAAGATCTAGTTTTCATCGATGCTGCATATAACATTTAAGTAAGATCACTCTACTCATATCTTTATTACTTTAATATGATATTAACTTCTTTTTTATGATTAATTTAAGGTATAATTTGATTAGCTAAATATTTTTATGAACACTCCCCTATTCATACTAACCCCACGGTGTGAGATTACATTTCAGCATTTATGGGATGCTTAAAACATCATAGATGGAGTGGTATTATCATAGAGGGTGGAGGGACATCCACATGTAATCACATATGCTTTATGAACATTAGATTCATCCCAAGAAAACTACATAACCCTAAAAATAGAGTTTATTTCTATCGTATTTTCATCAGATAAATTATGTTCATATTTATTGGGATATAAAGTAAAACAATTTTCTGACCATTCAAATTTATGGTTCCTCTTGAAGAAGCCCGATGAAAATCCCAAATTTATACATTAGATGCTCTTTATTTAATATCTCAATATTTTGATAAATCATAAGAATATTTTAGAGAAAATAGTTGTATAAAACAAGAGTAGGATCACTCTCATACCAAAGAAATATTCCTTAGACTTTTTCCACATTAGGATATGTTTCCCAATGAGTATCTTTATGCATTCTTGGGTGTATATCCTTGGTATAATGGTTTTTGTTGAATATATTCTCACCAATTAAATACTTATAAATTTAAATAAATTACAAACTCAAAAATGGAATAGGGAGTCTAGGTTCTTTATTTTCGATGATCTATATCTATAGAGTGTGTGCAGTGTCCATGTTATTTGGAGGTCTATTCTAAATTAGGAGTTCGAGACTTTTCTAAATTTTTATCATACAATTTCTTGTTGGTGGAAACATTAGACCCCTAAGTATTACTAATAAGGTCTTAGGATCTAGATTATATTAGCTTAGTTTGTTCTATTATACCCATGCACTTGGTAAATAATTATCATATTTCCAACACACTTGTAACATTTATTGGAGTCACAATATGCCTCAAAAACCCATATTATTCTGTGATATTTTTTATGTATGTGGAATTGATTTTATAGGTTCATGTCCTAGATAATTTGTTTTCTTGTATATATATATTTTTGTTGAATATTTTATAAAATGGTTATAGGTAAAAACCCTCAGGACTGATGATTATCATGGTGTGGTGGATTTCTTATGGATTGTTTTTTTTTGGAAAGTTTGGAATAATTAAGGCTGTCATAAGTGAACAATTATCACACTAATGTAACCATAATTTGTATTCTCCACTTATAAAATATTGGGTTACATAAAAAGATATCTACTCCATACTAATCCCCCAAAAAATGGTCACGTTAAATTTTACAATCAAAAGTTAAAGAAGATTTTGGAGAAAATCAAGTAGCCGAATAAAAAGAATTAGAGAACTCACTTGGATGGTTATATTTTGGCTTATTGGATTCCATACAATATTTTCATAGGTATTCCCCCATATTAAATTTTTATTGTTAAGGTATCATCTCCATGTATAGGTTGAGTATTGAGCATTTTTTGTGATAAATAAATGCAACATAGATTTATCACAAGAATGATATCAAAGAAACATTCAACATCAAGGGATTTATGAGATATGATTATCATTATATAATAACTCAAGGATCTAAAAAGATTATAAAAAAGTAACCCATGATAATACAATTTAAAAAATTGTGTTTCATGAGATAGACAAAGTCCTTCTCCATAGTTCATGATTGAAGCTTATATTCGATAAGTTAGATTCTTGATGGTTTATCCCTTATGTTGCGTAAAATTTTTTTCTTTATAGTTTAGTAGAAATTACACAGGATTCTAAATGAAGAAGCATTACTTTTAATGGGAAATGGTTTGAGAAATATATTAATTGAATTATCACACATGTAATTGATGTCATCACACTACGTGACCCCATCATCACATGAGAACACTGGGTTTTCCCTAACCCTTTCACATTTATATTATGTTCCTATTGAAAATTCAAAATTTCATAAGAACATATCATTTCATAGGTTTACATAGTAGAAAATGAAACATTTTAAGTGTGGGGGAGGATAAAACAATTAATGTATTGCTTCTTTAGGATTTTTATTTGTGTTTTTTGTGTTTATTTTTCTTTTTTAGAAAAAATACAAAAAACAATATTGAGATAAAATTGAATTTCCAAAATCATTTTACAAGCATGAGTGAATTTTGCGGAGATTCCAAGGTTTTTGAAAAAAATTTGATAGGGGATCCTTTTCTATAATTTTATTTTTCCCAAAATTCAGAATATTTAATTTATTTTTTTAACCCATCCATCATTACCACTAAAAACAAAAATCAATCTTCAAATAGAGAATTATTATAATATACTTTGAAGTCATCTTTATAATACCCTCACTTCTTGAGAGATGTATGGAATTTTATTGTGTACAAAAACATGAGGTTATTATCTATCAAATCCTTAGATATCAAGAAATAATTCTAGAACTGTTGAGGAAATTAAATTGGATAGCCCCTTATATATCATTAATACCAAACTTAAACATCATTCCTTGTTAAGCTCGTAGGTAATCGTAAATGGACATATAGGTTTAATATGAATTACAATCCTAATTATTCCTTACCTAACCCTACATTAAAATACCTCAAAGACATTTTTTTTATTTTTCTAAAAATCAAATTAAAGGGTAACCGGTAATCGTACAATCAACATGTCCAAATTCAACGAAAAACCATAGCGCGGTATCCGAACCTTCCAGATTACAATTCTGATTTTCAAATTTCAAACTTCATCTGAAACCATGATGAAATAAACCCCGCATGCCACATTTCCACCTCATTTCGCACCCCTGACATTGCACATCACCATCATCCCATCAGAGTAGGCCACCGGTGAACTGCTACTGTCAGCCTCTTCTCCGACCACAATCGCCTACACATCGTCACCGTCATCTCCCAGATACTCTCTCGCCGTGATTGTCGTAAACATCGGTCCACCGTCACCATCATCATTTCCGATCAACTCCACACTAGAACATCAAAACACTTTAAAACATCAGGTAATCATCCCCCATCATCTGACCACATAACTACCACAAAATGAATCAACCGAATGAAGATTGTTTCCCCTGGAACACCAAAAACAACTCCAACAGCACCACCCAAATCTTGCGTGATAGCCACCTCACCATACAGACCTGGAGAAGAGAAGTGATTCTTGAAGACAAATAAGTGTAGAAGAAGAATGGAGTCCTCATAAGGAGTCAAGATCTTCATCTAAAGCACCCATCCAAACTGAAACCCCGCCATCGCCTGAACCCAGGTCGGGCCACCTAGAACCCCCCACCACGACGTACAACACAACCCAAAATCACTTGGAATCCATCGCACCCGACCGACCTGGATGGAAGCAGTGGATCTAGAGGCCAGAGAGGAGTACAAGAGGGAAAGAATTTTATAGCAAGACGCGACCAAGGAAACACCATACACACCAAAAAAACATCAACTATGAACCTTCACGAGCAAACCAAAGACTGAAGCACCATAGAAACTACTCAACTGGAACAACATTGATACCCATGACCACTATGGAACAAGGAAGGAGAAAACAGGATTGAAACCCTAAAAGAGACACGGGGCTAAGACCCAACAAAGAAGAAAATAAAGGAAAATGTGAATAGGGGTCGAGGATGAAACCCTAAACAAAAAAGGAATCGGAGGATAAACCCTAGGAAAAAGGAAATAGAACACTCTAGGGAGCTCATCGGAATAAATTAGAGGCTATGAGGACTCATCAGCGCCATTGGAAGGAAAATGATGTGAAAGAAGAGGAGATAGCTCGAGAGAGCGAGCCAGGAGAGAACGGTGCCATCACCTTGCTTTAAAATACATTTTCATAATTAATTAACATTTAAGTGTATGGGAATGGGGATTTGATATGTTTTTTTGGTGATCCTTACATTTTAAGGATTAAAAGAGAGATGTGTGTCATCTTTTATGACAATTCGAAAGAGATAAACAAGCATGAGTCATTTCCATCCATTACATTGAATTTTTATTATATTGTTCTAAAAAAGATTAAAAATGTAAAATAGTTATGTGATTGAAATATACATTACTATTATTTGTTTGATTCATGACCCTAATCATGAAAAGGGAGTGAATCAACATTCATTGTACACAATTGACAACTCAATATCCTCCAAAAAAATATAAAAACATAAAAAAAATAAGGATAATAAGGATGAATTCAATTTTCAAATTTATTTTCATGACACGTGGCTTGGGGATGTGTGAGAATAACATTTTTAATAGGGATTTAGTGAATGGGAATTCCATTTCTTAACATGATTGATTATTCGTTTTATGTAAAGAGTAAAACCATTATCATTTTGGATGATATTGGTAAACACTTACCCACCTACCCTAATCCACCAAACAACCTTTTCAAGCCCACATGATTGATTGTGTTTCATGCCTCACAGTGTCAAGAGATGAGAGTTTTTACAAGCCTACGGTAAATATTTATTTTTTATTAATTATTATAATTACATATAAATAAATTATCTTTAGTGAAGAGTGACATTGAATTTATTATGAGTTATGTTGAAACATGCTACAAGGGTGAATAAATGATTTTGAACAAAATTAGGTGTGAGAAAAAGAAAATGTAAGGACAGTTGATTTCATAAAAGATACATTATGGGTTTAATAATGGATATAATATTGGAAATTTCTAACTTTTGAATTAGGTATGGATTAATATTTGAATATATTATTTTTTTCTAAGGAGTGAAAAATGGTAAGTGTGGGGAGTTGATAAAATATAATTTTATTGAATATTTTTTATCATAAATGATAATTTTCACCACATTATTCTAAATATTTTTAATTAAGGAAAAAATTAATTTATGTCATTAATTTAAAATTTTGATAAAATTCTATTTTTAACCCTTTAATGTACACTTTGGTGTTTTTAAATAAATATTTTTTAGTGCATGATTTGTAATTGAAATTTTTTGATAGTTTTCATCACTATTTGGTATAAAATGTAGATTTATAACATCCTTTATAGATAAACTTTTTATGAGATAAACGGGGCATGAAATCAAAGTTGGACTGACCTCATAAACAAGGACACCACTTCACTATTTTGGAAATATATTATTCGATAGTGATTAAATTGTGCTCAAATTTGGGTAGTAGCTAGAAGGCCAAATTCCGAACAAATCAACCATCTGTAAGGAAAAATGGTTCACAAAGTTTAGTTTTCAACATGTTAATTAAATTTAGGTTCAAATATTTTTCTAAATTTCTCATTCACACTTTTAAACTCTTAGATCCATAGCCTCCCCTCCACTCTATAAATTTTTTTTTCTCATTTGGAGTCGGTTGGTAGTGCATTATAGGATTGGGAGAAGAGGATATGTGGTCTATTTACATTTCTAATCACCACTAGATAATGAATCTATTGAGTTAATATATCATTCAAATTGATCTTCTTTTCTTCTACCATATTGTAAAATTGGTTCTCTTGCAATAAATTCTCTCTTTCTCTTCAATTTCACCCCTTTTATATCATTTTCGTTCATCTATGTTTATCTTTTTTTGGGTATAAAATAAATAGTATAAATATTATTGGGTTATAACCTCTCTAAACATTTTCATATGAAATTCATTTATATGATGACTTCTCTCCCTTTGAAAGAGTCATTTTTCTTAGTAATCAATATAATCCTAGCATTTTTTATTTATTTGTTTTGAAGAAATTATATTAATTTAATTCATAAAAATTGATTCATAAATTGAGTTTTTAATTTAAAAATAAACACTCAAGTGATAATCATTTTACATGTGAGGATGAGTATGTAAGAATCGTAAGAGTGTGAACTTCATCAAAACCAAAACAAAAGTGATTCTTTTTTAGGGTTTAAATATAATCCCCAAACATGATTTATCCTAATTTTAAATATGGTTATAATATTCAATTCACCACTAGACATAATATATTCTTGGAATGAAAATCAATGAAAGGTTCTATGATTACTTGTTCTAAAGCTGGCATAGGGATCATTTCATTCCATCTATGTTGTTATGGTAAATACTCATAGAATTCCGCAACTATAAAATTAGGGGATCATGATTAAGTGGACTTTGATTTTAATGATAATGATTAATAAGAAAGTGAATATTTATATTTGGATCGATTAAGCCTTCTAAAATTATTTTCTGAAAAAACAACTTCTCGTTGTGCATTATTAATCATGTTTCAAAAAGTAGAAAAAATAATGAAAACAAAAAATAGAATCATGTTCCAACATAAATCTTTTTATGTTGTAAACCTCAAAAAACCACATCATTTTTAGTAGTGAATTTTTTCCCAAAATACCTTTCCTATGTTTCCTCCTTAGATAATAACCTTGGTCAAACACACTAATTTACATAAATACTAAAAATTTACGCATCATTTCAAAGTGCACATGAAAATTCCTTACATGTATATATTGTGAAATTTTACTTTTAACATTTGTTATATATTTATCGATATTAAAAGAGGTTTCGTTGTTGAAACCCATCATATAAGGGGTTTGAACATCAGTTATATAAATAACTGATGTTGAAACCCCAATATAAATGATATTGTTTCTACAAGTGGGTGTGTCATGGGGATGAGTCAAATCAGATTAGTTTCCATAAAATGAATCAAAATTTTTGAATTAGGCCATCAAAAAATGGTGATTCTGACATTTTGATTATTCTTGTGAATGGTGAATAGTAAAATGTAGTATTTTTATAATTTATACTATATGAACTCAATTGGTTGTGAAAAAAATTGTAATAATTAAAAAATATATTTTTTAAATAATAAAATTTATTTTATTTTTTAAATAGGTTATTTAATAATATGAAATTTATTTTCTAAGAACAATAAAATATTTTATCAAACTTTAAAATATATTTTATTATTTTTAAAAACAAGTTTTTATGTCTAAAAAGTTATTCTAAAGACCTTAATATTGTTAAATTTCATATTTATTTGTTTCAGGCACTAAAGAAAAAAATCATTGGTTAAATATCAAATATGTGTAAATTATTTTTGGATATTTTCATTTCACAATTTAGTTTTGTTTGACTATATTAAAAATATTAAATAATTTTCAGTGTTTTACCATAATCTTCCACCACTTCACTTAATTTATTCATTGTGATTATGATCATCACTTAATGTTGTTAAATAAGATTTATAGTCAATGAGGATCCATTTTCAATCTTGGGTTCACCTCACAAATCTGATTCTAAAACCTTCTTCATCCTCCATTATCTAGATTAATCTCTTGAAAATTTCTTGAAAAAGAGTGGCAGGAGTGGCGATATCAATCGTTGTGATGCTATATACTAGTTTAGTTACATGATTTGCATGAAACCCTTCTACTTAGCTTAAATATATTATAACATAAATATATATATATATAATATATATTTAAAATAATAATAATAATAATAAATTTTTATATAGAAATTTTTATATATTTATATTTTAATTCATGTAAAAATAATATATATGTGTGTGTAGTAATTTAGATTTACATATGTAACTATATATAAATTATGTGTGTATATATATATATATTCCATGAGAATTTCAAAATTTTCAATGTAAACATTGAACTAAAATTCACCTAAACACATATACGTAATTAAATAATATATACACATGCATAAAAAATATTCACTATAAACTTACTCTAGAAATTTGTACCAAAAGCATCTTATGAAAATTTCTAATGAAAAATAATAAGTAGATATTTAAATTTTAAATTTACACTATAAATATTCACTGAAAATTTTTCAATTGAGATTTTAAAAATTCCCATGTATATTTCAAATGAAAATTCACTTACACATGTTTATAATTTACATAACATGCACACACTCATATATATAGACATGAAATTTGAAATTGAGATTTTCTCTGGAAATTTTCATTGCCAACTTCCAATTAAAAGTTTTAGTGAAATTCCTTCAATTAAAATTACTGGGTTTCGTATAATCATCTTATGATTATTGGAGGTGAAAAAAACTAAAAAAATAGGTGATTATATATTTAAGAAATCAACGTGCTAAAATTATGATAAAACAAAGCACTGTAAATACATGGTATTCACATTTTTCACCTCCCATCTTCCTTGATATCAATGGAGTGTGTTTGATGAAGATCACAAGGAATGGTGAATGAAATAACTGACTCTAAGAGAGTACACTGGCAAATGGATCCATTATTTGATCAAGAAGATACCTAAATTTTGAATGGGTGATGTAACCTTAGTTGAGAAATGATAAAAAACACTTTAGGGAGAAGTGGGATTCAATAATTTTTCATGAAACTGATGATCACAGTAACTTTGAATGAGCGTGATCCACACACACACACACTAAGAGAAGATATCATATATCTTATATAGTAAAAGCACAATGAAACACATAACATGGGTTGCAGTCCATTTGGGTGTAGCATACTTGGAATGTTTCAATGAATAAATAGAAATATTAAATGATCTGACACATTAGTTTTAAAATAACGAAAAATAATTTGGGAGAGAGATAAAAATTAGATTGCATTCAATATTCTATATAAATATATTATTCATAAAAAAGGTTTTATAAAACTTTCAATGGTATCTCACACACACTACAAAGAAACTAAATCAAATAAAGTGGCCCAAATACTCAACCCTAGGATGGGCTCCCTAGCCCCTTTCCCCAATACCACCCCAACAACCTATGGGTGACGAACATCTTATGAAAATTTATTATATATATATATATATATATGTTATCATTAAATTGTAGTAATGATAAAAAAATTTACATTATATATATAATGTCATATATAATATATATACTCCCTCCAACATATGCATGTACATTTTAGTGCAAATCCAACAATATCTAACCTGCACTAAAATTTCATAAGGACTTTATGAAAAGCATAAAAACTCTTTACGAATCAATCCAAACCCATTTATATATGGTTTAATAAAACACTCTTAATTTTGAATAAACACTTTGTATAAAATTTTATCCTTATAAAATGACCTAACTATATGGCCCTATTGGAATTAGTTATGTGTACAACAAATATGAAATCATTATTTCATTGATGTAAGAAAATAATAGCCTCTAGAAAAGAATTAGTGCTAATCAAGCCACCAAGGGATATAGTTTAATCTCCGTAAAGCATACTAATATCTATATATAATCATTTCAACCACAATATATATCATATAAATCATATTTACACCTATATAATTCCTTTGTATATAAAATTGAGTGACCAATAGACATGAAACATGTCATTATAGTATAGAAAAACTCATATTTTCTTTATTCCCAGAGAATGACTGGCCATGTCGATAAATTCATCACATGTGAATCATATTACAGATGAATACATCACATGTTTCTCATCTAAGAATCTGAACACATCATATGTGACTCAACTAAGAATTACCATGTATTTCTCTAGTCTAATTTTATCAAGGATCAAAGGTATTTTCTAGTCATACAATATGAAAAATATCATCTTGGTCATGTTTCAACCAATGACATGATCTTCAATATAACCAATCATCCTTGTATTAACTAATTTCACTTTTGACTTGTGTAGGTAACATATCAAATTATTAATTTTCTCATGCTAAGTATCTCACCAACCTTAGGTAATAAGGGTTGATAATAATCATACACGCCTTAGTATATCAATGATTTTATGGAATTATATGAGATATACTTTGGAGTGTTAGTCTAAGTAATGAGTCTCTACTAATTACCTCATGAATACATTCTTTATTCCTCATATACAACTATTTTTAATTACTATAATAGTATATTCAAAATAATATTAACATATTATCTCCACACATAATACTTTATGATGATCTCCGATTAGGGACAACTCAAAGTCACACTTTTAAGGGATATTATCATTATAATGTTCATGTAAAATAAACTAGAGTAAACATGAAGGAATGATAAATGGATATTATATGGACATAACCTTATAAATTACATAATATTTAGTTTTGAGTTAAGAATTTATTCCCTTAAATTCCATGATTATTTAGGTTTATAGTTTTATAGAATCATCCATATATCACACATAATAAAACCATGAAATACAAAGTGGAAACATTCTATTAGTTTCCATTTTTATGTCATATAAATATTTAAAATAAATCACAATTTGTTTTCCTACAAAGTCAATTTGACTTTAAAATTGACTTCTTACTTTCACTTACCCGCCCTTAAACCCAATGAAAAACAATTCTAAAATGTGGGATAAGTAGAAAAATATATTTAAGGGGTATAAAAAGAAATAATACCCTTAGTACGATTAAAAACTAAAAAAAACATATGACATTTACCTTTAACTTAAATATTATTTTATAGTATTAATTAAATCATTTTAACATAAAACAAACACACATACATATTTTTATCAAATAAATGATTTAAAACCCATTTCAATCAATTAAAACTCGTAATTGTTACTTTGAGAATCATATTAATAAAACCCTTTCAAAATCATTTTAATTAGAATAACCATATGACCATCATCCAATATAATCATTGCCTAATACATTGGAGATATATAATGGGGATCTCCCTTAATATAATCTATATGAGTCTCACCTATTTTTCATGAGCTATAATGGGTCTCAAACCTATGTATAAGATATATAGGGCTCACCTTAGAGCTATAATGGGGCTCAAATATTCATATAAGTTTTATTAAAATCACTAGTTTCATATAATTATCAATTACCATTCCATGAATAAAAATATTTCATCACAAATCCCTTTGAAAAAATAATTTAAACCCATATGAAAAATACTTTTGAAAAAAAACTCTTTTCATTTATAAACCAATTTTCAATTCCAAAAAACGTTTTCTTTGAAAATCCTTTTAAAATAACAAAAAACCCAATAAATTTGGAGATATTTTTTCTTTAAATAATGAATGAAATCTTAGAAGGGAATCTATAAAGAAAATTATGGTCATGACCACAAAAAAGTCATTTTCACCTTGTAGAACATTCCTTTTGTCATTTTTCAAAATGTTCTCTATAAAATACGTAAAAAATTACATTTTTTAAAACCATTCAAATAAAGTAAAAGTGACATAAAATTTCATTTTTAAATATTTTATTCGTATATAAAACTTTAAGAAATTTATTTTAAAAACATGGACATATATCATGAAGAGTTTTAAGTAAAACTTTTAAAGATGATTTAAAAAAAGTCCCTTATCACTTTGGAAAGGCATGAATCGTAAACCCCGTGAAAAATTAACATTAAACAAAACATGAAATATCATGAGAAATGATAAATTCTTGACATAACATTTCAATGGGTTTGTATGTGAACCATATAAAATAATAAATGTGAATATCATAAATATATTCCTCAATGAAAGGAAATTGAGATGAAGTCCCTTAACTTGATTCTCATTAATCACATGTGTCTTTATCTTCTTGAATAATAAAATTATTTTAATTTTTTAATAGATTTTTAAACTTTTAAAAGTTCATTATTAATTAATTTTACTTATTAGAATGTTTTATACAATTACTTAATCAATTAATATTTCATCAGATGTAGTCACCATATTTGGCTTATGTGTAAAAATCGAATTTTTTATGTTGACTATGGTCTAAGAGGTCATTATTTAAACATATAAAAAACAATAATCATTAAATTATTATCATATTTATAAATAAATTATAATTTAAACCCCAATTGTGAAATATGGTTATGGAAAATGAACTATGTTATAATCATGGAGACGATAGGTCGTACGTACGCATGGGTAACGTTTCAATTTTACAATGATCATTATATAAAGATGTTAAGTAATATGTTACCTCTATATAATGATAATAATTTCATATATATCATATTGTTTAATTATATATATCGTCCATGTGGTTTGGTTATGAAAGGAAAGTCACATCGCTTTCGGAATGTGGTAATCCACAGGTACCTAAACAACGTTATCACTTTTTCAGTGAGTGGAAATCTAAGAAAGAAAATGATATATCATATTTCCATAATGATAAAACTGTCATTAAAATTATAATTGTTTTATTTATATCACATACATTCATTTTAATATCCCTTATTACCTTCCATGTAACGTGTTAGTGAAAAATGAATCACATCGCATCATGAGGCAGAAGTATGCCGTACACACGAGTGACATTATCGTATCCCCTATGAAATGGAATTTAAAATGGATTATATGATATAATTATTATAGAGGTATAATTATGTTATAAATATCATATATATGATTTATATCCTTCATAATACCCAATCATGATAGGTGGTAATGAAAAAATGAATGACATCGGTTCGCGAGGCAGTAGTCTTTCGTACACATGAACAATGATTTTGTTACCCATTTAATGAAATAGGGGAATTATTTAAGTTATTAAATTAACAAAATAAAATATTATTATATATAATTTACTAAGGATATTATATCATAATTTTTTAATAAAAATGTAAGGAGGTGGAGAAAGAAATAATTTAAATACACTCATTGAAGAACGATACCTCTTCTTCGGGTGTCCTCCTTAGTTTTCCACCAAAGGCCTATCAAGGATGGATTTATACAAAAACTAAGGAATATAGTATTATAATATGTAATTTGGGAATTCATTTTTTCATTTATTTTATGAAAAAAAGTGGTTTGAAGTTTTGAATAAGGGAGGAGATGGGGTGACCTTTTATATGTGGGGGAGAGGACACACTAGGTACTTTTGAAAAGAAATGAGTGCTCCCACATTTATCATATGTGAAAAAGAACCAAAATGGCAAATTATATAAACCAATAGGTGTAATGGTAAAGATATGGTAATGAAATAGTTTTTATACAATTTTATAGGTCATTTTACTCTTATCTTTTTAGTTTAACCTCCGAATAAACTCATTTTTACCTTAAATTCGATTATTAATTTTTAATGTATTTATTATTCATTTTGGTAAAAACATATGTTCAGATTATAATAAATTATAATCATTTATTATTCAAAAAATGTAATTTATTTTTAAAAATTTAATTTATTTAAGTGTGAAATTTTACTTTAAAATTAATCACACTGATGTGATGAGAAAGTGAGGTTTTTAAAGTGAAAATGTTCAAAGGTTTAAAATATTTTTATATAAAAATTCAATATGAAAATGATTCGAATGAACTAGATTGGATTAATTGATATATAAGTTAAATAATATTAATTTAAAACCAATTAAATATACAATATAATATTATAAAAAATTTAAACAAAAAAGGCAGTTTTCAATTAAAATTTTGTTTTTTACTATTCATAAAAAATAAAACATTTTAGAAAAATACAAAAAAAATCTCCCAAAAAAAATATTTGATATTTTATTTCAAAAAGAGAGTTTATTTTTTCAAATATAAATTCTAAGATTAATTAAAAAATATTTTAAATTATATGCACAAAGGATGACTAATCTACCTTTTAGAAAAAAAATATAGATGTTCAGAAAACATTTAATTTTATTCTAAATGATTCCTATTGTATTACTAATAAATAGGTAACCATGTTTTTGATAATTTAGTCAGTTTTTTTGAAACATTATAATTTAATGGTTGTGTTCTAACTATTATATTAAATAATAATATTTTAATAATATTTTACATTTTTTTAAACTCGATGTTGAATGTAACACAATCTAAACCTTTTGTTTCATATAGTGAAATATAAAATAACTATTCCATGTAATGAAATCAATTGAAAAGATTTAATATATCATAAAATCGTGGGGTGTTACCTCCTCTCCTACTTTAATAAATTTCATCCTGGTAATTTGAAAATTTTCTTGGTAATCAAAGGATGGACATTTGAAAATAGTATTATTATAAAGACACATCATAAAAAGGGTTAATAAAATATCTTCTTAATAACAGAGAAATAGGATAATACATAGGTTGTATGGAATAACACATAACTAGGTTTCTAAATTAGAGAACATGGGAGAGAAGTGACGATTTAGGCAAGGAATAAAAGCATAAATAATAGTAGGGAGTGGTTGTTGGATACTAAAAACATTTCATTGGAGGTAACAATACTTTTAAAATTTTAGAATTGGTAAAATTATCTAAAAAAAGAGTTTGAAAACTGTTCAAAGGTGAAAATCATGAAGGAATGAATGGTTCCATGTGAAAAACTAGCTACACAAACTGTCTCTTTATATGAAATCCCACTAATGATTTTTTTGAGGCATGTGACGGTGTTCGCTGGTGCTTGTAAACAATACCATATCATTTGCAGGGCCAGAAGGTGTTTCTCAGACCATGAGAATGACCCTCCACAATAAATCATAAGTCATTTGTGGGCATGGATGGTGATTTCCATCCCCAACAAAAAAATCAATTTTGGTCCTAGACATCCAAATCAGACACGTACAAAGGAATTATCTAAAATCAAACGTGGAAGAACAACAATCCCAGTAACCAGTTACCCTATTCCTATATAAAATTCTCAAAGGGAGATGGGAAAATTAATGGATGAAAAGGAGAAGAAATTGTGAGATCTATATATTTTTAACAATTAAACCTAATGCATAACATTAATGTATAAAAGGAATTCACCTGACCATACACAACCCAAAAAAAATGGTAAATTCCATTACACAAATCATAAGCCTATCTCACCTTTGCAGTTGATCACACCATTTAATATAAAGCTATGTGAATGTGTCCATGCCTCAATTAGATATATATTTTGGGGTATGGACTCGAGCTTGGGTAGGAACACTCTACACATGCAGGAAGAACTCAGGCCTACATAGAAAATCACAATGCAGAAGGAACCCAAACCTATGTAGTGAAATGATATTTGGAGAAAACCCCTTCCAAAATGGTCAATTCTACACTGAATGGGGCATACTGATGTGTTCCACTATCACGCTCTCATTTGCTTCTTCAAGTGTACTGTTTGGCCCCACCTTGGCCCCTCCACCAAGATATTTTTCCATTATCCAATTCTATGTGAAATTTTAAGCCATAAGTGGGTCTCCTATATGAGGAATCAGGTCAAGTCCTCTCAAAAAACCGCCAGATATGTATGATCAAATCAACGGACACACCATAGTTCCCTCTCAAGTGTATATACCCATGGTAATCGAGTTCTACTAGTAACCCTTTTAATAAAGAAGATACTTTGGATGTTCTCTAGAATACATTCCAATGGTAATGTGGGTTTCATCCTTGTAGGTACTCGTGTGGACCACCCCATTTCAGATATCAAGGGGAACCACTTACCTTTCTCTTCACTGATGGTTATTACTAGATCGTTCTATTGTACTCTCAGAAATAAGGTATATGGAATCCCTCATGGAGTTAGCCCCTAGTCTTTCTTACTTGAGGATGTGCTCCTCCTCCTCTTCCTCCACTCAGGTCATAGATAAGAGTTGATGTGAATATCCTTGTTACTAAAATAAAAGAGGTGAGAATAACATTCCATTCCCTTTATCTCTCCCTTTAGGTCGGGGAAATGAAAATAAGAGGGGAGATGGGAACCAAATCTCTCTCTTTCCTTAAACCTTTGGACTTAGGCCTCATCCAACAGATGAAAAAGTAGATTGTTTGGTATCCAGATGTATTGATTCCTCTTATTTATCACACTAATAATAACTCATGGTATATTATAGTTTAACGGAAAGCATAGCATCTTCATAATCCAAAACACTCATGGGCCTCCTATTTTGTGTAATCCCCAACCATAATAATGAAAATATGCATCCTCCTAAGTGTAATACCGAACCGAACCAATAAATCACTAGTATTTGAGACCTTCCTCATAATTCAAAAAAAGGAAAGCCTCCTATTTAGTATAATCCCCAATCATACAGTCTCAAATTTTCATATTCCCCATGAGGAAAAATCTCACTGGGCTATATTCCCTATCATAGAAACCTTAAAATGGCTATATTCTCGATAAAGAAAGAAAATGGAAATCCTCTTTAGATATAATCTCCAACCATTCTGAACTACATGGGATTTTTTTCACAACTTAATTTAATGTGTAGGAATCTTACCTATGGTCTAAACCCAACTCCCAAATTCACCCAAACATTCTTTGGGTTACATCCTCGGTAGGGACATATACAACCTGGAGGGCCATATTCCTTCTAAGTACCTTTCATCACCGTCCTAGTTGGGCCATCCTTCTAATAAGATAATTACCCCACCTATGATACCATATATTTTCTTGAAACCTTAGGTTGTTTCAGCATAACTCCCACACTATCCTTATCTATCCACATTTTGGCTAGATTTCCTTTCCACTTGATGTTAAACTGCATGGTTTAGTCCTCTTCATAAGACCTTAAAATTTGATCTATTCCACTAAGTGTTAATAAATTACTTGGGTTCATATTCTTATCATGATGATACATGGAAATCCTATCTAATGGGTTTGATCCTGATATCGAAACAACTCTTGTCTCCTTGGATGACATTACATTTCAGAGCACCCCACAACATGGATTAAAACCGAATTCATATTGATGAACAATATAATAATTTATGGTCTATAGGTACCATTGAAATAGAAAGTTAGCTATAAACATATCTCTCTAATGGTAGAAAACCTTGGATACATACTTATGATTTGAAATACACACATGCTAATAGATGATCATTAATTCATGGGTGACCCACATTATGCTTGGGAATGAACAAATGATTCTTGAACATGTCTTAAATATATAAGAGAGCCTCATAATAGGAAATAGTTTCCACCTAAAAGGGTGTGATGAGACAAACCTCCCATCCGCTGGACCAATATGATTCCTTAAGAATTGTTGGGCCATTTATCAACAACCACATTCCTTTGGAATGCTGGATCATGAATAATCTTGAATGAATGAAGTGTTGGGTATTTCCATCTCAATGAAAAAGTCCTTATAATCCATTAAAAAATATTCATTCGTACATGATTAATTATTAAACAATATTCAACCCCCACAATCAACAATCTGTAATCACCTGAATTTCATCCAAACCAAAAATAGAAAAACCCGATGTGAAATCATTTAACTACAACATCTCTATAGTATGATAAAAAAGATAGACTTCCCATTTCTCGTTAGACCATTTTTTCCTACCAAGTCATAACCACCATATTTTCATCGGAAATAGTGATTATGGTCATTGATCAAAAGTAAATGAATGATAAATTTAAAGTTAAGGGCCTTAAAACCATAAATCTATAATGATCTAAAAGACTGTATGATTCATCAAATATGAATTTAATAAGATAAGATTTTGTTTCAAGATCTTTGTCCTAAATTTGAGTAATTATTTTAATATGTAATAATATAAGGAAATATACTTACTTGATACATTTCCATTTCATAAACATAATTTCATCCTTTAGTTGTTATTCGATCAATTTATTGTCCATACTTTAAACCACAAAAATAATTTTTTATGCCTAATGTGCTAAAATTTACTTTTAACAGATAATATGGTCCACAAAATAGTGTCACGTCTTTCCATATTTCTCTAAAAAAAATTGAAAATCAATATGATTATAAAAAGTTATTTAATATTTAAATTAATTTCCAAAACTTAAAAGGAACATAGCTAGTTCTTAATTAATATTTCTTTTTTAAAATGTTTAACTTAAAACAATGTCATATTAAAAAAGATATCGCATAGGCTAGTGATAGGTATTAAAACCTTATTATGGTTGGTTCTTGGGTTCAATCTCATTGGCCTTTTCAGATGTGAAGTGTTTTAACCCAACACGTGGGCTTTCATTTTTGAAAAATTTGTTAATAAAATTTATATAATGTTCCAAAAAATTATGGACATATTTTAAATAAAATCAACCATTTAAAAACCTTTTTACACTGTTTTTCAAAAAAAACTTTTTTTATAGGTTCTATAAATATTATTTTACTATTATTGAAATTTTAGTACTGATAATATTAACCCTAAAGTTCAACAATACCTTTAAACTTATATCTATAACATGTAAAGGCATGATTATTATAATAAATATTCCACTAAAACATATATTTCAGATATCTTATGAAATCTAAATAAATATGCAACAAAGTACTTCCATTATATAAAATATAAAAATAGGGGTTCCTAATTCATTGATATTGCGATCAACCTTTAAAAAAATTGAGCTATCAGGAGCTATCACCACCTCACCAGATGTAGCAACATCAACTTTAGAAATATAAAATGTTTTTGGAACCTCTTTTTTATTCTGATCATTATGATTTCCACAATAATTAAGTAACTTTGGAATTATTTTAGTATAATTTCCCAACTCATTTTAGGTACAATATATCACTGTTAACTGGTAATTTTTTACCTTAATGTTATATTATTTAGGACTCTTTTCTTTGTAGTTAAGAACCACATGACAAAACTTATCACACTAGTAACACTTTTTATATTCAGACGTACATTCCTTGAAATGTATTTTACCTCACTTGGAACATGTTTGGGGCTTACCGACATGATTCAAAGTTGGTTTCTCCACTATTTTTTCAAATTTCATTGTTTCTTACACTTTTCATCTTGAAGCACATAGGTCTCAGAAAAATTAATCTCAATTTTCACAACACAGCAAGAAACATTCTCATAAATTTTAAAATCTCATGTGACCAATTAAATTCACAATATTGTTTTTAATCCTGATTAAAATCGATTAATTCTACAATCAATGTCATAAAATAAATCTATCATGTATCCGGACAAACATGAAATATTTTCTTCATATGTGGAAACCAAATATTAATCATTTTCCCTCAATTGTAAGAATTTTTTACATCCTATGTCAAATAAAACATTAGGGAAATATATATAAAGGAAAATATTCTTAAATTTTATCCATTACACGACATCAAGATCATCTTTCTCCCTGGTATTCTTAACCAACCACCATCAATCAGATTTACATTTAAATTGATAAATGGAAAAGCTACATTTTCATGTTCTAAATATCCATTGACTTTAAATATATTTTCTAGATAATTTATACATCCTTCATCTATCAAGGGGTAAGATGAATCATTGAAATATGAGGGATGTTGTCTCATAAAATGCTCCACTATTAACATGTTCTTTTATGTTAGATATGGTTCCTCTCTAGAATGGATACCATCACCATTTATAGCTTGTGTCAGCTGATTCATTACTATAATAAACTATTTTGTTCCAATTCCAACAATCTCAAGATATTGATTTGGATGGATATTTTTCTTTCGGTGTCTTCACACAAGATTTTTCTAGTTTCCTCTATGGAAAACCATTCTAAACAAACATAGTTTTAATAAATCAATATGGTAATCATAAAATTATATATTATTTCATCTTAACCATAAATTAAAATCCACCAAGGGCATTCCCTTAACACCATCCTAACCAATAAAGTTGTTTAAACCATCCTATGATACCAATTATAAGAACCCAACCTTAAAGATTACATAATCTTTATTTTTATGTTAATAATGCATTCTCTAAAATTTTAAGTTATTTTTTAGGCATATAGTTTTAGATAATTAAAAAATTACTCATACATAACAAAACCATGAAATTCAATGTGGACACTTTCGATTAGTATCCATTTTCACCATAATATAAAACATTTAAAATAAAGCAAGATTTATTTTCATAAAAAATCTTCAAAACTTCAAACATTACCTATTCTTTTCCATTACCCATCCTTAAACCTAGAGGAAAACATTTTTAAAATATTGGATGACTACTAAAATATAAATAAGGGAGATAAAAAGAAATAAAACAATTAGTCTAGTGAAAAATAGAAAAACTCATATAAATTTTAACTTGAACATCAATTTTATTTCATTTTATAAAGTAAAAACTTTTAATATAAAAAAATAAATAAACATTATTCTCAAATAAATCCTTCAAACCACAAAATAAGAAATCAAGACACTTTCTGGTAACATAGAAAATCATATTCATACAACCCATTCAAACCCGTTTTAATTGGAATAAACATATGTTTGAATTTTAATATAATAATTACCCAATTAATTGTATAGTTATAATTAGGATCACCCATCTAATATTATATATTGGTCTTGCCCATTTTTTCTAGGCTATAATGGGGCTCAACCCTTCATATAATCGATATCGAGTTCACCGGTGAGTTATAATTGGGATCAACTCTTTATATAAGCTATAAAAGACTCACCCATTTCATATAATTATTATGTTACATATCATTAATGAATAACTTTCATCATAAATCCATTTCAAAAACTCTTTTAAACCTATTTGAAAACAATTTCTAAAAAAATACCCTTTTCTTTTAAAAACCCATTTTCAATACCAAAACTCTATTTTATTTTAAAATCCATTTTCCATGTGGAAAAAAACAAAAAATGTAAGCGGTTTTTTTTTGAATAAAACATGAAATTTTTAAATGGAATCATGAGATAAAATAATGTTCATAGTGATAGAAAATAATTTATCATCATGTAGAACATTCATTTTTTCATTTTTCAAAACAATTCGTATAAAACACATAAAAAATTCCTTTTAAAAACAATTCAAATAAAGTAAAATTTTATTAAATTTAACTTATTAAAAATTTATTCCCATATAAAACATTAATAAAATCATTTGAAAACTTGGAAATTTAACATGAAGAGTTTTAAGGTAAACCTTAAAATATGATTTTTTTTATAAAAGTACCTTAACACTTGTGAAACACTAAAATCATAAGACCCACGAAACAATAACCTTAAAAATAATTAAATATCATTATAATAGATAAATTCATTATTTGACTTGTAAAAAGGTCTATATATACACCTTATAAAAGAATAATGGTGCATAACATCAAAATATGTGTCAACGAAGTGAAATAGAGATGAAGTCTCTTACCTTGAGTCTAATTCATCACTTGTGACTTTATCTTCCAAAATAATAAGCTTAGGTTTATAATATAATTCTTTGAGAAAGTTTTTAATGTTTATTATTACTTTTATTTGACTTATTACAATTTTTTCTACAATTGCATTTCCAATTAATTTTATATCAGATGTTTTGACCATATTTGGCTTATGTGTCAAAATTGACTTTGGTGGGTTGACTATGATCAAAGGAGTTATTATTTAAAACTTTATAGAGTAATAATCCTAAAATAATAACAATATTTTCATATAAATTATAATTTTATAAACAATCATTAAATATATATATGAAAAATTAACTATGTGACAATCATGGAGATGGTAGGTCCTTCAAACACATGAGTAACGTTTTAATTTTCCAATTACCATTTTGGAAAGATGGTAAGTAATATATTATCATTACAAAGTTATAATAATATTATATATACCATATTATATACTTATATTTATCATCCTAGTGATGTGGTGATCAAAATAGAGTCACATATCTTCATGAAGGTTGTAGTCCACACATACACGAACAACATTATCACTTTTTTAGTGAGTGAAAATGTAAGAAAGAAAAAATGATATATTATATTTCCTGAATAATAAATATTTCATGAATATCATAAAAATTTCATTTATGTTACATATAGTCATTATTTTTACCCTTATTACCTTCCGTGTAATGTGTTACTGAGAAACAAATCACATCGCTTTGCGAGGTGGCAGTCCATCGTACACACGAGTGACGTTATCATATCCCCTACGAAATGGAATGTAAAAGGTTAAATATGATATAATGACTCTATAGGTATAATTATATTAAAAATATCATATATTTACTTTATATCCCTCATCATTGACAACCATGAGAGGTGGTAATGGAAAACTTAATGACATTGGTTCACGAGGCGGTTGTCCACTGTACACAAGAATGATGATTTAGTAACCCATTTCATGGAAGATGGAAATGATTTAGGTTGTGAAATTAACATAAGAAGATCTTATTATATATAATATATTGTTTTTTATATCATCATGTTTTAATGACAAATTAAGGAGGTAGAGACATAAATAAAATAAATATGCTTGTTGAAGAATGTTACCTCTTCTTCATGTTTCCTCCTTAATTTCCCACCAAAGGCCTTACTAGGATGAATTTCCTCTAAAACTATGGACTCTAAGATAATATTTGGGATTTAGGGAAGTGATTTTGGTAGTTATTTCCCAAACTGAAGTTGCTTTATGGTGTGAATAAGGAAGAAGAGGTGGTGGCCATTTATAAGTGGGGGAGAGGACACACCTGATATTTTTGAAACGAAATGAGTGCTCCCACATTTTTCATGTCACAATAGTCCAGAATGGACCATTATCAAACCCTATAAGTGTAATGTTATAAATATGGCTAGCCAGTATTTTTTAGACAAGTGTACGGGTCATTTTTACCCTTACTTTTTAGTTCAACCCCTCAGTAAACCCATTTAACCTTAACCATGGTAATTAATTTTTACTAAATTCACTATTCATTTTGGTCAAAAATTAATTTGAAATTATTATAAATTATAAATTACGAATATTCCAAATATTTAATCCATTTTTCTTAATTCAATTCACATAAGTGGAAAAAATTTATTTAAAATTAATCTCACAAATGTGATGAGAAAATTCATTTTCAAGGTAAAATGATTCAAATGACCTAAATTAGATTAATTGATATATAATTTAACAAATTATACTTTAAAATAGTTAAATATATAACTGAACATTATAAATTATTTAAATGAAAGGTCAGTTTTCAATTAAAATCCAATATTTTTCACCATTCATCAAAAAATGAAACATTTCAAGAAAAGCCAAAAAATTCACCCTATGATAATTTTTCAATTCCGATTTAAAATGAATTATATTTTTTCAAATAAATTTTATATAATTGATAAAAAATAATTTTAAATAACGTGTCCTATGCATGGATAAATCATCTTTTATAAAAAATACTGATTTCAGAAAACAATTCGTTTTCTTCTTAAGGATTCTTATTTTATTATTATTATATAGATAACCATATATTTTATAATTTATTTAGTACTATTCATACCATACAATTTAATTGTTGGGTTATAAATATTATATTAAATAATATTATTTTAATAATATTTCACATTTTATTTAAATTCGATGTTGCATATAACACAAGATAAACTCGGTGTTGCGTATAAAAAAAATCTAAAAACCAAGTTACATATAATAAATTATATTGAATAGATTTACTATATCATAAAATATTAGGGTGTTGTAGGTATTTCCTTTATTATAATAAAATTATACATTTAAAACCCTTATAATTAATCATTTATCTATCTTACACCCAGAGATTCTATATGACCCACATGTTGTTGATGTGGTAATGTTTTAGTAAATTAATCTATATTATTCGTCTTATAATCCACCAAAATAATCTTTATATCGCCCCTCTCAATGATATATCATAATAGATTGTACTTTCAAATGATTTCCTTTATTATTTTGTAATACTATGATTTCGTTGCCTAAGAAACATCACTATTGTTGCCATAATATAGCTTGATTGATCCCTTGATGTTAAGAACCACTACAATTTTAGAAATGAAATTATTAATCAAAAAAACTTCCTTTACATCATATAATTCAATACTATATTCTATATTTTTTTCAATTTCTCTATGGTTTCATGGTTGGAACTCCTCTAAATGACATCTCCACCATTTAGTAAAAACAAAAATCCAGACTGATATCTGATATCCTCTTTTTTTAATTTGAAATTGGAATCTGTATAAAACCTTACATAAATTTCATCCTCTCCTCCAACGACCTAGAAAATATCTTTATTCCTTTTCAAGTACTTAATAACTTTCTTCACAATAATCAATTTATTGTCACCAATAATGGATTGGTATCTACTTGATATTCTAAAATCCAATGATACATTAGGTTAGCTACATAACATGACATAATTGATATATCCTATATTGGAAACATAAAAAAATATCCATCCTTTATATCTATTTAAAAATATCCAAAATCCTCATAAGATATGTGACATGTGACAATGGTAATGACCCCTTTTTGGAGTTCTCCATCCTAATCCGCTTTAACACTTTACCCCTATATATATATTGATTTGGTCAAAGAAACCTCTTATATATATCTCCATAGATATTCAAACCCAATATATAGGAATATTGACCAATGTATTTCATAGATAAACATTTAACCATCCTTATATTCCTAGAGTTATGTGTCGAAATATCATTTTTGATAATCAGTATGTCATATATATACTATATCAAAAATACTATTATACAGCCACTTAAATGATTATATATATAAGAATCATTTTCATTATTGATGAAAATAAACTCTTTTATTGCATCATCAAACTAGTTATACCAACTCTGAGAATCATACACCAATCCAAAGTGGATTTTTTTCAACTTTCATATCTTAGAAAACAGATTTGAAACTTTAAAAACATTAGTTTGTATCAAATATGCTTCATTGAAAAAATTTATTTTATCTAAATTGGATTTTATATCCATTTTATATATCCCATAATCAAAATGACTTATTATGGAAATCAATATATGAATGGACTTTATCATTACAATAGATGAACAAGTTTCTTTAAATTAAATACCATGAATTTCTTATAATCTTTTTCCAAAATGCATGCCTTATTTATAGACATTATACCATCGATCTTAATTTTCTTATGAAATACTCACTTACACCTTATGGGTCTTACCCCTTTTGGTTGATCCACAAATTTCTAAACTCGGTTAGTTAAATGGAGACCCTCTCATATGACATGGTTTTTAATCATTTCTCATAATCATAACTATTTTTTAATTCCCAATATGTTATAGGTTTATCACATATAAACATTACTTCATTATCATTATCCATAAATATCTTGGGTTCCTAACAAATCCTACAAGATCTTTAAGGTTATTTTATAACTTGAGTTAGTTATTCTACAAATATTATGAAACTAGATCAACATATATCTCAAGAATACTTAATTGTTATTGATCTTTAACTTCTCTAAGTTTAAATTTCCTCCCACTGACACCGTTATTTATGTTCTCCTTCTAAAGGTATATAAAAATCAGAACAAAAATACTTTGTTCTAAGTATAATTATTAAAATTTAATCCCCCCAATTTTGAGTTATTTCACCCTTTTATTATTTATTTTATAGTCATATATTGTATGTGGTGTCTTTTGGGAGTTTCTATATGTTTTTTTTGTATTTCAAAATATTTTTTAATGGTTCATGGTTTCAGAATTGTTAGAAAAAACCATGAAACTTCTCCAAGAAACGGCACAAGTAAATATGAGTCATTAGGAAAGTTCATGGTTGGTGCACAGTATGTTCAAATCATGTGAATAACTATTGGTGTTGGGAGATTTTATATTGTATCATCACATGGATGGTTCAAAGTTGTTCAAACCATGTGGCCCCCAAGGTGTTTTCTCCTAACCCTCACATGGTTGGTGTTTTTTTGTTATATTTCCATCCAAACAATGTGATGTCCATTAATAACATCCAAATATTCGACATTACTTCCATTTTCACTTGGAAACTCTCATTTTTTCTCCTAACGGTCTAGTCTCTCAAACTAGGGGATTCTTTTAGTGCATTTTAAAAACTCCTCTCTCTTAAGAACCTATTTTCAAATGATCTAAGTGTATTGGATCTCCAAAATCAATTGTAAGTTTTTATTTATTTCTTTCTCTTCAGATATTCTCATCTCCTATCACATAGAATGTTAAATATGATCAATTATGGATAGATCTATGATTTATTATGTGTTTTATATGAGATATTTATTGGATCTATTGAAGGAAATAAATTTCAAGCTAGGATATGAAGGTTTCATTACACCATTCATCAGATTCATTATTTGTTTGTGAGGTAGGTGGATTATCTCTTTTATCCAATAATTATAGATGTTAAAAGGATAAGTTTTTATTAAATTATTTTCTTTGAGTTTCAACTGATACTCATGTTTATTTCTTATTCAAAACTCCATTTTCTTTATGGTTTGGAAATATTTCATTTGAATGGTTTTTTGAAAATCTCTTTCATTCCATGTTTTAAATTTTTAATTATAGATGATGGATGTAATGTGTTTGATTAAATGATTTAAAAATAATTATTTATTGGATAAATGAATTGATGTGTGAATAGGGCATGTGTGGGTGGTGTTTTTTCATTAATACATTAGATGTGGCCTTGCTGGTACAAACTTGGCATGAGGTTCCAAATTTGAGGCACCTAGATAATGGTATCCTTGTGATGAATTAGTTGATTGATGAGTAACTTCTCATGAGTATGGGACTATAACATAGAATTAATGTTTTCATGATTATTTGGGTGTGGATTTATATACCATGTGTAATAAATTGATGAAGATTTTTTCTGTTAGTTTTTGTTGGTTTAAATTGGTAAAATATTTTCATATTTATCAATTTTGATTAAATTATTTTTTAACTATCTGATATTTTGTTCTTATCTTAGTGTAATGAGTTGGGAAGTCTCTAGGGGAAGTACTACTAGGTATGACTACTTTGCAGCTACATATACACTTTGGTGCATATGCAGACATTTTTATTCATGACACATGTAAATGAAGGCTCTTTTATTTCACTAGTGGAGAACCATGATGCTACATTATCAAGATAGTGGTTGGAACATGGAGTTATATTATGGAGTATTTGGAGTTATTCCACATCTGTGTTTCTACATTGGGATGTGTAACGTCCTGGGGTTTTGAAGCATGTTGAAGGTCCCTCCTGATTTGAATTTTTCAGTAGTTGGGGGGGTCTCATTTTCTATATTATTGAGTAGAATTCAATTCCAAGAGTTTAATTATCATTATATCACATTATAACATGCACATAAATATTTTTCTAAAGCCTTCGGTGTTCATAATATGTTTCGGCAGCATTAGAGTTTGAATTGAATTTTCTAGAATATCAAGTCAGGGCACACGGTTTATGGTAAACTGTGTGGACCATTATAGGAAACTGTGCATCATGTTATTAAACTACTTCACAGTTTTTGTAAACCATGATAAATAGTTTCACAGTCAAGCATTGGTTTCTATAGATATTTTAGAGGCTTATGCATAGTATGTTCATTGTTAGAGAAAATTGTGTGAAAGGTTGCATGTGTACTGCAACTTAGGAAGTACCTCAATATTGTAGCACACACGATCACCATACGGTTTCAAAAAACCGTGTGAGTAAACCATGCAGCCCATCCAAGGTTTTTATATGTTATTATTTTCTTTCTTTTTTCCTTATTTCTCCCCTTATTTCTCCTTCATCATGTGCACAGTAGGAGGAAATCCACCTCCCTCTCTCCTCTAGTGGATTTTTCTCCTATCTCCACCTTGTTCCTTCATTCTTTGATCCATAGGATATTATAGGAACAAATAGGTATGTATAACATCACCCTTGCTTCCTTCCTCCTTTGTTTTTACCTTGTGTAGTGCTAAATCCTTTGGATCCATTTTTCCAAATTTTCTGGGCTTTCAACTTAAACACATATCTATTCCAAACCCCATTGAATTGGAGCTCGATATTTTATCTGCGTACATCTATGGGTCTAAGTTATGTGGTTTATGTCTTGATTTGTGTTTTTGCAGTCATTTTGGGGTTGTTTCCTTTACCATTCCATTGAGAAATTGATAAATACCCTCACTACTTGGTATTGAATTGACCATATAGCCCATGGGATGATGTTAGGGATTTCATTACCTTCTTCTCTCTAGTGTGGTTGGGGTGGTGGTTGCCGCTCCTTATGGAAAATTGACTAGGGGTGTTTAATTAGTTTAATTTTTGTTGTTTAAATTGTTTTGACTAGGTTATTCAAATATGAGTCATTTAGGATATCTATTGTTAATTATTGTGGTTGTTTAGATTCCACAATTAAATCATCTAAATTGAATTCATTATTCAATGTAAATTGTTCCTTTCAATTATCTAAATTTAATTGTATATTTGATTGGTATATTTAAATGCATGAGATGCATGTAATGAGATATTTAGACTCAAGGTATCATGATGAGTGTGGACTAGGGATTTGGGATGGCATGGCCATCCTGATTTATTGATTTTGATCACTATTTGGACTTAGCCCATATTTTCTTGACTATTATCGACCACAAGATTTGGCATCATGGGTGTCAGTTTGACATAGTGAGACTATTAGGTTGGGAATATCCCATGATTTTGGGATGGAATGTCCATTATAATTGAGTCGCATGGTCAAAGGGGAATGAGGTGCTTATTGATGTAGATTAGGTATTATTATTGGTGATTTTCGTTCACCCATGATTTCCAAAGTGCCAAATTGAGTCATGTCCAAATAGAATGAATTTATTGACGATGTGGTTTTGACCTCTTGTGTTGATATATTCCTCTGATATGGCTTCTTAGGAAATGGTTTGGGGGTTCTTTCTATAGAAATCCATATATTATGTGAGGATCCTTTGGATGATAGTGTCGAGACTATCGGTTGGGGGATGAGGCCCATCATGATTTTGGCCTTGGTATTAGGATTATTTTGAGGGAATACATTTTTGTGACATCCTACATCCATCTATGAGATAATGGGATCTTTGATAAGGGGTATGAGGGACGAGATACTAATTTCTTGGGTGTGCCTTTGGGATTTCGGTACTTACAGAGACACGATGTGTTAGGACGTATGAGGTTCCAGGAAACTTCTTGAGGTAGAACCTGAGGGTTCATAAGAGATATATGACATCCGAGGTACCTTGGGATATGGGAAAAGGAACTTCTCCTATTAATATATTCTAGAACTAGATGATGCAAGTTTTGGTTTCCTAGTGTCTATTGATCAATAAGAAACACTTGTTTGTTTGTTGCTTCATACTGCTTTACTTTTATTTATTATGCATGCATGCTTAATCACTTATTCATTGTACACACCATTGGGTGGAATCCTATAAAAACTATTTCCCACCCCACACATGGGTCCTTTGGGGTGCGTTCAGACTTTATGAATTTACGTTCATGTAAGGGATTGTCTTAAAGAGGTGGTTTGTAGTGCTTTTTAGCATGGGGAGTGGGAAAGGACC
The DNA here is from genome assembly GCA_963277665.1 of Viscum album. Lineage (NCBI taxonomy): Eukaryota > Viridiplantae > Streptophyta > Magnoliopsida > Santalales > Viscaceae > Viscum > Viscum album. The sequence continues at coordinate 844,134,723 of OY728150.1, read as the reverse complement.
TTGAGTTCTTTCCTCTAATTGAGCTTCTTTTTATTTTTTTTATGTATCATCAAACTATATATATATTAATTGTAATGAAAATCTATTGGGGAAACTCTATTATATATTAACATGTATTGCTAGTTAGGAAATTCATGTTTTACTTGTTTGTTTCAGAAGTGGATAAAAGTAGAAAGTTCATATATATATATTTATCTTTTTTTGTAGTTGTTTATTTATTTCTTCTTTTAATTCTTGTTATAAACTTTGTTTGAACCATTGGTGGGTCTGGTTCGATTCTACTAAGTCTTATTTATTCCATCACATAATATATATTATTACTCAAACCAGTATGTGATCATTCCTAGTGGGTATAACATCCATGATACACCTTATGACACCCATGCTACTAATCAGAAGCCTTTATTGTTTAGGAAGGCACACTTAATTCTAGTGTAACCTAGTCAGATAGAACTGTTTGGGTGGCTAATCATGTAGGGGATGCTACAAATGGTATCTGAGGTGTTTCTTTAACATCCTTACTTGTTATTACTATTTAGGTAATGGTAGGTTGGAGAATAGGTGATGTTATGACTGGGTATAGAACATAAGGTTGGGTACCTGCATCCCCATGTACGAGGAATGGACCAAGTTTCTAGGGGTTGGAATTTCCATTTTATTTTGCTCAATTTACAATTTTTTATGATTTCCATTTTGAGTGGAATTTATGAAATGTGATGGTTATTGTTATGAAATGAGAACCTTGGACTGATATGAAAAGGTATGAGATATGGAACCTCGGCCTAGTGGGGCAAGGTGTAATTTCTTGTTTGTTTGGATTTTGGTAGGCACATTTTAGTGTATTTAATATTTACAAATACATGTATGCCTTGAAAAATGATTATACCATGTGATAAATATCAAAGGATTTGTAAATGTGATATACCTTGTGATTTGTTTATTCCATTATTAATATATATATATATATATTTGAAATTGATTATGATTTAAAAATGGGCATGGATCATTTAATAGAATCAAATTATCATGGAATGGGTTGATTGTTATCACTAGGTTGGTCAATGAAGTCGTTGGTTTGAGGCGGGTACTTAATAAAAATGGTTAAATCCCATGAATTATATGATACTTGGCTCTGTTGATGGTGGGTAAAGAGGTAATTAGGCTGGGATGTTTTGTGGTATTGTTGTTGTGGGGTCCAGTATGGGTGGTGAGGATGTGCGGCCTTTTACTACTTCCCATATTCTCATTATATATATTTGTTATATATATGTGGGTAGTCTAACCATTTATGGTATTATTCATGTTCCTCCTAGATGGATCCGATGGAGAATCAGGATAGTGTTGGGGCAGGGCCGTAGGAGCATGAATAAGATCATACCCCTAAGGTTTGTGTAGAGCATGAGTTTCAGGTACATGCTCAAGGATATAAATAGGATTTAATTCAAATGGTGAAGCATCCAGATATTACTGTTTTTGGGTCTTGGATTGATGAGTAGTTCCTATAAAACCTGAATTGGGTTCTCCAAGGTATTTATAGGTATTCTCATGGAGAAAATACATTGATGATGTATCTGATTTAGGATTCCAGTTTCCGCACCTACCTCTTTTTTATGGTGAGGGTGGTATGCATGTGGCTAATAATTGGATTGATAGAAGGCATATGATATTCTAATAGATCAACATTCCTCTTAGGTGGAGGGTGAAATTGGTGATGTACATTCTTGGAGGACTGACTAAACACTGGTGGGATGTACAGGTTCAGACTGGCAGGCACGAGGGTTTGGACAATAAGGATTTTGAGGTTATATTCTTCAAACACTTTTTCCCAGAGATGTTGAGGCAGGAAAGGGATCATCATTTACTAAGTCTTCAGAAGGGTGGAGTCTTCATCATGTAATATGTAGACATTTTCACTAAATTGTCTCGCTTTTCACCGGGCATGAACAGAGATGAAACCTACTTTGTGAGGAGGTTTAAAGGTGGTTTACGACATGCCATTTAGGTTAGAGTAAACATCTTTAAATTGGCCTCATTCTCTGATTTATTGAACTGGTTTCTCTAAGATGAGGGAAATATGATGGATAGGTCATACATGATCTGGACTATGTATTTGTTTGATTTCAATAGTGACACTTCTGATGGAAGGAAATGAGGTCAGTGTGAGTTCCAGTAGAGCGGTCGGGAAAAGAACTTGAGAATACCACCTTGTAGTGGCTCCCCAATGGTTTTCTTCTAGTGTGGTTAGCTAGGACATTTCTGGACTCAATGTGAGCAGCATCCAAATGATTTTCTAGCATGTGGGTGGTTTGAAATAACAATAGGTTCTTTAGGAGGCCTTATTTTTTCATTCATTAGGTTTAGGGGCAGACTCAGGAATCTAAGGTTAATTCAGTATCGTTACAAGGTGAGGTTATTCGAGCTTCAGCTGCACACGGTGGTCATAGAAGAGATAGTGGGACCCAGAACTGGGTTCATTGGATGGTGGTTAGGGTAGTACTATAGTCAGTTTAGGTGAAAAGATGTTATGATTCAGTCTAGGTGAACATTGTAGAGATACCAAGGGTTGAGAGGGTTGGTGAGCCAATGACAGTCAGAGGTATGTTGCCGGCATGTCTGTGATTTTATTTTTTTATTTGGCATGGCATGTTGAAGCATGTTCGTATGGGTTCATGAGGTGTATAAGTTGTATATTTTGACTGAACAGTTGTTTTTTAGTAGTTATTCATCATATTAGATGAATTATATATATATGTTTGTGTTTATATATACACATGCAGTGTGAGCCACTAGGTTCTATGTATTGAGCATCGTTGGATGTAGGTTGATTGGGTTTCTCAGAACCAAGGCATCATTGAATCCTAGTTACTTGAGAAATGCGGCATTTGGGAACCAATTTTGTGTAGTACTTGATTGATGTGTTAGGAACTAGGATTTTTGAGCATATGTTGTGATGTAGAACCACATTGTCCCATTGGTGTCATGGGCTCAAGGTGGTCACTGATATGGTGTAGGACATGAATTGGTATCTTGAAATACATGGGAGTATCTGAGGAGGTGTGAGAGTAACAATGTTTCATGGGAGGACCATGGGTCTTCGAATTGGTCCTTGGACCAGCTGGTTTCTTTGAGTTTGGGAAGGGATGGATCGAGGTATGTCACCCCTAAGGTGTGGAGTTCCCTCTTGAGGTAGGTTGACTTGAGCCTTTGAGACCAAGGTAGTCTGGTTTTGTTTTAAATGTTATAGGAATGTTCGGTACCATATTCATATTTCTTTTTTTTTATTTGGGGATGATATATACTTTGTTCGGGATATTCCAACATCTCGGGTTTCTGGATCAGGTTGAAAATAACACTCAGTTTGAATTTTTCAATTAGTGGGGGTGTTTTTTTCTATATCATCGAAAAGAACTCAATTATAAGAGTTCCATTAGAATTATATCATGTTTTACATGTGTCTTGATATTTTCCTGAATACCTAGGTGTTCAAAAGAGGTTTCTATAGCATCAGAGGCCAAATTTCTTCTTTTGTAATAGCATGTTAGGCTGCACGGTTTAGGGTAAATCGTGCGGCCCCTTCCAAGAAACTGTGCACCATGTTTTTTAACTAGAGCATAGATTGAGCAAACCAAGTGTGGTAGGATCATGGTTTTTAATAGGTGTATATATAATTTTGAAAATATTCCATATATTATGCACATGGTTATAGAAAACCAGACAAAATGTAGCATAGGTACTTCCACTTAAGCAGTACCTCAACACAGTAGCACCCACAGCTGCCGCAAGGTTTGAAAACTCGTACGAGAAAACTGTGCATCCTATACAGGGTTTTCATAGTTTTTTTTTCATTATTTTTTTTTCTTATTTATCCCTTTATTTCCCCTTAATCTCACACATATTTGTAGGAAAACCTCCTCCTCCTCTCCTCTAGTGGATTTTGCTCCCATCTCCTCCCTGGTCATCCGTTCATTGATCAGTCAGATGCTATAGGACTATATTGGTAAATATAACCTCACCCTTTCTCCCATATTCCTTTTTTCAATTTTTTGAGTGCTAAATTTATTCAATCCATTTCACACAATGTTTAGGTATTTTGACATAAAGTTAGATTTTTGCTGAACCACTTCGAATTGTAGCTTGATATCAGATGGGCCTACGTCTAAAAGTCTAAGGTAGGTGGTGGATATCTTGATATTTGTTTTCACACTCATTTTTGGGTTACAAATTTTAGAGTGCCTTTGTAAAATTAAGAAATACCCACACTTCTTGGTATTGAATTGATCATATGACCCATGGGATACTCTTTGTCATGCCCTGACCTTTTTCACTATATCTTATCTAGGGTAGAGGTCGTCACTCCTTGGGGAAAATTATTCAGGGGTGTTTAATTCATTTAATTTGAATTTTTTAAATTATTTTGATTTGTTTATTCAAATATGATCCATTTAAGACCTCTTTCATGAATTGATATGGTGGTTTAGATTTTGTAATTCAATCATCTAAATGGAATTTTTTATTCAAAGTAAATTATTCCATTAAATCATCTAAATTGAATTGTTTATTTAGTTTTTATATTTGAAATGCATGAGATTCATGTAATAAGATATTTAGACCCAAGGGGTTAAGATGGAATGCATCAATAGAATTGGGATGGCATGGACAAAATGATTAAGTTATATTGATCACTAGCTTGGTTTGACCTGTATTTTCTTGAGTGGTTTTTAGCATAGTATTGGGCATATTGGTTGTTAGTTTGATGCAATAAGTGTATAAAGTTGGATGTAGCCCATGATTTTGGGATGGCATATCCATCAGATATGAGCGACGTGGTCGCAGGGTCATGATGTGTTAGTTGATATGGATGCAGTACTATTAATGGTGATTTTCGCTTACACGTGATAGCCAAAGTGCCGAATTGAGTCATGTGAATAGAAGATGACTCTATTGATGTGGTGGTTCTGACCAATCATATGTTTATAGGTCCTAGATAGTGTGTCTTAGGAAATATTTTGGGTGTTCTTTTCATAAAAACCATATGGAAGTTGAGAGATATTCTATTTATGGTGATGAGACTATCGGTTGGGGGATGAGGCTCACTGTGATTGAGGCCTTGGTCCTATGATTATTTTCAGGACAGATAATGTTTTTTCACCAAATAGTGGACTATGAGACAATGTTTTCTTTGATAAAGAGTCAGAGGGACTATATACTACTGTATTGGGAATGCCTTTGGGATTTCAGTACTTATTGGGACATGAGGTGTCGGGCTACTTCTTGAGGTAGAACATGGGGGTTCACATGAGTTGTATAAAATTAGATTTACATTAGGCCATGGGCCAAAGACCATATCCAATTCTGATATCCCAACATCGGCTGAGGTATGTGATAGTTTATTGGTGGCTATTGATAACCAGGAATTTTTTTTTTGTTTATTGCATCATACTGATTTACTTTCATTTATTATGCACACCTAGTTAAACACTTATGCTAGGTACGCACCATAGGGTGGTATCCTACTAAAACTAGTTCTTATACCTCTGATGGGACCTTGAAGATGAATTTATAAATTATGAATTTACATTTAGGTAAGATATTTTCTTCATGATCTAGTTCGTATCATTATTTAGCATGGGATCTTGGCAAGGACCGTGAGGTCTTTCCTCTTCTAAACCATTTGTTTTTTATCAACGGGATATATATGTTTGAATTATACTTGTCAACCATGGGAGACCCTATTTTTTATATTTAAATTTTTGTCCTATTATTAAATGATTGTTTTTCTTATTCTTTTGGGTAGTGGCTATAATTTGCATATTGAGCTATTTATTTATCTTTAATGGAACCTGTTTATTTATTTCTTCTTCTATTTCTTATTGTTGACTGTAATTCTACCATTTTTGGGTCTAGTTTGAGTCTGTCGGATCATATATATACCTCTTCATGCAATATATTATTTCTAAAACCAGTATTTTATAATTCTCAGAGGGTATAACCTCCCTATTATTCCTTCTTACACCCTTTCTTCTAGTCAGAAGCCTTTGGCAGTTGGGAAGGTGTGCCTAATGGAAGTGGAACTCGATCTAATAGCATTATTCAGGTGTCTAATTGGGTCAAGGACACTCTAGGATATCCTTTAGTTTTCTTGGTTTACAATGTTCTAAATTTTTTCTTCTACTTTGATGTTTTTGTTTTGTATTTTCAATTTAGTTTTATTATTTACACTTCATGAATCATATATTTTGGTTTGTTTCTTTATTTTTTCTTAATAGGTTTTGGTTGTTTAATGAGAATATCATCCCTCAATTATTTAGTAATTACATAGAATTTATTATTATCCTTCGGTATATTGTGGTTGAAACTTAATGTTAGTGGCACATCAACTCTTTCCAAGCCAATAGTTAGGGTTGAGATGTTAAAAATGATATTACTTTTGGTAAGTATATCATATTGGGATGGTAGAAACGATAAAATACATATTGAAACTTGAAATATTTAGCATATAAATTTTTATCAAACCTATTTATACTAAAATGTATATTGTAAGGGTTGTTTTGGTACAAAAGGTGTTTTTGAGACACATATAAGAGTGTTTCCATCCCCTCATCATGGGTTTATCTGATAAGGGTATCATATCATGAATTAGTAATGAGACTTCCCACTAGGACTGCATTTCTCAAATTATATTTTATGATTACTAAAATAATATTATAATGATTGTTATTATTGGTAATTTGGAATGTTATAAGCCTTTGGTTTACCATTTAGTGATGAATAAGTGGAGTTTTTTTATGATTATAGAAAAATGGCATCAATTAGATGACCCAAAAACACTCAAGAAGAGGCTACAAAGAATTTGGTTTCACCTAAACCATATGTAAACCAATAGATTTTTTAAATAATTTTTGAATGTTTTCATGTTACCTATGAGTGAAATAAAAATGACCAACCTTGACATGTGTATCATTCAATTTAGTTTCAAAAACAGAATCATCCAATCTTTCAGGGTGACTAAGAACCTGAAAATAATGAAGTATGGATTAGAAGAATAAATCAGATCATTTATTTTCATGGAACCCCATATAATATAAAGGTAAGGATAGTAGTATACATTTTGTAGAATCTAGAATTACAATAGCATGATTTAGAGGTCTAAGTTAATTCAACCAAGGACTTATGTGGAAGGGATTTGAAGAAGTAATCAACAAATAATTTTACCAATGCACCTACAAGATATCCAGAATGATGGATTTATTCCGTCTTAAGAAATAATTTTTTGTATCGAAAGAATATAAAGCTAATTTTATGAAATTGGTTCAATTGTTTCTACAAGTAGATGATATAACATCCCTAAAAGATCATATAGTTGATTCTATAATGAAATAATAAATTCATTCTAAGATGCTTGTGTTATGTATTTCTGATTATGTGGTGATGTTTAATAGAGATACAGTGGAAGAAAATGATATTATTGGGAATCCTACTAGAGGACTCTTTTTGGTATACACATTGAATAGGTGAAAACTCTAATGATGGGAACAGATAAAAGAGGGACACCTACTTCCAAGGTATAAAAACATCACAGAATCGAACCACTAAATCAATTAACTTTCCACCAGGCACAAGTTGCAATATCAGATGTTTTGTATATGGTTTATTATAGCATATATGGAACCATGAAAATAATATAATAACAATAATCATATGGAAAATATTTATTTTTATTTCCCTAAAATTTCTAATTCCGTTTTTGGGAATATATCTCATATGTCTTGGAAATCTTATGCTTAAACTGGATGGTCACATTAGAATAGTTCTCATCATCATAACCGAGTGATCTAGGGTGATTCTAGGAACACCCTGACTCCTATGAAAATGAAACCACAATATGGATACAAGAAACATTTATAAGTGAGTAAGATAATATATGGTGATTAGAAGATGATCATGGAGGATCAATCTGACCCTTCGATTGTATAAGGTGCCATTAGTCTTAACTCAATTTTTATGAATGTTTTGTTTTATTCTTATGAATCCAACTATATTATTAACTCATGTTTCATTATTAAAATGGATTTTAATATCAATATGATTCCATAAGCAATGCTTCTGTAGAAACCTCTTAGGTATTGAGAGTATATGTGATATAAATGTGCATCTAGTTCTATAATAATCAATTGAGTACAATTTAATTGGGAGTTTTATATTTTTTATATGGATAAATTTAACTTAATATTATGAATTTCTTTTACTTTCATTCAAGGATCATATATAATATAATATGGGATGATTAAGGTTTATATCTCATATTGGGATGATGCATCTCCTTAAAGGATACAATGATGTCAATGCTAGAATATTAAGACTTTAAGCACCAATGATTAGAAATATTTCTTATAAATTATAAGTTGTCACATTGGGGATCAAGGAAATAACTGAGATAAGAAATTTTCTATAATGACCTAATAATTCATTGTATATGTTATTTAAATAAATAATATGTTCAACAACATTCTCAACATAAAACACTAAACTAAAATGAAAACTACCATATATATAGGTAAATATATATATATATTTAATATAATGGTTAAAACCTATTCGTTTAATTTTCAAGAATGAATATGAGTAAGAAAAATACTGAATATGTGTATAATTAATATAAATACTAATTTGACTACTAGTAAAATGAAATTACTCTAGCTAAAACAACTAAGAAAATAATTTTATACATATAAATTAATTTTCTAAAAAAAAATTTATTATAAAAAACTATGTATATTATGACTAAATAATAAAAAAAAATTGATATTAAAACTAATATATTAATAATTAATTAATTATTAACATATAGAAAACAAAAATAAATAATTGTTAACATTTTAATAATCTATATTCCAATATGAACAATTTTCACTATATTTTATTATTTAAATTTAATATTGAACTAAAAAATATCATAAATTGAATTTTGAAAAATGAAAATAATTTATTATTAATAATAATAATATAAGGTTTAGATTATTTTTTTAATTTTATAAAAAGTACTATTTTTAGGTTTATATTAAAAATATGATTTTTACAAATAACATGTCTTTTATAAACTTATTAAAATATATGGATATATTGGAAATTAGTGAAAGATTTAAATACGACTGAATATGAATTTTATAACTGAATTTAAAATTTTTAAAAGGTTAGTTTTAATTTATAAACTCATATTTTGTGTTTTAGAACTTATATTATATTTTTCAAAAAAAATTTGTTTTTAATACATTTTACATTTATAATTTCAATTAATTTTTATTAGTTTTATAAATGTAATCTTAAAATATTTATTTAAAAAATATAATTATTAGTTCCAAATTATATAATTACGATGATTTTACTTTTGGGCAGAAAGATTAAGTTATCGTTGGTAAAAAGTAGTCACTGCGGTAAAAGCGTTATTTTTTCAAAAAGAATAATAAATTTCTAAATATATTGTATTTTTAAATTAAATTATTATATTGTAACATCATAATATTATAAAATAATATAAAAAATCTGTAACACACATGACATTTATCGCTGAGATTAAAGAACCCAAAAAATATATATCTTTAAATTTAATCTGTCTGATAGCTTGTGGAACATGAAACCCCAAGTTGAATTTAACAATAATATAGTATATCATTATAATACGTCCATTTAATTGAAGGTAATTAATAATAATAAATAAATTATGAAAACTATGATTATATTCTCATTATATATAAAAGAAGTATCATTTGAAAAGAGTAGAAAATGTTTTCTGACAAAATGGAATATTTTTTTAATACACGGTTTAGTCTCCCTTTGAGAAAATAATACAAAATTTATTTTATAAAATTTATTTTATAAAATTTATTTTAAGGAATAAAAATTATATTTTAAATAATCATATTAAAATTATATTCAATTGAAGTTTTGTGATATTTATGAAATATTTCATTTTTTGATGAATCGTGAAAAATACTGAATTTTAATTGAAAACTACTTTTTTGTTTAAATTATTTATAAAGATAAATAATATTTTAAATTTTTTTCGAAGTGAAATTAGTTCCATTATATATAAATTAATCTTATGTATTTCATTTAAATCATTTTCATATTTAGTTTTTATGTAAAAACATTTTTTTCATTTAAACATTTTCTCTTTGAAAATCCACTTTCTCATTGCATCTCTGAGATTAATTTTAAATTAAAATTTTCCAATTATTTTAAAGAAATATTGATAAATAGATTACATATTTTTAATCATCATAATATATATTATAAAATATTTTTAACTAATTTTTTTAACAAAATTAATAGTGAAATAAATTTAAAAAAATTAATATAGTTAAGGTAAAAATGGATTTACTAGGGTTTATACTAAAACGATAAGGGTTATAATGACATATGAACTTGTATAACATATATTTTATAAAAAAATTTATACCTTATAACTAAAAAAATTCTATAATAATCTATTTTTTACCATTTCTGAATCTTAAAAACAATGGTGAACCTCTTTTTTTCAACAAATAAAACTGTGCCACTCACCTCACTTATAAAACGATACCCCTCTCCTATCTTATTCACACATTAAAACCATTTTTTGGAAAATAGATTCCCCCAGTAACTTTAAAGTTTCCATACTTTAATCCTATAAGCCTTATTTTTGTCACAAATTTTACATAGGAAGGCTTTTGGTGCAATCCTAATGAGGTTACCCAAAGAAGATGCAATGTTCTTCAATGAGTGTTTTTATTTTATTTCTTTATCCACATCCTTCATTTTTTATTACACCATTATGATATAATAATCTAAATATCATCCATATACTGATATGTTTTTATTTAAACATAATTACCTATAACTATACCCACATCCATCAAATAAGTTATGAAATCTTCATTCGTGTGTACGGTGGACTACCGCCATGCAAACAGATGTCATTCATTTTTCCACTACCACCTATCATGGTAGGGTATGATGATTGATATAAAGTATATATATTATATTTATAATATAATTATACATATTTATTAATTATATAATATATAAATTTTTTACTTTCCATTCTTTAGGGGGTGTGATAACATAGGTCCTTTGTATGGCGAACTATCGCATCGCGAGGCAATGTGATATATTTTCAATAATTATTTACATGGAATTTAAAAAAGATAATGTTAAAAAATATAAGTTATATAAATGATATAATGATGATATTAATTACATATTTATCATTCTTAAAATATAATATATGATTTTATTTCTTACCTTTTCACTCACTTAAAGATGATACATCATTTGTGTACATGTGGACTACCACCTTTACAAAGCGATGTGGCACTTTTTTCATCAATAAACTACATGAATGATATATATAAATATATATAAAATAAATAATATGTTATATGTGATATTATTATCATTCTATGAATATGAAATATTACATATCATCTTTCTATAGTTATCATTGAAAAATAAAAATGTTACTCATGTGTATGTACGGCATACCGTCTCCATGAACATAACAAACATAATTTATGAAAAAAAACATTCATGATTTGTATTATAAGTATAATTGATGTATAAATATGATTATTATTTCATTATTATTATGCTATAGGTTATATAAATATATAATATGTGCAAGAAGTAGATCTTTAATGATGAAACATGCATGATAAAACAAGGAAATTAACACTCAAAACAATGAAAATAATGAAATATAATTAATGTACGGGTGATAAGATATTATAAAAATATAATATATGATATTATAAAAATTAATATTGTTCTATTATAAAATTTTCACATTCATAAAACGATTGTACATGAGGTGAAATCATGTTCAACCGAAAGGAAGCATGATGTGGGGGATTTCTTAACTTAATTTCCATTAATTAAATTAAACTTGTAATTTATTGATTATTCCATGGTAATATTATGTATGTAATGACCATTTATTGTTTTATATTATATTTCCACTTATTTTATTTGGATTTTAATTTGATACTCTTAATAAATTCATTGATTAATCCCCACTAAAATTATATTATCTTTGTAAGGGACTTCATCTCAATTTCTCATCATTGTGGAATATTTTATTCTTGTGCACCAAATTTCATTTATACGATGTATATAACTCCCCTTTGGCATTTAATATAATGATCAATTAATAATTAATTCTATTTATTATTTAAATTTTATTTATTTCATCTAAGGTGAGGTTCCTAGGAGGAGTTCCACCACTGAGAGGGGGTAAATTAGTGGTAATTTTTTTAATTTTTAGTTATTTTGAAATTAACCTCTATTGACTTGTTATGATCTGATCCACTCTTATGATTACTAAACCACTCCTAAATGTACTAAAGTTAAATATAAAAGTAACAAAAAAAATTTACAAGTTTCAGTCTAAAATGGGCATACTACATTATGTTATTGGTTATACCTCCCAATAATAGATTATCCACTATAATCATAAGCTATTGAAACATACATTTATTCACTAGATTAGAGTCCCTATATAATTTCTAGATTACCACTGGAATAATAATATCAAACTTATTTATTACAAAAATTAATACAAAATAGCACAAGAAAGACCACTGTTAAATTTTGACTACTTTTACAACAACTGATAATGATCTTTCCATTGAGCCTTCAAGATAGAAAAAAATATCATATGCTCACAAACTGAAGAAATCCACTGAACAGGTTCTTCCTAAAAATTATGTATATTGACTTCTCAATTATATGATGCACATCTAGTATTCTAATATATCTTTATGTGCATTAAATAATTATCACATATCATATGTATCAATTGACAAACTATCTGCACAAAAATGGAATATTTCACGAACTAATGTCTTCACTAAGATACAGTATCGCACAATGACTAAAAAAATATTACATTGTGAGAAACTTCTCAACCTACGAGAGATGAAATATTTTATCAAAAAATAAACCCTGATGAACTTCAACACCACTTCTTTCTTTTATTAACATCACATATATCATTCGATAAGTATCCCATTAATTTATATGAATCAATTAAGTGGTTATCAAACCAATTATCTCATGAAAATTACGCAATTGTATAAAGTAATTTCAATCATTCTATATCTTTATATCCTCTTGGTAGAACCTCATCCTCAAACCAATTTTCATATATGAGATTCATTTACAATTTTCTCATACTGAATAGAATTCCACAAGCTCAAATTCTCATGTATGGTATATTTGGATTCCTACAAATATAAACACATTTTTATAAAGGGTACTTAATGTCTATCCCCAAATAACATTACCCAAACAGAACCTCATCCAAAAAGGAAAATGTTTTCATGGAATCCTCATACTCCTACCCCAAATCATCTGGAGGATCCAAAAACATATCTCAACCATGAATATAAATGTATCATTTGTATATTTTTCTACCAATGGACTTCATTGCGAAGCATCAAAACCCAAAAATAAATTAGTTTTAAGTCATTAAAGAGATAATTTTTGGACCATAGACTAGTGTCATCACATGGAATTCTACCCACAATAAACATGTCTGCAAACTACTCCTTATGAAGCACTCATCTCACAAGGAATAAATGTAAATAATTTTATTTATTGGTGTAAATAAACACTTATAAGATTTTTTGAACTCTAGAATATCCTTGGAAGTTCTCACAATGAATCCAAGCTTGTGGGTACTTGGTATGAAAATCCTCAACTATTATGGGATCATCTGTGAAGGTTTGTTTAGTGGTGAGGAAGAAGAAAACTCCCACATAGATTGGAAAACTTTAATTTAAACATTAAATCAAGTCAAATGGATGAAGAAATTTTATATTTTTAATTGGCGGGTGAATAGTACCCTCAAACTTATTTCCCACATAAAAACCTCAAATAAACATGGATTTGGTTTATTACTTAATAACCACCAATGAATCCTAAATATAACCAATATATCCCACTACATAACATGCCCACATAGGCCCCCACACACATGGTCCATGGGCACCCCCTTTGGTCCTCCTAGCTCAAACCCTGAAATCCTTCAGGTGTGCGCTCTATAGGACCGATACACTGGCCCATGTGTGGGATTATATATGGCCCACCTCTTTCTATTGTGTAGATTCTTATGGAAGGAATTACCATGGGGGTAGACTCCCTTGGGGTCCCCCTATGTGTGGTATAGGTATATCCTTGGTGGCTTCCTTGGTTGGATTAATTTTTATATGATGCTTACTTGAAGGAATACATAAAAATATTCTAGGTATCATATAAATGAAATTACAAGGATTATCGACTATAATTCCAAGAAATTCTCAACTCCTAAAATACTTATTTCATCTACCTTAAAATATTCAACATTTTATGTAAAAAAATTCCTTAGTGACACAAGTCATTGGTTATTAAGATCAGTACAACAATCAGCACAATTAAAATAACAAGAAGAGTTGTCTATGCGTGACATCCAATTACATATAAAGAATAATTATAAAAGAGTGACATCCAATAATATTATATGAATCCATAAAAATTCATCCTGAATCACCACTTCATCCATAACAATTCTCTAGGAATTATCACTTCATGCATACTCACCATACACATATTTACACATTGTGAAAACAAATGCAACACTATGGTTCTATAACCACCCCATTTGTATTTTTTGTTAGTATCTATTCATATATATATTGTCATGTAAAAGTAAATATGTGTGTACCATGTTTACCCCCTTAATAAAAATAAAATTATAAGGGAATGTGAGGTATTCTAAACAAATATATCTTATAAAATTCTTTTTCTCTTATTTTGTTAAAAGAAATAATTGCATCACATGATAATTGGAAAAAAAGAATTTAGGTAACCACCTCTAAGTCTATGTGGGAATACCAACTATAGAAAAAAAGATTGACATAACCATGTGAATCATATATGTATTTAAATTATCATGTCCTGTGAAATAAATATTAGAATACATCAAAGGAAATAAAAGATCTTGCATACACTTTATCAACCACATCAGAAAGTTCAGGTGGACAAGGACATTTTCCCATTTTCTTAGAAATTCATCAATCAACCACCCCTCTCACATAACTTCAATTTAGTATGAGAAAAGTGTGTGAATATCTTACTCAAACCTCATAAATTATCCCACTCAATAGATGTATCCGCTTTCATCATCATGTAATTAAATGAAATCTATGGAGCACACCACTTCTCCTTCTATTCCCTTCTTTTTTAGCATAATGCACATAAAAGGATAGAAAATAAGTAGGTACCTATTGAAAATATTCAAGTTATAGGTGAAGGATGAACATGATGTTTCATCCTTTACATAAAAACCTATTTTTGGACATAACTTTTTGGGAAAACTGTAACGTAATAATTAGTAGAAATGTATTCTAGCATGATATCTCCATCTGACACCTTTTATTTGTTAAAATGATACCTAATATAAATATTCTTGGATATGGAATTTTGTACCCTATTTTTAGATAATATAGTAGATATTTTATTATGAAATTAAATTTTCATTGGTCACTCAGTCTCAATTTTCAAATTTTTCAATTAGACTTACATCCAGATCATCTGTGTACATGAATGTGTAGATGTAACATATTCATCCATAGATGTGATCATTGGTACTGAATTATACTTCATAATATACCAAATAACACATATTTATCTTATAAATAAGGTTCCACATATGGTTGTTTTCATGTCTGTACAATCATCTTCCTAATCAGAATATATAAACCTTAGTAGTTTCAAATCTACACTCTGTCTATATAACATACTATAGTTTAGTGTTCCATTCTGATATCTCAAAATTATTTTGGAATCGAACAGGTTAGAATATATTGTATCACTCCAAAATCTTGCACATAGATTCACTTAATAAGTTATATCTGGAATTCTTGTTATGAGATAAATCAGTCATCCCATTATTCTTCTTAATTCTTTTTGATTAACACTATTTTTAGCTTCATCCTTGAATAGTTTAGTTCAATATAAAATAGTTTTTGAAAAAAAATTCATTTTCCATTCCAAATATTTTCATAAATTACCTATCATGCTTCACCTCTGATAAAAATATGAAATTCGGCTTCTTCTTAACTTGAAATCCCATAAAATGTGTCATCTTACCAAGAACAAACATATCAAAATTCCTTGTCATTTTCTAAAAAAAATTACATCAACCATTCTTTTCACCATAAAATATGATTTCATCCACATATACAATTCCTATCATAGTACCCATGGAAATTTCTCTTTTATAATGGTTATTGTCAACTTTTCCTTTTACAGACTTCATATCAATTAGGAAACCATCTAATTTGGAATACCAGGCTCCATGGGACCATTTCAAACCATACAAATATTTCCTAAATATGTATACCATGCTACCATAATTATGTAATAAAACCCCATCATGTTTTTATATATAGACTTCTTTTAAAGATCACCATTTAGAATGGTAGATTTCACATCAATTTGACAAAATTTATAGTGTTTTTGTGTTTCTATTTCCAAGAACATAATAAAGGTTTCCAATCTTTGTAATGGTGAAAAATGTTCTTCAAAGTAAATTCCTTCCATTTGGAATTATCCTTTGCACACCATTCTAGCTTTATTTGTTTATACTTTGCCTTTCTCATTTATCTTATTTTTGAAAACCCACATGGTACCGATGACATTTTTATTTTAAGGTCATGATAATAGATCCCAAGTTGAGTTATTATCAATATTATTAAGCTAATAATTCATATCATGTATCCATTCCTCATTCTCAACTACATAATTCATTGTATGGGGGTCAATTTAAGAAATAAGTGGATTCTGATCTTTAATTCTTAATCTTCTTCAAGTTTGGAATGATGCCTTTTGATTTCCAATGATATTTTTAGTCTCAGCATATTTCGTAAATTTGTTGTATTGTTTTATATTGTTTTCATTTGCTTCATCTTCATCACTAGTATGTTCAGAATCAATATCAGCAATTATTAGCTACTTATCAGTAGCTTCATTATTCTTCTGTTCTATTTTTATACCATTTTCTTCAGAATATTATGAATCTTCATGAACTATTATATATTATTGGATATAGTTTTCAACAATTTTGACATCACTATAGTTAAATATCTTGTTAATCTATTTTTTCCATCATCTTCATCCTTTACCATCAGATAAGTAGCCCAAGAAAATTCCATCCTCACCTTTTTATTCAAATTTTCCTCGATTTACATTCTAGATCTTTATAGTGCAATGGCTTCCAAAAACTATAAATTTTTTTGTTGTTCGATTTTTGTTGTACCAACATTCATTTTTTGTATTTTTGGTTTTTATTCTTAATAGACATATATTATTTTTATGTATGTAATTACATAAATCTTCTCTCTAAAAACAGTTTGAGGTGTAATGTTTAGCTAACATAGTTCTTTCCATCTCAACTATACTTCTTCTCATTCTTTTAACTACCCCATTTTTTGTGGAGTATACAGTGTTTTGTACAGATGCTTGATTCATTTTTTAGAAATATTACATTCAAAATAATCACAAGTAATCTCTTTACCATTATCATATCTATGATTCTTGATATTGATATCCATATTTTTTTATTTTTCCTTCTAAAATTTATGAATATTTTAGTTTTCTATTACTTTTTATTGAAGAACATTACAATAGTCATTCAACTATAATAATTATTAAATTTAGTTAAATAAAGATCACATTAGGTATAATTTTTTCTTAATGGTCAGTATAAGATATTATGGATAAGTTAAAGTGGTCTCAAAGATAGAATATCTACCCATTATGTGAACTTTGGGCCAATTTCTACTTTTAATAGGTTTCACAAATTTCATCAATTTCTCTCTTTATCATGGAAAAATCTATGTCAATATCATGCTCCATGATTTTACTTATACTCCTTTAACCAAGATATCGAAGCCTTCAAGGCCATAGGTTTTTTAAATCTTTGGATCTAAAATAACATTAATTTATAAATTCACCAATTTGAAATTAATTACAATTGTATCTTTTTCCTTGAGTAATAATTCTTCCATGCTTTGTGATTTTTATGATACATGAATCCTTTTTGAATAACACCTCAAGTTTTTCATCACAAAGTTGGATGAAACTAAAAAATTTTGCTTTAAACCTTCAATATATAACACATTATTTGAGTTAAAATTTGGTTCTTCAATATTTACTTTTCCAACTTGCTTAATTTTTAGTGGACAATCATTTCCAAAGGACGCTGCTCCTCCTTCACGATTCTCAATGTTTCTAAAAATTTTTGTATCACTAATAATATGGGATATACATCCACTATCAAGAATACATGACACGGTTTTTCTACGAGATTTCAAAGAAACTTCAGTGAACCATGAATTTTCTTCACTCATCTTTTGAACTCCCTTTCCTTTCATAATTTTGTAAATCTGTTCCAGGAGAATGTTATTGAAATATTTAGAAATATAACCTTGATGATCACATCTACAACTTATTTATTCTAAACAATAAATTTTTTTATGTTTTGATAGATAGGATGAATTTCTAATAACTAATTTCATAATTTTAAAATCTTCTCTCATATTATAAGAATAACTCTCCCGTTGTTCATGTCTCATTTATAGTAGAGACATTTTATACCATCATGAATAAGATTTGTTCCCAAACACTCTACAAAAAATATAGTTTCTTATAAATAGTGATCTTCACAATTTATAATATCCCTATATTGAAGGATTTTTCGTTTTATTTCTATATATTGATATTCTCTCCGTTCTAGAAGAAAAAAAACTTCTGGAAAAACTCATTTCTTCCTTCGAATTATAGTATTGTTTATCACTAGTTTCATGTTCCATACTTGTCCAGAACTTATTTTTGGACTGTCATTGTTCGATATAAAAATTGTATTTTTATATAAATAGAGTTCTGAATAAACCTAATTCTTTGAAACCCTCTTTTCACCAATTTGTGATGATTCCTCGTTGATTTCAACAGCCTTTTCGAAATATTCTCTAATATTTTTCAAGATATTTTGTGCTTCATGAAATTTATATTAGGCCTTATACTTTTCTTATTCTTTGAGAGAAATGTTTTCCTTTAGGTCATTTACCATATTTTCCATTTCATCCACTTTCTGTTTTTATATTTTGATATCTTTAATGTAAAGAATCTATTTATTTGTGCATTATTCCTTGTCCTTATTTATATTTTCTTTTTTTATATCAGTAAAAATATATTCTACTTATTGATATTTTTTTATTTCTCAATACAATATTCTAATTCATTTTCCAACATGTAATATAGCTCTATTCATTCACTTTCATAATCTTTACTTCCTGAATTTTCAAACCCCTTTTGAACATGATCTATGATGTTAGTTTCATCTTCTGATTGAATGTTTGCAGTGGAGTTAGATTCATATACCTTTCTCACTAAACTTCTACTTTTACTTTTAAATAATTTATTCCAACTTTTATAAAAAAAATTATTCCCTTTGAGCTCTTCCCTTATTTATTTTTCTGTGTTTTTCATCATCTAACCAAGGTTTCACAGAACTTTTTAAGGAAAATTTTCTGCAAAATTTACAATATCATTATATTTTTAGCACTTTAAGGTAATTTAATTTTACTTCTAAAGTTTAAATTATAAAATATTTTTAATATAAGATAAATTATTGTATTCAAATATTTACCTTCATTTTCATCATTTCATTCACTTGACTCTGATATTTCATCATATCTGATTTTTATCTTTCTCTTGGAATTTAAATCCAACTAATCTTTCATCTTATTCTTAAAGTCTGGGGTCATTTTCATTTCATATTTAATTATTATTTTTTATGATTAATCAAGAGAAAGATCATATATATCTTTTAAAGTGAGTTCTTTAGGATCTAACCTATCATGATATGTTCTCATCAGTTTTTTTGAAAATAGTTGTATCATCTATCTTTTTCTCCAAAACCCATAATATTACTAATAATTTCATTAACTCTAGTGAAGTAGTCATAAATATTTTCTTCTTCATCCATCTTAATGTCAGCAAATTTTCTTCTCAAAATTTTAAGTTTTTCCTCCTTCACTTTCATGTTTCCATCATAACTAATTTTTAATTTATCCCAAATTTACTTATCATTTTTTATACCCATAAAGTTTTTGTAAAATTTCTTTAAAAGGGGTATCGAAATGGAATTTTGAGCTTTTATATAAGCCTCTATATTTCAATTCTCTACAAAAATCATAATAGATTCATTAATAATTGGTGGTAATCCAATATTAACTACATATTTAACTTTAAGGCCATGAGATAGAAGATAGGTAAACATTATATTCTTACAACTATGATAGTTATATATATAGAAAGTAGGAACACCCATACTATTAAAAAAATTTATGTTATCCATATCCAGTTATTTTTTTATCCTTACAGAGGGAACAGGTGGATTTGATACCATTTAAATTCCTAAGAGCAGATTCACCATTGAGGGGGTGGGGGGGTTAACCAGTGGTAATTTTTAAAATTTTTATTTATTTTTAAATTAACCATTTTTGTCTTGTTATTATATGATCCAATATTATTATAACTCAACCTCCCCTGAATAAAATAAAATTAAATGACATATGAACATAGTATTTTTACATGTTTTGATCTCCAAATGATAATACTCTTTGTTGATGTTTTTTAGACTCCGTAATAATATATTATATAATATAATCATAAGATATTACAATATACATTTATTCACTAGCATAGAGACCCAATAAACGTTCCAAAACCCGATTGTAATCACAGTTTCACAGTTCCTTGTTACAAAAATAATTACACAACAAAAAAAGAATGACCACTTTTGAATGTAGAATTATTTGAAAATAGTTTATTTTGATATTTATTTTGAGCCTTCGTGAAAAATAAAATATCATATTCTCAAAAACGGAATAAATCCATTGAATAGGTTCTTATAAAAAATTATTTCTCTTCACATAAATATTATATATTTCTCATATAGTTTGAAAAATTATCTTTATCTTCATTGAATAATTATGTAATAGAATATGTATCATTCAAAAAACTTTCTTCAAAAAATTATAATACTTCATAAACATAGGTTTCCACTCAAATAAACTACTGCACACTGACTAAAAATATTTTTTTTCGGCATGATAAATATCTCAACCTATGAGTGACAAAATATTTAAAAATAAAATTCACTATGATAAAATTAAGTTCCACTTCTCACCTTTCTTATCATTTCATACATCTTATGATAATAATCCCATTAATTTATAGGAAATAACTTTGGAGTTATCAAACTAGTTATCGTACGAAAATTATGTGATAATGAAAAGCAGTTTAATGTAGTTTGTCTCTATATATCCACTTGGAAACACTTCACACACAAAATATTGTCCACATAGGTGCTTCATATATAGTCATCACGTACTGCATAGAATTCCACAAGTGAACCTTCTTGTGCATGGTATGTTTACATCTCCACAAATTCAAAACAAATCTTTGAACAGGGTACTATATCTTTGACTCCAAAGAACGTTACCTTCAAATCACCTCATTTGCAAAGGAATAGGTTTTTATAGAATCCACATACTCCTACTAAAAACCATTTGGCCCATCCATGAACTCATATCAACCATGATTTGAAATGTATCATCTACATGGTTATCTACAAAGGGTCTTCACCACGAAGTATCATTACCCACAAAGCAAGTCTCTTACAGTCATTCAAGGGGTTATTTTTAAATCTCAAACTAGTTCCATCACATAGAATACTCCCTTTTAATAGAATTTATATAGAATTATCCTCACAAAGCACTCATACTATAAGTCATCATCTCAATTAATTTTATTTCTTTGTAGAAATCAACACCTAGCCAATTTTTTGAACTCCAAAAGAGTCAGGGAAGTTCCCACAAGGCACCCAAGATTATGGGAACTTGATCTAAAAACATTGAACATGATGGGCTCATCTAAGAAGGTTAGGTTTATGGGAAGTATTAATATGACTACCACATATATCATATGTCTTGATTTTAAACATGTGATCAGATTGAATGGAATATGTAATATTAATCTTTTTTTTGGCTAGTGAATAGTACATACAGATATCTTTCCCATGTATAAACAAAAACTAAACACAGATTTATTTTATTTCTCAAGTATGTCTGTTACACCCTCTATTAATCACCAAGGTCATCATAAAAATTTCACTGCATAGTAAACCCACGTAGGCAATGACACATGCGGTCCACCAGAACTCCTTGTGGGCCTTCGGGCCCAAACAATTCACTCCTTTGGGTGTACGCTCTATGGGCCCTATACACAGGCCTGTGCAAGGGATTATACATGGCCCACCACGGCCTCTTTCTAGGCTTCCAATGGAAATAATTCCCATGGGGGTAGACTTTGTTGGGTCCCCCTATGTGTGGTAGAGGTCTATCATTGGTGGCTCTATTGGTTGACGTACTTTTTATATGAGGATCACTTAAATTAATACTTAGAAATATTATAATTTTTAATCAAATGAAATTTCCAGGCTTCTCAAATACAATTCCAAGGCATTCTCAACTCCCCAAATCCTCAATTAAAAATAATTATAATATTATACAATTGTTGAAAATAATGTATCCTTAGTGACACAAGTTTTTTTTCATTAAAATTAGGAAAACAATCACCATAATTAAAATACCAAGAAGAATTGTCAATGCATGATATCCAATTCAATATAAAGAATAATTTTCTAATCGTGACATCCAATGATGTTAAATGAATCGATAAAAATTATTCAAGCATAACCACTTCATTAATAACAATTATCTAGGAATCACCACTTTGTTCAAACTAACCATACACATACTGACACATTGTGACAATAAATGAAACACTAAGGTTCAACATAATGAGATTTGACTTAAAAATTACCTAGTGGTAAATAATTTCACAAATCAATTTATTTTTAAGGGATTATATTACTTCTTCATCATGTTTTATATTCTAGGATTATGTGTCTATTGAATTTTGATTATATTATGATGTATTTTCACTTTTTTATGGTGATTTATATTTTATACACATAATCAATTCATTGGTTAATTCAAACATAAATGTTATGATCTTTTCAAGTTTTTATTTTCATTCTCATTTTAATTGGGATTTTATATACCAGAATTTACATTGACGGAAATTATTTGATCATTTTATATTAAAAACTTTAATTTTATTCTCCCCTATTTATTAATAAAAAATCTAATTAATAGTATCATTTTTACACTCTTTTCTATATAAAATAATTAATAAAAAAATTTAAAAAATTATGACTTCATTTCTTTCGTTGATAAAAAATCCATTTTCTTCCAAAACTAGGTTTCCTAAGTATTTTTTAAAATGTTTTTATCCTTTTCTAGATGATTTATTACATAAAAGTTACACATTTTTACTTTTTAAAAAGTTGTTTTGAAAGGAATATTAATTTCTTTTTCAAAAAATATCTTTTTTGGATTTTATTGAAGAAGTGAAAAGGAATATTTGTTTTAACATGCATGAAGTGAATGAAATTTATTGCCCAAATTACCACTCAAATTTTTTAAATATTCCCTTATAAGTTTCAAATATTATTTTGAAAGAATATAATTTTCAATTTTTTTTGAGAAATTTTATTTTGAAAAAGTCATTTTTGAAATGAAAAGTTTATTTTTCTCAAGAATGTTTTTAAATATCTTATTATGGTGTTTTTATTAATTATTGACTGGAAACCTTTATTCTTAATTCAATAGGTATATGTTGTATTGATACCATCCTAATTATATCTATGAATTTTTTATGATCATTTTGACCAAGTAATGTATTAACATTCACTTCTTTGATTCATTTTTGTAGTCCTTAATTTTCCCTGGAATTATTCACTTTCCTAAAGACATTAAATTTCCCCTAAATATATATATTATTTATCATGGCTATGTTTATTTCTTAAACCATTTATAATTTATACACGTAGTTATTTATATTTAAAGTTATTTATTTATTTCAGTAAATATTGATAAATTCAAATTCTTTACTCAGTATAGTCATTTGATGATAAGGAACATTGCTCTTGAAGTAAATTTTTTATTTGATATATGAGGAATGCTTTGACATGCAGATATGGGTAGTATAGGTTTTGTGATTCCTGATATCGTGACATCTATAAATTAAGCATCTCCTTCATTGATAATTTTTTTATTATTTTTCATTATATTTTAATAATTATATTATCTCTAGATGTACTACATTATCAATTTATTGATTTTGTGGCATGTGTTCTTGGTAATTTTAAATTCCATATTGATTATTGATTATCTAGTTATTATAGTCATTTTATTGACTAAATGAAATATGTTTTTATTTATTTAACTTATCATTTATTATTCTAGTCAATTATACAAATGGAATGTATGTTCAGATATTTACCTTTCCATATTGTTCATTAATTGTAGATTATGCTATATTTATTAATGATAGATTAACTTATACATAACACTTTCTGAGAATTTGAGATAACCCTTATATTTTTTCCTTTCCCTAATATTTTATAAAGTGTACTAAGATTAATGTAAAAGGAAATTCTAGTGGGAATAATGATATTCTCAAAAAAATTATTTTTTTCAAATGAAATATATAAATCATTTATATATCAAGTTTAACAAGACTACTAAACTATTCAGTCCTTCATGATGCGATTCATTATATATAATTATAATGTAATCAATCAAACATCATCTTCAGACTACTTGGGTATGAGTCACTACAATTATTATCAGAGGAAGTTTATTATAATCCATCAAAACTAAAGTTAGTAAAACATTGATTAAGGAACACAACACTATGATATAATTTTTATATAAGTATAAAAGAACGTACTAATGTTTTGTTATGGTATATATTATGAAGTTTTCCTTGTAAATACATCTCTTCCTGGATATTATAAGTAGATGTGGTTCTAGAATAGATGTTCCAAGGAGTAAAAAATCAAAAAAGGGCACATTGGGCATGACCTAATAATAACCTAGTGCATGAAAAAGGGCCTTACTTTGCACCCAGTTTGAAACTTCTAGGGGATATTCTTAGTAATTTCATATTTTCATTACCAACCATTATGAAGTATTTGAATAGAGGATGGAAATCAATGAACTATGTTAAACATAAGGTCCCTAAGATTGAAAATAAGGTGCCTAAAAGGAATGGGAAAACATTTATGTCTAAATGGGAAGGGAATAAAGAAAATAATTGATGAGGAAAAATGAATAGTACAATGGATGGAAATAAATCTCATCCTAGGGATCCATTTATAGTTCATTATCATAAATTTGTAGAACCTGGTCATTATCTGAGTCAATTCCATATTTTAAATGTTAAACCCTTTACTAAGAAAGTAACTTTTTTGAAATAAAATGGTTGAAGTATTTATATATTAGGAATCAAGAATTAAATTGTAGAATTATTTTTACTAAGGATGTTTTGCTTATAAGAATTAGGTAAAATCTAAGCATTGGATACAATTTCAAAATAATATGTATCCTTATTAAATTTAGAGTCATAGATACTATCATGGGTTTATGAGTTTGTTATTAATCATGATATCAATTTCTTAAAAATAGTTTTTTAGGTTTTATATGATGGGATTCTACCAAGATTAAGTATATGTTGTGAGAAATTTATGTTAAGAATATGTTTAAGTGGAAATCTTATCTGAGGAATAATTATTTTACATTTTATAGACATATATTTAATGTTATTGATAACATTTATGTTAAATGTGATCATATATGACATTTTAATAATATTAAAATAACATTATAAGACTTTATGGGAAAAAAGTTGAATTGGAAACCTAAATATAAATATTACCTAAAAAAATTTATTTCAAGGATTTCCATCATATTTTTCTGTGAACGTTATATGAACTATATTAATATAGTTTTACAAAATTATGAATCACATATTGGGTGAAAACACATCAAATCTAGCAGGTCTATGGGGCTTGAACCCACAACCGATGGAAGATAAGGGTCTAACACCAACTACTGGCCTATATGATATCTAGACTATTATGTCCTTAGTTAAATGATTTGAAAAATAAATACTAATGATGAAGAAGTGGGGTTAATATTAAGGATTAAGGATTAATATATTATATTGGATAACTTGTGATAACCATATTGGTTTTTTAAAATAGATATATATATATATATATATAAGTAAATACTTGTCACTCTTTTATGGATCTTATGATCCATTAAAAGTAAAGTTTAGTTGTTTACGCATGGAAAATTAATTTTTTACATTTCTTTGGGTAAACTATGAATTGAAAATTGATATAGGAATAACCAAATGATTAAATTTTTCTTATTAAAAATATATTTTTCAAGTAATTATATCCTTATGTTCTTATATTGTAAAATAATTAATAAAATTTAGGTAAAGGATCTTTAAATAAAGTATTAAGCTTATTACACTCATATCTGATGAATAATATTATCTTCTAAATAAAAATATATTTATGATTTTTATGTCCATAATATAGAAATGTAAATCCATATATATTTATTTATAAGAATCATAAAATACAGTCATGGTAATTACATATACCACAGAACAAAAAAAGTGGTGAATAGGGCATTTATATCACCAAAATAAAGGTGAGATGAGAAAAAATCTTACCTCACAGTTCCTTTTAGTAAAACGTGTTTTAACTGCCTATATAGTTGATTTATATATATTATTAACTTATTAAAGAACCAAATTAAATATTTTTAATTTCATATATGATTTTATTATGACCATTTATTATTTTTTTATTAATAATTCCATGTTAACATTATGTTTTTTTGTAATAACCACTTTGTTTTTCATATATCTTTTGACTTTATATTTTTTGTATAATTACTTCAATCACTTGTAAGTTTAGGATGGTGATGAATAAATAAAACACACAATAGGGGTTGAATATTTTACTTCATGAATTTTAAACAGTTCATAGTGCGTGTCTTGTTTAGAAGTGAACCTTTAATTTTCTCTCAAAGATAAACAAGTAGTGGAAAATAATAAAGGAAATGAACACAGTGATGTATAGTGGTCCAAGGAACAAAAATCCCTTATTCCAATCCACCAACACTAAAATACATTAAATTGATTATTTTCACAAGTTCCACTTATCCTAAGACATTTAAATCTAAAGTTGAGTACAGGAAGTTAAAACCTTAAAATAAGATTTCACAGAGACTTCTAGTTCTTTTATAGATAAATTTAAATCCAAAGCTTAGTGAAGGAAGCTAACACTTAACCATAACTTCTTCTGAGTAGATGAAACTACAATAAATCAAATGATTTTGATCATTTGAAAGGTACACTTTTAACTTCATAGATTTCAGCAGAAAATGACAAATGAAATAAAATATTTATAATAGCATAGTAGTAAATATATCGTCAACATCACATAATATTTCTTCAAATAGTAGAAAATAAAACACTGGATAGATTTTTAAACATTTATGTATCCAATTTTTATCTTCACTAAAATGTTTTTTGTTCCTATAGAAAAAGATATAACAATAATGTGTAGTGGAAATGACACCAACAATAGAGATTTTATCAGATAGATCTAAATATGTATATCTCTAAATTGTGGTAATGAAGGAAAAAAAACAGTTATTTCTTATTTATAACTCCTCTATGTATCTGTAAATATTTTTATCTATATATATGTACATCCATCTTCCTTCTGGGATGAATAGATTCTTGGTATTTATACAACAGCTTCAAAAAATCATGATCAAACTAACTCTAGAATTATCACATAATAAATCATGAATATTTGAATTCAAATTCTTTAAAGAGTGTTGTAACTTCCCATAATAATATAATTGGTTTACTCTATTGAATATGTTCCTTTAAAAAATCAAAACGAGCCTTTAAATCAATCGTAAAAAATATTTGAAGTGATATCTTCTTTCATCAAGATTGTTGCACAAATCATGGATAATTTCATGGATTTAAAACATTGTTTTTGAATAGTGAAACATAGGATTCCTCCATGTAATAAAAAAATATCAAACATAGGTTTGAAAAAATTGGGTTGATCACATAATGTTCATATACCATATATTTTATTTCTAAAATATAGTTTTCCATCCAAACATAGGGTTCTTATCTTTACTTTCTAGACAATGTAGGGTTAATGATCCATAGGTGTTGTTTTGATCCTAGGATTTATTCCTTATAATGCTCATACCAACATAGAGTATGAATAGTGTTTCTAGAATATGTTAAAACAAGTTTAAAATGCTTTAGATAATATTTATCATAGATAAATGGATTGAATATAATTCAAAAATAACTATTCCAACAAACAATAATTTTCTGAAAAGTCACTTAAAGTAAACTCATTAAAAATGAATGTGGGCATTTTTGAACCTCAAAGCCAAAAAGAAAATATCAAAATTATTGAATGAATATATTCTCAACATCATTATTACATAATCTCAAAAATTTATACCATGATATAAATTTTATATACATTCTATATATTTTTATTTAGAGTAATTCATAAAATTTAGTGTAAGCAAATGAAATACACCATTCATGGAGACGGTAGGTTGTACGTACGCATGAAATTTGTTTCTATTTTCTTATCATTTTGAAAGATAAAAAATTAAATTATATATATATTTTTATTATAATTATAGTATCATATTTATTTCATATATATCACATATTTTTTTAAACTCATATGTAATACATTCCATGTAACTTCTGAATTAATCATATCATTTCGTGAGGTGGTAGTTCGTCGTACACACAAATGACGTTATCTTTTTCCCACAAAATGGAAAGAAGGAAGGTATTTATTGTATAATAATTCAAAAAACTTAATTATATCATAAAAATAAAATATATCATATAAAAATAATATTCTCATCATTATTTCAAACTTTTCAATTTGATAATTGAAAAAATGAATGAAATCAGTTCGTGAGGTGGTAGTCACTTGTACCCATGAATAATGATTTTGTACCCAATTTGAAGGAATTTTGTGGGGTTTTAGGTAGTAACTTTAAAATAAAAACATCTAATTATATGAAATATACTAATTTCATTATATATTCTTTATATTAAAAGAGTTAAACGAGGAGGAGAAGAAAATAAAATAAAAATTATTTTTGAAGAACATTACCAATTCTTTAGGTATCCTCCTTAAGATTTATCTAAAACCTTTAAGGGTTTGATTTATTACAAAAATAAGGATTATGGTATTAGGGTAGGAAATTTCTTATGTGATTTACGTAGTTTTTGGATGATACAAAATTATTGATAGGTGTGAAGAAGTGGGGAGAGTGAGTGCCTTTTTTATAGTTGAGGAGGAGTGGAATTCATGTAAATACTCAAATTATTTACTATTGGGGGTATTTATTAACTCATGTTCCTTAATATTTTAACAATAATGTAGGGGAGTGATTTGTATGTAGATAAACACCAAAAGCACACAAAATAAACATATTTCTTAAACATATTTCCCTTAACTCCTATGTTTCTTTGTTTTTTCAATTTGGTTTTTTGCTAAGGTAACTAGTTTTATAACCAATTA
Organism: Viscum album; assembly: GCA_963277665.1. Classification (NCBI taxonomy): domain Eukaryota; kingdom Viridiplantae; phylum Streptophyta; class Magnoliopsida; order Santalales; family Viscaceae; genus Viscum; species Viscum album. Next base: position 844,105,061 of record OY728150.1, on the reverse strand, counting down.
AATTAATCCATTAAGACTAAATTTAAATGATATTTATTTGAAAGTTTAGTATCATCGATTTAAATACGAATTAAAAATTATAAATTTAAATCCCATGTGTGTTTGAAATTAATTTTAACATAATCACATGTAACACGCAGAAACACTACTTTAACCCTGACCATGCCAACAATGTTTTTACAATTATAGGGTCAATATATTCATTATTAAAGATAACTTGGTCCAATAATGGATCATATTTTATATTTATTAACATTTGAAAATTAAATTTACATAATATTATATTTTTAATAATTTTAAATCATTTAATAAAATATCATTCATTATAAAATATTATTAATGTCAGTGTGACAATTATTTATTTAATTTGAAATTAAAAAATATAAAGACAATAATGGGGTTAAAATATATTGATTTCATATATTTTTATCATGATATATTAATATAAAAATAATAGAACATAAAAAATCATTCTATTTATCTCACATTTAATATTTTTAGTATCATTTATTTTCTTTTATGATTAACTAAATAATCCATGTGTTGGCATTTCTTAAGAATTTAAGGTAATTATATCATCTCTAAAAATTAAATATAAAGTATTATGATAAAAAAGTAATTTATATTTCAAAATAATGTTTATAACTGAACCATTTTATTTTTTTACTATCCCCAGATATTTATAGAATTTAAAACGAAGAAAGGCAATTTTTTGTCTCTTTATTTTCTTAAGTTATTATATGGGACATCTTCCTAGACAACTATCCAAAAAACTCCTAAAATTATAGACTAAGGTCATTCGGGTTGAACTATGTCCACAAAATTGGTTTTTAACATGTTTTGGGTCATTTCTAGACCTTATATTCTAAGTTTAACCACTAAGTAAACTTGTTTTTACCTTAATCATTGTAACTAATTATAATTGTTTTCACTAATTAATATAGTAAAAAATTAAATTAAACTTATTATATAATATAAAATATTCTGATTCCAAATATATAATATTTTTTTTTATTTTAATTTATATAATTACCATAACTTAATTTAAAATTATTCCCGCAAACATGATGAGAAAGCAAGTTTCGAATGTGAAAAAGTTCAAAATGTCACAATTTTTTATACCAAAATTCAATATGAAAATTACTACAATGACTTATTTTGGATTATTATATTTATAATGGAACTATTTTAACTTTAAAATCAATTTATAATATAATTTAACTTCATAAATAATTTATGTGAGAAGACAGTTTACAATTAAAATTCAATCTTTTTCACTATTTAACACAGATTGAAAAGTTTCAAAAAAATACCAAGAATTCACCCTAATATAATTTTGGTACTCTAATCTCAAGAATTAATATATTTTTTCTAATAAGAATAATAAAATTTTCAAAAAAAATGAAATAAGTGCGCCATAAAAAAGAAGACAAAAATGTCTTAAAACACAATTTTGAAGATAAAATTGGATTTATTTTTATCTATTGTCTAGAAAAAAAATATCTTGAATTTTAAGAATATAATATTATTTAATATAATACATACAAAATATTTTATATTTTATTTTTATAAAACACACTTGTTCACTCTTAAATACATTTTCAGAAAAATATTTAATTTTATATTCAAAAGTGTTTTATTTTCATTTTTGATTAATTGGTCGCCAAATAATTCATGGTATATAAATTTGTAAATGGTATTTTCAAATTTGAGTTAGTCATGTTCATTCCCTCCATTCCAATGGCTATTTTTTAATGGTAATAAATATAATACATATTTAAAGTTTAGTGTTGTGTGTTGAATATGCCATTGAACATAAAAATATCAAGGTTACGTGTAAAAGAAGCAAAGATAGTGTTATGTATCATTTATGCCAATAAAATTTTATTTTAAAATATTGGGTTTCACATCCTCCCCCCCCACCCTTTAATAAAATTTTCCCTCATAATTTTATCTTCCTCAGTAATCAAAGGTTGGACATTGCAAAATACATTTCTTGTAATCCCACAACATAAAAAGGGTTACTAAAACATCCAATTAATAAAAGATAAGGGGAATTGCAAGGGTCATATAAAGTAACACATAACTAGGTTTCCAAATAAGATAATATAAGAGGAAATAGAGGAAGACTGTAAACAATTGTAGATATTGATTGAGGTCATTGATCATAAGAAAGTGAATGATCAATGGAAAGTTAAGAGTCTAGAAACCATAAATCAGATTTCATCGAAAAGACAATCGGTTCATTGAAAATGATTATACTAGGATAAAAAGAATCAAGATCATTTTCCCTGAGTTAAGGAATTTTTCTTACAATATATACTGAGATAATATGGAAATATACTTACTTAATGAGTATAATTCCATCCTTTAATCAGTTTCCACCATAAACACATATTTTTTTCCAAACGATGGGTATTCTTGGTGTTTTAATACCTATAGAAATAAAATAATATTTTAAAGGAAATAGATAATCCTAAAAATCATATTAATATATTCCTATGGACTTTAGAAATTAACTATAATGAAAAAAATTAGCACATTGTAAGATTATTCCCAAAATGAGTAAACCACTATATAATACAACAATATTCAAAATTCAATAGTAATACCTAAAATTCAAACTAAATAATTACTTAAACCTACATCCTAAATAATCTCAATAACCTCAAAATTGATGATTATTTTAACCTAAAAAATTATCTCATAAATTTCGTATTTCAATCCAAAAAATATGGTGATCTTATTTTGATGTAACATTAAACACTTAGTCACCAAACAACTTTTCAATCTTATGTTTATCTATATTATAAAACACGTGCTTATAAAATTAAAGATCTTATAGATCCTAAATGTTATCAATACATAAATCTCATTTCCATTAAATTTAAAGTCATAACTCATGTTAAACCATATATTTAAAACCCTATGAAAATGTCTCTTAAAATTTCATTAATTATATTAAGATCTCATCACTTAAAACCACAAAGGGGTGTCTAAGACTTCGAACTTATGATAATCCTTAATCATATAGACCAATGATGGCATTTAAGACTCTTTATATAAACTCACATGAAATCATCCTAATATCCAAATTTGTCTAAACAAAACTTTGATACAAAATATAATAGCCTTGGACCCACACTACTGCATCATGTGTGGAAATTGTAAAATTTACATTTCTGGATTTGATGTTTATAATTTTGACTCAATTTTTTCACTAATACATAAATTGTAAAACTAAAAATTTGGATCACTTAAAATTGTGAGAACCTTTTAGGTTTTTAGTTTTAGAAAATTTACACATAATTCTACATAAATAATTCACATGACTTTAATTTATCATTTCTCCCACTTAACCAACCTTCTCTTTTTCACATTAAGACATTGTCATCGTCTATATGAAATCCCTTCTGAACATAATTCATTCAACCTCTTACTTTATATCCTGAGGAAATGGAAACATAATAAGGGTGATCTGAAATGATCAATTAGGGTAAACATAAGCATTATAAATATAATTTCATTAATGAAAATAAGAAGTTTATAAGGGTTTGATGATATAATAAAATTGTAAGAGTATAAAAAGAGAATATTCATTCCCATTAATATATAGATCATCAAACATTAAAACATGGAATAAGACATTAACAAATGAGAAAAGTTATAAGGATCAATTATAATATTCCATGTGATATCAATCTCGACTAGATGAAACATCATAAACCCATAGTAAGAAAATATAAAATATATTTGTATCTTGGAAAATAATCTCTTAGAACACTTATAGAACCTTTTCAATTAGAATAACTATATTGTCGACTTCCAATTTAATTATATGGAGAACATAATCATTACCCAACGCATTGGAGCTTTATATTGGGGCACCCGTTGTTTAATCTATAACAGGATCACCTGGTGCAATCTGGGCACACCCATTTTTTATTATTTCCAAAAACCAAATAATTAATAAATCACATGGATAATTATTTTCATCATTACTTATTAAAACAACATTTATTATTTTCAAAACATGATTAACATGTTGAAAAAAATGAGTTCTATGAAAATCTCTTTGAAACATTATTAGACCATGGAAAATAAAATGGTTCACAAATATATATTTAAAATTTGATTAACTCATGGAACTTAAATAGGTTCCATAATAATATATTTGAAACATGATTAATACATGGGAAAGAAACAGGTTCCATAGCAATCTGTTTGAAAAAATTATTGTCCATATAGATAAAATTTAGGATAGTATAAATACCACATATCCCCAATGGTGGATAATTAAAAAAAGGAATTTTATGTTGATGAAAGTAAATACCATTAAAATATCATTAAAAACATTTTGAGGAAAATACCTTTTTCATTTTGAAAATCAATTCTTAAAACATAAAACATTTTGGAAATTCTTTTCTTTGAAATAAACCCTACAAAAATTTAATGGAAGTACTTATAATAATTTAAAAAATTTATTGAGGAAAATATCATTTCATATTTGAAGAACCATTTTTTAAAAAAAAATTGATTTTTTTTAGAAAACATGGTTTTGGAAGAAAACAGATTTCTGGCCGAAGAGATAAATGAAGTTGGATTTTCATTATAAACACTTTCAAAATAATTTTTAAGTACCAAAGTAAAAAAATTGGTTAATTTAATTTAAAATATTATTAATAACAAGAGGATAAAATATTTCATGAGAATTACAATATTTCAACATTTGATGCTTAATCATACACAATCACAATATACTATGAGATTGTAACAAAATACTACTACCACTTTGGTAAATTTGAATAATAATACCAATGAAGTAATATCATTAAATTAAATATATAATATCATTAAATTAATTATTTTCATGATATAAAATTTGAAATTCCAGTATATATACATCATAAAAGAATATATGTGTACAACATAACAAATATATCACAGACAGAAAATTGAGACAAAGATCCCTTATCGCTTTGTTAACTTTGAAACTGTAAACCCTATGAAAGAGATATCATAAAATGTATTTATGAATCACCATAAATTTAAGTATAATAATTATAAACTACATTATTGGATATTATATTCCCCACATAACAAAAATAAGTGGTGAATATGTCATGTATCTCACTAAAATAAAAGTGAGACAAGAGAAACCCTTACCTCATGCTTGTTTTTAGTCGAAAATGGTATAACATCATGTATAGTGGTTTTCAAAATGTTATCAACTTATTAAATAACAATATTTTTTTTAATATCATATATTATTTTATTAAGACCTTTTATTACTCGTTTATTAAGTATTCCTTGATAAAGTTATGTTTCAGGGAATAACCACTTTGTTTTTCATATATGTTTTGATTTCAATTTTTGATATTCATAATTAAATAATTGTTTCATAATTTACAGAATGAAACCATTATATATGTATCATATATATTCACCATTTATTTAGTTTAAACCAAAAAATTTAGGGTTTATAAATGAAAAACATTTTTCATGGAGACGGTAGGTTGTACGTACTAATGAATGTTATTTCCATTTTCTTTTGATTTTGAAAGAAAGAGAATTAAATTTTATATATATATATATATATATTATCATTATAATAAAATATCTATTTCATATATATCACATATTTCTTTTAAATCATCCTTAATACACTCCATGTAATGCGTGAGCAAATCACATCACTTCGTGAGGCGATAGTCTTCTGTACACATGAATGACGTTATCGTATTACCACCAAATGGAAATCATGAAGGTATGTGTTATATAATAATTTTAGAATCATAATCACTCCACAAAAATCATATATATCATATATAAATAGTATTTCTATCATTATTATCAACCTTTAAGGGTGGTAATGGAGAAATGAATTACAATGGTTCGTGAGGTGGTAGTCTAGCATACACAAAAACAACAATTTATTAACTCATTTGGTGGAAGTGTACAAGGTTTAAGGTAAAAAAATTAACAAAAAAACATATATATATATATATATATTAAATATATTGAGGTTATTATATAATCATTATATAAAAATAATTTAAGTACGTGTAGAAGGAAATGAAATAAAAATGCTTTTAGAAGAACATTACCTCTTCTTCAGGAATCCTCTTTAGGTTTGCACCAAAACCATAAAAGGTTTATTTATGAATAAATAATGATAATAGGATGAGGGGAGGGAATCTAGGAGGTAATTTTTGTAGGGTAATATAATGGCTCGGACCTCTCTAGTCTATTACTTTTTCAAAATCTAGTGTTTAGGTTGTTTTGGGAGGCAAGAGTAGCTCATTCCAAGAGTTTTCCAAAATTTCAGTTTTCCCATCAGTAGGTTGCTTTGGGGACTCAGAATCTGTAGGTCACGTTACTGACCCAGCTTCAGTGGGCCACATCGGGAGGGGGTATATCTTTCACAAATTGGTAGGTCATGTTGGTGGCTTAGCATCGATAGGTCGGGCATCGGTAGGTTGGGCCTCAGTGACTCACATCGGTGAGTCAAGAATTGGTGGTCACATTTCTAACTGGTTGTTAGTGGGTCACATCGGTGACTCGTTGTTGGTGAGTCACTGTATGGAACTCGTGTTAGTGACTCTCCCATCAGTCAGTTCTTTCCATCATATTCCATTTTTTCAAGTTTCTCCCCTCTTACATTTTATTTGATGTAAATCGATTTTAAAAATTTGTTTGAGCATTTATAAATGAATTTCAAAGGATATTAATTATATGTTTAATATATTAATGCTCTCGAGACATGGAAATATTAAAAATACATAATATTGACCAAGATTCGACTTAACTGGCCCTTTAAACCATTTCTCTTCTATTGATATAGGATCTGGATCTTCTAAGATGAGATCATCTCTTACCCGTGTATTTCAATTTCTTTCTTAGTGTGCCCAGAGCCTTTAAATCCACAGATTTGGGTGCAGTGTTGTGGCCTTCAGATTCAATTTTCCGTTATATTCCTTCTTGTTTCTTTCACACACCCTATTTTTAGCACCAGGAGGAGTTGCTGATCATCTATTTTTGAAGGTAAAAATTCCTTCATCCCTATTTTAATTATGTATCAGGTAGGGTGGGTAAACAAATGTCTCTTTGATAATATGGTCATATCCAAATCATAATTTAGGGTGTTATAAATTTGAATAGGCCTGTAACAATAACAGGTTTGGATACCTTATTAATAAATGAGGGGCTGGGAAGATTATGTTGATCATCGTTGTTTTATCATTTATCTTTGATCTATGTTCTGAATTTTATGGGTTGTATCCTTCTAAAAATAATAGCCCTTGGTGGTCTTTGTTTATGCATGGGTCATGCTTTATACTTGTTGTTGATCCTCTGTTAAATGGATGAAAATATTAAAATATGGTTAATCATGTATACCTAGTTAAATAAATGGATGACCTAGGATTAAACTTGTGTTCTGATCACCCCTGAATTATGAAAGTGTAATTAAAGAACAATGGTGGTCAAATAAGAAGACACTATGTTTGGTAGGTGTGGTTGTGTGGTGTGTATGGTTTTGTTCATCTTTGAGAATGGATGTAGTGGGTTTTGTGTATGGGGAAGTGCATGTGGTTTAATGGAATATCATGTTGGAGATTTTGATTGATTATGGAATGGAAGGAATTTTTTTAGAGTGGGTCTACATCTGGGTTGTGTGTTGGTTTTTGAGAATGGTCTGTTTTAACAATGGGACTACAACCCGGTTGAGTTTTTTTGTTTTGTTGGATGTGGTTCTTTCTATGTAGTGTGACTTCCAAGGATGGTGTGAGAGTGATAATTTTGAATAAGGATAGTGTTACATTGTGAGGGAATTTCTCTTGGAACTTCTAGAGTCTTTTGTGGAGTTTGTATGGGTTATGATGCTATTGAGGTATGTTATGTTTGGTGGTTTCCCAGGTAGGGATAGAATAAATAAATAAATTGTTTAATGTAGAGTGATAATTTGTTACATGAGTTGGTTGGGGATATGAATTAAGTTTGTGGTTGGCTTTGTGGTTATGCACTAGAGGTGGCAGCAAGGTTAGTTTTGTGTGGGTAGGTTGTTTGGTTGAGAATCCAAATATTGGGCTGAATGTTTGGTACCTATATATATACATGTAGTTCCTTTTTATTTCTATGTTCACCCCACATTAGTTGATAACTATGTTTTGAACACCCCCATTTCATGGGGGAGGGTGTTTCTTCCAAAACCCTGGGGGGAGGATAGATGTTTGGTTAATGGATCTTCTCTGCTCCCTCTTCTAGGCATTAGTATCCCAAGACTCTTTGGGCAATTTTTTTGTGGTTTTGAGGCCCATGTGTCTGTGGGGGAGGTGGTTTTTCCAAGGTGACTTCAGGGCGAGGTGAGTTTTTCTTCCCCATGTGTATTTGGGATGAGGTTGTGGTTTTTTAGCCCATGTGGCTGAGGTAAGGATGTTATGTGGTTGGGTATCAAGTGTTTTCTGGTGGGATGTGGTATGTAGCCCATGTTTGTGTAGGTAGGTTATGAAAGTGGGGCTTGTGGAAGACTGTGGTAGCATCAGGATGTTCACCGTTAGTGATGATCCATTTACCCATGGGAAGTTGTGTGGGATACCCAATAATCAATGTTCTTAAATGTTTAATTTACTTGAGTTGTGTTTTTTTAGCATACACTGGTGAGGTTTGGGTGGATAATAAACATTTTTAGGTTTTTTTGAGTTTCTTCTTTTTTTCCCATAGAGGCATTAGTATGCCTCTCCCACTTGTGCATGAGTGAATTCAGATTTTCCTAATGAGTATACTTTTATTCTCACCCAACATATATAATATTTTTAGGTTTCCAAGGATATTACATGGACTATGTTAGACCCCACTAGCACGAGCATTGGGATAGTTGTTATGTCACTTCTTAACTTTATTCTTTTGGTATTTACTTTGGATTTTTTAATTTTATTTCTAGCAGTTTCACTTTAACCATTCATGTGGGATAGATTTTGGATTTATATATATATATATATATATATATATATATCTTCGAGTTTTTTTGAAGTTGTTACATCTTATCTCCCTATCTTGGTTACTATATAAAAGTGTAATGCATCCCATTTTTGGAAATTTGTATTCCCATTGTGCAGTTCACCATCCTGAGGCCTACTATAGGCAGGACGTGAGGGTCATTATCTCTTTTTCATCTTGAAGAAGGAATACCACTTCACTTTTTCATCCCATACCTCATCTTGATAAAGGAGGTTTGTGACAGAATGGTATTAAAGGTGTTGGTTGAGAGATAGGATGGTGTTTGGAGTTAGTAACAGTTATGATTTCATGGGATGGTACGGAAAAATGTTAGGTGTTCTTGGTGTGAGTCATATGCCAGGGAAGACTATCTAGGACCCAGGGTTTTAGGGCACCTCATGATCCGATGAAAGGACTTTGATCTTACCAAACAACCAATTGAGGCTACATCTTTTTCATGGTGGAGACCCTAGGAAAGAAACATGCATCATAATGACTTGTGTTCTTGCTTAAACTGGTGTCTTGGGGTAAATTTGAAATTACTTAAATGAGTAAAAATTGATCCTAAATAAATTCCATACTACTCTATCTTAGGAGGTCCCTTTTTACTTTTTTATCCATGGAACCCGATCGTCATCCATGTGTGGTATAAGATATAGAGTCTCAGCAGGCTGACCCGGTTGATCGATAGAGGGTTAACCAAGTGGGGGAGGATTCTCAATGGTAGAAGATACTCTGTTCTTTCTAGTTATAGACTCTTGTAATTTATGAAGAAATTGTTTCAGATACAGAGATAGAGATTTGGATTGAAAATCAATTGATCACATTCATCTTGATTCGGGCTCCAAAGGAGTAATAGGTTCCTCTAGCAGTGAGCCAGATTCAAAGTGTTGCACGTCTGGGGTGGACACTCTACCTGGGGGAGAGGAAGCAGACTGATGTTTTTTGGGTTGATTTTGAGAAGGAGTTTCGTGTGGAACTGCTTCCTTTATCCATGAATGTTGAGAATAGTCAAGAGTTACTCTCCCTCCTACAAGGGAGTATTTCAGTATGGTAGCTGGGGATCAAGTTCAAGGATCTCCTTCACATTTCCCCGAATATCTTTCTAGATGAGGAGTCTCAATAACGATTCTTAGATAAAGCACTCTTCCCTTCCCTAGGGTACGCAGTTACTCCCTTCACCTTGCTGACATACCCAAAGGTCCATAACAATGTGTAATTGGTTGAGAGGATACACTCATGAGGAGGTCTAACACAAGATAGGAGCCAGTAGGTTTCTATAAATGGTAAGGCTTCCCAAAGAAGGCCTCATGCACTAGGGACTTCTATGTTTCATCCATCAGGGAGTTGACCTCCGTAGTTTCAGTTTTTTCTTTCTGGTTATCATTATTTTATCATATGCTTGGGACCTATATGTTTTCTTATGGTGGTCATGGGAACCTTCAGAGTTATTTCCTAGTTCTAGATTAGTATTGTGGAGGTGGAAGGTTCAGTACCCGCCTCATTAGTAGTTTTCAGCCATGCCATTTCAGCATCAAGGATACTAGGCTCCTACTTCACTGAGGGGAGGTGGAGCAGGTGGAGTCTGACATCAAGGAATTCATCAGGAACCTCAACCTGCACATGGAATAAGAGGTGGTAGACAATATAAGGGAATATGAGATGGGCGTAGTCATTTTCACACCATAGATCCAGCAATTCTTGCGGGGCCGGAGGTCATTCGAGGTACAATCATCTTTTTTAGTACTCTTTTTTCACTTTGTTTGATTTAGGAAATTCTCACGAATTTTTTGAAATAGGTTTATCCAATTCTCTATGACTATACATAGAGAGTATTTCAATTTCCCTGGTGTTGAGTATGTTAGTCAAAGGTCAGACCATCTTGGTTGATGTTTACTGGGGATATAGACTGACGTTGGGGTCACATCAGTCCAGTGGGGATATTTTCCTGTTTTATATGCAATCATACAATGTCATCATTGGCATAGAATGGTTTTACTATTTGCATGATTTAATCTACTACTTCTATAGAAGATTAATGTTTTCATATGTGGATGGGAAATCTATGGCTTTGGTTGGCGAGTGTAGTTATATGATGGGTAGTCAGCATGTGGATCCTTTTCATTCATTACTATCTAAGCTGTTAGTGGAATCGGTGGATGCTGAGATAGTAGAGGTTCCCAATATTTTTGGGGAATTATTGGATGTCTTCCTTGAGGTGGTTGTGAATCTACCCCCTTGATTTAATGTTGATTTCAGAATAGACCTGCAACCCAGTGCTTCACCAATTTTAATGGATCCTTATCAAATAGATCCTTCCAAGTTATGGGAGATGCAGGTTCAGATAGATTACTTGATAAAGAATGGATTTATCTAGCATATTATTTCTCCATGGGGTGCTCTAGTCTTGTCCTCAAATAAAGAAGATGGTGGTTTTATGCTATGAATAGACTACCAAAGGTTGAATTAGGTGTATGTCAATAACAATTCCCCTCTCCAAAGGATAGACGATCTTTTCAACCAGTGTAGGGGAGAATGTTCATTTTATAATATCAATCTATGTTTTGGGTATCAAAATTTGAGGGTAAATGAGGGTGACGTCCCAATGAATTCTTTTATATGTAGGTATGGGCAATTTGAGTTAATGGTTATGTTGTTCAGTTTTATGAATGCACCGGTCATGGTCATGGGACTTATGAACTCCATCTTTTTTGAGTTCATATATTGGTTTGTCATCTTATTCATCGATGAAATTCTGATCTACTCAAATCCATAGGAGTAGCATACCGAGCATCTCAAGACTATCCTGAAGGCCCTTCGATGCCACCATCTCTACATAATGTTATCTATATGAAAGTTTTAGACATGGGAAGTCCACTTCCTTGGAAATGTGGTGTCTCAATATAGTGTATAAGTGGATCTATTGAAGGTCAAGGATCTTGTTTCTTGGGTAGATCCCATGAATGTGGTAGAGGTTTGTAGTTTTCACGATCTGATAGGATATTATCAGATATTTGTACCTGATTTCTCTCTATTAGCTACTCTGTTGATGGCTCTAATGATAAAGTACTATGCCTTTTTTAGGATTGAGTAGTGTCAGGTAGCTTTCAACTATCTAAATGGGAAGTTGTTCAGTTCTATAGTGCTCTGGTTTCTAGAGGAGGTGTGATGTTCAAGGTGTTTTGTGATGCTTCTTTTCTAGGATTAGGATGTGTACTGATGCAGTAGTGATGATTGATCTCTTACTGATCTAGTCAGTTACTTCTCTATGAATGTAACTATGCCACCCATGATCTGGAGCTAGTAGAAGTCGTGTTTGCCCTGAATTTGTGGAGACATTCCCACATTGGATATCTCTTTGTGGTCTTCATGGATCAAAAAAGCTTTAGGTATAACTTTTCCCAGCAAGACATGAACTTGAGTTAGTGTAGGTGGATGGAGTTTCTTCAGGATTACAACTTTGAGATCTCTTACACATAAGGAAATGGAAATTTTGTGGTCAATAATTTGAGTAAGAAGTCATAGAAGGTGGATGTTTGAGAATATTTAGTTTCTTTGAAGGTGATAGAGTATTTTTCCTCCTTTTACTTAGATACAGGAGTGGATGGAAGAAGAGGATGCCTATTTTAGATGATGGTATAGTCATCTCTGAGGCAGCAGGTGTAGGAGTCTTAGTGGGGATACTCCGAGGCGGAGGTGATGTGTGATCACATTGACCATAGTGATGCTCCAAAGGGATTTTCAGCGGTTGGTCAGAATCAGGTGTCATTCCATGGGAAGTTGTTTGTCCCAGTGGCATTGCACGAGGGAGTTCTCTAAGCTTCACAGATCACCCTTATTAGTACACCCGAGACATTTTGAGATGTACCATGGCTTGAGAGAGTAGTTTTTGTGGTCGGGGATGAAGCAGGTTGTGGAAGAGTTTGTGGTAAAGTTCTTAGTGTGATAGCAAGTGGAGGATGATCACCATGTTCCCAGTGGTTTTTTGTAGACCTTATATGTCGCTGAGTGGAAGTTGGATGACATCTCAATGGATTTTGTCACAGTATTACCCAAGGATCAGGGAGGATGTGATGCAATCTGGGTAGTATTGGATCATCTGATGAAATTGGCTCACTTATTAGTAATTAAAGAGTTAGGTGTAGTTGATGCCTTATCCTAGAAGTATGTGGATAAGGTGGTGAGGATTCATGGAGTTCTGATATCCATTTTCTCGGATCAGGATACGCATTCTACATCACATGTATGTTGGGGATTTTGGCATTCTCTTGTCACTCAGTTGTGCCTCAGCACTGTCTTCCACCCTCAGACAGATGGAAAGATATAACGGACAATCTAGATGTTGGAGGACCTATTTGGGTCATGCGTCTTGGATTTTGTTGGATCTTATGAGAGACACATTCCCTTGTTATAGTTTTCTAACAATAATATATATCACTCTTACATTATTGTGGCTCCATTATAAGACTTGTATGATAGATCGTGTTTTTCACCTTTATACTGGACAAAATTTGGGGAGGTAGCTTTTCTTGGTCTGTATGTGGTCTAGTGTTTGACCGAGAAGGTGAAGCTTGTCCATGAGAGGATGAAGGTAGCATAGGACCGGAATAATTTACATGTTTATAGAAGGAGTATGCCCTTGGAATTTGAGGTTATGGACCATGTGTTCTTTAAGGTTTCCCCTCGATATGGGCAGCGTATATTTGTTAAGGGGAGAAAACTTTCTCCCAAGTTCATCGGACCATTTGAGGTGTTAGGATTAGTTGGTGAGGTGTCATACTAGCTGGAATTTACACCACAATTAGAGAGGATCCATTATGTCTTTCACGTCTTCCAAATTATCTAATATATACTAGATTACTCATACATCATTGACTTCAGAGATTTAGATATCGAGAATGGAAAATTGTTCATGGAGTGTCTAGTGAAGATCCAGGATCATCGAGAGATGATGCTGCATGGAAGGACTATTCCTTTTGTTCATGTTTTGTGGACACATGGTGGCCTGAAGGAGAGTACATGGGAGGGAGAAGTATTGATTCATTCCCAGTACCCAGATTTGTTTTTAGTTTTTCTTGTGTGCTTTTCTTATTTTGTATTGATTGAACCTTTTTTATAATATAAGTTGTTTCCTTATTCTATAAAGTAGGATAAAGTCCTAAAATCTAAAAAGGGGGAGACCAGATTCCTAATAAAGATGCATTAATTGAGATTTTATTATACTCGTGTGGGTGATTCAGTGCCACCGAGAGAAGATAGTATCTTGACAAGGAGGAAGTAATTCTCAAATTCATGTGTCTGAATAGTTGGTTCTCTTGTGGGTTATCTTGTGGATGTTTGGGATATCATATATGGGTGGTGGTGTTCTGGGATGTTGAGTTTTCACTCCACCTTTCGAACAACATAGGGTGGTTTATCCTCGAGAGGTATCTTATGGAGTCATTGTTTTGACCCCTATTTCATCATGGTTTGGTTTTGAATTTTTGGGGCAAGAATAGTTTGAGAGGTATCATATGTAATGGATCATACCTCTCTAATCCATTACTTTTTCAAAATCCAATGTTTGGGGTGTTCTGGGATGAAACAGTAGCTCATATCAAGAGTTTTCCAAAATTCAAGTTTTTTGTCGGTAGGTCGCATCGGTGACTTAACATCATTAGATCAAATCGATGACTCAATTTCTGTAGGTAGTGTTAGTTACTCAATGTTGGTAGGTCACGTCTATAGGTGGTATCAGTAGCTTGTGTCTGTAGGTCACATTGGTGGCTCAGTGTTGGTAGGTTGGGCATTAGTATGTCGGTTGTTGGTAGGACGGGCATTAGTAGGTTGGGCATCGATGACTCGCGTTGGTGAGTCAGGAATTGATGGGTCAATTTGGTGACTCACTGGTGGTGAATTGTTGTTGGTGAGTCATTTTCAATGACTTGTTTTGGTAAATCACCCATCGGTGAGTCATTTCTAGCTTTTTCCAGTTTTTCAAGTTTCATACCTCTTATGTTCTATTTGACATAAATTGAGTTTAAAAGCTTATTTGAGCATTTATAAAGGTGTTTCAAATTATATTAAATATATATTTAATATCATAACACTCCCAGGACTTTGAAATAGTCAAACCATATAATCTTGACCAGGATCGGACTTTAATGGCCCTTGAAATCATTTCCCTTCCATTGATAAAGGATCTACCTCTTCTAAGCTGAGATCTTATCTTCTCCATGTGTTTACATTTTTCTCTTGGTGTTCCTAGATCTTCTCTTCCCTGTGGAGTCATTTATTATTTTGTTACCTATTAATTCAGTTTTTCTTTGGATTACTTCCTACAGCTCACATACACACTGTTTTTAGGGTAAGGAGGAGTTGTTGATCATCTATTCTTCAAGGTAGGAATTCTTTCATCCCCCTTTTAATTGTGTATCATCTGGGGTGGAAAACCTCATCTCTTTTTGAGAATATAGTCAAATAAAAAACATAATTAAGGGTATTATGAGGATGAATAGACCTTTTATGATAACGAGTTATGCTACCTTAGTAATAAATGAGAGGATGGAAAGATGATTTTGATGATCATTGTTTTATCTGTTATCTTTGACCTATGTTGTGAATTGAATGGGTTATATCCTTCTGAAAATCATGATCATTGGTGGTATTTTCTTGCACATGAGTGATTCTTTATACTTATTATTGATCCTCTATTGAATGGATGAAAATATGAAAATATGGTTAATCACGTATACTCATTTAAATAAATGCATTCCCTAAGATTAAACATGTTTTCCGATACCCTCAGAATTATGAAAGTGGAATTAAAAAATAGTGTTGGTAAAATCATAAGACACACTATTTTATAGGTGTGGTTGTGTGCTAGATATGGTTCTATTTGGATTTGTTAATGGTTGTAGTGGATTTCATGTATGGGGAGGTGTAGGTGGTGCAATGAAATATTGGATTGGAGAGTTTGAATGATTATAGAATGGATGAACATTTTTAACAGTGGGTCTGTATTTGGGTTGTGTTTAGGTTGTTGATCATGGTGTATTTGTGCAGTGGGAATGCCACCTGGTTGATTTTTTTTATTTTGTTGGATGTGGTGATTTTCGTGCAGTGTGGATACTAAGGATAGTTTGAAAGGGATAATTTTGAAGAAGTATGTTGTTACCTTGGGTGGGAATTTTCTCCTTGAGATTCTATATAGTTTTTTGGATTATGTGTGTTATGATATTACTTGTGGTGTGAGGTTTTTGGTAGTTTCCTGAGTACGGATGGAATAAATAAAGGTATTTTTTAAGGTATACTGATAATTGGTTAAACAAATTGGATTGGGTTATGAATTAAGTTTATGGCTTGCTTTGTGGTTATGCATTATAGGTAGAAAAAAGGGATGTTCTGTGTGTTAATGTTGTTTTTTAGAACCCGTAGGTTGGTATGAGTGTGTTGTAAATATATATACATATATATATATATATATATATATTAGTTCCTTTTTATTTCTATGTGCACCCCCACCCTCCCAATTAAGAACAATGTGCCAAACACCCCCACTTCATGGGGGAGTGTGTTTTTTCCATCATCTTAATTGGATGATGGAAGGTTGGTAATTTTCTCTTGTCTAATCCCTTTTCCAGTAATTGGTATCCTAAGAATCTTTATGTAGGTTGTGGTGTGGTTTTGATTCCCATGTGTATGAGAACGAGGTGTGTTTTCCCTCGTGTATTTAGGATGAGGGGTGTTTTGATTTCTCAAGTGACTTTAGGGTGAGGTTGTGGTTTTTTGGACTATGTGTCTAAGAGAAGGATTTGATTTTGTTGTGGCCCAGGTGTTTTTTGGTGGGATTTGGTATCTATCCTAGGTGTTTGCTGGCAGGTTGTGGCATTGAGACTTGTGGAAGACTGTGGTAGCGTCAGGACATTCTCCATTAGAGATGGGAAATTAACCAGTGGGAAGTGGTGCAGGGTACCCAATCACTAATTTTCTTACTTCTTTATTTTACATTATTATCTTTTCTTGGTGAGCATTCCTTGGTAAGGTTAGGGATGATAGTAAACCTTGTTATGTGCTTTCCAGTTTTTATTGTTTTTCTTAGAGAAGAATTAGTATGTTTCTCCCACTTCTATACGAGTGACTTTGGCTTTTCCTATTGAGTATACTTGTATTCTAACCCTACTTATATAATTCTATTTTCATGTTTCTAGAGAGATTATGAAGACAGTTTTGGAACCTAATATCTTGGTTGTTTGGATTGTTGTTGTGTCGCTACTTAGATTTGTTCTTTTGTTATTTACTTTAGAGTTTTTCATTGATTTTCTAGCAATTTAACTTTAAAAATGCATGTGGGATAGATTTCTTATTCTTTTATATATTTTTCTTATATTTTTTTTGATGTTTATAAATCTTATATACCAATTTTTGTTACTATAAAAATGGTAATTCCTCCTATTTTGTGAGATTTTTATACCCTTGGTGTTGGTCGCCACCTCGGGGCCTACTAAAGGCGGGACTCGGGGGTCATTGTCACTTTTTAATCATAAAGAAGGAAGGTCATGGAAATTTTTCAACCCTCACCTCATCTTTATGAATGATTTTAGTGATAGGTATGGATGATTCAAAAGTCTTGAGAGTTATGAAGAAGTGGGATGATTTTGTGCCTCTTTATATTTGAGGAGGAGTGATGTTCTTGTAAATACTCAAAAGTATTTACTATTAGGAGGTCTCCATTACCTCATATGTATCTAAAATTAAATAATAATAGAGGGGAGGGATTATTTTACCAATAAAAACCTCCAAATAACAAAATAAATACATTTTATAAAGATTATGTCCCTTAACTCCTAAGTTTCCTTATTTTTTTTATTTTTATTTTTCATAATGTAAAAAGTTTTCGAACCTATGAAATACATCAATTAAAACTAAATTAAAGTGATATTTATTAGAAACTTTTTACCCACTTTTTATAAATATGAAATTAAAATTATAAAATAAAAATTTCAAGTGTGTTGGAAATTAATTTTAACATAAGCGCTTGTAACGCGCAAAAACACTCCTTTAGCCCTAACTCTACCAACAATGTTTTTACTCTTTAGGGTTAAATATGTTCATTATAAATGTTCAATTGTTCCATGAATGAAAAATATTTTATATTTATTAACATTAAAAATTAACTATACAGAATATATTATTTTTAGTAATTTTAAATCTTTTAATAAAATATAATTTATTATAAAGTAACATTAATGTCAATTTTGACATTATTTACTTAATTTGAAATTAAAAATTAACAAGAAAATGATGGAATTTAAATATATTATTTTCATAGATTTTTATCATGATATATTAATCTAAAAAGTAGTGGAACACAAAAAAATCATTCTACTTAACCCACATTTAATATTTTTAGTATCATTTATTTTATTTTATTATTAAATGAATAATCCATGCATTAGAGTTTGTTATGAATTTAATGTGATTATATCATCTCTAGAAATTAAAGATAAATTATTATGATAAAAAACTAATTTATATTTCAATATATTATTTATAACAGAACATGTTTACTTTTTCCCCATCCCCAAATCTTTATAGAAATTACGAGGAAGAAAGGAACATTTTTGGTCTTTTTCTTTTCATAACTTATTATATGGGTTAAGTTCAAGGAATAGTTTCCCAAAAACTCATATATTTTGATCCTATGGTCATAAGGGTTTTAATAAGTAAATCCAATTGGTTTTTTAGAAATTTTATTTCATTTTTACACCTTATATTCTAATATTAACCACTAAGTAAACTCGTTGTTTCAAAAATTATTGTAATTAATATTATTTATTTTCACTAATCACATTGTTCAAAATTTGTTTTCACCTTATTATATAATTTAAATTATTTTGTTTCCAAATATGTAATCTATTTTTTCAAATTCAAATAAAAAAATCAAAATTTAATTTAAAATTAATCTCATAGATGTGACGTTATATAGGGTTTTTAAAGTGAAAAGTTCAAACGTTCACATTGTTTTTATATAAAAATTTAAAATGAGAATCATTAAAATGACCTATATTGAAGTAATAGATTTATAATTGAAATATTATTACTTTATATCCAATTAGATATATAATTTAAATTTGTAAATAATTTAGGTGAAAAGATAGTTTTTAATTAGAATTCAGTATTTTTCACTATTTATAAAAAATTGAAAACTTTCGGAAAAATAAAAAATACAATAAGATAATTTTGGTAATATTATTTCAGATATTAAGTTTATTTTTTTCAAATTAAAATTCTAAAATTTAAAAAAATTAGTTCTTAAGTAACTGTTCCATAAAATGGTGATAAAACTAATATTAAAAAAATATAGTTTTAAGCGTAAAATTGGATTTATTTATTCTCAATTATCTAGAAAACAAATTGGATGAATTTTTAACAAATGAATTTCATTAATATAATAAAAATGGGTTATTTGTTTATTTTGGTTGTATAAAACACACTTTTTAATATTAAAATAGTTTTTCAAAAAAAATATTTATTTTTATTTTCAAAAAGGTTTTATTTTAATTTTTAATTACTTGGTCACAAAATAATTCATTATATATACATTTGTAAACCATATTTTCATATTTCAGTTTATCCAAATCCTTCCATCCATTCCAATTTCTAGGTTACAATGGTACTATATATCATGGGCCCTTTAAGTTCAGTGTTGGGTGTTGAATACACCATCAAACATAAAAATCTCAGTGTTGTGTGTAACACAAGCTAAGTCAGTGTTGTATATCGTTTATGCTACAGATAATAATTTTATTCTATTAAAATATCAGGATGTTACATACATACTTCCCCTTTTATTTTAATATCATAATTCTGTAATAATTTATGGTATTTAAAGATTCAGTTTTAATTACTTCACCCAAAGGTAATTGACTTAAAAGTTACCAAGTGGTAAAGAATTCCATAACTCAATTTCTTTTAATTGTGTTATATTAATTCTTCTTCTTCATTGATATTTTAAGATTATGTGTGTACTAAATTTTGATTATATTATGTTTTATTTCCAATTATTTTATGTGGATTAACATTTTATACACATAAATAATTAATTGGTTAATTATCACATCAACATTATGATCTTTGCCAGACCTTATTCCACTATATAATTTTAATCAAGATTGTTTATACTTTAAATTACATTGATGGAAATTATTTGAGAACAATTTAATAATCACTTTCATTTTCTTATCTTATAATTATTCATGAACTTTTTAGAGTAATTGTTCCATTTTTATACTCTTTGTTAATTTTAATAATTAAAAAAATTATTTTAATAAAATATAACATCATTTCTCTCATAAATCGGAAATATGCTTTCTTTAAAAACCTTTTTTTCTAAATGTGTTTTCAAAAAAAAATTAACCCTTTCCAAATTATTTATTAATGAAATTTTTAACCAGTTTTTATTTTTAATTTGTTTGGAAGGAATATTAATGTAGTTTTCAAAACAATTCCCATTTGGATTTTACTAAAAAAGTGAAAATCATATTTGTTTTAACGTGTATGACATGAATGGAATTTCCTATCATTATGACCAATCAAATGATTTAAGGTTTCCTTTATAATTTCAAATATTATTTTTAAAGAAAATTATTTTCAATGTTTTTTGTGAACTTTTAGTATTAATTTTTTTTTTCAAAATTAAAATGATATTTTCCTCTAGAATGTTTTTAATGATCTTTTTGTGGTATTTTAATTCATTAATACTAAAAAGTAAATTTTTATTCAAAGAAAATATAAAATAGTGAAGCGCATAAAGTCTAATAAAACTCAATGGGTCCAAATAATAGTGATGTCCTAATGCCTCATTCTTGAAAAAACATTTGAAATAATTTGGTAAAGACCCGAAAATAGAGTAGAGAACCAAGGTCTCTCATGGCTCACCTTGTTTAGACGGTGAATCGGTGGTGAAGTTCCCTTAATGCAAACTGTGGATAAAATGAAAATGATGATCAATATAGCTTTTGTAGTTCCTGATAGAGTAAACTAGGATCCATGTAACATAATATTTCTATAGTATAAATTTGACAAGAATGGCCAAGTCGCATTCAACTTTTGATATTGGAAGATGAAAATTCACGTATATATAAAGACCTAGTTGCATAAATTTTTACTCTCCCCTGAGAGAATTACCATCATAAAATAATGAACTAAATTCCAGTAGCCTGGAACCACTATCATCCCTGATCAAACTACCACCCCTAATGATCCTGATGACACAAGAACCATCGGCATTGAGTTTCATACATGTGCAAGGCGGCCACCTATTGACCCAATGGATATATTTTGTAATAAAACTATACTTTTTATTCCTATGTATGGTTTATAATAATTTTAACCAAAGAATGTATTAACATTTACTTTGTTGATTCATTTTTTAGTCAACAATCTTCCCTTAAATTATTCACATTCCTTTGGACATTAAATTTTCCTTATGTATCCATATTATTTATCATATATGTGTTTATTTTTTAAATCTATATCATTTATACATAAATTATTCTATATTGAAAGTCATTTATTTATCAGGGTAAATATTGATAAATTTTTTATTCTTTTATCAAAATGGATATTTGATGACAAGGAACATTATTCATGAAATAAATCGATTAGTCGATATGTGAGGAATGATTTGGACATGCAAACACGAGTGGGTCATGGTTATAGATAACCCCCTAATTCATTAACAAGTTTCATGAGATTAATTAGTTGGATAGACTTTGTTAAATGGGTTTATGTTGTATACATATCCTTGATTTTTGTATCTTCATGAGGATAGATATTGAGAGTAGAAGTATCATGATGCATTGAGATAATGAAAACCAATAATTAAACTTCTCCTTCATTGATAATTCAGATATTATTATCTGTGATATTTTCATAATGATATTATATTTTGATGCATTTCATTCTTAGTTTATTAATTTAATGGAATGTGTTCTCAGATATTTACCCTGTCATGTTGATTATTTTTTATCCAGTAATGATAGTCATGTTATAGATTAAATTGCATGTTTTTTCAGTTATTTAACTCTTCATTGATTATTCTAGTCATTTTTTTACATCTTATGTGTGTTAAGATATTTATCTTTCCATATTGTTCATTCATTTTTATTATGCTTCATTTATTAATTATAACTTCTATTGTACTTAACCCTTACTAATCATTTGATCTCACTATTATATTTTTTCCTTTCCCTAGTATTATGTGAAGTGTATTAAGATTGATGTGCAAGTATATGCTAAAGTGAATAATGGTATTCTCAGAAAAAAATTATGTTTTAATTTTTTCTTTCGAATTCATTATATTAATGATGTATGTTTCTAGTTTATCAAGACTATTAAACTATTCAGTCCTTCAAGATGCGATTTATTATATCTTATGCCAATGCAATAAATTAAAAACCAGATCTAAGTGACTGGGTTCAAGGATGATATATCTATTATCAATTATGATTAAAATATGCTGTTTAAAAATAAAGAAAAATGAATTAAAACTCATCAAATTGATAATTAATTTAAAATAAGAATAATATCACTTAAGGATTGAGATTACATTTTTCTTCAAAAAAAATTCCAACACATTATTTGTTTTAATTTAAAAGTTAATTTTCTCCAATTTAAAATTTAAATTACTTTAAATGGATCCAAAATTAGGATTCAATGTGTCTAAATTTTTCATTAAGGTTTATCTTGTATTTTTAGTAATAAAACAATTTCCTTGATTAATTTTTAACCAAGATTAATATAGGTAAAATGGGTAAATGAAGTATATTCAATACACCTTATAGTATATATTAAAGTCATACCCACATAAAACCTAAAATTTCTTCACCTAATTTACCTAAATCATAAAACCCATCTAAGATCATGTGATTCCATTATTACACCTTTCCTAACATTCAAATCTACAAAAAATATCTTATTTTCACCTCAAAAAGAGGTCACACCCACCCATTACCTCATCACTCTACACCAAAAAGGAATAGATCATGAATTTTTCTTTATATATATATATCTATAAACCCTCCCAATTAGTTCCTAATGTTTTTTGGGGTCCTAACAATATATAAAAAGCTACATAGTAAGGTAATAATTTTCCTCCTCCTCCTTCTAATTCAAGTACTTCTTTTTTCATAACCCTTTTGATTTCTATATGACTATGCTTCCATGTGTTAATAATCAATCATTTATTATCCAAATAATTATCTAATGATGAGACAATACCCTTATATATCATTAAACCCTTTTCTTAAACCCTTTTTTATAGTCATCATGATGCTAAAATCACTCCTTGATTCTCTCCCTCCTTTTTCAATTCAAACACTTCCTTTATTATGAGAATTTTTAATTTCCATATGATTACACTTCCAAATGTCTACAATAATTCTGTTAATATCCAAATTATTAATTATTCATAAAAGACTATATTTCTCTATCATTAATAAATTTACATAATCCTTTTATATAGTCGTCATATTGGTGAAATCACTGCTTGACTTAATTATTTTCTAGAGTCATAATCACTCCACAAATATTTTGATATTTTATAATTGAATTATTCTACCCAATGATGTCATTATGTTTTATTTCCTTAATATTTTCTAGGTAAATCATGTTTTCCAAAAATGTATTCTTCCTAGATGAATCCATTATTTCATAAACAAATGTAATTTTATTAATAATAATTATCATCTATTTTAATAGATTTTTATTCCATGTACATACTTTCCTTCCAAAAAATGTTCTCCTATATTTTTTTAAATATAATATGGATTATTTTATATGATTCTCACAGTTTCCTTACCCCTTTTTAAAATGAAAATTAATTACTCTTTTAATGTTGTGACTTCCAAATAAAGGTATTTAAAAATATTAAAAAAATACCATCCTTTAAAAATAAAATGTTTTTCTCTTGCCCAACACAATTTTTTGATAAATATGGTTTCATTCAAGTATGGTTTATCTTTAAATCTTTATAATATGGTTAAAAAAAGTCTTATCATTACATTATAAAATTTATTTTTTGAAAGTAATTTGTTCTTTAATTTTTTAATATGTTTTATAAAAACTTTAATGATTTCACTTATATTTACCCTTAAAATTTTATCATTCATAAATTGATGATTTGATCACCCTATACATGTTATTATGAAATTATTTATTTTGTAAAATTATAGTTTTCATGTCCTATAATTTCTTAAGATCAAGTTATGTGATGTTATTTAAATGTTTATGAAGCCTATAAGTTTTCCATGGGTTTGTTATATACGATGAATGTTTTATTTAATATAAAACTCATATGTATTTATGATGATGGTTGGGGTATTATATCACCCTCCAATGCATTTTTTAATGTTTCATATCACATGATATGATGAAATATTGTGTGAATGAGATGCGGGGATCATTGTTCACAACATTGTTGTGTGAATTAGATGTGGGAAGCTTTATTCACAACTTTTTTGTGTGAATGATATACGAGGATATTTTTTTCACAAGTTTTTTCTATGAATGAGAAGTAGAAATATTTATTCACAAGTTTTTTGTGAAAACGATGTATAAATATTTTTCCAAAAAAAATTATATGCTTTTTTTGTTCTATAATTCATTGTTATACTATGATTCAATAACATGTCATATTTCAATATATTTATGATTATTCCCATTGATCATGATTAATGGATCATTATTCCACAAAATGTTTCCATGGTAAATGTTTTATAATTTTTTATTATATTTCATTATATCATGACTTACAGTTGACTCATGTTGTTCCTTGTTTTCTTAATTAAAGATTTCTCCCCTGCCTATGTTTTCTTATATTCTTATTATCTAACCCTTGATGATATGTTGATAAGCGTTCAACTAATGAGCATTTGAGCACACCACTTTCTTATGTTTTCCATTACCTATGTTATGTATATAAGTATTACTTGGGGACATTCTATGAGGAAGTTTAGAGGAGTTTGATTATGGATAAATGATTGTCGATTAAGATGGTTATATAGTTAATCCCAAAGACAATAAACCTTTAAATCCATAGTTTTTTACAATATTTGTGAGATATATTATCTGAATAATGATATTTTTATACTATTTTTGTGGTGTTTAGCTCATGTCACTTCATTTTCCTATGATTTTGGATCAGTATCCAGATGGTTTTCCTAAAAATATCAATGTTCTTCCGCGTGAAAGGAAAGTATAATTTTTAATTGATATTCTTCAATGAAAAAAATTCTATTTCAATTACATAATATATAATGGAACTAATAGAATTAATTTAATTGAATATCCAATTAGAATAATTATAAAATAAAGGTTCCATAAGACCAAGTACGTCATCTTCGGATTCTCAAGTTATTTTATAAAGAGGGGATGGGGTTTGTTGTGACTCTGTGTTTTTTTACTATAAACTAAACTAGGTTTTGAAAAATAATATATATCATTATCCTTTAATTGATAATCATTTTGATCAGTTGAATGGAGCCTAATGTTTTCTTTAAAATTGATCTATGGTCAAGGTATCACCAACTCTAGGTTATAAAAGACGATATTTCAAAAATAGCTTTCAAGATTTTCTACATTCATTATGACTATTTGTTCACAACCTTTTGTCTTATAAATGCGGTATTAATTTTCATGGAATTGATGACTAATGTCTTTCAATAGTTCCTAAACTATTTCATTGAGGTATTTTTTGAAGGTATTCTAATGTATTCTAGAACTGAAATTAACCATTTATAATATTTAATGATTGTATTTATCATTTTATGAGAGAATCAATTATAGGTAAAAAATTTTAAATGAGATTTTTTGATACAAGAAGTTTAATTCCTTAAAAGATTCATTTTTGAGAAAAGAATATTAGTACATCCTGAAAATATAGAAGCTTTCATCTCTTGTAAATTTCCAAAGTATGTCTTTGAGATACATAGTTTTCTAGGCCTAGTAAGTTACCATTGTCTCTTTTTTTAGGACTTCTCATGTCTCACGTATCCTATGGTAGTAATCATGAGATAGAAAACTCTATTCTACTGGAGTGATGATTGTGAGAAATCCTTTTTGGAGCATAAGTTCAGGCTCACTTAAACACGAATTCTAGTCATTCCATAACCTCATAAAGATTATGTGTTTTTATATGACATATATATAGCTAGACTCAGTACGTTATCAATAAAGGAGATCATGTGGTAGAATATACACCACTGAAATTGGGATTCAGGAAAATAATTTTCTAAATCATGAATTTTAATTGGTTTTGATGGTTCATGCTTTGAAAACATAGAATTGTTATTTATTTGCAGATAATTTCAATCTGTTATAAGAATATAAAATAACGAGACACGTCCTTTCACAAAGGGATTTTAACATGAGATAAAGATAATATATAGAATATATCTAGTATTTTTACTTTCACATTGTCTATATACTAGGAAAAGGAAATTATGTGGATAATACTTTATTCCTAGTCATATAATCAACATGAAATAGAATCTCATTATTATTGGTAATTTCATAGTATCATAGATGATATATATTTATATTTTGCTGAGAATAATAAAGTTATAATATCCATTCTAGTGAAACTGATTCTTGATTTGGTTGATAAAGTTAAGGATGTTAAAAAATAGATCTTAGTTTCTTTGTCATTGTATCAAAATGTAAAAGTGGAGAGACCATTTAAGGATGTAAACAATATGATAACTTTATTTTTATATTTCAAGATTGGATATTCAGTCTACCTTCCTCTCAAGAGAAACTTATTTCTGTTTATAACCATTCTAAGTGGGAAATTTATCCACAAGTCTAAAATATGTACGAGGCTCTAAGGACCCATTTTTTATGGGCATGTATGAAAGGAAATGTTGTTGATTATGATAGGAAATTTCTAACCTCTCAGTAGGTCAAGGATTATCGTCAAAACTTATCTATAATTTTGTAATCTTTACCTATAATCAGAGTGAAATGGGAGAATATAACTATATACTTTGTCGCAAGCTTACTAAGAACTATTCAGAAGCATGATTCAATATCGATGATTATACACCAAATCACAAAATCATCCCATTAAATTCTAATTATTGTATCCAATACAGTAGATGAATTGGAAAATATCTATATTAGAGAAGTGGTAAAATTGCATGGAATAGTGGTTTTGGTCATATCCAAATGAGATACTCATTTTAATTATTAGTTTCAGTGGTATTTTAAACAAGATTTGGGTATCTGATTTATAAAATCCTCACTTATATTTGTTATACGATATTCTAAGTTTATGAAATTCACTATTCCTTTGGTTTTTTATCTCTAATAAGGGTGTTTGGAGTTTGGTTTTTATGAATAAAGGGGCTTGGAATCATTGATTTGAGTGATGACTTGGGGATTGCCCTTATGGTTGTTGCAAAGCTTCCACTGACTAGTTTGTTGACAACACTGGCCAACTGGTGGATTTTTTATAGGTCTGTAGAAAACTACAGACCCCACAAGAAAGATGGTGGTACAGGAAGAACCGGGGTGGTTCTTCCCAACACATCGGCTCACCGTGGACCAGACACTAACCAACATGTGGTTTTACTAGCCATTTAGTGAGTCCCACTAACTCTCCAGTTTGTCCTGTCTAAGAGTGAATTAAATTAACCCAATGAATTTTAATTATATATGGTTTTATACGTTTTTTAATACCTAAATACAAACCAAAATCCCCTATTTCAAACTATATACATCTCCCTTTGATCCTTGAGCTCTCCAATTTATCCCCCCTTGGTTCTTCAAATATGGATCAACCTAATGAAACTAGAGTCATTATTTTTCTATACATATATGATAAATTCCACTTCCTATTAAATATTTATACATGAATATATGTTGGATATATGGTTTATATGTTTATCCAATGAAACACTATTCCATCATTCATAAATCGGATATGGATCTAGAATTTTGATGTTTCACCTTGATCAGATCAAGATCTACTATTGATTATGGATGTCATATGGGTATGTTTTTATGAATCGTCTTCCTATAACTCTTCTTGATGGTGGATTGATGATAGAACTAAAATTCATTGATGATTATTTGGTATATTGTTTGTGAATTATATGATTCAACATCATCATTTTTGTAGGTTATGGGTGCAGTGGAAGTGTGTGGTGGAATGTGATATATTAAAATTTATTTTAACATTGATTTTCCCATAACCCCAAGTGGGGATCTTGTATATAAAATTTATATATAATTTATTTAATATCATAAAAATTTAATACCTAATCTGAGAATTATTTCTTAAATATAGATTCCAATCTTTTGAAATGACCCTTTCATATTTACTTCATTGATCTGTGAGGATCCAAGGATGGAATCACTCTAGTAATGATCCGCATATGCTTCTTTGATCTCCCAAAATAATCAATCTTTCTCCAAGTTCAATCATGACAAGTCGATTATCTTATGTTATTCATATTGATCACTCATCCTTGGATCTTGAAGGGAAGTCTATTTTGATTCTCATTCTTGAGAAGAATAGAGAAAATATGAGTCGATAAAGAGTTTCACTGTGCACAATGATTCTCATGTTTCAATTTTTGGATTAAATACACAATAGACATAATGTATTATTTAAAGATCTATGTTTTATGTTAAAATAATTATTTAACTCCATTTAAATCATTAAATAATATAATAATACTTAATAAACCTAATTCCACATAATAATAATATTTTTATTATTATTTTGTTGTGTGAACCAACATGCATAATAAAAAATATTATTTAACAAGATTGTTAATTAAAATTTTTCAATGGACTGAGTATTGGTATTTTCAAACTACTCTATAATTTGTTAAATTCACAAATAAATATTTAATGTAAATATTTCATTCCTCAATAAACATTTTTTAATGACAAAACATGAATAAAATTGTCTCTCAGTCTTGAAAATAATATTTATTTAGTTAAATAAATTCAAATAGAATTTAATCGATATCATCATAAAAACATAGTGTGTGACCCTCTAATATTATTTTTCATTGGAATTATGTGGGATTGAATAATTTCTAATATTACTATCAAGAAATAATTCAGCAGACCCAAGTGAAAGAACTTAATGTTTCAATGATGACAACCACATATGAATGCTCATTGTGTAAAATAATCCCTTTGTCGCAATATATCATCAAAAAAAAGTTACACATATGTGTCACTAACCTATATTCTCAATTACTCATTATTTTACTATATCAGATAAACATAATGTTTCACTATGGATATGGAATTTAATACGAAATTTCTATTCCAATCAAAGGATCAAGATATAAAATTACATAAACATAGAATGGAAAAATCCTTCCTCAACTTATCCATTAATGATATGTCAATAATGATGGACCCAATATAACCTACCTTGTTGTGAACATATTTCGTCATGATTTTCATCAAAAAAATATAATTGTGTGAGTTGTTACACATATTATTGATAATATTAATGTATAAGCACCATTACACAAGCTCACAGATACGAATATCTAATCACACCAAAACAAAAATCAGAGTATGTTATCCGACCATAGAATTATATTTAAGAATATCTACATAGCACTTCAAGGTTATCATCATAGTGGTAAACTGCTAAAACCTTATCAATGCAATGTATAATCTAATACAGTATTAAATTATTTTCATGAAGAATAATGAATAATATATAATAATAAGTTTTATTAATATTATACATGTCATCAATGTAAAAATTGTTGGTCATTAGGAAATATCTCCAACAGACATTCACTTGGAATAGCCCCAACTTCCTATGACTTTTATTCTATAAGACCTCACATGATAATCATGTTTCTGCTGAGTCAAGGCTTTATTCAAGGGGTCTGCCAAGATTTATTGTCTGGAAATACTACTCAATACAACCTCATCACTTTATGAGAAATTCATAAATATATAATACTTATGAAGTATGTGATTCATCTACTAATATGACCTTAGATCTTTTGATAGAGACACCATTATAGTATTATCACAATAGAGTATGAAAGGATATTTATTTCTAGGCACTATGTAAGGATCTTAGACAATGGTTCACATCCATACTGCTTTCTTAGCTACCTCAAAATATACACTATACTTGGACTCTATTATATAATCTAAGAACATGGCCTACTTTGAGCTCTTCTGGTTCATAAAACCTCTATCTAATGTGAAGATGTATCTCATTTGTGACTTCACGACATATTGATTTATTTAGAAACTATAATTTGCTTATCCCCTAAAGACTAGTCCCTCATATCCTCCAATAATCATAATCACATCCTTAGTATGACTCAGATACTTAAGGATAGTCTTGACTGCCATCCAATAGAGGTCATATAGGTCTGCTTGATATATTTCTACTACACATGATGTGTAGGTGACTTCTATCCTGTTATATAGCATAAAATACATGACTGGACCTATCAATGATGTGTATGGAATCCTTTACATTCTATTTATTTCTTCATTTTTTTGAGGACACATAACCCTAAAAATATAAATGCCATGTTATGATAGAAACAATACCCTCTTCGATTATTGCATACTAAATTTATTTAGTATATATTATCAATGTATGTACATAGACCTTAGTCATGAAGCATATTGGATTAATAATAGTGGATCTTGACCTAAATAATATATGTTATCTCAACCCAGTATTTTATACAGAATAATTTATTCAAACACACCTTAACAGAATGTATGACTAAAATTTCATTTCCAAAAAGTAATATTTAATCTATGTATACAATTAAGAAAATGACTACACTCCCAATAAATCATTTGTAGACATAAGGATCGCATTTATAATTTATGAAAACAAATTATGATATGGATTCAGTAAAATAGTTTTTTCATGATATGGATGATTTCTTTAATCCATAAATATATTTTATCCAATTTTCATATCTCATTTTCATCCTTTAGAGTCACAACCCCTTAAGGTTGTATCATGTAGAATGATTTTTAACAGTTCATGTTATGGAAGTCTATTTTTCCATCCATTTTTCAAATATTAAAGTCTTGGTAAGCAGTAATGGAAATTAGAATCCTGATAGGTTTCATCATTGAAAATTGTGAAAAAAAATTATTGTAGTCAATTCCTTGATTCTATTTAGACCCTTTTGTATCTAATCATTCATTGTAGGTACTAACTTGTCTGTCCTTTTCCATTTTCTTCTAGAATTCCCATATGAAACCAATTTGATTTATATCCACTATAGGATCTACCAAAATCTAGATGCAGTTTTCATACAAGGAATCCATGTTACTATTCATGCCTTCTTTCCACTTAAAAACATCATTTCCACTTAATACTTCTTTATTGGTTAGTGGATCATTATTATCAACTAAAAATGAGCCTCCATACTTAGTTACTGAAAAAAAAACACCATTCTATTTCTCTAACCTCTCTTTTACTCCTACATGGTACTTCTGTCTCAATAATGGTTTCTTCATCCATAGGACATTGTGGAACCTATTCTTGTGCCAACTCTTCTGTACATTGAGCCTCAAATTTATCAAAGTCTATCTCACTTGCAATATAGCTTTTATAGATATTCTCTCTCACATGGAATATAGTGTTCCTTTCCACTGTAAACTTTTTGTGTAAGGGTCTATATATATAATATACTCTTTCTTCATTGGGATTTCCTATAAAGGTACACTTTCTTCCTCGGGTTGAAATTATTTTACCTGAAGAGGCCTTAAAAATTTTCCACAACCCTACAAATGTAATTATGAAAACATGGGTTTCTTTTCCTTTTTTAAATGGTATTGTATAACTTATTTCACATTATTTGGGACTTTGTTAAATATTTTTACTATTTTTTGTAATATGTATCACCAAAAATATAACAGAAGTCTCGTATGAATCATCATTGATCACACCATATATAACAAGGTATATTTACTACTTTCACTTACACCATTTAAATTAGGTTTATATAGGGTGGTGGGTTGATATATGATCCCAAAATATCATAAGTAATAAATGAAGTATTGATTAATATATTCTCCATCATGGTTTCAGTGGAGTTTCTTAATCTTTTTACCAAAATAGTTCTCAAATTCATTGTTGTATTCCTTGAATTTATAAAAATAATCTTATTATACCTTATTAATGAATTATATCCATATTTACTAAAATTGTTAGTAAAATTTTGGAAGTATGAGTACCTACACATTTCCTTAATAGGAAATGGTATACACTTTTATTTATGAAATAATTCAAGAATCTCATTTTCCCTTTAACCTTTTCTAATAAACGGGGATTTAGGCCTTTTAACTTGTAAACATCTGTGATATATACCATATAGGTTTAGTTCAAGAGAATATAAATATTCTTCATAGTAAAATTTATTCAGGAAATCATTGTTCACATGGCCAAGCGAGTTATTCCATAGTTGGGTGTGGAATGATTCATGTGATGTAGTTTTGTTATCTATTTCCATTACATGGTTTGTGTAATCTAAAACATAAATACATTTATATAAATGTTCTTTACCATAAAAAATCGTACCTTTATAAAAGAAGAAAATTTTATTTCTAAACATGAAAAAAACCATCTTGATCATATTCGGATATAAAAATAATGATTTTTTAATTAAATCCACATTATAAAAACCCTTTGAAACCAAGATCATTACATTTGGAAATGTGAGGCGGTAGTACCCAATTGCTACATCATCAATTTTAGCTCTATTGGCAACTCGTAGATTTACCTCTCCTCATTAAATATTTCAAAATATACTTAGTTCATGTGTTTGTAAATATATGTGGGCACCAAAATCTGTATTTAAAACCCAATTAAATGAAATAAATACATTTCACTCAACAAAAAATGCATATGAAACAATGTTTGCTTCTTTGGATGGGTGCAGTTTTTCTTCCAGTGGCCCTTATTTCCACATGAGAAACAAATTTCATATTTTAATTTTTCTTTCACAATGATCTTCCTCTTTTTGTATGGTCATGAAAATTATATGGACTTAGATATATTTACTTGACTTTTATATTTTTTCACCATAATAACCGAAATATTTTCACGCTTCATCTCCTTATCTACATTGAGAAGAAGAGTGATAATATCTGTAAGAGGCTTCTTAATATTGTTCATATTATAATTTACAACAGATTCAGAGAAGAAATAAGGGAGTGATGTTAGAATAAGATCGGTGCCAAGTTCATTAGGGAATTTAAACCATGGAACATCTAGATACTTAGTGTAGCCAATGAGCTTGATTTCGGGAGGTCCAACTAGGGATACCTCTCCAAGATTTCTCTGAAATACTATCTTGGAAATCTCAAACTGTTGTTGTCTAGATCTCTCTTTGTAAATACCATGAAGGTGTTCAATAATGCTATACACATCCATGTTTTTATGAGACTTAATGAGTTCACTAAACATAGTTGAAACAATTAAACATTTAAAATTGATCGTGTCACTCAATTTTTTCTATATACAAGGAACTATTAATCACTCACCTCTTTTGCATGAAGACTAGGAAGTCAGGATTATAACATGTAATATTTTTTTTCCTGGCACAAAATATCCTAAAGGTGCCTGAACCACTCCAAGGAGTTACTACCAGTGATGTGATTGTCTTTCTATAACATAGATTGAAGGGATAGTGTGGATGAAAAACTATTCATTTTATTCTATAAATAAAGAATAATATTATTGGAAGTTTTCTTGATTAAATTTTTTTTTATAAATAATTAATTTATTGATTTTATTAAATATCCACCTATTTAATGATGCCCCTTTTTGTAACCATAACAAGGGTTGGTTGAGCTACTTAAAGGTATTTAGGTATGAATGTATTTACCAACATCAGGCATGTGGCTCCTTGGCCCATTGAATGGACTCCCCAATCCTGAAATCAAGACTTGGATTTTCTCCACACTTGCCTCCAAGTTACATGAAGTATAGAGATGGCCACTTCTCTTGATGTATTATTCTTAAGAAACCCCATAACGTTCATAAGAACTCCATGTTAAATGAAAGTTTCTTAATGAGGTTTGATAAAAAAACATAGTTCTAAGGCTTTTATTCCAAATCAAGAGATAAAATATCAAGTCTAAATTAATATATAATTGGTGGATTTTAATTTATTATGCATAAATTTTATCTTATTTTATTCAATACATGTATTTTTAATATTATGGTTATTTTAATTAATTAATCATTCTATATAATACATTTATGAACAATAAATTTATTTAAATTACATCTTTTCACATTAATTCATTCATTTATATAATAGTAGTCTTTTATCCCTAAAATTAAATAATTCATTGGTAGAAATAAATAAAAAATTACATTACATTTTCATAAGCATTATATAATGGTTAATTTAATGAGAAGACATTAAACTAACCTATGAAATAGGGGAAATAACTCATATTCCTAGTCGTTGTATGAGTTACAACACTCCACATGTCCACCTGTGTAACACCTGGGTTCTCATCATTATGGTTCTATCTTGAACTACCTCCATATTCCATGGGAAACTCAATTAATTTCATGTATTTATAACTTACACATATGTGAGAGAAACGAAAGGATTGGTTAAAGGAGGGTTACATAAATATCCTTGGAAATGCAATTCCTACATAATAATAGAGGGATGGATGACTCACATACCATAAAATTTAATTTAATAATATATAATTATAAACTCAAGTAATAAATTATATCAAACAAATTCCAACACATACATTGGTATTGGTCTATCTCATGAATGGTCATATATGCAATGTATATACAAAATTAAATGGATAAAATTCATTTATTTATCCATTATTTATTATTCAAATAAACATGTTTGAATTAATTAATTAGTTAGTTAGTTAGTTAGTTAATTCCCTTTCATCATAATGAACATCCAAATTTATTTTGGAGATACCCATCATTCATGGAATTCATGGAAAATAAAAGATAGAACCGTTATTTATATTTTTTATTATAAAAAATTCATTGAGTATTTTAAATTCATTGAAACCATTATAAAATTTTCAAACACAATTGGTGTCAATAAATAAAATAATATTTTAATAGTTAAATTTTCAATTAAACTTAATTTAATTTAATGAATTTATTGGGAGGTTACATGGCATGTAATATCTAGATACACACAGTTTACCTCAGTTTTCATGTATCTAGGGTACATGATTGGGTCTTCGATATATAAAATGGATGGACTACATGGAATATACTAATGATCTACATTCCATGGGTTCCACTTATTGTGTCCCAAGATACATGCCTGGTTCTTCAGCGTGTATCTCAATAGATTATATAGCGTGTATAGGCCAACTACTTTCCATTTTGTTTGAATGTTTCATTCTCATGAAACCCACAGAAATACTCAGTGTGTTCTTGGGAAAGATACTAAATGAAATTTTCACTTCAGTTACACGTCGTGTACATCTAATGTTGTTCAGATAAAAAGAGAAAGGACTTGGCATGTATCTCAGACCTGGGAATTGGTGAACTACATTCCCTATACACTATAAACCTGAAATATATGTCATTAATTCTTAGGCTGTCTGTATCATTCTATTTTACCATGTATAATAACCACATGAATTATGTAAACTTTGCTGCTAACCTATGTATACTACAGGGCATTTACGTTGTATACAAAGAGTGTAATATGACATACCATGTGCTAGGTTGGTCAATCGACACAGAGTATACACCGTGTGTAATAACTATGTGGCATGATGTTTATCTCATAGCATGGCTAGGTTAAGTGTACTAGGGAACATGACATGTACTCCGATTATATGTCATGTAACCCAATCATACTGGAAAAAATGGTAGTTCCAAATGGAATCTATTTTCATTCTTCATTGGTTATTAGACCGTTATGAAAATGAAACATTGAGTGATAATGATTAATATGTTGATGATATATTATTTCAAAATCGATTAAAGAATGAATAATATTAAATGAAAATTCAGCCTTGATTATGTATGGATCAATAATCAAATAAATAATTATAAATTTAAATGTCACACCTCTGATAATGCTTGTTGGTTCTAGGAATAGCAGAAGCATTTAGTGGAATAAGATATATTAAAACATATTTTAATATTTAATTTCTTGAAACCCTGAGTGGGGATCTTGCATGTAAAATTTATAATTAATTTATTTAATATCTGCATAAGTGAATACCTGATTTCAAAATTCCTCCATCAATGTAGATTTCAAACATACTAAATTATCCTTTTATATTTCCTTTACTATGCTATGAGGATATAAGGATAGAATACCTTTCGTGATGATCCACATGTGATCCTTTGTTATTTGAGCAATTCCAATTGATCCTTGAGAAATTCTAATAGATCATTCTCGTACAAGCACAATGATTCAATTATCTTGCTTATTCTTGATAATTACTCATCCTTTGATATAAAAGAGATCTCTCATGTGTTTCTCATTCTTGAGGGGAAGAGATAAATGAAGAGTTAATGGAGAGATTCTTTATGAGAAACTATTCTCAAGTTTTGAATTTTAGATGCAATACACATTAGATATAGTGGTCTTTATATATATTTATGGTTTATGTTAAAATAATTATTTAATTGTATGTTTTCCCTTAAATAATATCATAATCCTTAATAAATATCATGCCACATAATAATGATAATATTATGATTATTATTTGGCATATTCCAACTTACACAGTAACTAATATTATTTAATTGGCTTGTAAAATAATATTTTTCACCAAACTCATTCTTGGTCCATTCAAACTTCTCTAGAATTTATTGAACTCCTAAATAAATATTTAATTTAAATTTTTCATTCAATAATAAAAATTTTCAATTGATAAAACATGAATAATATTATCCCTTGATCTTGAGAATAATATTTCTTCAATTAATTAAATTAAAATATAATTTTATCAAGATCATCATAAACTCATATTGTTTGGCCATATACATTTCATTCTTGTTGGAATAATAAGGCTTACATAAAGTCTATGATTACTATCTAGCAACGAGTCAAGACACCCAAGAGAAAGAATTTAATTTAACAATGTTGAAAACCACATATCAACAATCATGGTGTAATATTGTCCCTTTTTCATAATATCTCCTCAAGAAGGTTACACATTAGTGTCACCAACCTATATGATTGATACATCTTTCTTTGATTATCTGAAATAAATTCATCATTTCACCATGTCCATGTAATTTAATGTGACTGTTATATTCCAATCAAAGGTATAATATATCAACTTCTGTAAATATGGAAGGTACAAATCCTTCCTCTAATTATCCATTACTAACATGGAAATCATGACCCAACAAAGATTCCCTAACTCATTGTGAACATATAGAATCATAGACACTGTCATCAACTATATGTGCATGATTAATGACATGCATTTATGATAATATTAAATCATAATGGCCATTAATCATGATTTCGGTTAGAAATATCCAATGACACTAAAAAATTGGAATTCCTATTGGTGGGTCTGTTCTCATAATCTCCCATCTTAGAGATTACCAAGTGTGGTCTTCATGAGAATAATCCCCATAAACTTATGAGTAATCAAGCCTAATAATATACATACTATGTGTCCCACTATACTAAATTATCCAAACACAGAACTATATTTAATAATATATTCATATAATTTGAAATTTCTCATCACAGTGGGGAACTTCTATAACCTTATCAATGTGATGTATAAACTATTACATTATTACATTATAGTTGTATATAATAATGAAAAATATATAATAAGTAGTTTTATTAATATTAAATAAATTGAATATACATGTAATCAATGTACAAACAGTTGGTCTTAGGACACCAAATCCAAAACCTTTAACAATATCTTGATCCCTTGTGTGAATGATGGATGTTTCTGGGTAAATTTCCATAGATTGATCATCATTAGACTCTCTTCCTCTTGAATCTCATCTAAGATCCATTTTTTTATGATAGATTGATAATGGATCAATGTTCATTAACTATAAAATAGGTTATCTTTTATAATTTATGGGTAATTAGAGACCCATTCTTGAATCAACAATGGATATGGTGAATTGATGACCTTTTCTTCGATATATCTCATAACCAGTTTCATTTATGAAATCTATGAGTTATGTAATTCTAGAATGGTCTTATTGACATGGAATATTATTTATACTCTTTCTAAACATTATTATTTATCATTGATAACTTGATATAGGCATCCTATATGTGTAATATATTTCTACATGTGTAAAACATTTAGTTTGGCATCGATCCATTAATGAAATTTAGAGTACTTCATCAAAAAACAAGATATAAGAATTTATTTACCTTTTTAGACCCTTATATATTCTTGTTTCCTTGATTTCATATTATGATAGATGATATTATATACCATGTTTGATGGATCTTGATTTGAGGTGGGTGGGTTTGTGTCCTTAGAGACCCATATATGATGCTTGATTCAATGAATATTTCAATAGTATCTTGTTATCATGATTTATGTTTATCACATGTTATTATATAATGTTAATGTATTCTCATGATGATGTGTTATTCTTGACTTATTATGATCTACCATGTTATGTGAATTTACCATAGCTTGGATGCATTATCTTGATATTCATAACAAGTGGACCTTCATGGTAAGATTACCCCTATTAGGGGGAGTGTGCATGACACGTGGTGATGATGATAATGGAACCATACATAAGATAGGAGCATTATAGCCTTATAACCCAAGCTAAAAATAGATACCTTGATGATATCATGTAACATACCAAAACCATATGTTGTACAAATACTGAGTAGAATATTCACTCAATGCATTGTGGATGTCGAGTAACATGTCACCATCATTCTGGATAGTTCTTCATCACCTCTAACATAACTGATTATCCTTATAGAATGGAGCCAAAGAAGGAATGATCAGGGCTCTAGGTGGCTTCTTTAGCACATGGGTTCTTGATATATGATTGTTTATTATTTCTTGAACACTTATTGTTATCATGGAATATACATTTTATACTCGTTAACACTTATTAACGATTGATTGGAGGTTCCCTACTAGGTTTTATCACTCACACCATACATGGGAATCCTGATACATGTTGATAATTCTTGAATAGGGATATAAGCAAGGGAAAGGGGCCTATAATAGATTTTTTAACCATAGATAATGAAGCTAGGAGAAATACCAAGATATACTCTAGAGGATTTCACAATTTTTATTTATTTTCATTCAAATTATATACTCTATTTGGCTTACCACACTATGGTATAGGAATATTTATCTACATGAAATGTAAACCATTTGTTATTAAATTATAAGGATTATTTTTATAAACTTATTAATTTTATTTTTATTTTTATTATTTATTTATATTTTGGTGTGTGGATTTAATATAGAGGGTATAGTCTCCCTATTGATGGTGTTTAAACCCTTACAACTAGTCAAATTCCTCTTTCATGTGGAGAGGCATCCAAGAGATCTTGTCGAACTTTGGCTCAAAACCAATGGTTTGGGATAGGGAATTATACAGTTGATCATGATAATATAATATCATTCTTAAATATGTAGATAATCAGAATGAATGATTTAGAAACTTGAATACATGCTTCGACCTTTTGTTATGGATTTCTGTTTCCCATAAGAGATTCATCTTACCTTATTGGAGTTTTTTGTATAATATTAGTTATCATTCTACAGTATAGATGGCTCTATTCGAGGAATAAAATGGTTTTCTATGGAGATATATACTTTTTTAGGTAGATAGTAAATAAACTACACTATTTGGACATAGCCCCATTCATGATATGACTGAGAAGATTAAAATGATCAAGAAAAGGATGGTTTCAGCCCAAATCCATCAAAATTATTATTTTTACCATCCACATTGGCCATTATCATTTTTTGGGTGGTCATGTGTTCTTGAAAGTCTCTATAAGACTAGGACATCATCAAATGGGTAATAAAGAAAAACTGTCTCATCAGTGTGTTGGAACCTTTGACATACTAGAATGAATTGGTGATATTTATTATTGTCTAAATTTACAAAAATGGTTTAGTTTGGTTCATAATATCTTTCATGTATCTAAATTGAGGAAGAACCATCCCAATCCTACCCATGGGACTATATGGGATCATGTTGATATTAAACAAGATTCTACTTTAATTCATGAACTGATTCATATCTTAGACATACAAGATAAGGAAATACATGGAAAATGTGTTACATTTTTTAATTATTATGGAACTATGGTGAAATTCATGAGGACACATGGGAATATAGGGAATAGATATTATTATAATTGTCAGAACTCTTCCAAATCATCGATAATATTTAGCTTTATAAGGATGGAAAACCCAATGGTGGGGAGAATATAACACCAATTGTGTAAAGTACATCACAATTTTATTATTTATTTTGATGTTATATAATATATTTTTGAGTTATAGGATTTTATGGATCATTTAAGTGTGTTTCAGATTCATTTTTAGGGGTGCATGTTTTGACCACAATTTGTGGAAGCTATAAAACTTCTCCAAGAAAGCATATAAGGTAGTCTAGGAATCAAGGGACAGGTGCATAGTAGGCACATTATTTTTAAAACTATAAAACAAAACCATGTGTCCCTCTAGCTATTATCTAATAGCATGTTCATGGTTGGAACATGGTTTATTAAACCATGTGGCCAAACCATGCGACATTCATTAATAACATCAAAAATTGGATTTTAATTCCATTTTGAATATGAAAACTCCCTTTTTTATCCTAGTAATCTAGGATCTTATACCAAAGGATTCCTCAAGACAATTTTGTCAACTCATCTCCCTTAAGAACCCATTTTAAATTGATCTAAGTGTATTAGATCTCTAGAATCAACTATAATTCTTTGTTTTCATTATTTATATTTATATTTTATCATTTCCTCCCACATAGAATGTTCTATATGATCTGTTATTGATAGATATTTGGTTTATGATGTGTTTTTATAATATATTAATTATATATATTGAAGGAAATAAATTTTGGGACATGATTTTTAGGTTTCATTCTATCATTCATCATTTTTATTTCCCATTATTAAGTCGGTGGATTCTCAATTTAATCCACTCATTCGAGAAATTAAAGGTTTAGTTTTTATTTAAATTTTTATTTGAATTTAAAAAAGAAACTCATGTGTTTTTATTATTGGAAACACTATTTAATTTATGGTTTTCAAATATTGTATTTAAATGGTTTGTAGAGAAACTATTTTGTTCCATGTTTTAAATTGTGATTTTGAGATGACACATACATGGTGTTGGATTAAATTATTTAAAAATAATTATTAATTTTATAAATTAATTGGTGTGATAAATTTTTATATGTGGATGGTGTGGGTGCATTATTTTATTAGATGTGGCCTTTCTATTATATACTTATTACAAGGTGCTAGATTAGAGGCACTGTGAGAATGGTCATCTATTGATGACTTGGTGGATCGATGGGTAAACACTCATGAGTATGATATTTTCACCTTGTATCCATGTGTGCATTAATAATAGGATGTGTTTTGATATTCCATGTGGAATAAATGGGTGAAATTTTTTTCATCTTTTAAATTAAATTTATATAAATTAGTTGACTATTTTGTTAATTCTCTCTTCTGTTTTAATGAATTTTTTAAACCATGATCTAACATGGTATTTTCCTATAAGAATGAGTTGGGAAGTCTCCTGGTGAATACATACTGGGTATGCTTACTCACCCTGTGTATATGAACTTAGGTGTGTTTGTAGATATTTTTATTCATGAAATAGGTAATGTAAATGTATATTATTTATCTAATGGAGAATAAAAATGATACATTATATGAATAGTGGTTGGATCATGGAGTTATATTATAGAGTGGTTGGAGTGATTTCGTATAGTTTTTTATGCATCAGGATGTCTTTTGGTTTTCTTGGGTCACCTTATTCTACCTTTTTACCACTACTGTGATATTGTTTCTTAGTTTATTTAATTTGAGTTTTTTTTAATTTGATTTGTTTCTTTATAATGGATTGATCATATAGTTTTGTTTGTTTGTTCTAGTTTTATCTTGACATATTAAGGATGTTTAAATATAAAATAATCCCAAAATGTTTTAGTAAGCCCTTGGAATTTATTGACAGCATTTGGTGTCCAAGGGATGTAATATAATGTTAGTGTAACCTCATCACTTTCCAAGACAATGGTTAGTTTTGGGATGTTATAAAAATAATATCCCCTTTTTCCTTAGGATAACCAACAAAAAAGAACTTGTCAGAATTTGGGTCATGTTTTTCAGAATCCAATCATTCTATGAATTCTTCGTAGCCCCAAATAATCATAAAAGGTAAACTAGGACATTTATCATACTATATCTTGTATCATGTCTTCATGAATACATTATATGGAACATAATTTTGTAATAATATATAATTATATATATTATAACCATGAATGAAATGGGAAGTTCTCACTAACTCATCATCAATCAAACCATGTACAAAAATGTAGGATTCTTTCATTCTGGCACACCATTACATTATGGTGTTCTATGAGGACCGATTTATGGAAAAATTTCACAATTCATCATATGATTAGTGAATTTATAGATCAATTATTCACCATATAAATCTTATTAAACAATCTTGACACTCTTTCCTAGTTTATTTTTCACTTTATTTTGAAACTCTTAAACATTTCATTTCAAAATTTCCATATGTGTACTTCATTAAAAAAACATAACCATACCGACTAAAGTCAATAGTAAAATTAATGAGTACCTAAAATTACCAATCAAATGTATTCTCATTGGTCAAAATACATTAATATGTAAGAGATCCAATATTCCACTATCTCTTTCACCTTTATTACCAAAAGGTTCTTTGGTCATTTATCACAGAAAACAATATTTTCATGTATCAAATGATTCATTATTGAATGAGTCGAATGATCCATCTTTATGGTGTCTTTGAACATGTTTCATGTTTATATGTAAAAGTGGAAATACTAAAGGTAGTTTCGATTAGAATCAACCCTAACCTTCTTATTCTGAATTTTATTAATGGTATTATCCATTTCTAGAATATATAAACCATTCATTATATTACCAATTCCATAAAACTTTTAATTATTATATATAGAAAAACTTTTATTCTTAATAATGAATATAAATAATATCTTTTCCAAACAAGATATAGAAATAAAATTCATATTTATAATCAGAACATAGTAATAATCATTCATTTCTATGACTAATGCACAATGTGGACTTAGATCATAAGCTCTTAATTTTTATGTGGAAATGTTTTCTCTATTATGACATCAAGATCAACTTCACCCTTTATCAATTTCTTATTTTCTATAAGCCTATGTTTTTTAGTAAAAATATATGATGCATGCCTAGTATCTAATCCTGATGATCCCGAGATGGTGGAATTAATTTTTATAATAGTAACATTTATGTACTTTGAATGTTTCTCTTTAAGAATACTTTTAAACCTTAGATATCAATTTTAATTATATGATAGGCCATACCTATTACTTATCTAGAAGTGATTATGAATAAGTATTTCATAATCTTACAAAAAAATTACATATTAGTGGGTGAGTATCAAGTATTATATCATTTCATTAAAGACTTTAAATGAATGTACTCCCACTAAAAATGATGAAAAAACATCATATCCATTTATTGATCCAAGATTCATATTCAATTATGGAATGATTCCATTGGGGAGTTTATATCATTACATAATTATTTAGATATGAAATCATACCAATCACAATAGTAGTGACTCTTGGATATTTGAGAAGATAACCCTTTATCCAAATCCATCATATGGATTAGCTCAACTCTATTCCTATAGTATCTTTCCTAAGGGTTTCCTAGCTGAGTGTAACCCAAAAAAATGCCAAGAACATGTTAAAAAAATATATTATCAAGGAATCATTCTAGAGAAAAACCTATCCAAGAATGATCCAATGTTATCTGTTAGTTTTTTGTCCCATACAAGATATTTCAGGAGCACCCTACAAAGGATAAACCTACCCAGTTGGATGATCGATGTATTGATGAGTGTCACTCTGGAAGGAATATCACACTTAATATTTCAGGGGATTTAATCTCTCACCAATTAAATATACATCATATACATATTAAATTAATAACTACTACATCTTATGTAATCTTTATCTTTTCATTTTTTTTATTAATAATTCAAACATTTTAGTTTTGGAATCCCTATTCCAAACC
Source organism: Viscum album (assembly GCA_963277665.1). Classification (NCBI taxonomy): domain Eukaryota; kingdom Viridiplantae; phylum Streptophyta; class Magnoliopsida; order Santalales; family Viscaceae; genus Viscum; species Viscum album. The sequence goes on along the minus strand of OY728150.1, from coordinate 844,060,725 downwards.
TCATATTAATGTTCTTAAACCACATTAGTGTGTAACTCTTTACACAAACCACAAGTTTGTGTTTCATGCCAAAAAATAAAAGAATAACATATTCATATATATCTAAATGCACAAAACATATAAGGTAGATACAATTTTCATGAAAATAAAATATTTATATGATATTGAAAATATCTTCATGAGTAAGCCTAGATTTAAATTTAGTCAACCCCTTTAACCTTTCAATACAAGGAATATACTCTAAGCTGGTAGGTGGTCCAACCCCAAGTTCCTCCACCCATAGAGACATTAATCTATAGAGAATTCAATTCATGATATCTCTAATACCTAATATACACTAAATATATTCATTAAAAATTATCAATCTTATAACTCAAAAGAAAAACTAAGGTCAAGGTAGATGGATATAAAAGTTAACAGAGTTGTACTTAACATATAATGAAGGGATTTAACTCTTATGATTAGATTAACAGTTAAACATAAAGAATACATAATATTTACATCCCTCAAAAAATTTACTAAGCATGGATATAAAATAAATTTAATAAATAAATAAATATTCTATTTATTTTCCAAAACATGACATAATCATTCAGGAATATTTTATAAATAAATTCTAATTATGAACATTTTATAAATTAGAATGAATATGACATTTTTAATTTCATTCCAATATGAACACTTTCATATTTTATATTATATGACATTTATTTTATATTTCATGATTTATAAACATTTTATAATTTAATTTATATTATATAAATAATATATATAATCTAAATATCATATATTTTTTAATTTACAAATGCTTTAAAATTAACCTTTTATTATTTCTAAATAAACTAATTTATTTCTATATCACAAGGCGTGCCATATAAGTTTGTTAAAATGAATTTTAATATTAAAATTTTATATTTGGGGAAAATGATTCATAAACATCTTTTTAATTAATTATAAATAATTTATAAAAAACATTATTTATTTATAAATTCCTTATAAATGAAGTATTTCAAAAATATATTTTGTTATAATTTATAAACATTTTTTAAACCATAAAAATCATTACAATGTTTAAAAACAATTAATAGTTTTTTTATGTTTACCCTTATATAATGTTCCTGCATAAGGGTAAAATCTTCTACCCTTACGTAGGTCACCTGAAACTACTATATGGAGGGAGAGCTACTGTATAAAGGTAGTCTCTACTAACCATTACTCAATACTCTTCATATATGGGTAATTTTTTGTTACCTTTACATATACATTATACATAAAGGTAAACCAAGGTTGCCTTTATATAGAACCTTTCTATGAAAATATTAGTAAATTGTTACCTATATATGAAAAATATAAATAATTATAACTCCCTGATGTCCTTTAAATATTCCATTTTATATAAATGTAATCAGTAATGACATTTATATCTATCTACTAGGATATTTAATGGTTAACAAATGAAATTTTGTTTTATAAAATGTTTCTCTTCATTGTAACATTAAAAATAGTCAATTAAACGTGTTGTATTATTCAAGAAACTCAATTTGATAACATAGATGAGTTTCATTTATTCATCTTATGATTATTTTTAGTGGAAAACAACCAAAAAATAAGAATATCTATCTTTAAGAAATAAATGTTTGTAAAATTATTATAAAATAGAACATTGTAAATACCTTGTATTCAAAAGTTGCAGCAGCCAACTTCTGTGATCTCGATGGAATGTGCTTTAGGAAGACCATGAGGAGCATTGAACAAAAGTTGTTGGCCTCTAATGGAGTACACTATATGAAGGATCCTTGATCACATCAATAGGATACCTGAATGATGAAGACGATGATAGATCCTTTGTTGAGAAATGATAAACAACATATTGGAAAGAAGAGAGCTTCAATAATATTGAATTAAATTAATTATCACAATAGAATCAAACAAACATGACTTACACTCACACATAACAACATACGATATTGCATCTCTTATATAACCTAAGAACAAAAAAAAAACATGTTTTGTAGTCCATTTCAGTGTAGCATAAATTGAACATTTTAATGAAGAAATAAAAAGGTTAAATAAGACAAGTATTTGGTTATAAACTAATGTAATACCATTAAAGAGATGGAGATAATTATTTCAACGCATACAACATTTTGAATAGGAATCTTATGCATATTTGATAATATATATATAAATATATATATATAAAAATATTACTCATGCACTATGTGAATGATAATTAAATGTAAAATATAAATAAATATATATATATTATCATATATTATATATACAATTCATGCATCATAAATAAGTGAACATGTATCTTATGCATATACATTTAGAGCACATCTAAAAATTTATGTAAGTGATATACATTTAAAAATTTTCTGAAAATTCACTAATGGAAATATATACTTGAAATTAAATTTCCAATGGAAATTTAATTAATTCCCATTAAAATTTTTGAAGAAAATTCACAATGTGAATTTCTACTCATCAGTGTAGATATATACTCAAAATTTATTTTCGAATGGGAACTATTATTATTTAAATAAAAATTTATAATTATCATTAGAAATGTATAATCAAAATTTAATATAATTACATAAATATATATTAAATAAATGGAGTGATACCAAGTTTCATAATCGAACTTGTGGTTTTACGGTCAAAATAGTATAGTGATACAATGTTTGGTAATCTGAATCATAAGATTGATAGTTTTGATAATGGTTTAAAGTCATGTTATTTTATCCATATCTTGGACTCTGTCATCTCATATACTTTGGTCCATAATAAATATTTACAAGACACTCTCATGATCATAGAGATATTTTGGATCATTTAGGTGATATAATATCAAATTAAATAAGTACATCAGACTACATTACATTTCCATCAGAAGGTTTCTTCAAAATATAAAAAAACTTCATTTTAATGATGGAGATTCCTAATGGAATATCCAATTCCCCAGAGAGTGACATCTAGAATCTCATCATTTTTTTCTTAGTATTTATTCAAAAGGGGGATTGAATATTCCTAATAATGTCACCTCTTATATCTCTTTAGTGATTTATGCTTCAATGAATCAACAACTTACTAAAGATATAGGTAATCGGAATAACCTTAGATCCATTCCAATAAGGCTCTCAAGTACGATGACTTCCATAACCTTTTTAAACATTTATAGCACATTTTAGGTCCAAATATTACTAGGATCATAATAGATTTATAGAAAAGGAAGTACAACTTTTCCCTAATTAATGAAATTATAATTAATACTATTCCAAAAATGAAAAAACCTACTAGAGTTATGAATTTTGACACAATTATCCTTTGTAATGTGGCTTGTAAAATCTTCTCAAAAATCATTCCCAATTTCCTTCAAATCCTACTACCCTCTATTATATATAAAAATGAAAACACTTTTATTCCCAAGAGCCACCTCTCTAATAATAATATCATGGACCATAAAATATTTAACTCGATGAAGATGTGTTATTCTTCAAAAATAAGTGTGAAGGCCTAGAAAATAGATATTAATAAATATTATGATAGATTTAAATTTAATTTCTTATGTTTTTTTAGTAAAAAGGAATCGTGTTACCAATGGTATAATGTTACTATGTGGTGTGTTTCTTTGGTTTCTTTTAAGATCTATGTTAATTACGATCTCACCCAAATATTTTCTCCCACCCATTAAATAAAACAGGGAGATCTTCTTTACTCATATCTCTTTATCCTTTTTACTAATATTCTTTTTAATATTATTATTGTATATTAGAAGGAAAAAATTATTCATAGTGCTAAATTTGGTCATTGACCCCCCCCCCCCAATTTCCCACTTGATCATCATAGATGATAATAATTTATTCATTAGGGATACATTGGAGGAATATAAAGATATTATAAATATTATTTATAATTATGAAATGGATTTGAGGTAGTTAGATAATATTTCAAAAATATAAATCTCATTTAGCAATAGTGTATCTTTGTTTAAGAAAGAAATCATGCAGTGTGATTCAAGAATTTAAGTAGTAAACAAACACTAAGAGTACATTTTACTCCCTATGGATATTTTAAGATCAAAGAAAGTGGTGTTATATGCTATTATTGATAGGTTTCCAAGTAAAATTTGGGTGTGGTCATACAGGAGAGTACCTAAGGAAGATAAATATGTGTTTCTTAATGTGATGGGTTAATCTATCCCCACATTTGTGCTTTTCATTTTCAATCTTCTAGTCATTTATCAATTTCACTCACAAAACACTATTTTATAGTTTGGATATCATAATAGAAGGAATAAACCACACTGGGTGACTTAGGAAATATTATATTCACCAAATATATGTTAGGGATTAGGTTTCAAAAATTTCAGACTATTTATTGATGTGTTTCTTGCAAACCAGGGTTAGTGCCTTCTAGAAAACCTAAATTACATGTGTTACCAAGTCCTTTAAACTAATTATTTTCCTTGTTTTGATTTTATAAATTCTTTATTATTCCCTATACTATGTTTTCTATAGAGAATTTTATGGGTTCCCCACTCATTATTGTGTAAGGGACTTTTTTGGCATATTTTAAATAGTGATGAGTGTTAATATTTGAAACATTACTTGAATCATTTACATGAGTGTATTAATGGAAACATCACATATTCTTATATAATTGGATTATTCCATGGTTTGGAAGTTATTTAATAAAGAACTAAATGGTTGGTTTTTAGAGAAGTTAGGGTCATAATTTAGTGAGATGGATCATAATATTATTCTTTGTATTTCTATTGTTTTTAGTGTAAAAAGGACAAGTTATTCTAAAGTAGGGAGGATTTGGATTCTTATTCAGTTAAGTTAGGATAAAAACTTACTCAATATAATTTTCTCCTCGAGTCTTCTCAGTTAATTAATTTTCTTTGGCAGTTTCCATTTTCACCTAAAGTTCATTTCTTATGGTCGAAGGTTTGTTTTTTAATTCTTCCCACTAGATAGTTTTGGACATTTTTCTCTATTATACCTTAAAAATCGAATCCCACCCCCATGTACTTCTAATTTTCCCTAATGTAAAGGAAGTTTAAATAGAATAAATGGATAGTTTTTACAAGGTATTTGACCTAACTAGTGATTCACCTTCTGATATGGTTATGTGGATTTCATCGCTCTATGATGTGAAAGTTAGTGATATATACATAATTTATTGGATGATTTAGGCTCATTAGAATGATTATATATTAAAATGGTTGGAGCATCCAATCCAGTCTTGGTCTTCTCATTCAAATGACCAGCTATCAATATGGAATTTTAAATATGGGTGCTTCTCCCATATTGATGGTGACCCTAGTGTGGGTGTATGGAACCCCCATAGTGGGTGTTATTAAAATCAATATGGATACATCTATACCTATAAATAATAGGATGGGAGTTATCCTGGACACTTGGGATGACCATGGCTATGTTATTGCTAATTTATGTAAGTCTCTTTTTCTAATTGGAGCCCATTGGTTATTGAGGCCCATAGATATATTTTGGGGGTGGAATTCACTCTTCGGCAGAAGTGGTGGGATATTATACTTGGATAAAATTTTCATTTTATGGTTAACTCTATTTTAGATCATGATAAAGGTTTATATACATTTGGTCTTAGTTTAAATAAGTTTTAATATTTGATTGATCATTTTTTGTCTTGTAATTTTTCATCTACCAGAATATAGTGGAATCATGTGGTTTATAAACTAGAGTCATGGAGCACGTATGGTGGTACTCATGTTTGGATTAATTTTTTTCGAGGATATATTGGGTCTCTTGTATTTACCGATTCTAATTCTATTTAAGTTCTCTATTCCTTTCAAAAAATATATTAATATAAGTATTTAGATACAATAATACCAATTTATATTAATATAAGTACATACATGTTAATGTAATTATATATAAATATACAAATATATAAGTATATACACTAGAAATTTTCATTGGAATTCTACATTGGAAATTTTTTCAATAAATGTAATTACCAAAAATCTAAAATAAATACATGTTTAAATTTCTGGGGAAAATATATATAAATAAGAAGTGCCAATTTTCAATGCAAATTTTCATCACAAACTTTCAGTAAGGATCTCCACTTAAATCGCAACTAAAAATACATTAATACATAAAAAACAATGAAAATATGCACCGGAAAATTATATTGAAAATTTTCAATGAAATTTGTCGTCGTAAATTTTCAGTTTGAATTTTCACTTAAATTATAGGTGAAATATATTAATACATAAAAAAAAAAAAATTAAATTTCCAATATTTACTTCCAAAAAAACATATATTTCCAATTATAAATATACAAATTATTTTTATAGTGGGAATTTATAATAAATATTTTCATCGAAGAGGTATATAATATATTAATGTATAAAAATAATGAATATTTTTACAAAAAAAATTATAGTAAAAATTTTCATTGAAAAATTTCACTTCTCATTTCCACTAAAGAACTATAGTTTAAATTTACACATAAATTTATAGTAAAAATTGTCAATATCTATTTTTAGAAAACTATATATTTCTTAACCAAAATATACCATGTATTTTTCATTGTTGTACTTTTTTTATAGATGAGTTTTTTAATCAATATATACATACAATAATGCATACATTTATAAGTATATAAACTCACTATTACAAATATATAATGAAATTTTTAATGTAAAATTTATACAATAAAATTACTTTGGATACATACATGTATATACATACATACATATATATATTGTTTTTTTATTTACCTTTATTTTAAATTTTTTTGTTTTTACAAATAACTTATTGTTTTTCAAAAAAATATAAAACTATACAAATACATGTTTTTGTTCAACAATGAATATTATAATTTTTTTTAAAAAAATTTATTAAAAATTTATAATTATATATATATAAAAAATTATTATAATATTAGTTTTTATTAAAAATAAAAAATATAGAATATATTAAAATATATAAATATATATATATATATATATTTAAATATGACTTAATTATATTTTATTTGTCTTTATTATTGATATTTTATATTAATGATTTTGGTTAAAAAATATATATTTATCTTTTTTATTAATATTTTATGAAAAAAAGTTATTAAATATTTTATGGATATAGTTTTTTTAGTGTTTTATATGGGAGGAAGATCATTACAGTCTAACTATTTTAAATTAAGTAATTGTATTTTTAACATTTTTTATTCATAAAGAGGATATGGTTCCATGTTTAATTTTTTTTCTTGGTGGGCGGTGATCTTGTGATGAACATGCCCCTTAAGATTGAGTGTGTTCATGAAAGGATATTTTACTTTGTGGGATAAATTCCCTCTCAAGTTGGGACTCCCATCCTGATGGCCCAATTAAAAATTTTGAAATAATTTCCCCACCCCCCCAGCCACTATCTATTCTTCGTTTATGTATTTTATATTATAAATATGTATAATACAATTATTGAAATTATTGATTATAATAAAAAAAATTACAATATTGAAATTATTATATGTATTTTATTATTATGTATGGAAAATTAATATATATATATATATATAATTATTTATATTAGTATATATATTTAAATATAAATATATTTATACACACACACATGAATCTATATATAAATATTATATATATATAACTTTAATAAAGATTTTCAAAATTTCAATGTAAATTTAAAATTAAAATTCACTTACACACATATATATATTTTAATTATACACGCATTCATTAATAAATGAAACACAAAATTTACTCTATAATTGTTTTGGAGAAACGTACAATGAGAATTCACAAATAGAAATTTAAATGAGAAATTTACACAAAAATATTTTATTGAAAATCTTTCAATTGATATTTCTAAGATTCAAAAATTATGATATAAAATTCAAATTAAAATTCCCTTACACACATATATAATTAAATTACACACACATACATAGAAATATGAAATTTATAGTTTTAATTCACACTATAAATTTTCATTAATGACATCAATTAAATTTTTTAATGAAATTTATATAGTAAAAATTTATTCTTGAGATATACATTGAAAATTTGAACTGAAAATTCATCGACAGAAATTTATACTGAAATTTTATTTTCCATGGAAAATTTATCAATTTCCATTCAAATTTTTGATGAAAAATCACAATGAATAATTCCAGTTACCAATTTAAATTCCTACTCAAAATTTAATTTATATTTGAATCTCATATATTTCCAATGAAATTTATAACAAATATTTATAGTTATAATTGGAAATTTATACGCAAAATTACATAAAATTATACACATGAATATTAATATAAGTATATATGAATGAAACTTTACTTACATACATGCATACAAATTTATATTAACATAAGTAAACTTATATTAATGTAATTATTTATAAATATACATATATATAACTATGTTAAAATATAATTATACTGACCTAAAAATAATTATATAAAATGTAAGTTTACATATGAATTTTTCATTGGAATTATATAGTGGAAATTTTCACTATAAATTAAATTATGAAAATTATGAAATAAAAACATGCTTAAATTTAGAATAAAAATATACATAAATAAAAATGTAAATTTTAAATGAAAATATATTGAAAATTTTCAATTTTGATTCCCACTTAAATTACAAGTGGAAATATATTAATACATTAATAAACTATGCATATTTGCATTGATAATTTATAATTGAAATTTTTAATAAATATTTTCATTGTAATTTTTTTTAACATAAATTATATTTGAATATATATTAATAAATAAAAAAGATCAAATTTTGATTGAAAATTTTATTTATAAATTTTCACTATAAATTTTTCATTGGAATTTTTAACAAGAAATTTCTAGTCAAAATTTCCACATGAAATTTACAATGAAAATTTCAATTGAAAATTTATAGTGTAAATTTTTTAGGTTTAATTCATAAACACCATATATTTCATATTATAAATTCAAAAATTATTTTTTCAATGAGATTTTATGATATAATTTATCAATGTATACATAAATAATATATTTATATATAAAAATAATGTAAATTTTCAAATTTTTAATGAAAATTTCCACATAAAAAAATTAATTTCCCATTTGCACTGGAAATTTATAATTAAAATTTTCACATAAAGTTATATTTCAAATTTTAAATATATATTTTCTACACACTGTATATTTCTTAACTTAAATAAAAAATCTGTTTTTTTATTAGTGAAAATTTATAGTGAAAATTTTCAATAGACACGTGTCTTTTTTTAATCAGTGTATACATACATTCATGCATGCATGTATATGTATATAAATGCACTATTGTAAATATAAAATTTAACTTCATAGTGTAATGTTTACACTATAAATTATCTATAGAAACATATAATTATATACATACATATATACATATATTGTTTTTATATTTTATTTATCTTTAATGTTAATTTTATTTTATAAAACTTATTATTTTTTAAAAAATTTATAAAACAACATATATACTATTTTTTATAACATAATAGAAATTATATTTTTATTTTTAAATTTTTTAAAATATATAGAATTATAAATTTATAATAAAAACTATAATATTATTAGATTTTATTATAATTAAAAATATATAGATTAGATTTAAAATGATGTAATATAATTTTATTTTCAATAATATATATATATATATATAATTTTTATAAATGATGTTTCTTATAATACCATCTACCTATAATAAATAAAAAATATTAAAACTATATAATAATGATTTTTCCTAAATATTTTTAATTGATTTTTTATTAATAATATATAAAATCATTTTGTATTAAACATTGTATAGTTATAGTTTTTTAATAAAATTTACACATAAGGAAGTACGTTAGTGTATAACTTTTTAAAATTAAGTAATTTGATTACTAAAAATCATTTTAATCAAAAATATGATTCAAAAGCACGTTTACATTTTTCAGGTTGGCAAAGATCTAGTCATCAATGTGACCCTCAGGTTTGATAATAAAAATGCATGGGAGGATATTTGACTCTATGGGAAAAATATCCTCTCAATTTGGTACTCCCAATCATATGGTCAATTGAAAAATTGGACAAACTAATCCTTAACCCCCATCCATTATGCATTTTTCGATATCAAACTTTTAGCATCAAAATTTTTTATAGGGTATAGAATTTGTAGTTGGTACCCATATAAAATTTGATTATGATACTAAAAGGGATAGATTTGGACACTTTTATTATGTTCTTATTATGGTTGATCTTTTCTCTACTTTAGTGGAAACTAATGTATTGATGATAAAAGCAGCCAATTTTTTTCTCCATTTGTAATTGCATCTAATATTCTATTGAAAAATGTTGTTCAAGAATGTCATGTTCTTTCTGTAAGAGGAAGGTATAATCATCTGATATTTGTATATTAAGAGGTAATACTTAAAATCCATTATAGGATAGGAATTCACAATTGATGGGAAGTGATATTGTTTTAGTGCTCAAAAAACCTGCAGACATAGAGGATAGTAAGAAGGGGGGATATTATTTCTGATGTAAATGGGATCAAAGTGTCGATAATTGTCCATTATAATTCCCCTGTTTCAAAAGAAGGTCTATAAAATGATATATTCTAGAAGAAATTAAGAATTTTACCTAAGGAAAACATGATTTTTCAATGGGTTGATATTGTAAAGGAGGGTGTAGAACCTAGAGATGATGATCAATCAGCTTGTGTGGTTGAGGCATAAATGGATGTTGATTTTAACATATGGAATATTCAGAAATTGGTGTCTTAAATAGTTCATAAAGGTACAAAAAAATTAAATGCAGCCTCACCTTTGAGGAATAAGTCAAGGGAGATCTCTCATGTAGTTGTTCCTTCAATGAAGCAACAAGTTTGGGTTTATATTAATTATGGGTTCTCCCCTTCAATAGTGGGAACCAAATATATTAGTTTACCTTTATTTTTCCCTCTCTTCAGTAATAGATTATGGTTTATATTATTTATTCCCATTTCACATCAAACCATTCCCCTACCGAGGGCTCTATATAGAAAGAGCATACTAAGGATGGGAATAATAGTCTGGTTATTACTATTACTTCTATTGATACACTCTCTAGGGAGGGTAATCCACTGGAAATGACTCTTACTCATGTTGATATTAGAAAAATTGGAAAATATATATACAGAAATTAGGCTTGGTCAAGATTGCATGGGCTCCACTTCTTAGGTAATCACTGGCAACTCATTTGACTAGCTTGATCCGGACATTTGTGTTCTTCTTCAAGAGGAAACTATAATTGAGGATAAGGAGTGATCTTATCCTATTATTTATATCACCCAACCTAAAGAGGACTTTGAGTACTAGACTTAGAAAATGGTGAAGGAAGGATGATGATTATAGAGACCCCATGGTCAGGGGACTCGATTTTCCTCATTCAATATGAGTTTGTGATCTTAGGAATTAATTTACAAGGCCAATAATAACACAAAGGTAGTCATGGGTGGAGATTATTAGGGTGGATATATCCCCCCCCACCACTTCACTATCTTAATGAAATCCATTTATGATTTTTTTGGAAAGGTCTTAATAGGGGAATGTGTGGGAAAAAGGATAAAAACTCCAACATCACCCCTCCAAAAGGTCTTGAGACCGATCGATTGCCTCATGGCCTCAATAAAGATATGGTATTCTGATTTAATTCACAATTTAAGGTTATTTTTACCAAAAATGCAGCCTAAACTTGTTTTTAATAAATACTACCTTACTATCCTAAATTTTATCTCTCTTAAAATTGAAGATAATTAGATTTATAATATTTGATTAAATATCTAAGAATTAACCTGGGAACATAGTTTTATCTCCAATATATAGGGATACACTTCCACATCATAATATAAATAATGAGAGCCTTGGTACAGATATAGGTTGTGGGGTAGAGGACTTCCTCACTATTGTAGAGGCAATCCTTGGCATATAGGTTTTGGAGGGAAAACCAAAAAATTATTATCTTTTTCTGGATTTGTTTTAAATTGAGTTAATAACCCCCACCTTCCTCAAAATAATATCCCTTTCTTACTTTATTTTATATGGCGATCATGTCATGGACCTTCCTCTTAAATTATAGATTATATTAAAACAATTAATATATATATTTTATTATTATTTATTGAAAATTAATATGTGTGTGTGTGTGTTTGCTTGTATAGATATTTATATTTTAAATATATATATACATATATTTATATTTATATATATATTTATATTTATATTTATATAAAAACACCAACATATATATATATTGTAAATATATATAATTTCCAATGAAAATTTATAAAATTTCAAAGTAAATTTCAAATTAAAATTCACTTATACACAAACACAAAGATATTTATATATATATATATAATTACATTATACACACATGAATATAAAATTTAAATTTAAAATTTAATTTAGAAATTTGTATCTGAAACTTACACTGAAAAATATCAATGAAAACCACAATAAGAAATTTAAACTACAAATTTACTTTGAAAATTTTACAATAGAGATTTTAAAATATTTAAAATTATATTTTATATTTTTAAATCAATAATAAATTAAACAAAAATATTTATTATAGATATATGGGATTAAAAGAAACCAAAAAACACACACAATGGGGAATCCCAGTGAGTCAAGCATCATCTCTCCACACACATATAATTACATCACACACACACACACAAACTTATATATAAAATTTACTATTAAAATTTATGATGTAAATTTTCATTGATCATATCCGATGAAAATTTTAAATGAAATTCCTTTGTTAAAAATTTATAATAGAGACATAAATTGAAAATTTTCACTAAAAATTAATATATGGAAATATCTGATTGAAATTTAATTTTGAAGGAAAGATCAACAATTTTCATTAAAATTTTTAGTTACTAGTGTATATTTATACTCAATTTTTAATTTCAAATGGAAACTCTAATAAATTGAATATAATTTCCTAATGAAATTTCTAATTTTCAAGGAGTATTTATACTCAAAATTAAATACAATTACAAATTTAAATAGTAATATAAGTATATACATACACGCATATAAATTTATATTAATATAAGTACATACATATTAATGTAATTTTTTATAAATATAAATATATAATAGTATATGAAAATATAAGCATATATATGAAAAATTTATTTATATATAATCATATACCATTAGTTTACACAATTAGTTTTCTTTAGAATTTTAAACTAGAAATCTACACTAAATATTTAATTATCAAAATTCGAAAATAAATACATGTCTAAATTTGCAATAAAAATATACATATATAAAAACCATGAATTTTAAATGAAATTTTTCATTGAAAAAATTAAGTTCAAATTTATACTTAAATTATTAGTGAAAATATTTTATTACATAAATAAATAGAGAAAACTTTAATTGGAAAATTATAGTGAAAATATACAGAGTAAATTTTCATCATAAAATTTGAGTTTGAATTTACAGTTAAATTATAAGTAAAAAATACTAACACATAAACAAATAATGTAGATTTATACAGTAAAATTTCACTGGAAATTTTTACTAGACATTTATAGTGAAAATTTCCACTTGAAATTTCCAATGAAATTTTTCACCAAACTTTTCCACTAAAAAATTATAGTGAAAATTTATACTATTTATTTCATACTCACCATATATTTCCTATTATAATTATTTAACTTTTTTTTCATTGGCAATTTTTAATACAATTTTTTAGTGTTGACATACATAATATATAAAAATATAAAAAATAATGTAAATTTTCACTAGAGATTTGATGTACAAATATTCCTAGAAAAAGTTCACTTTCCATTTAAACTAGAAAAGTTTTTGTCCAATTTTTTATATAACTATTTAGTGATAATTTTAAATATATATTTTATACACACTGCATATTTCATAACATAAATATACAATGTGTTTTTTTATTAGTTAAAATTATCAATGGATGAATATATTTTTTTAAATAAATGAATATATACATGAATCCATACATGTATATGAATATTAATACATTATTTTAAATATAATGTTCATCTTCCTAGTGTATACCTAAGGCTATGAATTTTTTGTGGATATATATGTGTAAAAACATATATACATAGATATAATGTTTTCTATTTTTATTTATATTTATTATTTTGTTTTTTGTTTTTTTAAATAACTTATGGTTTTTCAAAACATTATAAATCTATATAAATTTTTTTTATAAAACAATGGATATTATAATTTTTTATTTTCAAAGATTCCAAAAAATATATAATTATAGTTGGATAAAAAATTATTATAATATTAATTTTTATTATAATTAAGATATATATATTAAATTTAAAATTATTTATATAAGTATATTTAAAAATATTAAAAAATATCTAAACATAACCTAATGTATTATATTTTTTTATCATTATTATAAATATTTTACAATAACATTTCTTATTAAACATTTTATATTTATCTTTTTTTAATATTTTATAAAAACATTTTTTATTAAAAATTGTTTGGTTATAGTTTTTATTAAATAGTTTACATGTGAGGAAGGAGATTAGGGTCTAAACCTTTTAAATTTAGTAATTTGATTTAAAAAAATTAAGCAAAAAGAGTAACTGGTGTTCCGCTTACATTTTTAGGTGAGTAGTGATCATGCTATGAATGTGACCCTCACATTTGAGTGTGAACATGAGAGGATATTTGACTATGTAGGGTAAATATGTTATTGGGTCATAAATACCAAACATAAGGTCAAATTGAAAAATTAGAAAAAATTATTCCCCACACAGAGCCACTAGAGATGTTAATAGGACAGGTCGGGTTATCCCACATAGCGAATCATGTGAACTATAAATTTACTGGAGCTAGTTGGCCCAACCCATGTAAAATGAAGGCTTTTAAAATAAATCTATGGTTTTACCTCCATGGGTCTCATGAACTCACTCATTGGCCCACACATTTATAAAAATCCAATACTTTTTGTTACGTCTCACAAATGTTAATTTCTAACTAAAGACAAATGAAAAACTAAAATTAAACTTTATATATAATGTTAAAATAAGATAAAAATATATTTATAAAGTGTTAAAAATAAATATGTATGAATAAACTAAAAAATATGGAGTGGTGTGGTGGAGGAGAGGAAATCATTACTACAAATTCTGATATATTCAATGCTTTCTTCTATAAGAACTAAATAACAATGGTAAATTGGTGACTTTTTTCAGTGCTAACAAAAATCATCAATAAAAAAACCTTAATATTGTTAAAAATCATTAATAAGTGGGTACCCTTTATCAGCACTTCTTTTAATACTGATAAAAGGTTCTATTTATCAACACTTATTATTATCACTAGTAAAGGGAACCGTGAATAATTTAATTTATTTATACATATTTATTTACTTTTTAAATAGGATTTATATTACAATAAGTATATATATGTAAATATAATTTATAAACAAGATTTATATAACTAAATTATAAAAGAAAAATATTATCAATATTATTTTCAAAATTATATATATATATATATATATATAATTTTAAAATTTATAGTAATAAAAAAAGAAATTAATAATTTATTTATATACATTAATTAAAAAAATAATATATAAACATAGTAATTTTATATTTTATACGAGAAATTATATAAATATATAAATGAATACATATTTATTTCTATATAGTAATTTTAATTTATATATTTATATTTATATTAAATAATTTAAAATATACAAATATATTTGTATGTATGTATGTAGATGTATTTGCATGTCTATATGAACATGTATGTAAGTGTATGTATATGTTTATTTATACATGTTTGTATGTCTGTATGTATACGTATGTGTATGTAGGTGTGTGTACATGTATGTATGTATGTGTATGTGTATTTTTATGTCTATGCGTATGTGAATGTGTATGTGTATGTGTATGTGTATGTGTATGTGTATGTGTATGTGTATGCGTATATGTATGTGTATGTGTATGTGTATGTGTATGTGTATGTGTATGGGTATGTGTATGTGTATGTGTATGTGTATGCGTATGTGTATGTGTATGTGTATGTGTATGTGTATGGGTATGTGTATGTGTACGTGTATGTGTATGTGTATGTGTATGTGTATGTGTATGTGTATGTGTATGTGTATGTGTATGTGTATGTGTATGTGTATGTGTATGTGTATGGGTATGTGTATGTGTATGGGTATGTGTATGTGTATGTGAATGTGTATGTGTATGTGTATGCGTATGTGTATCTGTATCTGTATCTGTATGAGTATGTGTATGTGTATGTGTATGTGTATGTGTATGTGTATGCGTATGGGTATGTGTATGTGTATCTGTATGTGTATGTGTATGTGTATGTGTATGTGTATGTGTATGTGTATGTGTATGTGTATGTGTATGTGTATGTGTATGTGTATGTGTATTTGTATGTGTATGTGTATGTGTATGTCTATGGATGTGTGATCATGTATACGTAAGAGTGTATATGTGTATATATGTGTATTGTATGTGTATGTGTATGTGTATGTATGTACTTGTACGTGTATATATGCATATATGTATATATATGTATGTTTATGTAGTTTTTGTATGTTTATGTAGTTAGAGTATGTATGAGTATATGTGTATGTTTATACGTGTGTGTATGTGTTTGTTTGTGTATATGCATGAATATGCATGTTTGTTTGTCTGTGTGTGTGCATGTATATCTTTGTGTATGAATGTGTGTATGTGTATGTATGTAATGTGCCTGTCTGTGTATATGTATATGAATAAATCCTTATATAATAAGAAAATTCATTTGTTTTCTCTATAAAACATATCTCATTATAGAGAGATAGGGAGAGAGAGAGAGAGAGAGATAGAGTGTGTGTGTGTGTGTGTGTGGGTGTGTGTGTGTGTGTGTGCATGTGTGTGTACACACAATCACTGGAAAAGTCATCTGGTTTTTCATATGTAAATAAGGCAATATTATATAGAAATATATATATGTATATACCCACACATTTAATAATTTTGTTATTTTTTCAATTTTTAACATTTATTTATCCATTTTTAATTGTAAATAATTAGTAATTATATTATACTTTCCATTTATATTATTATTTTTTATTAATTTTTATTTTTATTACCTTTTATAGTTAAATTTTTATTAATTTATTAATTATTCATTTTTAATTTGTAATTTATTGTGAATATATTATATTTAAAATTAATTTTTAATATTAATTTATTTTTATTTTAAAAATTATTTAATTTCAATTATAAAATTTTATTCATTTTTAACATTTATTAACTTAATATTATTTATTCAATTTAAATATTTCTCTATTTTAAATATTTTTTGTGATTTATTGATTTTTAGTATTTTTTTTCACTTAATATTTTTACAATATATTCAATTTTGATAGTTATTTATGAATTTTTAAATAATAATACTCAATACGTTTAATATGTGTGAAATCTATATAATTAATATCTAGTCATTTTTCTTTTAATATATTTGTATTTAAATCCTTATACCATTATTAAGGATTCATTAATAATTGGTACTTCATTATAAATATCTTATTTTTAAATTTAATTTTGAATATATTTTTTTAATATATATTCATTTTTAATATCTCATTAATTTATATAATTTATATAATTTATATTATTAATTCATATTTTTAATATTTTTGAAATTTATTCATTTTTAAATAGTAAATATTATTCATTTTTAATATTTAATCTATTCATTTTTAATATTTATTCACTTTTAGTATATTTTTAATTTATTCTTCTTTAAATTTTATTAATTTAATATTTCTCTAATTTATTCATTTTTAATATTTATTTATAAATTTTTATTTATTAACATTTAATATTTTTAATATGTTTTTAATTTCCATAATTAATAATAATTTATTTTTATTTTGATATTTCTTATTTCAATCTTTTTACAATTATTATCTATTCATTTTTACTTATAAGTTTTTTTAAATTATTATAATTTTAATGCATTTTTTAGTATTTATTCATTTTCATTTTAATATTTATTCATTTAATTATTTTTAATATATATAATTTGAATAATTTATTCATTTTTAATATTAGTTCGACTTACATAATTAATATTATTTATTAATTTGTCATAATTTTTGTACATTTATCATAATATTATCACATTAATTTATACATTTAATAAAAACAACATTGTTTATTAATTTGTAATATTTTAATAACTTATTTATATTTTTTATTTTTTATTATAAATTAATTTTTAATATTAATTTTTATTTAATTTTTAATTTATTATAATTTTTAATTTTAATATATTTCCACAAGTATTTATCAACATTATACGAAGCGCTGATAGAAACAACATTTATGAGCACTTTAGTATGCACTAATAAAAGATGCATGTGTCAATGCTATGACAAAAAGTGCTCAAAGATGTATGACTTATCGGGGCCTTTTTGGCTTTGATAAAGCATACATTTATCACCGCTTTCTATTTTAGCGCTTATAAATGTGTATTTTAGCAGTTCTTTTTACTAGCCTAGATAAAGCCCCTTCCCCTATTTTAAAAGTACCCTAATTGATATCACCCATGCCCTCACCTTTTTAGGCTCCAAAGAAACCAAATTCTATAATCAAATCCTTCAATTCTTTTTACCAAAAGAATCTATAAATTGAAGGTATGTTATTCCTTACTCATTTTTAATCGATCTTTCATCCTTTTTCATGGTTTTTTTATTTTTCTCATTAGGTTCTTCTTGTCAACATGATGGTTTATAATCATTTTCATGATTTTTGGTTATTCTCTTATGATCAATGTTTGAACCCTTCCTCAGATGATTTTGTTGTTGTTCTTCTAATCGATGTTTGGCCCCTTGTTTTCAGAATTTTTGGTTCTTCTTTTTTTCATAATTTTTTGGTTTTCATTACATTGACTTAGTTTCATAATAATATAAGTATTTTTAGGTTTCTGTGAATTTTAAAAAAAAATATCATTAGTATTTTCCTATTACTAATGGTTTTTTCATTTGACGTAAGAAATATTACATCAAACTCGATGCATTATAAATTTAAAATCAATATGAAAACATAAAATAATTCAATATGATCGAATTGATTAATGAGAATCAAAAAAACATTACTATTAAGGTGTATATGTTAAGTATATTAATCATTTTTATTATATTTTATGGATGTGGGATTTTGTATATGTATAAAACATGTCTTTTATGTGAAATTTGTGACGAGAAATGGAATTGGTTATAGTAAAATATCATCTTCGTATGGGGAATGGAGTTACTATTATTTTTAACCGTAAGAACATACCATATACCTTTTCCTAGTGGATAGATTCTTGTATAATAAATGTTTGACTAAGTTCCCACCATAATTATTTTTTTTCTGTTTCTTTTTCTTGAATTAGAAGGTTTTTTTCTGGATTAATAAAATAGTGTCAAATAATATAAATGAAAATTTTCATGGTGGTATATATAATTTTTTAAGTTTTATATATCCTGAAATTTAAATTATAACTATATTGTATGAAATCAGATGTTCAATGTTAACACTTAAATATCAATTTTATTATTACCACATGGAATATAAAAATGAAAAACATGTCCAATTTTCATATAAATATAAATTTTCATAATTATTTTATTATGAATCGTTTGATTTGTTTGAATCTTTTTAATTGGGAAAATGAAAAAAATCATTTTATAAAAGTAAAACAGAGATAATGATTATTAACCCTAAAATATATTTGTGTTTGGATCAACAAGTACGCAATCAAGTTATGGTTTAGGGTACTTTGTTACCTTCAAATATGATTTTTTATATATAAATATTTATTTCTAATGAAACACCAATATTGAATATTTGAAATGTTATGAGATTATTATATGAATTTAGTATTATTCACTAGAAACAATATCATTCATAGTTAACCAAGGTATGTGTATGAAAACTCAAAAAGCACCAGATAAGATATATACTTTAAAGAATCCAAATTTTTTATAAGTATTTTTCCTTAAAAGTGACCTCTAATAACTTTTTATGGCCTTGAAAACCTCTGATGAAGTTAACTGACTATATATAGAAATCTCTACTATACATTATTATATCCATTGATGAATCCATTTAAAAGAGAATGATTCATGATATGTGCCTTCTTGTAATAAAAAATAATTGTTATAATACATTAATTTCATATAATCCTTGGTATTTATATGTTCAAACAAGTTATTGGAGAAATGTAAATTTATATCAAATAGGATGACTATAAGTGTTTGTATATAAATAATAAAATTTTAGGATTCTAAGTTTATCATGAACCAACCCAGGTCAACCCCAAACCAGTCACATGAGCCAACCTGCAACAAAGCCCGAGAGGCATTCTTGATCCTCCTGAGCTAGAAACTAGTGTCGAACACCAATTAAAACCCAATTGGG
Organism: Viscum album; assembly: GCA_963277665.1. Taxonomy (NCBI): domain Eukaryota; kingdom Viridiplantae; phylum Streptophyta; class Magnoliopsida; order Santalales; family Viscaceae; genus Viscum; species Viscum album. The sequence continues at coordinate 844,040,213 of OY728150.1, read as the reverse complement.
AATGACTTATCACATGAGGTATAGATAAATAAATAAAGAAAAACAAATTAAAGTATAACTGGAAGCGGAAAATAAAAAAACGATATGTTCCTCCTTGTGACCTCATCGGCCACCTCTGACCAAAGAACCATGCTCACTCCAATAGAAAAAAACAGTTTGGAGACCTAGAACTAAAAAATTATAAATATCGTAGGTGTGAGTAAAAATATTCTCAATAGGGATTCAAACAAGAAGAATCAACCCCTATTCCTTACACTAAAAATTAAGACCATGTCATACTATTTTTAAATACATATATTCAAAATATGGTTTTCATTTCCTTTAAAAAAATCCACAAGATAATAACTTTCAAAGAACAATTTTCCCATCTATTTTCTAAAAACGTTTCCCAAAACTGACAGATTTTCCAATAAATCATTTTTCAAAGATGAAATTTGCGCTGAAGGAAATATCTTAGTGAAACACTAGAATTGAAAAAAAAAGTACAAGTAAATAAGTGATAACATCATAATTTTTAGTGAAAACATAATAGTTAAAATGATTTTTTTAAAACATCACAAAATGATGGAAATTATAATACATGTAAAATAGTTATAATGGGATATACCTAGACACTAAGTGAAGATACCCTAGACGTACTTGGTTTGAAATCCATATACTAGCATGTTGATGTGATACAAAGTCAATAACCAACCCAACACCTCTCAAGTAGCCTCATCGGGGGCACATCCCACATGGCTACTCCATGGGGATCTAGATCGTCTAATCGGGATGAAATAGAAACCATCTCTCGAATCTTACTATGACTCCTAGGATCCCCTGGGTATGGAAAATGTGGGAAGTGATGAAGCGACAATGAAGACAATGAAAGCCACCATACATGCTAAGACCCACTCCCAAAACCATCTATGTGAATTACCCATATAATGGAGAGTATCTATGGATACACCCTCTTTTCAAAAAATCTTTAAAATATACAAATCATGCCTCATATTTTGAAAAAAAAACCTTTTACCATTTGAAAATCATTTTGTAAAACTCTTTAGAAAATTAACGTGTCATTAAACTTTTGAGGAAAATTCATGTCGAAGGGCCCAAACATATTTTATATTTTACATATTTCATAAAAAAATATTTTAAAAATTAAATCAATCACTTTTGTGTATCACCATTTCAAAACACATCTGTTTGAAATATTCTTCCTCGGAGAAAACCCATGACCAAAGCATAACAAATAATGAAATAATATGTGGCTAATTTCATCCATCATAATCATTTTTTCATATTATAATTAATTTATAATATATTAAAAATGCTCAATAAAATAATAAATAAATTATAGTTTCCAAATTATAAGATTGGGAATAGGGGACCTACCTCAAAACATATTGATTTTGACATTGAAAACCCAAAACTACTTCACACTTAGACGCATATACACCGTCACATATATATATGTACCCTCTTCCCCAATGTTCATATTTCCCTCACCATAAGATAATATGTAAAATGAGGATATGTGTGTGTGTGTGTTTGTGTGTTTGTGTGTTTGTGGGTGTGTGGGTGCGTTCTTACCATTGTATACAAATGCAAGTTGCTTTCAACAATAGTGACATGAATCCAACTCAATAGGGTCCAAGTCACAATATAAAAATATGAGAAACCTAGAAATTACAAAATATCTAATTAAAAATAGTCCTCCAACAGAAATTTGATGAAAACCTATCTGGATTCAGTGGATAATGTTTCACCATCAACAACATTGGCAATAATTGTTCTCAGTAGGACCAAAGAACCCTAAATATCATGAATCGTCAAATTAAGAAACCAAAAATTGGTTTAGGGCTCTACCAAGTCATGTGAACCACATGAAAGGGAACCAAAATTAATAAATAAGTGAAAATGGGTAGGAAAAGAGGAGTAGTAACTCGCTAGAGTAGGTCGCATTAGAAATCATGGGTGGAATCGCCTCAAAGGAGGGAGGAGAGGCGTGGTCGAGCCGCCTTCCGTTGTGGGTCATGATGCACAGGGAAGGGGGAGGTGAGGGGGAGTCATGTGATGGGTAAGGGGTGGAATAGGGATAAAATAAAATAATAATAACAATAATAAAACTAATAATAGTGAAACTAATAATAATAATAATAATACAAAACAAATAATAATATTATTATTATTAAACATTTTTAAGGGGATGAGTGAATCACATGGTATAAGGATTCGACCATAATACATTAGATAATCTTTAAATTTTGTCAATAGCTCACTTAATTTCAAATTTATGATCTTTTCAAGTTTATAATTTTATAGAATTGGTATATAACACATATATAACATTCCACATTTATAGAGAGAAAATACCACAAAAACCGTATCTATTTCATCCAAAATATAAAACATTTCAAATAAAACATGTTTTCTTTGAAAAATCATTCTAAAATTTAACTTTTCTTCCTTATTTGTCTTAAACATCATTTTAACCTGTAAAAATCATTTAGAAACTTATGATCAACGCAACAATCTTAGTAATATATATAAAAAAGGAAAGAAAACATTAGTCCATGAATACTTGCAACGTATGAAATCATTTTCAAAAAAGACACACTTGTTTCCAATATAAAATTACTTTTTGAAACTTGATATTTCCATGAGATTTAGACAAAAAATAAATAACATAAATAGAACCATAAATGTATCTTTTTTCATTACTTACATAATCTTGCAACCCTCTCTTTTATCTTATAATTTGTAACCCTCAAGGCTACCATACAATTTTTGTAACCATCGTTGTTACACATGGAGTAACCATACAAATGACCTCTAACTTACACATACCCAATGTATTGTATGGATACATAGGGCCCAAAATTTTTCATAAACAATTCCCAAGAACTATAACACAATCATACAACATGAATCATAGAATAAAAACATTTCTTTTTAATTTTATAAAACCAAATTTTAAAAGAGGTTTTTAAATGAAAAGTCACTTACAAATATCATATAATTGAAGTGTGACATAGATGTAATATTAATATAAACTATAAATACACATAATTAAATATATTATAAACAAAATTAATCTCACTAAAAAATTTAATACCATAAAAATAATGAAGTACAATGTTAACCCAAAGAATTGAAACCGGGTTATGAATTCACTTACCTCAGGTTTGTCTTAGTTCAAACTCATTTAAACCTCATGTATAATGGTTAAAATAGAATTATTAATTTTTTACAAAAACATATTAATATTTATAATATCTTATAGGATCATTTCATTAGAACATGTCACCCTTTAATTTTTGGTATTTTGTTCCTTCCATTGTTTTGGGTGCATTCTTTACATGATTTCCATGGCCGGTTGGTATTTGATTTTCTTATCATATGGAAATAAAATTACATAAGTGGAATGAAAAGGTATACATATGTTTCCTTAAAATATAATGATACTATAAATCATATTTTTATCTTATATGACGATGAATCAGTAGATAAAACATTAATAATGTTTTTTTAGATCATTTTTTCGGTTCTTTGATAATCATTAACTTGTTTCATTATATAATTTAATTTCATGCATATAAGTTCATTCTAGAACCAAAAATAGGTTAAAAAATACCCTTTAAATTCTGTTTCAACCATTAAAAGAGTTTTATAATCATATTTTCCAGATGTAATGGATATTTCAAGAACATCGTCCATGATTTTGGTAAATCCGCACATTGTGGTTAGTGTTTTTATTTTTAGAACGAGAGGGGGAGGAGATGAAGGAAGACGATGAGTATTTTACATGAAAATGATAACATACCAAATATATAAGATTATGGAGATTTCTTACCTCCGGGATAAGTGGAGGAAAATAGAGTATATGAAAATAAAGTAATTGGAAAGAAAACACATTAAAAAGGAAGAGGACTCTTACCTCTTCATCTCTTCTCCTTGAGATCCTCCTTAGGTCCTTTGGATTTGGAATTTTAGTGAGAAAATAAGGTTTTGTACATGGGGATGAGCCTTGGGGAGGTAAATTTTTTGAAATTATACAATGATCAAGTCTTTAGAGGTGTGAGAGGAAGAGGGGAATGAGTGTGGTATTTATAGTGGAGGAGAGGAGGGGTTTTACAATATTTTAATTATTAGCTTAATATTTTTTCTCAAGACTATGAATATCCTTGATTCATGTGAACCCAAAAAAAATAAGTGCATGTGATTTCAAACCAAGTGGTATTACATCTTCCATGATTTCAAAAATATTGTATTTGACTGATAATTTGAATATATGGTATTTTACCATATTTCACTATTCATAACAAATTCTAGTATTTCAGGAAAATACCAAAAATTAACGCCTACCATTTTTCGAGATTTTGAATTCAAAAATAAACCCAATTTTTTGAAAATAATTATCTAAATATTATTAATATAATTTTTAAATAAAATCAGAATTTATTAAAAAATAACAATTTTAAAACTATAACTGATTTAATATCACATTGAAAAATTAACCAAGATGCCATTATATTAAATACTTAAGAAAATAAAATAATAATACAATTTACTATTCATTAGGGTCAAATTACTATTCATATTTCTATTCATAAGGGTATGTTACTATTCACTAAAAATCAAATTGGTTCTATCAGACTCCAAATAACTTAATGATCACAACTGTAGATGACTATTTTTTGAAATTAAAATCCTAGAAGATACAAAATTATGTATAAAGACTAGATATAGATATCTAAAATTTTCAATGATTTTAAATTATTTTTAAAAAAACCTTGGGGTGTTACATTTTCCCCACCTTCTGGAAATTGCATCCTAGAAATTTTATTTACTTATTAAACAAGTGTTAGTACCTTTCCCTCAGAGCATTTTTCAAACTCCCATGTTGCTTCTTCAACCATGTGGATTCTTCAAAAAACATTTACTTGGGGGATTACCTTATTTTCCAATACTTATTCTATTTGATCAAGGATCTAAACAATTTTCTCTTCATAAGAAAGGTTCTCTTCCAGTTGAACTGCTTCTAGTCTCAAAATATGAGTTAAATCTGGCCCATACTTTCTCAACATATAAACATGAAAACATTTTGTACCTGAGATAAACTTAGAGGAAAATATACTCAATAGGTGACTGGTCAAAATTTCTCCAAGATTTCATAAGGTATAATGAACCATGGACTTAGATTTTCTTTCTTACCATAATTCATAACACTTTTACATGGTGAGATTCTATGAAAAACATGATCACTTACCTCAAAAGAAATGTTTTTCCTCCTGTTTTCTGTAAAACTTTTCTGCCTGCACTGAGTAATCCTCATGTGTTTTTGGATCATCATCATTTTCTCAGAAACTTCCTCTACTAATTTTGGTCTCATAAACTTCCTTTCCCTGACTACATCCCAAAAATATGGAGTTCTACACTGCTTCCCATACAATTCCTCAAAAGGTTCCATCTGTATACTGGAATGAAAACTATTATTATATGAAAAATCAACAAAACAATATTATGTTCCCAACTTCCCAAGTAGTCCATTGGACAAGCTCAAAGCATTTCATCCAAAGTCTAAATCATTCATTCTGATTTCCCATTTGATTGAGGATTAAAATATGTAATAAATTTTAATTTTGTGCCCAACAACTTCTAAAGGCCATTCCAAAGGTTAGAAGTGAACCTAATATCCTGGTCAGATACAATGGAATGAGGAACTCCATGTAACCGAACAATCTCTTTGAGGTACAGTCGAGAAAGATTATCCAAAGACATTGTATCTAGAATAGAAAGAAAATATACAGATCTTTTCCACTGATCAACAATAACCCAAATCACATTTCTACCTCAAGAATTCTTAGTTAGTCCCACCATGAATTCCATTGATATATTCTCCCATTTCAACTCTAGATATGGAAGTGGATAAAGCATACCCTTCAACAACTACAGCTCTGTATTAACCTATTGACATGTCAAATATTTCATGGTAAAATATTCAATATATCTTTTCATTCTGTCCCATCATTATAACTCCCAAAGGTCATTGTACATCTTAGTACTGGCAGGATGAACTGAAAATGGAGAACTATGAGCTTCACACAACAAAACTTTCTTCAACAGGGAATCAAAAGGCAAACAAAACCTTTTACCAAATCCTAAAACACAATCTTTATCAAGTTTAAATTCTAACATATTACCCATTTTAACCAATTATAACTTTTTCTATAAGTCAAGTTCTTCCTTATATGATTGATAAATTCTGTCTAATAACTATGAGTGCATTGAAACCTGAAACAAAATGGAGTTATTTTCTACACCAACAAGTTATATGATAAAATTCATCAAACCATTAATCAAGGAATCATTTTCCAAACATAACATGGTTAATGATGTGTGATGTCTTTGACTCAGTGCATCTTCCACTTTGTTTTCATTTCCTGGATGGTAATTGATCATGAAATCATAATCCTTTATCAGTTCAATCCATCTTCTCTGCCTCATGTTTAACTCCTTCTGAGTGAATATATACTTTAGACTTTTATGGTTACTATATATTTTACATTTGGCTCTGTATAAATGATTCCTTCATGTTTTCAAAAAAAATCCCCAACTACCAATTCCAAATCATGTGTGGGATAATTTAACTCATGAGTTTTTAGTTGTATTGAAGCATAAACAATTACCCGATCATTCAACATCATAACACAACCAAATCCCTTCAATGAAGAATCATTATAGATGAAAAACTCACCATTTTGGGAAGGAAAGTCCAAAACTATAGAATTCAACAATCTCTTCATCAGTTCCTGAAAACAAACATCACATTATTCTATCTAAATAAATTTAACCACTTTTCGTGTTAACTTAGTTAGTGGGCTAGATAACTAGGAGAATTTTTTAACAAACCTTTGGTAATGACCTACTAATCCAATAAAACTATGAATATTTGTAACATGTGTAGGTCCTGAATATTCATGAACCACTTTTTTGGTAGGATCGACTATTATTCTATCATTATTTACAATTTTCCCAAGAAATGAAATTTTTTTCAACCAAAAATCTGACTTCTTGAATTTTCCATACAGTTTCTTTTCCTTTAAGGTTTGAAAAACAACCCTTAAATGTATTTCCTTCTCCTATTTACTCTTATAAAATACCAAAATTTCATCAATAAACACAAACACAAACATATCCAAGAACTCGGGAAATATTCTATTTATAAGATCCATGAATACAACAGGTGCATAAGTTAACCCAAATGGCATAACAACAAATTCATAATGTCCATATCTAGTAAGAAAAGTTATTTTCAAGATTTCATCCTCCTTTAACTTCACCTGATGGTATATGGATCTCAAGTCAATCATGGAAGAGTACTAATATCCTTATATCTGATCAAACAAGTCACTCATATGAAGAAAAGGATACCTATTTTTAATAGTGATTTTATTCAGGGCTCTATAATAAAAGAAAATTATCATGGAACCTTCTTTCTTTTTAATGAACAAAACAAGAGAACCCCAAGGTGAAGTGATAGAATAAATGAATCCTTTATAAATCAACTCCTACAAATAATTTTTCAATTAAATAATTTCCATTTTATCCATTCTATATAGGGTTTTGAAATTGGATTAGCATCATGAACTAAGTCAATTGTGAATTTGACTTCCCTATCAGGTATGACACCAGGTAACTCATCAGGAAAAACATCAAGGTATTCATTTACCACTGGAACATCCTTAATCTGAACAGTTCCCTTACTTTCAAAAATATGAAAAAGATAAATTTCATTTCCATCTTTCTATAGTTTCTAAGATTTAGAATATGTTATCAATTTTATGGGTTCATTCTTGTATACAAATTGAAAATATTTCTGAAAAACAACTTATTTATCTCTAAAATCAATCTCCGCATGATAAATACCAATCCAATCCATTCCCATAATGACATCATACTCTACTAAGTTCAAAACAACATGGTTTTCAGGTAAATTATTTCCATATAACACAATAAAAAAATAATAATTCCTCTTTGCTATAATATTTACCCCCTTTTTTAACAATAAGTTCCAGTCTCATTTTTTGAGGTGATATTTCCAATATACTATAAATTTCCTCAAAAATAAAGAAATGTGTAGACCATGTATCAAACAAAATTTAAAAAAAATCTGATTAAACAAACACGGTACCTGATACAACTTCTTTGGATGGCTCGACACCGGCTGACGTAGTCACAAAGGATCTCACTACACATTTCTGCTTATAGTCTGGCTTCTTTGAATCATTCAGATCTCTCATTGGGCAGGAATTTTCATAATGTCCCATCTCTCTACATTTAAAAAACTTAACATTTTTCTTATTAATATTAGCCTTAGCATCATTTTCATTAAAATATCAGGCTATATTTCTAAACTTACCACCTCAGAAACACTTCGCATTTTTGGTATGGAATTCCCTAGGGTCCTTTTTTCCAAAATTTTTACAAACTAGAAACTGGAAATTCTTACCATGAGGTTTCTTTGGTGGATTCTTACCAATATCATTCCATCTAGACCTCTTCTTCTACATGTTTTCAAAGTGCACATGATCATCAGAAACTCTGTCTCTACCCTCTCAGCATATCAGACAACATTCTCAAAACTTTTGAATTCACGGGAGTCCAATGCCCTTCGATACCTTGGATTTAATCCTGAATAAAAGTTATTGATTTTTCTATCAAGATCTAGAATAAGATTTGGAGCATACCTTTCCAGTCTGGTGAATTTTTCTCCATACACAACCACTAAATCTTCTTCATATTGCTTCAATTAAAATATTTTCTTCCCCATCATAAGTTGTAGCACCTTATGAAAATATTTTTCATGGAAAATACTTTTAAAATCATCCCACACTAAAGCATTAATAACCTCTCTATCCCTAATATGTTTGACCATTGACCACCAATGATCAGCATCACATTCAAAACAATAAATCTAAATACTTACATTTAATTGTCTAAACACCCCATAATATCGAACATCTTTTCAAGGGCCTTAATCCATCCTTTAGCCGCTACTATTTCAGAACATCCATTGAAAGAATGTGGGTGTTGTCTCATAAAATGTTCCACTATTGTCATGTCCAGTTGTGGTGCCTATGGTTATTCTCATGCATGTATGTCACCACCATTTATTTTCGATGTTATCTGATCCATTACTGTCAAAAAAGTGCTTGGTTCAAATCCCTTCCATTCTGGGCTACAGATTCAGAAGGATGTCATTCTGTCGTTGCCCCTCCTCTTCACATTCCAGGTTTCTTCTGTGAAAAACCATTCTAAACAAACATATCGTAGTCAAAGAAACATGGTAGTCTTTAAATTCTATATCATTTCAAATTAACCATAAAGTAAAAAATCATTTATGGTATTTTATTAACATCATCCTAGCCTCTAATGTTATCTAAACCATCCTCTAATACAAAATATAAAGACTCAACCTTAATACATTACATAATCATTATTTTTTTTCAAGAACTCACTTTATTTCATATTGGGGATCTTTTAAAGTTTATATTTTTATGGAATTGTGATATAACACATACATAACATTACACATTTATATAGAGCTGATACCACAAATAGAGTATCCATTTCTTCCAAAATATAAAACTTTTCAAATAAAATATGTTTCTCTGAAAAATTTTCATAAAATTTAACATGGATTCCTTTTTTTCATACACATACTTATATCCTTTTAAAATCATTGAGAAACATGCGATGAGGACAAAAATCTTAGTAACGGATATAAACAGAAATAAATAAAACATTAGCCCATGAATACTTGTAATATATGAAATCATTTTCTAAAAAGTCATACTTGTTTCCCATATAAAATTACATTGTGAAACTTGATATTTCCATGATATTTACACAAAACATATATAACATACATAGAACCATAAATGTATCTTGGGTCATTACTTACATAATCTTGTAACCCTCTCGGCTACCTTATAATTTGTAACCCTCACAGATACCTTAAAATTTGTGTAACCATCGTAGTTACACTTTGAATAACCATATGGCCAACCTCCAACTTACATATAACTAATGATTTGAAGGGATATATAGGTCCCACCCTTCATCATAAAAATTTCCAAGAACCAAAACACAGTCATAAAACATGATTCATAGAATAAAAACATGGATTTTGAATTTTGTAAAGAATATTTTTAAAAGAGGTTTTTAAATGAAAAGTCCATAACAAAGATCATATCATTGAAGTGAGACTTAATATTGCCGATGGAATATGTATATACATTGTAAAAAATATAATTAAATATAATATAAAAAATATTCATCTCACAAAAAATTTTAATACCCCAAAAATAATGAAGTAGAATGTTGACCCAAAGAATGGAAATCCAGTTATAAATTCCCTTACCTCAGATTTATATTAATTCAAACTCATTTAAACATCATGTATAATGTTTAAAATAGTGTTATTAATATCTTACAGAAACATATCCATCTTTATAATATATTGTATGATCATTTCATTAAATCATTTCACCCTTTAATTGTTAGTAGTTTGTTCCTTCAATTGTTTTGGGTGAGTTCATTACATGATTTCCATGGATGGTTTGTATTTGATTTTCTTGTCGTATGGAAATGAAATTATAGAAGTGAAATGAAATGGAATTCATATTTTTGTAGAATATATAATTAAACCATAAATCATTTTTTATCATATATGATGATGGATCATTAGATAAAACATTAATAATATTTGCTTAAATTATTTTTTATGGTTCCTCTATAATCGTGAACTTATTTAATTACATAATATAATTTCATGCATAGAAGTTCATTCCAGAAAACAAAATAGGTTAAAAAATAAACATTACATTCTGTTTCAACCATTAAAATTGTTTTAATTTCTAATTTGAATGATGTAATTAATATTTCAAACACATCACCCATGATTTTGGTAAACCGGCACATTATAGTTGGTGTTTTTATTTTTATAACAAGAGGGGAGGAGAGGAAAGAAGATGATGAATATTTTACATGAAAATGATAACATAGAGAACATATAATATTATATAGATTTCATACCTCCTATATAATTTGAGGGAAATATAGTATAATAAAACAAAGTAATTGGAAAGAAAACACATGAAAAAGGAAGAGGACTCTTACCTCTTGATCTCTTTTTATCGAGATCCTCCATAAGGCCTTTGGTTTTGGCCTTTTGTTGAGACCATCAGATCTTGGACTTGGGGAAGATCCTTGGGGAGGGAATATGGAAGATCCCAGATAATTCTCAAGTCTTGATAGGTGTGAGAGGAAGAGGGGAATTAGGGTGGTATTTATAGTGGAGGAGAGGAGGGGTTTTACATTATTTTAATCATTAGTTTAATATTTTTTCTCAAGACTATGAATAGTCTTGATTAATGTAAAAAAATAGTAATAAGTGTAGGTGTGTTCTAACCAAGTAGTCTTAAATCATCCATGATATCAAAAATAATTTATTTAACTGATAATTTGAATATACGGTATTTTACCATATTTCACTATTCATCATAAATTCAAGAATTTTAGAAAAATACCAAAAATTTACCCTTACCATTTTTCAATACGTACAATTAGAAAATGAACTCCATTTTCTACAAGAAATTTTTTAAAATATTATTAATTTTAATTTTAGATAAAATTATAATTTATTCAAAAATTACAATTTCAAAACTATAACTGCTTTTATATCACATTGAGAAATTAACCAATATGTAATTATCATAAAGACTTAATAAAATAAAATAACAAAATAATTTACTATTCATTAGGGTAATATTACTACTCATAAGGGTATGTTACTATTCACAGAAAAATAAAGTTGGTTCTAAAAGACTCCAAATAACCTACTAATCACAACCTTAGATGACAGTTTTTGGATATTCAAATCACAGAAGCTAAAAAATTATGTTTAAAGGCTATTTATAACTATCCAAAAGTTTCATCAATTTCAATTTATTTATAAAAAACCTTGGGGTGTTACACATGGTTACCGCATGGTTTCCCCACACCATATGCTAATCTTTCACCCTTTAATGGTAAAACCTGAAGCACTGCATAGCTAGCCTGCATTATTAGGGAAACCTTGTTCCAACCAGGTTGAATCTAACTTCTAAAATTTTTTATATACCCGAATGGGCTCTCCAAAGTTACATATATTCATGTAACTGCCATTTCCAACTTTTTTCTAACGATTAAATAATATGATGTGTATATAACTACAAGAAAATAATAAAAATAAATTAAATAAAAAATAAAAAGTCAGGGTCTGAAAATTATGCTCTCCATAAACATTTCTTATCTCTAGAAAGTCACTGAGCCCAATATGGGAAGGATACTAAAATCTTTAACCCATGATAAATAAATCCCATAACGAAATCTCAAAATCATAACTATAGTCGAACGAATACTACCGACCCCAGTGTGACCCCTATCTCTATAAGTTACACCTGAATAGACTAAGAGAGAGTGATAATAAGATCCATTTTGGGTATCCCCTGCATAAAATAAATTCACTAAGGTGCTAACTCTCCAAGGGTAAACTATTAAAAAGAGGAGAATACCACGTCAAAAATAAAAACTTTTCTAAAGGTCATGGCACCATATAGAGTTATTAACAAGGAATACTACAGAAAATCCCTAAGAAAAATAATAATACACACCAAAAAATTACTTTAAAACGAATTGATAGAATATGAAAATAATGAAAAGAAAAATGGGGAATACCTCAAAGCTTTGAGAACCACTATCATAATCCCAATGTTATATAAGATATATATCCCAAAATATTCTTCTGATTACAAAACATATTGAGGTTCCCCAACTAACCAGAGTGATGATAGGTCTTTGTATCATCTAATAAATATGGTTTAGATTTCTCGAACAGAAAACATTTGAAGTATATAAGAAAAGGATTCCTTCTTGATGAAGTAATGACTGAGGGAGGTTCATACAGGAAAGGATACTCTGGTATTCACTTCTCACTATATGGGGATCCATAATTCACTCTAAAAGGAACAGGATCACTAATCACCAAATTTTTCCCCAAAAATATTTAAGAGGATATATAGGATTCATTCACCAACTCCTAAAACAGAGGATTCCCAACTGAAAGGACTCAAGCACTGAGATATAAGTGAAGAAAATTCACAAACTGATGATCCTTCAAGTAATTTCTCAACCAAATATTAGGAGAGAAAATAACCAACTCATTAAAATGGTCGATATACACATTCTCCATTTTTTGACCTCATTAGAGGATCATATGATCTACCACCTTCTTTACCATAAAATCCTCAGGAAGAAACCATTGAGAAAACATGGTCTTAAAAATATCCCATAAAATTCCAAATTTTAACAAATATGGGATGATGAAAATCCAATTATCCAAACTCATCCCTTCAATCAACCTAAAAACAAGTTTAAACTTAACAAAATATTGATTACCCCAAGGACTGTAAGACTTACTCAACTTCTTAAAGACACTCTACATCCTCTATGGAATAGTAATCACCTAAATATATAGGTAAAAATTGTAAATAAATTGAATCCACCACTCTATCATGACTCTAGGTGGTTTCATCAACCAACCAAGCCACTCCTAAACCCTGAAAGACTCTTAGAACTCTTATGGGAGTCATACTCTAAATAAGAAAATAGACACAAATTAGGATCAGTAATAATCTCAATTTAATTCCTAGAAAAAATGAATTAAATTTTAACTCAAATCAATAGTTCCAAAACCGAAATCAACCAAAGAACCAATCTCAATTTGAAAAAATAACCATTGGAACCCTTTTAAAACATTAAAATTTAAATTCTAAAATTTAGAAATATTAATTTCAACTTTAAAACCACTTCAGATTACATATTTTAACTTGAAAACATTATCCTCACTCAATTCTATTGCAAAACCACATAATATTTTCATTTAAAACAATCATAGGTTCTTAAACTTGAACTCCCATTTTAAGCACAACCCCTTTTCCTTTCCATGTGTCGCCAAAATACAGAAGCCTCCTTACCTACCATAAATCATAAATTCCCACCATATCCCAATTCTATAATCAAGAAGATGCCTTGAGAGGGGTTTCCATTTTTGAGGGGAATCCTCAAAGTGAAAAACACACCTTGTCAATTTCAATAAATCCTTTTTTATTTTAAAAACAACCTTCATTTCATTTTGAAACCAAGATTCAATTTCTAAATCCATTTAAAATCATACTAATTTTCATTAAAACCCTACAAAAAAAAACTATTTTAAATCCAAAAAACAATTATTTTAAAATTAATATTTTAGAAAAAAAAATCTATTTTTATCTCAAACAACACAACACACCATAATAAAATCAAAATAAAACCAAATCATCCCAACACATAATTTCAAGAGGTTTATAGTATCAATGTACAGCTTTGCCACATGTCATGGAAGACCATGCTCTAACCACACAACCATCACTAGGTGTAATCATGAACCATGTTCTCAGGATCCACATAGATTACTAGGCCCTTTAGATCCCCATGTACCACTAATTGACTCCCCTTTGTCATATCCAAATCACTAGAAAATCAATCTCATAAAAAAATAAAATCCCTACTTCCCATAGAAAATTGAGGATCAGAATGAGTAAGATATCATGAAACTCTTCCTGCTCTTACCTATCATGTTTTGACAGTCCTAATATATAACCTAATGGAAATCCCCAAATAACAAGGGCTTCTTTGATACCATTTTTTAGGAACCAACTCAGTTCAACCCCAAACTGGACACCCGATTTAGCCCACATCAAGGCTTAAGAGGTATTCCAGATCCTCCTGGACTGGAAACTATTTCTAGGCATCATGAAAAACACAATTGAGAATTATTTAGCCAATAAAACACAAATAAATAAATAAATCAAAACAAATAAAATTTTAACAAGAAGTAAAAATGAAATAAACTAGATGAACCTCTATGTGACATCATGGTCTGCCTCCAACAAAATAACCACACTCACTCCTAGATAGAACTATATATGGGAGACCTTGAATTAAAAAATGTTAAATAAAGTAGACATGAGCACTGAGATGCTCAGTATGGATGCTAAAACAAATAACCACACCCTATGTATTACCCTTAAAAAGAAAAAGATTTCATGTTGGTTTTGAAATACATACATTCAAAATAAGATTTTCATTTCCATTAATAACAAGAAACAAGTTAAATACTTAAAAATAACCATATTCCCATCCATTTTCCAAAAAGGTTTCTAAACAATGAAATATTTTTCAATAAATCATTTTACAATGAAGAAAAATGTGGTGAAGCAAATATCTTAGTGAAACACAAGCAGTGAAAATAGAGTACAAGTAAATAAGTGTTGATATAAGAATTTCCATTGAAAAATAATAGTTTAATTTATTATTATTTTTTAAATAATAAATGGAGGGAAACTATAATACATGTGAAATAGTTATCATGGGATATACCAAGATACCAAGTGAAGAAACCCTAAACATACTCTGATCGAAATCTATTTTTCATCCTATCTAGGTGATATAAAGGCAATAACCAACCTGAATGCTCTCAACTAGCCTCACCTGTAGCACAACCCACATGGATACTCCATTTATATATAGTTTGTCTAACTGGGACTAAACCGAAATCATCTCTTCACTATCACTATGACTCCTAGGATCCCATGGCTAGAGAAAATGTGGGAGGTGAGGAATTAAGCATGAACACATGGAAAGACACCATACATGCTAAGCCCCCCCCCCCCCCCCCCAACACCATACATGTAAATTCCCCCTAAAATTAAGAGTATCAAAGGAGGTGACATATTTTCTAGAAATCATTCAAAGGTACTTACCAGTTACCATATTTCAAAAACAACATATTACCATTTGAAAACCATTTTCTTATACTCTTTGAAAAATTAATGTTCCATTAATCTTTTAAGGAAAACACCGGATGAATGGAAAAAACATCTTTGATCTTTTCCATCTTGCATAAATAAAATTTTTTAAGAAGTTAAATCAAGCACTTGTGTGCTTCACCTATTAAAAAAAATTATACACACTTCATTGGAGAAAACTCATGGACAAAGTATAACAAAGCATAAAAACACAAGAGGATAATTTCATCCATTGTAATAATTGTTTTTCATATTATAGTTACCAAATAATATAAAAAACACCTAATAAAACAATCACACAATTATAGTTTCCAAATTAAAGGTTCAAACATAATGAACTTACCTCAAAACATGACACTTTTGTTAATGACAACCTGAAACATCTTCACACTTACGTGCATATATTACTTCACACACACACACACACACACACATATATATATATATATATCCTTTGACCGAATGCACATATTCCACTTAACATGAGGTAATATATAAAAGGAGGATATATATATAGATATCTTTTTCTGTGTGTAAGTGTGCATGATTTCCTATGTATACACATGCAAGTCTCCTTTAAAAACGGTAGCTTAAATCCAACTCAATGTGGTCCAAGGCATATTATAAAAATATGAGAAGCCCTAAAATTAAAAAATTCACAATTAAACATATATCTCCAAATAAAATTAGATGAATCCCTACTAGGGTTTGGTATAGAACATGTCACCTTCGATAACTGTGACTAAAATCGCCCTAGTGGGACCCATAAACCCTAAACATCAAGTATTGGAAATAAAAGAAACCCAAAATTGGTTTTGGGATCATCCAAGGTATGAACACCACATTTAAGGGAAATAAAAAAAATAAATAGTGGAAAATTAGAAGGAATATATGATGAGGAACTCACTGGAGGTGATTAAATCAGAAATTAGGGGCAGAATCAGCTCAACAGAGGGAGGAGATAAGAGGTAGATCCTCTTTAAGCTGAGGATCATGATATATAGGTAAGGGGAAAGGAGAGGGGGTGTCTCATGATTGTTAATGGGGGATAAATAGGAATAAAATAATAATAATAATAATAATAATAATAAAACTAATAATAGTAATACAAGTTATTATAAAAATAATTCCAAATTAGTAATAATAATAATATTTTTATTTTTATTTTTATTAAAATAATTTTTTAAGGAGTTGGGTGAATAAAAATTTTGGCGCACGGTTTACCCCAATTATGTACCAACTATGTTCCCTTTACTAGGAACCACTGAAGAGACTCACAGTTTTCCCACAAGGTTAAGGACACTACGATCCAACTATGCTAAACATGTCCACTAAAATTGCACACATACCTGCATGGGCTCCACATGGTTACTTCTAACCATGTGTTAATTGTGAAACCATCCATTTCCCCCCTTTTGTACTAACTATTTTTTTTAAAAACAAGATGAATATAAAAATCCAATAAAATTATGGAAAAAAATAAATGAATGAAATAAAAATTTGTGGTTTGATAAAGATCATAGCTCCAATGTATTTATTTATTTTTTGGTAAATGTGAATATTACTGAATAAAATAGTATTAATGTTAATCAAAAATGGATGGATTCCAATAATATAACAAAATATTATGAGGATGGAGTTAAAGAGTTCATAAATTTTTCAAAATACATTTCATTTGAGTCTTATAAAATACTTTTTCTGTGTTTATGTTGTTGTTATTTTGGACTAATTAGTCTAAAGAAATTAGAAGAGAACTTGATCTGACATAGAATTGATCTAAGTTATATATTTTTTGACTAAATATGAAGAATCACTAAATGTATATAGTGAATCGGATAAAACTATTCTTTATATATCATATTATTTGATTAAAAGTGTGAAAAATGATGAATATTGTATCAATGATATGATTACATGTTTAAAATATGATGAAAATCATGTTGAGGAAATGAAAATAACATTTGAAGATGAGCATCATGATTTTCCAAATTTCTTTGAAAAGATACAGATTTATCTAACCATTCCATTTTATGTTGGTTATAAAAGATATTCAACATCGTTATCTATACCGAATCTATATAATTAAAAATATGGTAATTTATGGATTAATAGAATCTTTACTGAACTACTTTCTCTCTTGAATGATATTCTAACATAAGATAATGATCTTCCTTATTGAAAATATGATGCTAAATTTATTATACATTCAAATGGTATGATCTATAAAACAATACACTTATTTCAAAATTATTTTATATTGTTTTTAAGGAACATGAATCTCTTAAAAACCCAAAATTGTGGTACACCTTCATACAAAAAAGATAAATCAAGTCTTGTAAAATTTTTATATTACTTTCGAACCATTACAATTTTTAGGCTCTTATCAAGAAGTTAGAAGACTTTATAGAAATTGATGTGGCACATAGATATAATAAATAAGGATGGGGGACTTCATCACTAGGTAGACTCTCCATGGTAGAATAAATTTGATAATGAGTATCCAAAATTTGGGAAAACTCTGAGAGACATTTCTCTTGTACTATATATAGATGGATTGAATCCTTTGGGTGTAAAAAGTGGCACTTATAGTACATGGTCATTTGTTTTGGTAAATTATAACTTGTCACCAAAGATATGCAATAAAATAAAATACATGTTGTTTTCTCTGCTTTTATCATGACCGAAAAATGGGTAATGATATTAATGTTTATTTTCCTCCATTGATTAAAGGTTTCAAATTAATATGGATCTTGGGTTTTATGTGTATGATACGTATAGAAATAAATATTTCACATTAATTTTCATATTATATGGGATAATTAATGAATTTCCTATATAAGGAAATTTTATAGGATATATCATTAAATCAAATGTAGAGTTTTCCATTTGTGAATAAGTTTTACACTTTTTATGTTGTAACATTCCTCAAAAACAGTGTTTCTAAGACATAGAAAATTTTGACCATTATTAGAAAATATCGATCTTGGAAGTAATCATTCAATGGGAATTCATAAAAATGTACAACAACATATCCACTAATAAGTGATCAGATGTTTGATCAAGTAAAGTTTGTGGTCATGGATTCTTGGAAAATAGTCTTTAAAAAAACGTATGAATCCCAATTGGAAAAAAAGATAAGTTTTTTTTTGAATTTCCAAAATTGAATTATCTATACATCATGATTTTTATTGATGTCATGTACATAGAAAACAAATTTATGTGATAGTTTTATTGTAACATTACTAAATACACCAAGAAAAATAAAGGAATTAATTAATTCTTGGATGGAGATGATTTACATGGGGATATGGGAAGAGTTATCACCAATGAAGGGTGAAAGGAAGACTTTTCTTCCTACAACTAATTAAACTCTTTCCAAAAAATAAAGATCTCAATTTTGAAACTTCTATAATGATGTAAATGTTATAGAGGTGTATTCATCAAATATCAATAATTTCATGTCAATGACTGATTTAAAGTTAAAGGTCCAAGAATAATATGTCTAACTTTTTTATTTAATATTTAATCTTGTATCATTATATTTTATTTTTCTTAAAATTGTTCATCATACATTAACCAATATTTTTTTCTTTTCTAAAGTAATATGTAGTAGATTTATAGACCTGAAGAAGTTTATAACAATGGAAAAGTAAATTTTTGTAATATTATATGAATGGGAGATGTTCTTCCCACCTTCATTCTTTGATATTATGGTTCACTTGATGGTTCCCTTTGTTAGAGAGATATGACTATGTGGTCTTTCAAATTATAAATCGATGAACCCCATTGAAAAATATATGAAAATTTTGAAATTTTATATAAAAAATCAATGTTATCCAAAAGGATTTATTATAGAGTGATATATTTTTCAGGAAAATGTTGAATTGTATACTGACTACATGTCCCATTTAGAGAGAATTGGTTAACTAAAATCACATCATAGTGGGTGATTTATGTGTGAAGGATTTTCTAGAATAGATATTTTCACAATTACCATTGCAGAGTGGTATAATTATCACATTTATGTTCTACATAATAGTTTAGAGGTTGTTCCATATGTTGAAACCGATAAAGTAATTCTTAGGTAGTTAAATCTATTAAGGGATGAAACCTGAAAATAAAATACACATAATCATCCATTTATAGGATGGTTTTGGGATCATATTTTTAAAGAGTTATCTTAAAAACATAATTCAATTTCAGAATGACTTTGATGTATAGCTAGGAGAACTAGTGTTCATGTATTATCTTATAATGGTTTTATAATTAATGGTTATATGTTATATTCAAAGGAACATGATGAACAAAACACCATGTAAAATTTTGAAGTTAATCATTTAGTGGATGTGATGCTTGTATCTAGTACTCAAGACAAAAATCAAATTTATCTGAATATGTCATATTTTTGAATCATCGAACAAATATGGGAGTCGGATTATAAAACATTCAAAGTGCATATTTTTTAGTGAAAGTGGGTTAATAATATGATTGTTGATTAATTCGATGAATTGGGATTCATGAAAGTGTATTTTAGTAAGTAAGGATACAATTATGAGTTGTTTATAATGGTTTCATAGTCTTTACAAGTATTTCATGTCTTGATCTTGCAAACAGAAATGGGAAATTATTTTTTTATCAACCAAAATTACTACAAGGTCATATGTCAATTCAATTGAGGGTGAACCTTTCATTATGATGTTGATATTATTTCATGATGGTCATTATTTATATAGGTTATTATATGTAATAGTATACCATAATTATGGGATTTAGATACTTGATAAATAGGCCAAAACCCTTAAACCATTAAAGAAACACAAGTTCAATAATCTTGTTGATTGTTTTTAAATATACATTACGTTTCCCTGTAGTATTATGAATTAAATTATGAATCTATGTAATCTAAATTAAATTTTCAACTACTTCTATAGATAATGTATTCACTATATATTGGTACACCAAATGATGAGAAATGACAGGTTTCTCCGCTCCTTGATTCTCTCTATCTTGAGGAACAATAAGTTTCTCCAAATGTTGATGTTATCATTCATGAGTAACAAAATATTTTTTTGTCAGAGTAGAGTACTCAATAGGGGTTTTAATCGAGTATATATAAAAAATTATATTAAAATTTTCACTTAAAATGATTCCCCAATAAAAATTAATACAGCCCAGTTGATCAAGGTAATAAGGTAATAATAGTTTGACTATTAGAATAACTTCATAGAATATTGATTAATTCTCAGTAATATCAATGTCAGTTTTTTATACAACTTTTTATGTTATTCTAATAAGGAAAACTAGTTATAACTTTTATCCAAGACTAACTATAAAAGTAAAATCTAGTTTTTTTTAAGTATACAATAATGCAAGGAAAAACTAAAATAAAAGGAACAATGGATAAAACAAGTGATTTAGTCTCAAGCTAAGACCTAATCTACTCTAATTTTTGATAACCTTCCACCAAGTAGTTTATATTAATAAACTTGATCCACACCATGGATCGGCTTAAACAATAGTGCAAAGGACCATCCAGGTCACACAACCTTTTCCACTATTCATTGTGGGTTAGATCTACTAGGTCACACAAGGACCAATTCCATGCTTGTTCATGGGAGTAAACAGATTTAAGAAGGTAGGAGATGAAGGATATCTTGTATCCTTTATTTTAGTACTAGAGATAGTGTGTGTTTTTAATACAGACACACACACTGCTCGAAAGTTAAAACTATTCAAAGCATATAAAAGATGATTAGAAAGGGTTAGAAGTGATCTGATTATTATTCTATGAAGAACTAGACTTGTATGATGAAGTAGATTCAAGTATCAATTCCTCTTGTGAATGATAGAGTATCGCAAGTCTAGTTCTTTGGTTTCCAGTTCCAAGATTTATCTCGTGTTCTTATAAGAGTTAGCACTATGAATATGTTTTTGGCTCTGATCTATGGTAGTACAGCCTTTTCTGAATTTATAGTGATTCATGTTTTCTTCAGTTGTATCTTTTTGTATTCATTAGGTCACTTTTCAAATGCTCTCTCTTCTTCATCTAATTCTAGTTCCAAAATTTACTTTTTGTTACGGAGTGCATGTGTTGGTACCGATAAGATTCATGTATTTTGAACCTCATACCTCATACTATCAGGTGAAATGTCTACAAAGAGACATTAATTATGTCAATGCCTTTAAAGGACTCAAATATGACCATAAGAAATTAAATTGAAAATGACAAAAAAGATTAACGAAGGGTGATAGTGTTTTTCTTGAAATGGTATCACATAGAAATGGTGTCACCACAAAATGATGTATTCTTATTTTCCTTTGAGTGGTGAGATGGTCATTATTCCACAGTTTCATTGAGATCAGGAACTAGTAGCACAAATGTGGTGTTTGGATCACGGTGTCTTGTTCTTTGTCGAGCTTTGAACGGTTTCTTGGTGATTTTAACAAGGAACCGGTGTCACATACTTCATGAAATTTGAAACTGGTTATGGCATCAGGGTCACGGTGTCTGGGTCACAGTGTATCGGTCACAGTGTCTGGGTCACAGTGTTTGGGTCACAGTGTTGGGTAACGGTGTCTGGGTCATGGTGTCTCGGTAAAGGTGTCTGTGACACAGTGTTTAGGACACGGTGTTTGGGTCACGGTGTCTGGTACTTTGCCAGAAAAAATAGAACTAGAGGCAGACTAAAGGTTTCTTAGACTTAGCCAAATATCTGTAAATATCCTTAAGTAGATATTCACATAATTAATTATTCTTAATCATTCGTAGAAGAATGAATTATAGAATAAAATTAAATATAGTTTACAATAATCAAACATGATTTATAAGAATTAAGATCTTGTGAATGTTTATTTAAAGCATGGGGAAACCCACCATCTCTACATATGAGTTGAGATAGATTAAACTGCATTAATAGGATTTTTGACCCTTAAAAAATGATTAAAACATGAGGATTCCAAAAATTTCCCCCTTCGTTATGATCACAAATAATATGAATTAGATTTTTGTTCTTAGTGTTCTCTCTCCCCATTTTGGGAATATCAAAAAGATTATAGGAAAAAGAGAAAATAAGGAAATAAAATAAAATAATAGACAACCACAGTTCAAATTGCGTTAGATAGAAAGATATGTACTATTGTAAGTAGTAGGAAAATTTACAAAACATCCCTATCAAGATACAATTTTCACTTTTCTTCAGCACTAGTTTTCTTTTATTTTACCTTGGTAGCAATATCATAAAGAGACACAGGAGCAGAAATATAAGTTGAAGATGGAAGTTATCCAACTATCAGAGAAAGAACAGGGATCCCTTCAAAATAGAAGGTTCCAAAGTAGGTTTGGTTGAAGACCAAGGCAAGGTTTGGTTGAGGATAAAAGGTCTAATTTGGCTCAGATCTTGAGATACAGACATCGAGGAAGAGGCAAAAGCGTTGGATGGGGAAGGAGTTACACCAGGTTGAAATGGTTCAGCTGCAAGAGCCACAATAGCAGTGCCTTGCACATGAAGATAAGGTTTCAACAATTGAATGAAATTAGTAATGATCTCACCACCATACTACATTGCCTTCTAGAAATCAACTTTGTTCTCTATGAACTTGTCAAGTGAAATCTTTCACCTTTTGGACTCGAGTCTTGAAGGCTTGAGTGACAGGAGGAATTTTCAAATTTTCTACATTATATATTTGAAATTATTGGTCATATAATGCTTATAGAAAATCTTATTAAAGTTGAAATCCACTTTCTTAGTAATTTATTCCTGGGAATCATTTGCAATCATTGAAGAAATCCTCACTAAATCAACTACTCTATCATTATTATTGAAAACCATAGATAAAATCTCCTTTTCAAATCCACTTAACACTTATTGGAGTTCCTCCTTAATAACAGTTCTGAGCAGATACTAGT
Source organism: Viscum album (assembly GCA_963277665.1). Taxonomy (NCBI): domain Eukaryota; kingdom Viridiplantae; phylum Streptophyta; class Magnoliopsida; order Santalales; family Viscaceae; genus Viscum; species Viscum album. Next base: position 844,016,369 of record OY728150.1, on the reverse strand, counting down.
TATTGGGTTGAGATGGCTGTCCAAAGGCATTAGAGGCTATAATAGTTGATGTGAAGGACATGATCAAATAGGGAGCTTTCTATAGACATCCATTATACTCATCAGTCAGTTTTTTGAGACCAATAACAAGATAACACATCTAATTGACTCTATCGATGTTTCTCCCGTCCACTATTTCAAAAATTTAAGTTAGGTTTAGTTGAATCAAAGATGCAAATTTCTATGTAATCTCACCACTAACATCCTCAATAAGATGAGCAACATGAGATTGTCCAGATTTCAACACTTTTTTCATATCTTAAACCATAGCTGGGAGAGACATCACCTCATCACTCAACTGCTTGTTATCGATTCTAACCTCTTTTATTTCATAAATCATTTTTGGTTTAATTTTCCATATGATTTTATCTAACACCAAAGCAGAATCTCTTTCACTATGATTTTTCATAGGAGTAGGATGTGTGTTCATGATCATTTCAAATCCAGCTAATAAGGTAACTCCAAAATCTTTCAAATCTCTCTTTCTTATAGAAGTAGAAGCTTATTATGAATGTTCAGAAATAGGAGCTGAGTTATGTTCAGGTTCCTTAGTAGAGATTAATTCTAAAGGAGAAACTAGTTTCAATTGAGACACTATAAAACATTTTATGCCTTCAAATAAGGCCTCCTAGGAATTATCCACATAAAAGTAGCTAGGGAACTAATACCAAGTATCCATAGTGTTTTGATCAATAGGATTAATAAATTAAACACTTTTTAGAATAGTTTTCCACTCTCCCTAAACAAGTGCATCTCTCATATGACTAATAGATTCAATTCCTTGATTTGTTTCTAAAATTTCATCTCTAATATTCTCACCCATTTCATTTCTAGCCATCTGGAAGGCTTGTTCCATTCTTTCTTCAGTATATATGATAATTTTAGGATTATCTTGTTCCTATGAATGTTTCTCAATAGCATCCTCTTTCTCAATAATATGTTCTTCTTCTATATTCTCTTCAATAAAAATATTTTCTTTTACACAAACAGAATATTCTTTTCGAAAAGCTGATTCTTCCTCTAGATCAACACTTCTTTAAGTAACAGGTGAATCTTCCTCAACTATATTTTGTAGAACAGGTAGACCACTGTCTTCCTTATCCAAGGTAGTTCCTTCTATAGGTGCAATATCTTCCTCTTCTTCTTCATCAAAATAATCAAAAACTTCATCTGGTTCCAAACTAGGATCAAATATGTTCTTAGGACTTAAAGGATGATCAACCATATTAAACATTTCATATAACCTTTCATTATCCTCCTCCTAAGACGTTTTTCATGGATTCCAAATTATTTTCATCTTTTTTACTATAACCTTTGAGATACAGAATTCATAGTCTCTGATGACTTCATCATTTTGTCCAACCATTCCTTTAGCATACAGCATGGTAGAGATTAACTGTGAATAGAACAGGAAGGTAGAATTTGAAGTTGTCTTAATAAAATCACACATGTGAAGTATAATATAATTACACTGATTAATCTTGTGCCCATTTTTTATAAGATGTAGCAATAATACATCTTGATACATGAGGGTAGAAACATCTATTTTCCTTGGACTAATCATATTTTGGATAAACTTGAACAGTAACCTCATTTCACCATCCAACTCAGCAGAAATTGCTCTTCTCTTATTCTTATTTCCAGTCATACCTTCTAAGGCCTCTTCTAATACAAAAACATCACTATGAGGAGGAGGGCATCTCTGGTAGTCCTCAAAAATTCCTTCATGGGGTATCCGTTAGAAGGTATTCCATAAACCTGAGGAGAAATCGCATCTTTGGACATTAATCTGGCTTCTTAAAACAAAACCGTCTTCAGCATTGAATGAAAACTAGAAAAACTGATAAAACTAAGCAAAAAGTTTTGGATAAATAGATCTTTCCGCCTTCATAAAATAGTTTTTCCATCCCTACTCTTCCAGTACATTAAAAACTAAGGACTTACTTGTCAGCAACCACTTAGGAAATATTTCATTTTCTGGTACTATTATCCTATCAACAAGATTTAGGTTCAACATTCCTTCAGGCAATACATTTGGTACCATTTTTACTTTTTTCTGAGATATGTTCTTCTTTGGAGTTGATAAATATGGGTGCTTCATTCTGGGAATTCAACAAGGGTTCAAGAGAGAAAGAGATAAAGTCCAGAAATAGGAATTATGGTTTGAGAGAAGGGATTCAGTTTCGAGATAAGAGAGATCAAGTGAATAAAAGAGTGAAAGATATTAACTTTTTTTCATTTATGGATTTCAAGAATCCCAAATTCAAAATCATGGTATAAAAACAATAAAATAATCAACACAAAAATACGGGTAATAAAACATAAATAAATGAAAAGTATCGTTACAGTGAGACCGAAATAGATTTTCATGGTGTTATATTTATGGTGTGACTTCAAATGGTGAAACCATATCATATTAGATAGTAAGTACAAGACAATAACCAATAGACAGTAATTGTGAGACTATAAACATGAAATACTAAATTCAAGACAATAACCTATAGAAATGTGAGAGTGGGATAGTAATCTTAAGACAATGACTTGTGAAACAATAAATCATGAAGCCATAAATTGTGAGACAGTAAGTTTTGAAACATTACACTTTCTACATGAGATTTATCATTCCTAATTCATGTATGATGTAATTTATCCTTTCAGAATTTAATGGTTTTGTAAATATATCAGCAAGATAACATTCAGTTCCAATGAATTCCAAAGTGATATCATCTTTTTGTAATCGTCTCTCAAAAAGTGATGTCTTAAATCAATATGTTTTTTCCAAGAGTGTGAAACATGATTTTTTTTGATATGTTAATAGAACTTTTATTGTCAGAATTTATAGGTACATGCCTGAATTAAGATACATAATCTAGTAATGTGAGTTTCATCCAAAACATTTGTGCACAATAACTACCAGCAGCTATGTATTCATCTTTGGAAGTAGATAATGCACCAGAGTTTTGTTTCCTACTACACCATGATACAAGAGAATTTCCTAAAAGGTGACATGTTCCATTGGTTCTTTTTATATCTAACATACAGCCACAAAAATCAGAATTAGAATAGCTAAATAACTCAAATTATTTTCCCCTAGGATAGTACAGTATTAGATTTTGTGTATGATTGAGGCATTTTAAGATCTTTTTAATAGCATTTAATTGAGATTCATTAGGGTTCGCTTGAAAACGATCACACATACATACACTAAACGTAATATCAGGTCGACTAGTCATTAAGTAGAGTAATCTTCTGATAATTCTTCTCTAAGTGGTTTGATCAATATATTTTCCATATTCATCCAAGATCCAAGTTACAAGTAGTACTCATTGGAGTCTCACTACTTTTAGTGCTATCCAAGACAAAATATTATAGAATATCTTTAGTGTATTTTCTTTGATTTAAGATAATACCATATTTATTTTGAAAGATTTGAAATCCATGGAAAAAATTTAGTTCACCCATTAAACTCATTTCAAATTTATTTTTCTTCATTCTAGAAAACTCAATACATAAATAATTTTTTGAAGATCTAAAAATAATATCATCTACATAAATTTTAACTACTAAAACGTCATTATAAATTTGTTTTATAAAACATTTAGGATCATATTTTCCTTTTGAAAAACATTTCAAAATAATAAAAGTACTTAATTTATCATACGATGCTCTTGGAGCATGTTTTAAACCGTACAATGATTTTTATAATTTTAATAGATGATTTAGAGAGTGTGGATTTGAGAAACCAGGGGGTTGTTCATGAAAAACATCATCAGGTATATACCCATTTAGGAATACACTCTTGACATCCATTTGATATAGTTTGAATTTCAGATTTGGATCATAAGCATGAAAGATTCTGATGGCTTCGAGTATAGCTACTGGTGTAGAGGTCTCCTCATAGTCAATTCTTTCTTATTGACTATATAATTGTATATCTAATCTAGCCTTGTTTATTACTATGTTACCAGCTTCATCTACCTTATTTCTAAAGACTCATTTAGTGTCTATGGTAAATATGTATTTGGGTCTATCAAAAAGATTATAAACATTGTTCCTTTCAAACAGATTAAGTTCTTCTTTCATATCCATTACCCAAAATTCATCATTGATAGCATCATTAATGCTTTTTCATTCAGGTTGTGAAAAGAAAACTTGATTTTCAACTAAATTTCTAAGAAAATCTCAAGTTTTATTTCCTTTATCTAAATCTCCTACAAAAGTATATCCAGGATAGTTTTTAAGGGTTCTAATAGATCTATAAAAGGAGGGGCTAGTGATTTCAGGTTCTCCAATAGGTTCGGGTTCATTGTGACTTGAATCTGAGAATTTCCAAAAATGGAAGTTTTTACAGATTCCTTTACAAGATGGTTAAAGGGTTTAGCACTGATGTACAGATTTGACATATCATCTTCAATATTATCTTGAGTTGTCTTAGGCTCATGTGGATCTGTCTCATCAAACATGACATGGACAGCTTCCTCCACACATTTAGTTCTTTTGTTAAACCCTCTATAAGCTTTACTAAAGATTTAATATCCTAGAAAGATTCTTTCATCACTCTTAGATTAAAACTTGTCTATATTGTCCTTATTATTAAGTATATATACATTACAATCAATGACTCTAAAGCAGTTTACTTTTCATTTTCTATTGTTCCACAATTCATATAGAGTTATTTTAAGAATTGATCTAATCAATAACCTATTAATAATATAGCATATTATATTTATAGCTTCAGCCCAATTGTAAATAGGTAAGTCATATTCACTAACCATGGTTCTTTCAATTTCTTTCAAGGTCATATTGCTTATTTCTACAACTCTATTTTGTTGAGGTGTTATAGGTTTAGATAAATTATCAGTATATCCATTTCGTGAGAAAAATGATTTAAACTCTTGATTTTAAAATTCACAGCCATGATCACTTCTTAGAGAATTAATTCTAAGTCCATTATGGTTTTCTACAATTTTATCATATTTGGTGAAATGAGAGCAGGATTCACTTTTGTGATCCAAAAAGAAGGTCCAAGTATTACTGGAAAAGTCATATACAAGAACATAAACATAGTCATTCCCATTTAAACTAGAAACTCTAGATGGTCCAAAAAATTTCTTATGAACCCACTCGAGAGGTTGAGAAGTTGAAACTTCTTTCTTTGGTTTAAAAAAAATTTGTGTTGCTTTCCCTTTTGATAAAGATTAAACACTTTATCATTTGGAAACTCTAGTTTGGGTAGATCTTTGACTAAACATTTTCTAGGTAGCTTTCTTAGGGAGTGAATATTGCAGTTTCCTAGTCTTTTATGCTAAATCCAAGACTCTTTGTGAAATACACTTAAACATGAACAATTTTGAGAAGCTAAAGATTCTAAGTTAGCAGAATATAAATTTTTATTTCTTAATGCAGAAAATACTAATTAACTTTTAAAATTAAAAACATTTCAAGCATCATTTTAAAGTTTAAATTGAAATAAATCATCACATTGTTATGAAATACTAGGAAGTTTGTATTTTATTCCATAAAAAAAGTACTTTGGAAATTAAAACTGAGTTAGAGTTGCCAATTTAGCCAAGGACAATGATTTTTCCTTTACCATTGTCACCAAAAGTGACATGTCCACCATAAATCTATATTAGGTTCTTTAAAAATGAATAGTATCCTATCATGTGTCTTGAAAATCTATTTTCTATGTACCATAACCTTTTATAAGATCTCTTCAAACAATTTTCCTACAAAGTAGTTAAATAAAAACAGAATTTGGTACCCATGTTTTTTGGGTCCAGTAATATTAGTAACTAGTGATTTAGGAATCCAGATTTCCCTCATAGGTTTACTAAAATAATTATGTAATGTTTTTGAGAAAAAATATATTTGTTCCATAAAAACTGGAAATAGTAGAGATTGTATAATAATTTGAACTAGTGGAATGTTTTCCGGAACTAGGAGTAAAACTGTATATTCTAGATTTAAAAACAGAATTGGTTTTTCCAAAATTTCTCTTACCAGATTTATATCCAATACTAGTAGTGTATTTATGGGAAATTTGTTTACCTAGTATTTTTAGCAAGGTATATTTACCATTAGTAAACATTCCAATATCCATTTTAAATTTCTCATTAGATAAATTTAATTCATTGTTTTCTTTGAGTAATTGAACATTTTTTTTTATTTATATAGCAAGTTCATATTTAACAGTTGAGGTAAGATCGTATTGTTTCTCTAGAGACTTGTATTTAACTTTTATTTCATTACATTTCCCTTTAAGAATATTTTAATAATCAAACATTTATTCTTTAGAAATATTTTCAGAATCACTTTCATGTTCAGAATAATAGGAATTTTTTACAGGAGATTCCAGGGTTACCTCAGATGTGTTTGTCATGAAACACATATTGGCATCGTTAGCCTATTCATCATGGGAAGACTATTAGTCACTTTAACTTTCCACAAAAGTAATCCAAGTTTCTTTCATTTCCGTTTAATACTTTCCATATTTTTCCTCATATTTCGTTTTATAATTAATCTTGGGAAAGTCAACCTTTACTTGTCCTTTTCACTTACATTCATAACATACTATCTCATCAGACATGTAATTTCTTTTCCAATCTTTCTTTCAGCTTTCCTTTTGATCATATCTTCCTTTAAAGTTAGGCTTTTTGAAAAATTTCATCTTTCTGTAAAATTTCTTAAACCTTCTATATAATTGAGCCATTTTTCATCACTGATAGGTGATGATTGTTCACTAATATAACATTATATAGAGACTTGCATTTTCTTATTTTCATTATGTTTATAGGTGGTGGTCTTGAATGCCATATATTTTTTTGGGTTCATCCTCCTCATTCTTGTATACTTTCACCTCTTCTTCATACATCATTAGTTTCCCAATGAGTTCTTTTACAGGTAATTTTTTATTATCTCATAACTCTATAATAGAGACATAGGTTCCTCGCCATCCATCATGTAGTAATTTTAGAATCCTCGTGATTTTTTTTCTTTGTAAGTAACTTCTCTTCCTAGAGAAATCATTATGTTGTAAATTTTGTTGAACCTAAGATACATGATAGAAATAGGCTCATCAGGCATCATTTTATAGATATAATATTTAATAGTTTAAGTATTGAGTCTCATTTTATTCACAATATAAGTTCCTTCATGTGAAATACACAGACTATCCCAAATTTCATGTGTAATTTTACATAGAGATAATCTTCTAAATTCTTCATATCCAAAAGAGAAATATAAGGAATTCATGGAATTGCAATAATTGTTTTAAGCAGTCTTGGTTGGTTCATCCCAAGTAATTTTATCAGTATTAATAATCTTATACTCATCTATAATTGATGACCAAATTTCAAAACCCATACTTTATAAATGCATTTTCATTTTAATTTTTCATGGGTCACAATTAGTTCCATTAAATAATGGTGGTCTTCTTATTGCAAAATCTTCTAGTCTATTATCCATAATAAAGAAACTATTTTAAAGAGCTGGAAATTTAGAATTAATAGAAACTTACAGATCATTAATGTACAACAAAAATCACAGTTGAGAAGAATTAAAAATAGAGTCTTAATAAGAATAAAATCATTTAATACCAAATGTTGGTAAGAGTAGAGTACTCAAGAAGGGGGTGAATTGAGTATCAATAAAAATTTCTATTAAAAATTTCACTTAAAAATCTTCCCCAATAAAAATGAATACAGCCCAGTCAATCAAGGTAATACGGTTATAATAGTTTTACTGTTAAAATAACATCTCAAAAGACTTATTAATTCTCAGTAATATCAATTTGAGTTATTAATACAGCTTTTTATGCTATTCTAATAAGGAAAAACAATTATATATTCTACCCAAGACTAACTATCAAAGTAAAATATAGTATTTTTTGAAATATATAGTAATGAAGAGAAAAACTAAATTAAACGGCATAGAAGAGAAAACAAGTGGTTCATTATAAAGCCAAGACCTAATCCAATCCACTTGGTGATCACCTATAACTAAGCAGTTTATATTAATAAACTTGAGCCACACCCTAAATTGGGGTAAAAAATAGTGCATATGACTGTCCAGGTCACACAACCTCTTCCATTGTTCTTTGTGGGTAAGAACTACTAGGTCACACAATGACCTCTTCCACGCTTATCTGGGGGAGTAAATATATGTAAGTAGTGATGAGAGAAAGTATATCTTGTATTATTTTGTTTAGTACAGGATACAGTGTGTGTTTTTAATATAGACAGACACATACACTGCTCGAAATATAAAAACTATTCACAACTAAGAAAAGATAATGAGAAAGGGCTAGCATGAAGCAGATACAAGAATCAAGTCCTCTTGTGAAAAAAACATTATCGCAAGTCCGGTGCTTTGGTTTTCCAGTTCAAAGATCTAGCTCATGTTCTTCTTAGATTTGGTGCTGCAAAAATGTTTTTGGATCTGATCTATGTTAATCCATCCATTTTGGAATCAATATTGATCTGTGTGTTCTTCAGTTGTATCTTTTTTCATGCATTAGTTCAATTTTCAAATGCTCGCACTTCTTCATCTTATTCTAGTTCCACGCTTTCCTTTTGGATACAAAGTTCATGTGTTGGAGATGACAGGATGAATGTATTATGCACCTCATACCTTTGACTATCAGGTGATATGTCTACCAAAAGACATTAATTATGTCAGTTCTTTTAAATGGCTCATATATGACTGTTATAAATTAAATTTAAAATGACAAAACATATTAATAAATGGTTTCAAAGTTTGTCTTGAAACGGTATCACTTGGAAATAGTGTCACCACAAAATAGTGTCTTCTTCTTTACCTCTGAGCGGTGAGATAGTCATGATTCTAGAGTTACAATGACATTAGAAACTGGTAGCATAGATACAGTTTTAGGATCACAGTGTCTAGTACTTTTCTAAGATTTGAACTGTGTGTTGGTGATGGTAACAAGGAACCGGTGTCACAGACTTCATGAAATCTGAAACTGGATATAGTGTCTGAGTCATGGTGTATGGATCATGGTGTCTGGATTACGGTGTTTTGGTCATGGTGTCTGAGTCATGGTGTCTCGGTCACGACATCTGGTCCTTTTATAGAAAAATAGAACCGGTGGTAGACTCACAGTTTCTTAGACTTATCCAAATATCTATAAACAGTCTTAAGCAGTAATATTCACATAATGAATTAGACTTAATCATTCATAGAAGAAATAATTATAATCAAACATGATTTATAGGAATAATGATCTTGTGAATGATTATTTAAAGAATAGGGAAATACACCATCTCTATATATGATTTGATATAGATTAAATAGGATTAACATAATTTTTTATCATTAAAACTTGAGGATTCCAATAATATTGACAATTTTGAAACTAATGAAATGGTAAAAGGTGAAGAAACAATATATGATTAAAAATAAAATCATCAAATAAAGATATTATTACCAAAAATAATTAAGCTGATAAGTAAAGGCATAAAATTAGAGGTTGGTTGAAATCAACACTGACAGCCTATTGACCCCCAAAAAGCCTATTTGAATAAGATAAATTGGGATCACCACTCAAATGAACATGTTTATTGATGTTGATACATGGAACAATGTTGTGACTGGGATGAAGGAACTAATTTGGGAAGTGATTAAAATAAAATTATGATATACTTTCTTTATTTTACAAAAAAATAAAATAATGAAACATTAATTTACTCTTCAGTATACATTATAGAGTGCTTTCATACTAAATATTTTTTGAATGAAATTTGAATTAATTGTTTTTATAAAGTCTCATAGAGAAGTTAATATTATTATTATGACGCATCTTCTTATGGATGATAAAGGTAAAGTAAACCTACCCCCACCACAGCTATATGCACAAATGATAAACCAATAAACATTGAATACATCTGTAATTCATGATGAGAAGGAAAACTTTTAGGTGAATTTTTATTGGTAATACTTTACATGGAAATACATGTATTAATCACATTGATTAAGAATTGATAATTTATGAAACTTAAAGAAGGTCATAAAAATTAAGCATGAATCAAAACAAATGTAACCCTATCATAAAGTAAATACGGGGTATGCTTTAATTGAAAAAAAGGAATTCATTTTAAATATAAAACAATAATTTTATGTGGCATGAAAAAAAATATAATTATACTCTATTATTTATATGCATATCGATGAATCCAAATCCAAAGACACTTACATCCCACTTCATGTGATATGGAAGGATACTCATGTAAATAAATACGGAATACTAGTAGATAAAAACACATAATGAGAATATAAATCATGTGTAAGTGTGAAATAATAACAAAAAAATCCTTAAATCGATATTTCATAACAATGACTATTTATTTTCTTATATTTTAATTTCTCTTAGACTAAATAATCTTCATTGGTTTCACCTAATACATAACTACTTTTAGTTTCTTTGAAGTGGGAAGAACAATATGGATGCATCATAGGTGTGAGGTTTAGAGTGTCACCGCAAATGTATTTCAAGAAAATAAATACATGATGGGATAAAGATATTAAAAATGGATTAGATGAAATCATGGAAAAAATTTCTTGAATAAAAATCTAATTGGTAGTTTGAGTTACTAGATAACATTATGGGAAATAATCAAAGAGAAAAAAACCAAAAAATAACCACTACATTAAGATCTAGCCCTCTCCCAGTTTTGAGGCTAGAAATTCCCCTCAAATATCTTACTTACTAAAGTTAATTGTTTTTTAATTAATTTTTCTACAAAATTATAATCATATAAATATTTATACCTTTCTTTTACTAATATTATATAGGGTAAAATTGATACTGGTTTATATCTATCAGTTCCCATCCAAATATTTATTGAGAGGGGTACATTATACAATTTCGAAGGAAATATTCTACACAACAAATAACATCCAAAATATAATGTGAGAGTAGGTATTCATGCAGATCACAAGCTAAGAACAAATCTATTTGTTACTCTTGAGGATCTATATGTTCACATGATCAAACTTACTATTGGAACATCCATAACATGATCATTTGATCATGTAGAAATACATATCGATAACTGGGTATGTCATTTATAATTTATTTTTTATACAAAAACTTTTACAATTAATGAAAAAAATCTATAACTAAGGAATGTTTCTATAGATGGAGAAAAGGAATAGGAAATAGAGAGTCAAATCAAAAAAAATTAAATGATCAATGAATTAATCAAAAAGACCTTCATATAGTACCATTACCTTTACATTTCAACCACTTTATTTATTAATATTACATGTTCACATTGATACAAAGTTAAGAGATAGTAATACAACCATAATTGAATTTAAATAACAAATATATGGAGATTAAATTCCATAAAATCTTGTTCTTGAGAATATATATTAAATCCTTAAGTATGGATGGTAGGGTTTATTAATTGTAAATGTATAAATGAGTTACATTCTCATAATCTTTTTGACCAAGAGTTGATCTACTTTGTCATTTATAGTTAAATAATATTTTTTTAGGAATATATGTTAATACAATTTGAAGGGAAACCATGTGAATAAAAAATTGGACTCATTATTCCTCATGTGACTTTTATATAAAAAATCATCATTTGAAGAAAATTAATATTTAAAAATCGTTGTCCTAATGGATATAATGTTCGAAAATAAACTTACAGATGATATAATCTTCTCAATACCCATGATTTAGGGTCAAAACTCTACAATCTAATAATATCAAATATACTTTTATATCTTTCATTAATTATTATTTTTTAGGGAGAACTGGTTTCTCGTTGCAATTAATTTGAAAACCCTAAGGAAATATTTTATGGATTCAATGCACTGATTACCAATAAATCAACCATATATACTGATTTTTATCAAATTTTAATACACTAAATTCAATATTTTACAAATAAAATTCAATTCATTTGTTATATATTATATTTTGATGAAATGTTTTTATAGCACAGTTTTTAAATATCCTAAAAATCATGGTATGGGGACATTATATGAGAATAAGAAGCTTATAAATTTCTAAAACTAGATATGTATTAGGATATTTATAATTAAATTTCACTATCAAAACATATATCAAATTAAATTACTTATTTTTTTCAATTTTTTTGTAGTGTCAGAAATAAAAAAATAAGAAATATTATGGTCATTTCATTTTAAAATTTATGGAATATATTGTATTTTATCAATAAACTATCATACTAAAGATTTATTTATGATGATAACTTTAAATTAATTTAAAATATTTATTAATCATGTGTTTATTTATATTCCTTCATTAATTTTGGGAGTATCGATAGTCTATGTATTAAAAAGTGCAAAAAGATTTTTTAATAAATGAGTGGGTGGAATACATGATGTCAGAATGTATGAAAACATCATGAATATGTGAATTCATTCTAATTATTTGGTTAACATTCTCATAATTTTATCTAATTCTGTTTTAGTTAAATTTATTATTATTTTTATCCACTAATTATTTGGTGATTTTTCAATGAAATCAAGAATAGGTTACTTCGTAAATAATTGATTTGTCACCAACCATTTTCTGATATATAAAGAGAACAAAATTATTACAAAAAATAAATTATTGACATAATATAAAATAATTATGATGCACTCAATTTCTATTTTTTCACTTCATAGAGTTATGTGGCCCTTATTGGATGTTTTTATGTTCAGTAATGTGTTTTTTCATCTTTCAAATGACTCAAAGTGTGTGTTTTCAGTTTAAAAATTACATTTTATTTAAAAACATTTTTCAGTCAAAAAAAGTCAATAAAACATGCTCATATTATCCTGATACTTTATAAAATGATGCATAGTTCATCGATGGAATGTAGGAATCATTCACGCATTGATCTAAAACACGATTTACATAGTATGACTCAAAGTGTTGGTTTTCAGTTTAAAAGTAACATTTTAGTTCAAAATAAGCATAAATCACTAAAAAATGAGTAAATACACTCATATAATCTTGACACTTTGGTAAAATTATTCATACTTCATTTGAGATTTGTGGGAATCATCCACACTTCCATTTGATACACATTTCATCTAGTATTATTTAAAGTGTTTATTTTCATTTAAAAGGTTCAAACATGCATCACTCACTAAAAACCAAGTAAACATACATGAATTTTTTGGATACTTTAGGAATATATTTCATAAATAATTGGTGGAATATATGAATCAACTGTATATCAATCTAACATGAATGTCAATCTGACTCACAGTATACCCAATATGACTTGGAGTGCATGTTTTTGGTTTAAATGATACATTTTAATTCAAAACATGTGTCACATACTAAAAACTAATAAATAACACCTATATGATCTTTATACTTTAGTAATATGGACAATACATTATTTTTGAGATGTATGAATCAACCCCATCATAATCTAACACATGTTGTGTCTGGTATGACTTGAAGTTCATGTTTTCAATAAAAATGACATTTTAGTTAAAAACGTATGCCATTCACTAAAAATAGAGAAAAAACACTTTGAATGTCTTGATATTTTAGAAAAATGATCCATATATCACTTGTAAAATGTAGGAATCAACCAAAAATAAATTTTACACATAGTGTGTCTGATTTGACTCAAAGTGTGTGTTTTTTGTTGAAAATGAAATTTTAGTTAAAAACCCATTTAGCTCACTAAAAATAAATAAAATTAACTTTTATTATCATTCTATTTTATTAAAACAATTTATAATTAATTTTTTACATATAGGAATTGACATCGCATTAAATCTAATACATGGTGTGCTCGATATAACTCAAAGTGAATGTTTTTAGTTTAAAATTGACCATTTAGTTTAAAACATATGTCACATAGTCAAAACAAAGAAAACAAAATTGTAATAACTTGATACTTTAGGAAAATGATCCATAACCCATTTCCCAGTTTTTGGGATCATCTGAACATCATTATGATACACTTTTTCCCAGTATGATTGAAATTTCATGATTTGATTTAAAATATACAGTTTAATTTAAAACACACTACACAAACACAAAAATGATAAAACATTCTTCTATTATCTAAATACCTTAGATATATGATCCATAAATAACTGTTTATGTGTAAGAATCAACCACACATCAATCCATCACATTGTGCACCATGTATCACTCAAAGTGTGTGTTTTAAGTTTAAAAGAAACATTTTAGTTCAAAATTAGTGCCACTTACTAAAAACCAATAAAATTCACTTTAATTATCTTGATTATTTAGGACAATTACCAATAAGTAATTTTTGATGTATAGTAATTAGTCTCATATCAATATGACATGTGGTATAGGCAGTATGACTGGAAGTTCATTTTTTTAATTAAAACCAAAATTTTTGTATAAAACACATTTTACATACTCAAAATTAAAAAAAATATATATTTTCTTAATACTTTAGGACAAATATCCATAATTCATTTTTTAGATGTAGAAATCAGTCGCATGTTAATCTGATACATGGTGTGCATGGCATGACTTTATGTGTGTGTTTTGAGTTTAAAAGTTACTTTATAGTTCAAAATTATTTTCTCTAACTAAAAACCATGAAAAAACACTTTTATTGTCTTGATAATTCTAAAAAAAATGATACATAAGTTATTTTTTACATATAAGAATTAGTTGAACATCAATCTAACACACAGTGTGACCGGTATAACTGAAAGTGTGATTTTTTATTTTAAAATCAACATTTTGGTACAAAACATACTTCACATACTCAAAACTATGAAAAAACACTTGTATTTTCTTTAAAATTTAGTAAAATGATCCATAAGTCATTTCTAATATAAATGAATTAGGTGCTTGTTAATATGGCACACGGTGTGGTCAATATGACTCAAAGTACATGTTTTTAGGTTAAAAGGTACATTTTAGCTCAAAATGTTTTTCAATTACTGAAAACTAAGAAAACCACTCAAGATTTATTCATAATTTAGAAAAAAATATCCATAAATCATTTCTAATGTGTAGGAATTGGTTTCATCATGATCTGATAAACAATGTCACCGGTATGACTTGAAGTGTTTTTTTTCAATTTCAAAGTGACATTATTGTTAAAAATGTGTGTCACTCACTAAAACATGAGAAAACATGTTTATATTGTTTTTATACTTTAAAAAATGATCTATACGTCATTTTATATTTTTATCAATCAGTCGGACATCAATATGATTCATTGTGTGACCCATATGTCTCAATGTGCATGTTTTCATTTTAAAATGGTGTTTTAGTAAAAAAATGTTTTTCTCACTAAAAATAATGAATAAAACTAGGATTGTCTTAGTATTTTAGAAAAATGAATCTAATTCATTTTTTATGAGTATAAATTAGTGGCATATCAATATAATTTATGGTGTGATCGATATGACTTAAAGTTTATATTTTTAATATAAAAATAAATAATTAGTTAAAAACATGTGTCACTCACCAGAAAATAAGAAAACACACTCATATTATCTTGATAATTTAAGAAAAATATCCGAAATTCATTTTCTATATGTATATATCAATTATACATCAATCAAACACATGATGTGGCCGATATGACTCAAATTGCATATTTTTATTTAAAATTAGCATTTTAGTTCAAAAGACACATGAAATTCTCAAAACTGAGAAAATTCATTAACATTGTTTTGATAATTTATGAAAATTATCCATAAGTAAATTTTTACATGTAAGAATTAGCCTCACCTCAATATAATGTATGGTGTGATTAGTATGACTTGAACTGTGTGTTTTTAGTTTTAAAGTGACATTTTAGTTAAAAAAGAGTGTCACTCATTGAAAACCAAGAAAAAACATTCATTTTATTTTGATACTTTATAAAAATGACCCATGATTCATTTTTTATGATTATTAATCATGTGCATGTTAATATGATACATTGTGTGACCAATATGACCTAATGTGTGTGTTTTCAGTTTAAACTAAAATTTTAGTTGAAAACATGAAACTCAATAAAAACTAAGAAAAAACAATATGATCATCTTGATATTTTTTGAAAATAATCTATAAATCAGTTTTGATTAGTATGACTTATCCTCATGTCAATCTGATACAAGATGTTTCCAGTATGACTCAAAGTTCATGTTTTTAGTTTAAAAATTATATTTTAGTAAAAAACTTGTTCCACTCAATAAAAACTAAAGATATACACTTCAATTTTCATAATGATTTAGAAAAATATTACATAAGTTATTTTTTATGTTTTAGAATCAACCACACATAAATCCAACAAATGATGTGGAAATCATATCTCAAAGTGTATGTTTTTGTAAAAAATTGAAATTTTATATTGAAAAAACACCAAATGAAAAACCATAAAAAGGTGGATGGTGAACACGAAAATGTTTTATGGAAAACACATATCATTAAAAACCCATAGGTAGAGGTAGTTCTAAAGTTCACTATTATATGGAGTTTTTACAAGATATCTCACAAGGCTGAAAATAGAAAATAAATAGTGGAAGTTATTCCCTAATATTAATGGAGAGATTTTACCCACATTAATAGAGGAGTTATTGTTTGCGTTAATGACCATAAAAAAGGGGCATTGACCAAATTTATGGTATCATGTGAGAACTACTAAATTGGATTCATGTCACAACACCAACAATCATCACCTTGATCTAAATCCTCTATATGAACCAAAAAAACCTCCAATCTTCTGGAATCAAGAAACTCTACCTCTTCCACTGAATCCCCTTAGGGAATAAATATACAGGAGATACCAATAAATTCCAAGAAATTCTTATAATTGGAAATATGGAGATCTTTGGTCATCATATCTATAGGATTATCATAAGTATTAACCTTTGTCGAAACAATATCACTATGAGAAATAAAATCTCACATAAAATTATATTGTACATTAATGTATTTTGTCCACTCATGAAACATATGATCCTTTGGGAGAAATATTGCACTTTCAAAAACATAATAAAGTGAATAAATTTTCCTATTTTAACTTAGTTCGTCAATTATTCCCCTCAACTAAATAAATTATTTAATAGCCTCTATAATATCTATATACTCAACCAAAATGGTAGATAAAGCAATAATATTCAGTTATATTTCTTTCCAGCTAATATCACACCTACTAATGGTAAAGGAAGAACCTAAAAAAGGTCTTCTCTTGTCAATATATCCTGTAAAATCTTATTCAACATTTCCAATCACACCATCCCATGATCTCCCAAAATGAAAGAATACATCATTAGTTATACATTGATATCTAAAGATCCATCGGTCCGTCTTCTATTGTTATTTTCTAGGATTATCCATATATCTACTAATTAAACTAACTAAAAGAGATAAATCTAGATAGGTACATGCCATAGAATACATCAAATAACCCACTATACTAGAATATAGAAATCGATAAATATATTCAACCACATAATCTAACTATGGATATAAATAAGATGAAATTTTAAAAAAAGGAAGTGAAAGGAGAACTTATAGGCTTGAAATTATTTATATTGAAAATAGAAATAACTTTCTCAATGTATTTCTTGTAACTCAAATAAAATATGCCCAAATTTTTCTCCCTCTGTATCTCCAAACCAAAAAAATTCTTTTCAACTCCCAAATCTTTCATTTCAACTTATGAATTCAATAGATATTTAACTTATTTAATATTTATATTATCCTTTTCTACAATCAACATGTCATCAACATATAATAGTAGGTAAATAAAATATCAATCATTACTTTTGTTAATATAAATAAAACTATCATAACTGAATGTTCAAAAACCATAATACTTTATGAAAACTTAAACCCTCAAATACCACTATTTGCAGGATTTTGTTTGGGCTATAAATTGGGTTTTTCAATGAATATGAATAGTCATCATTGCCTAAAACTATAAAATCCTTTAGGTACTGCATATAAATATCATTCTTATGATCTTTATGAGGAAAAGTGGTCCTCACATCTAACTGCTCCAACTCAAGATTTTTGAAATCCACAACACCAAGCAAAACTAAAATAGAGCTATGCTTTACAACTTGAGAAAGTACATCTGTGAGGTTAACACCTCCAACTTGATTGTAAAATTTATTAATTAACCATGCTTTATATATTTATCCTTTAACTTTTGGGATGGGTTCTTTCTCATTTAACACTCATTAACAATAAAATAGATTTCTTAACTATAGGGAATTTCACCAACTCCCATGTAGAGTTTTTATAAATCAACTACATATGTTCTATAACAGGAAACATCTATCCACTAGAATGATTACAACTAACTTAATCTAATTAATTTATAGGTTCTACATTAAAATTAATACCTTCATCCATATTTACTACATAAGAAACCAAGTTAGCCTTAACATAACTCTATGGAGGTCTAACATTTCTTTTGGCCTTATCTTTTTTAACATAATATTATGATGGAGGTGGATAAATAGAAATATCATTTGAGATATTATAGTTATCATGGGGTGAGGAATTCAGTGAAGAATATGACTAAATCTTATCTTTAACATGATTTCTAGATTTATATTTTCACAAATTATTAAAAGATGAGGGACTTAGCATGAAATTTTCATCAAATATTACATTTATAATAAAAATAATTTTATTTCAATCAGGAAACCACAACTTATATCCTTTAGAAATATATTTTTAACCAAGAAAGACACACTTTCGAGATCTGGGTTCCAATTTTCCATTATCTATATGATTATAAGAATTAAATCTAAATATTTTCAAATCAAAGTAATATGAAATAGTACCAGACTACACCTCTTTTGTAGTATTCTTTACAATAGTAGTTGAGGGATAATGATTAATTATAAATTATACATTTGTTTCATCTTTAACCCAAAATTATTTTGGTAAATGATAGTAAGAGAGAATACATCGTATCTTCTCCATCAATGATGTATTCATGTGTTCTGATATTCTATTTCTCTATGAAGTTCCAGGAACCATCAAATGCCTCAAAATTAATTCATACATTCAAAATGAAATAAATTAATTAGAATAAAATTCAAATCCATTATTGGTGTGATGACTCTTCACTTTTCCCCAAGTTTACTTTTCAATCATAATCTTCAACTAATTAAATGTTTCAAAGACTGTATTTTATACTTAAAGAATAAAACCCAAATTTTTCTAGAAAATAAATAAATAATGGTTAATATGTATCTTATGAATCCTTTAGAAGTAACTCTAGATGGACCCCAAAAATCAGAATGAATATGGTCGAGTATCTCCATCAAATTGTGAGTGTCCTTTCTGAAGGCCTCTCTTGTCAACTTCCAAAATATTAATTTCTCACAAAAATCCAACTTCATGATACCCTAAACATCAATAATACATCTCTTTATCATTTTAATCTTTCCATTTTGAATCATATTTCCATTTTTTATATACCATAATTTTTAAATATCATAATCAGATAATGAAGGATTATACACAAATGCATCAACCATGATAGTCGATCCTAGAAGAACATAAATCCTACCAAATTTTTTATGCCCTTCCATTAGAATAATAAATCCTTTAATAACCCTTAAAACCCAACCTTCACCAGTACAATTGTACATATTTAAATCTAGGTTACTCAGGAAATTAAATTTCCTTCCAAATCAAGGACATGATACACATTAATAAGAGTTCTCTCAATGCCATCAAACATTTTAATTTTGATAGCTCCAATTCCAACAATCATGTAATATGAATTATTTCCAATCAACATATTACCTTTTTCTCAATTTAATATATTGAAAACCATCCCTGATTAGGAAATATATTAAGAGCACATTTTGAATCCAGAATCTAGTCATCATATAATTTGGAGTCGCTATTAGAAACAACCAGAAGTTCCCCATCCCTATTATTATCATATGAAACACTAGATTTAGTAGAATTTTATGCTTTATTTACATTTTGATTAATTGGTGACTTATTCTTATTTTTATTTTTTATATTGAAACATTTATAATTAATATGACCCTTTTCCATACAATAATTACATGTTTTATGTATATTTTTGGATTTTAGCATTCACTTTTTAGGAAAAAAATTCATTTTACTTGTTTATCCTCTGAAAATCAATCCCTCTACATGGGATTCAGAACTAAGAACAAGCTGTTTTATTTTCTCATTTGAAAATGAAGCCTCCTGATCATCATTTAGATTAAGTGTATCATGTCTATAAATAATTTAATCACTAATTTTTACATAATAATGAGTCAAAGATCACAGAAAAATTAAACCCAAATATTTTTCATCATATTTCACATTCATATTTTCTATATTAGAAATAATTTATTAAAAAACAGACAAATTATCCACAATAAATATACCTTTTAACATGCAGTTGGAGTAAAACCTTTTCTTAGAATACAACTTCCTAGTAATAATATTCATCATAAAAAGATATTCTAATTTTAATTGTAACACAATATCATTTTCCTCTTTCAAAACATCATGTAATGTTTGATTTAATAGATGAAATTGGATTTGTGGGAGATCCTTAAGATCCTTTCATTGTTTTTCCTTTGTATTAAATGAATTATTTATATTTTTAAATCTAAATCATGCTTTATATAGATACATATTTATGATAACAACCCACATCTTAACCTTCCATAATGAAAATATAGTTTTATAATCCAAAATTTGAATATAAAACTTAATGGCTTTCATTACAAGAAATAAAAATATGATTGTGAATTATATAAAATCTAGGGTTGATCAAACCTTTTTTTGATACCAATTTGTTTCATAAAATATTTAATGATCAAACCTGAAAAATAGTGGAAGTTTAACATTACAATTTTACATGGAAAACCCAATTTTAGAAAAAACAACAGGAATATTTAGTTCTAAAATTCACTATGAGATGGAGTTTGTACAAGATGCCTTCCAAGGATATAGAACAATAAATAAATAATTGAATTTATTCACTAATATTAATGGATATATTTCACCTACATTAATATAGTATTTATTTTTAGCATTAATGAACATAATAAAGGGGAATTGACTGAATTTTTGGTATCATGTGAGAATCGATGAAAAGGATTCGGGTCAAGTCACTAAAATTTTAGTTCAAAATACATGTGACACACTCAAAACTAAAAAACACATTTTTATTTTCTTTTTAATTTAATACAACGATCCATAATTCATTTCTGGTTTGTAGGAATCATCGAAACCTAATTTTGATACACATTTCATTTGATATGGATTAAACTGTGTGTTTTTAGTTTAAAAGTGACATTTAATTCAAAAACTATCTCCCTCCCTGGATTTTGATAAAACACATTTTTATAGTATTGATAATTTATTAAAACAGTATATAAGACATTTTTTCATATAGGAATAAGTGAGACATCAATATGAAAAATGTCATGACTCAAAGTGCATGTTTTTAGTTTAAAAAAATATTTTTTTTAAAATCTTGTTCTATTCAATGAAAACCCATAAAACAGACTTGGATTATATTGGTGATTTATGAAAATTATCCTTAAAAACTTTTTGATATATATAAATCATCTACATGTCAATATATCACACTATGTGGCTGGTATGACTCAAAATGTATGTTTTTATTTCAAATTGATCTTTTAGTTCAGAACACATGTCACATACTCTAAAAAAAGAAAATGAACTCTTATTATCTTGATACTTTAGAAAACTGATCCATAAATGATTTACGACATATAGGAATCAACCACCCATTAATTTGACACATGGTGTTCCCATTATAACTCAAAGAGTATGTTTTCAGTTTAAAAGTTTCATTTTATTTATGAATTGAATAATATTTATGTTTAATTCATTTATTTTTAGTATTACTAACATTAGAATTTTTTTATACATGTACACTATTTTGTTTGAGGTTGGTTGGTTTGTTTGGAAACTAGTGTCATGATCATGGTCTTTTTAGAATGGGTCCAAAGACAATAGAACAATGATTTTGAATTTGTTAATGCTTTTGATAAATTTTATGTACCAATATATTAGTAAATACTAATGTTTTAAATATTTATAATAATTATACTATGTTTTTTTATTGCATTATAAATTTAGTTGAAATTGAATTCTTTATTTGGTGCAATAGTGTGCTGAAACTCTCAGAAGCATGATGATGGGTCTTATCATTTATCAACTCTATTTAAAGTACTAATAAAAATTTCAATTATCAATACTCAAAAAAAAATTGATGATGAAGGGAAAAATTTATCAATTCTTCTTTATCCCTAGTGAAGGAATCTATTATCAGTTCTATGTTAAGAACAGATAAAAGACATTAGTTTTTAAAGAAACTTATGACATCAGTACTTTTTTAAAACTAATTAAACAAATTTCTAGTGTTGATAAAGCTCGTATTTGAATTAATGAAAGTATACCTCTGGTGATATTACTTAAATAGATTTGGGGGTTTCTTTAATGGATTTGAAAAGATAGAAACATTATATGGGGTTTTATGAGTCATTTCTGTGGGATGAAGAGTTGATTTAAATTTCATTATAACTGGATTTTTTTAATTATTCATGCACATAATTTATTTATTTATTTATCCAATAATAACTGATTTATCATTATTATGGGACCTGTAGAAACTTGACGCACTTATCTTCAGGGGTTTTGGATTTCTCGAACCAAATCATTTGGAGTGCGCACTAATCCAAGCTTAAATATATAAGGCTAAAACCTAGAGAAATCTATGGTCTAATAGATTTTCCCATGGGATTATGGGTTTTTTACACCTTTATCATCCTCTATCATTTCTTCATATATATATTTTATAATATAAATATTCATAATATATATATTTAAATTATTAATTATATTAAAAAGTTTATAATACTGAAATTATTATATATTTATTATTATTATATAAGGAAAATTAATATGTGTGTGTGGTCATAGATATTAATATATGTATGTATATATATAAATATATTTATGTACACACATCAACACACATATATAAAAATTTCACACATATAT
Source organism: Viscum album (assembly GCA_963277665.1). Classification (NCBI taxonomy): domain Eukaryota; kingdom Viridiplantae; phylum Streptophyta; class Magnoliopsida; order Santalales; family Viscaceae; genus Viscum; species Viscum album. Next base: position 843,993,310 of record OY728150.1, on the reverse strand, counting down.
ATAATTTTCAATGAAAATTTCCCAAACATCAATAGAAAATTCAAATAAAAAAATTACTTACACACATACATATAATTACATTGTACACACAGGCACAAAACACATTACACAAATAATTTACTCTATAAATCTATACCAAAAACATACCATTTAAATTTTTAATGAAAAATCATGGGTATAAATTAAAAGTGTAAATACACACTAAAAATTTGCATTAAAAATTTTCCATTGGAGATTTTTAGGATTCTATTGTGAATTTAAAAGTAAAATTTACTTACACACACATATAATTACATTACACACATGTATACACAAAAATATGATATTTATAGTTTAAATGTACACTACAAATTTTCATTGACAACTTCTAATGTGAATTTTTAACTAAAATTATCTGGAAAAAATATACTAGTGATAGGCATTGAAAATTTTCACTCGACTTCATATTAAATTTCCAATGTAAAATTATGCAATTTTCATTAAAATTTAAAATAAAATCTTACAATGAAAAATTCAAGTTACTAGTATGGATTTATACTAAATATTTATTTTCCAATGGAAACTCACATTATTTCATTCAAAAATTCTGATTATCATTTGAAATTTATACTCAAAACAAAATATAATTATATATATATTAATATAAGTATATAAATACATGCATAAAAATTTATAATATTATAAGTACATGCATATTAATGTGATTATTTATATATATCCATATATATAATTATATAAAAATATAAGTATATATTCATAAAATGTATTTATATATAATCACACAATGTAAGTTTACACTCAAAATTTTCATTTGAATTCTACACTAGAAATTTTCACAGGAAACTAATTACTAAAATTTTAAAATAAATACATGAAAAGGTTTCAAGAGTAAATATATATAAATTAAAAATGGAAATTTGTAATGAAAATTTTCATTTCAAATTTTTAGTTCGAAATTCCACCCAAATTATAGGTGATGATATATTAATAATTAAATAAATAATGAAAATTTTCACTGGAAAGCAACAATGAAAATGTTCAACAAAAATTTTTTATTTGAATTTCCACTTAAATTATAAGTGAAAATATATTAATATATAAATAAACAATGTAAATTTCCATTAGAAATTTCTAGTGAAAATTTTCACACAAACAAAACCTAGTGGAAATTCTCAATGTTAGTATACACCATATATTTCCAATTATAAATTGTTTCTGATTCTTTTTCTTAGGAGAACATTCTTCTCTTATTCGTAGGATGTGAAACTGTTGCCCTACATTCCCACTTTCCAAAGGCGGGCGACATCCATCGATTATTTGGGGGTGTTTCCTCCTTGATCAAAATAGTAAGATGGGATGTGAGTTCCTCCTTTCGTGGATTCCTCCTGAGAACTCGTTTCCTAGTCTGGGTCTCCCTCATACACTTATGATATTTTTCTTGAAAATATTCCCAATTCCATGTCTTCATGGATGTCGATTAATTACACTGCTTCTGTCAGGACATTCCAAGGGGTCCAGCTGGGGCAGAAACCTTCGATCGAGGGAGTAGTCACGCTAGACATCGCTGGTGTGTCTGGATGCTGGAACACTGATGCGTCTGGGTTTCTTCCCCTTATGATAGGTCTTCTCAAGGGTGTGTAATCCTAAGTAATCCCACGTCTAATGTAGGGAATTATGTTCCGTAGGTAAGTCTTTATGGTTTTCCTCATCTTCCCATGTTTAACACAGGGTATGCCGTGAGTTTAACGTTCAGCGGAGATGGATCAGACTGATCAGAACACTGACGGGAATGGATCAGATGGGTGAAACCCCTAGAGGGAACACTGAATTTGGGTCTAACACGTGGTTAGTACCCCGATTGCTACTAGGAGAAGAGATAAAGTGGGTGACATGATCTCACCGGGATATGGCGGGCTGGGTAAGAATCAAGATGGATATAGATTGTTGAGAGTGGATGGATAATAAGATGGAACCATCATGATGGTGACGGTAGTGTCAGGCTTGAACCTCAGAGAGGCTTCCTACGTATACATATTGTATGGAATCAAATTCCACTTAGTTTGGTAATGTGATGAGACACCTGATAAGGCTTCTGGTGAGATTGGATGCATGTATGGGACCTGGAGAAAATAAAACCTTCATATTGGGGAATGATCTTCTCGGGACACAAAGGCTCAAAGGATAGACCACATTGATAAATGGATTATGGGCTTGAACATTAGGGAGTCTTTATACGTATCCCCGTGGTGGGGAATCAAAGTCCATCTAGTTCACGATGGGGCATGGAATCAGGGTTTTCACAGAGGACAGCGACCCAAAGGCATGTTGGGGCTTACGCATGGTTAGCAGCTTGGGGTTGGTCTGATGCTCGAGGGGAAGACTAGAGATGTGGGTCCCGACATGGAGGACTATGACGGATTACCGTAGATTTCGGGTTACAATGGATTACCATTGGATGGGGCTATTATGTATTACCGTCAATTGGGATTCCAACATCTTACCACAGGTTGGGGTTCAAAACAGCTTATCGTCGATTGGGATTGACAACGGGTTACCACTAAATGGGGTACAACAGCTTACCGTCGATTAGGATTGAAAAAGGCCTACTGCTGAATAGGGTTGAACCTCAGGGAGGCTTCCTACATACACTTCCCAGGGTACAAGGATCAAAGACAACATAGTTTGAATGGGTACAGTTTAATGTCTTGCAAGAAAAAAAGGCGTATAGTTTAATTTCATGTGTCATCAAGGAGAACCGATGTGAGTGGGCCGGGACTAGTAGGTGTTTGGCTTGAACCTCAGGGAGGCTTCTTACATACCTTACCTTATAAATGATCAAATTCCTTATAGTTCTATAGTTTTTGTTGAATCGACATGAATGGTTCAGGACCAGCAGGTGTTGGGCTTGAACCTCAAGGAGGCTTCCTACGTACCTTGTCTTAGAAAAGGTAAAATTCCACATAGTTTGGGAGTTTTAGGTGATTACATGCTAAGGATTACCAGGAATTATTCCATAGTTAATGCTTACTGAAAGACAATGTGAGTCATGCTCAGTGTGAGAAACAAGAGTCATCAGAGACCTGACGATCACATCGAGAAAGGTGTGTCTGTGAGAACTGGAGTAAGGCTTACAAGTGGTTAGCGGTCCAAAGAGGAAATAGGGGATTATGTGTGGTTATAATCCAAGGGAGATGGAGATTGGGACTTACTCCAGGATGGAGGCCCGAAGATGACAAAGCCTAGAGGGATAGGGAGAGGATAACGAGGGTCTTTGTGCTGATCTCACCTCTAGTATTTGGCATTGAATAAGAAAAGAGGAGAAAGGGAGCTACCTCCTACAATAAAGGCTAGGGGTTTACACCATGGTGGTTGAAATTCCCCATGGATAGGCACTGCATTAGTAGAGAGGATCTCATTCCAAGTGATGAATATCTCACTCTCGTAGAGATAAGCAGGCGTAGAGAATGTTCAATACAGGGCATCCCGCATATGATTCATGGGGTGAGGACACTGTTTAACGTCATGTGCTAAAGATGATGGTGCTTGGAATTTTAACATACTACAACTCGGACGAGGCAGGTTCACTCTTCACCCTTAGTTCTTACATAACCGGCACACTATAACCCTTGGTGAAGGGAAGGCACTGGAAATGCTTTGATGAGGGGGTGTTGTGGAGTGATCCACTGAGGGGACCACGTTAGTGTGGATATTCAAAGAAGCTATAGTAGTTATCGCGCCTATTCAAAGAAGAATGAGGCTAAGCCATGAAACGTGAAGCACCAGCCAAGGGAACTTGAAATCACTTTGTACGAACCTAGTGGGTTGTACAAGAAAAGGGTTTGTGGAGAAAAGGGTTCATAGGAAGAGGCCTTGGGAAGATTTGATGCTCCATGTAGTGGAGGGGATTCACGAAGGGGTATGATTCATGATGTGGGGTGGCCTAGCCTAGGCATAGAGCATATGTGCATATGGACGGTGATTTGTGAAGTGGAAAGGCTTTTGTGGAGTAGGTATTCTCAAAGAAAGGGTACCCTGTGAAGCATACCATGGCGAAGCAAATATGATTCACGAGGAAAAGTAACCCTTCCTTAGCATAGGGTTTACATGTGTATGGAGGGTACTTTGTGAAGCATGAGTGCTTTGAGAAGACTAGAGTCCCCTTGAGGATCTCCTTCCTTCTCAATGGCCCGTGGGCTTCGTGAAGGGCATCCCTGTTTGAAAAGGGGTCATATTTGTGCTAAGGGAACGGTACTTCTCAATTCTCAAGTACTTGTAAGAGATCATTTTTCTCAAGGCTTCTTAGAGTAGAAGGTTCTTCGCAATTTGGGAGTATATTAGGAAAACGTTCGGGGTATCCATCATTTGGGCTCGAGGGGAGCCCGATATTTATAGGTGAGGGGCAGCACGAAGCAGAGAAAACTCCACACAATGACATGTGGCACTCCATTATCGGTCGAGGACTATTTCATGTTCGTCGTAACCGCAGAGCCGACTGTCATCCCTTCCTTGGTGATGATCTCTCTTCGCAGTGCCCATGGAGGCTTTAGTCAAGTTCCCTTGCCTCATGGAGGTCGATTCATCTCCCTCTATGGTGTGAGGCTTCATGTATAGTTCACTATAACTGCAGAGCCTCCCACCTCTTTTCCTTGTGGTGACCGTGGTTCGGGGCTCTGGCTTTGTGCTGATCGTGGTGCAGGGCTTTGAAAATGGACTTCACAAGGAAACCCCTTTGAAGATGATTTTCTCTTTGTGATGATCTTCCACTGTCCACATTTTGGAACCAAAAAATTCCCCCCTCAGACTTGGAGCTAAGGAGAAAATGAGGGTCTAAGTCTACTGTTTAATCGCTAAACATTTTTGGCCAATCGCAAAGCAAGGTCATGTAGCAGGATCGCACTACGGAGAGGCGCGTGTGAGTTGAGAACCTCGAGAATCCCACCATGGCTAGATGCACCGTGAAGCACATGGGGTTATCACCAATAAATAGGGGGGATAACCGCTCTTTTTTCCTTTTTCATATTTTCATTTTCATACTTGGTATCTTGATTTTAAAAGATCCACACACTCCGTGATTTCTCTTAATGAACTGGGATTTTTTGTTTCATGGCACATAGTGAGTCTGTTGACTCTGCGAGTGTGCGCTCTGCATCTTATGTCTATAAAGTCTGTGGTAGGTCTTTGAGACCTATCTCTATGATCGTGCTTCACAATAGAGCTTCGTGATCGAGATCCGTGAACTAGAAAAAAAATTTGAAATCTTTTAAGACTGAATGCCTAACCAAGAAGCTGCTAGGGGGGTCCTTTCAGATGCTTCTCGAAGGGAATAAATGGAAAATAACTTGGGTATCGGTGAATAAGTACAGTTCCATTAAGACCACGAGTTGTTGGTGGAGCTGTTTTCAAAGATACAGAAGGGATACACACTCTGTAAAAGGCCACCTCTATACGTATTTGGCTTTAGGGATGATGTATTCATTCTATAAGCGAGTAGGGGCGAGCTGGCTTATTGGTTCAAAAGCACGTCATGCCAGTGACAGTGGTTTTGGGTGGCTAGCAGTCATAATTGGTAAAATTTCATGCCTATCAACACTGATTTCTTGTAAAACCACATGAATAACGTTGAGAGGAAGGAACTGCAACCAAAAACATCTCTCCCACTATACCACACTATCCTAAAGGAAGACTTGGGAAACCTGGATAAAGGGTGGACTGATGAGTGATATTTATGCTATGGTGGTAACTTTACAGACGACTGGGCATGGGGCTACTGGGTAGGAACCTTCTGTGAGGAATTTGGGGTGGAGTTAAGGCAAGTGGGACTCTATGAGGTGGTTTGGGCTTCCCAATTTCACATATATTAGCCAAATATACTGATGCCAGAGCTGCTGAGTAGGTCGTCTTCAAGGACCAATACATTTCATCTCCACCATAGGGAGGTTGGTATCAGCCTCTATGACTTGCACCAGATCTCAGGGGGTCCCAATACTTGGGGCAATGTACGATGAGTTCCTCCCTTCTGCGAATACATGGTAAGACCCTGAGTAGATTTCTCCGCGGGAAAAGGCATTGATAGACCTGGTATCGGGGAAGGACATGTTTTCGGTGAGGGATTTCCACTTTAAGTAGTGTTTTATGTAGTTCCTGAATTTCCCCAATGATAGACAGTTTCCCGCAAGGCCTCTGACTTACCCAAAAGGGGTTTAGCGAGGCAAGGAAAACTCATATTGGCGACTCTTGGAGGAGAGTCTATTGAATATATTGGGATTCAATGTCAGTACTGAGCAACAACCGACGATTAGGTTGGCTGCATTCTTATAAGCACTTATTTCTGGTTGGATTCTACTAGTGAGGGACACAAACATGGGTGTGCGACCGAGCACGTTAATCATGGCATCCAGGTTGGCGATAGGGGAATGAGTCAAACTCAAGATATCAATTCTCTCTAAGTTGTATAAGTTGTTGTGTCACATCAATAAGGGGAAGAAGCCAAAAAGGATATGCAGGCCATGCCACCTTCAGTATAGGTGGATAGTGGCACATATTAGGGGAATCTATGAATATATGAACCACATATCCCCTCTTGGATTTGATTTCCACCCTTTCATTTTGAACATTGTGGGGAGCTTCTCGACAAAGTTGAACCCGCATTTGGGGATGGACTGGATCTGGAAGGCAGATGAGTTCAACTTCCACCTCTTCCCACTACTGACAGGCGTGTTCACTGATGATGTCCAGGGAACAGAGGAGCACCAATCCTACCTCTTAGTTTTTCGGGGTGGAGTACTGGTGGCATGGGTCAACCGCGATTCTCTATGTGAGTTGTACACCCTGCACCATTTTGCGAGGAAATTTCTATGCATGCAGCAGTTGACCTAGTGGGCCTATTTGGAGGTGATCCACAAGGATCACCTATGTGTGATGTGGAATATGTGGATCATGTTCACATGAAAGTATGGGAATATGTGGAATGAGCTGCCTCCAACTACAGCTATCTACGGGCTGGTAAAGTAGTATGCCAAGAGCTGGGAGGCAGCCTACCCAGGGGAGATGCTGAAGTAGTAGACAGTCTATGCTAATGAAGGGGTGCCTCCCCAACCTCGAGGTCAGGGCCGAAAGGTGGTGAGGAAATCTTTTGGTGGAAGGGATGTAGTGGCAGCGAGACCGGCACTAGTCGAGAGGCAGGCCGAAGCAGTGGACCCAGCGGTCTCAGAGGAGTAGAGTCATCCGGAGGGGAGGCCACCAAGGGGATTCCATAGGATATCTACCTGGGCTCTAGGGAAACGGTTCTTCCAAATATATATGCCCAATAATTCCAACTTCCCAGAGGCTTGGGACATCTGGGATGTCAACATACAATTACTCAACTCGTCCAAGATATGGCACCACCTAAACTATCTCGGGATGTATTTTATGAGGATTAGTCTCGTCAAGCCCAGCTTTGTGGTATCCCAGGCAGAGGGGGAGCATTACCTTGCAGATATGGATGATTTCTTGCATTCATGGGGTGTCCCATTCCTGATGACGAATCTAGTGGAGGTACTACTTGATCAAATGTCCCCTCCACAGTTGTTGGCCACTGAATTCAGAGAATGCTTGCCTCTTCTAGAAGAATCAAAGGAGTCCTACTAGGGGGATGAGGCTGGTGCAAGGATCCCTCTAGAAGAAGGTGAGGTCAGTAACTTAGACCCGAAGATGGAAGAGTTTGTCGAGGCCCTTTTTTTAAACCCTAGACCACCTCTCCATAGTCTTCACCCAGGTTGTTTATGAATTACCTACTAATATCTAACCTATGTAGGAGGGCCTCATATGCACAAACCGCTCCCACTCGATGGTAGATTCCGCTACAGGAGCTTCAGTATTGACACCAGTGGCTATGACGATCATCATGATGGGTGGTGTCGTGACAACTAGGGTGGTCCTCCTGGAACCTTCAGACTTCCCAAAAATGTATGTAGGGCCACAACTCAAGGTTCTGATGGAAACAACTCAAGAAAGAGACTAACTTATTGATCTCTGTAAGTATTCTTCATAGAATACACAACTGTCATCCATCGATCAAGTTAACTGGTGCTTGTGTGCCTATTGTATGCACAGTTATTCAAATGGCATGGGTTTCCTTGGTAAGGTTGGTCGGATATTCTGGCACCACCATTCCAAGGGGAATTCCATTGGTAGTGGAAGTGGACATTTGAACTAACCAATCTGCAGCGCTTCCGTTCAATGGTGGGACCGTTGGTAGGACAGAGCCTAAGATAATTGAGGTGGGATCCGATGATGAGGAACAATCGGTTGACATAGGTCCTGACCTACCCGATTAGACACCAGATTCAGATCCTGATGAAGATTTCTTGGAGGTGTTCCCCACATACAAACCTGCCAACCTCACTGACTAAGATGAGACGACCTCTGATAAAGAAGACAACAAGATCGTCCGTCGTCGGTCATGGAAGCTGATCAAATGCTTAATCAGGGAGACTCCTCAAATGCAATAGATAAACCATATGGGGAGGATTCATTCCCGATTTCATGATCTATGCGTTGGGGGAGTAGATTCCCGACATCCTCATATTCTCATTTGGGACTTCATGGTAGAGAATATTTATGAGCATGATCATAGCCTTGGTGTAGGTTGGAAATGGAGGAAATAGGTGAACATCAAGAGGCTCCTGTAGGATAAAGGGGAGGTTCATTAATTGTGGGCATGATATAATTAGTAATCAATCTTCCTTAATGCACAATAAAGACGCATATCATAGTTGAAGGCCTAGTTGGTAGAGGCCAAAGAATGAATAAAGAAAGCCTCTGAGGAAATGGCCACATTCTAAGCTGACAAGGAGTGGTCTTGGGTTACAAATAATGAACAACGCCCCATCACCGCTGAGGAGGAATAGGAGATAAAATGGTGATAGTAGATCCTAGAAGCTACAATCTAGAGGGCGGAGAAGTTGTAAAGCTCTATTGAAGGGGTTAAACCATCCATGGGAGTGGCTGATACTTGGGTGTTGTGATGCATGTATACTCTTTAAATGTAATTTTATACTTTTATTGTTTATGATGGATGCATGCATGGGTTTCATCATTAATTTTGGTTTATTGCATATCTGTTACATTCATGAAACATCCAGGGATTAATCCCTATGATCACATGTGTCAGGCCCGATTTGAGAAACAATGGATTGCCACCTCGTTGTTCCATATAAATATGAGAGTGACAACCAATCTCCAGAAACCCAGGGTTTGAACAACTAATCTAGATCTCCGGCAAGAAAGGGTTAGGCCTAACTGGAGGATGATGTTCTCATAATAGTTGAAGTGTCATTTTCACAATATGATCTAGTGAACGACGGGGGTAATTCAAGGAGCATTAAAATTGATCCAAACATATGGGAGTGGAAAGTGTGAATCACGATACTCGAAACTCAGAATACTATAGAGGTGGCATGAAAATGAAAAATAAATGTTGACTGTGTTCAAAACATATCATCCCTATTGAGTTATCCTGTTATGGGGAAAATAAATGAAGGTAAACCTTTGACCATATTCACAACACGGGGCCTGATACAAAAATTGAATACATTAGTCCTTTAAAACATTGTCCCAGAACAGTAGGTGATCCATGGGCCGAGCATCCGTACTACTAAGGGGTTCATTTCAATGTGAAATAAGACGATGGTATGAATAAAGGGCATGAAAATCATGGGGTTGGAGTGATTGGTTGTTTGAATGGATTCCAACACTCTTGAAATTACGACATTATGGTGAAAACACATTAGGTGGATGCATCATTCTGATTAGTGATCGAACTTCCTTCCAAACAATACCTCTCTGGTGAGGACCTAGAATGCCTTTTTGGTTTTACATTGTTCCAAGGAGGATGACAGACATGTAGTTTAAAGTCATATAGTGTGGATGATGCACATAGTTTTAAGGTCATACTGTTTGGACCATGATCTGGGTCGAGGGGCAAGAAGTGTTAATGACCATGAGGCTGGGCCCAATTCAAAATGCCTAGGAATCACTATGTATCTCATAAGGGTGATAATCAAGACAAACATAGTTCTTAAACATGGAATGGTTGGAGACCAACTCTGTTAGAGGAAACCCTCACTGGCGTGGAAACTGGCGCATCACAAAATTAACATGGGGCATCCTGAACTAGTTCAGGGTAGAACCGCAGTTTAGTGTCATGCGTTGAGGACACATGGAATTGTGTAGTTTAATGTCTTATGATGGGACGAGCAGTGAATGGGGAGATCCCATAAGGGTAGTACATGATGCAGTAGCTATAAACCCGATGTGAATGAGGACATAAGAAGTCTTCACCACACCACGTATCCCTAGGGGAAGTTTTTTAGGTCAAGGGACTGAAAGTGAAGGTTAGTTTGGGCCTAGGGGGAAGTGACCATACATTCGTACGTACCCCATTAGGATGTTAATCAAGTCGAACATAGTTCTGGAATCATAGTTTAACATCATGTGGGACGAACGGCCCATGTGGCATAGCAACACCAGTACATGCCCCACCAACACTACTAAGCCCACGTGAGTCATGTTTGATGTGGAAAACAAGGAGTAGCGGTAAGATTTTCCTTGTATATGAAGGAAAACATTAGAAGAAATGGGCCACTAAGTGAGTGATGTCCCACTATCACTGACCCTCCTACTTAACCCACATAAATGCATGGGGGAAATAGAACCAAGTGTGTTTGTATTCCATTTGAACGTAAGAGGGTGGAATGACATGAATCCTAATGCCTGAGATCTAGATCACAATGATAGCGGTGTGATGATAAAGGATAGTTGTTGACCATGTTTGAAACAGAGTATCCACATCATGTTAGCTTTGAATTAGGACAGACAAATAAGGGTTGACCGCTGACCATGTTCAAAATACGGGACATGTTGCAAATGTTGTCTAAGGTCTTCAAGGGTGTTGGCCCAAGACGATAGGTGATCCAATGTAGCATGAGACCAGACCTTAAAGGGGGTACCTTTAGAAATGGAAGAGTATGGGGATCCAAATAAAAGGATCATAAAGCTTGGACATGAAACGAGGGGATGTCCATGTGAAAATTCCACTCTTTGGGATCTTTGTTACGACGTATTTTGAGTGTGACAATAAGAAACATCAGATAGAGGGATTCAAATCCCTTTCCAAGGACAAGGGTCATGGGGTCTCATGCTCCTAACTTAAGGTCTATGGGTATACCATTAAGAGGGCACCTAAATTAATGAAACGCACACAGGGAGGAGAAGTAGCTGAACCCGATGCGTAGTTCCCATAGGCAGATCTTAGATTATATTCGTAGAACTCGAACCAGACTGGGAAGAGACAAAGGAAGAACATGGCACGGTTATTCCAAAACCAGAAAAAAATGATATCCCAAGAGTTACTCACCACACCACATACCTCTAAAGGAATTTGGGCCAAGGGGCTGAAAAAAGGGTGTAGGATTTAATGTTTCAGGGGCTAGACCCAAAGATGGAATGTCTCAGTGTTCCAACATATCCCATGAAGATGGGAATCAAGCCATACGTAGTTCTATATAATGTCAGGCATTTTGGTTTCCTTTTACATGGACAATCAGATCTTAGTTTAAGGGTCTTAGAGATCATACCATAGATAGAAAGGAGGGAGGGAGACACATGGTGCGGTGATTATGAAACCCTAATGTGAATGAGACGGTATGAGTCCATATCACACCATGTGCTTCCTAGGGAGCTTTTAGGTTGAGGGACCGAAAATGAAAGTTGGGTTGGGCTGGAGGCAATGTTCTCAGGCATTCCAATGTACCCCATTATGATGAGAATCAATCCAAAGGTAGTTCTAGTGTGGAATGGTAGGGTACCAATGCTAGGGACAATATTTTCTTGCGAGTCTGGATCACGCACCAAAAGAAGCAGCATTTGATAGATCTTGTTTGTTCTTTAGGATGGATGTGTTTTTTGTTAAGAGATAAAACTAGGACACTGAATCCAGATGTTTCTATAGAAATAAATCCACATGTAGGCATTGAAAAATTGTATGGTGAATGACCAATACCCAACATGATGTCCCCTTGAGTGAGGACATCACAATGCGGTGTTGTTTTTCGTGATGCGTCTAGGATGATAATGTCATTGTTTAGGGTCATATTATAGGACCAACCAATGAATTTTAACATCGTGAAATAAATACATTATAGATTAACGTCATATGGGACCAGGAAGCACAATTTAAGGTCATACGGCTTGGACACCTACAGAAGAAACGAGGTTTTAGGATGGGGAATGAGCATGGAGTGATAAAGAATACCTGGCGTGAATGAGGAAATAAGTCCATACCATACCATATGAAATTACAAGGATGGAACCTCAGGCTTAGGGGACATATATGTTTAGGGAATATGGGGATAAACCCAGAGATGAAACATCTAGGTGTTCAAACATATCCCATGCCTATGGGAATCAAGCCACACATAGTTCTGGAAGTGTAGTTTAATATCATATCGGACGAGAGGGAGGATAGACTAGATCCTAGAAGAGGAGTATGTGGTGAAGCTATTAATAACCTAGTGTGAAATAGGACATGATCCCAGACACACCACACCATAAAATCCTGTGAAATTCATGGCCAAAAGGCCAAACAAAAGAGGTAACTAGTAGAACCTGAGTTATAATTGAAGACAAGATGCTAGGAAATTCCTACGTATCCCATAAGGATGAGAATCAAGCTTTATGTAGTTCTATGAATTTCATACAGTTTTACATATTGTGGCAAGGTTGTGGAGATATCTTAGCTTAAAGTCTTAGATCTCATACCATAGATAAACAAGACTCTTCTAAATAGGCTAAAACCATGACCAAATCCCCAAGACCACCTTAGCTACACTCGGTGTGGGAAACAAGGGTGAAGAAGGTCTTTGAAACATGTGGAATCCATGAAATGGGTAAATTTATGTAGAGCCCCGAATGATGCCTCACTATGGATTTGTTCTCCTAAGGTGCAAACATGCACCGAGGGATAACGCCAAGGGTTTTGAAATTTCACTTGGACATGATGGGGTGGAAAAGTATGTGAATCATGAAACCAATATTTAGTGCTTGATGAAGGTGGTGTGATGATGGAGGATAATTGTTGACTGTGTTCGAAACACAGCATCCATATCGTGTGACCTGATATGGGAACAACAAATGAGGGTTGACCGCTGACCATTTTCGCAATGTGGGACTTGTATCAATTTTTCATTTGGGGCCCTCGAGGACGTTGGACCAAAATGGTAGGAGGGACCTTGGTTTGAGAATCTATACTATTTGAGGGCCCTATTTGACATAAAAGATTATGAAATCTCAAATGAAGGGGAACATGAATCCTGAAAATGGACGATAAAATGTACATGTTGGATTCAACACTCTAGGTGTTGAACAAGAGTGCTTCTAAGCACATTGGTGAACATTCAAAGAGGGTCAAGGGGATCGACTTAAGAGTAGTTGACTTGAAAAGATAAGTTTGGAAAAAAGGGACAAGGAGATCTCTAGGGAAATAGATATGTGGCATGGTTTTTACAAACCCAATGTGAATGAGGACATAATCCCATACCACGCCGCATGCCCCTCTCCTAGGAGAACATAGGCCAGGTGATAGGAAGATGAGTAGGTATCTAAGAAATGAGGATGGAATCGAACGATAAATGTCTCATTATTCCTGCATATCCCAAAAGGATGGAAATCAAGCCATACGTAGTTCTGGAGAATGATTTTGAGTTTTACCTCATGCGGAAAGGACAGAGATAGGGGGATGGTATCCCAATGAAGGATGTGTATCGCACGGATGGAAACTCGATGTGAATGAGAACATAATCCCATGCCACACCATAAGATCCCAAATGAGGAATTTCTATAGGTGCTGAAAAAATGAGGGATCTAAGATGAGAATTTCCAGCCAGTTCACGGTTTAACATCTTGTTGTGAGGACGATAATGGAGGGGTGTCCTAAGGGGACGTATGTGGCGCGGAAAAAATAGCCCAACATGAATTTGGACACAGATTTCAGGCTATAATGCACAATCCCGTGTGAGAACATGGGCCAAGGGACTAAAAGGTTGACAGACCTGAGACTGGAAGTTCTGGTTAGTTTTCAGTTTAACATCTTGCAATAAGGACAAAGTGACCTTAATTTAAGGTTGTAGAGCTTAGACCGTGGAAACATGACCCTTTATGTGGGTATTTCCGTCCCAAAATTTCTAAATCCACATGACCAATGCTCGGTGTAGGAAACAAGGAAAGAGATCTGGCTCTCCTCAAAATATAATGGTACGGTATCCAGACTAAAACTCATGCCAAGATAGACTGATGTATGAAGGGATAACAAGAAAAAATGAATCACTATAACCAATATTTGGGACATATGGGGTGGTGGAAATGATTAAGGATGATTTTTGACCACATTTGAAACATTGCATCCACATCATGTGACCTGGAATGGAAACGACAAAGGAGTGTCGACCACTGACCGTATTTGCAATGCGGGACTTGTGTCAAATTTTCATCCAGGATCCTTAGGGATGTTGGCATGAGATGATAGGAGAACCCTAGGGCCTAGTATCCATGTCATTCGGGGGTCCTTTTAGATGTGGAAGATGATGGAAACCCAAATGAAGGGGGTGTGTTAAGCATGAATTTTCATGTGCAATTTAATGTCATGCAGGATGACGAAAGAGGTGGAGATATCCAGGGAGAGGGATACATGGTGCAGTCATGTTGAAATTGACATGAATGAGGGAAAAATCATGCACCAGACCATGTGTTTTTACCCAAGGGGAGATCTTGAAGTTGGGGCTGGGCCTACGGACGAAATGTTTAGGCATTTCTACCTATCCCATAAGGATGGGAATCAAGCCATGCGTAGTTTTGAAGGAGCCAAGCAGTTTAACATCATGTGAGGAGGACGTGGGAGGATAGAAGAACTAGGATGGGAACATGGTGATATTATCATGATCCTAAAATGTGTGGGGCTAGAGAAGCCTACAATACACCATGTTGTATCTTCCAAGGAAACTATACCTAGGGGGATATTCAAAGAGGATTCTGGGGGCTGGACTCAAGATGAGGTGTCCGAGTGTTCCTACGCATCCCATGATAATGGAAATCAAGCCATATGTAGTTCTTGAAGGGTCCATGTAGTTTAATATTGTGCGATTAGGATGAATTATGACTAGTTTTATGTCCTTCATTTCAGACGAACCACACATTTTAGCATCATGTGGTGAAGAAGGTACTATTTGAGGTCATGTGGGACCATATAGATCTTAGATTATGGTCATAGATCTTGGAATTTTTTACAGTTTATCATCATGTGGGATAGAAACGCAGTTAAATGTCATGCTAGACACAATAGTTTAAGGTCATGAAGGACCAAGCTACTCAAGAAAATTATTTCTTGAGGAATTTGGCATTGGTGGGAGGAGTTATACGCTCTCCATCCATGGTAACCAAAGAGTATGAACTATTGGGGTAAACCATGTGAATGATATAAGGTCCTTCCCATTTGGGCTCCATCTTAGGTGGTTTCCTACCAGGTATCATTGGTGTTCTCTGATCCAACACCAGGTAACCTTGCAAGAAATAGCGGACGAAAAATTTCTTGTTAAAATATTTGGCTACCTTATTCTGATGCCTTTCCAGATTGTGTAGGGCACAAAGCCTCTTCTCATTTAGTTCCTATAATTCAGCCAGACGTATTTTAGCTACCTTATCTAGTAATTTCTGAACATAGAAAGTTGTGTGTAATGAGGGAAATTGAATCTCGATGGGTAAGAAAGCCTCTATTCTATACACCATGAAATATGGAGTCACTAGTGTGGAATTGCGAGTCATTGTCTGATAGGCCTAGAGGGCATTGGGGAATTTGTCTGGCCAACTCTTCTTGTTCTAACGAACCATTTTCTATAAAATTTTAGGGATGATGTTGCTGAGCACCTCGATCTGCCCATTTTCTTGAACATGATAGTAGGATTTATCATTAGAAAATATGTTGTACTTGGCATACAATTTCTTCAACTCGACTACCTTGAAGTTGGTGTTGTTATTGGTGAGGATGGTGTATGGGACTTAGAATGGGTAGATGATATTGGAGATCACAAATTCAATGATAGAATGTTCCTTTACCTCCTTGAGAGGAACTTCCTCTGGCCACTTGGAGAATAAATCTGTAACGGTCTGGATGAACCTGCACTGGCGAGATATCTCTGGTGGATATGGCCCCATGACATCGAGTCCCCAAACTGTAAAGGGCCAAGAGTACTTGGTAGTGTGGTGAGGCTTTGGTGGCCAATGAAAAAAATTTATCATAGATTTTTCATGCATGGAACCTCTTGGAAAACTCGATGTAGTCTCGGATCATGGAGGTCCAAAAATACCCCAACCTCCGGATCTGGTGAGATAATTTCGGCCCAGTCTGATGAGCTCTACAGGAACCAATATCAACCACCTACACAACTTGATAAATCTCAACTCCTTGAATAAATAGGAGGAGAACCCAATCAAACCCGCACTTTTAGAGGATCTTATCGATTCCGGGATTACCTCGGGGGGGGGGGGGGGTAAACTAAAATATGTGGCGTCAGATTCACTCGCACTCAGCTCAATCTTCTAGGAGACTATCATGCTGGAGGTAATCAAAAAATGGGATCCTACCATCAGGATTAACTTATAGCACTAAATCAGGGGGACATGGGGTTCCTTACATGGAGGTGACAGTGGAAAGGTTTCTTACTTGTAGGCTATTGTTGTCACCTGTAGTGATGAGGGAAATGACTCTCTCTTGTGCCATGTGGATAATCAAATCATCCTAATTTGGCTTCGCAATGCATCTAGTCTAGCCAAGGCATCAACTCGACCATTCTAGGATTAAGGAATATGAGTAACCTCTGTCTGAGATGGGAATTTGGATATCAGCTGGAGGGTGTGCTCCAACAGTGGTATGAGTTTTGGATTTCTAAAGACATAGTCACCATTGATCTTCTTGATGACTAGTTCGTAGTCCCCTTTCACATGCAAGTGGGGCACTTCAATCTTGAGGGCCAGCTCGAGGCTAGTGATGAGATCCTGGTACTCTTCTTTGTTGGTGGTATAGCCTTCTGACAACAGAAATGAGTACTATAAAACAAATCGTACTAGAGTGATGAAGACGATACTCAGGCCCACTATGTTGAGTCTGGGGTCATTGAGTCTTGTACCAGTGGGGCTCTGAGAAGCACTCTACGAAGCACCATCAAAATGCACTTTCCAGCACAGAATGGCTTGGTCTACCAAGAGAATCGCATCATCAGGAAAATCATGGTCCAGAGATTTGTCCATTGGAGCTAGATGAGAAGCAAGGAAATCTTTCAATACTTTACCCTTGATAGCCTTCTGAGGGAAAAACCTGATTTCAAACTTCTATAGGATCACTGCCCACCAAGCTAGACAACCTGCCAACATGGGGTGATTTAGGATGCACTTCAGTGGATCCAATCAGGACACTAGCTGTACCTCATGGTGCTGTAAGTAATGTTGAAATTTCTGTATTGTGAATACCAATACAATGAAACTTTTCTCAATAGGGGTTATCTAGTCTCTATATGGAGGATCATGTGGCTGAGATAGTAGAGACTATTCTATGTTCCCTCATTGTTCTTCTAGGCGAGAAGGGCACCGAGAGAACGTTCTAGGGAAGTCACATAAAGGACCAGTGGATTTCTGGAGACAGGTTGCATTAGGACTGAAGGTTGGAGTAGATACTACTTGATTTTCTCAAAATCAGTCTAACATTCCCCATCCCATTGATAGAAAGTCCATTTCTTCATGATCCTGGAAAAGGGATTACAATTGCCATCCAAATTCAAGATGAATCGGCATATGTAGGCCAAGTGTCCTTGATAACCTTAATGATCCTGAATGTTTCTCAGGGGAGACATCTAGTCAATGGACTTGATCTTCTCCAGGTCATTCTCAATGCCCATGTATCTGAAAATTAAGCCGAGAAACATTCCAGAGGTAACCCCAAAGTCACACTTCAATGGGTTCATCTTCAGGTGGTGAGAGCGGATGAAGCCGAACACTTTCTCTAGATCTTAGAGATGGTCCTGAAGTTGGTGATATTTGACCACATGATCATCTACATTATATTCCACCAATATCCAAAGGATTGTATTAAATATGTGATGCATGGCACACTAATAGGTGGAACCTACATTATTTAGACCGAAGGGCATTACCTGGTAGCAAAAAGTACCTTGTAGTGCCCTGACGGCTATAGACTCCTCATCCTCATGATCCAATCAGATCTTGTTATACTTGGAATACCCATCCATGAAGGATGGGGGCTAGAACAAAGTAGTGACATCTATAAACAACTCTATCATGGGAAGGGGAAATCATCCTTCAGATAGTGACAGTTGAGATCCTGGAAGTCGATGTATACTCTAATTTTTCAGTTCTTCTTCCTAATGGGCACAATGTTGGCTAACCATCTAGGGTACTGGAACTCCTTGACCAAGTTATCTCTAATGATCTTGTCAAATTTTTTGTCGACCATGGCACAGTGATAAGTTTGCATCATCCTAGGAGGATACTTAAACCCGTAGTGATTTTCTGGGAGACTGAGGCAGTTGATGGTACCAGGGGATCTAGACCCAGCATCTCATTAAAACTCTAGGAAAATATATCATGATGCTTCCTCAGGATGCCCAAATATTATTGTTTCTCTTCATCAGGAATAGCGGCACTGATCAATGTGGGTTTCAGATCCGTCTTGCTACCCAGGCTCACATGTACCAGTTCATCGAACATGGTGGAGATACCCTCTTCAAAGGTGGGGGTGCATCTTCCAAATCCTCTTCTTCACTTATGGAATAGGGTTCCTCAGTGGGAGGAGTTTCCTCTGAGTCAATAGATCCTGATGGGAAGATGGTACCAGCCTGAATGGCAGTGGAAACTATGTCGGGAGACTCCTGTGTTGTCGAAACCATAGCGATGAAAATCATCGACCCAATCACATCTGGTCTTCGGCCCAAGGGTCCACGCTTGATGATATCGAAGAAATAGCAATGTGTCGACTTGATATAATTTATCCCATCCCATCAAAACAAGCAAGTATACCATATTTTCATTTCCATGGGGTGTACATCCCGATACCATATGGGGCTAGGGGGCTCTAGGATCATCCAAGCCTAATTGTGTAGGAATACGAGGTGATATTCCGGATTTGTTTAGACTTTGGAATGTGCTTCCCCCTTGTTCCAAAAACAGTAAATCATTTCCCCATATCCAGTTTTGTATCCTCTAATCGATGTATTGGGAAAATGTGGGTATCATCCAGGTCTATCCAAAGGTTGGTTGCAGCTGTAGTGTATTCAACCTCGTTAGCCTAAATCTACTTTTCCTTCCTCTTATAATAGTCGTCATACAGATAGCGGGCTTCACAAGAGGCAAAGGGATACGTGTCACCTTGGATTACACCCACTTGACCATTAAAGGAGTACTTAAGGTGCTGGTGATACGATGAAGGGACCATCTCATGCAGGTGGATCCATGGCCTACCCATCAACGCATTGTAGTCGGTGTAATGGGAGACAACCATGAACTCAGTGTTGGATACCAGACCACCAAACTAGATCATTAGGTGGATCTTGTTGACTGTTGTCTATTCTGTTCAATCATAACCTTTATCATTCAGTTCAAAGGGACTTAGACCATCCTTGAAAAGGCCCATCTTCTAATGTGTTCGGGTTGGGATTAGTTTGATCCCAGAGCCTGTGTTGACAAGGCAGTGACGAACCTCCATGCCATTGAAATGGTCGGTGATGTAAAATGGGTGGATGTTCCCCTATATGGGAGAGACTTTATATTCTCCAAAGAACAAGATAGTGGATTGGCATTCAGCATGCTCAGCAGCCTCAGTATGGATGGTTTCTGTAGCTGCTACCTCCATCTCAAACTAGAGGGGGCTTCATAAACCTCAGAAAGGGATTCATGCATATCTGCTGATAGGAGAAGATACTAAAGGATAAATATCCTTTCCATAATCCAAGAAAGATGCTTAAGGACGTCATAATTGGGTTCCAAGCATGAACTTATGCTTATAAGATGTTGTTCTACAGTAGAGGGCATGATGGGCCCTTTTGAATGAATTGGCGTCTGACTGGTGTTGGGAATGTCATGTTGCTCGCTAGTAGAAACTCATGGAGAGACTACATGGTGTAGCATAGATAATTGAAACTGATCCGTAACAGATCGTGGATGATCACGATGTGCTCGAGGAGGATCCTCCTGATGAAGTAACACAAATGGTGGTGAATGCAGACCTAGTTACACCATATGAGAAGGTTTTGCAGGATGAACTCTGCCCTGGGCATACTGTCAGGTTTCGATGGAATTTACAGCCTAGCTAGAAGTACTGATCGAGGCACTCTTACAAACCATATATCCACTACTTCATCAGTGTTGTCAATGGCTGGGAACATTGGGAGGATCCTCCTGGAACTCCTCACCATCAGAAATAATGTAGGGGTTTACCAGCTCTACAATGTTAACTGAGGCATACCCTTGATCGTAACCTGAAGAATAATACACTACATGATGGATTCTAGGGAGAATTTCCATCTCCAGGGGAATGAATTCATTGAGATTACGGGATAACAATGGCGTCAGCTGGGTAATTTTTTTCCCTTGCATCGTTGATGCTTTCTTTTCTTGGAAGAGGAAGGCTGAGTCGTTCATGCCGAAGTACTAATAGTATGTGACACAGATTCTTTTGATGCCTTAGTTTGATTTAGACATGCACGAATATTACCATGTGCCTGAGCATCTGTTTTATGAGCCATCCAATCATCATACTTCTGGGATCCATAGTTATAAACCTGGTGCCACTCACCTTCATTGTCATTGTCGTTGTTTGGGTTCACCAAGATGCATGCCACCTATGCCGAAGATGGGCCTAACCTGACTATGTCGATTTAAACCAAGTAATAAAGCTAGTATTTAAACACATAGTATTGTTTGAGGGTGTTCCTTAATATTTTGTGGTAGGGACAGTAATTGGGGTGATTAGTGAGATTCGCCTCTTCTGGCCTCCTCCATTCAGGAGAATGTAGAAGTCCTTGTTCCAGGGCGCTTTGAAAATTACTAGGGACATGGGAATTGATAAATGAGTAGACCTAGTTTCTCCTATCTGGGTAGGGGGCTCTAGGAGCCTGGCCCTAACAAGGCTCTAGAGGAGCCTGTTGAGGAGGTGGGACCTAGTTATCTCTTTTGGGTATTGGTGGCGCGTTACACAGGGGCGCCTGCTGATTCTGAGGTGGGAGATGTTGGGTTGGAGGCCATGCCTAAGGTGGAGGACCTATGCAAGGTTGTGGAGGTGGCTCTACTAGTAATAACTCTAGTAACCCGGGGGCCTCTATCTCTGCCACCATAGCTAGCTCATCCTTATCGGCCCTTATTGCGAGAATTGTTGGAGGCAACGGTCGTGCCTTCTTGGCCTATTGCAAGGATTCCTCTATACGCTGGGCCTTATCAGAGAAGTCTCAAAATCCCCTAGGTTAATTCCAGGTAATGAGAGAGAAAATAATTTCTATCTTTACATTCCTCACACACATTTTTAGCAGTTTTTCTTGAGTCATCGGCATATCCAGGGAATAGGTAAGGCCTTTCCATCATGTGAAGAAGTATGTGACGCATTAGTTAGGCCTATGATTTCAATTCAAGTGGTATGAAATACTTTTATTCTAGGTGTTAGAGATGAATTAGTAGAGAAACTACCTACAGAGAACTTCCCAACCAGTGACTAGCTTGATGGGTAGCAAGTTGTACCAGACAAACACAGGCCCTTCCAATGTCTGTATGATACATCGGAGTTTGGAGGCTTCTTACTGTGCTAGAGTTCCTAGCATGGGTCCACACCTCGAGATGAAGTGGTACAGATGATACAACGGATCACACATACAATTAAATAGTGATAAGTGGGATTTCTGAAACACGGGGGTGCTGGTATATCATCTACCCATGATGGATATGTCTTTCCATCAAGCAGGATTTCCACCTGTTGAGTTTCCAATGCCTCGAGACGAACAATGAGCACCACCATCAAATAATCTAGGAATTAATTCCTATCTTGATGAGGATCCAGGAACACAAGTGTGTTGGTAGGTTCTTAAACTTGATAACCATGCCCGGTGTCTCGGGGAGCGGCTAAGGGAATGACCTGCAGAGTGGCTGGGGGAACCTGAGATGGTTCCTAGGGATTATCACGTTGCTCGAGTGGATTTGTCAATACATACGTCACCCTCTTTCCATAAGTCTCAACCTCTATCCTATCTGTGTGGGCAGGATGGTCAGGGTCAACTAGAGGCAATTTTCCAGGGGGAGTTGTGCCTGCCCCTGCTGCCCCGGTCGAGGATCACTGTAATCCAGTCGTTGCTCCACAGTGTGTTCAATAAGGAGGCCATAAACCATATTTTTGTGTTGTGTGAGTTATTGGTGCAACATGGATTTTTCATTATCATCCATTGTCTTTTGTACTAATCCTGATGGATCAGAGGGTTTGATGGCTCTGACTTATTCTTTCCCCTTATTTGGATTCCAACTAAGTATTAATGCCTCGGTGGACACGAGAAGACCCAGTAGATTCCTCTGCTGGTGAGTGACACATCCCAATGGATCCAAAGTTGTGGTAATCCCTTGGGGGATATGTTTTCTCAAAGTAGATTTGTATTTGTATCTTCCTCTTATAGATCATCCATGTTAACCACGACTCTACCTGGAGGCATATCCTTCATATCACATCGTTAGTCGAGCTAGAAAAGGATAGAATTAAAACTGAGGGCCGTGTATTTCCCCCAACCATGGATCTTTACATGGGGGGATCCTCATTGATAATCCTTTAGAGAACTTTAAATCTCTAAATGCATCATTGTGGGTAGTTCCTATAGTGGACTGGTGACTCAGGGCATTAGGCCATGGGGAGTGTGGCCAAATCGACCAAATAGCACTATTGACCAATGTCTTTGATGTGTACATGACTCTTGGGGTAATCCACTCACCTATGATGAAGATGAATGTGTGTCACCTAGAGGGTCTGGAAAAAGCATCCAACATCCTCCTTGGTGAGTGATTTTGATGCACTAAAATTTGGTTCTATGATTGGCCCAAATATCTTCAGGAAATGGTCTATTGTAAAAATGTCCCACAAGCTCTTGAGTTCAGACTTAGGTCCTGGGCCTTGGTTTCCCCACTCATCAACTGGAGGCAGCTGGGGAACTAGTAGTGGAACTGAAGTAGATCGCTGAGATGGTAGGCTGGCTAGTGGAGAATATGGTGAGCGGGCTGAAATGTGACCAAATCTCGGGCTATCCTCCAAATATTGAAGTTACTTAGCCACCAAATCACGATAAGACAGGCTAGAGACCACATTTTATATCCTAGAGACAATGGTTGTTTGTGGTGTACCATGTATTGATCGTTCTCCATCGTTCCCCAAAATAACTCTTTGTGATCTCTGGTTGAGGTAAAGAGTGCTCCTGGTGATGATGGTGGTGATTTCACAACCAGACCCAGGGGAACTACCAAATCTTTTCCTCCTGGATGTATCAATGGAAGGAGGTAAGGATTTGGTGGACCTCACATTCTGGAACTATGAGGATGATATGCCTTATCCTTGTCTCGTCCCCCGA
Source organism: Viscum album (assembly GCA_963277665.1). Taxonomy (NCBI): domain Eukaryota; kingdom Viridiplantae; phylum Streptophyta; class Magnoliopsida; order Santalales; family Viscaceae; genus Viscum; species Viscum album. The sequence goes on along the minus strand of OY728150.1, from coordinate 843,969,623 downwards.
CAAAAAGGATCGAGGTGAGGGTTCCATTGCTGAATCACATTCCACCTCAGAATCTAAGAATTAGACTGGTTTAATCTCGGTCTAAATCATCCCAGCATTCTTTTATGGTAGTGGTGACTAGGATAGCGGTGCTTACGCAGCCTAGTGGGAGACCTCCTTAGTGTCCCCTAGGGTGGGATTATAATTGGGCTTTCCCTGACATCCCTCACCTCATTGATGTATTGAAGGGAGTCATCAAAGTGTTCTGGGGAGAGGCTCTCGAAATGGTTGTGTGTCGTAGTGGGGATTAGTGGATCCTTGAGTGGCTCTCTGGGGGGGGGGTGTCTACAAGGCACAGAATCCTCTAAGTCTTGACATGCCATATCTCGAGTTGGGATAATCCCATTTTCCTCGTATCGTCGAATGAGGTCATTTATCACCAAACTCTGAATTATTTTAGAAGTGGATATGGGGCATGAGTTCCCATCAGCTATGGACATGGAGGCTACCATAGGTGAGACGAGGACACGAGGGATTATCATGCTAACATTTCCCCTTCCCCTATGTCGTTGGGTGGGCGTTGCTCGATTTCCTATCATGACAGCCTGGGTCTTGTAACGCAGAGTGTTAGGACCAATAGAGGCCTATATACCATGATAGGGGGGTGAATCACGGTATGTATATTCTTTTTAAAATTCTTCCTTCCCCACTGGATCTTGACATCTTTATTAAAAGGGTCACTTTGTTTCAACTTGTGTGTTTATTATGATCACTTCTTTTCTTCTTTATCTAATGGTGATGCTTTGAATACAATGTAGGGAAGCAAGAAGGCATACATAGAGATTTTTACTTGGTTCACCCTCACTGGGCTACGTCTAAGGATCATAAAACGGTGATATGCTATTGTAAAAAATCCACTAAAGCTCACTTCCAATTTACAATGTTCGAGCTAGATAACTTCTATGCCCTGGCTCACTTCCTTAACAAGGTTTAGGGTTAGCTCACTGCTTTCCCAAGGGTTACTCCCTATTTCTCTCTCTTTGGCTCGTTGCTGGTGGAGAGGATCACCTTCTTCCTCTTCCTTTTCCCACTCCTCTGGAAAGGATCCACTCAGAATTTATAGACCTTTAGGTCTCTTCATTATCGCTAATGAATACATCCTCTATTGTATGTAGATGCTCTGTTGAAGTCCAAATTTCACCCATAGATGAATCTCACTTTGCACCGAAGGTATCGGGAAATCTTCCAGCTTCCACGAAGCCCTGAATCACTATTGTGCTTCAACCTTACCTTGCGCCCTTCTCCAATACGACATGCAAGTCTCGTTGCGCAAGTTATGACTAGCGCACAATTCCACCTCAACCACATTCAAGACACAATCTTATGTAACTCCAAACTTGCGCGACTCACACCCTTTTACGTCCAAACTGATACTGGTGTGAAACCTTCAACTATCGTGCTTCTTCAAAACATAGAGCGCAAGTGTCACCAAAACACTTTCATGAAACCCCCTTATTCAACTCAAAACTTGGGCGACACCCTCCCTTTCTCGCCCAAACCACTCTGGTTGTGCATCAATCAACTGGCACGCAACTTCTACTGTGTGACTACACCACCACTTGCGCGACCACTACACTTGCGCGATGGGAGCTATGATTTTATCTAAGTGTTGAAATCTCTCAGAATGAGGAGGGGTCAGCACATATTTATAGGCATTTCTACACCCTTCACGAAGGTGTACAACTCTCCCCTCAGCGCGCAAGTTTCGGCGCCCAAGTCTCTGCGGCGCAAGTCACTTCCGCGAACAATCCTAAAACTTGGGCACCCCTTTTTTCCTTTACCATATTTTGATGTTCTGATATTGAAAAACATAGGGTGCAAAAGTTTCCTCTCCATCAAGACAAAGGTGCACAATTCCCTTTTCCAAACCCACTATACTCCATTTGTCGATTTTCTGGCCCAAAAATTTGGCAAACACTGGAAAATGGCGTCACCTTATATCTGCTCTTGTTGTACCGCCTCCAGATCATCCATTCCTTTGTTGAAGGTCTTGAATCAAACATCGATCATTAACCACATCCCTTGAACTCGACATGACACCATGAAATCCCCTTTGTCAACAAATTTGTGTGTCATGGTTTTCTTTGTCAACAATCACAACACAGATGTCCACTTTGTCAACGAACACAATCACCTCAAAAATGCTTCAATGATACCTTGAGGTATTTTTGCCCAACAATATCCCCCTTTGGGTTTATTGAAAACTCTTCCATAAAAAGATATATCGTTAATGCTTCATCCACTATTATCCTATTGCGATTCTGATAGCAATCAAGGATTTACTCAACACAAACTCTAAGCCCACATGAGCAATGCTCGGCATGAGAAACAAGAGTAAATGAAAAGTTCATCAATGAATTACTCCAAATATGACACTCACTATTGACACCAAACTGATACCAATTTTTGGCCATATTTTTACCACATCCCAACACCACTCTTCTGCATTTCATCGCGATACTCAGCTGTCGTGATATCTATTCTTTGATCGATAAATTCTAGCATCATCAAGTTTAATATTCTCCCCTATCTCATTTCTCTCCCCCTATCTCGCTACTCCACCTGTCAGCTTCTCCCCATATCAATCATGATTTATCAAATTTCCACACTGTCTCCCCCCTTGAAATATCACTATTTTCTCCCCTTTTCTCAACAAACCCAAAGGTCACTTCTTTGCAGTCTGTAACAGAGTAGAGAACACATATCAACACATTAGGGAAAAACACATCATAACTCAGGGAGAGGGGTGTGCCACATCCACACTCTTTTAAACATGGGGAGTCGACTAAACTCCCAGAGCCAATCGATGCCTTGCAAACTCTTCCTTGGGTAAGGCCTTTGTCAGAATATCTGCAACCTGTAGCTCTGTAGGCACATACTCCAACTTCACAAGCCCTTGCTCCACCTTCTCCTTGATGAAATGATATTGGATCTCAATGTGCTTTGTACTTGAGTGATGAATTGGATTTTTGCTAACATTGATAGAACTTGAGTTATCATACTGGATTCCAATCAGAGACTTCACTTCAACTCCCATATCTTCATGTTGCTGCATCATCCACAATAACCGTCTGCATGCTTGAGTGGCCTCAATATACTCAGCCTATGTGATGCTTAGAGAAATGAAATCTGTCTTCTTTCTTGGTGAAAAAATACACAATACACCATGATATAATGCACCTCATGATGTTTATTTTCTGTCATCCACTAAACCATCCCAATCTGTATCAGTATATCTCAATAACTCTATCAGAGATTTTCCATTATACATCAAGCCGAAATTCATTGTGACCTTGATATACCAAAGTATTCTTTTCACTGCATGCATGTGGTTTTCATTGGGATTACTCTGATATCTCACTGCTTGGCATGTGGCGAATACAATTTCAGGTTTTGTTGCAGTCAATTATAGCAAACTTCCAATGAATTGCTTGTATTCTTTGATATTAACTGCCTTGTCATCCTCATCTTTGGACAATTTCATCTGGGTAGCTACCAGAGTCTTCATCTCCTTGGAATTGTCCATTCCAAATCTTTTCAAAAACTCCATTGGCATATTTGGATTATGAAATGAATGTTTCATTCCTTCCTTGTGTCACCTGTAGACAAAGAAAAAATGTTATCTCTCCAATCATTGACATTTCGAACTCACTTTTCATGAATTCAGAAAACTATCTGCACTGAGCTTCATCTAATCTGCCAAATATTTTGTCATCGACATAAACCAACACCATCATCCTCTGCTTACTGTCTTTGCTGAACTTGAGATTGTAATCAACTCCCCTACGCTGGAAACCAATCTTCTTCAAGTACTGATCAAGCCTTGAGTACAATGCTCTTGGTGCTTGTTTCAGCCCATAAAATGCCTTCTTCAGTCTGCAAACCTTGTTCTCATCCTCATGAATGAGAAAACCATATGGCTTCTCAATATACACTTCCTTCTCCAGAACCCCATTCAAGATTGTAGATTTTACATCCATCTGGAAAACTTTGAACTTCTGTTTCACTGCAATGGCTAGGAATAATATCATTGTCTCCGGCCTTGAAATCTGTTCAAATTTATTATCAACATAAATTTTCTCTATCTAGTAGTATCCTTTGCACACTAGTCGGTAATTGTTTTGAATCATTGTTCCAACTTAATTTAACTTGATGCAAAAGATCCATGTAGCTCTGATGACATTCTTATCAGTTGTCCTCGAAACAATCTCCCATGTCTAATTATCATCTGAATTAGTATCAACCACTTTTACTCCCCCTGAGCCTCTTACCACTTCCTCACATTCAACAGAAAACTTTTCACTGTGTTATTGTTCAATGGCGTCATTTCTTTCAACTAATTTTCTGATCTTATTTCTTTAAAATTATTGATACTCTCTCGCAGCTTCTTGGTATCATGAAAACAATTAAGTGATACCACATTGTTAGAACAAAACAGATAAGCATGAGATGCATGATTATTGCTTCTTCTCCGTATGTTTCTTTCTTCCCTCGATAGGCAACACCTGAGTTGAGTCATCCAATTATTTATTTGATGGATCTTGCATCCAATTATGTTATTTAATACTCCCCCTATGTTATGCAACACTTCCTGGGGTTAGGCCCACTATTTAGACCCATAAAAATTCTTCTTCTCCTGCATCATTTATTCTCATCTTCCACTCAGAATTGATCCATTAAAAAAATATCTAAGTCTACTGAAATGGTACTCAGTGTAGGAAACAAGAGACAAAGTTAATAACACAATCACTTCTTATTGTGCTCTGTTTCTCCCTTTCTTCTTGAACTTTGGTACCTGATTTGAGTCAATTGAAACTCTGAAGCATATCACTTCTCCACTTTTCATATTTAGATGCCACTTCCCCTTGGATCGTATCTCCCTAAAACCTAAAACATTTGAATCGTCAGTTAATAGCATTTATATACATAGAGAGAGGGGTGCTTCTGTAATACTTAGGATGATGATTGTGGTTGATCCTGATGGGTCAACACTTTGATTCTTTCTTGCATCGAATCACACTCTTTCCTTGCTTCTTCTAACTACCTAGCCAATTTTAACTGCTCTGGCCATATGACTAAGCATTATTTACCCACATTCTGAGTCTTTTTATGATATGTGGACTTTGCAGTCCTATCCTTTCTCACAGTTTGGGGTTTAATCCAAACGGTACACATTTACTTCTTTGATTTTCCACCAAAATTCCATTTCCCTTGATTCCTTCTCTGAGAAGGAATCTTTCTACTTTTCACCTTCCCTTTCTTCTTCCACCATTTCAGAGGTATTTCTCTTTCCTCCACTTCTTTCTGTGGAACACTGCATGTGAATTTTTCAATTAATTTTTTGGTCATCTTTCTTTTATCAAATATCCGAGTCACCACTCTATTTTGCATTGGTGGTAGGTCCTCCACTAAATGTACATTATTCTTACACATAGTTGAAGCATTTCACCCCTTTTTCATTCAGATTTGTTCATGTTATTTCTTAGAGAGAAGTTGTGAGTGTGATAGAGGAGGTGATTGATACTCCTTTTGTTCATCTCCAAGATATTCCCCTGAGGCTCTAAGCCTATTTTCAAATTTACCACTTTGTCTTCCAGTGTATGATTTCTCATTATACACCATTGGAGTCTTGAATCTCCTTTCAAGTTCCTTTCCCTTTCCTACATTCTTCTTGCTAAAATGTCTTTCCAAATTCCCATAATCAGAACATATAAAACATTTTCCATCAAAGGCATACCTCATTTCATCATTTCTCTATTGAGATGTTGATGCAACTTTATTTCATCCTCTAACATTGATCTCCTGAGCTTCATGACACATACTCATGGTGTGTCCCATTTTTTCATAGTAATAGCATCTAATAAAGGCTTTCCTCTGAGAGACTCTTCTTTCAGATTTCTTATAACACATATTCTTATTCTCAGATTTACTAATCTCTCAATTTTCATAGCCCAAAATGTATTCCTGAGCCTCTGAAAAAAAGCATGATGTGTGGCCCTGAATCCTGAAAAAATAGAACATGTCATCACTACTTCTTGTAACTGTCATCTTAGGTTTATCTCCATCACCTCTAGGATTTTTTCCACATCTAGGACTGTTCAAATCTCTCTTTATATCATGCATGGGAGGTGATTCATCAAATCCAATACCATTTTTCCCAAACTATATGGTCTTTGAGCTGAGAAAATTTTTTCTTGCCTCTTTTCAGAAATAGAAATTTTTCTTTTCATTTCATCATCACCTACTGAAGGATAATCAAATAGTAAGTGCAAGGCATCCTTCATTTTATGATTTCCTCTAGCATTGGATTTCTCGACTTCCTTATTTACCAATTCTAGCTCTTCTTATAACTTTTGAATCTTCATATTCCTTGATTCAGGTTGGGTATTGAGTTCTCTTCTGAGATTCTTTCCACAACTCATCTCATCTTCTAGTTCTCGTGTGATCTTTTCTACCATATCACTTTGCTCCTTTACTTTTAATTTTTCCTAAGAGATAGATTCAGATACATATTCATTCTCTTTTTGTAGCCTTTGATTATTCTGAAATTTTTCAGACAACTGTGTAGCTAGATCATCATTTCTAGATTTCAGATTCTGAACTTCATGTGACTTTTGATTCTCTTTATAATCATTAGACTTTTGTTTTCCTTTCATTATAGCCATATTTTTTATTTCTTCACCTTGAGAATCATTCTTCTCCCTTTGGTCAGTAGCCACATAAATAATCCTTTTATTTAAGACTCTTAGCTTGTTGACCTCAATTTCCAATACTTGGATCCCGATATCTTTAGATTTAACTTCTTCATCCAAGTTCTGATCCAATTTATTTGTCATGTTGAAAACATCTACTGGTGGCCTCCTTCTTAAAACTTCTTCATCATCATTTGTTTCAGTATCAATTTTATGTTCAAGTACTTAACTCATCCCTACATCATGATTGAGTGAATCAATATTTTCCCTATAATATTCATCCAGGCCCTCCTTCAGTAAGTTTTTTGATTCTGTTAGTTGAATCACACTTTTTCCATAAATACTTCCACAATGTGGGATATAAACTGACTTCTGATTCTTCTTTGATGTTTTTCCCTTTTCCATGGCACACCGAGATAAGAGAAGACTGATTTAACCAAACAAATCGACTACACCAAGTCAGAGAAAACAAATCTGACAAAAGCAACCTTGCTCTGATACTAATTTTTATGACCAATAGAGGCCTATATACCCTGAGAGGGGGGGTGAATCATGGTATGGATATTCTTTTTCAAATTCTTCCTGTACCACTGGATCTTTACCACTTTATTACAAGAGTCACTTTGTTTTCACTTGTGTGTTTATTATGATCACTTCTTTTCTTCTTTATCTGATGATGAAGCGTTGAGTGCAATGAAGGGATGCATGCAGGAAGACACAAGGATTTTTACTTGGTTCACCCTCACTAGGCTACATCCAAGGAGAATACAATGGAAATGTGTTGTTGTACCAAATTCACTAAATCTCACTACTAATTTACAATGTTCGGGCTAGATCACTTCGATGCCTAGGCACACTACCTTTACAAGGTTTAGGGTCATCTCACTGGTTTCCCAAGGGTCACTTCCTATTTCTCTTTCTCTGGATCACTATAGGTGGAGAGGATCACCTTCTTCCCCTTTCTTTTCTCACTACTCTGGAAAGGATCCACTAATAGTTTATAGACATGTAGGTCTCATCATTATCACTAATGAATATATATTCTGTTGTATGTAGATGCTCTGTTGAAATCCCACTTTCACCCGTAGATGAATCTCAATTTGCACTGAAGGTATTGGGAAATCCTTCAGCTTCCACACAGCCCTGAATCACTGTCGAGCTTCAACCTTACCTGGAGCCCTTTTCCAAGCCAAAGTTCAAGTCTAGGTGTGTAAGTTATAACTGGAATGCAATACCACCTCAACCACTTGTACGACATAAGCTTCTGCAACTCCAAACTTGTGCGAATCACACCCTTTTACTCCCAAACTGATATTGGTGTGCAACCATCAACTATCGCGCTTATTCAAAACCTGGTGTGTAAGTGTCACCAAACCACTTGTGAAACACCCCCTTCTTCAACTCAAAACTTGGGTGATGCCCTTCCTTTCTCACCCAAACCACTCCGGCCACGCATCAATCAACTGGCGCACAACTTCTACTTGCACGACCACACCACCACTTGTGTGACCACCACACTTGTGCAACAGGAGCTCTGATTTTCTCTAAGTGTTGAACTCTCTCAGAATGAGGAGGGGTCGATGGTCAGTCATTTCACCTAAGGTATGTTATCAATGTCCCAAATTGATATTACCCACTCTTAAACTTAGTATAGTGAAAGTGTGGGTTCGATCCATTGGGAACTTGGTAAGTGCGTGAATTCAATTGAGTTTAGAATTAATTCCATGATTTATGCTGAATTTAGAGTGGATTTTCTTGGTTGGGATTATTGAAGCTATTTTTTTACTTGAAATAAAATTTAACAATATAAGAGAAAACAAAAAGTGAATTTTTGATGTATTTAGACAGAAAAAGAATGTGTTGGGGCTATGGTGATTATGGTGATTTAATGAAAATTTCATAAATGGTTGTGTTGTTCATCATAATTCAACATTCTAGATCTTATTAATGACAAGATTCCCTCGGTCCGGTTGATTTTGTCTTGGAATTGAAGAAACTTTAATCCTTGGTCCGGTAGTCAGTGTTTCATAATTATTTCTTTTAGTTTAGTCCATTTTTGAATTGATGAATCCTTCCAATGATCATGAAAGAATTCACTGTCATTATTCTTTGATGTCCCTGAGAATTCTGCCCTTGTTCTGGATCAGAATTCTCAGTAATATTTAGCAATAGTTAAAGAAGAATAAGAAGAATTTAGAAGAACGAACACAACCTTACATATCAAACCAACATAAAAACATCCTTCATCTTCCACATCCCCAACACAAGGGATGTTTAGTTACACATATAGGAAATAATGAAAATAACAACTTTGATACCTGAAGTGGTCATCGGATAAGCTTCGAGGAGAGGTGCTGGAAGATGGAATGGCGGAGTAGTGACACCATGGTGGCTCAGGAAGAATGGCAGCAGAAGTTCCCCTCTCTTAAAGTGTTCTATCTCCCCTTGGTATGGAGGCCAAGGCCTATATTTATAGAAAAATAATGTACATGGTGTGTATAAAAGTACACACCATGTAGCCTTGTCAACTCGCTTTGCCGCAGTTTTTCTTTGTTAGGTGGATAGCCACGCCGTCCTTGACTCACACGGCATCAGAGGCCATTTGGTGGTCAATACACGACGTGTAGCGCCACCACACATGGCGTGTAATCCCTAGAAAGTGCCACCAACTTCATTTAGAAGATAGTACATGGCATGTAGTCTTTGGCTGGTGACTTGGTCATGTACTCCCTCTTTTGATCTGTGTCCCCATCTGAATGTTCACGGCATGTATAAAAGTATATGTCGTGTAGTTGAAAAATTTCCACAAACTTCCCTTGATTTGTGTATCTTTTTTAGAAACTTCCTGAGAATAAACAGAATCACCAAAATCAAATAATATGTTCATGAAACATTAGATATTTGATGAAAACATGTTTTTATTTTCAATAATATATATGAAAATGTATACACAAATCAGGTGCATCAAACTCCCCCACACTTAGTTGTTTTCTTTCCCTCAAGAAAAATATCAACATCTAATTAAAAGATTCTATAATTTTAAAAGGAGGGCATTCAATTAATCAAAAATTTTAAATGATACAGTTACTAAGGAAAATTCTAAAAGGCACAAACAAATTCAATTCATAAGATAGTTGAATCATGCCTCATATTTAATTCAATTAACTACTTACATCCTCTATCAACCTTACAAATATAAGCAAGCCACTTGATGATTTACATCATAAAAAATATGCTCAACACTCAAGATGTTTTTAAACAAGGTTATTCTCAATTATAGATATATACACTCTATCCATAGGTCTTCAATAATTATAGTTCTCTACTTTAGAAAATTTGTTTTACCAAAATCATGAGGACTTTCCAAATAGGATCAGATGTTTCTGTGGCTAATGGTTGGTAGGTAAAGATGTGAAAAATAACTCATAGGCTTGAAAAAGGAGGCTAAATTCTTAAATAACAATGCATTATATTCAAAGTTAAACTCAATGTAAAAACATCCTCAATCAGCTTAATCAAATGATCTCATCATTATCATCTCCTTTAGCTGAGTAAGAGTCTTAAACCAACAAATGTGTATAAGTCCCCTTAGTTGGTATCATATTTTTTTTAAATCACAAAGGGAACCTTTCTGAATTTCCCAAATAGAGTTTTAGAACTCTTTTTCGCCCCAAATGATCAATAGGCACTCCCCCATACTTCATTTCTTAACAATTCACGAATTTATACCATGTGTTGTAAATCCCTTGTTTTGAGCTCAAATAAATAATCATGCAAAAATCATAAAATAATTAGGGTAGGAAGGGAAACAGGCTTGTAATATGGATTCCTATAAAGTCTATACATGGTCTCTATGGGCTTCACGAAGATAAAATGTAGGGTAGGCTCAAGGTAAAGGGGTTAACAATCTTATACCTCAATCATTTTAATGTAATTCAAAATTCCCTCATGTTTTGAAAAGAAAACTTTAAAATTCTGGTAGTTATGTATATTCTAAGAATATCTCAAGAAAAAGGGTATTAGAAAGAAATATGATGAATGGTTTAGAATACCTCTCAAGAGCGGGAAAAATAAACAAAGGGACAATCAGGTCCTGACATGCCTATAAATGATTAGCCTAAATAATGTAATTAGTCAAGGATTAAAGTTCTGATTTAAACTATATTAGATATCATTTTAAAACAATTAAGAATCATAATAAGCATGCAACCCTCAAAAATTTCCTACTGATAACTTATGCATTTATAAATAGGATTAATCAAAAATTTCCTCTAATTTGAAAATATATAATTCAATAATGATGTCTTCAAGATTAGTTTAAGGGAAAAGACCAAGGTCAAATAGAGAGAGGCTCCCCCACACTAAAAATCACACGGGGTCCACCAAGTGCCCAATTAAGAACAAGGGAAGGTGGGGACACAATAGTGGACCAGACTATGGGAAAGTAAGGAAAGAAAGAAAGAAATAAAGAAAAGAAAAATAATGGAAAAAAGAAAACTCCCCCCGTATCGAGGCATAGGAAAATGGTAGGTGATGTAAAAGCACATCCCAAAATGTTCCGGAGTACCTATGAGAGGGAAATAAAAAGAACAATACCAACAGGAATTACAAACAAAGGAAAAAGAGATCACAAAAATATATAGACAAAGAAAAACATGTGTGCTAAAACCAGTCCTGGGGTCACCTCAAAAGAGGCAGCATCCAGTACAAGACCATCCAGAAGAGATGGAGTTGGAGTTTTGGATGTGGGAGGCGTGAACTCGATAATAGGATGGGAAGTTGGAGAAGCATGTGTCGCAGGCACCAGACTCAGTAAAGGAAGCTCAGCATCCCCCCCCGGACAGGCAGCAGTAGTGCCGGCAGGAGTATTAGCAGAAGGGCCTACAGTTGATAGCAGAACGAAATCAGTGGCTAGCGCTGTGAATGGCGGTGGAGTAGCAGCAGAAGGGCCAGGAACCGAAGCAGAGGCAGGTGGCGGAATACCCAGATGCTGAACAATAAGGCCCAAAAACTGCTCCATGCGGTCCTGAAGACTATCTATACGAACCAAATGCTCCCCAATACTATCCTGGCAGTCAACGAGACGAACCAACTGCTGCTCCATCGTGGCTAGGTGGATGGTAAGGGTGAGATCAGCCGAGGGTGCGGTGGTAGGCGGGGCTGGTGGTGGTCCATAAGAATGAAGGCCAGAAGAGGTGGGGTTAGTACGAAGGGGGTGGGGTGGAGAAGCTGGAGGGGGTGGGGAAGGAGGAGCAAGGGCATGAACTAGGGTAGGAGGGTCAGCGGGTGGCTGGGGAAGAGCCTGGGAAAGGATGTAGGCACCCCCTACTTCTAGACCAATCCCATGAGAATAAGCATGAGATAGTCTATCTGCTAGGGAGAACCTAACAATTCATGGGGTAAAGAAGGCTCGAAAACCCCAAGGTGGTGGGCGAGGTGAGTGGTGTAGAACCCGGCGTTCAGGTTGCCCTGATGGCCCATAAACATAGATTGGAAATAGGATGTGGATAGATAGGGGGTTCGGGTAGTCGTGTCGGATGACACAGGTAAGGAGCTCTATGTCACGACCGGTTTTGACCCCCATATCCTCATTGAAGGGAAAAAGAATGGCGCTGAAGCACCGGTGGGCGAAGCGAAGGATGGGGTTGGTGATAAAGGTGCTCTTCTGGGAAGTAGGGGAATACCGGTGGTCAGGCCCAGTGATCTCCCACCACATTGCAATGAGATCAGAGCGCTCGGGTCTGGTCAGGGTAGAAATAGGGGGTGGGATGATGGGATGGTGGTAGAAACAGCACCCTCGGCCAAACTATGTCATGGTGAGGGAAAATTGTCGGCCGCCGAGCCGGAACTGAACCACGGGCACCACATCACCAGGTGTCTCCCGGTACTCAGCTCCATCGAACTAGAAAGAGGCTGTGAACTCCAAAAATAAATCGCAGAAGACAGGAGTGTTAACCTGGAAAATAGCGAGCAGTGGAGTGTGTCCAAAGAGATCCTCCAAGTCCTCCAAAATATCGAGCTATTGTGGAATGTTGCTGTCGAGGTATCTGCCACTCAATGGTATCAGTCGGCGAGAGAAGCGTCGGACCCTATCATGTTCCATATCGGTGACTAGGAAGACCATGCATGGGTAGGGAACACCTGCAGGTCCCGGTCCAGGTGTAGGTGCAGCAGCAAGAGCTGGATCTGTGGGTGGATCGACTACAGGAGGTGAAGTCACGGTACATGAAGTGGTAGATGTGGGCCCAGATTCGGAAGAAGATGGCGCAGGTAGAGTGGCAACTGGTGGATCAGAAATGGAGGTTCTCGGATGCTCTGTGCTGGTAGGTGGAGGTACAGTCGTGCTAGGCCCAGCCTCTAATGGGGCATTCGGTGGTGGACGGATGGCCAATGGAGGGAGCTTGTAGACCAATGCGTCTGGTTCTGGCTGCGTCGGAGGTTAGAGTCGAATATGCTGAAAAATGGGCCTCTCGCCCTCAGTGGCGGAGGCCGGCCGCTTCCCTCGGGAAGGATCATGATCTTCCATAACCTGAAAAAGAAATAAAAAACAAATAAAAGAAAAAAGAAAAGAAAAGAAAACAAAGAAAATGTGAGAAAAACTGAAAATAAAATTACACTTCGTATACATCCAGAGTACAGGACGTGTAGTGAAAAATGTAGAGCGTCCTGTGTTCCCTGGATAAACACGCCAAAGTTGGAGAAGAGTGACCATGTAAAGGTACACAGCGTGTACCGAACATACACACTGTGTGTATACAAAGTGCATGTGGTCGTGTATTACAAACGACATGACCATGTTTTTATCATTTCGAAGAATAAAGTACATTCTGTGTATCAGACAAACACGACATGTTCTTTACATGAGGGACATGGCCGTGTGGGGGCGAGACACGGGCCGACCGAAAGAAATAAGATACACGGCGTGTATCGATCATACACTCCGTGTATGGTAACATGGGGTGAGAAGCCATGTTATGTGCTACACACGGAGGGTCCAAAGGAAATGATATACACGGCGTGTACTAGACACACACACCGTGTACGTGAAAATGGTGTTTGAGGCCATGTGTAAACGGGTACTCAGGCACTATAGAGAAAAGAACACGGTGTGTACCGAACATACACACTGTGTATATTTAAATTTCAAAGTATTTTGTGTGTGGCAATGTACATAAGTACACGTCGTGTGTTCTCCATTTTTTGGCCATGTACCGTGGAATCCGAACTATCAGCAGATCTGAAAATTACCCTAAATGCTTCTGAGAACTTGAAATAACGAGTATAAAAGGGCATACCTTGATCGAGGAATGCAATGCAAGAGAAATCAGAGCTTGAAACGAACCAAATCGATGGATCTGATCAATGGGGGTCCAAGTGGCGTTTAGGAGAAGAAACAGTAAGAAGGGGATGAAATGGGGAGTCACGCGACACAGGCTCTAGTCGGGTGACCCGTGGGTTATATAGCCATGGTACACGGCCTATACGTCTAGACTACATGTCGTGTATCCCCAATTTTTTTTATAAAACAAAATATACTATATAATAATTAATATTAATTAATTAAAATAAAAGTAAAATGGGTATATATATGTATATATAGAATTAAAAGAAAATAAAACTATACATGTAATGTAGTGGGAAAATACATGTCATGTGCTTAAAATTGTAAAAAGAGAAGTACAACCTTTGGTCCGGTGCTCAGGGCGAGGTTCGAACCGATGATCGACCACTCCGAACAGAATCCCTCAACCACTAGAGTGAAGGTTGTACTGCTACCCATATTTATTACTTATATACATTTGATCTATACAGCCAATACACACAGGAAGAAATAATATGCATGGTGTGTGGTTTTTAATTATAAAATAAGGGGATATTAGCCGAGTTCGAACTCGGGTCTTTTGGATCCAGGGCCGAGACTTTGCCGATCTAACAACTTCATCTGCATGAATTTATTTTATAAGAAAACGTTTTTAAATTACTTGGTAAAAATATGGCACACATGACGTATATCTAAAGACATTCCGTGTGGTTTTATTAAAAGGGTAAATGATGGAAATGGGCGGTTTCCAGGATTTGAACCCAGAACTTTTGGAACCAGGTTACGAATGTGGCCAACCGATCCATCCCCACCATGGGTTTTCTTATATGAAAAAATTTATATATAAATTTAAATTACTCCACACGCCATTTAAGAAAAGGAGGAACCTCGTGCCTAAAGTAGGTTAGGAGGTTCCGAACCGGGGATGACTTGGATAAACTCAAGTGACTTAACCATCTGCACCAGAATCATCCCTGGTTATTTATTACTTATTCTATATATTTATACTATTAAGATTATAAATTAAAAAGATAAGTACACGCTGTGTATATAAGTGGGACACAGCGTGTAACCTATGGGTTTCCTCCCAGGAAGCGCCTTTGTTTTAAGTCGTTGGCTTGACCTTCGTACATTGACTTACCTGATATTTATGGTGTATAATGGTCGCAATAGTATCCACCCTAGCCTTCTAGGAACTGCAAGTTTTCTGGATCTTCTCCAACAGGATTGTCTGTAATGATAAAGTGATTAGAAATAAAGGTACATACTAGATCATCCCTCAAGTGATCATCCACGGTTTCTATTGCAGAACATTCCTCATGATTAGGCAACGATGCTTTTTTGACGACCTTTAGAACATTGTAGGATACTCTTTCATCCCCTACCTGAAAAATCAATTCCCCCTGGTGCACATTAATCAAGACTTTCCATGTGGCCAGGAAAGGTCTCCCAAATATAATAGGTGCCTCTTGATCCTCCTCCATGTCTAGGATAATAAAATATGATCGTAAGATCAATCATCCCACCTTCACGAGCACATCCTCCAGTAGCCCTTTTGGATATTTAATGGATCTATCAGCAAGTTGAAGGGATACTCAGGTAGGCTTCAAATCGTGGAGTTTAATCTTTTGGAAAACTCCAAATGGCATGAGGTTGACACTGCCTCCTAAGTCGCATATAGATTTTCCAAATTCATAGGGTCCAATTGTAAAAGGGATAGTAAAGCTACCTAGATCCTGGAGTTTCGGAGGAATGAAATGTTGTATGATTGCAGAGAAATCCTTTGTCAATGATATGGTGCCCTAATCCTCCATCTTCCTCTTATTCGAGAGTATTTCCTTCATGAATTTTGCATATATGGTCATTTGAGTTAGAGCCTCTACAAGTGGAATGTTTATGTGTAGCTTTCTCAATACCTCCATGAATTTCCCAAAATGGTGATCCAGCTCATTTGCTTCATTCTCTCCGGAAAAGGTAATGCAAGCTCGAATGGTTTGACTACCTCTTTAGCTTTGCCTGGATGAGCCTCTAGTGATGGATTTTCATTTGAAGAGGGATCTGAAACCGTACCTTTGTTGTCAACAGGGATTATAGGTACAGTTGACTGTGATGGTTCCTTCTGGTGAAGATTCTTTCCTCTTCGTAAAGTGATGGCATGGACCTCCTTCATTGGGTTCTTCTCGGTGTAGCCTAGTAGTGTACCAGGCTGCCTCCCTCAGAGCTGGTTTTCTAATTGTCTGATTTGGTTCTCGAGGACTCGAATAGAATCCTCCTAGTTCTGAAATCTGGTCTCATCAGTTGATATTAATTTCGTCAAAAGATCCTCTAACCTTGAGGTATTCTCCTGCTGAGGTGGTTGTTGAGATGGTGAGGTGGTGGCTGCTGTCGCTGCTGTGGGTGAGGGTTTTGTTACCCTTGCTGCTGGTAAGGGCCTTTGATAGAACAAATATTTTAAATTATTTTATTCTGAATTTCAATGTTTTTAATCCCACCAATGTGTTATTTAAGGGTCAATTGTCACATTTTATGTTTTAGGAGTATTTTTGAGCTTAATTGGAAAATGGCTTATTTTGGATTTAAACAGTTTTCATTTATTATAATGTTTCGGCCATAACTTTTTCTAAACTGATCCAAATTGCAAAATTATTCTTTTACAGGTTTCTATGTTCGATGAGCTTCATTTTATCCTTCTGGACCAAAAGCTCAATCAATCATTTGGAAGCTCAAATCCAGCTCACAAACCAGGCCTCGAAAACTGTGTACAGATTTGGAATGTTTTAATGATGAGCTTGTATCTCGAAGCTGACCGATCCAATGGAGCTGATATTCGACAAGAAGCTGGAAGAGGAATTAATGAACATCTTTCATTAAGGAGGCCACGTCTGAATCGGCTGTTTTCAAGGTCTTAATGTCATGGGAAGTTGGAGTTGTGGAAGACGAAGAGTCACCTGGACAGAATTAAATATCCGGAGTAATGTGACCATATCTCCTTCATACGTGGACCAATAAAGCTGAAATTTCGTGGGTCGACAGAGAAGATGTAGGGGAACAACTTTCAAGAAGGACCAAGTTCCAAATTAGGTCATTAAATAATCCATACACGCGCCTACATTCGGGGATGAGTTTTGGATCCAAATTTCCACACCCTTTCCCTATAAAAGTGTATCTCCTTTTCATTCCAAAGGGTTGGAAACTTAGGAATAGCCTTTGTTGGCCATTATATGTAGTTTAGCTTTGTATTTTATTTTACTTTCAATATGTAATAGCATTTCATATTTTTATTCAAGTGTTCTCCTTTCTTCACTTTTCTTTCTCTCTTTTGTTATCTCTCCCCGTTTTCTTTTCACTGTGAACTCTTATGCTCGTGATCATGAGTAGCTAACCCGAGGAAGTTCCCGGGGGAGTAATCCAGTGATGAACCCAAGTATTTGAACATTAATTCTTAATGTTTCTTATTTACTTAGAGTTATACCGAGGGGGATCTTAGTGGGTAAGGCGCCTTTGTGTCTCCACTTGCCACCCGAGGTTTAGCTTTCACTTCTGTCACATTCTCCCTCGATCGAGGAGGTGGATGTGTGGTCTCTCGGCGATCGTTGAGATTACCATATGTTCACAACCATAGGCAGAAGTGGATGTTCATGCATACGATGGAGCATGTTCATTAAGTAAATTTGAAACTAATAATGAGACGATGAAGGTTCACTCTGGGTGATGCTCTCGGGAATGTCTCCTTTCTGTCATAACATCATTTTGTTTGCATTCATTATGTTGCATTGCATCTGCATATTTACTTTTAGTTTTGTATTTTTTAATTATCAAATATCATTTCTTGTCATTTTAGTTTATATATACATAGTGAATTAGAAGTAGTGAGTGACTGACTGCAAAAGGCTCCTCAAGAGATCGACCTAGGTCAGCCACTGTGCTGCACTTAGTATAAATATTTTTGAGAGCGTGCACGACAACGCTACATCAGCCTTGTTGGGGTTGTTGTTGCCGCTGGTACTGGTTCTGATATGGTGGTTGATTGTAGCCGAGCGGTCGCTGGGGCGGAGGATTCTACTGTTGTTAGCCCCAACATGTGTTCTGATTATCTCACCATGATGGGTTCTGGTATTGTTGATACTGGTTCGACCCTTTTTTTGAGCAACATATCTCACCTCACTTGTCCAAGGGTTGACTGAAGGTCCCGGGCATTCTCCCAGGATGTGGTTGTTACCACAATCACCACATGTTGGATGGTTCACCGCATGTACTTGAGATGCGCCCTTGAGATTCATTGCATCGATCTTTTTGGATACTACATCCAACTGGGCAGCAAGCATGGTAGTATCATAAATACTATGCGTACCTCATTTTTGGGTCCCCCGCTTGGAATGCCACTGGAAGCTATTGGCAGACATATCTTCCAGCAGTTCAAAAAGTTCTTCAGAAGATTTTCGCATCACCGTACCTCTAGTAGCTGCATCCACCACGGACTTTGTATTCATTGTTAGTCCTCCATAAAAGGTTTGGACTTGCATCCATAGTGGAAGTCTGTGGTGTGGCCATTTACGTAACATCTCCTTGAAACGTTCCTAGGATTCGTACAACGGCTTTGAGTTGTGCTGCTGAAAGTTGTGGATCTCGTTCTGTAGGGTTACCGTCTTTGAAGGTGGAAAATATTTGGACAGAAATGACTGGGCTAGCTCCTCCCAGGTGAGGATGGATCTTTGTGGCAAACCTTTGATCCAGTCTTTTGCCTTGTCCCGTAGAGAGAAAGGGAACATGCGAAGATGAATGGTGTCCTCAGAAACACCATGGTACCTGAATGTATCACAGATCTCCAAAAAATTGGAGAGATGGGCGTTCGGGTCTTCACTGGTTAGGCCGCCGAATTGAACAGTGTTCTGGATCAACTGTATGATAGCAGGCTTGATTTTTAATTTTTGGTCTTGTACCAAGGACGAACGATGACAGTATCATCTTCGTGGATCGATGGTAGGCCGTACTTCATGAGAGTATGATGTGGAGATGGCTGCTGGGGAGGGAGAATTGGTAGGTACTGTTGGTCTTGAGGGGCGTAGTATGGCCCCTGACCTTGGATGAAATATGGAATCCGCTCTGGTTGGAATTGTTCGAGCTGTGACGGGCCATATGGTGAAACAAGAGGGGATTTCTGGTGCTGGTTGTCATCCGGACCTAACTGCTATCCAGATCCTTAGACAGCAGCTAGATTTCCTTCCTCATTTTGAGTCGTGGGGTTGTTTTGATTTTGTTCATCCATGAGTATTCTTTGGTGCCTCAAAAACATCGGTTCGGTCTCCGGGTCAGTTGGGAAAAACCCTGATGACTTAGTGCTCTTGGAACATGTGAGGTGGCTGCTCATACACCTATGGACCTACAAAAAACAAAACAAGATACCAAGCGTAAATGAGGAAAATAAAAGATAAATAGGAATAGAATTAGAAAATAAATTTTTGATATTTTTTATTTTTTATTTTCACATCCTTAATTACTAACGAAAAAAAATTTAGCACTTAAACCATCATCTCCCCAGAAATGACACCAAAAATTCGGTCGGTCATTTCACCGAAGGTATGTTATATTTATCCTAAATTTATATTACCCACTCTTAAACTTAGTATAGTGAAAGTGTGGGGCCGATCCATAGGGAAATTAGTATGTGCGTGAATTCAATTGAGTTTAGAATTAATTTCGTGAGTTATGATGAATTTAGAATGGATTTTCTTGGTTGGGATTATTGAAGCTGTTTTGTTTACTTGAAATAAAATTTAACAATATAAGTGAAACAACAAGTGAATTTTTTATGCATTTAGCAAGAACAAGAACGTGTTTGGGCTATAGTGGTTATATAGATTTAATGTGGATTTCTTAAATGGTTGTTTTGTTCATGATAATTCAACATTCGGGATCTTATTAATGACATGATTCCCTTGGTACGGTTGATTTTTTCTTGGAATTGAAGAAAATTTTCTCCTTGGTTAGGTAGTTAGTGTTTCATAATTCTTACTTTTAGTTTAGTCCATTTTTTGAATCAATGAATCCTTCCAATGATCATGAAAGAATTCACTGTCATTCTTCTTTGAAGTCCCTGAGAATTCTTCCCTTGGTCTGGATCAAAATTCTTAGAAATATTCAGCAATAGTTAAAGAAGAATAAGAAGAATTTAGAAGAACGAACACAACCTTACAGATCAAACAAACATACAAACTTCCTTCATCTTCCACATCCCCAACATTAGGGGTGTTTAGTTACACATATAGGACATAATGAAAATAACACCTTCAATACCTGAAGTAGTCATCAGATAAGCTTCGAGGAGAGGTGCCGAAAGATGGAATGGCAGAGTAGTGACACCAAGGTGGCTCAGGAATAATGGCAGAAGAAGTTCCCCTCTATTCAAGTGTTCTATCTCCCCTTGGTCCGGAGGCCAAGGCCTCTATTTATAGAAAAATAAAGTACACAACGCGTATAAAATTACATGCAGTGTAGCCTTTTCAACTCTCTTTTTCCGCGGTTTTTCTTTGGTAGGTGGCCAGCCACGCCGTCTTTGACTCACATGGCGTCTGCGACCGGTTGGCAGCCAGTACATGGCTTGTAGCACTGCCACACACAACGTGTAATCCCTATCAAGTGCCACCAACCGCATCTAGAAGCCGGTACATGGCATGTATTGGAAATCCACATGGCGTGTAGTCTTTGGCTGGTGACTTGGGTGTGTACTCCCCCTTTTGATCTATTTCCCCATCTGAATGTACACAACATGTATAAATGTACATGCTGTGTAGTTGAAAAATTTCCACATACTTCCCTTGATTTGTGTATCTTTGTCAGAAACTTCCTGAGAATAAACAGAATCACCAAAATCAAAGAATATGTTCATGAAACATCATATATTTTCTAAAAACATGTGTTTATTTTCAATAATATATATACACAAGTCGGGTGCATCAGTCGACCTCCATTTATAGGCATTTGGACACCCTGCGTGACGGCATGCAAGTCTCCCCTCGGCGTGCAAGTTTCGTCGTGCAAGTCTCTGCCGCACAAGTCACTTGTGCGACCAACCCTAAAACTTAGGCGCCCCTTTTCCCTTTTCCATATTTTGATGTTCTGATGTTGAAAAACATAGGGTGCGCAAGTTTCCTCTCCTTCAAGACAATAGTGCACAAGTCCCTTTGTAAAAACCACTTTTCTCCATTTGTCGATTTTCAAGCCCAAAAATTTGGCAAACACTGGAAAACAACATCACCTTGTATCTACTCTTTTTGTACTGCCTCTAGATCATACATTCCTTTTTGGACATTCTTGAATCAAACATGGATCGTTAACGACATCCCTTGAACTCGACATGCCACCATGAAATCACCTTTATTAACAAATTTGTATGTCATGGTTTTCTTTTTCAACAATCACAACACAGATGTCCACTTTTTCAACAAACACAATCACCTCAAAAATGCTTCAATGATACCTTGAAGGATTTTTGTCCAACACAGAGAGATTTAACCAATAGTGCTGAAAAAGGGAAAGCAACGTCCATTGCCCCAGCACCATTCTGTCTTCAACAGTTGGTAAGAAGTATTCACATTGTTAACGTTGTAGACCAAGATGTCCAATGTTCAACTGCCCCAATTTCTACTGAGTTTCACAATAGGCCCACTATTTTCTTGGGGGAACCTGGTACCGGATAACTGGAAACGGTGACACACTAATCCACTAATGTCTCGAATGTAAGTAATCTTCACATTGAGGAGAAGAACTTCATGTCATGTTCAAAATTTCTATTTCCGACACTTTTGCTGAGGCACAAATCTGTCTCTCATTCGGAGGATGCGCATCATTTACCTTGGATTCCCATTTTCCAAAGGTAGGCGACATCTATCTCTTATTCAGGGACATTTTCTCCTTGATCGAAATGGGGTGATGGGATGTCAGTTCCTCCTTCCTTGGATTCCTCCTCAGAACTCGTCTCCTAGTCCAAGTCTCCCTCATAGAATTAAGATGTTTTCCATGAAACTCTTCCCAATGCCATGTATTCATAGACACTGGTTAATTACGATGCTTCTTTCAAGACATTCCAATGGGTCTAGCCAGGGCAGCAACATTTGGTTAGGGGAGTAGTCACATTGTACATCGTTGGTGTGTCTAGACGCTGGAAAACTAATGCATCTTGGTTTCTTCCCCATATGATAGGTCTTCTCGAGGGAGTGGAATCCTAAGGCATCCCACATAGAATGTGGGTAATTATATTCCATAGGCATATCTCTGAGGGTTTCATCAGCTTCTCATGTTTAACAAAGGGTATGTCGCGATTTTAACATCCGATGGAGATGGATCGGACTGATGAGAACACTGACGGGAATGGATCATATGGGTGAAACCCCTGGAGGGAACACTGATGCTGGGGCTAACGCATGGTTAGTTTCCCGATTGCTACTAGGAGTAGTGAGAAAGTGGGTGACATGATCTCACTGGGATGTGGCAATCTCGGTAAGAATCAAGATGGTTATGGATTGTTGATAGTGGATGGAGAATGAGATGGAACCATCAAGAAGGTGAGGGTAGTGTCAGACTTGAACCTCAGAGAGGCTTCCTACGTATCCCTATGGTGGGGAATCAAAGTCCGTATAGTTTGGTGAAGTGATGGAATACCTGAGGAGGTGACCCATGAGAATGGATGCATGGATGGGACCCGAAGGAAATAAAACCTTCAGGTTAGGGAATGATATTCTTGGGACAAAAAGGCTCAAAGGATAGAACACATTGAGACATGGATGATGGGATTGAACCTCAAAGAGGCTTCCTATGTATCCCTGTAGCGGGGAATCAAATTCGACATAGTTCAGGAAGGGACATGGAATCGGGGTTTGCACAGAGGACAGCACGCATGGTTAGTAGCCTGGGTTTGTTCTAATACTCAAGGGGTGGACTAGAGTTGTGGATCCCGATGAGGGTGACTATGATGTCTTACCATCAATTTCATGTTACAAAAGATTACTATTGTATGGGGCTACAATGGCTTACCGTCAATTGGGATTCCAACGGCTTACTGCTAGTTTGGGTTCACAATGACTTACTGCAGATTGGGATTGACGATGGCTTACCGCTGAATGGGGCTACAATGGATTTCCGTCGATTGGGATTGACAATAGATTATCTATGAATGGGGTTTAACCTCAAGGAAGCTTCCTACATATCCTATCTTGGGGAAAAGGATTAAAGCCCTCTTAGTTCTAATGGGTCCAGTTTAATGTCTTTCGAAACAAAAAAATGGGGCATAAAGTTTAGCGTCATGTGAGATGATGGTGAACCGACGTGAATGTGTAGAGACTAGTAGGTGTGGGGATTGGACCTCGGGGAGGCTTCCAACATACCTAGCCTTGGAAAATATCAAAGTCCATGTAGTTCAGGAGTGTTTGGTGAACTGACGTGAATGGGTCGGGACTAGCAGGTGTTGGGCTTGAACCGTCAGGAGGCTTCCTATGTACCATGACTTGGAAAAGATCAAAGTCCATGTAGTTCAGGAGTGTTAGGTGATTACATGCTAAGGTGGCCCAGGAAGTATTCCATAGTCGATTCTTACTCTAATCCCATGTGAGTCATGCTCAGTGTGAGAAACAAGAGGCAGCAGAGACCCAACAATCACATCGTGAAAGGTACATCCATGAGAAGGGAAGTGGGGCTTACATGTGGTTAGAGGCCCAAAGAGGAAACAAGGGATTATGCATGGTTAGCATCCTCAGGAGATGGATATTGGGACTTAATCTAGGATGGAGGCCCAATATAGACAAAGCCCAGAGAGAGAGGGACATGATAATGAGGGTCCTTATTCCCCTCACGCCTCTAGTCTTTGGCACTGAAGAAGAAATGGGGAGTAGGGGTGCTGGATCCTGCAAGAAAGTCTAGGGGCTTACACCATGGTGGTTTCCCTTCTCCACTGATAGGCACCACTATAGTAGAGAGGATCTCATTCCATGTGAGGAAGATCACACTCCCGTGGAGACGAGAAGGCGTAGAGAATGTCTGAAACGGGGTACCCCGCATATGATGCATGGGGTGAGGCCACGATTTAACATCATGTGCTAGGGATGATGGTGCTTGTAAGTTTAACTTCCTACAGCTTAGAAGAGGCGGGTTCACTTTTCACCCTTAGGAATTTCATAACCAGCACACTTTTACCCTTGGTTAAGGGAAGGCACTGGAAATGCTGTAATAAGGGGGTGTTGTGGATTTATCCACTGAGGGGCCAACTTTAGCGTGGATATGAAGAAAATCAATAGTTGTTAGCATGCCTATGTGAAGAAGAATGAGGTTAGGCAAGAAAACATGAAGCACCACCCAAGGGACCTTGAAATCACATCGTACGAACCAGGAGGGTCATGCGAGAAAAGGGTTTGTAGAGAAAAGGGGTTCACAGGAAGTGGCCTTGGGAAGATCTGATTCTTCATGTAGTGGAGGGGCTTCACAAAGGGGTATACTTCATAAAGTGGGGTGGACTATCCTAGTATTAGGGCATAGGTGTATATGGATGGAGCTTTAAGAAGTGGAAAGGCTTTTGCGGAGTAGGTCTTTGTGAAGCAAGGTTACCCTGCAAAGCATAGCACTGCGAAGCAATGTGCTTCTCAAAGAATAGTAACCCTACATTAGCATAGGGTTTACATGTGCATGGAGGTTACTTAATGAATCATTAGTTCTTTTCAAAGACCCATTTCCCCTAGAGGATCTCTTTCCTTCGTGATGGCCCATGGGCTTCGCGAAGGGCATTGTTGTTTGAAGAGGGGTCATATTTGAGCTTAGGGAAGGGTACTTCGCAATGCTCAAGTACCGGTAGGAGCTCAATTTTTTCAAGGCTTTTAAAAGTATAAGGTGCATCACAATTTGATAGAAGAGAAGGAAAAATGTCGAGGTAGCCATATTTTAGGCTCGAGGGGAGCCCAGTATTTATAAGTGAGGGTAGGCGCAAATCAGAGGCAGCTCTGCACAATGCCACGTGGCACTCTATGATCAGTTGAGGACTGTGTCATGTTCGTCGTAATTGCAGAGTCGACCGTCATCCCATCTCCATTGTAGAGCTCTCTTAACTGTGCATGTGGAGGCTTTGTTCAAGTTCCCCAGGCTCGTAGAGGTCGATTCGGATCCCTCTGTGGCACGAGGCTTCTGTTCTAGTGCATCGTAACTACAGAGCCTCCTGACTCATTTCTCCACAACGACCACGATGCAGAGCTCTGGCTTCATGTCATCTGCGGTGCAGGGCTCCTCGAATGGTCTTCTCAACGTAGCCCCTTTGAAGTTTATTTTCTCTTTGAGATTATTTTCTTCTAACCACATTTTGGCACAAAAAATTGCCCCCCCCTCAAACTTGGAGCTGAGGAGAAAACGGGGGTCTAAGTCAGAGGGTCAATCGCAAAACTTTTTTGGCCAATCGCAAAGCAAGGTCACGAATAAGGATCACACTATGGAGAAGTAGCACATGGGTTGAGAGTGACATGAAGCTCACTATAGATGTACGCGCCACAAAATTACCTGGGGTCATCGCCTATAAATAGGGGCTTACCTGTCTTTTTCCTTTCTTGTCTTCATGTTTTCGTGTCTGAGCTCTCGATTTGAAAAGCTCCACACTCTCCGTGATTGACCTTAGTGAACTGAGACTTTATTCTTCATGGTGAACTACTAGTCCTTTGACTCTATGTGATTTTACTCTGCATCTTACGTCTATGAAGTCTGTGGCAGGGATCTGTGACATATCTCTACAATCGAGCTTCACGATCGAGCTTCGTGATCGTGATATGTGAACTAGAACAAAAAGGTCAAAATTTTTGAAGACTGAATGGATAACCAAGAAGACACTAGGGGGTCCTTGTGGATGCTTCCTGAAGGGAAGAAATGGAAAATAACTTGTGTATCGGGGAACAATAATAGAGCCATTCGTACCATGATTGTTGGTGGAGCTACTGTTAGTGAGCCAGAAGGGCTACCCACTCTTCAAAGGGATGCCTCTATATGGATTTGGCTTGAGGGATGACATATTCATTCTAGAAGAGGGAAGGGATGAGTCAGATTGCTGTTTCGGGAGCACAACCTACCAGCGCCATTGGTTTAGGGTGGCTGACGGCCATACATGGGAGGATTTCACGCCTGTCAATGTTGATTGTCTGTACAACCATGTGGATAACATTGATGAGAAGGCACTAAAACTAGATACATCTCCCCCATTTTACTACACTATCCTAAAGGAGGCCCTATGAAACTTGAAGAATGGGTGGATTGATGAGTGAGATTTATGCCAGGGTGCAAAAATTTACAGATGACTAGGTATGGGCCTACTCGGTAGGAACCTAGTTTGAGGAATTTGGGGTGGAGTTGAGGCAATTGGGCCTGTATGATGTGTATTGGTCTTCCCAATTTCAAATCTATCAGCTGAAGAAGTTGATTCCAGAGCTGATGAGTAGGTGTTCATCAAGGACCAATACCTTCCATCAACATCATGGGGTGGTTGGTATCAGCCTCTATGACATGCACCATATCTCGATGGTCTCGATACTGCGGGCAATGTACAATGAGTTCCTACCTACCACGAATACATGGGAAGACCCAGAGTAGATTTCGTCATTGGAAAAGGCATTGATAGACCAGGTGTTGGGGGAGGACAAGTAGTCTGTGAGGGATGTCCACTTTAAAAAGTGGTTCAAGTAGTTCCTAAATTTCCCCAAAGATAGAAAATTTCTCGTGATGCCTCTGCCATTCCCAAAAGGGGTTCAGTGAGGCAAGGATCACTCATATTTGCGACTCTTTGAGGATATCCAGTGGAAGATATTGGGATTCAGTATCAGTACTGAACAGAAACTAGTGGTTAGGTTGGATGCATTCATCTCAGTGCTTATCTTCGGCTGGATTCGGTTGGTAAGGGACAAAAATGTGGGCGTGTGACCTAGCACGTTCATCATGTAATCCATGTTGGAAACATGGGGATGGGTCAACCTTAGAATCTCGATGCTCTCCAAGATGTATAAGGTATTGTGGAACATCAGCGAGGGGAAGAATCCACAGAGGATATGTGGGCCATTCCACCTTCTGTATGAGTGGATAGCGGCACATATTAGGGGAATCTTTGAATATCATAACCCCATATCCCCTCCAAGATCGAATATCCACCCATCCATTTTGAATGTGGTGGGGAGATTACCAACCAACTTGAACCCACAGTTTGTGCTGAACCAGATCTGGAAGGCAGGCGAGTTCAACATCCACCTGTTCCCACTGTCGATAGGCATGTTCACTGATGACGGACAGGGAATGGAGGAGCATCAGTCCTACCTCTTGGATTTTTGGGGTGGAGTACTAGTTGTGTGGGTCGACCGCAATTCTCTATGTGAGTTGCACACCCCACATTATTTCATGATGAAATTTTGGTTCATGCAACAGTTGATCCCGTAGGCCTATTTGGGGGTGCACTATGAGGATCACCCATGTGTTATGAGGAAAATGTGTCTCATGTTCACACAGGAGGATGGGAAGATGCGAGATGATTTGCCTCCACCTACAGCTATCTATGGATTGTTGGGGAATAATCCATGAACTAGGAGGCAGCCTACCAGGGGATATATTGAAGCAGCATAAGGTACGTTCCAGTGATGGGGTGCCTCCCCAACCTAGAGGTTGGGACCGAAAGGTAGTGAGGACATCTCGTGGTGGTAGGGCTACAGTGGAAGGGAGACCCGAACCAGTCGAGAGGCAGGTGGTAGCAGACCAGATGGTCCTAGAGGAGCAGATTTATCCATAGGGGAGGCTTCCAAAGGTATTCCGTAGGATATCTACCCAATCTATAGGGAAATGAATACGCCAGATAGATATGCCTAAGAATTCCATCTTCTTAGAGTCTTAGGACATCTAGGATTTCAATAGAAAATTCCTCAACTCGTCCAAGATGTGGTACCACCTGAACCATCTTGTCATAGATTTGATGGGGATTGGTCCCGCTAGGGTTGGATTTATGGTATCCCAGGCAGAGGGGGAGTAGTACCTTGCTGAGATGGAGGATTTCATGCATTCCCAAGGTTTCCCACTCATGATTATGGATCGAGTAAAGGAACTTCTTAATCGAATGACCCCTCTGAATTTATCGGCCTCCGAATTGAGAGAATGTTTCCCTCTGCCGGAAGAATCAGATGAGTCCTCCTAGGGGGAGGAGGCTAGTGGAAGGAGCCCTCTGGAGGAAGGTGAGGTCAGAAACATAGACACTAAGTTTGAAGAGTTTTCTGAGGCCTTTGAGGTAAACCATAAACCAACTGCCTGTATTCTTCACCTAGGTTTTTTAGAAAATCCCAACTAGCGTCTGACCTATACAGGAGGGCCTTATACCCAAAACCCACTCCCACTCAATGATAAGTGTTTCTTTGGGAACATTGCGATCTGTGACCATGTGTACAATGATTATCATGTCAAGAATTTTTGTGACACCCAGGGTGGTCCTCTCGGATACTTCAGACTTCCCGACAATATATGGAGGGCCATACCTTGGGGTTCCGATGGAAACACCTCAGGAAAGAGACCAACTATTTGATCTTTGTATGTATTCTTCAAATAATATGTAAATTTCATCCATTGACAAGGTTAACTGATGCTTATGTGCCTCTTATATGCATAGTTCTTAAAATTTCATGGGATACCTTGGAGAGGTTGGTCGGAGATTCTGGCGCTACCTTTCCCAGGGGAGCACTAGTCGTCGTGGAAGCGGACGTTCGAACCGACCAAGTTGGAAATGCTTCCGATCATTGGTGGACCATCTGTAGGACAATGCTTGATATCATTGAGGTGGAGTCCAATGAATAGGATCAGTCAGTCAACATGGATCCTGACATACCTGATCAGACACCAGATTCAGATCCTACTGATGAGTTCTTGGATGTGTTCCCTACATACGAACCAACCGACCCCATGGACCGAGATGATATGGCCTCTGACAAGGAAGACAGGAATATCGTCCTTTGTCGGTCATTGAATCTAATCAAGCTCTTCATCAGGGAGAATCCTAAAATATAATGGATATACCAGAGGGGAGGCTTCATTTTTGGTTGCGTGAGCTATGCTCTGGGGGAGTTGATTCCCAACATCCTCATATGCTTATTCGGGACTTCATGGCAGAGAAGATTTAGGAGCATGATTGTAGCCTTGGTGTAGGCTAGAAATGAAAGAAATTAGGGAACATCAAGATGCTACAAGAGGTAGAAGGGGAGGTTCAGCAGTTGCAGGCATGAGTGAACGAGTACTCTTTCTTCTTAAATGCACAATCATGTATTTTATCACAGCTGAAGGCCCAGCTAGTAGAGGCCTAAGAATGAATAAATCAAGCCTACGAGGAGATGGAAACTATCCGATCTAAGGAGTATTGGGCCCAAGTTGCGGCTGATGAACTATTCCCCATTGCTGCTAAGGAGTAATAGAAGATAAACAGGCAACAACAGATCCTATATTCCACAAGCCAGAGGGTGGAAGAGCTGGAATTCTCTATCGAAGGGTCAACCCATCCATTGGAGAGGTAGATCCTTGGGTGTTGTGATGCATGTAAACTCTTTAAATGTACTTTCATGATTTAATTGTTTATTCCGGATTCGTGCATGAGTTTCATCATTCATTTTTTTCTACTAAATGTTTGTTACATTCGTGAAACATCCATAAATCAATCCCTAAGCTCGCGTGGGTTGGTCCCTATGTGAAAAACAAGGGATGAACATTTCATTGTTCCATCTGAATGTGAGAGTGTCAACCAAACTCCAGGCATCCAGGGTATGAACAATCAATCCAAATATCTATGAATAAAGGGGGAGGATTTACTGGAGGATGAAGTTCTCAGAACATTCAAAGATCCATTTTCTGAACATTCTCTAGTGCACAAGAAGGGTAATGCCTGGGGCATTAGAATTGATCAGAACATAGGGCAGTGGAAAGTGTGAATCATGATACCCGAAACTCATAACACTATGGAGGTGGTGTGAAAATGAAGGATAATTGTTGACTGTTTTTGAAAAACATCATCCCTATTGGGTTAGCCTAGTATGGGGACAACGAATGAAGGCCAACCATTGACCATATTCGCAACATAGATCCTGACTCAAAAATTTTATCCATTAGTCTTTCAGAACATTGGCCCAGAATAGTAGGTGAGCTATAGGCTGAGAATCTATACTGTTAAGGGGTTCTTTTAGACGTGAAATAGGACTAGGGTTCGAGTAAAGGTCAGGAAAAATGCGGGGGTGGAGTGATTGGTTGTTCAAATGGATTCCAACACTCTTGAAATTACGCCACTATAGTGAAAACACATTAGGTGGGAACATAAAACTGATTAGAGATCAAACTTACTTCAAAATAGGACCTCTCTGGTGAGGACATATAATTTCTTGTGGTTTTACTTCATACCAAAGAGGAGGATAGACATGTAGTTTAATGTCGTACAGTGTGGACTGTGTCCGTAGTTTCAAGGTCATACTGCCTAGACTATGATTCGGGTAGAGGGGAAGGAAGGGTTAACAACCATTAGGTTGGGCCCGAGTCGAAATACCTGGGCATCACTATGTATCTCATAAGGGTTATAATTAAGAAAAATGTAGTTCTTAGACATTGTGTGGTAGGAGACCAACACTAGTAGTTAAACCCCTATCTGATGAGGAAACTGACGTATCCCATAGTTAACATGGGGAATCCTGAACTAGTTCAGGGTAGAACCGTAGTTTAGTGTCATGCGTTGAGGACACACAGACTCATGCAGTTTAACATCATATGATAGGATAGGCAGTGAAGGGGGAGATCCCATAAGGGGATTAGGTGATGTGGTAGATATAAACCTGACTTAAATGAGGATATAAAGATTCTTCACCACACCACGTATCCCTGGGGGAAGTTTTTAAGGTTGAGGGACTGAAAGTGAAGGTTTGGTTGGGCCCAGGCCGAAGTACTCAGACGTTTCTACGTACCCTATTAGGATCCGAATCAAGCAGCACTTAGTTATGTAATCACAATTTAACATCATACAGGACGAAGGGCCCTTGTTTCATAGCTGCACCAGTACAAGCCCCACCAACACTACTAAGCCCGTGTGAATCGTGATCGTTGTGGGAAACACGGAGTAGCAGTGAGATTCTCCTAGTACAAGAAGGAATACATTTGGGGAAATGGGATATTAGTTGAGTAACATCCCATTATTATTTACCCTCTTACTTAACACACATAAATGCATGGGGGAAATAGAACTGAGTGTGTTGGGATTTCATTTGAACATAATATGGTAGAACGACATGAATCCTAATTTCTGAGATCTGGATCACAATGATAGTGGTGTGATGATAGAGAGTAGTTTTTGACCATGTTTGAAACATAGTATCTGCTTCGCGTTAGCTTGGAATGAGGACAAAACAATGAGGGTTGACTGCTAACCATGTTTGAAACATGGTACTTGTTGCAAATTTTGTCTGATGTCTTCAGGGGAATTGGCCTAAGATGGTAGGTGAGCCAATGTGGCATGATACCAGGCCGTAAATGGGGTCCCTTCATACATGGAATAGAATGGGGATCCAAATAAAGGGCTCATGAATATTGTACATGAAACTTGGGGATGTCTATGTGAAAATTCCACACTTTGGGATCTTCATCATGATGCATTTTGAGTGCGACAATAAGATGCATCAGATAGAGGGTGTCGAATTCTTTCCAATTACAAGGGTCATGGGGTTGCATCCTCCTAACTTAAGGTCATAGAGTGGACCATTAAGAGGGGACTTGAATTAATAAAATACTTACAGGAGGTGAAGTATCCGAACCCAATGCGTAGTTCTTATAATGAGATCTTATTTGAGGGTCATAGAACTCGGACTAGGCTGGGAAGAGATAATGTAGGAACATGGGGCAGTTGTTGAAAAACCTAACGCAAATGAGATCCCAAGAGGTAGTCTCCACACCACATAACTCTGAAAGAGTTTGGTCCAAGGGGCCAAAAAGGGGGCATTATTTATGATTCTTGGGGCTGGACCCAAAGACATAATTTCTGGACATTCCTATGTGTCCCAGGAAGATGGGAATCAATCCATACATAGTTCTATATAATGTCATGCAGTTTGGTGTCCTGTGACAAGGATAGTCAAATCTTATTTTAAGATTATTAGATCTCGGAACATATATTGAAAGGTGGGAGGGAAACACGTGGTGCAGTAATTAAGAATCATTGATGTTAATGTGGAAGGTAAGAGTCGATATCACACCATGTGCTTCCTGGGGTAGTTTTAAGTAAAGGGGCCAAAAATGAAAGTTGGGTTGGGCTTAAGGAAAAGTACCTGGGCATTCCTATGTACCCCATTATGATGGGTATCAATCCATACGTAGTTCTAGAGTTTCATGTAGGTTACCAATTCTAGGGACAATACATTCATGGGGGTCTGGCGCACGCACCAAAAGAACATGCATTTGATAGATCTTTTTTGTTCTTTTGGATGGATGTGTTTTTTTTGTGAAGTGATAAACCTAAGATAGAGAATCCAGGTGTAGCTATAGGAATCCTACCATATGTAGGAATTGAAAAATGGTATGGTGGATGGAAAATACACAATATTATTTCCCCTCAAGTGAGGACATCACAATACGGTGCCATTTTTCATCGTGTGTCCAGGACGATAATGTCATAGTTTAGGGTCGTATAATAGGACCTACCAATGCATTTTAAAATTTTTCAATAAAGATGTGATAGTTTAAAGTCATATGGGACCATGAAACACTTTTTAAGGTCATACATATTGGAAAACTATAGAAGAAATGAGTTCTTAGGAGGGGGAATGCGCATGGCATGATAAAACATACCCGACATGAATGAGCACATAAGCCCATAACATACCATGCGCGATTCCAGGGAAGGAAACATGGGATAAGGGGACAGAGAATGTTAGGTAATATGGGTATGGACCTGGAGATGAGACGTCTAGGTATTCTTACGTATCCCATGAGGATGGGAAGCAAGCCACACTTAGTTTTGGAAGTGCAGTTTAATGTCATGTCGGACAAGAGGTAAGAAAGACTAGCTCCTAGAAGAGGAGTATGTGGTGCAACTATTTCAAACCTAGAATGAGTGAGGGCATGAGACTAGACACGCCACACTACACAATCCTATTAAAGTTAGGTCTAAAAGGCCAAACAGAAGAGGTAACTAGTAGAACTTGAGCTAGACCCGAAGACGAGATTCTTGGTCATTCCTACGTATCCCATAAGGATGGGAATAAATCTGTACATTGTTCTGAAAATGTCATGTAGTTTTACATCTTGGGGAAAGGATGCTGATAGATCTTAGTTTAAAGTCCGAGAGCTCAATTATAGATAAACGAGACACTTCGAAACAAGCTCAAACATTGACCAAATCCCTAAGCCCACGTGAGATACGCTCGATGTGGGAAACGAGGGTGGAGAAGGTATTTTCAAAACATGGAATCCATGAAAAGGATAAATTGGTGTGGATCCCCAAATGATGCCTTGCTGTGGATTTGTTCTCCTATCATGCAAATGTGCATGGAGGGATAACACCAAGGATGTAGAAATTCCACTTGGACATGATGGGGTGCAAAAGGATGTGAATCATTCAACCAATATTTAGGGATTGATGAAGGTGGTGTGATGATGGAGGATAACTATTAAATGTGTTCGAAACATAGCATCCATATCATGTGACCTGAAATAGGAACAACAAATGTATGTTGACCACTAAACATATTCACAACATGGTACTTGTATCAATTTTTCATTTGGGACCCTCAAAGAAGTTGTCCTGAAATGGTAGGAGATCCCTTGGGGTGAGCATCCAAACCATTCAGGGGCCCTTTTGGATGTGAAAGATGATGAAATCCCAAATTATGGTGAACATTAAGCCTGAAAACGGGCAATAACATGTCCATGTATGATTCAACACTCTAGGTGATGAACCAGAGTGATCCTGAGCACATTGGTGAACTACCAAAGAGGGTTCAGGGGGTTGACATAAGAGCAGCCAACTTGAAAAGAGAAGTGTGGAACAAAGGAATGAAGAGATCTCAGGGGGAAGAGATATGTGGAGTGGTTGTTATAGACCCGACGTGAATGAGTACACAATACCATACCATGTCGCATGCCCCTATCCTAAGAGAACACGGGCCAGGAGGCCAGGAAGATGAGGTGGACTCTAAGAAATGAGGCTGGAACGAAAGGCTAAATGTTCGGGCAGTCCTATGTATCCCATAAGGATGGGAATCAAGCCTTACGTAGTTCTGGATGATGTTGTGCAGTTTTACATCATGCAGCAAGGATGAAGATAGGGGCATGGAATCCCAACAAGGGATGTGTACGACATAGTGGTCTGCCCGATGTGAATGAGAACATAATCTCATGGCACACCATAAGATCCCAAACAAGGACTTGGGCCTGGGGGATGAAAATTCGATGGATCTAAGATGGGAAGTCCTAGCCAATTTGCAGTTTAATATCTTGTAGTGAGGACAATAATTTAGGGGTGTCCCAAGGGGATGTATGCAGCATGGAAAAAATAGCCTGGAATGAACGAGGACACAGAGTCCAGGCCATACCACACAATCCTAATTGAGAACTTGGGCCAAGGGACCAAAAAGGTTGAGGGATCTGAGATAGGAAGCCCTTGTCAGTTTTCAGTTTAACATCATGCAATGAGGATGAAGTGACCCTAATTTAAGGTCATAGAGCTCAGACCATGGACACATGACCCTTCATGCAGCTATCGCCTTCTCAAAATTCATAAATCTATATGCGCAATGTTCGGTGTGGAAAACAAGGAATGAGATTTGGATCTCCCCAACATATAAGGGTACGGTATCCGAACTAAAACTCTTACCTGAGGAAGACTGATGTTTGAAGGGATAACATGTCAAAAAGAATCACTACAACCAATATTTGGGACATATGGGGGTGGTGGTAGTGATGGATTAAGACTGTTGACCATGTTTGAAACACAGAATCCACATCGTGTGACTGGGAATGGGAACAACAAATGAGTGTTGACTGCTTACCGTATTCACAACATGGGACTTGTATCAAATTGTCATCCAGGATCCTCAGGGATATTAGCCTGAGATGGTAGGAGAACCCTAGGGAATAACATCCATGCCATTCAGGGGTCCTTTCAGATGTGGAAGTTTATGGAAACCCAAGTGAAGGGGTGTGTGAAGAATGAATGTGCTTGTGATGTTTAATGTTATGTAGGATAACAAAGGAGGTGGAGATCTCTAGGGAGAAGGACACATGGTGTGGTCATGATGAAATTGACATGAATGAGGGAAAAGGCCTACACCACACCATGTGGTTTGGCCCAAGGGGAGATCTTGAATTTGGGGTTGGCCCTATAGACAAAATGTTTGGGCATTCCTACGTATCCCATAAGGAAGGGAATCAAGCCACACATAGTTCTGAATGGGCCATGCAGTTTATCTTCATGTGGGGAGGACGTGGGAGGATAGAAAAATGGGGATGGTCACATTGTGAGATTATCGTGATCCCACTATGAGTGGTTCCAGAGAAGCCTACACTACACCATGTTGGATTTTCCATGGAAAATATACCCAGGGGGGATAGTCAAAGAGGAGTCTAGGATATGAACTCAAGAAGAGGCGTCCAAGAATTCCAACATATCTCATGAGAATGGAAATCAAGCCACACATAGTTCTTGAATGGGACATAATGTTTAACATCATGAGATGAGGATGAATGAGGACTAGTTTTATGCCTTTAAGTTTGGATGAACCACACATTTTAGCATCATGTGGAAAAGACGGAACAGTTTAATGTCTTGTAGGACCATATAGATCTTAGTTTATGGTCACAGAGCTCGGACTGTTTTGCAGTTTATCATTATGTGGGACAACAAAGCAGTTTAATGTCATGTTGGATGTAATAGTATAAGGTCATGCAAAACTAAGCTACTCAAGAAAAGTATTTCTTGAGTAATTTGTCTTTTTTGGGAGGAGTTATACGTTCATCATCCATGGTAACCAAAGAGTATGCGCCATTGGGGTAAACCTTGTGAATGATGTAAGTTCCTTTCCATTTGGGCAACATCTTGGGTGGTTTCCTACCAGGTATCATTGGTGTTCTCATAGACAAAACCAGGTCACATTACAAGAAATAGAGGAGGCAAACTTTCTTATTAAAAGATATGGCTATCTTATTATGATACCTTTCGTGATTGTGTAGGGCATGAAGCTTGTTCTAATTGAGTGCCTCCAATTTATCCAGACAATTCCTACTACCTTATCTGGTGATTTTTGATTGTAGAAAACTTTGAATAATGAGGGAAATTGAATCTATATAGGTAGTACATCCTCTGTTCCATACACCAGGGAATATAGAGTCACCAATGTAGAATTGTGAGTCACTATCTGATAGGCCCAGAGGGAGTTGGGGAGTATTTCCGGCCAACTCTTCTTATTCTGACCAAACATTTCTTGTATAATGTTAGAGAGTTTTTTGTTTAATTCCTCAATCTTCCTATTTTATTGCACGTGATAGCAGGTGGTATGGTTAGAACGGATATTTTACTTGGCATACAATTTCTTCAACTTAGTTACCCGGAAGTTTGTGTCATTATCGGTGGCGACGGTATGAGGGAAACTGAATCGCCAGATGATGTTGGAGCTCACAAATTCAATGATAGAATGGGTCTTGACCTTTTTGAGCAGAACTTGTTCTGTCCACTAAAAAAATAAATCTGTAGCAGTCAGGATGAACCCACACTGGTGAGCTTTCGCTGGAGGATATAGTCCCATGACATCGATTCTCCAAACCACAAAGGACCAAGAGTACTTGGTAGTGTGGAGAGCCTCTGTAAGCCTATGCACATAGTTAGAATAGATTTGGAATGTATGTAACCTCTTGGAAAACTCGATATAGTCTCGGATCATGGAGGGACAAAAATACATCAACCTTTGGACCTGGTGAGATAATTTTTACACGGTCTGATGAGCTCTTTAGGAACTAGCGTGAACCTTCTTCATGACTTGAGAAATATCACCTCCTTGAATGCAACAGAGGATAACCCTATAAATCCCATTCTTCTAGAGGATCTGTTCGAGATGGGGACCACCCTAGAGGGTAAAATTCAATACGTGGTGTTGAATTCTCTCATGCACGGCTTGATCTGATGGGAGATTTTTGTACTTGAGGTACTCGAAAAAGGGGGCCCTCCAATTGGGAGTCACATCTAGCTCTACATCAGGGGAAACTAAGGTTCCTAATGTGGAGGCGTCGGCGATAAGGTGTCTTACCTATGGGATATGGTCGTTGCCCAGAGTGACAGGGGCAATGAATCTCTGGTGTGCCACATGGATAATCAAATCGTCCTGATTAGGCTCCGCAAGAGATGCAGCTAGGCTGGCCAAGGCATCAGGTCGACCATTATGGGATTGAGTAATTTGAGTAACCTCTGGCCGAGATGGGAAAAGGTCCATAAGATGGAGGGTGCATTCCAATAGTGGTACAAGTTCTGTACTTCTGGGTACATAGTCACCATTGATCTACTTGATGACTAGTTCGGAGTCCCCTTTCACATGAAAGTGGGGAATGTCAATCTTGAGGGCCAGCTCAAGGCCAATGATGAGAACCTAGTACTCTGATTCACTGTTGGTACAGCCTTCCGACAACATGAATGAGTATGGTAGAACATCTTGTGCGGGAGTGATGTAGACAATACTCAAGCCCACTCTGTTAAGTCGGGGGTCATTGATTCTTCTACTTGTTGGGCTCTGGGAAGCACCATCAAAATGCATTTACCATCATGGAATGGCTTGGTATACTGAGAGGATCACCTCATTAGGAAAATAATGTTCCAAAGAGTATTCTGCAGGAGCTAGATGGGCAACAAGAAAATTTTTCAATGTTTTCCCCTCGATAGCTTTTTAGGGAAAAACCTGATGCCGTGCTGCTGGAGGATCACTGTCCACCGAGCTAGATGGCCTATCAACATAGGGTGGTTTAGGATGTACTTTAGTGGATCCACTTGGGACACCAACTATACCTCATGGTGTTGCAAGTAATGTCGCAATTTTTGTGCTAAGAATACCAGTGCAAGGCATATTTTCTTAATAGGGGAGTGTCTAGTCTCTGTCTCAAGGAGCATGCGGGTGAGATAGTAGAAACTATTCTCTATTCCTTCATTTTTTTCTGGGAGAGATGGGTGCCAAGAGATCATTCTAGGGAGGTCACATAAAAGACCAGCGACTTTCTAGAGACAGGTGGAATTAGGACCAGAGGTTGGAGCAGATACTTCTCAATTTCCTCGAAATTAGTTTGACATTCCTCATCCCATTGATAGACAATTCTTTTCTTCATGATCTAAGAAAAGGGATTACACTTGCTTAACAAATTCGCGATGAATTGGTGTTTGTAGGCCTAGTGGCCTTGAAATCCTAGAAGGTCCCAAATTTTTATTGTGGGAGACTGAAAGAGCGCTGTCGTGGGCGCCCTCAAATGATTAATGTGATTTGGGGTATTTAGGTGCAGCAGTGTGGCTGACCAAGGTCGTCTCTCAAAGGAGGAAGTGAATTTAACAACTTATTAAAGGTATTCTAAAAATAAAATAAAAGAGAATAAAATAAAAAAACTACTTTAAAGGATTGGGTTTTTTTATAGTTTATGAATCTAGAATAAGTTTGCTGGAAGAAGATTGTATATTTTTTTGTTTTTTGTTTTGAAATGAATTTCGATTAGAATGACACAACAAGAAGATGTTTTTTTAGAAATCTATTTTAAAAGGCGTAATTGATCTAACTATACCTCTTCATTCACTTATTAATCATTATCATTTAAATAAATATCCACTTAATTATGATCCCCTAATTTGTTATCCCCCGAACCCTACAAGAGTTAACTTAACCAAAAAGATGAAATTACTTAAACCCTAGGCTAGCTTCGGAACACGCAATCGCAGCACCCTGCTTTGATTGTTGTTCTAAGGATAGCTTATGGTCAGTGGTTAATTAGAGAACATATCCATTTTGGAAATGAGGATGAATTGTGTTTAGGGATTATATTTGAACTCTACAAATTTATCCCATGTGGTCTTGTATTACTGATTAAGATTACGCTCTCACAATTTACACAAAATCCCGACCTCACGTGTTTTTGTGTTAATTGTTCAATTGCTTTCTTAGTTTCTTGTAATTTAAAAACACAATTCATGGATCATATTATGTGATTTACAGTATCTCATTAATTCAAAATAATTAAATGAAGATGGTAGAAGATAGATCGATTACTAAAAGACTACTCTTTCATGGGTGGCGTAATCATCGTAGAAGCGTTTTGCATGTGCAAAGGTTTATAATGGGTATAACCCAATAATGCTTCTACTCAAGAACTCTAGCCCAAATAGGAAGATTAAGAGAATAATAAATTTAAACAAAATAGAAGAAAAGTGAAGAAATAATAGAAGAACAAAGAAGTTTATTACACAAATGAAAACATTACAAAATGAAGAAGAGAAGGAGGCTTCGATGAGGGGATCCTTGCTTCAAGAGCTACCCCTCTTACAATGGTTGGAGAATTTGGGTGAAACAAATTCTCCTCTGCCTCCAATATCCTAATGCACGTCTCAACCCCTACAAATGAGAAAAACTCCAATTTATATAGGGGAGGGGAGGAGAGGTTACAAGTGGCTTCAAGTGTGAATGTGGAAATTCGGCCAAATATTTTATTCCAACTTGCACCGCCCATTTGTCCTCAAAACGCGTGAATTTACTGGCCTTCCAGAAGTATGATTTGTGACAAATCATCTCCCCGAGATTTCCTCAAAAGTTGGGCTCAATCCAATCCCTGATGAAGAATATATGGCCCAAATACAGAACCCATGTCCATTCTGCCGAGTCCAGCCCACCATTGGATTAATGGTCCATTTACTCCATCCAAATGCACTCTTTAGCTCTAGGGTCCTGAATAAAAATTGTAGAACGTTAAGTGAGGAACACTGTTAAAAATTTCAATTTCAAATAATAAATATAAAAATATTTATATTTGAAATACTACAGTGCACTATTAAGGGTAAAACTGGATTTTTCACCAAATTTTCAAATGAATTATCAAATCCCAAATATTTTATAAATAAACATATTTAACACAATGTGAGGAAATTATATCATTTATTATCAATAAAATATTATAAAAAGTAGTGTTTTATCAACTCCACCACACTTATCCTTTTTCACTCCTGGGAAAAACCTCATGTCAAGTAAACATCAATATCAAATCAAAACCAATTTTAAAACACATATCATTGAGATCAAAAAATTATACACCAAGAAACAAAATATATCATGCCTCATAAAAAACCATTATTTCAAGTTCTTAATTTATATCATTCAATATATTTCCACTTAATTTATGCTCCCATGCACAAAACACTTACCTTTCTTGAATTTTCTCTCATCACTCAAATATCAATTTTTTTTTGCAATGTCTTTCTCATCCAAACTCATACAAGGGTCACCATAGGCTTGATAGATTCATACATCACCACCCGATGTGAGTCAAGGACATATGTTTATCATGAGGACTTTTCAGGGTTGTTCTGTGGCTTCCGGTCTGTAGGATTTAGATGTGAAAAATTCTGAGGCTGAATGAGGAGGGCTTGACTCTTTTTGAAGCAAAATTGCATTAATCTAATTTTCACTTAGATATGGTCTTCT
Source organism: Viscum album (assembly GCA_963277665.1). NCBI lineage: Eukaryota > Viridiplantae > Streptophyta > Magnoliopsida > Santalales > Viscaceae > Viscum > Viscum album. The sequence goes on along the minus strand of OY728150.1, from coordinate 843,928,860 downwards.
CCTCAATCCCCATAGTATCAATTCAGCTCCATCATCATGAAAAGTCATGAAAGGTTTACACCATCCATTATTCCAGCATCAAAAATTTCAATCTTCTTAAACATGATTTTCTTGAAAGCTCTAGATGGGCACAACTTTCTACCTCAATTAGAAGCTCTAGAAAAGGAACAACTTCACTTTGTCATGAAAGCTCCAGAAAGGGAACAACTTTCAATATAATGACTTTCTTCAGCATCAAACACATCTCTTAAGAATTTAATTTTCCACCCAAAGTATCAAAGAATGTGGTGGCACAACACAAGATAGATTCCCCCACACTTAAGCTCAACAAGATTATGCACTTTCACTTCTAGAGTTGGTTGGATAGGGAAAATTGGCTTGTAATGTGGCTAACCTAACAGGCTGTGCATGGATTATAAGGGATAAAAGGATTAAATATTCAAGGTAGGCCATTATAAAAAAGGATTATTTGAAATAGGGGATTTAATACAAAACAAATGCCTCAATCATTTAAACATAAGTACCTCAAACCCTCAAGTTTTGACAGGAATAGATCAAATTATGGTTAAATCAAGCATGGTTTGGTTCTCTCAAGAATTGAGGTTAATGTAAAGAATATGAAAATAATGGTTCAAAAGCCTCACAGGAAAGTGATTTCAAATATAAAGGCAGTGAGATGTGGCATGGGATTCAAAATGCAGTGTACTTTTCATGAAATTACTAAATATTTGAACTTGAAACAAAGTCATTTTCAGCATTCATTTAAGCTCAGTTTCAAGGGATAAATTGTTTCACTCATTGATATTCATTTCAAAATTGTGATGAGAATCATTTCAGCTCAAAAATTTCAAAAACACAAAGAAAATTGAAAAAAATAAACACACAAAATTTGAAAAAAAACACATTTTTTTTTGTTTTTTTAAGGAAAACAATTGAAATTACTAAACTAAAAGGTTCCCTCCCCTACACTTAAAATATTGCATTGTCCTCAATGTGAACCCATGATATGATATATGCACATGAAATGCAGATTTTTTAAATAGGACAAATAATATAAAAGTGAAAGGGTTAGGAACAGCCTGATGTGATCAAGTGATGATGGGGTCATGCAGTGTGATAAAATCCACTGCATCAGTAGGAAGTCCCTCAATGTATCTCATCAAACTTTGCCCATTGTCTGTAAAGCTCCTTCCAGTTTCCTCTTGTGTGATCTCCACTACACCATAAGGAATAACATTAGATACAATATAAGGACCTAACTATCTGGAACACAACTTACCAGGCATCAGCTTGAGTCGTGAACTATAGAGAAGGACTTTCTCTCCAACATGAAACTCCCTTTGTTGGATCATTTTGTCATGAGATGCTTTTGATCTTTCCTTGTAGAGCCTTGAGTTCTCATATGATGACCGTCGAATCTCCTCAAGCTCTTGAATTTGCAACTCCCTTTGAATTCCAGCTTGGGCCAAATCCAGGTTGCATTTCTTTATAGCCCAAAATGCCTGATTCTCTACTTCCACTGTGAGATGAAATGCTTTCCCAAAAACAATCCGAAATGGGGACATACCAATGGGGTCTTGTATGTTGTCCTATAAGCCCACAATGCATCATCCATGCGCTTGCTCCAATCCTTCCTATTTGGCTGCACGATTTTCTCTAATATTTGTTTCAACTCACGATTTGAAACATCAGCCTGGCCATTTGTTTGGGGTGGTATGGTGTTGATGTTTTGTGTGTCACCCCATACTTTTGAAGGAGGGAAGCAAAATTCCTATTGAAAAAGTGTGTCCCTTGGTCACTGATGATGGCCTTTGGTACTCGAAACCTGCAAAAAATATTTTCTTTGACAAAGTCCACAACAACATGAGAATCTTCAGTCCTGGTGGCCTTGGACTCCACCCATTTACTCACATAATCAATAGAAACAAAAATGTACAAAAATCCAAATGAACTAGGAAAAGGACCCATAAAATCAATTCCCCATACATCAAAAATCTCACAGAATAGTATGGGTTGTTGGGGCATCTCATGTCTCCTAGAAATATTCCTAGTGTGTTGGTAATGAGAGCATGACCTAAAAAACACATGGGCATCATGGAACAAGCTAGGACAATATAATCCAGAGTCCAAAATTTTCCTAGCTGTCCGTTGGGGTCCAATGTTTCCACCACAAGCAAGTGTATGACAGAAATGAAAAACAGACTCAAACTCATGATCGGGAACACACCTCCTAATGACTTGGTCACTACACATGTGCCAGAGGTAAGGATCATCCCACACATAAAACCTAGACTCAGTTTTTAATTTTTGGACTTGATGTTTCTTTAAATTTTCAGGGATTTCAGAGGAAACAATGTAGTTCACTAAATCAGCATACCAAGGATGCGTACCTGAGATGGAATAAAGATGATCATCGAGAAAAGTGTCCCAAATTGGTACCTGGTCCAAGGTGTCATCCTCTAGTGTGTGAGTAAGCCTACTCATGTGGTCCATCACTAAATTCTCTGACCCATTCTTGTCCTTTATCTCAAGGTAAAACTCTTGAAGAAGGAGCATCCAACGGATAAGTCTTGGCTTTGCATCTGGCTTCTTCAGGAGGTACCTCAAAGCTGCATGGTCAGAAAAAACAACCACTTTAGAGCCCAATAAATATGAATGGAATTTATCTAAAGCAAATATGACAGAAAGAAACTCCTTTTCTGTGGTAGTGTAGTTTTATTGGGCTGAATCCAATTTCCTTGATGCATAGGCAATCACATGTGAACGTCCTTCCACCCTCTGAGATAAGACAGCTCCAACCGCGAAGTTGGAGGTGTCACACATGAGCTCAAAAGGAATCTCCCACCGTGGGGGCTATATGATCGGTGAAGTGGTTAGACACCTCTTTATCTCATCAAAGGAAGTCCTGCAAGAATCATCAAACATAGAATCAGAATCTTTTTGAAGTAATCGTGACATAGGAAGAGTGATCTTACTAAAATCTTTGATGAAGCGCCGATAAAATCCTGCATGCCCTAGGAAAGATCTAACATCACACACACATGAAGGATAGGGTAGGGATGAAATAATGTCTACCTTAGATCTATCAACCTCTATCCCATGTTTTGACACTACATGCCCTAAGACAATGCCATGATCTACCATGAAATGACACTTTTCAAAGTTCAGGACCAGATTCTTCTCAATACAACGATTCAACACCTTTCCCAAACTAATTAGACATTCATCAAATTAAGACCCATACACTGTAAAATCATCCATAAATACCTCCATGCTGGTCTCAATAAAATCAGAAAAAATACTCACCATACATCTCCGGAAGATACCTGGGGCGTTGCAAAGTCCAAATGGCATCCTCCGATAAGCAAAGGTACCGAATGGGCAGGTGAATGTCGTCTTCTATTGGTCCTCCGGAGCTATAGGAAGCTAAAAATATCCAGAAAATCCATCCAAGAAACAATAGTGTGTCTTCCCAGCTAGTCTCTCAAGCATCTGATCAATAAAAAGGAGGGGGAAATGGTCCTTGCGAGTGGAATGATTTAGTTTCCTATAATCAATAAACACACGCCAACTATTTTGCACCCTCATTGGAACTAACTCATCTTTCTCATTTTTAACAATAGTAACACCACTTTTCTTAGGCACAACCTGAATAGGACTTACCCACTGAGAATCTGAAATGGGATAGATTATACCTGCCTCGAGCAATTTTTCAACTTCTTTTTTAACAACCTCCAAAAGTGTTGGATTGAGTCTCTTTTGTGGTTGCCTCACTGGTTTAGACCCATCCTCCAAAAGAATCCTATGCATGCAAATGGAGGGGCAAATACCTGATATGTCAGCCAAGGTCCACCCAATTTCCCTGATGTTCTCCCTCAAAAGAATCAAAAGTTTTTCTTCATGTTTAAAAGGGATACTGTTAGCAATGATAACAGGTAATCTCTAACCACTCAAAAAGTATGAGTATTTTAGATTTTGTGGCAATGGATTGAGTTCCAGTGTAGGGGGGTGGTGTATGGATGGGGTCATAGAAGGAACTGAAATATGTGCAAAAAGAGCATCAATATCAGAATATACATCATCATAATCAGAGAATAAAGCATCAAATCCATCAGCATACTCAACAGCCATGTCATAATTAGAGTTCACATGATCAAAATCCGAATATGAATCCACATCAAAATCAAATCCAAGAGAGGATTGTGTATCAGCAACATGTGTAGAAGTGCTCTTAGACATCAAACTCGAACCAATACTCATAATATCCCTATGTATAGGACAATCAAATTACATGGAGTTTTTATTTAGTGGTTAAAAATGGGAGATAACAAATGCAGAGTGATCCTCTGAGGGGTACTTCATGGAATCCATAACATTAAATATCACAACTTCATCTCCAAACTCCATGGAAAGTGTACCCTCATTGACATTTATGATAGTTTTTACAGTTTTGAGGAAGGTCCTACCTAAGATTATGGGAGCATGAGAACTTACCTGATCTTCCTCCATGTTAAGGACATAGAAATATGCTGGAAAGATCATGTCTCTTACCCGGACAAGTACATCCTCAAGGAATCCCGCTGGATATGCCGTAGCTCTATTCACCAACTGCACCACTACTGTTGTCGGCTTCAACTCACCAACCTGCAAGGAAGATAATACAGAGTGAGGCATCACATTTATGGAAGCACCTAAATCACAAAGTGAATCAGAGAAGTGCAACTCCCCTATGGTACATGGGATGGCGAATGTCCCTGGATCCTTGCACTTTGTCGGCATTGCTAGAGTTGGTGTAATGAGTGCTGAGACATTCCTTCCAAGGTTGATCCTCTCATTTCCCTTGAGCCCTCTTCGATTGGAATAATGTTCTTTTAACAATTTTGCATACCTTGGAATTTTCTTAATGGCTTCAAGTAGAGGAATGTTGATCTCCACACGCTTGAATGTGTCCAAAACCTCCTTTTGTATTGCTTCTTCATCCATCTTCTTGGTTTGAACAACCCTGTTTTGAAAAGGAAGGGGTTTAGGAGGAACATTATCAATCTTTTTCTTACCTTTATCTTTCTCCTTGGACTGCTCATCAGTTAGAATGGAATGCGGCTTCTCTGGAGTTGAGTTGAATCCCGGTGGAATGGTAGGTACAGATGTATCGTTCATTTGCTTCCCACTTCTCAATGTGATGGAACTAACATCCCCCTTTGGATTTGGAGTGGGTTGAGAAGGTAGATTTCCGGAATTCTTACTTACAAGTTCACGGAGGGCGGTGGTAATCTGGCTCATTTGAGTCTTTAACTCCCTCAGCTCTAAACTTTGACTCTTCAGCTCATTCTGTTAATTAGGAACAATTTATTTCAAAAGATCATCAGTGTTAGAGTCTACCTTGTGTTGGAGATTCCCTTGTTGCAGACTCGTTGATGTTTGAGCTTCAAATCTCCTTTGGGGTTGTTGGAAACCCTACTGGTAAGGCGGAGGTTGCTGGAAGTTTTGTTGAAAGGGTGGCCTTTGTTGTTGTTCAGAGACATACCTCATGTCCGGTTGATCTTTCCACCCTTGGTTTTATGTTGGAGAAAAAATAATCAAACTTATTTTGGGGATATGGTTGTTTTTGTTGCTGAAATGGTCTCCCAGGTAATACTGCTGCACAATCCTCTATCTCTTGTAGTTGTGGGCAATAGTCAGTTGGGTGGCTTGTCTCAGTGCAAATTCCACAAGGCCTTGAAGGAGGGGGTAGAGATGTCTTTTGTGCCAAAGCAATTTTCCTCACCATAGTTGTCAATTCTTCTAACTTGGTATCAATCAAATGACTCTCAAGAGAAGAAGGACTTACCCGATGTACTCCCCTGATATGTGGTGTACCTCTATCACCAAATTGTTGGGAGTTTTGGGCCGTCTTGTCGATCAATGCACGTGCGGCTGATGGTGTCTTGTCCACAAATGCTCCTCCAGCTGCAGCATCCACCATGCTCCTCTCCATGGGTGTGAGTCCTTCGTAGAAGTATTGGATGAGGAGTTTCTCACTGATTTGGTGATGCGGATAGCTTGCGCACAACTTCTTGAATCTCTCTCAATACTCATACATTGACTCCCCTTATGCTTACTTGATCCCCGAGATCTCCTTATGAATGGAAGTGGTCCTTGATGCTGGAAAAAATATCTGCAAAAAAAGACGTTTCAAATCGTTCCAACAAGTTACATCTTTGGGTTGTAAATAATACATCCAATCTTTCTCAGCTCCATCAAGTGAGAATGGGAATGCTCTTAATTTGATTTGGTCTTCAGATACATTTCTTGGTTTCAAGGTTGAGCAAACCACATTAAATTCTTTAAGGTGTTTTTTGGGATCCTCACCAGATAAGCCATGAAACTTTGGAAGAAGGTAAATTAATCCAGATTTCAATTCAAAGTCCGATTCGAGATTTGGGTATTCAATACAATTTGGTTGATAGTTAATTTCTGGTGCAGCCAATTCTCAAATGGTTCTATTAAGTTCATTGTTATTATTTCCAGCCATTGGTTCCTCTTTTACGTTTGAATTTGAATTGCTTCCAATTTCAATGTTTCCAGAAGAGAGTAATTCACTAACTAGTTGAATATTGAAACTTCCCATAGACTGAGAATGTCTGATTCGAGCCCTAAGGCTATGTTCAATCTCAGGGTCAATATCTAAGAGATATTTGGGATTAGTTCGTGTCATCAATCAATTAAAGATGAAAAGAAGGAAATTGGACCATAGTAAAATAAAAATTAGAAGTTTGAGTTGATGGTCCAAAAAGAACTAGAAGGAAATAAAAGGAGAAAAAAATCAGATTGGGTAAAGACGGAAGAAAGAAGAGAGGAAGAGAATAAAATGTAAAACAAAATAAATACCTCTAATTAGTTGAAATAATTACTGGCCGCCCCGGCAACGGCGCCAATTTGGTAGAGCGCTGTCGTGGGCTCCCTCAAATGATTAATGTTATTTTGGGGTACTTAGGTGCAGCAGAGTGGCTGACCAAGGTCGTCTCTCAAAGGAGGAAGTGAATTTAACAACTTATTAAAGGTATTCTAAAAATAAAATAATAGAGAATAAAATAAAAACACTGCTTTAAAGGATTGGGTTTTTTTTATTGTTTATGAATCTAGAATAATTTTGCTGGAAGAAGATTGTATTTTTTTTGTTTTTAGTTTTGAAATGAATTTCGATTAGAATGACACAATAAGAATATGTTTTTTTAGAAATCTATTTTAAAAGGCATAATCGATCTAACTCTACCTCTTCATTAACTTATTAATCATTATCATTTAAATCAATATCCACTTAATTATGATCACCTAATTCTTTATCCCTTGAACCCTACGAGAGTTAACTTAACCACAAAGATGAAATTACTTAAACCCTAGGCTAGCTTCGGAACACGCAATCGCAGCACCCTACTTTGATTGTTGTTCTAAGGATAGCTTATGATCAGTGGTTAATTAGAGCACATATCCATTCTGTAAATGAGGATGAATTTTGTTTAGGGATTATATTTGAACTCTACAAATTTATCCCATGTGGTCTTGTATTACCGATTAAGATTACGCTCTCACAATTTACACAAAATCCCGACCTCGAATGTTTTTGTGTTAATTGTTCAATTGCTTTATTATTTTCTTGTAATTTAAATACACAATTCATGGATCAAATTATGTGAATTACAGTATCTCATTTATTCAAAATAATTAAATGAAAATGGTAGATGATAGATCGATTACTAAAAGACTACTCTTCTATGGGTGGCTTAATCATCGTAGAAGCGTTTTGCATGTGCAAAGGTTTATAATGGGTATAACCCAATAACGCTTCTACTCAAGAACTCTAGCCCAAAGAGGAAGACTAAGAGGAGAATAAATTTAAACAAAATAGAAGAAAAGAGAAGAAATAATAGAAGAACAAAGAAGTTTATTACACAAATGAAAACATTACAAAATGAAGAAGAGAAGGAGGCTTCGATGAGGGGTTACTTGCTTCAAGATCTACCCCTCTTACAATGGTTGGAGAATTTGGGTGAAACAAATTCTCCTCTACCTACAATCTCTTAATGCACATCCCAACCCCTCAAAATGAGAAAAACTTCAATTTATAGAGGGGAGGAGAGGAGAGGTTACAAGTGGTTTTAAGTGTGAATGTGGAAATTAGGCCAAATATTTTATTCCAACTTGCACCGCCCATTTGACCTCCAAAACGCGTGAATTGACTGGCCTTCCAGAGGGATGATTTGTGAAAAATCATGTCCCCAAGCTTTCCTCAAATTTGGGCTCTATCCAAGCCCTGATGAAGAATATATGGCCCAAATACAGAACCCATGTCCATTCTGCCGAGTCCAGCCCACCATTTGATTAATGGCCCATTTACTCCATCCAAATGCACTCTTTATCTCTAGTGTCCTGAATACAAGTTGTAGAAAATTAAGTGAGGAACACTGTTACAAAATTCCAAATTCAAATAATAAATATAAAAATATTTATCTTAGAAATACTACAGTGCACTATTAAGGGTAAAACTGGAATTTTCACCAAATTTTCAAATGAATGATCAAATCCCAAATATTTTATAAATAAACATATTTAACACAATTTGAGGAAATTATATCATTTATTATCAATAAGATATTCAAAAAAATAGTGTTTTATCAGAGACATTTGGCTGATGGACTTTATCTTCTCCAGGTCAATCTCGATGCCCCTGTATCTGACAAAGAAGACGAGAAACTTTCCAGAGGTAACCCCAAAGGCACAATTCAATGGGTTAATCTTCAGGTGGTGAGAATGGAGGAATATTAACACCTTCTTAGGATCATTGAGATAGTCCTGAGGCTAGTGATATTTTACCACTAGATCATATATGTAACATTCCACCAATGTCCCAAGGATTGGATTAAATATGAGATGCATGGCATGCTGATATATGGAACCAACATTTTTTAGAATAAAGGGCATTACCTGGAAGCATAAAGTACCTTGTGTTTCCCTACAGGATGTATACCCCTCATCCTCAAGAGCCATTCGGATCTGGTTATACCCAAAATATCCATCCATGAAGGAGAGGTCCTGGAGCCCAGTGGTGGAATCAATCAACAATTCTGTCATGGGATGATGAAAACCATCCTTTAGACAGTGACGGTTGAGATCATGAAAGTTGATGAAGACTCTAATTTGTTCGCTCTTCTTCTTAATAGGCACAATTTTGGATATCCATCTGGGGTACATGACCTATTTGAAGAAGTTAGATCTGATTAGCTTATCAACTTTGTCCTCGAGCATGGCACCCTGAGAAGGGTGCATCTTCCTGGGAGGCTTCTTAAACCCCTAGTGATTTGCGGGGAGACCAAGTAGGTGGATGATTTCCTGCGCATCTAGTCTTGGAATATCATTATAACTCCAGGATAATACATCACTGTGCTACCTTAGGAAGTCCACATAGTGTTGTTGATATTCTTCAGGTATATCAGCACTGATCAATGTAGGTTTCAGATCCTTAATGCTATAGAGGTTCACCTGTACCAGTTCATCGACCATGGTGGAGATACCCTCTTGAAATTTGGGGGGGGGGGTGCATCTTACAAATCCTCTTCTTCACTTATATAGGAGGGTTTTTCAGTGGGAAGAGTTTTCTCTGAGTCAACAAATCCCGATGGAATGTTTTTGCCAGCCTGAGTGGTGGTGGACACTGTATTGGGGGACTCCTTTGCTATCAAAACCATAGCGATGAAAGTAGTCAACCCGATCTCATCTGGTCTACAACCCAAGGGGCCATGATTGAAGATATTGAAGAAATAATGGCACATTATCCTGATCTGGTTCATCCCAGCCTAGAAAAACAAGCAAGTATGATGTATTTCTGTTTCCATGGGGTGGACATCCCGATACCTTATGGAGGTAGGGGGATCTGGGATCACCCGAGCCTGATTTGCGTCGGAATACGAGGTGATCTTCTGATGTCTCTTATACTTGGGAATGTGCTTCCCCCTCATTCCAAAAACTAAAAACCATTTCCCCATGTCTGGGGTTGTATCCTCCAATAAATGTATTGGGAAAATATAGGAATCATCCAGGTCTATCCACGGGTCGGTTGCAGCCGTAGCATGTTCAAACTCATTATCCTGAATCTTTTATTCCTTTCTTTTGTAATAGTCGACATCTAGGTAGTGGGATTCATAAGAGGAAAATGGATATGATTCCCCTTGGAGTATGCCCACTCAACCATTGAGGGATTACTTAAGGAATTGGTGATGCGATGAAGGGACCACCACATGCAGGTGGAGCCATGGTCTACCCATCAATGCATTGTAGGCGGTGCCCTAGGAGATAACCATGAACTCGATGTTGGATATCAGACCACTGAATTGGGTATTCAGGTAGATCTTGTCGACTTATGTCTGTTCTGTTCTATCATAACCTTGTATTTTTTAGGTCAGAGGGACATAGATCGTCCTCAGACAACCCCATATTCTAAATTGTCCAGGTTGGGATTAGGTTGATCCTAGAACCTATGTCGACAAGGCAGGGACAAGCCTCCATGCCATTGAAATGGCTAGTGATGTAGAATGGGCGGATGTTCCCCTATATCAGAGATCCTTAATCTTCTCCAAAGAATGAGATAATGGCATGTAATTCATCATTCTCAACTGCCTAATCATTGAAGGATTTTGTAGCTGCTACTTTCATCTTAAACTAGAGGGGGATTATTAAATCCTCATCAAGGGATTCATGGATATCTGTTGACAGGAGAATATCCTTAAGGATAGAGAGCCTTTTCGGAATGCTGGAATGATTCTTAAGGACAAAATACTTTTGCGCCAAGCATGAACTTATGCTTACAGGAAGTTGTTCTGCAATAGAGGGAATGACGGTCCCTTCCAGATGAACGGGGACTGGTGCTGGGAATGTCCCACTGATCTCTAGTCAAAACTCATGGAGTGACTACTAAGTATGGATCAGATGACTAAGGTTGATCGATAACATAGTGTGGCTGGTCACGGTGTGGTCTAGGCAGCTTCACCTGATAAAGTAACACAAATGGCAGTGAATGCAAACTTAAAGACATCATATGAGAAGGTTGTACATGATGAGATCTGTGTTGGGCCTGCTATCTAGTTTTGTTGGCATGTAAAACCCATCTGAAAGTACTGATCAAGGCACTCCAATAACCCATATAGCCACTTCTTCGTTAGCGATGGCGATGGCCGGGAACATTGGGAGGATCCGCATGCACTCCTCACTGTCAGAAATCACGTAGGGGTTTACCATCTCTATGGTGTTAACTGATTCATATCCTTGATCGTCACCTGAAGAATACACCATATCTGGATGGATTATGGAGGTAATTTCCATCTATGGGGGAATGAAGTGTCCGTGAGTACAGGATGAAGATGGCGTTGGCGAGGGACTTTGTTTTCCCTTACATCGCTGATGCTTACTCTTTTGGGAAGAGGAAGGCTGAGGCATTGATGCATAAGTACTGGATTTGGGTGAAGTGACATCTTCGGAAGGATCAATTCAATTCATAAGTTCACGAATAACACCATGTGTATGGGTGATTTTTTTACGAGCCATCCAATTGTATTACTTTTGGGATCCGCGGTTAGAAACCTATTGCCACTCACCTTCACTGCCACTACCAATATCTGGATTCACAAAGACACATGCCACCTATGCCAGAGCTGGGTCTAACCTGACTATGTTGTTATCAACTTGGTCTTGAATCCAGTCTCTAAACACATAGCATTTTTTGAGGGTGTTCCCAAAGATTCTATGGTAGGGGCAGTAATTGGGGAGATCAATGAGATCCGCCTATTCTGGCCTCCTGTATTCAAGCAAACATAGAAGTCCATGTTCCAAGGCACTTCAGAAATAACTGGGGACCTGAGCCTCATTAAATGACTAAGCCCAGGTTCTCTTATCTAGGAAGGGGGATCTTGGATCCTATCCATAACAAGGGGCTGGAGGAGCCTATCGAGGAGGTGGGACTTGGTTATCTCACCCTGGTGGTGGTGGCACGTTATGCTGGGGCGCCTACCAATTCTGAGGTGGGAATTGCTGGGCCGGAGGCTACGCCTGAGGTGGAGGGCCTCTGCGAGGTTGTGGCGGTGGCTCTATTGGTAATAACTCCAGTTTCCTAGGGGCCTCTATCTGCTCCACTGCGGTATGCTTATCCTTAGCATCACTTCTTATGGGAATTGCAGGATACAATGAACGTGCCATCTTGGCCTACTGCAAGGCTTCCTCTATATGCTGGTCCTTATCAGAGAAGTCTTGGAATCCCCCAGGGTAATTTTGATTAATGAGAGAGGGTACTATTTCAGTCTTGACATTCCCCACAGACATTTCCAGTAGTTGTTCCAAATTCAGTGGCATATTCGGGGAGTAGGTAAGGCCTTTACATTGGGCAAAGAAGTCTACAACGCGTTTGTCAGGCCACTTCCTGCACTTGAAGAGGTATGCAGTACTCATCTTTCAGGTGGTAGATATGAACTGATAGAAAAAATACCTATAGATATCTTCTCGTCTGGTGACTGACCTAATGGGTAGCTGGCTATACCAAACAAATGCAGGCCCTTCCAATGTTTGTACGAAACATAAAAGTTTGGTGGATTCTTGTTGTCGTGGAGTTCCTAGCATGGGTCTGCACCTTGAGATGAAGTGGTCTAGATTCTACAACGAATCGCCCATCCCATTATAGGGAGATAATTTTGGACTTCCAAAACCTGGGGGATCTAGCATGTCATCCACCCATGCAAGATATGGATTTACATCAGGTAGGATTGCCACTTGTTGAGTTTCTAACACCTCAATGTGAGCAATGAGTGTCACCATCAGATCATCTGGGTAGGGATTTCTATCTTGATGAGGATCCTTGACCACCAGTGTGTTGGTAGGTTCTTTAACATGATAATCAGGCTCGACAGATTGTGGATCAGCTTGGGGAATGACATACGGAGCAGATGGGGGAGCCTGAGTCAGGTCCCAAGGATTATCATGCCACTCAGGTGGATTTAGAGACACATACCACACCCTCTTTACATAAGCCCCGACCTATATCTTGTCTGTGTAGATAGGATGTTCAGGTTCAACAGATGGAAATTCTTCAGGGGGAAGTTGTGCCTTCCCCTGTTTCCCCGACCGAGGATCATTGAAATTTGTTCATCGCTTTGCGGTGCGTTTAGAAAATAGGTCATAAACCATCTTCTTGTGCTCCATAAGTTGTTCATGCAATGCGTATTTTTCAGGATCATCCTCTGTCTTTTTTACTGAGCCAGATGGATCAGAGGTTTTGATGGCTTCGAGATGTTATTTACCCTTATTGGTATTCCAGCTGAGGATTAATGCCTCAGTGGGCATTGGAAAACCCATTATATCCTTATGCCGGCGAGTGACCCTTCCAGTTGGATCCAATAATTGTGGAACTCCCTCGGGGGGTGATTTTTTTCTAAGGAGCTATGTCGTTGTCTCTTCCTCTGATAGATCGTCCATATTAATCACAACATTACCTGGAGTAATATCCTAGATATCGCCTGGAAATTTGGGCTAGCGCTAGATAGAACTGAAATAGAGGGCCGCATACCACCCCCAGCCATGGATGTGCATGTGGGGGAAGCCTCTCTGATAATCCTATGGAGAACTATAATGCTCTGGACCCATCGTTGTTGGAGGGTCCTATGGCGGCCTAGTGACTTAGGGTGTTGGGACATAGGGAGTGCAGCCAAATCGACCAAAGGGAACTGTTGACCAATGTATTAAAAGTGTACCTGACTCTTGGGTTAATCCACTCACTGATGATGAAGAAAAAATTGTGTCACTCAGAGGGTCAAGAAAAAGCATCCAACTTCATCCTGGCTGAATGATTTTGGTACAATAAAATTCAGTTTTGTGACTAGCCAAAAAAACTCTGGGAAATGGTCTGATACAAGAATGTCCCACAAGATTCTCGGCTCAGACTCAGGGTCTGGCCCTTGGCTGCCCCACTCATTTAATATAGGCGGCTGGGGAACCGGTAGTGGTACTAAATCAGATCACTAAGATGGTAGGATAGCTATTGGAGAATACAGTGAGTGGGATGACAAGATTCCACATCTCGGGCTATCCTCTAAAGAGTGTAGTGACGTAGCCACCACATAGCGGTAAGATGGGCTGGCGACCACAGTTTCTGGCGCAGAGACTATGGATGCTGGCAGTGGAATAAGCTATTTCTCATCCACCATTATTCCCTAGAATAACTCTTTTTGATCTCTGGTTGAGGTAGTGAGTGCTCTTGGAAATGATGGTGGTGATTGCATGAGAATACCTGGGGGAAACAACAGACCTTCATCCTCCTAGATGTATCTATGGAGGGAGGTATGGATCCAATGGACCTCGCATTCTATAAGTATGAGGATGATACACCTAGTCACTGTCTCAGCCCCCAACATAGAGGATTGAGTTGAGGGTTCAATTGCTGAATTGCATTCTGCCTCAGAATCTAAGAAGCAGACATGTTTAATCTCGGTCTGAATCTTCATGTAATTATTTTTATGGTAGTGGAAACCCACCCCACTACCCTGATATGGCTCTTTGGGATATGTTAGATTTTTGTCATGAGAGGGACCTTCGGCCAAAATGGTGCTAGGGCGGAGAGGACTTCCTCCTGGGTGATCCAGGGTGCGACGAGCACCTGGAAAGATGTCAAAGGGAACATGGGGAGGAACTCTATGTCCACTAGATGATGCATGGATGGATTCTCCACAAGAAGTGTTGGAACGGGTAGGACCTCCACTAGATCTTGTGGGAGCATAGTTAGGTCCTCCATGCTTATTAATTTTAGAAAAATCAGTTCAAGGAGGGTCCTCTACTAGTCGATCAGAACACAGGTAGGACCTCCCTGTTGGGTGTCTATGAAGTGAGGAAAACCTCTGCTTATTTGGTTTGTAGGATGAGGATTACCTTTAGCTGTTGTTTTAAGGACTTTGGGAAAGCTCCCATGGTTTGGATTAACCATATGTGTAGCATCTTTACACCGCTAACTTGTGGCAGGAGGAACAGCTCCATACCTAAGGTCGGGGGTGCGAAGGAGGCATCTGTACTGAGCATCACTATAGTAGGAAGGAACCTCATTTGGATTGAAGTTGGCATGGGGAGGAACTCGATGCTTAGTTTGGGAGAGGGATGGACCTACGATCTCAATGGTTATGGTATGGGGAGGACCTCTGTATTGGGTTTTATGGCCACAGGTTGGCCCTCGGCGGGCGCTACCGGCGTCGGTGACCAGGAGAGTCGACCCAACCTACCCGTGGGATGAATGGAGCCTCGATCTGGGATGGGCATATGAGTTCTTATACTCTGCATAAATAGGGGACTGTTGGTATGTTTCCTTGGTGGCATGGTCCATGGTATTCGTTGATATTGACGCCCCTCAGTGGGCGTCCTCCTCAGCCTGTGGCTGACACTAGCATTGGGTCAACCGGATTGGGGCCAGTGGTGCATGTGCATAGCTTACCTATTTCTTAACTCATTGGTCCAGGAAGTGGTGCTGATGTGGAGTAGAGGTATCCCTCCTTATAGGCCCCTGGGGTGGGATTCTAGTTGGGTTGTGCTAGACATCCCTCAACTCATTGGCGCAGGGAAGGGAGTCATCGAAGCATTCCAATGATAGGCTCTTGAAATGGTTGTGTGTCAGAGTGGAGAGTAGTGGCTCCCTGTGATACCATTGGGGGAAGTCGTGGCAATGAGGCGCAAAATCCTCTAAGTCTTGATGGGACATATCCTAGGTTGGGATAATCCCCTCTTCCTCGTATAGTCAAACGAGGTCATTTATCACCCTTCTCTGAACAATTTCAAAAGCGGAGATGGGGTGTGGGTGCCCAACAGCTATGGACATGGGCTGTAATGGGGGAGATGAGGCCACATGGGGTTTCCATGCTAACATTTACCTTTCCCCTGCATTGGTGGGTCAGTGGTGATCAATTTCCTATTGTGATAGCTTGGCACCTATAAGGTAGGGATATTTAACCATTAGTGTTGAAAGAAGGAAAGAGACTTCTAGTTCCCCAGTTCCATTCCGTCTTCCACGGTAAGTAAGAAGGATTCACACTGACAAGGTCAAATATCTGAATGTTCAATGTTCAACTTCCCCAATTTCTGATGAGTTTCACACCAGGACCACTGTTTTCCTGGAGGGACCTAGCGTGGGATAACTTGATCTGGTGACATGCTAATTTGTTTATGTCTCGAACGCTGCTAATATCCACATTGAGGAGAAGAAATTCACGTCAGGTTCACCATTTTTGTTTCTGATTCTTTCTCTAGGGCATGTATCTGTCTCTTATTCGGAGGATGCACAGCTGTTTCCCTACATTCCCACTTTCCAATGGTAGTTGGCATTCGTTGCTTATTCAGGGATGTTTTCTCCTTGATTGAAACGGGATGATGAAATGTCAGTTCCTCTTTCCTTGGATTCCTCCTCAGAACTTGTTGCCTAGTTTGGGTATCCCTAATATACTTAAGATGTTGTTCGTGAAACTCTTTCTAGTCCTTGTCTTCATGGATGCCAATTAATTATGCTACTTCTTTCAGGACATTACAAGGTTTCCATCTAGGGCAGTAACCTTCGATCGGGGGAGTAGTCATGTTGGACATTACTTATGTGTCTGGATGCCGGAATACTGATGCATATGGGTTTTTACTCTTATGATAGGGCTTCTTGAGGGCATGTAATATCAAGGCATCCCATGTTGAATGTGAGGAATTATATTCTATAGGCATGTCTATGAGGTTTTCCCCATATTCCCATGTTTGACACAGGGTATGCCATTAGTTTAATGTCTATCAAAGACAAATTGGAAAGATCAAAAAATTGATGGGAATGGATCAGATGGGTGAAACCCCTAGAGGGAACACTAATGCTGGGGATAACATGTGGGTAGTATCCCTATTTTTACTAAGATAATCAAGAAAGTGGGTGACATGATCTCACTGGGATGTGGCGGCCTAGGTAAGAATCATGATAGATATGTATTTTTGAGAGTGGATAGAGAATGAGATGGAACCATCATGAAGGTGAAGGTAGTGTCCGGATTGAACCTCAGAGAGGCTTCTTTTGTATCCTTGTGGTAGGGAATCAATGTCTGCATAGTTCGGTGAAGCGATGTTACACCTGAGGAGGTGACCCATGAGAAAGGAAGCATGGATGGGACCTAGAGGAAATAGAACCTTCGGGTTGGGGCATGATCTTCTTGGGACATAAAGGCTCAAAAGAGAGACCACATTGAGACATGGATGATGGTATTGAACCTCAGGGATGGTTACTACATATATTTTTGGTACGGAATCAAAGCCCACGTAGTTCAGGATGGGGCACGGAATCGGGGTGTGCAAAGAGGATAGCGACCCAAAGGCATGCTGGGACTTAGACGTGGTTAGCAGCATGTGGTTGTTCTGATGCCCGAGGGGCGGACCAAAGATGTTGGTCCCGATAGGGGGGGCCATTATGGATTGTCATCAATTGTAGGTTACAATATCTTACTACTGGATGGGGCTACAATGGATTACCATCGATTGGGATTCCAATGGCTTACCACTGGTTGGGGTACACAATGGCTTACCGTCGATTGAGATTTACAACGGCTTACTGCTAAATGGGAATACAATGACTTACGATCAATTGGGATTGAAAATGGATTACTGCTAAATGAGGTTGAAGCTCATGGAGTCTTCCTACGTACTAATTCTAGGGGAAAACGATCAAAGACCACGTAGTTTGAATGTGTATAGTTTAATGTCTTGCGGGACAAAAAAATGTGGTGTATAGTTTAATGTCATGTCGGACGAAGGTGAAATGACGTGAATGGGTTGGTACAAGTAGGTGTTGGTATTAAACCTTAGGGAGGCTTCCTATGTACATTTCCTTGGCAAGGATCAAATTTCACATAGTTCAGGAGTGTTTGGTGAACCGAGATGAATGGGTTAGGACCAGCATGTGTTGGGCTTGAACCTCGGGGAGGCTTCCTATGTACCTTGCCTTAGCAAAGATAAAAGTCCACGTAGTTTAGGAGTGTTAGTGGATTACATGTTAATACATCCTGGGAAGGATGCAATGGTAATTCTTACTCAAATACCATGTGATTCATGCTCGGTGTGAGAAACAAAAGGCAGTAGAGAGCTGATGATCACGACGTGAAAGATTCATCTTCGGGAAGTGGAGTGGGGCTTACACGTGGTTAGAAGCCCAAAGAGGAAACATGGGATTATGCATGGTTAGCATCCCAGGTAGATGGATATTGGGACATACTCTAAGATGGAGGCTCAACGGTGACAAAGCTGAGAGGGAGAGGAATCAGATAGCGAGGGTCCATGTGCCCCTCTCACCTCTAGTCTTTGGCACCGAAGAAGAAAGGAGGAGCAGGGGTGCTGCCTCTAGCATGAAAGGCTAGGGGATTACAAAAAGGTGGTTTCCCTTCCCCACAAAAAGACACCTCTCTAGTAGAGAGGATCTTGTTCCATGTGAGAAAGATCTCACTCTTGTGGAGACGAGCATTCGTAGAGAATGTATGAGACGGGGCACCCCGCTTATGATGCCCGGGGCGATTTCATGGTTTAACATCATGTGTTGGGGATGATGGTGCTTATAAGTTTAATGTATTGTAGCTTGGATGAGGTGAGTTCACTCTGCACCCTTGTGTCTTACATAACCGTCACGCTTTAACCCTTGTTGAAGGGAAGACACCAGAAAGGCTATAATGAGGGGGTGATGTGGAGTGATCCACTGAGGGGGGAACATTAGCGTGGCTATGAGAAGAAGCAATAGTCATTAGCGTGCCTATGCAAAGAAGTATGGGGCTTTGAAAAGAAATGTGAAGAACCACCCAAGGACCTTGAAATCACATTGTACGAACCTAGAGGGTCTTACAAGAAAATGGTTTGTGCAGAAAAGGGGTTCATATGAAGAGGCCTTGGGAAGCTCTAATGCTCCATGTAGTATAGGGGCTTCATAAAGGGATATGCTTCATAAAGTGGGGTGGCCTATCCTAGGCATAGGGAATAGGTGCATATGGAGGGAGCTTCATGAAGTGGAAAGTCTTTCATGGTGTAGGGCTTCGTAAAGAAGGGGTACCTTGTGAAGCATAGAACTGTGGAGCAATGTGCATCGCAAAGCATAGTAACCCTGACTTAGCATAGTGTTTACATGTGCATGGAGGGTAATTCGCAAGGAATGAGTGATTTGAGAATACCCAAGTCCCCTTGAGGATCTCCTTCCTTCGTGATGGCTTGTGGGCTCTATGAAGGGCATCCCTATTTGAAGGGGGGTCATATTTGCGCTAAGGGAATGTTACTTTGCAATGCTCGAGTACCGGTAAGAGCTCATTTTTTCCAAGGACTTGCACAAAAAAAGGTGATTCACAATTTGAGAGTCGAGAAGGTGAAAGGTCAGGGTATATGTCCAATGGGCTCAAGGAGAGCTCCATATTTATAGGTGAGGGGCAGCGCGAAGACGAGATGGCTCCAAACAACAGCACATGGTACAACACGATCAGCAGAGGACTGCGTCACGTTCTTCATAACCGTGGAGCTAAGCATCATCCCCTCCTCGGCACAGAGATCTCTTCACAATGCCCGAAGAGGCTTCGGTCAAGTTCCCCAGGATCACAGAGGTCAATTCGGCTCCCTCCGCGATGCGAGTCTTCTGGTCCAGTGCGTCGTAACCACAAAGACTCCCACCTCTTTGCTCTACAAATACCATGGTCTGGGGCTCTCTCTTTGCGCCGGTCGTGGTGCATGGCTCCGCAAATGGTCTTCACAAGGCAGTCCCTTGGAAGTTGATTTTCCCATTGAGATGCTTTTCCACTGCCCGCATTTTAGTGCCAACATAAATATACAAATTATTTATTTAGTGGGATTTTATAATACAAATTTTGATTGTATACTTGCATGCTATATTAATATATAAAAAGAATAAATTTTCATCAGAAATTTGCATTTCAAATTTTCCCTAAAAATTTCACTTCCCATTTCCATTGAAAATTTATAGTTCAAATATCTGTATAAATTTCCAATAAAAAATTTCAATATATATTTTCTACATAAAATATATATCCTAACATAAATATAAAATGTATTTTTTTATTAGTGGAAATCTATAAAGAAAATTTTCATTATATACATGCTTGTTTTTAATTAGTGTATACATATATGCATGCATGCATATATATGTATATAAATTATATATTATGAATATAAAGTGCTACTTAATAGTGTAAGATTTACACTACATATTTTTTATAGATACATACATATATACATATATACAGACATATATATATTGTTTTCTATTTTTTATTTGTATTTATTATTTTTATTTTTATTTTTAAATGACTTATTATTATTCAAATAATTATAAAAAAATATGAATTCAATTATATATAAAATAATGAATATTTTATTTATATTTTATTTTTTAAAATACTTACAAATATATAATTATAGATGTATAAAAAAATTATTATACGATTAGTTTTTATTGTAATTAAAATATACAGATTAGATTAAAATATGATATTTTTATTTTTCATTCTAAATGGTTTATATGTGACAAATGACATTATGGTCCAACTCTTTTAAATTAAGTATTTTTATTTTCAAAAATTGTTTTAATCAAAAATAGGATTTGGTTCCATGTTTACCTTTTCCAAGTGGGTAGTGATTCTATCATGAACATTACCCTTAGGTTTCAGAGTGAACATGAGAGGATATTCGATTGTGTGGGATAAATATACTCTCAAGTTGGGACTCCCAACCTAATGGTCCAACTAAAAATTTAGAAAAAATTATCTCCAACCCTCATGTCATTATCCATTATTCAATAACATATTATATAATATAAATATGTACAATATATATACTAAAATTATTAATTATACTAAAAAAATATAATGTTGAAAATATTTTTTAATTTTATTATAATGTATAGAAAATTACATATATTTATTTATATTTATATATTTATGTATATTTATTGTCAAAGTGTATGTATATATAAATATATTTCTATACACACACCTTCATTTATATATAAATATTATATATATATTCCGATGAATATTTCCAAAATTCCATTGTAAATTTCGAATTAAAAGTCACCTACACATATATAATTAGATTATTCATACACACATAAAAACTTTACACTGGAAATTTACTATAGAAATTTATACCGAAAACTTCCATTGAAAATTTATAATGGAAATTCATAGGTAGAAATTTAAACTGAAAATTTCTAATGAAAACTTTTTAATGGACATTTCAAAAAATCAAAAAGTTTAATTAATATTTAAAATTAAAATTTAATTTCACGTGCATATAATTTCATTACACACACATACATATATATAATATATATGTGAAATTTATAGTTGAAATTTTTACTCATTGTTTTCAATGAAAACATCTAATTAAAATTTTATATAAAATTCTTCATTAAAGAATTACAATATAGACGTGCATTAAAATTTTGCACTGAAAATTCATCGATGAAAATCTGTACTCGAAATTTGATTTCCAATGGAGAATTCAATAATTTCTATTTAAATTTTCAATGAAAATTCACAATGAAAATTTCTAATTACCTACATAGAATTATATTCAAAATTTAATTTCTAGTGGAAACTCAAATAAATCCAAATCAAATTTTTCATAAAAAATTCCAATTATCATTAGAAATTTATAATAAAAATTGAATAAATTTATATGCATATTTATTAATAAAATTATATATATACTTGAATATAAATTTTTATTAATACAAGTACATACATTAAATAAGGCATATCCTAGAGTTAGAGATCCAAACCCGTTATTAAAAGTAATAAAAGAGACACAAGGGGTCGAGAGGGTTCAGATAAAGGGATATACCATCAACCATGTGGCAACACACAGAACATAACCAAATTTGGGATATAGAAGATCCTATCCATAATCATATTCTTCATCAGTTGTATCCCACTCAAACAAGGAATAACCATGGAAAACGATCCTCCTGAACTAATCATTTTCTCTCTCCTAGTCCGGAGTAATATTATCTTTTGGTGATTTCATGGATGATCTAGTAAACATGTTCCTTGGTAGGTTAAAGTACTCCTTACATGACCTCCTTTTTTGTGGTACTAGAGTCTATACATCACTATAAACCACCTTTTTCCTTTTCATTATAGCATCATTGAATGATAAATTACCAACATTGATCATTTTCCCCCAATACATTTCCATTTTTATCCCATCTTAGAGCTATACTATACTTCTATATCCAATTTCATTTGCTTTACCTTAATTCTGAAGCTCTAATAAACCTTTGGGGAGTTTGGGAGAAATGTTATCCTTTCCCCATGTATTCAACTACAAATTACACTTCCATTCATACACAGACAGGACATTGAGTTGCACCACCCCAAGGTTTGAGTTTCACCAAAATCAACATCCAAGTCCACGCAAGGCATGGATGATCCTCTATTGTCAGCACTATCCTACCCAAGTGGAATATGATTCTATAGTAGTATGTCCTTTGGGTTTCACTACTCATGAGAAATAGTAATCATGTAGGATTTCATCACAAATATTCAGTTTTAATATCAACTCAAATTGCAAGTGAAAATATATTTATACATCACTGAATACGTTCATTGAAAATTTTCAATGAACATTTTCATCAAAAAAAATATTTTTAATTTCCATGAAATTTATAAGTGAAAATATATTAATACATAAATAAACAGTAAAAATTTCAATGAGAAATATCCATTGATAATTTTCATTGATAATTTCTAGTAAAAATTTTCAATATTTATTTCATATACACCATATATTTCCTATTTTACATATACAATTTATCTATTCTATGGGGATTAATAATAAAAAAATCAGTGTGTACATAAAAAATTTATTAATATATAAAAAACAATGTAAATTTTCACTTCCAATTTCAACTAGAAATTTGTAGTTCAAATTTGCACATAAAGTTTTAGTGAGAATATTCAATATATTTATTATATAAACCATATATTTCCTAATATTAATATACAATGTATCTTTTTATTGGTGGAAATTTATAGTGAATTTTTTAAGTAGATATATGTATTTTTTAATCAATCTATACATTCATGAATCCATGTATATATATATAAATACACTATTGTAGATATAAAATACAACTTCTTTGTGTAAAATTTAAAATATAAATTTTCCATATATATTTACATGTATATACATATATACAAAAAATTATTATTTTTCGTTTTTTATCCTTATTATTATGTTTGGTTTGGTTTTTTAAATAAATTTTTATTTTCCAAACATTATAAAACTATATAAATGCAATTTTTTTATAAAATAATTGAAATTTTTATATCTTATTTTAAACAAATTTAAAAAACATACAATTATAGATGTATAAAACATTTTATTATGATATTTGTTTTTATAATAATAATAATAATAATTATTATTATTATTATAGGTAGAGGGGTTACAAGTAATCAAATAATACACACACCAAGGCACCCAAGTGATTCAAGCCCCATCTCTCCCTATAAAGAATGAAAGACACCTAATGAACCTATTTTATTATATTACATGCCCTAAAGTCCTAGAGGAATAGAGGCCTTAGAACATGGGTGGTCTGAAATCCTAGTGGCCTAAAGGCTAAGTACATAGTTTCCCCATAATGGGAAGCCTACTTCATGCCAGGTTACTAGTCATATGCCTAACCATCCCACTATCAGTAGTCATCACACTCTGTTACCACCTTAAAAGTTGCATTGCCCCACCCCCACCATGAATCATTGTATGGTGTTGGATTCAGATGTATCATGGAAAGGAACCCCTCCATCCCACATTGGAGATCTATATGCAATGAGGGATGGATGATAGGTGTTTGTACACCTATCTCTATTTTTATTCACCCATCGAGATATGTTTGTGTGGCGCCCCACTTCATCACCTTCTTGTTTAAAAACACTATCTAATAGGCCTCACTACCCTGATTTTCATGTGCTAGGTAACACATATATCCCACATCTAAAATCCATGGGTATTTTGGCTAGTTTAAAGGTGTCATCTCACTCATCCCTCCTTCGAGGTTGACACCGGATGATGCCTCTATTTCATCATGTTGCACTACTTTATTATTGTATCAAGTCATTACTTTGATCCTACCATGTCACCTATTGTGAATTTGATGATGTCATAGAGGCCATATGGCTTGAAAAAAAAATTGATGGATTGAGGTCTTAGAGGCTCGGTGGCCTATGTAACATCCTTTCTTGGATTTTATGTACGTGATGTTAAGTTTATAAAATATTATATTATCTTTTTGTTCTTTACTAGTATGGGTGTTAAAATTTTTTGTTTCTATGATAAAAGGTTCTACGAATCGATATCTAGATAGTTGGGTTAATTCTTGTTTGTTTTGTGGATGTAAACTACTACTGTCTAGCCAGTGGACCTGTTGTTGGTCTGCCAAAACTACAAACCCCACCAACCCTCCATTGCGGCCCACCAACATGATTCTATATAATAGTCAATATTTCATTAAATAAACCTTGTAGATTTTTAATTCTATTCATTATTGATCTTTTTTAATACCAAATTTTGGACATGAACCCCTATTTTTAATTTGATACCTCCCCTTTATACTATAGAGATCTCTCATTCATCTCCCCTTGGTTCTTCAATGTTGGAACAATTTAGTGGTGCTAGAATGGTGAGTTTACTCTATATATAAACCAAATTACTCTTATTTCATAAGATATGGGAATATATATACGATGGATATTTGTTTTCTATGTGGATCTAATTAAAAATCATTCCCCCTTTATAGATCAGTGATAAGATCTAGTATTTTGATGATTTATCTTGATCGAATCCAGATCTACCATCGATTATGGATGTCTTATGAGTATGTGTTTATGAATAATATTATTATTCCTCTTATTTATGGTAGATAGAAAATAAAATTATAAACCATTGATGATATTTTGGAAGATTAGTGGTGAATCCAACATGTCAATGACGTCCCTTTTACTAGAACTTGATTCCATATGAATGGTTGATGTTTCTGGGTAAGATTTCATTGATTGATCATCCTAGGACTCTTTTCATTATGAATCTCATCTTGGATACCTATTAAAAATATGGTTTTATAATGGTTCAATGTTCATCAACTAGACCTGAGGTTATTTTCTATAAATGATGAAGAATTCAAAAAATGTTCTTTAATCAACAATAGATCTGGTGAATTTGCTTCATCTCCCTCACATACCTCATAAATAGTTCTATTAATGTATTCCATGAGGTACGTGATTCTAGAACCACCCTTCTTGACATGGAATCTTCTCGAGTCTCTTTTTTAAACCTCTTTTTGATGAAACAAGATCTATGTTAGAAATTCTCCATGAATGGGTTATTTCTCTGTGGGTGTACTATTGAATATGCACTAAAATAATTAAATGAAATATTTAATTTGGGTTCATTTATATTCTATATGGTTTCATTAATAATAATATTC
The DNA here is from genome assembly GCA_963277665.1 of Viscum album. Lineage (NCBI taxonomy): Eukaryota > Viridiplantae > Streptophyta > Magnoliopsida > Santalales > Viscaceae > Viscum > Viscum album. The sequence goes on along the minus strand of OY728150.1, from coordinate 843,903,317 downwards.
TATGAATGGATTAAATGGATTTAATATTCATTGAATAGGATTCAATGAATTTATGACAATGGGAATAAATATATATAGATACATAAATATTCCTAAAATTTCTTAATTAATGAAACACATCTTGAATGGCTATATAAACTGATGTGATCCATTTTATTATCAACAATTTATTGTCTCCAAGCCCCTCAATTCTATCTTCCTCTTATATTGTTGTTCACTGTTTGAGACGAAAGTGATATCACCCCTTCAGCATTTGGGTAGCCTCACAATATGATCATACATCCATTTTTCAGTGTCCCCCCTATTAGATAGGGTATTTTTGTTCACTGATTAACAATATTTATCAAGCATTATCTTTTATGAAGGATAAAGAATTCATCTTCTATTTGTGTTTTCCAAGTACTTTATTTATAGTATTATTTACACATTTATTATTGATAATTGATCCACCTATGTTTGGGTTATATTATTCTTTATATATCCATGTGTGAAGCATCCTATTTTTTGGACTAAATGAAAATTCCTGAATCAGATTGATTTTTAGTTTGGCGGGTGTTTCATTCTTTAAACTAAGGCTCATAACAAAATTTTTAGTGTTGGAACCCTTTAAATTATTGTTTTTAGACTTGTTCAAAAGACCTATGGGTGCCTCAGGTTTTCCATAAGGTTTAGGGAGTGTTGTTTTCTAAAACCGTAAGATGTGATGAGTTGACATGAGTGCACGATTAGTGTATAGTTTGGCCAACTATGCGTCCAAGCCGTGCACCTCATTAAAGGGGTGAAATCCCCAAAATTCCACTTCCTTATTTTATTTATTTTACCCGTATTCTTATTATCCTTTTTGTGCATATGTGCATCTTTTTGATCCCCTCTACTCTTCTCCTCTAGGTATGAGGATATACCCCTCACATGAACTCCAATTTAAGTGCTAACAGGTGTGTTCGAAATCTATTAGTGAGTCTATGACTCATCTTCATTCCTTCCCATATTTATTTCCCTTTGAAAATTGTTATCATAGTTTGAGATCATTACCCATATTTTCAAGGCCTTGTCTAATTTATTCTATTTCTCTCAAACCAGACCAAATCAAGCCTTGAGATTTGATATGTGGGTCTTCTTAGTTATTAGGTAGAGTTTCAAGGTCATTTAATTCAAACATAATTTGAAAGGCATAACGTATAATCACATTTCCAATTTTAAGACAACACACCTCATTAAGTGTTTTTATTATAGAACATGAAAGTTTCTTCAATCAAGGAATTAATTCACCTTAGTCAATCTAACCACAAGGAATATGCAAACCACCTTCAAGGTGGTTATAAAATAAATGATAATCACAATTTAACATTCAAATAAAAATGTAAACCTTAAGGGGCGGCTCTGATAAGGGAAAACATCATTATTAACCACCTTGAAGGTGGTCTGCGTATTTCTTGTGGTTGGATTGCCTAAGGTGAATTAATGAATTGATTGAATAAAATTGTCATGTTTTATAGTAAAACCCCTTAATGAGGTGTGTTGTCTTCAAATTTTATATGTGATTATATGTTATTCCTTTCAAATTATGTTTGAATGCAATGACCTTCTTAATTGATTGTTTGAGATGTGTCATGTCATGCTTGAGTGCATGAACCTTTGCTATTATTCTAAAATTAAATAGATTATGGGTGTGTCCATATAAGTCTTACTTATTTTTAATTATTGCAAGTTCACTGAATAACATATTTAATTATTTAATATAATTGATTAAATGAATTATGAACACCATGAGCGATACTTGGGTTTCCTCCCACATAATGCCAAGGATAGGCTCATCATGCTTGTGATCAGCTTCACCGATGGATTAGGAATATGTCAAGGGTGATAATGGTATGTTAGGATGGGATCACTACACATTAATTTCCCTAATCATGAGAGATATCATTTCCCTATATGATACACCTTGGATGGGCTAAGTGTCTAGAAGGTTACACTATGCCACAAGTGATACTCAGTCCCCTATGTGAGATGCCTAGTATGGGCTGATAGGTTGTCTCACATTATACTGCTAATGATACTTACGAGACCATTCAAGGATAAAATTACACAGAATTTGATGGCAGTGATAATTTTTATGGAGCTCATGGTGAGATACATGGGATCTCGGTTAAGGTTCACCTAAAATATTCCCAATATGCTACTTATTTAATTTTAGTAGTTATTTTTATAGTAAAGGATACTAATTCATATTTTTTATCCATGAAATGCGAACCAAGACAAATCACATGCTTGGGTTAATCCTATATCATGATACCTATTTTACATTTTTTATCACTTCCCCAATATCTCAATTGTACAAGTTGTCTATGGTTCAGAAATTTCTAGCTTAGGATGAAGTAGATATTTCTGTCCAGTTTTCCTTGAGAAACCCAAGCTTAACTTGGTGTTTTATTTACCTCACATTGCTACTTTATTTTTGATATACATGCACACTGATCATTTTATACTCATGAACTAGATTATTATTTAGACACTATTGGTGGTGGACTACTTAGTATATCTCACACCCTACTTGGTCTTCCATTACATTGGAGTATCTAAAATGATCCTCTTGTTCGTAGGTCCTTGATTTTTCTCTTGTGTTGTGCAATATACCTAGGATCTAGGAGAAAAATACTGAGCTAGTACTCAGGATTCTCTAGGAGATCTCTTGTGGGGCCTTTTATTCATTTCTTTATTCATGTATTTTATCATATCACCTATTGTATGTTTCCATCCTTATTAGGTAGAATCACATGGACATTGATGTGTGGTTTTATTTGGTGTTCTCCATGTTTACTCAGTTATTATATTTTTCTTCTACTAATATTATCTTTCATTTATTATTACTTATTTTTTTGTCTGTTACTTATTTTATAATATAATATTTCAATGTTATGATCATGATGGTATAGTATCCTCACTATACCAACATTAGACCCTCTCTTCTAGTTAGCATCCTCTGGCATACATGGAGGCATGCTTAAGGCTATGTAGATACCATTCTAGCTACTTATTTCATAATAAGTTGGGTTGATATGTTTCAAAGTAGTATCAAAGGCCCTTTTCCTTTGTATTCTTGTTTTGGGTAGGTAGAAAATAGACTATTAATGTGTTTTTTATTGGTAAATAGTCATTCTGGGGATTGATCAACCCACAGATGGGGAAAATTCCAAGTGTCTAGGTATGGGATTGTTGTTCTTATTTCTCATTATTATAGTTGATTTTTATTTCACCTTGAGTGATTGGTGTAATTTCCACTGCTTACTAATTTATGAGATTTATCATTTACCCTTGGATTATTATGGTAAAGAGGAATCATTACATGCATCATTATAGGAACATATGGATTCACATGTCATGTATATTCCATGACATGTGGATTAAATTTCTAGGTTGTTTGAAATTTTTTAATGTTCCTCGTATTTTTTATCAGCATGTCTTTTTATATTCTATATTATGAATTTCAATAACATATTTTGTTCTCACCTAATTATCTATTTAATTAGTACTCTTCTACAATTTAAATTATCATGATTTCCTTATATTTAATGTTTGATTGTTCCTCGCTAATGTAGTAACTTAACATGGTTAGTTTACATTATTGTGCTTAATTAGCATGCCTAGTGATTCATTTTGTATATATGATTTCTTACCATGTTTAGGTGGCTAATTAATGTGCTTTTTTCTAATTTACATGCTTCTATGCTTATTTATAATTGGCTGAAACATTCTGGTTGCATTTAAATGGGTTTCAATTTACAATTTGTAAGGTGTATGGATGCTTTATAAATTGGAAATAGATTACACATATAATAAAAAAAATGGTGTGTTTTATATAATGAAATACTATTTTATAAATTCTAAAGTTGTTGAATTCTATTTTTGATCCTAAACAAAATGGTTGTGATTATATGGGTTCCTCCATCAATTTGTAAAGTGTATGGTCACTTTATAAATTGAGAAGTGGTGACCCATATGACTGAACTGTTTATTTTGAGACTTATATATTTAGAGACTATTTTAAATGTATTTTTTTCTTAATTTCGACCTTTAATGGAATGTTTTCCTTATATGGGATTGTACATTTATTACTCGGTCATGAGGAATCCTATGATTAAGTTCCAAAATTCACAACTAGACCCAATTAGGCTAGTTGGGGCATGTTTCTTGTGTGACAAACCCACAAAGGTGTTTTAAAAATCTTAATATTTGAAGATAAAAGAGATTTAATTTAATTAAACCAAAAATGTCTTAACAAGATCCTCTTAGGTTGTCTTTTCGTTTGATATTCTTTAGTTATAAACCCCAAGGGGTATGCTTCACTTGTATAGTGATGGTTTTTTTAAGTTCATGTATCCCCCATTATGGTTCTGCATGTAAATGTAAGGCGTATTTATTTTTTTACTAGTACCTCTTAAATTAATAGAATACACTTTAATCTTTCTGGGACATAATTGAGTGATAACTTATAAATAAATTAATTGTGTTTTAAATGGGTTTTATGTGATGAAATTACCTTATTATAATTGGATATCAATAAGTAATAATGTTTAAAAAGGAAGTTAATATAAATTGCCTATTTTTTATTGTGGCCTTAGCTAAATAGAGTACCAATTCACATTATCTTATGACCGGTAATTAATGTTTTAAAACTAATCATTTAAAATATTTTGAGTTCAATTGTTAATAAATGAACCATATCAATTGAACCTTATAGTGTGCTTTTATAATTAACCCACACATAAGGGTAGTTTAAATCTTTTTTTCATTTTTCCTTGAGTATTTTTCTTTTAAACAAGAACACGAGCATTACCTTTAGGACTCTTTCCTTATTTATTGAACATAAATGATATTCTCTTAATCCTATTGACTTTTCATTGTCATGAACTCATTTTGGGTCTATTCTTTGAGTTTTGGTAAGGGGGAATCCCACTATAGGTATCACCCTATGATACATAAAATCCTTGATAAATGTTATGACATTTTTAATAAGCGGTACTATTCATGTGTCATTTACCATGTAGGACTCTTAGTTTCCAAAACAACACCCTTGTTTTTATGGGTGGTTGAGTGTTGTTTTGGATCTTTTCTACAATTTGGAGGATTATGAAATACTTAATTCTATCATGTTATACATGCTAAGGATAGGTTCAACTACATTGTAGGTTTTGTGGCCCCTTCTTTTCCTTCCTCTTTAGTGTTGGATGACTTGGGAGATCATCATCTTGTTTTATAATCGTATGGATAATATTAATCTAAGCTGGTAATTTTATACAGGATATTGGATACTTTAATGCATATATCCTATAATATTATTCATAGTATCAAGGATGCTCTATTTTTCTCATGGACTCTTGGGGTAGGATGTGTTGGTGTAAGTGATACCCTCCTAGTTGATAAATTGTTCAATTAAGCATTTAAGTTCAGTGGGAATCATAATATCCTTGAGCTATTAAACTTTGAATTTCGGTCAACTATGAAGTAGAGTGACCTAGGTATTAGTAAAGAGTCAAACTCATCCCAATTCTTGATATGATTTTTTAAGAGGATTGTGTTTCATGACACTACTATATAGGGTGTTTTGGATCGTACACCTAATGATATAGTGATCATGGTTGGAACAAGGTAGCAGTGTCACACGTACATCTAAGGTAAGATCTAGAATACTATGCTTGTATGTTATTGGTCTATCTTTCCTTTCAGTTTAAAGCTTCTTAACCTGTGATGGAAACCTCTAAGACCCGTGATTAGTGGTTGATAGAGCATGTGTCATGGGATGGGTCCCCTTCATTGATAAATCTAATGAAAAGGATACTCCTAAAGGGAGGAGTGTTGCAAAAATTTGGGTAATGCCTATAATTCAAAGTAGAAGGAATAAATCATAGAAGGACCACCTTGAAATGGTTAGTTCTGATCTTTTTTCCCCTGTGGATGGTAGGTTTCAAAACATTTCGGTGTTTGTGAGGTAGCACGAATATTAAGGGTTGGTTGTTGATCGACCTTAGTAGAAATTATTTTACATGGATGGACTTTGGTGGTTATTCTTGAGTGACCATGAGGTGCCTCGAGTTATGAAAGCATTGTGGTTGGGTAATAGAAATTTTTGGGTGGGTGTAGGTGAGCTCTTCTGATGAAGTTGGAATGCGGTGGATCAACTATCCTTCTTATTGAGTTTTCAGTTATGAAAGATTTGGTGCCTTATTGAGAACTTCATCTATGTTTTAGAGGAAGTTACTCAGGTCCTTTTGGAAGCCGTTCAAATCCTTTTAGTGTACTCTCAGCTAAATGAAGATCATTTCCCATATCTTGGCATCATATGGGTACACTGAGAGATTGTCGGTAATACACTACACTAAATTTAAAAACTAATGTGTTGGTTAAGTGGACTCTATTTGAGTGCGATCCAAAAGCATTGTTGTCCTTAGAGGAATGGTTACTCTTGAGTAATAAATTGGTTCCCAAGTAGGAATTCCATGGTCGTACACATGGACACCATTTTTTCCCATGTACTTGATCGCCGGGTGGATGCCTCTTTGAGATCAATCATCATTCATGGTACGCGGACGTTTGTATTTGTACTAATGTCACTCTTGAAAGAAATGTTTAAGGATTTCCTTGTATTAAATCCTTGGAATCTGGTAGATGATTCTGAGAATACCTTAAATTTCAATCAGGCTCAGATGAGTCATTTAAAATGGGTATCAATCCAAGTGTGCTGGATCAGGTATACACCCATGGTCGTATTGATGAAAAATAACTTAATTGTCTGTTTTTGGATAGAGACATCACCTGAATCTAGTTACAACAATTGGTGATAATTCTTGGAGAATCCTTGAGGTGACTTCGTCTATAAGCACCAGGATTAGATTCTAAAAATCACCAATCATCCATGCCAGGGGTTTTGAGTGTAGTCAACCAGTGATGGTATGAATTCATATCCATCTCTCTTGTCGTATTCGGTCAATAAGGAACCTATTTATGGAACTTTTTCAGGTTGAGGAAACTACGGTGAGTGTAGTCCAATATATTTCATGGAAATTTGGCTTGACCAGACCTCTGACATCGATTTTGGGTCACCTAGTCTTTTAATATGAGAATCCTACCAAGAGTGATGTTGGAGTTCTAGGGGAATGCTTAAATCAGTAGTTCCATCAATAGAAATATGTGACTCATTTTTTTCCTATCAAATGTTAGAACCCGGTTGGTTAAAGAGATGATTTATTTACCAATAATGAGGTTAGGAATGCTCAGATAAGCTCTGTCTTAGTGTTCAATTCAGAAAACAAGCATTGTCTTGAGTTTAACGGATCATGCATCATACACTGAAATGGTCCATTACGAATTTCAAAAATGTAATGAAACCTTTTGTATGATACTTCATGACCCTTGTAGGTTGGGTGATGTTTTCATTTTTTTCCAAGGATTCTAGAGGATGAGAAGTTCTATGTTGGGGAGGATGTTTCATCTCATGTTTTTGGACCAGATGAAAATTTTGGAAGTTCCTTGAATTTTCAGTTTGGTGGGTGGTTTATTCTTTAAAACAACAATATGAAAAAAAATACAAGATTTGGAACACTTTAAAGTGTTTTTAGTCTTTTTCAAAGACCTGAGGGGTTCCTCTAATATTCCATCAAATTTTGGGATCATTAAGCTCCAAAACCATAAGTCGAGAGGAGCTGACAGGAAGCACAATTTGTTTGAAATCATACAACCCTCCAACAATAATTATACAGTTATTCCCTAGGTATTGTGGATGTCGCATTGTTTTTTCAAACCATATGTACCAAGACAAATGGCCATGAAATATTTATAAGTTTTTGGTCTGAGGGAATCATACGATATTCCCACGATTTCCCAAACAATGCACAAAATCATGCGGCCTCCCATCATGGGTAGTGACACCTATATGGTTAGTGTACAGTTTGGAAAATTGTGCATCCAGACTGTACTCCTCATTAAAGGGGTCAAATCCAAAAAATTCTCCTACTTTATTTTATTTCCTTTTCCCCACTTCTCATTCTCCTTCGTGTGCACTAGTGCAGCTTCTCGAACCCCTATACACTTTTCCTGTAAGTATGATGATATCTCCCTCATATGACCTTTGATTTGAGAACCATCAGGTGCATTGGAAAGCACTCAATGAATCTCTGAATCCTCTACCACCCTTCCTCTATTTCTTTTTCTTTCAAAATATTTATCATGGTGTCATCTGATTTTCCCTATTTTCAAGGATTTGGTCTGTTTTTTGGATTTCTCTTGAACAAGACCAAATTAAGATTAGATATTGAATGTTTAGTTCATCCTAATCTTGAGGTAGGTGGTCTCTATATTTTCCCTCAAGTTTCAATGTGTTATAAAATATCACCATTGTACCATGCACCAAACTTATCTGGTGTCACCTAAAAATAATAAATTTCCTCAAATTAAATTATTTATTTTTATTTTTAAATCGTTTAGACCCTTCTTGGTGTGGATGGAGGTTAAGAACATAATCAAAACCACCCCTTTGGGTGGGTTCATTTAGTTTCCTTTTTTATAAATGTTATATTCCCTTGATAGAGCCATTTATTTGGGTATTCCTTTTTATTTGAATGTTAAATTATGATGATCATTTGTTTTATAACCACTATGAAGGTGGGTTTTTATATGCCTTGTGTTTGTATTGCCTAAGGTGAAACAAATGAATTGATTAAATAAAAATTTCATGTTTTCTAATAAAACCACTCAATTAGGTGTTTTTTCTTCAAATTGGAAATGTGATTATGTGTTATGCCTTTCGAATTATGGTTCAATGTGATGACCTTATTAATTAATTATTTGAGATGTTTCATCTCATGAATGAGTGCATAACCCTTTTTTATTATAAAATAAAATGGAAAATGGGTATGGCCACATAAGGCTTCAAAATTTAAAAGGTTTAAATGAAAACTAAGAAGGGGGGATAAATCAGTTGTTCACTTTTATAGGTTTCAAATCATTAAGAAAAATAAACCCTTTAGCCGGTTAAGATTTATTTTCTTATAAATATTTACCAAATACTTAATCATGAAAGAATAGTAAATCAATTAAGGAACACACAATTTATAAGGTTTGGCCTCAATGTGAGAACCTACTTCCTTGACATAGCCACTCCTGTGGGTCTATGAAAATACACTATAAATGTGAATACAACTTGTGTCAACTCCCGTTAGACACCTTCTATCTCCTGATAGGAAATATTATACTGACTCCCATCAGTTTACATGGTTTTATTAAAGAACAATTTATCCAAACACAAGAATAAAAACTTTGTTGAATGTGCTCCAAGAATGCTCAGTTCGGATCCTCAATCAGATTTGGATAAGTCTGATCTTCTCAGTATGGAAGGATGGTTCCAAATTTTCATTTCTTTAAACACTCAATGAAAAATTATTCAATATGGTGGGAACCTTTCACTTTGAGTTCTCCAATGCTCTTCCATTTTCACATTTTTTAAAGTTAAAAATGATCAAATGATCTAAGCATATTTTTATAGGCAACTCAGAAAATAAGGTTGGGAAAATTGAAAATCCTTCCTACTTCCTCAAATCTCAAAAACTCTGAAAATATCTCGCATTTAATCCTCAATATATGACTTCTTCAAACATTCTTATATTTCTTCAATATTTACACAAATTGGAAATTTGGGTTTTATAATGTTGAATCTTGATTCATATTTTTTCAGAAGCATGCTCAGAAATGGGGTTCATATTTTCTCAGAAACATGCTGATAGATGTAGTTCATTTTTTTTCAGAAACATGCTCAGAAATGTGGTTCATTTTTTCTCAGAAACATTATTATAAATGTGGTTCAGTTTTTATTAGAAATGTTATCCAAAATGTGGTTTAGTTTTTATTAGAAACATGCTCAAAAATGAAGTTATGAATTGTTTAGAAATCGGGTTTTGAATTGTTCAGAAATCAAGTTCTGAATTTCCCAGAAGTCAAGTTCTGAATTTCTCAGAAATTAGTTTCCTTATTATTCAAAAATTAAGTTCTTAATTTCTTAGAAATAAGGTTTTTAATTTATCAGAAATAAGGTTTTTGAATTTCTCAGAAATCAGGTTTTGAATTGTTCATAAATCATGTTCCGAATTTCTCAGAAATCAGGCTCTGAATTGCTCAGATATTAGGTTTTGAATTTTTTAGAAATCAGGTTCCGAATGGTTTAGAAATCAAGTTTTGAATTTCTCAGAAAACATGTTCTAAATTGCTCAAAAATCAGGTTCCGAATTGTTTAGAAATTAGGTTTTGAATTGATCATTAATCAGGTTCTGAATTACTTAAAAATAAGGTTCTTAATTGTTCAAAAATCTGGTTCTGAATTTCTCATAAATCAGGTCCCAAATTTATTAGAAATTGGGTTCTGAATTGTTTAGAAATCAGGTTTCGGATTGTTTAGAAATTAAGTTATGAATTTATTATAAATAAATTTCCAAACTGCTCAGAAATTTTGTTCCAATTTTCTCAAAAATCATGTTCTAAGTTTCTTAGAAATTAGGTTCTAATTTGTTCAAAATTCTGGATCCAATTTTTCTCATAATGTTGCTCAAAATTATGGATCCAATTTTTTTAGAATGTTGCTCAAAATTGTGGATCTGATTTTTCCAAGAATGTTTCTCAAAATTCAATATTATATTTCTTTCAGAATGTTGCTCTAGATTGTGGATCTGATTTTCTCTGAATATTTCTCATAATTTTGGATCCGATTTTTGCAAAATTTTTCTCAGAAATTTGAATTCGATTTTTTCTAGAATGTTTCTCAAAATTTTCGATCTGATTTTTCTCAGAATGATGCTCATTGAAAGTCTTCAAACCTCTTCACCATTTCTTCAATATCTTTTATCATGAAACATTTCTTGATTTTTGAGAACTTTAAGATCAAAAAAGTATCATCTGATTTTTTTAGAAATTTTGAGAAACTTTATAACATATGAATCTTCAACAACATCCTTTTTCAAGATTCTTTAGCAATAAAAAGGACTTCAGCAACATCTTTCAAACTCAACAACTTATTTCAAACTCATCAACAAAAAAAACTTCCAGAAACCACCAACCTCATCTTCATGTATATCAAAACATCTTCAATAAAAAAATTAGTTGTCAAAAAATACAACACATTGTTAAAACAAAAAACCACAAAGGTTCTTCAATCTCCCCCTTTGGATTTGTTGACAACTTTTGTTAAGAATTTTTCCAATTCTCAAAAAAATTCCACAACTAAGGTTTTTTACTTTTATTAAAAGATAGAATTTCTCAAAATATAGTCTCCTAACACCACACTACTAGAAAAAGTAATGTTTTTGAAGGATTTACTACCCTCAATGGAAAGAACATTTTTTGTCCATGTAAAGATAAACTCCCCCTTACTCAATTTTCCTTCTCTCTCTTATTTTTATTTTTCTCTCCCCTATTATATAATAACTACAACTTCATATTCATAAAATAAAGCTAAATAAAAAATTATTACAAAGTTAAAAATTGTTTCTTACTCTCCCCCATTGTCAACATAATACAAATAATAGTGGGGGATATTCTTTATGAGGTTTAGAAAGACATGGGGGGAATTTGGACATGGATTTGTGGCCTCAATTCGACAAAACATTTCCTTCGATGTTTATTTTGTAAAGATATTGTCAATATGATACTTTTTTGATGTGTATTATAGAAAAACATCTCTAGTGGAAACTTTATCTTTTATGAAGTGAAATTTTATATCAATGTGTTTTGATCTTCAATGTTGGATAGGATTCTTAGAAAGATCAATTGAACTCTGATTATCACAAAGTATCTTCAATGGTTTAGAAACTTTTATTTTCAAATCATCCAGTTAAACTTTCATCCACATCATTTGAGTACAAGCTTTATTAGCTACAATATATTCATATTCATCTGTGATCAAAGTTACCAAACTTTGTTTCTTACTATGAAAACTCACAAAACATTCGCCTAAGAAAAACGTTCCTCCTAAAGTTGACTTTCAATCATTACAATCACCATCCCAATAAGCATAAGTGTAACCATGGAACTTTGACTCACTATTTATTTTGTATAATAAACCATATGAAGTTATTACTTTGACATATCTGAAATCCTATTTACTTCCAACATATGTGATTATTTCAGATTTCTTTGATACCTGGCACATAAAGTCACAGAATAAACAAAATCAGGTTATTAAGCTATAAGGTAAAGAAGACTTTCTATTAGATTCCAAAAAACTTTTTGATTCCCACTTATTCAATATTCGTCTTTATTTAACTTTGTGCTCACTAAAATATGAGTTGAAAATTCTTTTGATGCTTCCATTCCAAACTTATTTTACAATTCCTTGGCATAATTTTCTTGAGATAAGAAAATTTATCTTTCATTTTGTTGATCTTGTAATCCAAGGAAGAATGTTAATTTCCCCAACATTGACATTTCAAAGTTATTCATCATCTATTCATCAAAATATTCACAAACCTTTTCTTCATCCCCATAAAAAATTATATAATCCACATAAATAATTATAATTAAAGTTCTGAAGTCAACATTTTTTACATACAAGTTTCTATCAAATTTTCCTTTAGAAAAATTCATTTTTCTCAAACAATTTTTAATCTTCAAAACCAAGCACGTGGAGGTTGTTTCAGCCCATAAAAATATTTCTTCAAATTAAAAACATTGGTTTCATCATCATCAAGTAAAAATCCACAAGTTTTTACAATGTAAACTTCTTCCTCAATCTCAACATTTATGAAATATGATTTTACATTCATCTGATAAACTTTTTAATTCCAATGGGCATCCACTACAAGAAACATTCGAATAGTTTATAGCCTTGCAACTAGGACAATGGTTTCATAAAAATCCACACCTTATACCTATTCATATCCTTTTCAAACAAGTCTTGATTTGTTTCTTGATACTTCCCCATGCTCATTCAATTTATTTTTCTAAACCCACTTTGTTTCGATAATATTTTTATTTGTTGGCCTTGGAATAAGTTCCCGTGTTTCATGCTTCTCAATCTGATCCAAGTATTCATTTATATAATCCACCTATTATTTATGTTGAATATCCTATAAAACTAATTATGGTTCAACTTTTTAGATAATTAAATTCTGATTTTCTAATTTCAACTTCCTTCCTATCTGAACTAGAGCCTTCTGATTCCCAAAAATCTTTTTAGATTCGACCTTCTTTTGTAAGGTAGGAAATATCATAGTTTCTTCCCCAATATCACTTTCTTTACCACATGACTCATATGGATCATGATGGGGTTGTTTTGTATAACATTCATTATTTTTGTATTTCTCTAATGTTTCATCCTTAGAATTATGAACAAATTTTGTTAAGGAACATCGATTTCCAATTACCTTTAAATCATATGTGCCTGAAAACTTGTGAAAACATTTGTTCCAACATTTGTAACATCTCACATTTTTTAAATTACCAATGAAAGTTTTTCCTTGCCTTTCTCATCAAACATTCCCAAATCCATATTTTTTACTTTAAGAAGACATGGACTTCCAAGGAATTTGAATTATTTCATTGTGGGTTTTTATAACACGTTTCATGAGGAGTAATGTTGGTTTCTAGTCTCAATAAGAATCTATTTAGAACATGTATAGCAGTACTAATAGCTTCTTTTCAAAAGAATTTTTAAAGTTTTTATTCTTCTAATATACTTATTCCCATTTCCACCAAGCTCTTATTCTTCATTTCTACTACTAAATTTGTTATGAAGTATAGGGAGAACTATACTAATGTTTGATACCATGATTTCTTAGATAGGATTCAAAATCATTGATTATGAATTCAGTACCATTATCTATTCTCAGCTTCTTTATGTAAACTCCCAATTCATTATCGACGTCTTTTCTTAAGAATTTCAACATTTCAATATCTTATGACCCGTGCTTCATGAAAATTATGTTTTTCATCTGATTTAAATAGTCAATAAAAGTGATAAATTATAAATACTCTTTTGTTGAATGATGTCTCATATGACCTCATAGATCGGAATGAATAACCTCAAGTGGTTTTAAAGAATAAATCTAAACTCTTTTATGAATTTTATTATTCAGCTTTCCTTTCTGGAAAGTAATAAAAACAACTTCATCTCTTATTTTAAACTCTATAAAATTCCAGACAACATCAACTTTATAAAGCTTATTCATGTACTTCTACCCAAGGTGGCCATGTCTGCGGTGCCACAACTTGTTTCCATCTTCAACACTCAAATAATAAGAGTAATTGGATTCTCTAATTTGAAAGAGATTCCCACTAGTTATTTCTCCTTTTTTAATGACTTTTCCATTTTTCACACTTTTGATGATACAAGAATACTTTATGAAGATTAATTCCTTTTCATCATCACAAAGTCGACTTACACTAACTAAGTTGTGTTTTATCCCATCAAAAGACTAATTCCTTTTCATCATCACAAAGTCAACATACAGTTGTTCATAATTCAACCTTGTTTCTCAACATTCTTGTCTTTATTTCTAAATAATTCCTCTTGAATTTTTTGGAATACTTATCTTATGTATCATTTTTTCCACTTCTTCCATCACATTTTTTATTCAAGATTGTATCGATATTCTCTTACATTATTCTAGGGGAAATTCGTAGCAAAGTTCTCAATTCCACTACACTCAAAACATTTGAGAGTAATTTTTCCTTCATAATTTCTTCTTCCTCTTTGATAGTTCTTAGATATAAGAAGCATGGTTTTTTCATTTATCTCATCATATTCCTTGTCATCTGATTCACAAGGATCGTCTTCAACAACTTCATGTATTTTCATTTTTCTCATGATTTCGAAATCCATTTCAACATTCATTTTCTTCATAAATATTGGAGCTTTCCTAATTTCATAAGCAACAAGAAAGTTATGAAATTCATTAATAGTAAAATCATCCATATCTTATAAGGAAGAAATTTTAGAATTGAACCTGTCCAAAAAGATTCTCATAAGTTTCTTCACAATTTTAAAATCTTCTAAGAAATCTCTAAATCCCTTGATGTTACACATATTTTCATTAACTCTGGTTAAGTATTCATAAATTGTTTCATCATCTCTCATTCTAATGTCTTCGTACTTACTACACCAGGTTTCTATCTTGGCCTCCTTGACATTTTCATTTCCTTCGAAAATGCTCTCCAGCTTGTCCCATGTGATTTTTGATGTTTTCTGACCCATCGCCTTATAATAAACATTTTATAATAAGGACATGAGAATATAATTTCTATATTTTCCATCAAATTCTATATTTCTTCTATCAACGAACATCATAGTATAATATTTCTCAATAGTTGGAAAACAAATAGTAAAAGCATCAACAACTTCAAGGCCAAGAGTTAGGAGATAAGGAATCATCCTGTTTTTCCTCTATATTTACTCTTTCCATCAAATGTAGGAATTACTCTATTATTGACCAAATTCATATTCTCCTTGATAAGGATAAAACAAGGGAACCTACCTATAATACTCCTTGAACTTCCAAGGATCTAATAAAAACTGAGAAGGGAAGGTTAAATCGGTTATTCACTTTTTATAAGTTTCAAAACATTAAGAAACTTAACCCCTGCAAACTGTTAAAATTTATTTCCTTATCAATATTTAACAAATACATAAGCTTGAAATAATAGTGAAGAAAGTAAGGAATTCATGATTTACAATGTTTGGCCTCAATGTGAGAACCTATGTCCTTGCCAAAGCCACTCTTGTGGGTCTATGGAAATCCACTATAATGAAAAGATGAATAAAAATTGTTTCAACTCCCATTAGACACCTTTTATCTCTCGATAGGAAATATTATACTAACTCTTTTTAGTTTACAATGTTTTCTTAAAGAAAAATTGAGACAAATAGAAGAATACAAACTTTGTTTAATCTAGTCCATGAATTCCTAGTCTGAATCCTCAGTCAAATTTGGCTAAGTCAGAACTTCTAAGTAGGGTAAGGATTGTTATGATTTATCCTTTACTTAAACACTCAGTGAAAACTTCTTCAATCTGGTGGGAACCTTTAACTTTCAATTATCTAGTGCTCCACATTTTCTGTGTGTGTGAAAGTTAGAAATGAGAGAATGATCTGAGCGCATATTTATAGGAAACTCAGAAAACAAGGGTGGGAAACTTGAAAATATTTTATGCTTCCTCAAATCTCAAAAACTCTGAAAATATCTCACATTTAATCTTCAATATTTGACTTCTTAAAACCACCTTAAATTTATTTAAGGTTTCCACGATGTTTAAATTCGGGTTTGATAATGTTGTATCCTGATTAAAATTTTTTCAGAAGCATGCTCATAAATTTTGTTTATATTATATCAAAAACATGATCAGATATGTGGTCATTTTTTTCTCATAATCATGATCAGAAATGTTGTTCAGTTTTTCTTAGAAATATTCTCAGAAATGTGGTTCAGTTTTTATCAAAAACATTCTCATAAATGTGGTTCAGTTTTTATCAAAAACATGCTTAGAAAACATAATCAAAATTGCTCAGAAATCAGGTTCTGAATTGTTCATAAATCATGTTCAAAATTGCTCAAAAATCAGGTCCCAAATTACTCAAAAACCAAGTTATTAATTTTTCAGAAATGAGGTTCTGAATTGCTCAGAAATCAGGTTCTGAATTTCTCATAAATCAGGTTCTGAATTGTTCAGAAATCAATTTCTGAATTATTCAAAAATCAAGTTCTAAATTGATCAGAAACCAGGTTATGAATTTCTCGGAAAGTAGTTTTTGAATTGTTCAGAAATCAAGTTCTGAATTTCCCAGAAATCATGTTCTGAATCGCTCAAAAATCAGGTTCTAGATTTTTTAGAAATCAGTTTTTGAATTACTTATAAATCATGTTCTGAACTGCTTAAAAATTATGTACTGAATTTCTTAGAAATCAAATTCTAAATTGTTTAGATATCAGGTTCCAAATTGTTCAAAAATTAGGTTTTAAATTACTCAGAAATAAGGTTCCAAATTTCTCATAAATAAGTTTTTGAATTGTTCAAAAACCAGTTTCTGAATTACTTATAAATAAGGTTACAAATTTATCAGAAATCAGGTTTTGAATTGTTTAGAAATTAGGTTCCAAATTTTTAAGCAATCAGGTTTCAAATAATTTTTAAATCAGGTTCTGTATTGCTTAAAAATCAGGTTTCAAATTACTCAGAATTCAGGTTTCAAATTTCTCAGAAATCAGGTTCTGAATTGTTCATAATTCTAGATCTAATATTTCTAATAATGTTTCTTAGAATTACGGATCTTATATTTTCATAATGTTCATTAGAATTCAGGATCTTATTTTTCCCAGAATGTTGCTTAGAATTATGTATCTGATTTTTCATAGAATGTTTCTCAGAATTATGGATTTGATTTTCTCATAATGTTTTTAGAATTCTGGATCTGATTTTTTAGAATGTTGCTCAGAATTCTAGATCCAATTTTTCCCATAATGTTTTTTAGAATTCTGGATCCAATTTTTCTCAGAATTTTTCTCATTGAAAGTCTTCAAAACTCTTCACCATTTCTTCAACATCATTTATCATGAAACTTTTCATGATTTGTGAGAACATTAAGATTATAAAAGTATCATCTTATTTATTTAGAAAGTTTCAGAAACTTTTTAACTTATGAATCTTCAGAAAAATCCTTTTTTGTGATTCTTTAGCAACAAAAAAGGACTCCAACAACATCTATCAAATTCATCAACTTATTTCAAACTTAGAAACAATTACAAACTTAAAGCAAACACCGACCTCTTCCTCCTTTATATCAAAAACATACTTCAACAAAAAGGTTAGTTGTCAAAAAATACAAAACATTGTTAAAAAAACACCACATAGGTTCTTCTGCTTCTTTGTTTTTTATTATTTCATGTTTAGAAGCATTCCCTTTTTAATTGTTTAATATATCTAAATTAATTAATTATGAACACTGTGATTGATACTTAGGTTTCCTTCCATGGAATTCTATGGAAAGGATAATCATTCTTATGATCAGATTCATTAATGGATTAGGTATATGTCGGGGGGTGATAATAGTATGATGAGATGGGATCATTGTGCATTCCTTTTTACCTCATCATAAAAAATATTGGTTCCCTAGGGTAGACACCTTGGATGGGATCAGTGGCTAAATGGTTACACCAGGCCATGAGTGAGACTTAGTCCCCTATGTGAGATACTTGGTACATGCTCAAAGTTTGTATCACGTTATTTTAGGAGTGATACTTGTGAGACCATTCATAGATCTCATTGGATGAACTCAAATAGAGGTGAGCATTATTATGGAACTTCTAGTGAAATACATGGGATCTTTTTCAATGTTAACCTATGAAAGTACCGAGATTCTTATTATTTAATATTGGTAGTTACTTTTATAGAAAAGGTTGTTTATGAATATTTTTTATCCTAGGGACATGCTCACCAATCCAAATCCCACACTTGGGTTTGGCCCATCTCGTGATACTTATTTTATGAAATTTTGTTATCACTTCCCCAATATCTCATTTGTACAATTTTGCTATGGTTTACACATTTCTAGCTTAGGGAGATGTAAGTATGGTCAGGCTAGGTGTACTTTGAAACAACCCAAACTTTTAAATTAGATTTGTTTTCTTAATTTTGTGTGTTATTTTATTTTATACTCAACAAAACTATATCCTTTAATTAATGAAGTGGGTATAATTAAAATGAGACAGTCGGGTTTCGACTATTATATGATCGTTGGTCAATATGACTGTTGAAATCTATAAAATTAACATTGGGTTTTTATAAATACGGTTACCTTTGTTAATTAATACATAAAGAAGATTGAATGGCCTCATCCAGTAGACTCGAGCCATATGAAGCCCATCTGCCGGAGCTTGGGAAGGAGGTATTAACACTGGGATTTGCACTCGACCAAGCCCAAGCTGAACTTCAACGTATGAAGCTTGAAAAGAATCACCTAAGGGAGAAGTTCAAGATGATAGAAATCACCAATTGGGCAATGTTGTCCGAGCAACCACAAGATTTTATCATCATAGCACACCTAACACTTAGTTCCTATACTGGTGTTATAAGGGGCTATGTATCGAGACCTTAGCTGCTTTGTGTAATCCTTTTATATAAAAAAATTGTTATTTCTTCTTATGGAAAATTTGGTGAATTTCAAATATCTGGATAAATATAGAATGTGTATTATTGATGAATTTATGAAAAAAGGTATTTTAAAATATTTTTTTATTTATTAAATAATTAATAATGTCAAATGGTCTTCTACAGTTTTGAGCAGTGAGAAATTTAGAGTCTAATAAGATCAACTTGGATTTTAGTGAATAGTAAAGTAGGAATAGTAACATACCCATATGAATAGTAATGAATAGTAATTTGACAAAAAAATAGAAACTTTATCCATGAATGTATAAATACATTTTAGACATCTTAAAATTGAAAAAACAATCATAGTTTAAGTTTTGGTATTTTTGTATGCCATAAATATGTTATTTACAATTTTATAATTAATTTATTAAATTAAAATGGAAATTTATTTTCATAAAATTTAATCATAAATTGTTACTTTATTGTCTTATGGGTATACTCTATTTGTATGGGACCTTGTTTACTTTTTTAAGGTGTTACAAAATCAGTTATAGTTTTAAAGTTGTATTTTTGGAATAAATAATGATTTTATTTTAAAATTAAAATTAAAATATTTAGAAGATTATTTTCAAAAAATTGACTTTTTTTTGAATTCAAAGCATTGATATTAGGTTAGGGTGACTTTTTTTGTTTTTCTAAAACAGCTGAATTTTCAATGAATAGTAAAAAATGCAGTTTTGAGTTTCAGGTGTTTAATGACATCATTAATGATGTAATAACTATGTAAGCTTCCTGGTCGAATTATGAATAGTTTTATATTCTATCAGGTGTCCCAACTAGCCAATAACATGGGAAAATACCATGGGAAAGCCCATGGTTTTTCAAATACCACTCATGAGGTGTCCCTTGGAAATGAATAATTTATTCACTCACTTTCCCTACAAATACCACACCATTTCCCTCATTCATTTAATTCCTAAATCATTCTCAATGAAGTTATGCTCTCCTTACCTCCCAAGGAGTCCTCCTAGGGTACCCTCAAGCCTCCCAAGGTCCCAAACATCAATCTTTCGAAGTTACTCTTCAAGGTAAGGGAATCTTTCACCCTCTTCTTTTATGCCATGACTTCATTTATATTGTGGATTCTAGTTTCCATATATTTTTGTTGAGGGTATGTTCTTATATGTTATAATTACTATTCATTTCATGTATAATTGTTGATAGGCCCTTTCTTCTCTCATCAATTTGTTTTCTTAATTTTTATGTGATGCTGTTATGCTGCTGATTTTTTCGTAAAAGGAATCACGTATTCTCTTTTCTTTCAAGATTCCTTTTCTTGTGGTATGTCATTCAAATAACCATACCATGTTCTTACCTCCATTTTATTCTGTATTTATATTGTAATATAAGTTATTTATGAGTGGTTTACCCTTGTAACCTCTCTTTTTATTATTTTATAAAACCGTGTTATATAGCTATTCTGCTGTAGAAATTTCACCTCAAAATTCATATCTCTTTCTCTCAAGAAATTATCTTGTTTATTAATGTGAATTCAAAAAACTATTTCACTTATATGGGTGTTCATAAATATATAAAAATGATATATTTTATTCTTTAATGTACATACATATAACCCTCACTCCCTTTCCACGGTTTATAAATTATATAATGATCTTATTTTTAAGAACTTTTAAAATGCCATGATTTTGAAATGAAACCCATTTTGTATTATTTTATATGGGTTATTTATGAAATGTTTTCTTATGATCTATGTGGATCACATGAAAATAAATACATATTAAGGTTGATCCCTGATATCCCTCCAATGCATTGTGTAATGAATTAATCTCTAGAGATGAAAAGTTTTACGATACCTTGGTGAATAACCTTGGTAATTTTTATGACCTTGGGGATGGACCTTGGTGATATGTTCATGAATGTCTAAGTGAAATGTTTTAGCCGCATATTGAAGTTATTATTCAAGTTATTTTCATTATGATATGCCTATACATCCATTTCTTATGTCCTTATGTTTTTTTATTCAAGTTCTTATTGATGTCACAAGTAAACCGATTCCCTTGTTTACCCTTACTAGGACTTTTGCTCACCCTTTCCTTTAAATGTAAGTCTCCAGGTTAGGAGATGCAGTAATTGTACATAGGATGAACTTATGATAAAGCTGTACAAGTGGATTAGAGGAATGTTTTATGTTTTTTTTTCATGTATTATGTTTCTGATTTCTAAGACACTAGACTTTAAAGATCCTCTATTTCTAAAATGTAATGAAAAGTTATGTAATAAAAAGGCGGGGTTCCATAGTTGGTATCAAAGGATAGTTTAGTTATTTATGGAAATTAGGATATGAAAACTTTAGGAAGAATAAAATACAAAAGTTTAAATATATGAAAACTTCCTATTATTTTGGGGAATATTGGGTAAGTGGTTTATCAAACAAATACATCCCTATCTGGATACGAGCAGGTAGAGGCGGCTCTAGCACAGATGTACATAGGGGTAAAACCCGAAAACACTGCTTTGATCTAGACTCGAACGGGAACTGGTGCACAACAACGGGCCTTGCTGTACTCTTGGTTACGACACTCTCAGGGGATATTTTTTGTTAATAATAAGATTTTTATGAATCATTATGAAGGATTTATAGAGAAATTTAATTGTTTAAGCATGAAGTTTTAAGAAATAAAATCCTTTATAGTTAAAAGATTCGTAAATTAAATAATTTTATCACTAAGGTTTTATTCTTTTATAAATGGAAGCAATAGGAGGAACTGTAAAAATGGTGACCGCAATGGACCATGCACTAACAACCCTCCAATAGAATCTGGAATGGAATCATTCATGCGAATGATGAACCAACTGACTCAAGTCATGTGAAATAACTTGAATCAAGATGAGAGACCGATCTCACCGTGAAGGGAACAACATTATGTTGAGTCCTTTATGCATCAATGACAACTAACCTTAAGTGGATCTACTAACCCATTGATTGATGAGCAGTGGATCATCTATATCGAGAAGATCTTTTCTGTGCTCCACTGTTCTGAGCAAGGGAAGGTCACCCTGGCCGTCTATCGCTTAGAAGGGAAAGGTGATCAGTGGTGGGAACTGATTAAAAACACAATGAAAAGAGTGGAAGTTGATGATTTGGAGTGGGAAGAGTTGAAAGGGATCTTTTTGAGTAATTATTTCCCTCAATCCTTGAGAACAAGAATGGAGAAGGAGTTTATTGAGCTGAAGCAAAAGGAGAATGAATCTGTTGGAAGCTATGAGATGAACTTCACCTGACTTTCACGATATACCTCTAGCATTGTCATGGATCCAAATGCCAAGGTTGATATATTATTCGGTGGACTGAGACATCATCTACGGAAGAATCTAGCAAACCGAGATTATGACATCTAGGAGGAGATCGTTCGGAGTGCGATAAAAGTCGAACTGGAGTTTGGTGAGATACAGTGGTCTCATAAATCAAGTGAAAAAAATAGATCACTGGAGACAAGCTTAGGGAGGAACTTTGATCAAGGAAGAGGAGGCAAGCAAGTGGAACGTCCCACATGTAATAAATGTGGGAAGAATCATTCAAGGAACTACCTGCTTGGGAGCAGGAAATGCTACAAGTGTGGAAGAGATGCCCATATTGCGGGGAATTTTCATAGTGAGGTGAAACCTCAAATTCCAGACACTAATGACAAGGGGAAGATGGTGTAGCACCTACCTCATGTACAGTGCTTTACGTGTGGACAACTGAGTTACATTTCCAATCACTGTCCAAATCCGAGGGCAGTGGAGGGGAATCACCATCAGCCTCAGCAACAGCCAAGGGAGTAGGGTCATGCTTTTTCTATCACGACAACTGAAGTTGAAGATCTAAATGATGTGGTAGCAGGTACTCTTGTCGTTATCTCAAAGCTGGCAAGTAATTTTTTTTATTTTGGTTCTATGCATTCCTTTATTTCCTCTAAGTTTTCAATGAATTTAGGATCAACCCCCAACTTTCTAAAAGTAGAGTTATTAGTCAAGACTCTGTGTGGGATTATCCAAGAATCATCAGTGTTTAGAAACTCTAGTTTTTACTTTGGAGAGAACAATATTATCTCAAATCTAGTAGTCATTCCCATGCTTGAATTCAACATTATACTAGGGATGGACTGGCTCTCAAAGTATAATGCTAAGATCAAATGCAGAAGTAAGGAAATCTTAGTAGTCTTGAATGGAATACCTACAGTTATCTTCCTAGGAGAGATATCTCATCCTAATATTTGTTTAGAAGAACCTCCTATATCCTTATTTATGGAATTTAACGGTGAATAAGAATAAGGTAATGATAGTTTCATGATAGAAAATGTACCCATCGTCCAGTAATACATTGACGTATTTCATAAGGATTTTCCTGGATCTCCCCCAGAAATAGAGGTAGAGTTATCTATTGAACTCGTACCTGGATCACATCCAATATCAAAGAACTCGTATAGAATGGAAAATGTGGAGTTCGAGGAATTAAAGAAACAACTCCAAGATATTCTGGAGAAGGGGTTTATCCGACCGATTGTGTCTCCTTGGAGAGAACCTATTCTCTTTGTGAAGAAGAAGGATGGATCAATGTGGCTATGCATTGATTATAGGGAACTGAAAAGGATCACAATAAAGAACAAATACCCTCTTCCAAGAATTGATGAATTATTTGACAAACTGTTTGGGGCTCAATTCTTCTCTAAGATTTATCTTTGATCTGGTTATCATCAATTTAGGGTGAAGAAAGAAGATATTCCAAAAACTGCCTTCCGATCAACATATGGGCATTATGAGTTTGTTGTTATGGCTTTTGGACAGACTAATGCACCTGGTATTTTTATGTATTTGATGAATATAGACTTTAAAGACTACCTTGATAACTTTGTGGTAGTTTTTATTGATGATATTCTAATATATTCTAAAAGTTGTGAGGATCATGAGGATCATATAAGGGTTATTTTACAAAATCTATGGAAGGAGAGACTTTTTCGAATGTTCAGTAAATGTGAATTCTAGTTACAACAAGTTGATTACTTGGGGAACATTGTTACCAATGAAGGAATCACAGTTGACCTTGCAAAGACAAAAGTTGTATAGGAGGGGCCTCAGTATACAACAATAACTGATATTCGTAGTTTCCTTGGATTATCAGGATATTATAAGAGGTTTGTGAAAAACTTTTAATGACCTTCTAATCCATTAACCAAGTTAACCTGAAAAGGGGTCAAGTTCATCTAGAAAAAGGAGTGTGAGGAAAGTTTCCAAGAGCTGAAGAGGAGATTGGTTACTGCACCTGTGTTAACTCTGCCCTCAAGTGGAGAAGGATTCATTATTTTTTTGCGATGCATCTCTAAAAGTGCATGGGTGCATCCTCATGCAAAATGACAAGGTCATTACTTATGCATCTTGATAGTTGAAGACTCATGAGAAAAATTATCCTACGCATGATCTGGAGCTGGTTGTGGTCATTTTTACTCTAAAGATATATAGGAACTATCTTTATAGGGAGAAATGTGATATATACATAGACCATCAAATTTTGAAGTATATTTTTACACAAAAGGAATTGAACATGAGACAAAGGAAATGGTTGGACCTTCTTAAAGACTATAATTGTTCAATTAATTATCCTCATAGAAGAGCAAACAAAGTCACTGATTCATTAAGCAGGAAAGGCCCAGTTGTACTTTCCATTATGAGGATTCAAAGAGATCCTTTGATCAATGACCTAGTAAAACCGGACATGGGAGTCATAAAGGAATGGACATCATCAACCCTAACCCAAATGATTTCTCAACTGTCACAGCTAGAGAAGATTAAGAAAGATAAAAAATAAGATCCTTTGTTACAGAATAAGTTTGAGGTTGTGAATTATGGGAAGTTTCATGAGTTTAATACTGATCAAGATGGTGTACTGAAATTTCATACAAGATTATGTGTTCCATCTATTCTGGAAATAAAGGAGCTGATGGATGAAGCTCATAGCTCTATTTTCTCTATATATCCTGGAAGCAAAAAAATTTATAGGGACCTTCATTATAATTATTGGTGGGATAATATGAAATGGGAGATTGCTGACTATAATTTAAGGTGTGTGGTATGTAAGCAAGTGAAGGCAGAGCAAAAACTTCCTAAAGGAGCATTGAAACCACTACCAATACCATCATGGAAGTGGGACAATATCACTATGGACTTCGTCACTGGTCTCTTGAGAACTTACAAAGGAAATAATGTGATATGTGTTATTGTGGACCATATTACCAAGACAGCCCATTTTATCTCCATTCATGAATATTTCTCTACTGATCAACTTGCCAGAATTTATGTTCAGGAAGTGG
Source organism: Viscum album (assembly GCA_963277665.1). Taxonomy (NCBI): domain Eukaryota; kingdom Viridiplantae; phylum Streptophyta; class Magnoliopsida; order Santalales; family Viscaceae; genus Viscum; species Viscum album. The sequence goes on along the minus strand of OY728150.1, from coordinate 843,877,830 downwards.
TAAGGCTGCATGGACTTCCACTTTCTATTGTATTTGATCGTGATCCAAGGTTCAAATCAAAATTCTAGAGAAGTCTTCAACAAGCTCTGATCACTGGATTGAATTTCAGTAAGGCCTATCACCGCCAAACTGATGGCCAATCTAAAAGGACTATTCAAACACTCAAGGACATACTGAGAACTTGCTCAATGGAATTTAAAGGTGGATGGGATCAACATCTCTCTTTAATTGAGTTCTCTTACAACAACAGATTCCACTCAAGCTTTCAAATGTCACCCTATGAAGCTCTATATGGGAAGCGATGTAGAACTCCTAACTGTTGGGATGAATTTGGTGAGAGAAATCTTCTTGGTCTTGATCTTCTATAAGAGATGACAGAAAAGTTCCATGTCATCCAACAACACATTAAGGCTAGTCAGAGTCAGCAAAAGATCTATGCTGAAAACTATTGAATGGACTTGATGATTGATGTTGGTGACAAAGTATTTATTTGGATTTCACCTTGGAAGAGATTCATGTGGTGTGGGATGAAAGGGAAGCTCAGTCCTAGGTACATTGGCCCCTATGAAATCCTTGATCGTGTGGGAGCAGTGGCTTATCTTCTTGAACTTCCTCCAAATCTAGCACAGGTTCATGATGTCTTCCATGTATCCCTCTTGAGGATGTACATACCTGACCCTTCACATTTACTAAATCTAGAGGTGGTACAACTAGAATATGACCTCTCTTATGAGGATAATCCGGTGGAGATCTTGGATCGTAGAGACAAGGTTCTACGCAACAAGACTACCCACCTTGTTAAGGTGTTTTGGAGGAACCACAAATGTGAAGAAGCCATGTGGGAACTGGAGGAGTCCATGAGACAGAAGTACCCACACCTTTTCCCATCTGAGGATATGAGATAAAATTTTAGGGATGAAATTTTTTAAAGGGGGAGAATGTAACGACCCAAACTTTTTAATTATATTTGTTTCCTAATTTTGTGTGTTATTTTATTTTATACTCAACAAAACTGTATCCTTTAATTAATGAAGTGGGTATAATTAAAATGAGACCATCGGGTTTTGACTGTTATATGATCGTTGGTCAATATGATAGTTTTAGTCTATTATATTAACTTTGTGTTTTTATAAATACAGTTATCTTGGTTAATTAATACAGAAAGAAGATTGAATGGCCTCATCCGGTAGACTCGAGCCATATGAAGCCCATCTGTCAGAGCTTGGGAAGGAGGTATCAACGCTGGGCTTTACTCTAGACCAAGCCCAAGCTGAACTTCAATGTATGAAGCTTGAATGGAATCACCTAAGGGAGAAGTTCAAGCTGATAGAAATCACCACTCGGGCAATGTTATCCGAGCCACCCCAAGATTCTATCACCATAGCATACCTAACACTTAGGTCCTATGCTGGTGTTATAAGGGGCTATGTATCGAGACATTAGCTGTTTTGTGTAATCCTTTTATATAAATAAAAATTATTATTTCTTCTTATGGAAAATTTTGTGAATTTCAAATATCCAGATAAATATAGGATGTGTATTATTGATTAATTTAGGAAAAAGGGTGTTTTAAAATATTTTTGTATTTATTAAATAATTAATAACGTCAAATGATTTTTAAAAAATGGTCTTCTATTGTTGTGATCAGTGGGAAATTTAGAGTCCAATAAGATCAACTTGGTTTTTAGTGAATAGTAAAGTAGGAATAGTAATATACCCATATGAATAGTAATGAGTAGTAATTTGACAAAAAAATAGAAACTTCACCCATGATTTCATAAATACATTTTAGTCATCTTAAAAGTGAAAAAACAATCATAGTTTAAGTTTTGTTATTTTTGTATGCTATAAATATTTTATTTAAAATTTTATAATTAATTTAATAAATTTAAATGGAAATGTATTTTCATAAAATTTAATCATAAATTGTTACTTTATTGTCTTATGGCTATACAATATTTTTATGGGACATTGTTTACTTTTTTAAGGTGTTACAAAATCAATTATAGTTTTAAAGTTGTATTTTTGGAAAAAATAATGATTTTATTTAAAAAATAAATTAAAAATATTTAGACGATTATTTTCCTAAAATTTACATCATTTTTGAATTCAGAGCATTGATATTAGGTTAGGGTGAATTTTTGGGTTTTTCTAAAATAGTTGAATTTTCAATGAATAGTAAAATTGCAGTTGTGAGTTTCAGGTGTTTAATGACATCATTAATGATGTAATAATGATATAATATTTTTATTCGACTTATGAATAGTGATATATTCTATGTGGTTTCCCAAGTGGCCAATACTATGGGAAAATACCATGGGCAAGCCCATGGTTTTTCAAATACCAGTGATGAGGTGTCCCTTGGAAATTAATAATTTATTCACTCACTTTACCTATAAATACCAAGCCATTTACCTCATTCATTTCATTCCAAAATAATCCTCAATGAATTGATGCTCTTCTTACCTCCCAAGGAGTCCTCCCAAGGTTCCCTCAAGCCTCCCAAGGTCTCGAACATCAAGTTTTTGAAGTTACTCTTCAAGGTAAGGGAATCTTTCACCCTCTTCTTTTAAGCCATGGATTCCAATATATTGTGGCTTCTAGTTTCCATCTATTTTTGTTGAGGATATGTTATTATATGTTATAATTACTTTCCATTTCTTTTCTAATTGTTTAGAGTCCCTTTATTCTCTCATCAATTTTTTTTCTGAATTTTTATGTGACGTTGTTAGGCTGCCGAATTTTTCTTAAAAGAAATCGCGTCTTCTCTTTTCTTTCAAGTTTCATTTTATTGTGGCATGTCATTAAAATATATATACCATGTTCTTACCTCCATGTTATTCTGTATTTATGTTTTAGTATTAGTTATTTATGAGTGGGTTACCCTTGTACCCTCTATTTTTATTATTTTCTAAAACCATGTTATATAGTCGTTATGCTGTAGAAATTTCACCTCAAATTTTATATCTCTTTCTCTCAAGAAATTATCTTGTTTATTTATGTGAATACCCAGACCTATTTATCTTATATGGGTGTTCATAAATATATATAAATTATATATTTTATTCTGTAATGGACATACATATAACCATAACTCCCTTTCCATGGGTTATAAATGATATAATGATCTTATTTTTAAGAACTTTTAAAACACCCAGATTTTGAAATGAAACCCATTTATTTTATTCTCTATGGGTTATTTATGAAATGTTTTCTTATGATCCATGTGGCTCACATAAAAATAATGAAATATTAAGGGTGTTCCCTGATAGATCTTCAATTCATTGGGTAAGGAATTAATCTCTAGAGATGACAAGTTTTATGATACCTCAGTGAATAACCTTGGTAATTTTTATGACCATGGGGATGGAACTTGGTGATATGTTCATGAATGTATAAATGAAATTTTTTAGCCACATATTCAAGTGATGATTCAAGTTCTTTTCATTATGTTATGCTTGTACTTCCATTGCTTATGTCCTTATGTTTTTTATTCAAGTTCTTATTGATGTCACAAGTAAACTGATTCCCTTGTTTATCCTTACTGGGCCTTCTGCTCACCCTTTCCTTTAAATGTATGTCTCCAGGTTATGATATGCAGTAATTGTACTTAAGATAAACTTATGATGAATCCGTACAAGTGTATTTGAAGAATGTTTTATTTTTTTCATTTATTATGTTCCTGATTTCCAAGACACTAGACTTTAAAGATCCTCTGTTTGTAAAATGTAATGAAATGTTATGTAATAAAAAGGCGAGATTCCATATCCTTAAGGAACCTGAGCCCAACTTAGTTTTTTATTTATTTATTATTGCTAATTTTTTTATACACATGCATACTACTCATTGTATTCAAATAAACTAGATTATTATTTATACACCATTGGTGGTGGCCTACTAAGTATATCTCACACCCTGCTCAGGCTGCCATTGCACTGGGGTACCCAAACAGATCCTCTATCTCATAGGTACTTGATATTTTTCTTGTATTGTGAATGGTACCTAGGAGTTACGAGCACCATACTGAGATTGTACATTGGATACTTGAGGAGATCACCCACGGGTCCTGTCATTATTTTCTTTGTTCATGTATTATATCATATTGCATGTTGTATGTTTTCAGATTTATTAAGTAACATCACATGGATATGCATTAATTGTTTTATTTGGAATTGGCCACATTTACTCAGTTATTATATTTATCTTTTGCTGCTCTTATCTTTCATTTATTAGTTATTCCACTATTGTCTATTAATTATTTTCTAATATACCATTCTTCTACTCTAATCATGAGGGTATATTCTCCCCACCATACCAAAATTACACCCTTACTACTAATCAGCAGCCTCTAGCATATGGGGAGGTGCACTTGAGGCCATGTGGTGACCCTTCCAGCAACTGGTTTCATAGGAAGTCGGGTTGAGTTGTTACAATTTGATGATCATCAAAACCCATCAATGGTATCATAGTGTATGCTTCTATGGCTAATCAATGTGTTTTTGATTTTATAAAAAAACACTTTTTAATTGTAAAACAAGATTTTTCAATCCTTGAAACAAATATGAAAAGTTTATATTTATTACTATTGTTTATGGAAATAAATAAATAATTTATTTTAATTAAGAGACATATTCCAAATATTAAATTTTAATATTTAAGATACCTTTTAAAAAATTTAATTCCATGCTTTATGACACAGAAATAAATGGTTTATTTAGAAATCATAAAAGGTGATTTATAAAGTGTTTATAAATTAAAATGTATATTATATTTAGATTACATAAAAATGTTTATATGTTAAATATTGAATTATAAAATGTTTATTATTCATTAAATATCATATAAATTTTGTTTAATATAAAGTATGAAGGGTTTCATATTGAAATGAATATAAATTTTTCATATTCTTTATAATATATAAAAAATTTAGATTTAGTATTTATTTATGAATAGTTCTTAAATGTCACATGTTTTGGAAAATAAAAAATTTATTTATTTATTTGTTAAATTTCATTTTTATACATGTTTAATTCATTGTTTATTACCATTTATATGATAAATTTCTTCTAGGATGTTTCCTTGAATATCATTCTAGGTTTGATATCATAAAATTTATTTTTCATCTACCTTAGTATTGGTATGTAATTAGATTTATGAGTTTGAGAATAATTGTTGGGTATAGTTTTTGTATATTAGGTTTTATAGTTTTTATTAATTGAATTATATCTTGAGTAATGTCAACCGAGTTAGAGGTAATTGGGGTTGGAACACCTACTTTCCTAAAGGCTTTCCTTGGCTAGGAAAGTGAATAGGTCTAGTTATCTATTATTTTCGGCTTACTCATGTGGAATATGTTAATATCATATAACTCTATTCCTATACATGAATAATTCATATAAATTATGAATATGATGCATTTATATATGTATGAATATACATGACTTGTTTTTTTGGGTAATTAACATAGACATGTGCATTTTGTAAAGAGATACACATTAATGTGGTGTGAAATCCTTAATTTGGTGGATAAAATAGGAATTTCCAAAAGTAAATTAGAAGTATTCATACACAAAAGTAAATAAAACATGGTAAAATTATTGAGACCTTAAATGAAAACCCCAAAAATAATTAGTGTGGTATTCTTTCCAAAGAAACACTTATCAAGATCTTGATTATCTAACTGAGTATTGTCGAGCTTAGCATGAGTACCTCTGGATTATCTTATCCAAGGCAAGAAAGCTATGAGTGACTTAGGATTTTCATGTTGGGTATTTTCATGATCAAAAATAGTATCCCTTCATTTTCCTTAGTTAGATTATTCTTAGTGTTTTCTTTGGGTTTAATTAGCTGGGAATCCCTAATAGTTAGGATAATAGAGGAATAAAGTTGATTAAATTTAAATGATGGATTCAGATAAGTAGTTATTTTCTAAACTATCCAATAATAATAATTGTTAATATTTCAATGATCCATAACTAAATAATCATGGATTTATTACATGATAATTTATGTAAGTCATCATTAAATATGGATATTTTCGCAGTAAATAGATATGATGTTATCAGTCATGAATTTTAGTGGGATCAATTTCATTTAAAGACACTAATGAAAAGATATAATACATGAAACTCACCTACCGGTATGTATTTGGGTAGATTATGAATAATTCACACTAATCATTTTGAGAACATTAATAGTAATGAACTATAAAATATTTTATGAGTGACATATATGATTGAGAAGTATTCTCAAGGAGAAACATTCAAGTTACCCAATTTTAAATTATAACATCCTGACTTAACCGAGAATTATGAACTCTTGTGTTGTTTTTCAAAACCTTTTTTTATGGTAATATTGTACCCTAAAGGATAATGAGTAGTTTAGGAGAGTTTGGGGATTTTTTAGAGCCCAAAACATTAGAATTTTGGAAGTATAATGAGTTTCATTATTAGCACATCATTAGTGGTAAATGTGTGATTCAACCATGGGGGGCACTCAATGTATAGCAAGAGGCCGCATGGTTTTTTGGAAACTGTGTGACCTAGGGAATTGGAAAGTACGAGTGTTCTATATATCTTGGAAGTGGCCTTTTTCATTGGTTGTACATGTTTAGTTAAACTATGTGGGAATCCCATACGAGGGGGTTCCCTAGGTAGTAGATGTTTCATGGTTGGTCTGTGGTTTATCCAACCGTGTGTCCAAACCGTGCAACCCCTTATTTGAAGTGGAATTTACCATTTTCCTCTGAAATGTGTTTAAACCATCAATCCTCTTTTATATCTAGTAGATAGCCCCTCTCTATCACATAATATATCCTCCTCAATCCAAGCTAATATTTTCAACTGCTCCTCTGTTTGATCTCTATTTGCTTCAATACTAGGTGTGTTCGATCCACAACGGTAAGATCCCTACTATTCTTGATTCTATTATTTGTTTGTTTTTTCATCTCCTACGCTATTTTGGTGCAATATCATATTCTCTATTTTCATTAAATTGGTATTTTGTTTCAATTTCTCTCATTCTAACTCGATTCAAGGGCCTCCACTAGATGAGGAGAGTGCTACATGCCTAAGGTAGGTGGTCCACGTTTTACTTTTTTTGTTGTATTTGGTTGTTTTTTTTTTGAGTTTTATGGTGTCCTTAAATAATATATGATGATTATGATTATAATGAAACCTAATGGGACCCTATCTACCTATTAAAAAAAATTGGTGTTTTCCTTGACATGGGCCACCCTTAAGGGTTTTCTTTTCCTTAAGGGCCTAAGTGGGAGTGATAGAATCCCCCTCTCCCTCTCCCTATTCCTCTAACACTAGGGTTCTCTTCTTAGTGATTTGGATGGGTAGGAGTCTTTGGTGCCTTCTCCCTCTTTATTTCTCCCTTTTCCTCTTTCTCCTTCCCTATTTCTTTCTTTCCTCATCATTCCCTAAGGCTGGGCTTCTTTATCCATTTTTCCTTTTCAATGGTGCTTTGATTTCACACTGTGACTGGACGATGACTGGAGACTATCCATTCAACCTTGTCATAAATTTCATGGTGATATTCATGTTTGAATGTTCCGTGGAGAAGTTGTTTTGGTTTTTACTTGATGTGTTTCCCTTGGCCGCTTGTACCCCGCTCTAGCCTCTCATTCTGCTTCTCCTCTCTAAGTTAGATCTAGAGAAATGAAAACTATGAGGTTTTGGGTTCGTAGGTTAGCGATTGAAGGTTCTTTCCCTGGTGATTTCATTTTTTTCTTGAAGGATTCATTCAGTGTCCTTTTTGGATGCTCTTATCCTTGCCTCAAAATCATGTTCCTCTACACCTCTCCCAGTCAGAGTTGGTGTGGTGGCACAAAGGAGTTTGGGGAGGTGGGTTGGTTGTCATTTATAAGAATGACCGGAGTCCGGATGGTTTTTTTATTTTCAGTCTCTTCATTTATGGTGATGTTCAGTTTGGATTTGTCAATGTCAATGGATCTTTTTTCTAGATCACTTGTTTGTTGGATGTTTCTTCCTAAAATGGTGATACGAGTGATGATGGTGTGACGATGTTGATGATATTCTTCAGATGGTTTTCTTGGATGAAGAAGACATTGTTTATGGAGGATTTCAAGGGTGAAGGTTATTTCTGAATAGATATTAAATCTGCGGAAATAATATCTGGTGGTTTATCATTGTGGATACAAATGATGGTGACGATTCGATGGTTCGATGATGGGGGTGAGGCATGAGGAGGATCGCTACTCGAGGATCTATGTCTCAAGGCATCCCATTCATTGTGGATTTGATGATGGATTTTTTTTTATTTTTTATTTTAAATCAAGATGATTTTGTAAAAGCAGTTTTATGATTTTGGTAATTTTCATGTGTTTTCCGGTTACTACTAAACCAAAAATAGGATTTTAAAAATCAAATAAAAAGATAATTTTCAGTCAATCATAAGGACTTAAGTGACTATTTCCTCATTTTTTTTTACCAAATTTTTAGGTTTGTGTTTCTTCATAATAATTGATTCCCTTGAGATGTGAATTGAACAAAGAGAAAGTGTGTCTATGTGTTTAGACCCATATTCCTTATGTTATAGTTTGAATGGATCTACATGAATTAAATGGTTTTTACAACATGATTTAAGTGTCTTAAATTCAGTGCCTTTCTAAATGGTATGAATCATGATAGCTAATCCATACCTCATATCCAAGATGAGGGAAATACTTGGATCTATATGGGATTTTATGGATGATCTCATTATGATAAATAATTAAAATTATTGATGAAAAGTAAATATGATGGGAGAAATACTTGGAATGACTTGGATGGGCTTGTTGGGAAATTTCCCCACCTATACATGAGTGATACTAGTTCCCTCAGGGAGAAACCATGGTTGAGCTCAGTGGATAGATGTTTATACCATGCCATGAGTGATACTCAATCCACTATTTGAGATACCAAGGACATGCTCATAGGGTTTTTATTCATACCATACCATTTGCGGTGCTTGGAATTATATTTATGGATCGCTTTATATGGACTCTTATGGTGTTGGATATTTATAATACCCTTATAGAGATACTTGGGAGTCCTTTTTGGATCACCTTGGATGGGATTAGGGTGCCTCTTATTAAATTCCAATAATGAACTTTATATTAAAGACTAAAAATTCATAGATGTTTTCTAGGGATGTGTCCTCCAATACAAATCACATTCTTAGGTTCAGTCCATTTCTTGATAATTTCTTTATGATGAATTTTTTTACACCCATATTATATTCGTATTGGTTTCCTTCCAGTAAAATATATCTGGCTTAAGCTGAAGAAGGTAGTGTTGGTCGGGTATCCCATAAGGAACATAGACCAATGTATTTATTTATTTGACTCCATGAATTTTTTATATACCTATACACTGTTCATTTTATATTCATAGACTATATTGTTTTGCCTTGGTATCTGAGAATAATTCATGATTGTAGGTGTAGATAAGGGAAGCTTCCAACTTCCAATGTTTGATTCTAAGTACTAAGATGGAGTACGAGATTAGAGGGCTGAGCCTATGCTCATGATTGCAGTATAGATAGCTTTTGGTTATTTATTATTTTAGTATAGCATATGGTATATTCTTGTTTTCCCTATATCCCATGTACTTAATTTTTTCATAGCTACATTTAATGATTATCATTATCATTTTGTATCTATTTATGATTTATATTGCGCCTTTTTATTCACCTTGGATGATTCATTATTCCACTACTTATTTATTTCTATTTATGTTGCTTACCTTTATCATGTACCATTGTGTTTCACTCTAAATCATGTGGGAATAATCTTTCCATGGACAATCCCTAGGCCCTCATTGCTAGTCAGAAGCCTCTAGAGTATAGTGAGGGCACTTGATTTCATGTGACCAGTCCTCATAAGTCACTATTTAGTGGCTTCTGGGGTGGGACACTAAATAGCGGTATCGGAGAAGTTTTCATTTTGTCTGATTGTTTGTGTATTAGATAAGAGTCTATGATGTATTTGAATTTGTTAATTAGCTTGTTTCTAGTAGTAGATAACTGATATATAGGGGGAACCCTAATTACCCGGGATGGGTTATTGTTGTTATTATATTGTTCATCTTATAGTTGAACTGATTTCACTCTAAGGTGATGCACATATTTTGTGATGTTATTATTATTGATATTTGTATTATGGATTTCTTGTTCCCTTGGACTGATTAGGAAAGGCTGTATCATCTCATGCATCATACTAGGAACTTTAGGATCGATATGTCATGCATTTTTTGCATGCCACAGTTTTTTTCTATGCAAATTGCATGCTACATATAGTTATTAGATGGATTATTATATGTGGAATGTGATAACATTTCTTATAGGGATAACATAATTGGATTATTTAAAATGCCTACATTAATCTAAATAGTTTTTTCATGGATATATTGATGATGATGCCTTAATTAACCAATCATTCCAAGTTTAAACCATGAACCACAAATTCTATGGGCTGAAACATTAGTTGATTTTATTGATGAATGTTGATTATAATTTATGAAGAAAGTACTTCTATAAATTGGGAATAGTAGTTAATGTATTAGAATCACTATACATGACCTTTTACATTATGATATTGGATATACAGGTCAGATCAATGTTACATGAAACACTAATTGCAATTTATAAGAGTATGGGCCATTGTAAATTGGTAATGGTGATGCATTTAACTATATTGAGATATCTACATCCCTATAAATAATAATAAACATAATTAAAGTTTTAAAATAAAATGGTTACCACTAAATGGGGATTCTAATTGAAAAGTAAAGGGAATTTTCCAATAAAATTATAAATTGACACTGTATATATTGAAACCATTGTTGTGTTGTATAAGACCTGGGCCCTGACCCAACCTTGGTAGTGGGAAGTAGACAGTGTATCCTAAGACTTGTTTGATCTTTATAGTCACCTAGACTTGGATTTAAGAGAAATAAGAGGTCGTTGAATCATTATAGGAGGATTTATAACTATTATTTCCTATTTTTTATTTCTTCTCTACCATTAAATCATATTTTAGGTGTTAATTTAGAAATTTTAGAGATACATCACCATAAAATACTCAATTTGTGAACTAGGAAGGAGGAAATGACCTTACTTATGTGGTGGTGGGACTTGAACCACCCGTATTACCTCTTATAGTGCCAGCCGAGGAGCCTCTGATCGGTCTTCTAGTGGGCGTTGATACTCAATTTTTAGATAGATTCTTTTGATTCATTTAGTCTATATATGGAGCTTCTCAACTTGCCCATACTACGGTAGAATTGACGTGGGAATTCTAGTTGTGTCATCCTCCCACTTTCTCAAGGGATGTCGGTCCTTAGGCTGTTGAGATCTACAACCTACCCATACTAGAAGAAATTTCTATCCATATTTGATAATTTTGATGTTCCTCTAGAGAGGATGATGAATCTCTATACCTATATGCTTCGTGATTCTACTAAATGTTGGTTGGATGTCATCACCCTAGTTGAACATCATCATAGTATATTGAGATCATACTACCAAACTACCTTATATGATTAATTCATTCCCCATATGTTTAGAGAACATTATGCTAGAATTTATGAACCTATAGTATGGTTCCATATTAGTGATGGAGTACTCATATTGTTTCGCTGATCTTCAGATTTTTTTGTTGACTTTGACAAGTGACAAGTTGGTGAATGTGAGATGATTTGAGGATGGTATTACATACACCATATGATCATAGGTGAATGTTTTCTGGATGACATACTTCTAAGATATATTGAACCATTACCTCATCATAGAAAGGATACTTAGTGGAGCTAGATATGTGAGACAAGGTGGTTCGGATTCCAGGCAAGGGGATGGTTTGTCTAGTGGTAGGAAACATCATTTCAAAGGTGCAAACGGGGGTAGCTACATCCACATGACATGAAAAAATAGCTATTTGGTGTTCCAAAAATTTGTTAGGGTAGGTTATAAGAAGACTCAATATATGAGGAATCCAATCGAGTATTAAGCTTGTTGAAGGATGGGTCACCTTTAACGTTTCTTATAGACTTTGCCTCTTGTACCCAGTGAGAAGGGATCTGTACCAACGCCACATTCAGGTACTAGATATGTATCTCCTAGTCAGACTAGGAGGGGGTCTACTACCATCAAATAATGATAAGGATGTGGTTGTGTCCTAGGTAGTCATACTTTATTTGTTCATCACTAGGATATCATACCTACCTAGGTTAGTCAAGTTGCATCTCTGGGCCATGGATCATGACATATCTATATATTTATCCTACTCCTGAGGAGATGATTCTGGGGACTTCTATAGTATGAGTTACTATTATAGTATCTACTACATTTTTTATTCTATGTTTGATATAGGTGCATCAAACTATTTTATATATGCTATAATTATGGAAAATTAGGGAACATAAATAGAGTACTTATGTGGTTTCATGACTCTTAAAACATTGATAAGGGTTTAGTTAGAAATTATATTCTTGTATAAGGAGTGTCTCATTGAGATAGGTGGATTCTATTTCTTGTGGAATTTATTTATCCTAGAGATAATGGGTTTTGATGCCATAATAAGAATGGGATGGCTAGTACCTCACCATGCCCACACTGATTTCTATCACCAAAGGGTGTCTTTTACATCACTCAAGGACATAGAATATATTCGTAAGGGAAAATGGGATATCCAGGTGAGTAGATCTAGAATTTAGTGTCATGGGATAGGATGGGTGATAACCCACGTGGCTAGTCTCTTTATGAGAAATGAAGGAATACCGGTTAGTGAATTCCCTCCTATTGTGGGTCTTTTCAGGGAAATATTCCTTGAAAACATTTCTAGGCTACCTCCCATGAGAGATGTGAAATTCATTGAGTTAGTTCCAAGAGTATCACCAATATCCATTAATCCCTATAGGACGACACCAATAAAACTATAGTAACTCAATAAGAATTTGGAATACATAGATGCAAATGGTTTTATATAGCCCAGTACTTCATTTTGGGTTTCAACTATCCTTTTTTACAAAGAAGGTGGATGGTACCCTTAGGTTTTGTGTGGATTACCAATGGTTGAACCTATATATGATTACGAACTTGTATCCACTACCTCATATAGAATTACAATTCATCCAGCTTAAAGGAACAATGATTTTCTCTAAGATAGATTTGAGGTTTTCCTACCATCGGGTGAAAGTAAGATCATCAGACATTCCATGTACAACATTATAAATCAAATATGATTTTTACGAGTACTCGTTTATACTGTTTGGACTTTAAAACAGACCTGCCATTTTTATATCCTTAATGAATTGAGTTTTCCACCCATACCAAGATTCATTTTTGGTATTCTTCATAGAAACTATCTTGGTGTATTCTCACACTAGACACAACCATGAAACCCATCTTGGGATCATGCTAAATACACCGAGAGAGAATTGTTTGTATGACAAGATCAGTAAATTCCACTTTTGGATCAATAAGTTTTACTTATTGGGTCATATAATTTTAGATGTAGGGTATCTTTTGACCCAAATAAGGTGAGCATCATAGTTTCCTAGGATCAACCCATGAATTTATTTGAAATACATAATTTATTAGGGAGGACTGGTAATTATATGTGATTAATCTAGGGATTTTCACACATATTAGGTCCAATTATAGGATTGACTAAGAAGGGTGTAAAATTCTTATAATGCGAAGCTTGTGAGATAGCCTTTCAGAATATGAAGGGGAGAATGACTTCAAAACTGAATTTGATTCTTCTAAAGTTAGGAAAAAGCTATGATTTTTACTATGGAACTTTAAAAATTGGGATTGGAGTAGTTTTGATGTAGGTTGATTAAGTTTTAGCATATGGTTCCTACCATCTAAGACCTCATGTGCAGAATTACCCAATTCTTGACCTCGATCTATCAGTTGTGGTTCATGCTTTACAGTACTGGAGGCATTATCTTTTTGGTGACAGGTTTATTGTTTGCACATATTAAAAAAGTCTCAAGTACATCTACAAATAGAATGAATTGAATCATATATAGTGTAGGTGGGTATAATACCGTCATTACTTAGATTATGATTTGTCTTATACACCTAGGAAGGGCAATGAAGTAGTTAACACACTGATCCATAAGAGTCATACATAAGCTATCAAGGAGGCCAATAGTGAGTTGTGGTTGATAGATCTATTTTTTTATATACACCTAGAGTTTCATGAATATCTGGGTAAGATTATATTATAATCTTTAGTAGTGACATCCTCTTTTATGGAGTGGGTAAGGTTGAGACAGCTTTCAGATCCCAAGGTCATAGTCTTAAAGAAGAGTGTCTTAGTTGATAATCCACTACCTGGTGGGGTTGTTGATGAGAATGAGATTCTTCACTTCTACGGTAATATATGGGTTTATGGTGACATACGAGAGTATTTAATGTGAGAACATCATTCCTCTATTTGGTCAATTCACCATGGGCTTGCCAAGATGTATTGTAGCATATGTTGTTATTATTAGTGTCTAGGTATGAAGAGGAAGATTGAAGGTTTCATCATGATATATTCTATCTATCAAAAGGTGAAGGCGGATCACCAGTGACTAGTCGGACTTCTAAAACATTTATCCATTCTTATGTGGAAATGGAGACATCACTATGGATTTTGAGATGAGATTCCCAAGATCCCCTCAAGGTAGTTATGCAGTATGGGTCATCAATGATTGATTTTCCAATTTTTCAAACTTATTTCTTATATGAGAGACAATTTCAATTGATGATCTCAAAAGGATTTATATTTGGGAGATTTTTCACCTTCATATAATTACCCATTCTATCATATTATACCGAGACACTTGGTTTACATCATAGTTCTGGAAAGGGTTTTAGAAGGCACTAGGTTTATAATTGATCTTGAGTATAGCGTTTCACCCTCAAATAGATGGTATTTCTAAGCAGATGATATGGGTGCTGGAGGATATGATTTGAGAATGTGGCCTTGACTTTGGAGGTTCATGGAAGGAGCATATACATATGGTTGAGTTTCCCTACAATAACATATTTTAGGAAACAATTCAGATTGACCCTTATGAGGCCCTTTATGGTAGATCTTTTTGTTCACCCCTATGTTGGTTAGAGGCAGGTGAGGTTGGAATATTGGGTCCTAATCTTGTTTATGAGACTTTAGAGGAAGTAAATCTAATTTATAAGTTCATGGATATAGATTATTCTAGGTAGAATTATTATATAGGTCGTCACCAATAACCTCTAGATTTCGAGGTGTGGCATTGGTTATTTCTGAGAGTTTCTCCTAGATTGGGTCATAAATGGATTGGAAGATAGGGAAATCTATCACATCATTATGTCAGACCTTTCGAGATCATGGAGAGATTTAGATAATTATCCTATCAGTTGTAGTTACCTTGGATGTATCGTGATATGAATGACATATTCCATGTATCACTGCTTCACCATTATCATTATGACCCTTCTCATTCATCTGATCCTGAGGATATTGAGTTGGAGGTCGATGAATCCATTGAGGAGAATCCAATACATCTTCTTAATTAAAGCATGAAGGCTCTACAAGGTAGTTCAGTTCCACTAGTCGGAGTTCTATTTAAGCATGGAAAAATATAAGATGATACATGGGAGAGAATGTATAATTTATATGTTTAGTGTCCAGAACTTTTATCAAACTATGCTTTACCATCCTTGGAAGAGAAACTCAAGGATGAGTTATTTTAAAGAGGGGTGGTTCAAATGTCTCAGATTTTTGGAGAGGTACAGACACTTATATAATTATTAAAAACCTATCATTTTATGATAATAGTGTACTCTAAAGGCTAAGGAGTGGTTTGTGAGAGTTGAGGGCTCATTCAAAGCTCGGAAATTTGGAATTTGGGGAGGAAGACTGAGTTTCACGGTTGGTTCTAACTATCTAACTCAACCATATGGGGAACTCAATATATAACAAGAAGACTCACAGTTTGTTTGCAACTATAAAACACAATCCGTATGTCTGTGTGGGTATTGTAGGAATCTTGGAAGAGGCCTTTTTCATGGTTTGTGCATGTTTAGTAAAACTATGGGGGAAGCCCGTGGGGGGGGGGGTCCTTGGGTAATAGATTTTACATGTATGTTACATGGATTGTTCAATTATGTGTACAAACCATGAGACCCCTTATTTTAAGTGGAATTTACTATTTTACCCTAATTTTTTTTTAAATCCTCAAACCTCTTTTCCCTCCAGTGGAAAACCCCTCTCCCTATCATGAAAGCTCCTCCTCAATCCAAGCTAGGATTTGTAATTGTTTCTCCATATGATCTCCATTTTCTTCATTGTAGGGTGTGGTGGGTCTGCAATGGTAAGTTCGATAATCCTATTGCCTTCATTCTTTGTTTATATTTTCATCTCCTATGTTATTTTGGTGCAATATCATATGCCTGATTTTTTGGGCATTAGTCTATTCTTCTGATTTCTTCCATTCTATCTCAATTTAATGGATGACACTAGATGAGGAGAGTTCTACGCGACTAAGGTAGGTGATCTGGTTCCTTTCCCTCAGGTCTTGTAGCATTTATATCATGCAATGTTTTGTCGCACACCATAAATTCTATAACTGAATTCATAATATTAAATAATTTAAATTAAAGGTTAATTACATGCATTATGGGACCCAGTATACTTTTGAAACAATTTCATTGGGTGTTTTCCTTGACATGGTCCACCCTTATGGGTATGATTTACCTTAAGGGACTAAGTTCTCCTTTCCTCAATTTGTTTGAACACATTTTGAGGTGCGTTTTTATTCATAATAAATTATTCCATTGAGATGTGAATTGAACTAATAAAAATAGAGGCCATGTGTTTAGACCCCTTTTATTTATGATATAGTTTGAATAGTTCTACTTAAATTAAATGTTTTGGAAACATTTATTTAAGTGTCTTAAATGAAATTCCTTTATAAATGGTATGAATCATTATATCTAATCCATGCCTCATATCCAAGATGAGGGAAACACTTTAATCCTTATGGGATACCTTAGATAGGATCATAGTGATAAATAATTAGAATTTTTTATGAAAAGTAAATACATTGGGAAAGATACTAGGAATTCCTTGGATGGTATCATTGAGTGTTTTACCTACATCTTTGTGAGTGATACTGGTTCCCTTGGGGATACAACATATATTGTCTTGATGGTTATATGTTTATACGAGGACACAAGTAGTGTTTTTCCCCTATTTCAGATACCAGGGATGGGATCATAGGGTTTTTCTTCACGCCATGTTGAGGGTCATACTTGGAATTCTATTTATGGATCACCTTGGATGGACTCTTATGATATTAGGTATTTATAGTGCCCTTGGAGCAATACTTGGGAGTAATTTTCAGATTTCCTTGGATGGGATTAGGGTTCCTCTTATTAAATTTTAATGATGAACATTATATTAAAGACTAATAATGTCATGACATGGCCCAATGGGTCTTGAGACGCAACTACCCCAAGCCTGTCTCCATAAGCCAGGGGCTAGTGAAAAGTGTCGTAAAGAATAAAAAATATGGGAGGAGTTTTTCTAAATACCTATACACATAAACACAACCATATAGATGCATAAGTTCATAGTGATAAAAGAAAGCGACAATAACAACTAGAGTAAAAACCATGAATGTAACAACCTCTAGGGAATAAAAGAGTACAATATCATAATCTGAAAAGTTAAGGGAAAAAATTCATGCCCAACCAGGATGATGTTGTAACTAAAAAATGTTAGTAAAAGTAAATATCGAGAGATCCCAAATCTATATCTCTAATACCTTACCATCGTACATGGTCAAATGAACCAGGGTATCCCTATTCTCCTCTGTAATCATCACTAACATATTTATTGTCAGTATAAGACACAACACATGCGGGAAAATTCCTTGTAATGATGAGTATATACATACCCAGTAGTTCTCCCAAAAAGCTGGGGGGAAATATGATACATGATATAAGTAGAAATCTCCAACCATATCAAGAGATAAATGAAATCCAAAAAAATATGTATATATATAATCAAGAAAGAAACCTATATGGGAGAGAAAGGGGATCTCCATCATACAACCCATCCCAGAAAAAGTGTCTACCAATAGTTCCAATGTTTCCATCAATGATGCCCAACATATCACAAGTATCGTGAATAAATATCCATGTAAATCCACATATCTCCACTATATCGCATAGTCAAGGGGACATAATATCTCATAAGAGGGCCCATGCCCTGGTAACATAATAGGGTTTCACTAAATATATAGAGGACCCATGACTTGTTTCCATAGTAGGGTGCCACTAAATTGTAGAGAACACATGCCCTGAATCTATAAGAGGGTGCCACTTTGATGGTCAAGGACCCATGCCCGGACTCTGTACTAGGGTGGCACTCTAATGGTTGAGGACCCATTCCCTAACTCCACTGGAGGGTTCCACTCCAATGATAGATAGGTAGAGTTCCCATGCCCTATCCCAGTAGGAGATTTACACTAATGGTTGATAGTGGATCCATACCCTGTCCCGGTAAGAGGGTTACACTCTAATGGTTGATAGAGAACTCATGCCCTATCTTAGAATGCAGGTTCCACTCTAATGGTCAATAGAGGACTCATGCCCTATCCCTATAAGAGGGTACCACTAAGTAGATAGAGGACCCATACCTTCACTCCCCAGGAGGGTTTCACTCTAAGGATTGATAGAGGACCCATGACATGACTCTATAGGAGGGTTCCACTCTGAGGATAGATATAGGATCAATGACTCATCCTAGTATGATGGTGACACTCTAATATTTCTGATGATCCCACCCAATCACTTTCATCGTTGAGAACCAAATAAAAATATTCCATTCCCAAATCCACTCACATAATATCTCAAAAGACACTATTATGGAAACCATCATGTTCTACATGGAAAACCACTTAGGATAGGATACCCATGGGCTAAGATATTAGTCTAAATGAAGGAGACACAAGATGAAGAAATTTCCTCAAATAGGAGGGTACATGGATTGTAAATTAACCCACACGATGTGTGTTCACACTCTACCAAAACATCGTCTATTCATAACTACATGGATCTCTTCCCATATATTCCTACATGGCTTGTAAGGGGTCTTCATTGTGTGTCTCATCCAGCTGGGCCAAGTCATGTCCTCAATCTCGTGCCTGTGTCCTTTGGGCAATGTCTGTGTACATTGGTCATGTGTCTTCCATGCCTGTGTTCGTGTACTCACAGAGTTCACACCATTTCACCATAACCAGGTGACATGGAATTTGGGGGGCCCACATGCACTACAGGAAAATGGGCCTATACCCACAATTTTTCCAAAAACTGTGGGTATAGGGTACCTTATACCCATGGTTTTTGAAAACTGTGGGTATAGTGATAATATGGGGACCTATAACCATGGTTTTCTGAAACCGTGGGTATAGGTCACCTATACCCATGGTTTTGACAAAACTGTGTGTATAGCATAATTTTAAAGACCAATACCCACGTTTTTGCAAAAACGTGGGTATAGATGTTTTTTTTAAGACGTATACCCACAGTTTTGGCCAAACCGTGTGTATAGAGTTTTTTCGGGTGACCTATACCCATGGTTCTTCAAAACCGTGGGTATTGGGGTATTATTTTTTGAAGACCTATACCCAAGGTTTCAAAGAACCGTGGGTATAGCTTTCCCGCCATAACGGGGAAAAAATACGCGGCACAGTGGAAAAAAATTGGCGAGAAGACAATATTTATTAATATAATTTTGCGAATAGAAATAATAAATAACAGAAACATTCTAGCTGAGTCAGTTAAGCCGCCTTCTGTTATATCAACCAGTCCTGTGATCAAATCATGGCGTCATCTTTTTTTCTAATATATAACTATTATTAATATAAGTATACTAATATATATATATATATATATTCAACAAGAATTTCTGCTGCTCTGTTGGTTAGGTGCGGCATTGCCCTTCGGTAGGTCCCCAGTTTGACACACAACATCCTCAATTTTCAAACACAGCATCCTCAATTTTCAAACATAGAATCCTCAATTTTCAAACACTGCCTCCTCGATTTTCAAAGTCCCCATTTTCCATTTTCAAATACCGCGCATGTATAATATTAATATATATAAATAGATATATATTAATATAAAAATTGAAATTGATATCCTTGTTGTTTCCTTATTGATGCGCTGATGGGAGTTTGTTCATGAGGTGCGGGTTCAAACCCCTTGAGAGCCTGTTTTTTGAATTTTAATACCCCACGGTTTTCAAACCATGGGGACTATTGCATACCACCTTGGCACAGTCTGTTCCATGCTTTGAGAAGCCTATACCCACATTTTAGCAAAGCCGTGGGTATAGGTTGAAACCCCTATACCAACACCTTTCCAGCCCACTGTTTTGGGGGCTACACCCATGGTTTTGTACCGTGGGTATAGGTCGTTTTTCCAGTAGTGATGGCATGTGATATTTAACTCACCCGAAAACCCTAGCCACCACATCTAGGGGTCTACAATCCATTTTGTATTTAGACAACATGATGTGTAGCTTGGTTTTCTATAGAATTATTCATATACTCCATAGATCCTAGGTCCACTATTACCACTACTGATTCCACATAATTTTCACCTGAAATCAAAGGGAAGATCCTATATTCATCAATTTCATCCCTCTAGTGGTCAGAAAAAGTATTTTTTTTGGTTCATTTGAATCACACATATGCCTCATGTGACTCATGATGCCACACTAGATCTCCAAAATCCATGGTTGAATCACCTTAAATCCTAAAATAATCCCGATCCATCCACAAATTTCAAATTTTTTATTCTCGTGTGAATTTTCTATGAATTTGGGGGTTTGATCGCATCTGATCCCACCTAGAAATGTCGAGTTGAGACCCCATAGTCCAACAACAAAGATAGAAAATAATGATGGAGTAAAACACATAAACAAAAGTAAAAAACAATTTACCATGAGTTCTTGGATAAATAATATATATTGTAGATATCTAGGGTTAGAAACATGCCATAATAGGGATAAATTGAATAAAAAATTGAATACTGATACCCTATCACATGCAAAGGCTTGGATTAAAATAGGATCAGAGAAAAGAAATTGATCATGCTAAATTATTTAATAATAAGGATAATAATCCAAAAATGAAGAGTCCTACCTCAATTAGGATCGATCATTGGTGAAGAATGTTACTGCCAATAAAGAAAATGATTTGTTGTGTTCGTTTTGCCTCGATTTACCTTGATCCAATTGTTGATTTTATTTCCTGATATTGAACCATCAATGAAGGATGGAAGTATCCTCTAAATGGTTATGATTAACCTAGTGATTCATTGTAATAGGATATTTAAAGAGGAAACTAGTTTAGGTCATTTAACAAATTAATTAATCCACTGAACGCACCTTCCAATTGTCGCTTTATCTAAATGTCTAGTTCTGATGAACTTCAGGTCACGCCTAGGGTAAAAATCACATTCCGGATTTGACCATGGTCTCATCGTTATATTTTGAGACTCTATTTTAGAGATATTCCATTATTTATCAAATATATGCATGTGTGATATAAAATATATTTAATATTTTCATAAAATAAATCTCAAGCATGCTGGGAATCGAAATCACGCATCATCTTAGCTCATGGATCCAAAAATATTCCTTTTTGTATTTAATAGTTTTTTAAGGAAAAAAGGGTCGCTACATTATTCCCTTCATTAAGATTTACATCCTTGAAAATAAAACCTAAACAAAAACCTAGGGATATTGAGTCTTCTTTGTGTTCTCCTGCTCCCAGGAGATCTCCTACATTCTCCCATTCTACCACAGCACATGAACCAAGGGAATGGTCCATCCACACAAGACCTTATACTATCAATCCTTGATCTACATCTAGTGATCCATGAAATTGGATACATCTTTTATTTCAAGACCCCCCCAATCAATAACATGTGTGGGATCATGCACATATCTCCTCATCTGGGACACATAGAATATTTCATGCACCCACTCCAACTTTGGGGCTAAGGAGGGGAAGTGGGAAACCTTTCCAACCCTCTACAAGATCTCAAATGGTCTGATGAACCTCAGTTATAGCTTGCCTCCCTACCGAGTCTCTACAATACTCATCATGGGAAGACTCTTAAGAAAACATGGTCTCATAGATCAAAACCCAATGGCCTATGGTGTCAATCTGTATATGGTTTTCCTGATCTGAGCTATCCTCATCTTCTCATGGATCACCTGAACCTTCTCAGTCATTTCTTATTCCAAATTTGTCCCAACAATAGATGCCTTTATAATCCCAAACCTTCAAAATGGTGACCTGCAGGGTCTCCCATATAGGTCCTCAAAAGTTTCATACCAATAGTGGAGTGGTAGTCGTTATTATAAGTAAACTCCACTAAGGGAAAGTGATCATCACAGCTCTGGAAAAAGTATAATACACAATCTCTTAGTATATCATCCAGTACCTAGATAGTGAACTCTAGACTTCCATGTTTCTAGGGGTGAAAGGTTTTACTCATCCTCATCTATATTTTGAATGACTCCTACAGGACTCTCCACAACCATGACATGAACCTCACATCATGGTCAGAGACAATCGTCGAGGTGTCCCCATGAAGATATATGATCTCCCATAAGTAAAACTTCCACAAAATCTCCATTGAACTCTTCTCCCAGATAGCAAGGAAGTGTGATGATTTCATAATTTGGTCAGATATCACCCAGAAGGCATCATGTTCTCTCACTGTCCATGGTAGCCATGTCACAAAATCCCTGGATATGTCATCTTATTTCCACTCCAGGATCTCATAAGGATAAAAAAAGACCTACTCGAACCCAATGCTCAGCCTTCACCTTTTGATATGTGACACACCAAGATAAGAACTCATCCACACTACACCTCATTCTAGACCACCAAAACTGTAGTTTAAGGTCTCTGTATATATTCCCCCACACTTGGATGTACATATAAAGGAGATGTGTTAAACTCTCTCATCCCCTCCTCACACATTGTTACTGAGATCATAGTTATCCCTATAAAAGGATGATGTTATTCCCTCCTTTAGAAATAAACCCATTGAATCTCTTGAGGATATGTATCCATGTAAATCACATAGTTGATATCTCCCAACTGGGAATTCCTCACACACTATAGAATTGGAGGATTCAACACTATCGACTGAAAAAAAAATCAACATCCTTCTAAATAAAGGTCAGTTGCAAGGAATCCAACTTCTAGGATTCCTCCTACACCAAACAAGAATGGGAATTACTACTAAGGTCATATAAAACCATGTTTTCCTTCCTCAATGTATAGACTATCTCAAATTCATAGTCCTATGGGAAGTCTAAACAGCACATTTATCTTAGGTTCAGGTCCTTCTCTGTAAAGACACACCTGAGACTCTAATGTTATGTATAAACAAAAAAGTTTTCTCCTAGAAGATAGTGCATCCACATCCTAATAACAAGTACAAGAACTATAAACTCATGGTCATGAGTCACATATATTTTCTCATGGGTTTCCAACTACCACAACCCATATGGGATAATTTAATATCTCTTCTTCAACACACAGTTTGGGTTTTCTCTAGAGGAGTCACAATATACTACATCCTCTATGCCATCCTATATTAGTCTCAAAATAGGAGTATTATTTAGTCTTAGCATCAAATCCACAAATTCTCTCTTGAACTGATTATTCCAAGTAATGAGTTTCACCTTCCATGTTAGAGTGGTCAAAGGGTCTGATAAGTCTTCCATAAACCTCGTGTAGTACCCCTCCAAGACATGAAAACTATACATATCTGACATGATCTTGGGTGTATCCTAAGTAATGACTATATCAATTTTTTCCAATTCCACTATTAATCCATGCTCAGAAATGACATACCTCAAAAAGTGAACCTTGTGGATCTACTATTAACATTTTGAGAGCTTACCATTAATCTAGTGCTCCTGAATATAGTCTATGACCATCCTCAAGTTGTAATAACCTGACCTAACAAGGATAAATCCACAACTACCATAAGCCCACCTCTATAGTCCATGGGATTGTGACAAACACCAAAAGGAATAACTAATATGGGATCCCTTTTTCGAAGTACATGTATGAAAACACACAAAAATCATCATGCATAGATATAGAGGAATAATAATAAAATATGCAACATCAAGATAAAAAACATGCATGTAACAATATCTAGGAAATTAACGAGAAAGAGAGAATAATATAATAATAAAAAAGGGAAAAATACATGCCCAACCAGAAAGATGTCCCAAATTGAAAAAATAGAAAAATTAATGTACTAATAGAACCCAGATCCAAATATCCAATCCCCAACCACCATACCTAGTCAAATTCACCAGGATATCCTGGTGCTCCTTTATAATTACCACTGACCTTTCCATCATATGTATAAGACATTACAAATGTATGAAAATACCATGTAGGGGTGAGTATATACATACCCAATAGGTCACCCCAATATCTAAATATGGGAGCATTAAGAGACACAATAGGAATAGATAGCTTGAACCATATCAAGAGAGTAAAAAATATAAAAATATGGATATATATATATATATATCCTCAAATAAAATTCCAAATAAGAGAGAAATTGGGATCTTCATCTCATATCCTAGACCATGAAAAGACTTCCATCTATTCTAAGAGGTTCATTGATGATTCCCAACATCTTGTGCAACTATCCGAAGAAGCATCCATGTGGATCCACTCCTCTCCACTATGCCGCACAGTAAAGGGGTCATAATATCTAGGTAGAGGACCTATGCCTTGGTAAAATTGGAGGGTTCCACTTAGATAGTAGAGGAACCATCCCCTAACTCCATTGGAGTGTGCCACTTTGGCAGTCGATAGAGGACTCATGCCCTGTCCTGGCGGGAGGGTTCTACTATAGTGTTCGAGAAACCATACCATGATACCATAGGAGGGTGACACTTGGATGGTAGATAAAGGACCCATGCCCAGCCTAGAAGAAGGTTGAAATTATAGTAGTCAAGTACCCATACCCCGATACCACAGTAGGGTGCCACTCAGATATCTGATAGAGGACTCATGCCCTAATTAGTAGGAGGGTTCCACTCAAGTAGTAGAGGACCCAAACCCTACCCATTAGGAGGGTTCCATTTTGATGGTTGATAGAGGACTTATGCCCTACCTAGAAGGAGGGTTCCACTCTATTGGTCAAGGATCCATACCTTTATACCATTACAGGGTTCTGTGATGATGTTAAATGACCCATTACCTACCTATAATGAGTGTTTCACTATGGTGGTTGATAGAGGAACCATGCCCTACCTTGAAGTAGGGTTCCACTCTAATACCTCTGATGCTCCTACCTGATCACTACCTTCGTTGAGCGTCTCCTAAAGAAGTGTCACGCATAGAGCGTCTCTCATCATATTAAAAAAATACCACTATGAAGGCCACCATCATGTTTTATGAGGGAAAAACATAGTATAAGCTACTCACTATCCAAAATCCAAGTCTAAACAAAGAAGATACAAGACGAAGATGTTTTATAAAAAATTATGGTACATAGAATGTAAGGGGGGACGCGGTTTGTGGCTCCTCCCTACTATATGGTCATGTGTCTTCTAAAAGATATATCACTTCCCATGTATCCCTACACAGTGTGTTAGGGGACTAAAAATCATTACCTAGCCTCCTCAGGTCCTACATGTTCTCTTGTTTGTCTCTATGTACCTTTTTGTGTTTTTGCTCCTTGGTTGTGTCTATGTACATTGGTCATGTCTGGGGTCGTGTACTCCTAGAGTACACATAGGGTCTCTAGCACTAAGTCACATGGTTAAGTGACTTAGGGTTAACATACATGGATATTACATCATTTTAGATTAATATTTATTACATTACAAAAATACATGCCCAAGGACTGTAATAGTTTAGTGTCTTTGGAAACTTGGAAACAAAAGCTTCTATCCTAGTGAAATAACTTCGACATATCCTATAAATATCTTAACCTTTATTAATTATACATAAAAACATTATTAATAACCTTGGGAGAGGAAAAATAAGAAAGTGGTGAGATCAGATTCAACGTAAGGGTAAATAAAGGAAATTCATAACCATAACATGAACAAAAGGGTATGGAACATGAGCAAAACATTTAAACATCATACCCAACATATTAGAGATCATAATAAATATTGGAATTTCATAATACATTTATCATAATATAATTAAGACAATAAGTTATGAAATAATAACATATGAATAAGACATGTAATTTGTGGCATGCACATTGGTTTATAACATTGTGAACATGTATAATTAGAAATAGGTTCATTCATTAAGTTAAGGAAATGATATCAGGCCTCTGGATCCACTTATAGACATAAAACCAGGTGAGTTCATAACATTTTGAATGTGTAATTAGGTTCATGAATAACCTTGTAGACATGAAACCAGGTCCATACATAACATTGTGAACATGTAATTAGTTTCATGCATAACATTGTGAGCATGAAATCAGTTTCACACAAAAACTCATGGAAATTCAACCATTTCAATGCATAACATGTTGAACACGTAATAAGCTTCACACATAACATTGTAAACATGTAATTAGGTTCATGCATAAAATTATTGACAAACAACGAGGTCCGTGCATAACATTGTTAACATGTAATCCGGTTCACACAAAACATTGTGAACATGAAATCAGGTTCACGCATAACATACATACTCATGAGTTATATCATTACCCAATGCATTGGAGGGGGATATAGATCCAAAAAATGACATAAAAAATCATACACATGAGTTACACAATATTATAAACAATAAAAAAATCATAACCCATGGAATAAGAGAGGTATCATGAACATTTAATCATGTCATTACATATGTAAAAGAGGTAGGTCTCATAATCACCACTCGTGAAAAGAAGCGGGTTTCAAAAGAATGTATCTTGTGAAAGAGAAGTGGGTTTCACAAACATTATTCCATCATAACATTAACCATTCATTGAAAAAATATGAATGGAATCATTGAATAATTTCCCTATAAATGCAAGAGTAGCACCAACGGATATCATCTTAGATGGGAAATATATTTAAAAGATCTTTTAAAAACACTTCTTGAGGAAAATATCTTTTCTTATTTGAAAACACATTTTTTAGAACATAAAAACTTTTTAAAACCATTTACATGAAAATAAACATGAAAACTTATAAGTAATGATTTGAAATCATTTTGGAAACATTTTTCTTTGAAAATTTATAAAGAATTATTAAAAAATATTAAAACACTTAATAAAAATAAAACATTCTTGAAAACCTTTTTCTTTAAAAATAGAATTGAAAAAATTTAAATTAAGATTTGAAACCCATAATAAAATTAAATCCCTTTTCTTTGAAACCCACTTTAAAAACAAAAAATTCCCATAATATTAAGAAAAAAATTTCCTTTAAATTAAAATTTTAAATGTGCAATAGAAGATTCAAAAAGTGCCTTGATAGGAAAACAACAAGAAGATTCCTTCTAAAACTATAGAAGGTAAAATATGGGTAAAAATTTCCTTTAACATCATATGATAAATTTAAAACATTTTTTAAAACATTTTTAGAAATCATGGTTTTGAAAGAACACTAATTTCCGATTGACCAGAGAAATAAAGTTGGATTTTCATTAAAACATTTTCTTAGATATTCAAAGCACCAATGAGTTTAAAAATGGTACCAATACATGAATATATAATTAATAACCATATTATGATATATTTTATGATATTTACTAATATATGTATCAAAATATTTCATCAAAGTAAGCCTAAACATAAAAAATCTCGAAAAGCGATGAGATTGTTTCAATAAACTCTTACCACTTGGAAAATTTTGACCATAATCCCCACGTAATAAAATTGAATTAAATTAAACTTAAAATATAATTAAAATAATTATATTAATGATATAACATTTCTAATTTATAATATACACATCATTGAAAAATATAGGTGCGTAACATGGCATTTTTCTTAAGGAAGGAAAATTAAGACTAAATTACTTTACCGATTTGGTAACTTTTGAAACATAAACCCCAGGAAGTAAATGTCATAAAATGGATATTTAAATACCCATAAATATAATTATAATAATAATATAATACATATAGAGTTATTATTCATGCCACACAAATGGAATGGGTGGTGAATAAAGCTTGTATCCCGTGGAAATAAAAAGTGAGATGAAATTCTCTTACATTGTGTCTTGACTCTCATCGTACTCACACAAACCACTTATATAATAAATATAAATTTATTATAAAAATATAAGTGAACCATATTATTATATATAATACCATATATGTATTTATTATGTCTTTATATTACCCACTTGTTACAAATTCTATGTTAAGGTTTCACTTCGGGAAATATTCATTTTGTTTTTCATATGTGTCTTAATTTGTTGTATCTTTGGTCCTTAAAATTATATCATGATTTATAGAATTTAAATAATTATTTAAATATAATTTTTATTCATTATATTTTTATTATAATAATCCATATAATATATAATTATGAAACATAATACACCATTCTTGGATATGGTAAGTCGTATGTACACATGAATGCTATTTTCGTTTAATTGTCACGTCTAAAGAAAGAAATTAAAAGACATATATTTATATATATTTATATATATAATTATTATATTATATTTATTATATCACATATAATCAATAAATTCATCCTTAATACATTCCATGTAGTTTGTGAATGAATCATATCGCTTTGGGGGCGGTAGTCCACACATCCTCACATGAAATTATCGTATTTACACCAAATGGAAATTATAAAGATATGTGTTGTAAAAACAATAAATAATCATAAATACATGACTTATATATTATATTACATATATAAATATATTTTCCATCATAATATCCACCATGAGATGCAGTAAAAGAAAAATTAACAATCATCGTTTAGTTAGGCGGTAGTTCGCTGTACACATAAACAGTATGTTCTTTACCCATTAGATGAATGTGTGTATAAGTGTAGGATAAAAAACTATAATAAAAACGTACTAGTATATTTAGGATACTATTTTTGTTATAAAATAATTTAATAAATAGATTTTATGGGGTGGAGAAATAAAATAAAATAAAGAAGCTTGAGAGAAGATGTTACCTCTTAATCGGGTAACTCCTTTTTGTTTGTGCTAAAATGATTCCTTGGATTGATTTATTCAAAATGGGAGGATTAAAGGAGTAAGTTAGGGATGCTTTTAAGTTTATTGGGTATATATTTTCCAAATATATATGGTTTTATAGGTGTTAATAATATGGATAGGTGGTGGCCTTTTATAGGGAATGGAAAGGATACACTTGGCATTTTTGAAAACAAGTTAGGTGTACCAATATTATTACATAAAAAAAGTCATAAAAACCAAAACAAATCAATAATTTAAGGTTAATGGATGAATGATTTCTAATTAATTGGTTTTGGAAAAGTTTCTAGGTCATTTTGGGTATTAAATTTAAGGTTTAGTAATTTGTTGACTTAATTTTTCTCTTAATAGTTGTAATTAATTTTAATCAATTTCACTGATATTTTAGGTAAAAAACTAAGTTAAACTTATTAGAAATTATAAATTATAATAATTCAAAATATGGAATCTATTTTTTCCAAATTAAAAACACATAAGTGGTGGAAATTATTTTAAATTTAATCTCAATATCGGGTTGACAATATTAGTTTTTAAAATAAAAATGATCAAAAGTTTGCTAAGTTTTTATATCTAGATTCAATATAAAATTGGTTATAATGACCAAAATTATATTAATAGATAAAAATTTTATCTGATTAAAAATTGAAACAAATTTAAAATATTATTTAACATTATAAATAAATTAGATGAGAAATCTGTATTGAATTAAAATACAGTTTTTTAACTGTTCATTAAAAAATGAAACCCTATAGAAAAATACCAAAAAAATAATCCTAAACAAATTTATATATTTCATTACAGAAAATGAAGTTTATTTTGAAATTTTAAATCTATAAAATTTCCAAAAAATCGATTTAAAACGGGTTCTCCATTAAAAGGCTGTAAACCTACCTTTATAAAAAAATATAGGTTTTTATGTATAAAATTGGGTTTGTTCTTACCTTATATCTATCAAATATATTGGATGATTATTGTAACACCCCAACCCCAGTTACCCAGAGTCGGTGCATTATTACATAACATTGGTATGATCACAAAAGATCAAGTCCCGAATGACCAATTAGTTTATTAGCCTTGGAAACACTAGATACATTAATAAAGTTTACATTATATCATAAAGTGAAAACTACTACAACAACATCTTGTCTTCATATACCCTCATACTATCCCTCCAGGTCATTCATAAATTACTTATTCACATCCTGGAAAAAATAACACATTGAAAGGAGTGATCTCAGATGCTCAGTAAGGATAACAATATAGAGGAAACTTTCATAAATAAGCATAAACATTTAAGGAAATGTATAACTAAAACAAAAATCCTTTTAAACTTGAACTTCATCATAATATGGAAAAGATAAAATGAAATAATTTAATTTACATATTCACATGGATATTCTACTAGTCAAATAATCACATGCAATATCAATAACCACTTTCATAATGATGGAATGCATAATGCCAGACTATCATAACCACATAATCAAGGCCCTGTTCCAAGACTACAAATAAAATTTTGTCAAGGCCTTGTGCCAAGACACTAGTTTGTCTCATGAGACCTACCGATTCATTGAGGATCTATAGCGGGATCCACCCATCGCTTATTAACTCCAATGCATTCCTCATATGAACATGTTTAAACATAACATAAACCTTCGTATTAAAACTAGCATACAAAATGTCAATAATTTCTCCATAAACCATGAATATTATAAAATAACACATCCATAGTAAAACATATCATAAAACCTTTAATAAAATATGGAATTTTTGTATCATAACAAATCAACTTCAAATAAACTTAAAATCCATCAAAGGATGTTGGCATAGATGAAATTAAAACTATTGGAGAGAAATATATCTTTTTTTGAAATCATTTAAAAGTCACATAATTATAAACTAATACATTTACTTTGAAAATATCCTTATTATCTTTTAAGGGAAACTTTGAAGATTTTGTAATGGCATAAAATAGCCGCACCCGCGTATAAGTTAAAAAAAAAGACATTCTTACCTTAATTCGGTCGAAAAGGTTAAAAAGGACCTTGTTTGAAAAATGACTGAAAGATTCCTTTATAAACTCCTTATAAAAAGTCAAAAAAGGGTACAAATTACATTAACCCATATTCTGTATAATATTAAGAATGTTTTGAAATACATTTTAAAGAAACATGGATGTGGATGATATAGATAATTACGTATAAACAACCTCGGACAATGAAAAGATTGTGAAATAAACCCTTACCTTGTACTTTTCCTTAGTCGATGGTATGTTAAAATCCTGTATAATAGTTAAAACGTTGTTATTAAATTAAACAAGAACAATATACATAATTATGATATAATATATGATCTTCTAATAATGCTTTGTTAATAATATTTTAGTATTATCGTCATTTCAGGTGTTAACTTACTTGTTTTATTTTATATGTTTTGTTACATAAGTCGTGTTTGTTATGGATAGGTTGTATCTTATTAATATCCAGAATGATATAAAGTTCTTAAACAATACTTTTAATCATCAAATGAGAATTAGTCTTGAATGGATACGATGGGGAATGAATCTCATCGCGTTCGTGGAGACGATAGTCCGTACGTACGCACGAGTGACAATATCATTTTTTTGATATTAAAATAATATAAAATTGGAAGTTATATCATATATAAAGAATCATTATCATGTTATATTTATTATTTACCTGAATTACACATCATTATTATACCCATCCAAATAATAATATATTGAATAACAATTACACCACGATGTGGAGACGGTAAGTCGTACGTACGCACGTATGGTGACATGTCATTCAAAGGATGGATAGAATACTTAATATGGTTGTACCATATTTATAATAACATCACAGTATATAGAATATAATGGATTTATTATTTTATAATGGAAATAAAAAATAAAAAAGATGTTGCAGAAGAAAGGAACTTGAAAGAGGGTGGTGAAAACATGACCTCTTCTTCGGGTTCTTCCTTTTGATTTTATCAAAAGGGATCCTTAGGATGGATTTATGATCAAGATAAGGCCTCTAGGTCTAATTGAGGGAATTTCAGAGAATATTTGGGCAGGGGTTGTCCGATCCAAAAGGCTTTGAAGGTGTAGAAATTGAGATAAGGGGGAGTTCCCTTTTATAATAGGGGTGAGGGGCACCTTTGGAAAAGCTAGAAATATTATTTTATGATAAAATAATATTCGGTTTCTTATGGATAAAAAGTAGATTATTAAAATTATAAGGTGGGTATGAGTCGAAATCCTTTCAACCAATAGGTTTTATATAGGTTTGGGTCACTATATTAACCATATCTTTTAGTTTTAACTCTTAGTTAATTAGTTTGACATTTACCATGTCTCTTTGTATTTT
Organism: Viscum album; assembly: GCA_963277665.1. NCBI lineage: Eukaryota > Viridiplantae > Streptophyta > Magnoliopsida > Santalales > Viscaceae > Viscum > Viscum album. The sequence goes on along the minus strand of OY728150.1, from coordinate 843,845,202 downwards.
TATATTATATAGTCAATAAAATTACTATAAACTTCCAAGAAACCACTAAGTGGTCCAATAATGATACACCTATCATAATATAAGTCTCTTGGCCGAACCTTAGAGTTTTAGGAATAGAATATAAATTAATAATATAATATTTGTTTTAAAAACTCTTTTATGTCAATTTTGACACTATTGTGTATTTTGTTTTTGATAATTTCATAACAGCATTATTACTTCTAAAACAATTTATATAACCAGTACTAATATGTAATATTAACAAATATAATTAGTTTAATTCATAAAAAGTCTCAAATTACATTTATTTTTATATTTATAATATCAATTATTTTAATATTTCATTAATTAGGTAATTACTGCATCACCATTGTGTCATAAATAACTTAAATTATTTAAAGTCCAAAAATTATAAATAAAATACCATTATGTAGGAAATATTTTTATCTTTATAATGAATATTTATAATCCAATTTATCTTATGTATAACGCTATATTAAAAATGTTTTAGTTATTAAACTTTTATTTTAACTCTTTTAACTCTTCTTTGAATTAAATAATAATAAATGTCCTAATCTAGTCCAAGTGGACCTAAATGATAATATTTTATTCCTAAGGTTGTTTCTGGTCGAGATACACTTTTCCAATAGAATTAGTACATGTGTTAGGGTAATATTAATATCATTTTTACCCTTAATTACCCTATTTACTTTTAATAGTGGTAAATAAAAGTAAAAAGTTAATATTCACAAAAAATTATTTTTATCTTATTGAACCACATTTTACTCCTTGATATTAACCGTGTCTCTTGTATTTTTGAAATTCCACTCACAGAAGTGGTAAAATAATGTTTTATGTGAATTTCCAAATTCTCCTAGGAGATGGGTAAAAGATGGTGAAAAGTTCAATAAAATTTTTATATATTTAAAATTATTCTAAAGTAACTCCAATGAATTACATTGAACTTATATTGGTATTATGTATATATTTTGAACTTAATTAAATTTAAATAAAATAAATAATTATTTAAATAAAAATTCAGTTTTAAACTATAACTCAGTGTTTTTTTCACTATTCATCAAAAATTGAAAGTTTTCAGAGAAATACCAAAAATTTACCCTAGGCTAATTTCGATATTCTGAATCCAAAAATGAATTCCATTTTGAAATATAAAATTTATAAAATTTCAAAAAGAGGGTATTACTATTCATAACGGCTAGTTTGATTAGTTGTGGTGTGTTTTAGAACTCAAAATTGCATACAACACACGCTACTGTATTATTCAAAGAGAAGTGTACCGTGGAAGCTTGAGGTGTTACATTCTTCCCTCCTTCAAATAATTTCATCCTCGAAATTTCTAGAATACTACCACGTAAAAATACTTGGGTGGTTCTTCATCATGAGTTCCTAAAGTTCCCACGTTGCCTCTTCCATCTTATGGTTTCTCCATAGAACTTTTACCAGACGAGTCGTCCGGTTTCTCAGAACTTGTTCTCTGGTATCAAGAATCCTGATGGGCTCTTCGCAATAAGACAGATCGGGTTCCAGTTATAATTCCTCGTAAGTGATTACATGCGTTGGGTCAGGCATGTATTTTTTTAACAGTGATACGTGGAACACATCGTGAACTTTGGAGAGATTTGGCAGCATTTCCAAATGGTATGTTACATCCCCTATTTGTTCTAGAATTTTGAAAGGTCTGATGTACCTGGGACTCAACTTACCTTTCTTACCGAAACGTATAAATCCCTTCCATGAAGATAACTTCAATAAAACATGATCTTCTACCTGAAATTCCAAATCCTTCCTTCGGTTATCAGCATAACTCTTCTGCCTACATTGAGCTGCTTTGATGAGGTTTTGGATTACCTTTACCCTTTCCATCATTTCCTCCACTAGTTCTGGGCCTACAAGTTTTCTTTCACCAACATCATCCCAACAGGTTGGTGTGCGACATCTATTTCTATATAACGCTTCATATGGTGCTATCTGAATACTTGAATGGAAGCTATTGTTATAAGAAAAATCCACCAGAGGTAAATATTGATCCCACAAACCCTGAAAGTCAAGTGAGCATGATCTCAACATGTCTTCTAAGGTTTTAACAGTCCATTCTGATTGTCCATCTATTTGAAGGTGGTAGGCAGTGCTCAAATGAAGTTCAGTATCCAAGGCCTTATGATTAATTTTCCAGAACCTTGAAGTAAAACAGGGATCACGATCCGAAACAATTGATAGGGGTACTCCATGAAGTCTCACAACTTCATTAATATATAGTCTTTCTAAACATTCAAGTGGTAGATATTCTCTTATAGAAATAAAATGTGCTGAATTGGTAAGACTATCAACAATAACCCATATTGCATCGTTCCTTCTAGGAGTCTTCAGTAGTCCCATGACAAAGTCCATCGTGATATTATCCCATTTCAACTCAGGTATGGGAAGAGGTTGCATGACTCCTCTAGGCTGTTGCCTTCCATCTTTCACTTGTTGACAAACCATACATCTTGACACAAAATCAGCAATCTCCCTCTTCATGTTGTCCCACCAAAAATGTTCCTTCAAATATCTATATATTTTGGTTCTCCCAGGGTGTATAGAGAAATTGGAACTATGAGCATCATCAAAAAATTACCTTTTTAGATCAGGTATATTGGGAACACAAAGTCTCTTCCCAAATTTCAAAATTCCATCTTCATACAAAAAGTCACTCAATATCCCATCATTCACAGCTTTAATCTTCTTTTGAAACTCTTCATCATCGGTATGAGAACTCTTTATCCTTTCTAGTAAAGATGGTTTGGCAACCATTTGAAAAAGCATTGATGTTTCACCTTCCATTGTGATTCCCATATCCAACATTACTAGATCCATGAAAATAGGATCCCTCTCAATTCTCATCTTGATCAAAACTCCATGATCCTTTCTACTCAAATCATCTTCCACCTTATTTGCCTTCCCAAGGTGGTAGTGTATCGTGAAATCATAATCCTTGAGTAGTTCAAGCCATCTCTGCTGCCTCATGTTGAGTTCTTTTTGTGAGAAAATATATGTCAAACTCTTGTGATAATTATAAATCTCACATTTCTCACCATAGAGATAGTGTCTCCATATCTTCAAAGAAACGATCACACCTGCTAACTCAAGATCATGAGTGGTATAGTTTTTCTCATGAATTTTCAGTTGTCGTGATGCATAGGCAATAGCCCTATCATTCTGCATAAGGACACAAACAAGTCCTTTCTTCGATGCGTCACTATAAATAACGAACCCATCATTCCATGAAGGCAGTGTCAATATAAGATAATTGACTAATATTCTATTCAGTTCTTAAAAACATTCTTCACACTATTTTGTCCAAACAAATTTAACCCTTTACTTGTGAGCTTCGTTAATGGGTTAGCCAATTGGGCAAAATTCTCGACGAAACGTCGATAATAACCTACTAAACCAATAAATCTACATACCTCAGTTATACTCGTTGGTGCTTTCCATTATTGGATTGCCTTGGTCTTTGAAGGATCAATATAGATTCCATCATTGGAGACAATATGGCCAAGAAAAGAAATATCTTGAAGCCAGAATTCACACTTGCTAAACTTCCCATATAATTCATGTCTTCCAAGAGTCTTCAGGATAATGCTCAAGTTATTTTTATAGTCTTCGTAGCTTTTGGAATATACCAAGATATCATCAATATATACAACTACAAAATCATCGAGATATTCCTTGAAAACTCTATTCATTAGATCCATGAAAATAGAGGGTGCATTAGTCAGCCCAAAAGGTATTACTGTAAACTTGTAATTCTTGTACATGGTTCGAAATGTTGTCTTTGGAATGTCTTCCTTCTTCACACACAACTGAGGGTATCCAGATCAAGTTAAATCTTTGAAAGGTATTGATCTCCATGTAGTTGGTCAAATAAATCATCAATGTGAGGTAGGGTATGCTTGTTATTTATTGTTATAGAATTGATCTCCCTGTAGTCGATACATAACCTCACAGATCCATCTTTCTTTTTAACAAAAAGAACAGGGGCTCCCCATGGAGAAACACTATGGTGAATAAATCCATTATTACTCAATTTCTCAAGTTTTTTCTTTAGTTCGAATAATTTCACAGTGGCCATTCTATAAGGGGTATTCGATATAGGCCTTGATCCAGGAATTAAATCAATGGAAAACTCAATTTCTCATTCTGGAGGATGTCCAGGTAAATCTTCCAGAAACACATCTACATATTCTTTCACAAAATTCACATCATTTATTTGAACATTCCTTTACTTACCCATTGTCATTTCATTCTCTTCCTCCCCAATAATTGAATTTAGTTGAGCTACTATGGGTGGATCTAGATAAGAATTAGGTGGTGATGATTCTGCCTTAAAGATAAGGAGTTCCTTATAATCATCATCAAAAATCGTAACCTCCTTCTTCTTACAATAATGCTTTGCATCATGGTCCAAAATCCAATCCATACCGAGGATTATATAAAACTCAATCATAGGTATGACTATGACATCAACATATAAAAAACATTTATGTGCACTAATGGGGACTGATTCACAAAACTTTTTTTAATGATACTTCCCTTAGGAGTTTTAACTGACAACTCCCTTGTAAAATTAAATTGGAAATATCTAATTTTCGTAGCAAACTGGAAAGATATGAAACAATACGATGATCCAGAATCAAATAAAGCATTTTCTAAACTTGAGGAAACCATTAAATTACCTATCACCACGTCTTTCAGAGCTTCTACCTCAGCAGTAGTGATGGCATAATATTGGCCTTTATCTCTTGGAATTTTCTGAGGTAATTTCCCCTTATTCTTAGTACATTCATTTTCATAATGTCCCATCTCCATGCAATTGTATCATTGGACATTGGTAGCTTCCTTCTTCCCCTTGCAATCACGATCTTGGTGGCCTTTTTCACCACACTTGTAACAGAATCCCATTCCTTTCAAGAAAGTACCAGGGTGTTTCTTCCCACATTTACTACAGGATGGATATTAAAATTTTGCCTTCTTACCTTTATTTCCATTTCCAGAGTGATCAGAAGATCTTTACTTCTATTTCTTTGCTTTAAAGTTATAAGACTTAAAGAATTATTATTCTGTCTTGATAGCACGTGAGACAATATCTTCATAGGACGAGAAGGATTGTGACACTAATGTTCAATGAATAAATGGTTTTAACCCATAAAAGAAACGATCAATATTACTTCTTGGGTTATGTATATAATCTCCAGCACACCTTTCTAACCATGTAAATTTAGCCTCATACTTTGCAACATTCTCATCCTCCTTTTTTCTCAGACTCAAAAATTACCTTTCCATATCTGCTCGATGGTCACGAGGAAATTATTTTTCTAAAAATAGATCATTGAACTCCCTCCATTCAATATTTGATACTTCATCATCATCCTTCGTGTTTTGAATCAATGACCACCATTGATCAGCATCTCCAGTTAGCTGGTAAATTGTCATGATAACTTTTTCCCTTTCACTATTCCCCAAATCCTGAAATATTTTCTCTAGGGAACTTATCCATTGCTTCTCCACCAATGGATTTTTAATCCCATTTAATTTTGGTGGTTTTTTCCTCATGAAGAAATCTAACATTGATCCTCCACGCAGCATATCAGGGTGCTCCATACGGGTAAGGTTATTATTCATAACCTGAGTGAGTTGTCCCAGTATGGTGATTAGCTGATCAGCACCAGTTGCATCACTAGCTCCACTATAATTATCTTAAGCAGGTTTGAAATCCCTACATGGAGTGCATGCATTGATATGGTTTCCATTCCTTCCACTAGGTTCCATTTCTAAATAATGGCATAAACTAAATCAGTTTATGAATAAAAATACATAATTCCATACTTGTAAAACACTTAACATAAATTGAACTATTTATAGATATAATCCATAATCATAAAAAAAAATGTTTTCATAGAGGAATTATATACTCATAAACCCTTAATAATGGATTTTAAAGAAAATGATAATTATCCTAAGCATATCCCGTGGGAGTGTCGTGACCAAGAGTGCAACAAGGCCCGTTGTTGTGCACCATTTCCCGTTCGAGTCTAGCTCAAAGAGGTGTTTTTGAGTTTTACCCCTAGGTACATCTGTTCCAGAGCCACCTCTACCTGCTTGTATCGAGACCGGGATGTATTTCTCGGAAAACTCACAAAATATCTACAATACCAAAATTCTAGGAAGTTCTTCTACACTAATCCTCAAAGTCCATCTTAGGTCTATGTTCTCTAATCAGAGTTTATCTAAATATAGCTTCCAAGGTTTGTACTAAACTTCCTCTATTACCAACTGTATCACCCCGACCCCAGTTACCCAGAGTCGGTGCATTATTACATAACATTGACATGATCACAAAATATCAAGTCCAGAAGGACTGATTAGTTTAGTAGCCTTGGAAATACTAGATACATTCATAAATTTTACATTACATCATAAAGTGAAAACTACTACAAAATCTTCTTGTCTTCATATCCCCTCATACTATCCTTACAGGTCATTCATAAATTACTTCTTCACATCTTGGGAGAAATAAAACATTTAAAGGGGTGAGCTCAGATTCTCAATAAGGATAACAATATAGCAAAAACTTTTATAAATAAGCATAAAAATTTAAGGCAATGTATAACTAAAACAAAAGCCTTTTAAACTTGAACTTCAGCATAATATGGAAAAGATAAAATGAAATAATTCCATTTACTTATTCACATGGATATTATACTAGTCAAATAATCACATTCAATGTCAATAACCACTTTCATAATGATGGAATCCATAATAACAGACTATCATAACCACATAGTCAAGGCCTTGTTCCAGGACTATAAATAAAATTTTTTCAAGGCCTTGTCCCAAGACACTAGTTTGTCTCATGAGACCTACTGATGCATCGAGAATCTATAGCAGGCTCCACCTGTCACATATTAAGTGCAATGCATTCCCCATATGAACAGGTTTAAACATACCATAAACATTCGTATTAAAACTACCATACGATATGTCCATACTTTATCCATAAACCATGAATGGTATAAGAATAACACATCCATAGTCAAACATATCATAAAATATTTAATAAAAGATGGAAGTTTTTTATCATAATAAATCAACTTCAAATAAACTTAAAATCCATCAATGGATGTTGACATAGATGAAATCGAAAATATTTGAGAGAAATATCTCTTTTTCTGAAATCATTTAAAAGTCACATAATTATAAAATAAAACATTTACTTTGAAAATATACTTATTATCTTGTAAGGGAATCTTCGAAGATTTTTTAACGGTGTAAAATAGCCATACCCACCGTATAAGTTAAAAAAAGTCATTTTTACCTTAATTCGGTCGAAAAGGTTAAAAAGGACCTTATTTGGAAGACAATGAAAAGATTACTTTATAAAATCTTTATAAAAATTCAAAAAAGGGTATAAATGAATTTAAACCATATTATGTACAATATTAAGAATGTTTTGAAATACATCTTTAAGAAACATGGATGTGCATGATAAAGAGGTCCCAGTAGATAATTACTTATAAACAACCTCAGATAATGAAGAGATTGTGAAATAAACCCTTACCTTGTACTTTTCCTTAGTCTACGGTATTTTAACCTCCTGTATAATAGTTAAAACATTGTTATTAAATTATACAAGAAATATATAAATAATTATTATATCATATATGATCCTCTAATAATGCTTTGTTAATAATATTTTAGTATTATCGTCGTTTCGGGTGTTAACTTACTCGTTTTCATTTATATGTTTTGTTAAATAAGTCATGTTTTTTATGGATAGGTTGTATCTTATTCATATCCAGAATGATATAAAGTTCTTAAACATTACTGATAATCATAAAATGAGAATTAGTCTTGAATGGATATGATGGGGAATGAATATCATCGCGTTCGTGGAGACGGTAGTCCGTACGTACGCACGAGAAACAATATCATTTTTTTGATATTAAAATAATCTATAATTGGATGTTATATCATATATACAGAATCATTATCATGTTATATTTATTATTTACAAGAATTACACATCATTATTATACCCATCCAAATAATAATATATTGAATAACAATTACACCACGACGTGGAGACGGTAATCCGTACGTACGCATGTATGGTGACATGTCATTAAAAGGATGGATAGAATACTGAATATGGTTGTACCATATTTATAATAACATAATAGTATATAGATGATACTGGAGTTATTATTTTAAAATTTAAATAACAAAGAAAAAAGAAGTTGAAGAAGAAAGGAACTTGAAAGAGGGTGGTGAAAACATTACATCTTCTTCGGGTTCTCCCTTTCGATTTGACCAAAAGGGCTCCTTAGGTTGTCTTTCTGATCCAACTAAGGCCTCTAGGTCTAAGTGAGGGAAGTTGAGATAATATTTGGGCAGGGTTTGGCCGATCCAAAATGCTTTGAAGGTGTAAAATTGAGATAAGGGGGAGTTCCCTTTTATAAGAGGGGTGAGGGGCACCTTTGGAAAAGCTAGAAATATTCTTTTATAATAAATTCATATTCAGTTTATAATGGCTAAAATGTGGATTATTCAAAGTATAAGGTGGGTATGGGTCGAAATCCTTTCAAACAATAGGTTTTAGACAGGTTTGGGTCACTATATTAACATTATCTTTTAGTTTTGACTCTTAGTTAATTAGATTGACATTTACCATGTCTCTTTGTATTTTTATATTATATAGTCAATAAACATACTATAAATTTCCAAGAGACCCCCAGGTGGTCCATTAATGATACAACTATCATAATATAAGTATCTTGGCTGAAACCTTAGATTTTTAGGAATAGAATATAAATTAATAATATAATATTATTTTTAAAAACTCTTTTATGTCAATTTTGACACTATTGGGTATTTTGTTTTTGATAATTTTATAACATCATTATTACTTCAAACAAAAATTATATAACTGGTCCTAATGTGTCATAGTAACCTATAAAATTATTTTAATTCATAAAAAGTCTCAAATTACATTTATTTTGATATTTATAATATCAATTATTTTAATATTTCATTAATTAGGTAATTACTGCATCACCATTGTGTCATAAATAACTTAAATTATTTAATGTCTAAAAATTATAAATAAAATACCATTATTTAGGAAATCTTTTTATATTTATAATGAATATTTATAATACAATTTATCTTATCAATGACCCTATATTAAAAATGTTTTTGTTATTAAACATTGATTTTAACTCTTTTAACTCTTCTTTGAATTAAATAATAAGAAATGTCCTAATCTAATCCAAGTGGACCTAAATGATAATATTTTATTCCTAATGTTGTTTTTGGTCAAGATACATTTGTACAATATAATTAGGACATGTGTTATGGTAATATTAATATCATTTTTACCCTTGATTACCCTATTTACTTTTAATCGTGGTAAATAAAAGTAAAAATTACTATTCACCAAAAATTATTTTTATCTTATTGAATCACATTTTACTCCTTGATATTAATCGTGTCTCTCGGATTTTTGAAATTCCACTCACAGAAATGGTAAAATTAAGTTTTTTGTGAATTTCCAAATTCTCCTAGGAGATGGGTAAAAGACGCTGAAAAGTTCAATAAACTTTTTATATATTTAAAATTATTCTAAAGTAACTCTAATGAATTACATTGAACTTATATTGGTATTATGTATGTATTTTTACCTTAATTAAATTTAAATAAAATAAATAATTTTTTAAATAAAAATTCAGTTTTAAACTTTAACTCAATGTTTTTTTCACTATTCATCAAAAATTGAAAGTTTTCATAAAAATACCAAAAATTCACCCCAGGCTGATTTCGATATTTAGAATCCAAAAATGAAATCCATTTTGAAAGATAAAATTTATAAAATTTCAAAAAGTGTGTATTAATATTCATAACGGCTAGTTTGATTGGTTGTGGTGTGTGTTAGAACTCAAAGTTGCATACAACACATGCTACTGTATTATTCAATGAGAAGTGTACCGTGGAAGCTTGGGGTGTTACAATTGTCGAAAATATTTTTTGAATATATAAAATATAAATTTAATTAATATCATTCACTATTAGTAATTAATTTAACTTATTAATATAAATTGTCTTTTTTACATGAAAATAAAATTTTATAAAATCAGTCTCTTTATATTCATTTGGTATCTATATTATTTTCTAATTAATAGGACACAAATTAATTAAAATATATATATTCATAAGTTATATAATACTATAATATTCAATTTAATATCCATTTTATATACAATTACATAATAATATTTTAATAATGAATTATTGTTCGGTAACACTCAGTCTTTCATATTATGCAAGCCATCGAGGAAAGTCATTGTTGTGTGTAACACAAGCTAAACTTACTGTTATCTGTTGAGAAAGTTAAAATTTATGTTATGTGTAGTTCATGATTAACTTGGTGTTGCGTATAATTTAATCCAAATATATAAAATTAACTATTTTCATTATTGTGTGAAATTTAAAATATCAAAAATATTAAATTAATTCAGAAAAAATAATTCAAAAAATCTAGAGGTATTACACACGGTGTGTGGGGGTCCCACACATCATTTTTTATTTAACTCACCTGGAAACCCTATCCTTTGTATCCAGGGCACTATAGGATGTGTGTCATTCAAACTACATGGTGTGTATTCAGGGTTTTCATAGAAACTTTAGATCTACTCCGGCATTCAATATCCATGCCCACCACCCTGAATCATGCCTGAGGTTTACCCAAAAATGTAGATAAAGCATCCATTCATCACTTCCATCCCTCCAGTGGTTTGAAATCAGATCTTCTATGGTGTATCTAAACCTTGTACGTGCCTCACGGGCCTCCCATGCTATCAACTTCTTTGTCTTGGATCCCCGATCCCTGAAAATTTTACATGCATCTCACAATTCATCCCCTTTTATCCTTAGATTAAAATACCATTTTCCCCACATGAATCTATCATTAATCTGGTGGTTTGATCAAACTCGATTATGTCCACAAATGTTGAACCATGGCCCCGTATTCCTAAATAGAAGAACGTAAAAAATGGTATTATTGAAATAACAAAAAAAAGTTAAAAAATTCATTGTCCAAGTGTTATTGGTCAATGTATATATATTAGGATGCTCGGGTTGAGAAGCATAACATAAACTGAATAAACAATTTTAAACCGATACATAGGTTCATGCAAAGGCTCATAATAAACATATATTAAAGATAAAAAATTTATAATGATAAATATTTTAATCATATGTGTAAGAATCCAGAAATGAAAATTCCTACTTAAAATTAGATTTTTTGTTGATAAAGAACACACTCAACAATTAAGGAAAGAAGTCGTTGTATTTTCTTCACCTTGAATCGCATGGATTCGGAGGCCCATTGTCATCTGATCTTGAATTCACCAACGAAGGAGATGGTGGAACCTCCTCTCAATGATCCTATGGTTATAAGGCTAACCTTGGAGATCCTCCATAATAGCTTACTTATAGATGAAATATAAATATTTAAACTAAATTAAATAATTAAATTGATCGATTTATTTAGTTTAAATGCACCCGCCAAGAGTTTTCATATCTGAACTCCCCATAATGACCAACTTTAGTTTCTCATAGGGTAAACCTCATTTCAAAATTCAATAATGGTCCCATATTTTTAATAAATGAATATTCTTAAAAGATATCTAATTTTTATTGAAAAATGATCGCATATAATATAAAAATATTTAATATTTTTATAAAATTAATTCTGACGACACCAGGCCTCAGAAACACACTCCATATCAACTCATGGCTCTGAAAATATTTCTAGATATATTCCATAGTCTAAAAAGGAGAAAAGGGTCTCTAAATTATTATCTCCTTAAATATTTTCATCCTAAAAAAGAAAAACTAATAAAAAAGGTTGGGATACTGAGCTTGCATCTAACTCCCCCGCTCCCAGATGCTCTCTTGCATACTCCCATACTGCAACAACTCACGAACCAAGGGGATGGCCCATCCACATAGGATCATATCCTATCGATCCTTAATCGCCACCAGGTGATCTGAAAAAGTGGATCCATCCTCAATGTCTAGCTCTCACCAATCGATAATATGCATAAGATCATACACATATCTCTTAAATTATGATATATATAAGATTTTTTGCACTTGCTCCAGTTTTGGGGGTAAGGCAAGGTAGTAAGAAACCATGCCAACCCTATATAAGATATCAAACAACCCAATTAACCTCATGGATAACTTTTATCCCCCACTGAATCTCTATAATCCTCATCATGGGGAGACTCTCATAAAAATATGGTCTCCCTACTCAAACTCCAAAGGCCTACAATGTCGATCTGCAAAATATTTCTTCTTGGTCTAGGATTTCCTCATCTACTCACAGATCACATAGACCTTCTCAATTTTCATATGTTCTATCTTTATCCTAACTAGATATGCCTCGTCGATCTTAGTACAACATAAGGTTTGTAAGGGTTGGTGTCCTGAGAACCAATTGTTTTGTACTTTGATTACATGAATGTTCACTTATTATATATTTTTCATTGTTCTGCATGACTATAATATAATAATGTCCTAGAATATTTGTTGCATTAATAAAGTCAAGGAAGATCCCCGCTATGATGAGAACCTTGAAGTGATATAACAATATTCTTAAATAAAGTTCTGCGGTTATATGACATACTATGATAGGACACATAGTATATAGACTATCATGTGCGAGTACTCATAAGAAGATGAGACTCTCCCTCATGGAGTTCACACTTGGTAATCTCCAAGATGGGAGATTATGAGAACAGACCTGCTAGTAGAAATTCTGCATGTCTTGGTATCATCAGAAATTGCTATCTACGAGCGTGTGTAATGGTCCTTAGACTGGAAGACTATCATTAAATCATGTCATAACTCGCGCACTTATATTTACTGATGAAAACCGTCATGCAGACAGTTGGCGAGAATTAGGGTACGTTGGGTGCATCACGAGTGACATGTTGTTAATGGATAAGTCGAGGAAGGACTTGTACCTTCCATTTATGGAAGTAGATATCTCGGCCATTTGATTGAAATAGAACTGTTTGCATGAAATTCCATGACCATGGTGTAAATGACGAGTTTATTTCAGGTAGTCAAAGAATAACGTATCAAGCATATAGGTTTATTACACTGCCCTGAAAATTTCTTGATGTGATATTGAGATAAAGGGATTAAATTACACAGTAAGAGTTCATATGAGTTGATACATCAATGAAATGTCAACTTCTTTCTCTTGGGTGCCTTGACCCATTGCTAGACAGTAATCTTGGACTTTAGGAAAGCCCGCTTAATGCCAACGAGAAAGGGGCCTAGAGGGTCACACACAAAGTGCATTCAATTATCTCAAATAGAATAAAGATTATTCTCGTACGTGGTTTAATAATTATTCAAGTAAGGCTAAATCATTTTAATATTTGAGGAAGAATAAAATGAAAACAAGTACACGCTGTGTATTAATGATTACACGTCATGTAGTTTTTATTTTTAAAACAAGTACACGCTGTGTATTATTAAATGTACATGCCGTGTAGTTTTCATTTTGGAAAGGAAATGAATAAATTAAAACAAGATATACACACCGTGTACATTGAATGTACACGCCGTGTAGTTTTCAATGAAAACAAGTACATGCCATGTATTTATTAATACACTCCGTGTAGTTTTTCTAGTTGGGATTTTGAAGAAATATCGTTTTATTGAATGATATTAATTATAATCTGTGTGGGCGCATGTCAAGAAATTAATGACTCGACATGGGGTTTTCAAAAGGGATTTAATTAAATAAATAAAATGTGTAATGAGTTTATTTATTATCATTACTCTACAACCTCAAACCCGATTATAAATATTCTCACAACCCCAACTCTTTTCCTAAGGCAATAGAATCGTTGTGCACAAAAATTCTGGAGAATTATTTCAAGGCCGAAAGAACCTCTTCCTCCAAGAACACTCTCAAGCCCGAGAGAGATCCTCTTCCATTGGATCAAGATGATCTAAGTCGGACAACGCAAGAAAAGGTTTCTCCACGCTAGCACCTAGAGACTCCTTTTGTGAAATACAGCGATACGTGGTGCACGTGTGGATCACTACTAGAGAAAGTCTACACTTGGCTTCTGTGACACAATGATGAATCACATCGGAATGTGATAAAGAAAATATATGAAGAAAGAACACCCAAAAAGGTACTTCTTGTCAATTAATTAAATTAATTATAATTGACCTGTAATGATCCTACATTGTGGTTCTGATACTTTCTTTTTTTCTATTTCGGTGATTTGATCCGTGGAGACTGGCATTTATCGTATTGATCCCGGATTGATTATTGTTAATGACAAAAATCCAAGTGGGAACATCCACCCATGAGCTTCCGCTGCGCCTGGAACCTTCAAATGGTATCAGAGAGAGGTTACAACATTGATTATAGTTATTTAATTTTCATTGATAATTTACGAATTTATATTTGATTCAATTCAAAATAAATCTTTCTATAAATATGAATAAACGAGATCTGTTCTTCCTCCTTCATTTCTCGATTCATATCACAGAAATAGCTTTTTAATTTTAATTTTTTATTAAAAAAAATAGGAACTCATCCAGAGGAGCTGCTCTTTCTGTCTGTACAATACGGAAATACACAGCGTGTAATGAAAACTACACACTGTGTACTTAGGTTCAACGAACTGGTACTTGTTCACCAAACCATGTCGTGTGAATTGATTACACCTAAGAATTTAACACCCCGTGTTGACCAAAAATGAACGGAACGTGGGAATAGGAATACATGGTATGTATGTTGGAGCAACATGTCGTGTAGTCCGATCCGGCCCAAGTGAAACCATGTACAAATGAGAAGCCATGTACCACGTACACGGGATTACCATGCCGGTTACCACATAACAAGAAAGTACATGCCATGTAAGATTTATCTACACGCCATGTACTCCAAAATTTCCAAAGTATAGAAAACACGCCAAATCTCACGGCATGTAATTTGGATAAAGTGTGAAAAGAAATACACACCGTGTAAATATTAACTACACATCGTGTACTTTCTAGAAATTTCACCAGGTTTCCTCCAAAAGTACAAAGACCTATACAAGGAATATGGATGAGAATAATCTCAAGGAAATTCATAAAGGAATTTAATATAAAGAATTAATTAATTATAAGATCATAATTAATTTAATTTGAGCATGACTTATCTTAAATGACAGAACCATTAAAAAAATTTGAATTCTAAATATGTGTAAATGCCGGTGCATTCTATGGATGATCATGAGCTAGACCAAATACCCCTTGTATGTGTGTATGGTTTCATTTAAATTTGTTTAATTTAAATTCGTTGGTCTGTGAGCCTTCTTCCAATAAAATGTATGGCATGCGTGCCCATGGTTTCTTTAATGTAAACCCCATGTAATGAAGGATCTCCCAAGCCAGAGGAGATGGTTCAAAATCCGAAGCTGAGGCAAAACCAACCCAAGAAGACACAAAGGTGGACAGGTGGGAGCTGCAAAACACGAACCATCAGGTTCAAGGTTTTTTCCCTAGGCCAGGGTTAGCTTATCAAAATCGCTAGATAAGATAACCAATAGAATCTCATGATCATGCCATCTTATTTTATTTCTGTCTGATTGCATGGTTTATTTATTATGTGTTGTCACGATCACATAGTTAATGAAATGAAAAAGCATGAAAAGATGGAATAAAATAAAACTAAACTATGCGTAAACATTATCAAAACATGGTTAATCACTTAAGCTAGCATCACTTAATATTAATAAGAATGTGATAATTCAAAACTATGCATAAATAATAAAATCCCTCAAATACCATGTTAAGTCAGACCAAGCCTTGTGTTACTTGATTAAGGGAAATACTCAATAAAACTATGTGTTTGACCAACCCTTGTTGGGACAATTACATTTATAAAGGAAGACCTTATGAAAGGTTTCGTCTTGACTTAAACATATTACATCAAGAGGAGTAGACCTTTCTAGACTTGATGTAATATTGGAGGCAAGAGTTGAGAAAATCCAAGTCAGGATTTCAGGATTGGGGAGTCCACTCAAAAGATCAAGGAACTGTAAGCTCATAGTTAGAAAAGACCTGCCTACCTAAATACCTTAAAATAGCTTGACCAACCCTTGTTGGGGTTATACGAAGGGGAATTTGGATCCTTGCCACTAGAATGACAAAGCAACTGGACATTCCAAGTTCAATGGTGAGGGACATTGGTAATTGATAAAATAGTGAGAGAATTAATAATTTATTTATCATTTCTCATAAAAATGTAATCAAGAAAGTACTGATAAATCTGATCTTTTAATTTGTAGAATCAATATGAAAAAATCGTCAAACACATTTTCTCTGCGATCAATTTTGGATAAAGACAATATCCTCACCGGTAGTAACTTTCAATAATGGTTTAGTGACATTCAGGTTATCATATGCTATGAATGCAATTTTTACATTCTGGAGTGCTCACATCCTGATCCACCTGCCTAAGGGGTGAGTGATGAAGATTTCCTGGTCTATGATCAACATTTGAGCGATGCACTCAATGTTCAATGTTTGATGTTGTCATCAATGTCTAGTGAGATCACGAAGTATCATGAAGACATGGATGCCTACAGCATGCTTAAGCACCTCTATGGTCTATACGAGGAGAGAGAAAGAAAAGAAAGGTTTGAGATCTCCAAGGCTCTATTTCATAGCAAGCTTGGAGAGGGTGCCCCAGCCAGGCCTCATCTAGTCAAGCTCATTGGCTACATTGAGTGCTTGGAGGTTCTAGGGTTTAAACTCCCCGAAGAACTGGGTACCTATCTCATTATTGCATCACTCCCCTAGAGATTCTCAACTTTTTTTTGAACTTTGACATGAATAACATTGAGTAGTATTTATCTGATCTTCTTATTCTCATTCACCAAGTGGATAATGACATGAAGCGTGAAAATCCTTCTGTCCTCATGGTGAATAAAAGGAAAGGGAAGGTGAAGAGCTTTAAGCCCAGAGCTTCTTCAAGGCCTTCCAAGAAAAGTAAGATCAAAGGGGAGGCAGGAGAACATTATGTTGTTTGTTTCACATGTGGCAAGAAGGGCCACTGGAAGAAAAACTGCCCCAAGCCAAGGAAGCAAGAGGAAGCTTCAAGAGCGTTTGTTATCGAATGAAATCTACCTGTTTCTATTAATTGGGTTTTAGATACTAATTTTGGTTCTCACATCTGTATCGAAATACAGGAACCAAGTAGATTCAAAAAGATTGACTGAGGTGAGGTGGATCTACGAGCAACCAATGGAGCCAGACTCGCTGTTGTAGCTGTCAGAGACTACCATCTCACATTGCCTACTGGGATGGTCTTGGTTTTGAAAGGATGTTATTATGTACCCTCTGTAACCAAAAACATTATTTCAGTATCTAGATTAGATACTAATGGATTCATCTTCAACTTTGGAAGTGGATTTTTCTACTTTTATAAAGATAGCATTTGTTTTGGTAGAGCACATTTATATAACGACCTTTATGTGTTAGACTACACATACCAAGTAATGGAAATCGAGGAAAAAGTTAATTCACATGACTCTTACCACACCCAACTTTGGAATCACCGGCTAGGTCATGTCATTGAGAAATGTTTGACAAAATTACATCAAGATGGGTATTTAGATTCTTTCAAACTAAAACCACATGGTGTATGGCATGCGTGTCTACAAGGAAAAATGACCAAAGACCCATTTAGTGGGAAAGTTGAAAGGGATAAAGAGATTCTAGAATTAGTTCACACAGAAGTGTGTGGACCATTTCCAGTTGAAGCAAGGGGTGGGTTCTCGTACTTCATAACTTTTACTGATGATTTTAGTAGATATGGATATATTTCCTTAATGAGATATAAGTCAGATTCTTTTGATCAGTTCAAAGAATACAATAATGAATTTGCGAACTATCTTGGTAACAAGATTAAGAAACTCCACTTAGAAAGAGGAGGAGAATATTTTAATCAGGACTTCATTGATTTCTTACTGGAGTTTGGGATTCTGTCTCAACTCACTCCTCCTTACACACCTCAGTGGAATGGTGTATGTGAAAGGAGGAACCACACCCTATTGGACATGGTGAGATCAATGATGAGTCATGCAAGTCTTCCATTATCCTTTTGGGGATATGCATTACAAACAGCAGCACACATACTAAACAATGTACCAACTAAATCGATAAATGGTATTCCATATGATTTATGGAGTGGATGCAAAGCCATGTTATCGAATTTACAAGTGTGGGGTAGCGAAACATTTGTTAAGTCCTCTTCAGGTAACAAACTTTCAACCCAAGGCACAAGGTGTATCTTTATAGGATATCCTAAGGAAACAAGGGGATATTACCTATACAACCCCTCAGACAAAAAGGTTACAGTAGAAAGACACGCCATATTACTTGAGAGGGATCACATCTCCAAAAGAGATAGTGGGAGCGAGATAGACTTCAATGAAGTCAAGGATCAAGATACATAGGAGTTGGTACAAGAATAGATTCCACAAAGCCCCATGGAGAACAATCTATTCTAGAGACACAAGAACTGAGTAGGAACATGAGAGAGGTGAGAGAACCAGAACGATATGGTTTTCTTGTCACCGAGGATGGTGACTCATTATTGGTTGAGAATGATGATCCTCTTACCTACAAGGAAGCAGTTGATGGAACATACATTGCCATGTAGCAAGAAGCTGTGAATTCTGAAATGGATTCCATGTACCAAAACCAAGTCTGGGTTTTGGTAGATCCTCCAGTTGATGTAAATCCTATTGGTAATAAATGGGTATTCAAGAGGAAAATGGACATGGAGGGGAATGTCAGAACCTATAAGTAATGACTAGTTGCAAAAGGTTTTAGAAAGCATCGAGGAATTTACTATGATGAAACCTTTTCACTGGTTGCGATGCTGAAATACATCAGACTCCTATTGGCCATTTCCGCTTACCATGACTATGAGATTTGTCAAATGGATGTCAAAACAGCATTCCTTAATGGGAACCCCCATTAAGATGTCTACATGATACAACCTGAAGGGTTTGTGACTCCAAAGGATGCCAACAAGGTATACAAGTTACAGAAATCCATTTATGGATTAAATCAAGCATCAAGGTCATGGAACATTTGTTTTGATGAAGCTATAACGGAATTTGTCTTTGTTAAGAATGAATGTGAGCCTTGTGTCTACAAGAGGTTTAGTGGGAGTGCAGTCATTTTTCTAATAGTATATGTTGATGACCTATTACTAATTGGAAATGAAGTACCTGTCTTACAGTTAGTTAAGGCATGGTTAGATAAATGTTTCTCCATGAAATACTTGGGTGAGGCATCATATATTCTTGGGATCAAGATCCATCATTATAGATCCAAGAGAATTTTGGTCCTGAGTCAAAGTATATACATTGACAAGATACTGAAGAGATTCAGTATGGAACAGTCCAAGAGGGGATTATTGAAAGTGTCACATGGCATTCATCTTTCCCAAAAAATGTGTTCTCAGACACATGAGGAAAGAAAGAGAATGGAAAGGATCCCTTACGCATCCGTGATTGGGTCAGTCATGTATGATATGCTATGTATGAGACTAGATGTTGCTTATGCATTAAGTGTGGTAGTCAGATATCAGGATGATCCAGGAGACCGCCATTGGATGGTAGTCAAGACTATCATTTAGTATCTGAGGAGTACTAAGGATATGTTACTAGTTTATGGAAGTGATGAGGAAATAGTCATCAGAGGACATGTAGATGCTAGTTTCCAAACTGATCAAGATGACATGAAGTCGCAGATTGGATACATCTTCAATTTGAATGGAGGTGTAGTGAGCTGGAAGAGCTCAAAGAAAAGTGTTGTGGTAGATTCTACAGTGGATTCTGAGTATATCACAGCTTCTGAGGCAGCTAAAGAAGCAGTATGGATGCAAAGCTTTGTCCAAGAGTTGGATGTAGTACTATGTAGTAAATATCCTATCACACTCTATTGTGATAATACTGTAGTGGTGGCACTTGAAAAAGATCCAAGTTTACATCAATGGACCAAGCACATACTTCGGAAGTATCATCTCTTGATGGATTTTTCTTAGATAGGTGAAGTTGTAGTGAGCAGTATTTCCACGGAAGACAACATGGTGGACCCCTTGACTAAAGCCTTGACTCAGCAGAAACATGATCATCATGTGAGGTCTAGCAAACTAAATGTTATAGGCAGTTGGCTCTAGTCCAAGTGGGAGTTTGTAAGGGTTGGTTTCAGGAGAACCAACTATTTTGTACTTTGATTACATGAATGTTCACTTATTATATATTGTTCATTGTTCTCCATGACTATAATATAATAATGTCTGGGAATATTTGTTACATTAATAAGGTCATGGAAGATCCTCACAATGATGAGAGCCTTGAACTTCTATAACAATATTCTTAAATAAAGTTCTGTAGTTGGATGACATACTATGATAGGACACATAGTATAAAGACTGTCATGTGCGAGTACTCGTAAGAAGACGAGACTCTCTTTCATGGAGTTCACACTTGGAAATCTCCAAGATGGGAGATTAAGAGAACATACCCACCAGTAGCAATTCTGCATGTCTTGGTGTCATCAGACATTGCTATCTACAAGCATGTGTAATGGTCCTAATACTAGAATATTATCATTAACTCATGTCATGACTCACGCACTTACATTTACTGAAAAAAACCGTCACGTAGATAGTTGGTGGGAAGTAGGGTACGTTGGGTGCATCACGAGTGACATGTTTTTAATGGATAAGTTGAGGAAGGATTTTTCCCTTCCATTTATGGAAGTTGATATCTCAGCCCTTTGATTGAAATAGAAATGTCTCATGAAATTCCCTATCCATGGTGTAAATGATGAGTTTATTTCAGGTAGTCAAAGAACAACGGATCAAGAATATAGGTTTATGACACTGCCATGAAACCTTCTTGATGAAATATTGATCCAAAGGGATTAAATTACGTAGTAATCATTCGTATAAGGTGATACATCAATTCAGTGTCAATTTCTTTCTCTTGGGTGCCTTGACCCGTTGCTAGACAGTAATCTTGGACTTTAGGCAAGCCTGCCTAATGCCAATGAGAAAGGGGCCTAGAGGGTCACACACTAAGTGCATTCAAGTATCTCAAGTAGAATAATGATTATTCCCATAGGTGGTTTAATAATTATTCAAAGAAGCCTAAATCATTTTAATGTTGGAGGAAGAATAAAATGAAAACAAGTACATGTCGTGTATTAATTATTACACGCTTTGTATTTTTTATTTTGAAAACAAGTACACGCCATGTATTATTAAATGTACACGTCGTGTAGTTTTCATTTTGGAAAGGAAATGAATAAATGAAAATAAGATATACATGTTGTGTACATTGAATGTACACACCATGTAGTTTTCAATGAAAAACAAGTACACGCCGTGTATTTATTAATACACGTTGTGTAGTTTTTCCAGCCGGGATTTTGTGGAAATATAATTTTATTAAATGATATTTATTATAATTAGTGTGGGCGCATGACAAGGAATTAAGGACTCGACATGGGGTTTTCAAAAGTGAGTTAATGAAATAAATAAAATTTGTAACGCGTTTATTTATTTTCATAACCCTAAAACCTCAAACCTGATTATAAATATCCACACAATCCCAACTTTTTTCATAAGACAAGAGAATCATTGTGCACAACAATTCTGGAGAATTCTTTCAAGGCCGAAAGAACCTCTTCCTCCAATAATGCTCTCATGACCGAGAGAGATCCTCTTCCATCATATCAAGACGATCTAAGGTGGAAAACACACGCAAAGGTTTCTCCACACTAGCACCTGGAGACTCCTTTGCCAAAGTCCAGAGATACGTGGTGCACGTGTGGATCATCGCTAGAGGAAATCTACAATTGGCTTCTACGACGCAACACTGAATCACATTGGAATGTGATTAAGAACATCAACGAAGAAAGAACACCCAAAAACATACTTCTTGTCAATTAATTAAATTAATTATAATTGACCTGTAACGATCCTACTTTTTGGTTCCGAGAATTTCTATTTTTTGTCTATTTCTATGATTCGATCCATGTGGACTAGAGTTTATCATGGTATTTATCCTAGATTGATAATTGTTAATGAAAAAAATCCAAGTGGGCACATCCACCCACGAGCTTCTGTTGTGCCCGGAACCTTCAAGTTTGACCTGCATGATCTCCCATACAAGGCCTCAAATAATTTCATGTCTATAATAGAGGGGTATTAGTTATTGAATCCAAAATCTACTAATGTAAAGTGATCCTCATAGATATAGAAAAAGTCTAACATGGAATCCCTCAAAATATCCTCAATAACCTAGATAGTGGCTCGGTCTACCCATATTTCTTAGGGAGGATAGTTGTACTCATCCACATTTGGGTCATGAAAGCCTCCGGCAAGCCTCTCCCAAACCATGACATAAATTTTTCACCACATTTAGATACAATCATTAAGGGAACGCCATGAAGTTGAAAAATATCCTCTATGTACAAATTCCCAAAACTCTTCACCAAACTCTTCTCCCTAATAATAAGGAAGTGCTCCAACTTTGTAAGTCGGTCGACTATTACCCAAATGGAATCATGGCCTCTTGATGTATTTGGAATCCCTATCATGAAGTTAATGGATATTTTATCTCATATTAACTATGGGATCTCAAGGTTCTACAAAAAACCTATCAAAACCTGGTGCTTATCCTTCATATGCTGATAGGTGAGGCACTAAGAGACAAACTCAACCATGCTCCATCTCAAGTCAGCCCACCAAAATTGACATTGAAGGTGTCTTTACATCTTCCCCAAATTGGGATTTATAGAAAATGGATGTGTTTGAAACTCTCAAAAACACCTCATCCCATATCATAATTTGGACCACTATCCATACTTGAAAAAATATGACATGATTCCCTCCTTAATAAAATACATATGTTAAATCTCTTGAGGATATCTAGTAAAGTAAGACATCATAGTAGATGACTCCCAACTAGAACTCTCTCACATGCTAGAGAAATAGAGGACTCAACACCATCAATTGAAGAAAATTTTCAACCTCTACCTCATCCAACGTCAACTATAAGGAAGCCAACTTCTCTGACACCTCCTTCACCAAATGAGCCTGAGACTTTCTACTAAGGTAATATGCCACCATGGTTCCCTTACTAAGAGTATATACTATCTCAAAGTCATAGTCATATAAGATATAAAACTACTTAATCTACCTTATGTTTAGTTATCTATTCATGAAGACATAGTTGAGGATCTAATGGTCTTAATAAAGAACAAAACACTCTCCCAGAATATATTGTCTCTACATACTCATAGAAAAGGCTACGACTTTTGGATATAAGTTGTGATTTGCGCAGTTCTACTCATGGGGTCTCAACAACATCAACCTATATGCATTAACTTACCATATATGAATCAACATGCAGCTGATACAAGTTCTTAAGGCATCTCAAAATACCACATACTCCACACCCTCCTCCAGTAGTCTCAAGACAAGAGAACTCATCAGCCTCAGTATTAACTCCTCAAAGTCTCTCTAGTATTTCTGAATCTAGGTAAATAAATTCTCTTCTATATCAAGGAAGTAAAAATGGATGCAATACTAGAAAATTCTTCCATAAATATATATTAGTACCCTTCCATTCCAAGTAAACTCCCCACCTCAAACATGGTCTTTGGTGGCTCCCAAGATAGCACCACATTGATCTTCATTGGGTCCACAGATAATCTGTACTTAAAAATTAAATGCCTAAAAAAGTGAACCTCATGGATCCAAAACCATAACTTTGAGAGATTAATATAAATATGGTGATCTTGAATCAAATCTAGGATCATCCACAGGTTCTCTATGTGATCCTCCTCTAATATGGTGACCTGACCCTACAGAGTTTGAAGCTGGTGTCTAATACCATTACATTATCATGATTACAAGGAATCAAATCCTGAAGTATTGAAGAGTTTATTGGTCTTGGTAAACTAGATACATAAATAAGTATTTTATTACAAATGAATATAGTAATTACAACATAATTTTTTTATTTTGAGAATAACTTTATTCCATTAAGTATAGATTTTCATATCTTTCATAGTACGCTTCTTATATTCCTAGGGAAAGGAAAAAAATAAGGGTGAGGTCAAATTCTCAATAAGGGTAAAGTATAGCAGAAGAAATAATAAATAAATGAGAATAATAAATATGGAAATGTAAATAACTAAGAACACATTCTATATAGTCCATAAGTGAGAAGAAAGTGAGTAAATAATACATCTAGGTAAATAACTAATAACACATGC
Source organism: Viscum album (assembly GCA_963277665.1). Classification (NCBI taxonomy): domain Eukaryota; kingdom Viridiplantae; phylum Streptophyta; class Magnoliopsida; order Santalales; family Viscaceae; genus Viscum; species Viscum album. Next base: position 843,820,752 of record OY728150.1, on the reverse strand, counting down.
CATTCAAATAAATAGATAAGGCGAAATCAATATAGCAAGGAAAGAAACTAAAACACATAAAATTTAATCAATGAAATTAAAATTAAATGTATCCATAAATATGTCGATATAAGATATAATGGATAAATAATAAATGAATCAAAATGAAGTAAATGCTTAATTATTGGACTTCATGTCTAAGGCAGATGAAAACCTCTATAGTCAAGATCTATCCTCCAGAAAGTTTAAAATATGGGAAGAAACATGTCTATTCTTCATAGAAACAAACTCAAAGGGATCCTCTACAAATAATTTCATCTCATGTTAATATTGATGCATCAATGGGTTTACATTAACTGATCCCCAACCCATAGTCCTCCAATGGCCTGAAGGCCTTCATTTTTTATTGATTTTGATAATCCACCTTTTAATGGGTGAGGTGGAACCCTTACAAGTCCCATAGGCATAAGTATTACATGGAATGTAGGCCTTAGAGGAATTCATTGCTCGTAGGCTTCAAATATTACATACAAACCAGAATAACTACTTAAAACTGCTACTCCCCAGCATCTTCATTGGGAAATCAACTCTCCACCTTCTCATGGTTGTTCGGCTAGGCTTTCTCGTGCATGCACAGGCTTGTCCCGATGGTAGGTGCCATACCCTCTCATTATTTCAATATGTTTTAGCTTTTTCTATGGTGAAAGCTCCTCGCTCCCTCAACCCATAGGGAATTCAGTAAACAGTCTACATCCTATGTCTTTCATGTCTTAAGCATTCCTCATATCGAATAAACAATATTCATTATCAAATATTCCTATTGACTAAAGGATAAAAATTTATCAATATTTCCCAAAATGATCAAATAAATTCCAAATTAAAAACTATATGAAAAATGTTATATGGTTCAGGAAATAAGATATGGATATTTAGGGGAAATTCAATGTCAAATGATCATAGGAAATTAAATATTTCAATGGGACTAAAAGGAACCAAGGAATTAAATGTGAATATTATCCTCGGCCAAATCAATCATAAAACTTCCAGAGGAAGAATAAGGATGGTATCAATAAAAAATATCCAAATGTGAGTAAAAATAAATGGTTTTTGTCATTTATTAAATAGAAGAATAACTTGAAACCACTTTTGAGGAAAATATTTTTTGTTTTGAAAACCCTTTTTAAAAAAAATTTCATTGAAAATCACTTTTAAAAATAGAGAAAATATTATAAAGGTTAAAAATTCCTTTGATAAATCATTTTGAAAATGTTAAAAACATTTTTAAAAACATTTTATAAAAGAGGTTTTTTATAATAAAACATGTTCTCTAACTAAAGATAGAAATGAATATGGGTTTTCTTAAATACATTTAATAAAAAAATTTGAGTACCAAAGAATGGAAAAATAGTACCATTACTTGAAAATTTTCATTATAAACAAGAGGAGAGTAAAATTAAATGGATTATGGAACAATGGTTTTTAAATTTCCTCAAATAGTAAGAAAAGATCATTAATATTATTATTGAGTAAAATAATCTTTAAACATTCCAAAGTGTCCCATTCCACTTTGAAACATTTAAAATCATAAGCCTCGTAAAGGAATAACATTAAATGAAATATTTAAAAAAAATTAATATAAAATTATTAATGATATAATATATCAAAATTGGCTGTAGATATACCATAAAAAATAAGAAGGTGGTGAACATGAAATTTATCTCATAGATGTAAAAAGTGAGAAGAAAATCCCTTACCTTACATCTGATTTGTCTCGTGTGTCTTTATATTCATGAATAACTAACTTATTTTAATTATTTACATGATTTAGAAATTCTTTAATGTTTATCATAACTTTTATTTCACTTATTACCATTTTTTATATAACTACTTAATCAGTTAATTTTATGTCTGGTGTTTTGATCAAATTTGGTTTATGTGTCAAAAACAACTTTTGTATGTAAACTATGGTCAAAGGGGACATTATATAACATATACAGAATAATAATCCTGAAATAATTATTATATGTATTCATAAATTATATTTTTAAAATCAATCATTAAATATGGTTAAAAATTGAACCAATGTTACAATCATGGAGATGGTAGATTGTACGTACACTTGAGAAACGTTCCCATTTATCAATGTTCGTTGTGGAAATAAGGTAAGGAACAATATATCTTTAGATAATGATCATTATATTATAAATAAAATTTTATTTAATATTATAAGCTTTTATATAAAATTATTTTTATGTAAAAATAATCACATCATGTCGAGGAGGTCGTAGTCCACACATCCATGACCGAAGTTATCACTTTTTAGTGTGTGAAAGGGTAATAAATAAAATGATATATATATATATATATATTATTTATAGAAAGAAAATTATATAATTAATATAATATATTTCTTTATGTCACATATTTTTAATTAAAACTATCCTTTATACATTCCATGTATCATGTGATCGAATCACATAGCTTTTAGGAGGCGATAGTCCAAACTTCCACAAACGATGTTATCGTAATTACACAAAATGGAAAGTGTAAGGGTATGTGTTATAAAATAATTAAATATCAATATATACATAATAATTATCATATATATCTAATACAAACATCTATTCCATCATAATTCCCAACCATGAATTGTTGCGATTGAAAAATGAACAACTTTGTTTCGTGAGGTTGTAATTCAATATACACATAAATAGTTAGTTCGGTACCCATTAAATAGAAGTTTTTATAATTATAAGTATAAAACTTATCATAAAAACATCTTAGTATATTTAATATATAGTTTTTGTTTTATAATCAAGGAATAATTAGAGTTTAGGTAATGGAGAAATAAATAAAACTAAAGAGTTTGAGGAAAGATGTAACCTCTTCTTTTGGTAACTCATTTTGGTTTTCACCAAAGGGATTACATGGATGGATTTTTTAACCAAGGGGTTATTATAGGATTATGTCATGGATTTTTATGATATATTTGGGTATATATTGGTTTATTCAAAGTTTCTTGAGAGGTGTGAGGAAGTGGGGGGAGATGAGGCCTTTTTACAGTTGAGGATGAGTGACAGTCTTGTAAATTTTGGAAAAGGAATTATACACATGTTTTCTCATTGAAAGTGGATAAAATAATGGTAAAAAATAAATAAAAGAGATTATATGGTATAAATATAACAAACACATGGATTTTGTAAAATTTTATAGGTCATTTTGTCCCTTAAGATTAAGGTTTAGTCCATTGTTAAGCTTAATTTCACCTTAATTGTTGTAATTAATTATAATCACTAACACTAATATTTTCTTTAAAAACCCAATTTTACCTTTTGAGATATTATAAATTATTATTATTTCAAATATTGAATCCATTTTTATAAATTTAAACCACATAAGTGGAAATTGATAATTTAAATTTAATCTCGCGGATGGGACGACAATGCTGGTTTTCAAAGTAAAAACATTAAAAAATTACTATGTTTTTATATTCAATTACAAATTAAAATTTATTAAAATTACATAAATTTAATTAATGTATAAAAATTTAATCTAATTAAACTTTAAACCCAATTAAAAATATAATTTAACACTACAAATAAATTAAATGAAAAAATAGTTCTGAATTAAAATTCTGTATTTTTCATTATTCATTAAAAAATGAAACTTCATAGAAAAAAACCAAATAATCACACTAAACTAGTTTTTATGTTAAAATTTAAAATATTAAGTTCATTTTAAAATATAATATTTATAGAATTTCCAAAAAATTTATTTCAAATAGGTTATCCAATAAAAATTTGTAAAAATTCCTTAACAAAAATATATAATTTTATGCGTAAAATTAGGTATGTTCTTATCTCAAGCCTATCAAATCTATTAGATTAATATAAAAATAATTTATTGAATATATAATATATATATTTCATTAATTTCAATCACTAATTTTAATTAATTTAATTTATTAGGACAAAATAACATTGTGATCATAAAAATAGTTTTCTATAAAAATACTCTTTTTATATTCAATTGGTTCTTATATTAAATTCAAATTAATTTGAAACCAATGAATTGATTTTATATTATTTGTAAACCAAATTTTTTAAATGTTATTTAATACTATCAATAATCTATAATTTAATGTCTATTTTATATCTTATTATATTAAATAATAATATTTTAATAATATATTGTTGTTCAGTGAAACTCAATCTTGCGTGTAACGCAAGCCATCAAAGAAACACTTTATTGCATGTGATGTATGCATAATTAGTGACACATGCATTTAATGCAATAAAATATATTGAATTTATTTAAAATAATAAATATGTTATAAATTCATTGGATATTTTATTCCATTACATTTTTGGTGTTGTGTGTCATACATGCTATCAAATACAATATTACTACATTATATTTTCTAGTCATTACATTCTCCCCACCTTAATTAAATTGCATCCTAACAATATAAACTTTATCTTGGTAATATATTGCTTGATTTTTTTTCCTATGTTGAAATCCCCCATTGTGATAATAGTTAATAAAATATGGTCTTAATAAGAGAGAAATAGTATTACAAAGGCCAAATGGATTAAAATATTACTAGGTCTCTAAGTAGGAGAACATTAGTGGCAATTTGATATACGTATTTGGAGAAAAATCTTAAATACTTATTGGAAGTGATTAAGTTAATCAATCAAAAATAATTTAATTATCAATGGAAAGATTAAGGCCTCAAATATATAAATATTTGATGATTTATAAGACCATTGATTCAAAAAATTGAGGTATTAGGACAACATGTTTCTTATCATTTTCTTACTGTTGAGTAATTATTTTACTACATAAGAATATAAGGAAATTTACTTATTAACATGTTTCTATAAACACAATTTTCATCATTTTTTTGTGCTTTTATCAAATTATAATTCATCCATTAATTCAATAAATGGATATCAAAAAATTAACTTTGATTACTAAAGCACTAAAATAAACATTTAATAAATCTTAAGAACTATAAAATACTGGAAAGTGTAACTATTTGTCTCTAACTATTCTCCAAATTTAATATTGTTAATAAATTAATCTCTAAAACCTAAAAGTTACACTACTGGTTCATCATTAATATTTATTCATCAATTGTTTAACTAAAAACAATGACATATTAACCAGGACATTGCATTAGTCAGTGGTTGGCATGAAAGCCTTATTGTTCTTTGGTCATGTGTTCAAGTCCTATGGCCTTTCCGAATTTGATTGGTTGTCACCCAGTATATATATTTTCCTTTTCTAAAACCATATTGATATAATTTTCAATATAAATATGATGTACATACTTTAAATAAGTTTAATTTCTAAATATACATTTAACTATGGTTTTCAAAACATCCTCAATACATAAATAATTCATCCATTTTATTTCAACATAGGTCCTTCCTTGGTATAGGGTTTAACAAAAAATCATTTATAGGATTTCTAAATCATGACATGTTATCTGCAATATAAAACACCTTAGGTTTAACCTATTTTATTAAATGTAAAACTTCCTTATAATGGTTTTTAAAGAAAATGAGGATTATCCTAATCATATCTCTTAGGAGTGTCAAACCTGGTGTGTAGTAAGGCTCATTGTCGTGTACTACGTTACACCGAGTTAGGCCTGATTCTCCTTTTTAAAGTTGTTACTCCTAAGTACATCTATTACAGAACCATTTCCACTTGTATTATCTATACATGGGTGTATTTCAAGGAATACCCACATAATATCTACTTTACCAAAATTCTAGGGTGTTCTTCTATACTTATCCTCAAATTCTACCTTATTTTATGTTCTCTAATATATTATTTCCTAAATATAGTAAACAAGGTTACTAAAAAACTTTATCTGATACCAAATGTGGTGACCTGACCCCATAGAGCCTAATGTCAGTGTTTAAAACCATTACATTATCATGATTATAATGAATCAAATCCTGAAGGATCGAAGAGTTTAGTATACTTGGTAAAGAATATACATGCATAAGTATTGTATTACAAATTAATACACTAATTACTATATATTTTTTTTCTTTGGAGAAAAACTTTATTCCATCTAGTATATCCCTACATATATTTCATAGTATGCTTCTGGGATTCCTAGGGAAAGGAAAAAAATAAGGGTGAGCTCAAATGCCCAGTAAGGGTAAAGTATATTGGGATAAATAATGAATCCATGAGAATAATAATTATTTAAAGGTAAATCATTGAGAACTCATTCCATTTAATCAATAACTAATAATAAATTGAGTCAATATTATTTTCAGGTAAAAAACTAATAGCACATGACATTTAAATAACTATATAAGAAAAAATCAATATGGAAAGGTAAGAAACAAAAACACATGAAATTTAATCAATGAACATAAAATTAAATGTATCCATAGATATGTCAACACAAGATATCATGGATGAATAATAAATAAATCAAAATAAAGGAAATTCTTAATTAGTGGATGTCATGTCTAGGGCACATTAAAACCCCTACAGTCAAGATCAATCATCCAGACAATTTAAAATTATGGGTAGAAACCAGTCTATTCTAATTGGGAAAAAACTTGAAGGCTTTTTCACTAACTAATTTAATCTCATGATACTACTAATTCCTCAAGGGTATTACATTAATCATCCCCCAACATATAGGAAATTCTTCAAATGGTCCCCAGCCTGTGTCTTCCATGTTTTAAGCATTCCTCATATCGAATAAACAATATGCCTTATCAAATAACTATTTTGAATAAAGGATACAAATTTATCAATATTTCTCCAAATGATAAAATAAATTTCAAAGTAAACACCATATTAATAATTATATATGGTTCAGTCAATAATCACATCCATTAAAAATCATATGGATATTAAGGGTAAATTCATTGTCAAATGATTATAAAAATTTAAATATTTAAAGTGGAATAAAAGGATTCAAGGAAGAAAATATGAGAACTATATTTATCCAAATCAATCATAAACTATCCATAGGAATTATAAGGATGGTATCAATATAACATAACCCATGATAAGTAAAAATAAAGTGTTTTGTCATTGATGAAGTAAATGAATAACTTTAAAAACATTCTTGAGGAAAATATTTTTTTTTTGAAAAACCTTTTGAAAAAACTTTTCATTGAAAATAACATTTAACAACATATAAAATATTTTAATGGTTGAAAATAACTTTGTTAAATCATTTTCTAATGTTTAAAAAAATGAAAACATTCTATAAAATAGGGTTTTTAGAAGAAAACTAGTTCTCCAACTAAAGAGAGAAATGAATTTGGGTTTTCTTAAAAACATTTTCTAAAATAGTTTGAGTTCCAAATAGTGGAAAATGGTATTATTACTTGAAAAAGGTGATGAATAACCCTATTAGAGGAAAATTAAAGGAATTATGGAACAATTTTCATATAATTTCCTCGAATGGAAATGAAATATCATTACGATTATTCTTGAGGAAAATAATCCTTAAACATTCCAAAGTATCCCATAACACTTTGAAAAATATTTAATAATAAGCCTCATGAAGTAATAACATTAAATTAAAGTTTTAAATACCATTAAGATAAAATTATTAATGATATAATTCATCAAAAGGTTCAGTAGAGACACCACACAAAGAAGTAAGTGGTGAACATGGCATTTATCTCACAGATGTAAAAAGTGAGAAGAAAATCCCTTACCTTGCTTCTGATTTGTCTGGTGTGTCTTTATATTCATGAATAAAAAACTTATGTTAATTATTTAATTTATTTAGAAACATTTTCATGTTAATAATAACGTTTATTTCATTTATTACCATGTTTCATACAACTAATTAATCGATTATGTTTACATCAGGTGTTTTGACCAAATTCGGTTTATGTGTCAAAAACAACTTTTATAGGTCAACTATGGTCAAAGGGGCCATTATATAACATCTAAAGAATTATAATAATGACATAAATATTATATTTATAAATAAATTGTACTTTTAAAGTTAATCATTAAATATGTTTATGAAAAGTGAACCACCTTTACAATCATTAAGATGGTAGGTCATACGTACATAAGAGTAACATTCCCATTTTGCAATGATCATTATAGAAATAATTTAAGTAACACTATATCTTTAAAGAATTATAATTATATTATAAATAACAATTTATTTAATCTTATATAATTATTTATAGAATTACTGTGATGTTAAAGGAATTACATCATGTCGTGGAGGTTGTAGTCCACACGTCCGCGACCGATATTATCACTTTTTAGTGTGTGAAAGGATAATAAAGAAAATTATATATATAATATTTAAATAAAGATAATTATTTCATGAATATATTGTATATTTTTTATGTCACGCATGTTTAATTAAAACTATCCTTCATACATTCCACATATTATGTGATCGAATCACATCACCTTTAAGAGGCAGTAGTCCACACTTCCACACACAATGTTATCATATTTACAAAAAATGGAAAGTATAAGGGTATGTGTTATAAAATAATTATAGAAGCATAAATAAATAATTATTATCATATATATCTAATATAAATATTATGTCTATCATAATTCTTAACCATTAAAATAGGTAAAGGAAAAAATGAACAACTTTATTTTGTGAGGTGATAATTTTCCACACACATAAACGACATGTTTATTACCCATTAAATGAAAGTTTATGTGTAGGTAGAACCATTTTCATAAGAAAATATACATATATTTATTATACTGTTTTTGTTATATAATCATGGAATAAGGATACTTTAGGGAGTGGATAAAAAATAAAACTAAATATCTTGAGGAAATATGTTACCTCTTCTTTTGGTAACTCCTTTTAGTTTGCACCAATGGACTTTCTTGGATGAATTTATACCCAATGTGAGGATTATAAAATTAGGGGAGGTATTTTTAAGATCTATTTGGGTAGATATTGGTCTAGAAAAAGTGGCTTGAGAGTTGGGAGGAAGTGAGAGGAGATGAGGCCTTTTATAGTGGAGGAGGAGTGACACTCTTGTAAATTTTAGAAAAGGAATTCCACCCAAATTTTTTCCATTTTAATTGGATCCAATAATGGTAAAAATTCAATAAAAGGGATGATAGGGTCTAAATATGACCATAAAATGTATTTTTTACAGGTTTTAAGGTCTTTTTTTACGTTAAGTTTAAGTTTTAGTCCCTTATTAAACTTAATTTCACCTTAATCGTTGTAATTAATTTTAATCAATTTTACTAAAAATTTTTCTAATGAACTATTTTTACCTTTTTATAATTTATAAATTATTATTATTTCAAATATTTAATCCATTTTTCAAAATTAAAAACACTAAATTTGCTGAAAACAATTTAAATTTAATCTTGAAAATGGGATGACAATGTTGGTTTTCAAAGTAAAAATGTTCAAAAGTTTGTAATGTTTTAATATAAAATTTCAAATTGAAATTGATTCGAATTACCAAAATTGGATTAATTGATAAAAAATTAATCTAATTAAACCTTAAAACCAATTTAAAATATTATTTATCCTTATAAATAAATTAGATGAAAACTCGGTTTTGAATTAAAATTCTGTATTTTTCTTTATTCATTAAAAATGAAACTTCTCCGAAAAATACCAAAAACTCACCCTAAAATAATTTTTATGTTTATATTTAAAATATTAAGTTTATATTGACCTATAATATTTATAAAATTTCCAAAAATTATATTTAAAATATTTTCTCCATTAAAAGGTGGTAAAAGCTCCATAATAAAAATATAATATTTTAAGTGTAAATTTGTTTTTGTTCTTATCTCATTCCAATGAAATATATTGGATAAATATAAAAATATTTGATTGAATATAATATATTTATATATTAAATTAATTTCACTCACTAATTGTATTCAATTTGATGTATTATGATAAGACAACATTGTGAGCATAAAAATAGTTTTTCATAAAAATAATCTTTTTATATTCTATTGGTTCTTATATTCATTTCTAATTAATTTTAAACCAATGAATTAATTTTTTAATTTTTGTAAACCAATTTTTTTATAATTTAGTTAATACAATTCACAAACTATAATTTAATGGATAGGTTATAACTTATTATATTAAATAATAATATTTTAATAATATATTATTGTTCAGTGAAACTCAGTCTTGTATGTAATGCAAGACATCAAAGAAACTCATGGTTGCATGTGTCATATGCTAACTCAGTGTCTTCTTCATTAAAAGCTATAAAATATATTGAATATATTTAAAATATTAAATTTATTATAAATTTTTTGGGATATTATAATCCCTTACACACTTGTCATTGCTTATCATACATAGTATCGAATACAGTGTTCCTACTTTAGATTTTTGGGGAGTTACATATGACATAGATTATATAAGTATTTTTTTCATTAAAGTCCATGACAAATACATCCAAGTTGGGCTAGAAGATCAAATTTATCAAATGTATAAACACAGTAAGGAAATTCATCACACCAAAAGGAATCACCAGGAATATATAGTGTCTGTAGAGATATTAGAATTACATCTTTAGAATATCAACCTTGCGAACTCTCAAGTGGTGGTAGCCAAGGCTATGATTGATCTTTTAGAACCAACCCATTCCACGAAAATAATGAAACATGCCTTCAATCCTCAGTGAGGGGTACTTGTTCTTTATCATGTCCTAGTTCAGACAATGATAATCTACACAAAGCCTCAATCTCCCATCTACCTTTTTTCCAAAAATACTAGATCTAACTAGAGGCACATTAGGTATGACAAAACCCTTCTCTAAAAGGTCCTCTAACTATAATCACAACTCTTAGGGCTCAATAGGGGTCATTGAATATGCCACAAAAGATATTGGACCAATCCTAGGGTGAAAGTCCATACAAAACTTCATATCCCATATTAAAGGTATTCCATGAACATCCTAAAAGAAAGTTTTTATGAAATCATCCATAATTAAAGGAATCCAGATGCCTAAAGAGACTAATGTTCCAAGGGATACACTCTCTAACTAATGGGAAATGGGATGAAACCTCTTACTTATAAAACCCACTCATTCTGCCATGATATCTCTCTCTCCCATGAAGGATAATCTCATCCCACCAGTGAGAAGGAATCTGACTCATCTCTAGTGATAGTCAATCTGGGCTCAAATAGTTGAAAACTGATCCATACGAAATATAATGTCATAAGTTTTTATCACAATGACTAAAATGTCCCACGATAAACTCTCTCCACCAAGTGATAGCTCGCACTATTTAAAGATAAAAGATATAGAATAAGTGTTCCCCATAGGAGCTTTAAGACAAAGATTATATACTAAATTATATGTTGTGAGCTCTATATATTGCACCAGGATTAGATATATTAAGGATTGACTCACACCTATTTCAACTAGTACTTAATAAATAGTATAATTAACACATATCATACCATTAGTCATCTCATGTGCCGCTAGTTCATATGCCTTTATATCCTGCAGCTATCCATGGCCCCGACCACCAACTCCCTCAGCCTGATGTGGGCCACCTGGTGGTGGTGGTAGTGGGAGATCATAACATTTTCCACCACCCACATCTCCTCCTCTCAAATCCCCACCTTCTCCTCTACGAACTCCACCTCCCTAGGGGAAACCATGCCCTTTCCTGGGATATTCATGATCACATTACTACCTCTACCATGGTGGTCCATCTTTTAGCTATCTACCATCCTCATCACATTGGGTTGAGTAATCACATGACATGTGACCTCACCCATCACATGCATGGAACATCTAATCTACAAATATCCCGTGTCCTCTTTGTTATACCTGGCCACATGCCCAAGTCTTGTCCTTAGAAGATCTCATACACAGATATCATGCTGATTGGAACCTGGTAGATGCTACAGATTACTCATCCCTATAACACCCACTACTAGATCTGGGTACTTGGTGTCCCTATAATAGGAATCTCTCTATCAGCAGCACCCTCTCAAACACCTTGGTATACATGGGAATGCACAAGGGTACTACAATGGCATGGATATCTCTATGTAGATCTTTCTCAAACTTCCACACTCGAAAGTAAAAGAATCAAATCATGTTGAGGGAGTACCATGTGAGGTCTATGAACCTCACAACATAATCTAAAATAATCATCCCTTCCTATTATATCTATATAAGATCCAAAATCCAAATTGAGCATAAACATAAGGGATAGTACTCCTAACAAAATAGATGCTATAATTTGGGCCATGAGAGTGTCAACTCATCATGAATCTGTGTAAATAGACTCCAACAGTGCCTAGATACTCCATGAAAATGGTTGGATTCCAATGTAACCACCTAATCAGTTGATTTCTGGATAATCCTTAAAACATGGGTCACCAACTCTAGCCAATCCACTACTTTCTAGGGATCTGGTTCACCATAGAACCTTAGTGACCTCTAGCACTGGAACTCCCAGAGTGTGCCTAGCCTGAATGCATCATCAGTCTGCTCTGCTAGTATGATCTGTTTCAAAAAAAGTTGGGGTTTTAGTACTTGTTCACCTCGAGGAAGGATATCGTGGAATGGGCCTTGAACTAAGGCATCATTACTCATCGGTTCGTCTTTATTATTCGGAATTGATAATCCATTTGGATTTCTTCTCAAATGAATCTATAAAATTTAATCAATACATACCACATTCATATGAGAATATATATATATGGGTAGTTGACTCAAGAATTACAGTCAAAGAATCAATCATATATGATTCATGTACCATTTATCCCTACAACCAATGTCTTATTATACCGAGATAACAAGAATGTGGTTAGATTCATGATATATGGATATATCAGTCACTGCACCAATATTGGGTTCCTTTCCCTGAAATTTTCACTTGAGACACTTTGAAATTGTTTCCCTAATTTTCAACCAAATACTCATAAGGGGACAAGTCCAAAAACCATCCCAATAAATGAACCACCGATGATACAAAATATTTCATGACCCGACACAGTGGGGCTTGAGCTGCAACTACCCCAAGACCGCCTTTATAGGCTAGGGGCTGGAGAGAATCATTGAAAGTCCGAAAAAATATGGGTTGCCTTTTCTTAAGTACTTGTATGCACACACACAACCATCTCTATGAAGAAGTGAAAAGGAATTATAATAAAATATGAAACATCTATAGAAAAAACCATTCATATAACAACCTATAGGGAATACAACAGTATGATATCATAATCTAAAAAGAAAAAGGGTAGAAATAGACACTGAAATAGAATGATATCCCAAACTACATAAACTAGAGAAGTAAAGTTCTAAGAGAGCATGTCTTTGAATATCTAAGTCCTAACAACCGTACATGGTCGAATTCACCTAGGTGTCTCTATGCCCCTTTGTAATCATCATAAACCTATTAATCATCTACATAATACATGACACATGTGTGAAACAACCATGTAGGGGTGAGTATATATATACCTAGTGGGACACCTCAAAAGCTGAAGGGGAGAAATAAGAGACAGGGTAGGAATAGATAGGTCGAACTATATCAAGAGAGTAACAAAATCCAATAACATGGTTAAAGATATATATATATATATATATATATATATATATATTCTCAAAAAAACCCAAATGATAGAGAATGGGGGATCTTTATATATTAGACCAGTCTGGGAAAAGAGTGCCATCAGTTCCAAGAGGTCTATCGATGATGCCCAGCATCTCATGTGTATGTCTGAAGAAGCATCCATATTGATACATTCCTTGCCATTGTGCTTCACAATCGAGGGGCCACAATATCTATGTAGAGGATCCATGCACTGGTAAAATAGGAGGGTTCCAATCTGATAATAGAGGACCTATACCTTGACTTTGTAGGAGGATTCCACTCTCGTAGTTGATAGCGGACCCATGCCCTGTCCCTGATGGATGGTTCCACTCTAGTGGTTGAGGACCCATACCTTGATACCACTGGAGATTTCCACTTGGATAAGGGATATAGGACACATGTCTTACCCAACATGAGGGTGCCGCACTAGTATTCAAGGACACATACCCTAATACTGTAGGCAGGTTCCACTCAGATAGTTGATAGAGGACCCATGCCTTTCCTAACAGGAGGGTTCCACTCTATTAGTTGAGGAACCAAACCCTACCCAGCAGGAGGGTTCCACTCTAATGGTCGATAGAGAGACCGTATCATTCCTATTAGGAGATTGAAACTCTAGTGGTTGAGGACCCATAACCTGATACCACAGGAGGGTTCCACTCTCATGTTCAGGGACCCCCTACCCACCATGAGGGTTTCACTTGAATTTTTATTATATAACCCATGCCCTACCTAGGAGGAGGGTGAAACTCTGATGGTCCATAGAGTAATCTTTCCCTACCTAAGAAGAGGTAGAAACTATAATACCTATGATCATCCTACCTGATCACTACCTTCATCATGCATCACATAAATAATAATCACACCCAAAACATCTCGCATTGTATCTCAAAGGCTACTACAAAGGCCACAATCACATTCTATGTAGAAAAAAACTCAGGATAAGATACCCACCAGCCAAAATAAGATTCCAAATTATGGAAATATAAGAGGTATAAGTTTCCAAAAAAAGGAGGGTACATGGCATGTAAGGGGACCCACACAGTATGTAGTCCCACCCTGATACATGGATGCGTCTTTTCCATTATATGTCTCTTTATCCATATAGAACTATACAACATGTAAGGGGACTACACAGTGTGCCTCAGTCACCCTGGGTACTGCCAATGTTCTTGGTCATGTTTATGTACCTTGTTCATGTTTGGGTACCTTCGTTGTTTCCATGTACACTATCCATGTCCATGCCCATGTACTCCCTATGTACATTTAAAGTTTCCAACACCAAGTCACATGGCATGTGGGTGTCCCACATGACGTGTTATATTTAACTCACCTAAAAACCTTGGCTGCAACATCCAGGGCCCAATATGCTATGTTTTTTTCAGACTACATGGAATGTAGTCAAGTTTCTTTTCAAAAAAATACATATATATACTAGTGTTATTGATCCACACCCGCCATCATGAATCATACCTGAGGTTCACCCAAAAATGAAGGGGAAGTCTCTGTTTTTCGATTTCATCTCTTTGGTGGTTGTAAATCCGATCTTTGATGGACCATCCAAAGCCCATACGCACCTTGCATGACTCTCATACCATCTTCTTCTTTGTCTTGGATCCCAGATTCATGAAAAAATCACCCACATTCCTTGATTCATCCCCTTTCATCCTTATATTGAAAAACTATTTTCTACATGAGAATATTTTATGAATATGGGGGTTTGATCAAGCTCGATTCGGCCCAATAATTTCAAACTGTGGACCAAAAATCTTACAGTGAGGAATGAAAAGAATAGTAGGGGAAAAGAAAACAAATGAAGGTGAAATATTGATTAGACAATATTTATTGGGAAACAAATACAAATTGGGATCCTGAGGTGAGAAAAATGACATAAATTGAATAAATAATATTAAATTGATACATGAGGTCATGAAAAGGCTCATAATAAATGCATATCAAAGTCAAGTAATTGATCATGATCAACATTTTAATCATATGGGGAATAATCCAAAAATAAAGAGTCATATCTCAAATTATATATTTCATTTATGAAGAGTGCACTAACCAATGAATGTGAGAAGTTTTTTTTGTTGCACCTCAATTTGGCTAGATCTGGATGCCTATTGTCATCCGATCTTGAATTACCAATGAAGTAGAGTGGTGGAACCCCCTCTAAACTATCCCATGGTTATGAAAATAACCCTAGATATCCACTATAATAGTGTACTTATATAGGAAATAGAGTTAGTTCATCTAAATAAAATAATTAATTAATTTAATTTAAATGTATCCACCAATGGTCACCCTATTAGAACGCCCCGCACTATCCAACTTTAGGTTGTTCCTAGGGTAAACCTCACATTTCAGATTCAACCATGGTCTCATATTTTCAATTCAAGATTCCATTTATGATTTATCCCATTTTTAGTGAAAAAAATTCTCATGTAATTAAAAAAAAATACTTTTATAAAATTAATTTCGGGCACACCGGGACTTAGAATTGCACACTATCTCAGTTTATAGATATGAAAATATTTCTAGATATACTCAAAAGTATTAAAAAGAAAAATAGGATCTCTAGAGCAGTTCTATGAATGATCTTCCTATGATGTAGAGTATATGAGTTAGTCTTCAATTAAGACAACAACAAATCGGTCTATGTAAGGATATAATATTTAGTTCATTGAAGCCATAAATATAGCTAAGTCATTCATCATGAGAAAATTCATCACCAAGAACTCATAGAGTTCGTAGATACATTGGAATGCTATCATTGGAATATCAACATTGAAAACTCTCAACTAGTGGTAGTCGGACCTGGATTGATCTTTGAGAACCATTATGTGCCTCGCAACTGATCAAAGAGGTCATCAATCCTTGGAAAGGGGTACTTTTTATTTACCGTGGCTTTGTTAGAGTGAAGATAATCTATTCAAATACAAAAATTATCATCAGTATTTTTGAAGAACAACACCAGATCTTCCCATGGGGACACACTAGGTCTAATAAAACCCTTCTCTTGAAGGTCCTCCAACTGCAACGGCATCTCCCAGTGCTCGGTAGGGTCCATCAGATATTTGTTGTAGATGATATTTGAGTGGTATTGATGTGTAAGTTAATGAAAAAATCCATCTCTTTACTTGAAGGTATTACTATAATGTCCTTAGGATAATTGATTTGGTTATTGAAAACAAAAATAGTAATTTATTTATGAGTGTCAACATTAGCAACACAATCAGAATCTATAAATCCTACAATGTCATCATCAATACTAGTATATTTTCTAATCTGAATACATAAACTCTAGGAAATTGAGAAATGCCTAAGAATCAGTTTTAAAGTGTTATAGAGTTCTTTCCCATGATTTCCCATAATGCATCTTAGAGTACACACTACAAATGAAATATACGGTCTAAAACAAACCATTTCATACATAATACTCCCAACAAAATTTTCATAAGGGGTCTTTCTCATGAAATCAATCTCATATTCACTAATGGTGTACTAGTTCAGGTAAAACATAAAAAAATTCCCAAGGTTATGTTTATAGGTTTTATATGATCAAACAAACACCATATCAAAACCTTTTCCACATAAGTATGTTGAGATAGAAAGAAAAATCTTTTTTTCCTAATGACTTCCATTCCAAGAATATCTTTTTTATTTCATAAGTCCATCATTTCTAAGGAATAATTTCATTGGGTCTTCATATGGAAAATTAATCTCATGTTCTTATATAGAACTATCATGCCATAAACATATAAAATCATGTATATCATGTCATTCTTAACATGTTTTTAATAAACACATGCACCAAATTTTATTTAAGAGAAATCATTTTCAATCATAAAAGAATTAAGAATTTGTAAAGATTACTTCAAACCATATACAGAATTTTGTATAATGAAAACTTTATTCAATATAAAATTCTTTGAAAATTCATTTAGAGGTCACATATAAATGGTTTTATCAAATTTTCCATGAAAAAAAGTAAATTTTAACATCCAACTATTCAATATAGAAATCATATTTTGTAGAAAAATAAAGTAAAACATGAATAGATGAATGTTTAACAAAAGGGAAAAAATATCACTATAGTCCACTCCCTCACATTATAGGTATCCATTAGTGACTAAACAAGATTTATATTTGATTTTTTATTTATTACTGTTATATTATTTATTCATAAAGATCCATCTGCATCCTATTACCTTTTCATTTAAAGCTTTGGTCACAACAGTCCGGGTTTTATTCTATAAAATATAATTCATTTCATCATTCATAATAGCGAGACACTTCTAAAATTCACTTGGATTTAAAATTTTCTTAAATTTTTGTGGTTTATCGTTACAAATTTCTTGAGAAAGAATAAATGCATACCCAACCATGTCATTATGACTGAACTGAGAAGGGGGTCTAATTATCCTCCTATCTATATATTGGGTCAATTAGTATCCCCTACGATCACCCTCCTCTACTTCGGTTTTAGAATCAAAATTAGATTCTAATTCACCTTTAGGTTGTGATAGGTGAGCATAAGAGGTAAGATTACGTTTTGAAGTGGCCTGATAATCAGGACCAATTTCAATACCCAAGGGATGGGGTGCACTGGTCTCTAATGACTCAATAGTATTTCTTTTAGGAACGCTTGACTCTAAAAATAATATTTCTTTACTGATAATACACTTTTCATATCCCCATTTTTTACCCACAACTTATACCCCTTAACACCCTCTGGATAACCAACAGAGATACACTTGACATCCCTAGGTTCCATCTTATCATTATTATAGTGTGAATAAGCTATAGATCCATAAACCCTATGGTGATCAAGACTATGAGGTTTTCCCTTCAAAATTTCTTATGGTATTTTAAAGTATTCATAGAGTATGGGAATATATTAATTAAGTATACCTATATTATAATAGACTCATCCCAAATGGACATGGGAAGGGAAGAATAGGGAAGCATTACCTAACCCTTTCTAGGATGGTCTTGTTCATTATCTCTATTATCCCATTCTATTGTGGGGTTTCCACAATAGTCTTATACCTATGAAAATCCTTATAAATATATAATTCAAAAAATTAAATGGATAGATATTCCAAACCATTATCAGTTTTAGGATATTTTAACTTCTTACCATATTCATTTTCTATACTATACTTCCAATTATTAATGGTTTTAAACATATTAGTTTATTGTTTTAGTATGTATTTCCAAACTTTTTTGGAGTAATAATCTATAAAATTAACAAATTCATAGCCTCCATCGTGAGATGAAGTCATATAAGGGCCCCAAAGGTCATAGTAGAAATACTTTAAATGGTTTCTATCCTTTAAATATGAATTTATAAAACTCACCAATTT
Organism: Viscum album; assembly: GCA_963277665.1. Lineage (NCBI taxonomy): Eukaryota > Viridiplantae > Streptophyta > Magnoliopsida > Santalales > Viscaceae > Viscum > Viscum album. The sequence continues at coordinate 843,801,805 of OY728150.1, read as the reverse complement.
AGATTACCGTACATCCAATCCTGACAGAAAGAAAGAATACTAGGATTAACGTCAATTAATAGACCTTCTTTTCTAATCTCATCTAAACCATTGACACTAATGTTACCTTGTCTTCTATTCCATAAGGTGGTATTATCAAATTATGGAACATCTAAAATATTTAATTGTTTCATGTGAGTCCTACCTTCTAACACATAAAACCCATTATTAAGGATTCCTTTCATTAAAATGAGAGAACCATAGGTGATTCTAAGACAACCAGAACTAGATTTTAAAGTGTAACCCTTCTAGTCTAGAACACCTAAGGAAACAAGGTTTATTTTAAGTCCAAGTAACCATATAACCTATTCATGAGTTTTAACCATCCCATCATGATGTTATAAAGAAAAAATACATATACCTGCAATGAAACAACTGTTATTATTCCCTTAAGTATAAATTACCTAATTAAATCTCGTCGGATTCAATGAAAGACTCCCTATTCAGACACATATAGAATAAACGTCCTGAATCTAGGATCCACTCTTTAGAGGTAGGATGATCAATAATATTTAACACATAAACCATGTTGAAGTATTGTTTAATTAAAAATAATTATCACTATTGTTCTCGTTATAGACATTCTATTTATTAGGAAAGTTTCATTTCATGTTCCCAAGTTGTTTGTAATGAAAACATTTGAACACTTTACTATTTGACTCTCTATTATTATATTAAGAACTATGTTTTCTTGATTAAGTCATATATCTCTACTTTTCTCTCTGTTCACATATACCTATAATTTTTATACTATCAACTTCATTCCTGACGTTTCCTTTATTTTGGATTTTTTTTGGATAACAAAGCAGACCTAAAATCTTCAAGAGTTAAAGAGTTCCTATTATACATCATAGTATCCTTTATAGAAGTAAATGATTCATCAAATGAAGTTAAAAGGATTATTTATTAATCCTAATACCATACTTTAACATATATATTGGATAGGTCTGATAATATTATATTAAAATCAAAAAGGTGTGACATGATTGTTGTTTCAGGGTTCACTTTGGAAGTATAAAGTTTCATTTTCTTTTAAAACCTTTCTACTAAAGATTTAGTCATATATAGGGATTCCAATTTTGACCAAATACCAATAGAAAAAGAATCAAAGGATACTTCTTTAATAAACCTATCCCCTAAAAAAACCAAATAATGCTGTAGGATTTCCTAATAATATAAACAGAAATGTCAATATAAGAAGCATCATTATTTCCATCAGGGGACAGAGTGGTTACCTATTTATTGGAACCACCAAGAGTATCAATTAGTTCATTATGATCTAATAGATTATTAATCTTAATTCTCCACATATTAAAATAAATTTCACTGTCAAATTTCTCAATTTCAAACATTTTAGAACCCATTGTAAATACTTTAGAAAAGCATTGATACCAATTGTTAGGGGAAAAGTTGATGTGGTTGTCCTTATTCAATGACCAAGATCCACTGAGTTTTTTATATAGTTATATAGTTATTAGATAAATATGTTTTTCTTTAAGAAATGTGAGTTATACATTAAGATAAATTCTCAAATAAGAATAGAAGGAAAAATGATATGGAATAATAAGATATAACGTGCTTCAGATCTTTGTGATCCTACGTGCATAGAGAGAACACCATCGGGTTAGATTTATTATTAGAAAACACAAATAATAAACTATAGACTCGATGAAAGAATGTAAAATACTCTAGAAGCTATCTAAGGACGCAGACCTTACTAAACCTAGTGGTATTATTTGGCTTAATCATGTGGAGTTAGAACCATCCACTCCTAGATAGACTCACACATCCACACAGAATATTGAAAATAATAGTGAAGAATTAAAAAGAAAAGTTCTTACAGATTTAGATTTCAATACCAAAACCAGTTATGGTTAAAGGTGTAAATCCATATCAACCATGATTTATGCGAGAATCATCCAAATCTAATTCCCAAATAAATTAACCATCAAATATATGCTAGAAAATATTTCTAGTTTTATAAGAACTGAAATCTAACCACCGGGGAAGAGGAAGTAAGAATTGGTACCATATCTATCTAATTTTTTCTCAATAACTCTCAAAAACCAGAAGGTTTTCTCTACCTAGAGCACTCATTGCTCTCTACTGATTAACCGATAAGTCCTAAATGGAATAGATAGAGAAAGAAGAATCGCACCACAATGATGAATCACTAGCACAGTGATAGATCCAATAGTTTAGGAACAATGATGGCAACATGTGGGCGGCCAAGATCAAACCATTCTTTCATGTAACTAAGAGAAGCATGGATGGAATGGACATGTAAATATATCTCATTATAAGTGAGTCTAGGACACAGATTGAACCAAAGGAGAATAAACAAAATCAACGGATCGAATTTCCATTGGATCTAATTTGATCAATGGTTCAAATTGGATCTCTAAAAAGGAAAACAAAAAAACCCGAAATGAAAAAAGCACCATGAGTATAATTGATATAAATAAATATTAATGGAAAATTACACATGTAAATCACATGAAGAATCATAAATAATATAAGTTTTACAAAAATTAATAATTTAAGTTTAATATAAATTCTTAGTATGGAAAAAACAATAAGAAATGAGTTTCCTACCTTTGGGATGAGGACTGAAAAAAAAACTTTTGAGAGTCTTAGGAAGTACCTATTACACCCACTAGTATTGATGTCACCAATAGAGGGAAAGCGGCTAATATTATATATAGACTCAATGGAATTATCACTTGGCACTCTAATCATATATAAAAATTATGCGGGTAATGAGAACAGTCTCTACTACCACATTTGAATGATTCTAGGAACTGTGACTTGATATTATGATTTTGTGAAAAACTGCTTCTCACTCATCTTTGCAGTGAAAAATCTGAGGCATTACTTGAATAACCATGAATTACACTTGGTATCTTATATCAATTAGCTCAGTTATAACCTTTTTTATCCTATGTTGATCGGGAACCTATCCTAATGGGTGGTTTTTCTTTAATAGTATGATATCTATTTCATGTCACATAAGGCAGTGAAATGGTGAGACATGGAAGATTTCTTTGTGGTACATCCCAACCCAGAAATTACACCAGCAGACATCAAGGATTTTGATGAGCAGGTTTTATATTCCCATGAAACTCCCAAGACATGGGAGATGTATTTTGATCACACCTCCCAAAGCCCCATTAGTAAGAGACTAGAAAATCTAAATCTCAACTATGTTATTGAAGGGATTGTATTTATTTCTCTAGAAAAATAAAAGTTTCCCTAATTTTTCTCACTACCTGAAGGATAAATTAATTATGATTTTGAGTACCAAGACCTCATCGCTGGATTGGAACTATCCCTACATCTGCAAATAGCCTACATGAACATAAAAGGGGTTTTAAAGTAAGTGAAAAATCAGAACAATGGTGAATATGAAATAAAAAAAGAAATAATTGGCACCTCTCACTAGCTATGTTAGAGGATTCATGGAATATTTTCCTTTTGAACCCATGTTTCATCACGTCCCCTAGTGATATAACTCTCATGTCGATGCATTAGATAATGTAGCCATAGTTTTGGCCAAACCTGATCAGGATGAGGTGGTCTTCCACATCATGCCCTGAAGGATGGCCTCATCGGTCATCATCTATGACATAGAATATATCAATTAGGTCACCAATTCACCTGGGCATAATGAACCAATATCCACCCCTAGATGGATAGAACCCATAATTGATTATCTCCGAAATAGGACTCTCTCGATGGACTGAGTCATAAGGGAATATACTCGACACTGAGCAGCAAACTCTACCCTTCGAGATGGTCCTAATGAGAAAAACTACCTATAAAATATGGCTTTGATTGAATCCTCCTCAAATGAATAGTAAAAAAAGGATATTCTCACTATAATGGAAGAATTTCATACAGAATCATGCGGCACTTATCAATTTTGGACTAAACTCTCCTACCAAATATGGATGTTAGGTTACTACTGGATAAAGATGATATAAGACTTTATGGAGTTCACCAAGAAATTTCATTCATTATAGATTAATGCAAAATTCATCTATAGTCCCCAAGAACTTCTACATATGGGTAGATATTCATGTTCATTTGTTGTATGGGGAATCGATATCATGGGGATATATCCCATAGCCATAACTAAGTAGTTTAAGTACATCATTACTACTACCGACATCTTTTCTAAATGGGTTGAGGAAATACCCCTCAAAGACATTGAGATAATGAATATCATGAAATTTTTTAAGTCCAATATCATCACCATATTCGGGTTCCTTTACATAATACAGATAGACAATGGTACCAACTTTTGTTCTACTGAGTGGATGAAACATTACCAGGAGTACAACATCGATTCTAACCACTAATTCCACTATCATGCAATAAGAAATGGATATATTGAGTCCTTTAATAAGAATATATATAATATAATCCAGAAAATGGTGAATAGGGATAATAATTCCAAGCCTAACAATATCCTACATGATTTATGATCCTACCATACCACCACACATACTGCTACCAAAGAAACTCCTTGTTCATTAGCATACAGAATCGAGGTAGTATTTCTCATAGAATTATAGTTTCCCTCACTATGAATAGATTTCTATGGAAAAATCTCATATGATGAGCTATTTAAAAAGTTTTTGGATGAATTTTAATGGATCAACAAGAAAGGTTTATGTACACTGAACAACCACGAAGTCTATTAGAATTGAAACGCATGAACCTTCAATAAAATGGTTCACCTTTGTTTGTTCCTTCAAGTAGAACTGGTATTGGATATAATAACCCTAATGATACCAAGAAATATGCCTCCAAATCTAGAACCCAAATGTTATGGTCCTTACATCATATATAAGGTCTATCATAATGGAGTTTACTCATTAGTTGTAATTAATGGGGAATGCATCATGCCCCCATAAATGTAAGGATTATTAAGAAATAATTTGCATACATTCTTTAAATATTTACTGTCATCTTGGTCACATGATATTAAACCGCACAAACATGACATGATCACATGATGTTAAATAGTATGGAAGAAGTCCCAATGGAAAGACTTTAAACTACACAACTTTTTTTTCTTGGTTGTATTATGGTAAACCGCATGACATGTCCTTAACACATGATGTTAAATTGAAAGGATGCATCCTCACTACATGACATTAAACTACTCCGGAATCATCTTCTCACCTATGATTTACCACACACAGGATAGATCTATGAAAAAGAGAAAGGAAGTTCCCCCTTCCATGTGAGAGAGTCAGATCCACACAGGGAATCTCTCTATCCAAGAATTACACATAGATTGATTCATGCTATCATAGGATATGTAGTGATGCCTAGATCCCAAATTCTAGGTCCATACAAAATATATTCATCTCGATCACACGACATCAGACTACATGACAATGTTCAATTCTTCTTTTTCACGTCGGGTGACCTTCATCCTTACCACATGATGTTGCACTACACGGATGATGTCCCTACCACATGAAGTTAAACTATAATAAAACAACTCTAGACTTTTACACATATTATTACATTATTTAAATCATAATTATCCTTCTAATATAAACCAAGGATCGTAAAGTCTAGTGTCTTTGGAATATAGATACATAATTAGAAATCATGAAACCAAAATAAAAACATATTTTATTTAATCTTTATAATGAGATCCTATGTAACACCCCAAGATTTCATAGTGTGTTATTTCTTCAAAATAATTCAATAACTTTCACTACACGCAACATTGAGTTCAAGCGCACCATGACTTACCAAACAAGCCGTTCAAAAGAGGTTATGAATAGTATTAACTAAATTTTAAACTTTATATAATCCCTATAATTTTAGAATCCATATTATGAGTTTCTTAGACATAATGTAAGATCAAATTCATTTTCAGTATTGCACTTTTACCAACTTTTAATAGTGAAAACTTTTTTAAATCCAATATTTTAAACTTTTATATATTCAATTTGACTAAATAAATTTTCTTTTTAGAATGGGGACATCAAAAAAAATTACAATTAAACATCCCAAGCATCCATGGTATGTTTCCCTTTGAATAATGCAATGGCGTGCATTGTACGCAACGTCGAGATTCTAACACACCACAACCAATCAAACTAGCCGTTATGAATAGTAATAACTACCTTTTAAAATTTTAGAAATTTTATCTCTCAAAATGGTCTTCATTTTTGGATTCAGAGTATCGAATTTAGCCTAAGGTGAAATTTCGGTACTTTTCGGATAACTTTCATATTTTGATGAATAGTGAAAATTACTAAATTTTAATTAAAAACAACTTTTTTAATCAAAATAATTAATAGTGATAAATTATGAATTTGAGTGTTTTTAAAGTATATTTAGAATATATTTTTACCATTTATTACAATGTTGGTAATTTGACATAATTTCACAATTAAACCGAACATAAACAAGTATCAATCTTTTGATAGTTATTATATCTTAAAAACACGCTTTTTGTTTTGACCGCGGGAATTAATTTTAAATTAATTTCTTCCAATTATGTGTTTTTAATTTGGGAAAATGGATTCCATATTTGGAATCAGGATTTTCAAATTGTGTAAATAGGTAACTTTTATTTTTAGACATTTTGAATAATTACTTCGGTAAATATTTTATTTACCATGGTGAAAGGGTAAATCTGGTAAATAAGGGTTAAAAAATAATATTATGATAAAAAAAATTACCCTAAAACGTGTCCTAACATTATTGGTTGATACATGTTCGACCATGGCAATATTTGGGTCAATTTGGGGACTCCATGGTGCCACTTGTAAGTGATAGGGACACTTTATTTTAATTAAGTTAAAATGAAAACAAAAATGACATAAGCATATATCTTTTAGAAAAATAATTTTTACATAGGGTTATATATGTTGGATTTTCGACTCTAAATATTCCTTAGAAAGATAAAAAGAGTTCCAACATAATTATATTTTATTTATAATTTTTAGACATTAAATAATGTAATATATTTATGATACAATGATGATGCAGTAATTACCGTAATAATAAAAAATTAACATAATTGATATTATAAATACCAAAATAAATATAATTTAAGACTTTTAATGAATTAAACTAATATTATAGGATAATATGACATATTAGGATTGATTTAATTGACTTTTTTCGAAGTAATAATTCTGTTATGAGTTTCACAAAAATCAACTATTGAATAGTGTCAAAATTGACATAAAAGAGTTTTTAAAACAAATATTATATTATTAATTGATATTAAATTCCTAAAAATCTAATTTTAGTCCAAGAGACTTATATCCAGATATTTATATCATTAATGCACCACTTGGGGTTTGGTTGGATATATAGTAATTTTATTAACTATATAATATAAAAATACAAAGTGACCTGGTAAATGTCAAACTAATTAACTAAGAGTTAAAACTAAAAGATAAGGTTGATATAGTGACCAAAACCTGTCTAAATTCTATTGGTTGAATGGTTTTCGACCTATCCCCACCTTAACCTTTGAATAATAAACTTTTGAGCCATTATAAACCGAATATGAATTTATTATAAATTAATATTTATAGCTTTTCTAAAGGTACCCCTCACCCCTCTTATAAATGGGCACTCCCCCTTCTCATTTCTTCACACCTTCAAATCCTTTTGGTTCGGCCAAAACATTCCCCCAATACTCTACCAACTTCAATAACTACAACCTAGAGGCCTTAGTTTGATCAGAAAGCCAACCTATGGAGCCCTTTTGATCAAATCAAAAGGAAGAACCCGAAGAAGAGGTGATGTTTTCACCACCCTTTTTCAAATTCATTTCTTCTTCCACTTCTTCTTTCTTTGTTATTACCATTATAAAATAATAACTCCAGTATCTTATATATTCTGTGATGTTATTACAAATATGGTACAACCATATTCAGTATTCTATCCACCCATTGAATAACATGTCATCATACGTGCGTACGTACGGATTACCGTCTCCACATCGTGGGTTAATTGTTATTCAATATATTATTATTTGGATGGGCATAATAATGATGTATAACTCATGTAAATAATAAATATAACATGATAATGATTCTTTATATATGATATACCATCCAATTATATATTATTTTAATATCAAAATAATGATATTGTCGCTCGTGCGTATGTACGGACTACCGTCTCCACGAACGCGATGAGATTCATTCTCCATCGTATCCATTCAAGTATAATTCTCATTTGATGATTAATAATAGTATATAATGACTTTATATCATTCTGGATATGATTAAGATACAACCTATCCATTACAAACATGTCTTACGTAACAAAACATATAAAATAAAATGAGTAAGTTAACACCCGAAACAACGATAATACTAAGATATTATTAACAAATCAATGTTAAAAGATCATATATGATATCATATTAATGTATATGATTATTGTATAATTTAATAAAAATTATTTCACCATTATACAGGAGGTTAACCTACCCCAACCAAGGAAAAGTACAAGGTAAGGGTTTACTTCACAATCTCTTCATTATCCGAGGTTGTTTATATGTAATAATCTACTGGGATCTCTTTATCATCCACATACATGATTCTTAAAAATGTATTTCAAAACATTTTTACTATTTAAAAGAATATGGGTTAATGTCATTTATACCCTTTTTTGACTTTTTATAAGTGTTTTATAAATGAATCTTTCCGTCGTTTTCCAAACAAGGTTCTTTTTAACCTTTTCGACAGAATTAAGGTAAGAATGTTTTTTTAACTTATACGGCGGGTGAGGTTATTTTCTGCCGTTATAAAATCTTCGAAGCTTCCCTTACAAGATTATAAGAATATTTTAAAAGAAAATGTTTTATTTTATGAATATATGACTCTTAAATGATTTCAAAAAAAAAGATATATTTCTCTGAAAAGAGTTTTTATTTCATCTATGCCAATATCCTTCGATGGATTTTATGCTTATTTGAAGTTGATTTATTGTGATACAAAACTTCTATATTGTATTGAAGGTTTTGTGATATGTTTGACTATGGATGTGATATTTTTATACCATTCATGGTTTATGGTTAAAGTATTGACATTTCGTATGCTAGTTTTAATACGAATGTGTATGTTATGTTTAAACCTTTTCATATGGGAATGCATTGGACTTAATATGTGACGGGTGGAGCCCGCTATAGCTCCTCGATGCATCGGTAGGTCTCATGAGACAAACTAGTGTCTTGGCACAAGGACTTTGAAAAATATTATTTGTAGTCTTTGCAAGAGGCCTTGGCTATGTGGTTATGATAGTCTGGCATTATGCATTCCATCATTATGAAAGTGATTATTGATATTGCATGTGATTATTCGATTAGTAGAATATTCATGTGAATAAGTAAATGGAATTATTTCATTTTATTTTTTCCATACTATGTTGAAGTTCAAGTTTAAAAGTCTTTTGTTTTAAGTTATACATTGCCTTAAATGTTTATTCATATTTATGAATGTTTCTTATATATTGTTATCCTTACTGGGCATTTGAGATCACCCCTTTTCTATGTTTTATTTTTCTCATGATGTGAAGAAGTAATTTATGAATGACCTGCAGGGATAGTATGTGGGGATATGAGTGTGGAATATGGAGACTATGTTGTAGTAGTAGTTTTTCACTTTATGATGTAATGTAAAACTTTATGAATATATCTAGGGTTTCCAAGGCTATTAAACCAATCAGTCTTTTGAGATTTGATCTTTCTTGTGATCATGCCAATGTTATGTAATAATGAACCGACTCTAGGTAACTGGGTTCGAGGCGTTACAGTTGGTGTCAGAGGAAGTTTAGTACAAACCTTTGAAGCTAGATTTAGATAAACTCTGATTAGATCACATAGATTTAAGATGGACTTTGAGGATTAGTATAGAATAACTTCCTAGAATTTTGGTATTGTAGAGATTTTGTGAGTTTTCCGAGAAATACATATCTGTCTGGATACGAGCAGGTAGAGGTGGCTCTGGCACAGATGTACCTAGGGGTAAAACCTGAAAACACCGCTTTGAGCTGGACTCGAACGGGAACTGGTGCACGACAACGGGCCTTGTTGCACTCTTGGTTACGACACTCCCGGGGGATATTCTTAGGATAATTCTCATTTTAATTACAAACCATTATGAAGGGTTTATGAGTATATACTTCCTCAAAGGAGACAATTTTATGATTATGGATTATATACATAAACTATTTAATTTATGTTATGTGTTTTACAAGTTTGGGATTAAGTATTGTTATTCATAAAATAATCTAGTGTATGACATTGTTTAGAAATGGTGCCCAGTAGAAAGAATGACAACTCTAGCAATGCACATGATCCAAAGAGAAAGAAGGATCATATCTTTCATGTTCTTAAGCCAGAATTTGTAAGAGAAATAGTCTCCCATGTATTATCATCATATGAAGAAATAATATCATGTGTTGATAAGATAAGTAAAGAGTTTACTGAGTCCTATGGCTTTGAAGGGAAGTAAGAGAAGAAAAGGATGGATGAGAGAAAGATGGATAAAGGGAAGATGGAAAAGAATAATTTTCCCATATGTGATAATTGTGGGAAGAAACACCCTGGAACTTGCCTGAAAGGAATGGGAGTTTGTTATAAGTGTGGAGGAAAATGGCACAAAGTACGTGACTGCAAGGGTAAGAAAATGGTTTCAAATGTACAATTCTTCATTTGCAAGGAGTTTGGACACTACGCGAACCTATGTCCCAGTCATCAGACTATACCACAATTAATGCTATTGGATAATAATCAAGTTATGATACTACCACAGATGAAGAGGAATGATTAGAGTTCTTATGTTTATTATGTCATTTGAGTGTTGTGTCAACAATGTACTTGTTATAATAATTATGGAGTATATAAGGATTGTACTGCATTACTATTTCATTAAGGACTTGAGATTGTGTGGAACAAAGAAAAGTGACTCAATAGCAGGTTAAAGTTTTGGAAAATATATGGTTGAGAGAAAGATAAACCATAATATGGTTCTGATACCAAGGTAGTGATTTTAGAATAATACAATATTGATTTGGATAAATTATATTGGATATTATTGACTACCTTGAAACTGATTAATGATTTGTATATTCCATCATTGTTGGGGTTTACAAAATTTTTGGATTGAAAGAGTATATCTATTATTCTATAAGGAATAAAGGATCATGAATGTAATCAATAAGGTTTTATGGTAATTCAGGATGTTGTAGTGTTTTAAAAAGAATACACGATGAAGGTAATCGCATGTTATTACGTGGCAAAAAAGGATCTTAATTTTGTCTACCTTCCTTATAAATTTTTGACTGAAGTATTTTGGATAGTTCTAGTTTGGATTATTTTGGATTTCCATAAAAGGACAACCCGGAGGTCGGGTGGCAACCCGTCGCGTCCGGCAAGGCCGCGAGACTTGAACCCACAACCGAAGGGTGACAAGGATGTATCACCTACCACTGACCCACGTGATGTCCTGGTTTGAATAATGTCATTTTTTTAATGTTTCTTCTAGATTAATTATAAATTCATTTTTTTAACCTTATACGAATAGGATAAATAGAATAATATTTTTAAGTTCTATTATCTTTTAGAGTGAAAGATGAGTTTGTGGTAGAACTTAGTTAAATGTTGAGACTCTAGTTGTCAAGTATATATTTTTCTTCTTCTCTTATTCAATGAAGAAATTAATTCTTATTCTTTAGTGAAGGGATCTTAAAACAAAAAAAAATGTGTTATCCTAATACCATATGTTTTACTGAACTGATGGTATCTTAAATCATCATAGATTGATGAATTTAAGGCCCTCAATTTTACACTTGTTTGTGATTGATGACCTCAATCACTACCTATAAATATTTACATTTTTTCTCCAATTATATGCCTCTAATTCCCACCAATGTTCTCCGAATAGAGATCATAATTTGGTGGTGACCCTTTCATTTCTCTTTTCCTCTTATTAAGACTTAATTTTATCAACCCAATTTCCGATGTGGGTTTTCCCACAATGATATTTTCTATATTCAACCTTTTATTTTCAAAGAAAAATTTCAAATTATGAGGACGTAATTTATTGAAGGAGAGAAGAATGTAACACCCCAAGATTTCATAGTGTGTTATTTCTTCAAAATAATTCAATAACTTGCACTACACGCAACACCAAGTTCAAGCACACCATGACATACCAAACAAGCCGTTCAAAAGAGGTTATGAATAGTATTAACTAAATTTTAAACTTTATATAATCCCTATAATTTTAGAATCCATATTATGAGTTTCTTAGACATAATGTAAGAACAAATTCATTTTCAGTATTGCACTTTTACCAACTTTTAATAGTGGAAACATTTTTAAATCCAATATTTTAAACTTTTATATATTCAATTTGACTAAATAAATTTACTTTTTAGAATGGGGACATCAAAAAAAATTACAATTATACATCCCATGCTTCCACGGTATGTTTCTCTTTGAATAATGCAATGTTGTGCATTGTACGCAACTTCGAGATTCTAACACACCACAACCAATCAAAATAGCCGTTATGAATAGTAATACCTGCCTTTTAAAATTTTAGAACTTTTATCTCTCAAAATGGACTTCATTTTTGGATTCGGAGTATCGAATTTAGCCTAAGGTGAAATTTTGGTACTTTTCGGATAACTTTCATATTTTGATGAATAGTGAAAATTACTAAATTTTAATTAAAAACAACTTTTTTAATCAAAATAATTAATAGTGATAAATTATGAATTTGTGTGGTTTTAAATTATATTTAGAATATATTTTTACCATTTAATACAATGTTGGTCATTGGACATAATTTCACAATTAAACCGAACATAATCAAGTATCAATCTTTTGATAGTTATTATATCTTAAAAACACGCTATTTATTTTGACAGTGGGAATTAATTTTAAATTAATTTCTACCACTTCTGTGTTTTGAATTTCCAAAAATAGATTCCATATTTGGAATCAGGATGTTAAAATTGTGTAAATAGGTAACTTTTATTTTTAGAAATTTTGAATAATTCGGTAAATATTTTATTTACCATGGTTAAAGGGTAAATCCGGTAAATAAGGGTTAAAAAATAATATTATAATAATGAAAAATTACCCTAAAACGTGTCCTAACCTTATTGGATGATAAATTTTTGACCATGGTCATCTTTGGGTCAATTTTTTGACCCCATGGTGCCACATGTAAGTGATAGGGACACTTTATTTTAATTAAGTTAAAATGAATACAAAAATGACACAAGCATATATCTTTTAGAAAAACAATTTTTACATGGAGTTATATATGTTGGATTTTCGACTATAAATATTAATTAGAAAGATAAAACTATTTCCTACATAATTATATTTTATTTATAATTTTTATACATTATATAATTTAATATATTTATTACACAATGATGATGCAGTAATTACCATAATAGTGAAAAAATAAAATAATTGATATTATAAATACCCAAATAAATATAATTTAAGACTTTTAATGAATTAAACTAATTTTATAGGATACTATGACATATTAGGATTTATTTAATTGACTTTTTTAGAAGTAATCATTCTGTTATGAGTTTTACAAAAATCAACTATTGAATAGTGTCAAAATTGACATAAAAGAGTTTTTAAAACAAATATTATATTATTAATTGATACTAAATTCCTAAAAATCTAATGTTCTGAAAAGAGACTTATATCATGATAGGTATATCATTAATGGACCACTTTGGGGTCTCTTGGATGTATATAGTAAGTTTATTAACTATATAATATAAGAATACAAAGTGACATGGTAAATGTCAAATTAATTAAGAGTTAAAACTAAAAGATAAGGTTAATATAGTGACCCAAACCTATCTAAATTCTTTTGGTTGAATGGTTTTAGACATATCCCCACCTTAAACTTTGAATAATAAACTTTGGAGCCATTATAAACCTAATATGAATTTATTATAAATTAATATTTCTAGATTTTCCAAAGGTTCCCCTCACCCCTCTTATAAAAGGGAACTCCCCCTTCTCATTACTTCACACCTTCAAAGCCTTTTAGTTCGGCCGAACTCTGCCCAAATAATCTCTATACTTCCCTCAATACAACCTAGAGGCCTTATTTTGATCAGAAAGCCAACCTAAGGAGCCATTTTGATCAAATCAAAAGGAAGAACCCGAAGAAGATGTAATGTTTTCACCACCCTTTTTCAAATTCATTTCTTCTTCCACTTCCTCTTTCTTTGTTATTACCATTATAAAATAACAACTCCAATATCTTATATATACTTTTATGTTATTATATATATTGTACAACCATATTCAGTATTCTATCCACCCTTTGAATAACATGTCACCATACGCGCGTACGTACGGCTTACCGTCTCCACATCGTGGTGTAATTGTTATTCAATATATTATTATTTCGATGGGTATAGTAATGATGTGTAACTCATGTATATAATAAATATAACATGATAATTATTCTGTATATATGATATAACATCCAATTATATATTATTTTAATATCAAAAGAATGATATTGTCACTTGTGCGTACGTACGGACTACCGTCTCCACGAACGCGATGAGATTCATTCTCCATCGTATCCATTCAAGTATAATTCTCATTTGATGATTAATAATAGTATATAAGGACTTGATATAATTCTGTATATGATTAAGATACAACCTATCCATTATAAACATGGCTTACGTAACAAAACATATAAAAGAAAACGAGTAAGTTAACACCCGAAACAACGATAATACTAAGATATTATTAACAAATCAATGTTAAAAGATCATATATGATATCATATTAATGAATATGATTCTTTTATAATTTAATAACAATTATTTCACCATTATACAGGAGGTTAACCTACCCCAACCAAGGAAAAGTACAAGTTAAGGGTTTACTTCACAATCTCTTCATTATCCGAGGTTGTTTATACGTAATAATCTACTGGGATCTCTATATCATCCACATCCATGTTTCTTAAAAATGTATTTCAAAACATTTTTACTATTTAAAATAATATGGGTTAAAGTCATTTATACCATTGTTTTACTTTTTATAAGAGTTTTATAAAGTAATTTTTCCATCGTTTTCCAAACAAGGTGCTTTTTAACCTTTTTGACAGAATTAAGGTAAGAATTTTTTTTAACTTATACGACAGGTGCGGTTATTTTCCACCCCTATAAAATCGGTGAACCTTCCCTTACAATATTATAAGAATATTTCCAAATAAATTGTTTTATTTTATAAATATATGACTCTTAAATGATTTCAAAATAAAAAGAGATATTTCTCTAAAAAGAGTTTTGATTTCATCTATGTCAATATCCTTTGATGGATTTTATGCTTATTTGAAGTTGATTTATTATGATACAAAACTTATATATTGTATTGAAGGTTTTGTGATATGTTTGACTGTGGATGTGATATTTTTATACCATTCATGGTTTATGGTGAAAGTATTGACATTTTTTATGCTAGTTTTAATACGAATGTGTATGTTATGTTTAAACCTTTTCATATGGGAATGCATTGGACTTAATATGTAATGGGTGGAGCCCTCTATAGCTCCTTGATGCATCGGTAGGTCTCATGAGACAAACTAGTGTCTTGGCACAAGGCCTTGGAAAACTCTTATTTGTAGTCTTGGCACGAGGCCTTGGCTATGTGGTTATGATAGTCTGGCATTATGCATTCCATCATTATGAAAGTGATTATTGATATTGCATGTGATTATTCGATTAGTAGAATATTCATGTGAATAAGTAAATGGAATTATTTAATTTTATTTTTTCCATACTATGTTGAAGTTCATGTTTAAAAGGATTTTGTTTTAAGTTATACATTTCCTTAAATGTTTATTATTATTTATGAATGTTTCTGATATATTGTTATCCTTACTGGGCATTTGAGCTCACCCCTTTTCTATGTTTTATTTTTCCCAGGATGTGAAGAAGTAATTTATGAATGACCTACAGGGATAGTATATGGGGATATGAGTATGGAATATGGAGACTATGTTGTTGTAGTAGTTTTTCACTTTATGATGTAATGTAAAACTTTATGAATATATCTAGTGTTTCCAAGGCTACTAAACCAATCGGTCTTTCGAGATTTGATCTTTCTTTTGATCATGCCAATGTTATGTAATAATGTACCGACTCTAGGTAACTGGGGTCGAAGCGTTACATCCAAACAACCTTTGAGACCTAACATTTTCATAGGATAACCTAGGGAATATATAAACAAATGGATGAGCCAAAATCACAGTAAGTGAATAAACATAAGAATAAATAATAGCGCTTGGGTTAGAAGACATAACATGATGACATAAAAAACGTGGGACATGAATAAAAAATTTGAATCATAACATATAGAACATGGAATCATGTAATCATGGAATCATATTAATGTGTAACATAAATAAAAAATGACTTAAGAATGATTTAAGGCTCATTTAACATGAAGGATCATGAGTTAAGGCAAACCACAAAGACCATTGTACATGGAGCTCGAGTCAAGGATAACCACCAACACCATTGCATATAATGTCTCATGAGACTAAACATTACCCAATGAATTAGAGTGTTATTTGGGAACACCCATCATAACATTTTCATGAATATATGTGTTTCACATAAATAATTATATATAAGTAATCAAACATAAACATAAGGGTTACCCATTGAAATAATTGGGCATCATAATCATGTTAAAAGGAATATTAAATGGGAATATCATAATGGTGTCCATGAAAGAAATGATTTAAATAATAAATGGAAATTAATATGAGAAAGTAGTCATAGATAATAATAAATAATTTCTAACTAAATTGAATACAATTAAAAAAGAGTGTTTAAGAAACTCTAGAAATGAGTCGTTTTAGTGTGGTTTCAAAGAAATTTTTAAAGATTATTTATACGGGAAAATAGATAATTGTTTTTACATAATCCAAAAATGAAACAAGATAGTTTTTCATGATAAACTTAGAGATTTTATAAAAATAATTGTGTTTGAAAATATATTATGGAGTGCACTTAAAAATGGGTAAAAAAATCAGGAAGTTCCCTTTAATATGGCTTGTTTATTGGGAATAATTGAGAAGGGAACCTTTTTAAAACATGTATTTCCCCATAAAAGAAGGATGAACTGATCTAGATTAATGATTTTGTAAAATATAAATATAATTTAGAAGAATTATATAAAAATAAAGAATAATTACATTGGGTTAAAGTGATATAAAGTGTAACTTGAATGAAAAAATGGAGGTTCATAAGGAATCTCTTACCTTATGTCCGAAAATATTCTGCACTTGAACTTAATGTCCTAGATAATAAAATTAAATAAATTAAATAATTAATTAATAACCTTTTATACATTTATTTTATTTATTATATTTTTATTAAGTTTATTTATGGCTTTTTGATGAGTTATAAGATACAATTTTAACATTCGAGAGAGTTTGTTTCCTTTGTTTTCATGATCGGTTTACTTGTATACATGTATGGAAAATCATGTAAAATTATAATAGTTTACTAGAATTGAAATTATATGTTGTTAATGAACTTAAAGAAGTTTATATTTTGCTAATATATCATTTTTCACAAGTTATGAGGATGAATCATTAGATAAAGTGTTAATGGTAATTTTTTAGATTAATTTGCCGGTTTCTCGATCATCACAAACTCCTTTAGTTCTATTATTTAATATTATTAATATATACTAGTTCCAAAAATTAAATAATATGTAATAAATATATTATAATCTAGTTTAAACCTAAATTTTTTTATGACCATACTTGAAGGAAGCAAAGGAAATTGAAAATGCATTGTCCTTGAATGCGATAAACTAACACATCATGGATGATTTTTTCCTTTTTCAAACAAAAGGGGGAAATGAAAGAAATGATGATGGTTTGTTCCAAAAACACAATAAAATTTCAGTATATAAAATATACTAGAGTTATTATGTCACTTGTATAAGGGGATGTGAGTATAGAATTAGAAAATAAAATTAATTGTAATGAAATTAAAAGAAAAGGAAAGAGGTGTTTACCTCTTGAATTCCTCTCCTTGAGAACCTCTTTAAGGCACTTGGGTTTGGTCTTTTATTGAGAAGAAATGATCCTAGACTTGATAGATACACTTGGGAAGATATTTGGTAAGAATTTGTACAATATTAAAGGCATTAGAGGTGTGAATAAAAGAGGTGGTGAGGGGTGGTTTTTATAGTGGAGGAGAGGGGAGTTTTCTCATTATTTTATTCATTAGTTTATTATTTTCTTCAAGTCTATGAATAGCTTTATAATTATCACTAAATATATTAAAATAATTAATTGGAGTTTGAGATTATATTTATTACATTAGTAATGACTCAAGAAATAGTGTATTTACCTTATAATGTATATATATTGTAAATTACTGTATTTTACTATTCACAAAAAATTAAAGTATTTTAGAAAAATCACAAAAAATCACCACTGCCATTTTTTGATGTGTATTATTAAAAATTGAACTCAATTTTATGAAAATAGTTTTATAAATATGATAAATTTAATTTTTAATTAAAATTATCATTTACTCGGAAAATACCAATTTTAAAATTATAACTGATTTTATAACACTTGGAAAAATCAATTAAGGTCGCATAAAATTATATTATAATCATAAGAAAAAAATATTAATTTATGAATAAATTTAATGAAATTATATTTTATTTTAAATCATTATATAAATTATAAAATTGAAAATAAAAAATTATGTTTTATAAATAAAATATCAACACTTAATTAATAATTTCTAAAACATGTATTTACTTGTACTATAATATAATTATATCATATTATCATTTATAATATTCCAAAAATTTATTTATATTTTCAAGGGTGAGATTACTATTCTCTAGGTTAGATTATGATTCTCAATGGTCATGTTACTATTCCAAAGGTCGCGTTATCATTCCACTAGTATAGGTTCCTTAACTTCTAGAAATACATATTATTTTATTCATTATTAATTTATAAAGCTTGTATTGTGTTCTCTATTTGATTTTATGTGATTTATACTATATATAGTAATTATAAAAAGGGTATTTCCATTAATATAATTTTTTATTGTTACATTTTTCCCCCTTAGGAAATTTCACCCTTGAAGTTTCATTTTACAAACTATGGGTAAAATAGGCGAGGGTACTTATCCTTTACTGCTTCCTATAGTTCCCATTTTTCTAAATTGTACTTATGGTTCTTCTATATTACATTGACTAGGTGAGCAGTCTTGATACGTAAAAATTTATCTCTACAGTCCAATATCTTCTCTGGATACTCCTTGTAAGAGAGATCATTCTCCAAATATACCACCTCTAAATTCAATACATTTGAGGGATCTAGTATGTACTTCCTCCTGAGGGATACATGGAATACATCATGTATCTAATACATGGTTGTTGTAAGTGATAGTCGATAGGCCACAACTCCAATGTGATCAAGAATCTTGAAGGGGCAAATGTACCTGGGACTCAACTTTTCTTTGTTCCCAAATCACATGACCCTATTCCATGGAGATATGTGGAGTAATACCTTGTCTACAACCTTAAACTATAGGTCTCATCGATGATTGTTTTCATAGATCTTTTGTAGACTTTGGGATTCCTTGATATGATGTTGAATGGTTTTCACCTTTTCAACCATTTCTTCGACCATTTCAAGCCCTGGTAGATTACGTTCACCAACTTCATCCCATCATGTAGGTGTTCTATATCTTTTCACATAAAGGGCTTTATATGGAGATATTTAGATGCTTGAATGGAAACTATTATTGTATGAGAACTCAACTGGAGGTAGATTTTGGTCCCATTCCCCTTTTAAGTACATATAACATGATTTCAACATGTCTTCAAGTGTCTGAATAGTCTACTCAGATTGACCATTAGTTTGAGGATGATATGTCATACAAAAGTTTAACTCAGTGTTTAGAGCATGTTATAAACTTTTCCATAACTTGGTGGTGAATATTATATCTCAATTGGATAAATTTTAAAGTGATAATCCATGAATCCTTACCACTTATTTGATGTATATCTGAGAAATTTAATTTAGGGAGAAGTCTTCATGAATTATAATAATGTGAGCTATCTTTTTAAGATGATCCAGAACAACCCATATTGCATTGTTTCCTCTGGATGTCTTCAGATGTCCAGTGAAAAATTTCATGGTGATATTTTCCAACTTCCATGTAATTAAGGGAAATGGTTGAATCATCTCCTTATACTTTGGTCTTTTATCCTTCACATGATGACATACCAAGCACTTTGATTTATGTTCAACGATCTCCTTCTTCATATTGTCTCTCCAATAGTGCTCTCTGAGATCTTGATACATATTTGTGCTCTATGGGTGAATAGAGAAGGTTGAGCTATGTGTGTCATTAATAATATCTTTATTTATATAAGGATTGGATGGTACACATAGTTGTGACCCAAATATCAGTACTCCTTCCTCATCCATTTAGAACTATAAGGATTTCCCATTTCTGATAGCTTCCACCTTTTTCTAAATTTCCACATCCTTTATTTTAGCATCCTTTATTTTATCCATAAGGGTTGGTTAAGAAATTATTTGAGAAATTATTAATGGTGTTCCTTCCTTAAATATTACCATTTCTATAATTTGAATGACTAAGAAGATTAGATCCTTCTCAATTATCATTATTGATGAAGATGCATGATCTTTTAAACTTAGAGCATCTTCCACCTTATTTTTTTTACTAGGATGGTAGTGGATTGAACAATCATAACCCTTAATGGGATATATCCATATTTATTAGTTAATATTATTCTCTTTATGTGTTCATATATATTTAAAGATCTTATGATCAGTATATATCTCACACTTCTCTCTATATAGATAATGCCGCCATATTTTCAACAAAAAGATCACAACCACCAACTTCAGATCATGTGTGGGATAGTTTTTCTTGTGAATTTTCAATTTATTGGAGTCTTAGGTTGTCACTTTATCATTTTTCATTAGTAAGAATCCTAAGAACATATTTTAAGAATCACTATGCACCACAATGAGTTCCCCACTTGTTGGTAGTGTGAGCATTAGTGTAGGGATAAGCCTCTTTTTTTACTCTTTAAAGTAGTGTTCGCAATCACTGGTCCAGATAAACATTTCTCACTTCCGAGTCATCTTGTTTAGTATATTTTATAATCATGAGAATTTCTTCACAAATCACTAGTAATACCCAGATAATCCAAGGAAACTACGGGTCTCTTTTGTAGATGCTTTCATGGGCCACTCTTCAATTGACTTTTTCTTGGAAGGGTCTACATATATCCCTTTTTGGGTGATTACATGCCCCAAGAATTATACTTCCTCCTTCAAAAACTAAAATTTATTATAATTTTCCTATAGTTTAAACCTTTGAAAATTCTTTAGTATAGTATTAAAATTCTACTCATGTTCCTCCTTTCTCTTAGAGTGTATCAAAATATTGTTAATAAAATACTACTACAAATTTTTAAGGTAATCTCTAAAAAATCTATTCATTAAATCCATTAAAATTACCGGAGCATTAGTGAGTCTGAAGGGGATCACTATGAACTAATATTGTCCATACCACATTAGAAAGGATGTCTTGGGAATATCTTCCTTACTCACCTTTAATTGGTGATATCCTAACAATATTTAACCCTTCAAGAAATACATTACCCTGCATGATTTTATTGATCTCACAATAAGAAATATATAAGTGCATTAACCCATCCTTATTCTTGAAAAAGAGGACCATTTCACCCCATAGTGAAGCACTTGGGCATATAAAACCTTTGTCAAGATTCTCTTGTAACTGCTTCTTCAGTTCTTCTATCTTAATGGTGGCCATTATATAAGGTTTCTTTTATATAGGTAGATATCCAGGAATGATTCCAATTTTATAATCAACCTCTTAATTAGGAGGAAGACCAGGAAACTCTTTGGGGAATGCATCAATATAGTCTCTCACCATGGGAATGTCTTCAAGCATGATTATCCCCTTTGTATCAATAATTTGATCTAGATATACTTGTTCATAAGGAAATAATATCCACAATTGAGATGATGATTCTGATGGAGATTCATCCTCCTCCTTACAATTGTATAGAATTTTAAGATTCCTTAAGATGTGAAGAGTGATCTCCCTTTCCTGATAGTTAATGTTTGATTTGTATAAAGATAGCCAATCCATTCCCAATATAGAATAAAAATCAAATAAAAGAAGTAAAACAAGTCTTTATGGGAGGTTAAATCCACTAACATTTATCATGGATGAGTTATATACTTTGGATACAATAATATCCCTATTTTATGTTATCACATAGAACTCAACCTCAATATTTTGAGGTGGTTTTTAAATAGTTCTACTAAACTTGCAAGATATGAAAGAATACCTAGAACTATAATAAAATAGCATGTTCTCTATTCTTTAATGAATAACCAGTGTATCTATCACCATATCATTATTAAGCTCCACCTCAGTAGTAATGATAGCAATTCCCTTCCTTTCTACCTTGGAGTTTGTTGCTGTTAATTGACTCCAATAACCCTTATCTTAGGAAAATGGTTCACATAATTCCAATGTTACTTATAGTTGAAACACTACACTACATGATGAGTTTTGATCTGAACCTTCCCTTATTCTTCCACATTAGTGGGATTCTTCATATCCCTTTGGAATTTATTATCCAGATTTCCCTATTCATTCACATTTGAGTCATTTCCTGGTTCCCATTAAATAGTTCCCAGGATGCTTCTTCGAATAATTTTGACATGTGGGATGTTGAGTTTTCTTTTCATCATGGGATTTATCTATTGATGAACCAAAATTAAACTCCATTTTCCTCTTTTTATCTTCTGGCCCATGAGACCATTGTGAGTCTCCAATTTCCATTTCAACCTTTAGGGAATAATAGAAAATCTCATCATAGATTTTAAAATCTTCAATCACCAATGTTTTTTGTAGACTCAAATTTAGTCCACTAATGAAATGATCCACCTCACTTTCAGTGTTCATGAAAAATCTAGAGAATTATCGTGCAAGTATTATAAATTTTTCTTTATACACCCCAATATACTCATCTTCCTTTTTCTTCAGGCTGAGGAACTCCCTCTCCATCTTAAGATGGAGAGTTCAGGGAAAATATTTATTGAAAAATATTTTCTTGAAATCTTCCCATTCCATGTAATCAATTTCACCTTTAGACTTTATGTTCTTGATCAGTTTCCACCACTAATCTTCTTCCCCATTAAAACAATAGACCACCATCATAAATTTCCCATCATCTATGAACTGGAGGACATAGAATATAGTTTAAATGCAATTAATCCACTATTCCGGGAGGGAATCAGATGATACACTAAACATGGGAGGCCTTTGTTGCATAATGTATCCAACCATAGTTTTCTATTTTTTAGGAGGAAGAGATCATTCAATGTGATTCAAGTTATAATTCATTACTTTATCCAATTGAGAAAGTATTTTCATGAAGTTTTTACCACCTATTCTCATCATATTTGGCATTTCATTAGGTAAATCATCACATTTCCTATCACATTTATTATTGGCACTGGATCCCCTATTTCTAGACATTAACTAAGAAAAATATAGTATAATTAGGGTTATTTAATAATTGGATAATAATAATGTAAAAATAAAACATTGAACATATAAGGATAAATTTGTAAATGAAAAGTATATCCTAACTTTTGATACACTGAGTTTCAATCTTGGTTGTCCATGGTTATATAATTATCCCTAGGGTTCTTACTAAAGTACTCTATTATTAATCTCCAAAAATAACTAGACGTTTCTTTGATACCAACTATAATACCCCTATCCTTTTACGCATATTATTACATGATTTTAAGCATAATTAGACTTCAAATACAAACCAAGGATTGTAATTTCTAGTGTCTTTGTAAGATTAGATACATAATTAGAAAGCATGAAACTGAAATAAAAAACATATTTTATTTAATATTAATAATGAGATCCTACCAACATTTGACCCCTTACATCTTCATCGGATAACCTGGGGAATAAATGAACAATGTGATGAGTTAAAAATTCCAATAAGGAAATAAACATAATAATAAATCATAGTACATGTGTTAGAAGGCATGACATGATGACATAAAAAACATGGGGCATGAATAAATATATGGAATCATAACATATAGAACATAGGATAATGTAATAATGGAATAATATTAATGTGTAAAAGACATAAAACATGACTTAATCATGATTCAAGGCTCATTGCACATGGGGGATTAAAACTCAAGGCTAACCACCAAGATTGTTGCATATGGATCACGAGTCAAGGTTAGCCACCAAGACCGTTACACATGACGTATCATGAGAATAAATATTACCCAATGAATTGGAGTGGTATTTGATAACACCCAGCACAAAATGTTTATGAATATGTGTTACACATGAATAATGGTACATAATAAATCCAACATAAACATAATGGTTACCTATGGAAATAATTGGGTATCGTAATCATATCAAAAGGCATATCAAAAGGGAATATCATAATGGTTTCCATGACAGAATGTATTTAAATAATAAATCTACATTTATATGGTAAAATAGGCATATATAATGATAAATTATGTCCAACATAATTGAATTCATTTAAAAAATAGTGTTTACGAAACTTTATAAATGACCAATTTTAGTGCAGTTTAAGGGAAGATTTTAAAGATTCTCTAAAAAGAAAAAAGGAATAGTTATTTGTAAAAAAACTATAAATGAACCAAGAATGTTTTTCATGATAAAATGAATGGTTTTATAAAAATAATAGTGGATTAAAATATATTATTGATTGCACTTGAAAATGGGTAATAAATCAAGAAGTTCCATTTAATCGGGCTTGTTTATCGGGAATAATTAAGAATGGATCCTCTTTAAAACATGTATTTCCCCATAACATAAGGATTAAATGATATAGATTCATGATTTTGGAACATATGAATAGAATTTAGAATAATTTTATCCAAATAAATAATAATTTCATTGGGTTAAAGAGAGATAAAGTGTGACCTGAAGGGAAAATTGAGGTTCGGAAAGAACCCCTTACCTTATGTCTGAAAGTGTTCTTCACATGAACTTAATATCCCAAATAATCAAATTAAATCCATTAATTAATTAATTAATTAATTAAATTTTATAAATATATTTTATATAGTATATTTTCCATTTATTTCATTCTTGATGAGTTATATGATACAATTTTATCATTCGGGGGCATTCATTTCCTTGCTTTTCATGATCGGTTTACTTGTATACATGTTTGGAAAATCATGTAAAATTAGAATAGTTGTCCAGAATTGAAATTATATATTTTTAATGAACTTATATAAGTTTTTTTTTTCTTATATATCATTTGGTTATATGGTTTGAGGATAAATCATTAGATAAAACATTAATTATAATCATTTTGACTAATTTGACTGTTTCTCGATCATCGCAAACTAGTTGTGTTATATTATTTAATATTATGTATATATGCTAGTCAAAAAATACTAAATAAGTTGTGATAAATATATTATAATATTTTTTAATCATAAAAATGGTTTTATGACAATAATTTAATGCAGTAAAGGAAATTTAAAACTCGTCATCCTTGAAAGCGATAAATTAACACATCACGGACGATGCTTTCATTTTTAGAAAAAAGGGTTGAAGAAAGAAATGATGATGGGTTTTTCCATTTACACAATATAATTCAAATATATAAAATATAATGGATTTATAATGTCACTTGTATTAGGGGAGATAAGGATATAATAATATAATAAAATAAATTGGAAAGAAATTAAAATAAAAGGAAAGAGGTTTTTACCTCTTGAATTATTCTCCTTGAGAACCTCTTTGAGGAACTTGAGTTTTCAATTTTAGTGAGAAAAAAGGCTCCCAAACATGTGGGAGATACTTTGGAAGAGGTTTGGGTATAATTTATACAATCCTCAATACATTAGAGGCATGATGAAATAGGTGGTGAGGGGTGGTATTTATAGTGGAGGAGAGGGGTGTTTTTTCATTATTTTATTCATTATTTTATTATTTTTCCTCAAGACTATGAATAGTATGATAATTATAACTAAATATATTAAAATAATTGTGGGTATTTTGATACAATTGTTATTACATAATCAATGAGTTGATTGATAGTGTATTTAACTTATAATACATATATACCGTAAATTACTACATTTTACTATTCACCAAAATATCAAGTATTTTAGAAAACACACAAAAATTCACCCTAAAAATTTTTCAACATGTGGAATTAAAAAATTAACTCCATTTTGTGAAAATAATTTCATGAATAAGATAAATTTAATTTTTAATTAATATTATCTTTTATTTGGAAAATACCAATTTTAAAATTATAACTCATTTTATAACACTTTAAAAAATTAATTAAGGTTTCGTAAAATTATATTATAATCATAAGACAAAAAAATATTAATTTATGAATAAATTTAATGAAAATAAATTTTCTTTTAAATTGTTATATTATTTATAAAATTTAAAATAAGAAATTATGTTTTATAAAAAAATATCAACACTTAATTAATAATTTCTAAAACATTTATATGATTATACTATGATATAATTATATCACATTTTCTTTTATAATATTGTTTCTGATGCTTTCACCAGGGCGCACGTGCATCCGTCATGTAGAGGACGCGCAGCTGTTGCCCCGCATTCCCGCTTCCCAAATGCAGGTGGCATCCGCTTCTTATTTAGGGACGTCTGCTCTTTGATCAAAACAGGATGATGGAATGTCAGTTCTTCCTTCCATGGATTCCTACTCAGAACTCATCACCTAGTCTGGGTCTCCCTCATAGATCTAAGACATTGTTTGTGAAACTATTCTCGGCACCATATCTTCATGGACACCAATTAATTACACTACTTCTGTCAGGACGTTCCAAGGGGTCCGGTTAGGGTAACAACCTTCGGTTAGGAGAGTAGTCATTTTAGGCACCACTAGAGTGTCTTAACACTGGGGGATTTCCATGTCTATCTTCTTTCCCTTATTATAGGGCTTCTCTAGGGCGTGAAAGCCCGAGGCATCCCACATTGAACGCGGGGAATCATATTCCATTGGAATGTACTTAAGGTTTTCTTCAGCTTCCCATGTTTAACAAAGGGTATGTCGCAAGTTTAACATCCAGCAGAGATGAATAGAACTTATCAAAACACTGATTTTAGTGGATCAGATTGAGAAACCCCTTGAGGGAACACCGATATTGGTGCCAACACGTGGGTGGATTCCTGAATTCTATCAAATGGAACGGGGAATGGGGTGTCATGATCTCACCGGGATGTGGCGTTCTAGGTAAGAATCAGGATAGATGATGGAGAGTTTGAATGGAGTGGAGGGGGAATGAGATGGGACTGCCATGAAGATGACGGTATTGTTGTTCTTGAGCCTCGAAGAGACTTCTTACATATCCCTGTGGCAGGGAATCAAAGTCCACATAGTTTGATGGGACGATGGGACACCTGAGGAGGCGACCCATGAGAATGGACTCATGGATGGGACCCAGAGGAAGTGGAACCTCTGGGTTAGGGCATGAGCTTCTTGAGACACATGGGCTCGAGGGATAGATCAGAATAATACATGAGTGATGGGATTGAACCTCATTAAGGATTCCTACATATCCCTGTGGTGGGGAATCAAAGACCACATAGTTTAGATAGAGAAAACAGTTTAATGTCATGCAGGACGGGGGGAGAAATGATGTGAGGATGGTCGGAACAACTGGTTGGTGGTATTGAACCTTGTGAAGGCTTCCTACATACCATACCTTGACATGGATCAAAGTCCCCATAGTTCGTGATGGATTGGGGCTTACACTCTAAGGTATCCCAAGGTGATGGGGCTTGAACCTCGTGGAGTATTCCTACAAACCATGCCTTGACATGGATCAAAGTCCTCGTAGTTTGGGATGGATGGAGCTTATGCTCTGACGTGGCCCAAGGTGTTGGGGCTTGAACCTCATGGAGGCTTCCTACGTACAATTTCTTGACATGGATCAAAGTCCCCGTAGTTCGGGATGGATGGGGATTACACTCTAAGGAGGCCCAAGGTATTGGGGCTTGAACCTCGAGGAGGCTTCCTACGTACCATGCCTTGACATGGATCAAAGTCCTTGTAGTTCGGGATGGATGGGGCTTACGCTCTGAGGCAGCCCAAGGAGTTGGGGCTTGAACCTCGTTGAGGATTCCCACATACCAAGCCTTAACATGGATCAAAGTTCCCATAGTTCAGGATGGAAGGGGCTTACGCTCTGAGGTGGCCTAAGGTGTTGGGGCTTGAACATCGTGGAGGCTTCCTGCGTACCATGCCTTGACATGGATCAAAGTTTCTATAGTTCGGGATGGTATGGGGCTTACGCTCTGAGGTGGCCCAAGGTGTTGCGGCTTGAACCTCATGGAGGCTTCCTACGTACCATGCCTTGACATGGATCAAAGTCCCCGTAGTTCGGGATGGATGGGGCTTACGCTCTGAGTCAGCCCAAAGTGTTAGTCATGGTCGGTGCTTGCTCTAAGCTCACGCGAGTCATGCTCGGTGTGAGAAAAAAGAGAAATTAGAGACGTGGAGGTAACGTCGCAAAAGGTTCGTCCATGGGGGATAGAGTGGGACTTACGCATGGAGCAGACCAAAGAGGAAACAGAGGCTTATGTGTGGTTAGCAGCCCAAGAAGTCGGGGCTTACTCTAGGATGGAGGCCCGTGGGTGAAAAAGCATAGCGGGAGAGGGACTTAGTACTGGAGAAAGGAGAGGCATTGTTTCCCACCACACCCTTCGCTGGACCTGGGGACCGAATATGAAAGGATGAGTAGAAATGCTACCTCCTGCAAGGAAAGCTAGGGGCTTACACCAAGGTTGTTTCCCTTTCCCTGCGGAAAAACGTCACTCCAATAAGGAGGATATCATCCCCTGTGAGGGGGGATCCCATCCCCATGGAGATGAGTGGGCGTGGATAATGCCCATGGTGTGGGGCCTTGTGTGCGTGGAATGGGGTGAGGTCACAGTTTAATGTCATGTGATGAGGATGAAGGTGCTTGGTAGTTTAACGTTCTGCAGCTCGGATGAGGCAGGTGCACTCCACACCCCTAGGGCTTACATAACTGGTACCCTCTGCTCCTTATAGAAGGTAAGGCATCGGGGACGCTGTTGCAAGGGGGAATCTTGGAGCGAACCATCGAGGGGTCCACGTTAGCGTGGCTATGCAAAGAAGCAGTAGCCTTTAGCATGCCTATGCGAAGAAGCATGAGGCAAAGCAACGCAACAGGCGGTGTCGTCCAAGGGACTTTGAAGTTACTCGGTATGATCCTAGAAGGTCGTACGGGAAAATGGTGCATCATGTTGATTCTCAGGGTATGAGAGGTACCCATGAATGGAATCCATAAGAAGAGCATCGGGCACTCGCGCAAGTGGGCGCCCAAGGAGAACTGAGGTGAGGGGTCCCGGGGGAATTGCACGCAACCTTTCAGGGTTGTGCGAAATAAATAGACATGCGTGAAAAATTCTAGGCTGGTATGAAATCAATGAGGATTAGCATGAAAAGGGAGCTGAGGTTTTGCGTTCCACTGAAAGGATTGTACGCAGGGAATACCAATGGAGTGCAATTATGAGAGGCTACACGGAATGACTGGCATGTGTGCAAATGGTAGGGGTGCGCGCAATGGAAGGGGTTCAGTGCAATTGGTCATTTTGCGCACAAGTGGAAGGGATTTCCCAAAAGGGGTGGACCCCGAAGGTATTGGAATTCAGTCTAAACCATGGGGATCTCGCGTGAAGGCGGACCCCAGGGTGACTTGGCGCAAAAATAACCATACCTGAAGGCCATCTTTGCACGCACGGAAGATGAATTTTGTGCGTGAGATCCAGTTCAGATTCTTCAACCCCAAAGTGGAAGGGGTTCGCATTCTATTTATAGGCTTCCAGGGGCGCGAAAACCAGGTCAGCGTGAAAAAAATTGCGAGACGTAGGAG
This sequence comes from Viscum album, assembly GCA_963277665.1. Classification (NCBI taxonomy): domain Eukaryota; kingdom Viridiplantae; phylum Streptophyta; class Magnoliopsida; order Santalales; family Viscaceae; genus Viscum; species Viscum album. The sequence continues at coordinate 843,771,650 of OY728150.1, read as the reverse complement.
GCGGCGCAAAATGTCGACCACCTGATGCTGGGGGTGAAGTATTTCTCTCCCCTTCCAGAAATCTTTTGCGAATCCAGGAACTTTTCACGTGGGATATATTTTTCTCGCACCACAAGTAATTTATTTCGCACGACCCCTCTGGGCCCCCTGAACGGGGTCCCCGTGTCTGAATATGACTTCTCTTTTTCGTTTCGAAACCTTCCTTAGCACTTGAGCACTTTCCGGTGTCTACAAATGCCCCCCTTGGAATTGGATCGGAAAGGGGTCACAATTGTCAAATTCCAAGGGAAATGCCGAAATGCAGGGCTTTGTGGGGTCCACACGCACAAAAATCTGAAGTGGCACGCAAAACTCAAGAAGGCACGGAATCTGCTTTTCACTTGGGCGTGGAAACAAGGCTTGGCCTATAAATTTTGTCGCGGGTCCCATGATCTGTATGACTTTTCTCACACAAAAAGCTCTGAGCTCTGATGCGCGAAATGTTCTCCGGTCCCACGTGTAAAACTTCTTTGGCCGCACGTAATTCCACCGAGATCAGGCGTCATTTTACACGCAAACTTGGGGTTTTTCGCACTATAGTTTGAAATTTCACAACACCCACTGACTTTACGAGCAACCCTCTCCTATTTCTCACCAACCACCCAAACACTTGTCTGAAGAAGATGGTTGCAAACCAGGATAGTGAGGGATAAGCCATTGTTCAAAGTGTTTAAATGGTTACCAACCCAGAGGTTTACGGCGACAAAAGGATTGTATCCAATAACCATACCCATTTAAATATGCAAACTCCCGCCCAAAAGGATTATGACATGTCCAACAATCTACCACTGTGGTACTTCGGCATTATAAAGGAGGTCCCCCTACCGGGATTTGAGGTGGACACACCATGGTCATGGGTGACTCGTGAGGATGGTCTTCCTCGATAAAACATCACCAAAAATAGTCATCCTTCCAGAGAAACCTAGCACATGGATGTATATGTCCTAAATCCTAGGACTAGGACCATTTCTAGGGGTGACCCTATCACGGAGAGTTCCCCAACCCTTTACGTGAGAACCTTTTGTCAGAGCGTCACTGACTAGACTAAGGGCTGGTTGCAAGACTGGTACCTACGTTCTGAAGGAAACTTCACCAGCGAATGGTCTTGGGAGTAGTGGGTTCACCATACTTGTGACCAATTTGGGGCTGAGCTTCGGCATATTTGTTTATTTGAGGCAGTGTGGACATCTCAATTTCACTTCTATTGCCAGCACGAGCTCGGTCCAGAGCTGTTCACCTAGTGGTCCCCTGATACCAACACATTATATCTCCATCACGGGGAAGTTGGTATCAGTCTCTGGGACATTCACTGCATCGGGGGTATCTCTTTGGAGGTCCACCAATATGATGAATTCCTTCCGTCGACTAACACCTTGGGAGACAGATAATGAACCCCCATACTAATGTGCCACCTATAGGAGATGGCCAAGGAGAAGCTGGGGGTCAAGGACTTCCTGAAGGACATCGCCTACAAGGACTGCTTCAGTATGTTCCTAGAGAGAGATCTATAAGTCAAGATGACAGGGCACGAAAGACAATGTCCAACCGCGGCATAGAGGAGCAAGACCGAATCATACTGGAGGATCCTAAAAGTAGGAAACTACCATTCATGGGGCTATAGCATAAATGAGATTCAGGACCCGAATGTTCAGTACTCCATATTTCTCACTACCTTCCTGAGCGGGTGGCTCTTGCCGGTGAGGGACACAATGATGGGTGTCTGTCCAGCGACCTTGGTGATGGTTGGCATCATGGCTTCCAAGAAAAGGTTCAATATGGGAGTCCCCATGTTGGCTCGGCTGTATGCCATTTTTGGGCGTATCTCAAGAGGGGGGTCACATAGAAGACTATGTGGACCCTTCTAGATTTTCCATGGCTGGGTTGAGGCCCATTGTGGTGGATACACCTTCCCGAATGCCATTTGTCCTTTGGGTGACGGTCTGCGACCTTCGTTGCTGAACATTGTTGGGGTCATGCTGCTGACACTCAATGAGGAGGGAGTAAGGATCAGAATTGGTAATCATGACAACTACTCCTTCAACCCATTCCCCACCCCAACTGGTCAGATGATGGAAAATGGGAAAGGCTCACTGGAGTAGAATGAGTACATCCAAAGCATCAGAGGTGAGGTTCTTGTGGCCTGGATTGATGGGAAGATCTTTTGCGATCCTTATGTGCCATCCAGGTTCGCCAGAAAGTTTGGGTGCCTCTAGAGAATGTCGAAAAAAGTATACACAAACGTCCAAGAAGAAAGGCATCCTTGTGTTCTTCGTCAACAGTGGCAGATGTTCATGACCTATGGCTTCGGTGACATCATCATCTTTCCTCCCACTAGAGTCGACGTTGGCCTCTCAACTGAGTATACCGAACATTGGACAATAGCATACCCTGAAGGTCTTTTGTGGAAACAAGTTCGGAAACTCAAAGTCGCCAGTGTGGAACTCGGGCGGCGAGAGAGAAGGCAGGGTGCCGCTAGAGGGGGGAAGATCAGAAGTGCGTTGGACAACGGGGCCCGCATAGGCCGAGGCCTCAGCATCAGGGATGTCGCATGGGGTGGCCACTCTCTGGTCGCCTAGGGGAGAAGGCTCCCAAGGAGCATCCAGAGAACATCCTGGGTAGAAAATAAGATATCGGCTTCAACCTTATCAAGATGTCATTTTCCTTGCACTACGGTCGGCTTGGCTAACCCTGTGGTAGTTGGTGAGCACTAAAGCCCTCTGGAAGAAGATAGTGCAAGACGGAATCCCGCTGCCATAAGTCAGGCTTGTTCGGGTTGTCGACAGAGTGAACTTCTATTGATGACATGCGTATATAACAACCATGGACATGTATGCACGTCAATGGGGTCAGCGTGTGGATCCACCTCTCTTGGTGAAAGTGATGCTCATCCAAGATCATGATCTATAAATGATGTCGTCGGGGGATGGTGACAGCAATAACAAGTCAGAGGGTAGAGAAATAGAAGAGGAGGAGGCAGAAGGAGAAGGTGAAGGAGAAGAGGAGCCCAAAGGTGAAGGGTCTCAGGGGGCATCCCACCAAGGGAGTCTCCGAGAGAGCGGCGAGATTGTTGACTCCAATATGGATGTGACTGAGCTACTCAAGGTATGTTTCAACCCTTATCTGTCCTCCTCCTTTTATCCACTTTCCTTTAAAGTCCTTAATTCCCCCTCCCCATCTTAACATGAGCACACTGGTGCTGATCAAGCATCTCCAGTCGAATGAGGGGGAGAAGTGCCAGTGGAACTAGGTGGGGCACCGACACCCATTATCGAGCTGAAGAGCACCGAGGGATCCCCCGCTATGAAAGCTCCTGTAGTAGCCAAAAAAATGGAGGCTGGCGCCTTAGGTCCCTACAAGTTCCTTGCTTCGATATCGGTACTTACCGTCAGAGGAATCAACTGATTAGGGTGATCCTTGTCTATACAATGATCACGACATTTGAGGCTTGTCAGGCTGTTGAACCCGAACCATCTGTGAGTGAGCTGATGGAAAACGTACTGCCCTATCTAGGACATGTCTCCCAAACCAAGTTTCCCCTAGAAATTGGTGAGTAGGGAGTGTAGAAAACCAGTGGGGCTGCTGTCAGGGTAGGGTTGGTAGCTAATGAAGGCGCCACCAGGGTCGAGGTGGGAGGGGAAGGTTGCCTAGACGCTAAGGAGACTATTCCCTTGGGAGGAATCTCTGAGGAGGACCCTGCTACTAACCTGTTCTCTATCTTTCTTATCTATCATCCCACTGACCCCAAAGAAATCGATGATTCAGACTTGGAAGTGGTCGAGGAGAGCCGGATGACTCGGCGCAAGGGGTGGATGTGCATATGGAGTTTTCTCAATCAGCCTCAGATGGAATGGCTGAATCAGATGGGATCACTCCACACCTGGCTGCATTTCCTATACACTGGAAGGGAAGATGCTCAACACCTTCACTTGACGGTCTGTGATTAGATGGCCGAGAAGGTGCGTGAGAGCATCAGGTGCTCCGATGTCACCTAGTGTCGGGAGGAGTCGGGGAGTACCCGAGCATTTATGAAGGCGGATAAGAAGGTCTGACACCTCTAAGAATAGGTGAAAGATAAGAAGATATTAATCGCAAACTGCTCTGAGCTCATGGAGCAGTTGAGGGCCCAGCTGGCAGACACCCAAGATCAACTAGTGGAAGCGAGTCACCAGATAATTGAGCTCCAAATTGAACAGTCGCGAGCACGAGCTAGGGTCATCGAACTACGCTCTATGTCCTCTAATGAAGAGAGAGTCCTTAGGGGGAGGGAAGCAGTTCTAGAGGCCACCATCCATAAGGTAGCGGTGTTGGAAACATCCATCGAAGAAGCCAACCCCTAATGACCCTGCTTTGGACAAACCCATATATGCATTTTTCCTTACTTCTTAGCTTATTATTTTGAAATTTATGTATGGACGAATTTATTTACTTATCCCTTTGGTTTAATGTGCTCAACCATAATCCCAAAATAAATAGCAATCCATTCCTAAGCTCATGTGGTACATACCTGATGTGAGAAACAAGGGATTCTTATACCATTACTTCATTTGACCACGGGAGCGGAAACCAAGCTTCGGGCATTTGAGTTTCGAATCTGGTTTTTTGAGGAGAAGAGGGAGTCCCGATCAAAGGAAGAGGACCTCAGACCGATCGATGTATCGTCTTATCAATGTGCTCTAGTGCACGAACGGGGAAATTCTAGGGGTATTAGAATTAGTCCGAACATAGGATAATAAAGATTGTGAATCACATTATCCAAAATTTGGAACACTGTGGGAGGGGCGTGGCGATAAAGGAAAACTGATGACCATGTTCGAAACATAGCGTCCCTATTGTGTTAGCCTAAAATGGGGACAACAAATGAGGGTCGACCACTAACCATGTTTGAAACATAGGACCTAACTCAAAGTGGCATCCAAAGTCTTCTGGGTTGTTGACCTGGGATGATAGGTGAGCCGATACGGCATGGGACTAGGCCATTTGGGGGTCCCTTTAGACATGGAAGAGGATGAAGATCAGAATAAAGGACATGCAAAGCGTGAGGTGGTGTGATGGTTTGTTCAAATAGAGTCCAACACTCTTGAAATTACGCCACCGTGGTGGAAGCAGATTAGGCGTGCACATTAATCTGATAATGGATCATTCCTACTCTGAGATAGGGCCTCTTTGGTGAGGGAACTGTCACTTCCCAATGTGATCATGAAGAATCCCGAACTTGTTCAGGGAAAACGTTGCATTTACACAACTCCCCAAGGGGTTAGGCCAAGGGGCCGATGGTGAGAAAGGATGGGATCTGTGATTCTTGAGGCTGTACCCGAGTTGAAATATCTGGGCATTCCTAAATATCCCATAAGGATGGGAATCAGGCCATACTTAGTTTTGGAAAGGGTCTTAGTTTAAGGTCTTATAACTCGGTCCAGGGATCAGTAAAGAATGTAGGGGCCACATGGTAAGGTGATTATGAAACCCGATGTGAATGAGGATATAAGTAAAAATTACCATGTGTTCCTTGGGGAAGTGTTTGGGTTGAGGGACCAAACACGAAGGTAGGTTGGGCTCGTGGGGAAGTTTCTGGGTGATCCTACGTATCTCATGAGAATGAAAATCAAGCCACATATAGTTCGGGGTGGTATCACAACAAGGTATCAGTGAAAAGGATGAATTGGGTGTGTGGGTCTGGAACTCACACTAAACGAAGTGGTATTTGATGTATCTTGTTTGTCTTTTATGGTGAATGGTTTTTTTTTACGAAGCAACAAGCCTAGGGTAGAAATTTCTAGAATCGCCATAAGAATCAAGCCATATGAAGGCACTGAAAAATGGTATGGTGGATGACCTCTACCCAATGTGATATCCCCTATGATGAGGTTATCACAATGAAGTGTTGTTTTTCTTCGTGTGTTCTGGGCGGTATCATCAAAATTTAGGGTCATGTGTTTGGACCCGATATCATAGTTTAAGGTCATGTGGCTTGGACCTGAAGGAACATTCATGACATGATAAAGCATACCCGACATGAATGAGGAAGAGGTCTACATCATCGATGTGCGCAATTCCGAGAGAGGAGCCTCAGGCCAAGAGGATTAAGGGTAGGAGAAGATAGCTCCCAGCTGAGCTGGACCCGGAAGCACGATGTTCGGGTGACCCCATGTGTCCCATGAGGATGAGGATCAAACCTCACATAACACTTAGAGAAGATCATAGTTTATGGTCTTAGAGATCAGACTGTGGGAACCTTGAAGGACGTCGTATTGCAGCTTTGTCCCCCTGACGTATGGAGGTGCACTGAGGGATAGTGCCAAGAGTGTCAAGATTCCACTTGGACATGATGGGGTGGAACATAATGTGAATCATGTACCCAACATTCAAGGCCTGAAGGGGCTTGCGTGACGATGGAGGACTACTATTGACCATGTTCGCAACGCAACATCCTGTTGCATTAGCCTAAAATGGGGACAAAAAAATGAGCGTCGACTGATGACCATGTTTGCAATGCAGGAATTGTATCAATTTTTTGTCTGAAACCATCGACGACGTTGGCCCATAATGGTAGGAGAGCCCTTAGGCCTAGTATCCATACCATTTTGGGGGTCCCTTTGGGTGTGAAGGATAACAGGGGACCAAATGAAGGGGAACGTGAAGCTTGAAAAGTGGATGGAAACTTGCCCAAGTTGAATCTGACACTCCAGGTCCTAGACCAGAGTGCTCTTAGGCACATTGACGAACCACTGTAAATGGTCAAGGGGCTCGACCTGGGAGGGGCTAGACCTGAAATTTATATTTTTTGGCGGTCCTACGTATCCCATAAGGATGGGAATCAAGCCATACGTAGTTCTTGAAGATACAGTTTAACGTCATGCAGGATGACATACAGTTTAACGTCATGCGGGACGACATACAGTTTAACATCATGCGGGATGACACACAGTTTAACTTCATGTGGGATGAAAATACAGTTTAGGGTCATACAGGACTGACAGTTTAAGGTCGTGCGGGACCGTAATCTAGTTTAAGGTCATGTCGTACCCATAAGGGTCATGCAAAGTATTGTTTAAGGAACTTGGATTTGGTGGTAGGAGTTATACGCTCACCATCCATGGTCACCAGTGAGTATGCACCATTGGTATAAACCTTATGAACAATGAAAGGTCCTTCCCATTTGAGCTCTAACTTGGGTGGTTTCCAGCCGGGGATCATTATCGCCCTGAGGGCCAATACCAAGTCACCTTGTAGGAAATAGTGGAGGCGAACCTTCTTGTTGAAAGCTCGAGCCATCCTGCTCTGATGCCTTTCTAGGTTGTGCTGGGTACAAAGCCTATTCTCATCCAGTGCATCCAATTCAGCTAGACAGATCTATGCCACCCTATCTGGTGCTTTTTGGTCATAGACCATTGTACGCAATGAGGGTAACTGAATCGCGATGGACAGGACAACCTCAGTTCCATATACCAAGGAATATGGGGTCACCTTGGGGGAATTACGAGTCGTCGTCCGATAAGCCTATAGGGCGTTGGGGAGCTTATTCGTCCAACTCTTCTTTTTCTGACCAACCATATTCTGCAAAATGTTATAGAGGGTCTTATTGAACGCCTCGATCTTCCCATTTTCATGCGCGTGATAGCGGGAGGTATGGTTAGAGCAGATGTTTTACTTGGCGTACAACTTTTTCAACTCAGCTGCTCAGAAGTTGGGACCGTTATCAGTGAGGATGGCGTGAGGGATTCCAAATCGGCAGATGATGTTGGATCTCATGAAGCCAACGATAGCATGGGACTTGACTTCATTCAGTGGAATTTCCTCTTCCCACTTGGAAAAGAATGAATCGGCATTGGCGAGCCATTTTCGGTGGGTATGGTCCTACGACATCTAATCCCCATACTGCAAAGGGACAAGATTACTTGGTAGTGTTGAGAGGATTTGGTGGCCGATGAACAAAGTTAGCATAACTTTGCATGCAAGGCACCTCTTGGAGAACTCGATGCAGTCATGAATCATGGAGGGCCAAAACTACCCTAATCTCTGAATCTGGTGAGACAGTTTTGGCCCATCCTGATGAGCACCGCGGGAACCGTCGTGAACCTCTTGCATGACCTGTGGAATCTCAACCCCCTGAATGCAATGGAGGAGAATACCAACAAACCCATGCTTATAGAATATTGGCTCAAGGATGAGACTGATCTAGAGGGTAAACTGCAGCGCAGGGAATCAGATTCGCTCGCGCTCGACCTGGTCTGACGGGAGATTACCGTGTTGGAGGTATTCAACCAAGGGTGTCCTCCAATTGGAAATTATTTCGATCACTGCATTCGGATGACCCAAGGGTCTTGACATAGAGGAACTGATGGTAAGATGGCATGTAACTCCTCAACCACAGTTACCCAGAGTCGGTGGATTATTACATAACATTGGCATGATCACAAAAGATCAAGTCCTGAAGGACCAATTAGTTTAGTATCCTTGGAAACACTAGATACATTCATAAAGTTTACATTAAATCATAAAGTAAAAACTACTACAAAAACATCTTGTCTTCATATCCCCTCATACTATCCCTGCAGGTCATTAATAAATTACTGCTGCACATCCTGGGAAAAATAAAACATTGAAAGGGGTGAGCTTAGATTCGCAGTAAGGATAAAAATATAGCGGAAACTTTAAAAAATAAGCATAAACATTTAAGGGAATGTATAATTAAAACAAAAGCCTTTCAAACTTTAACTACAGCATAATATGGCATAGATAAAATGAAATAATTCTATTTACTTATTGACATAGATATTCTAGTAGCTGAATAATCACATGCAATATCAATAACAACTTTCATAATGATGGAATGCATAATACCAGACTAGCATAACCACATAGTCAAGGCCTTATGCCAAGACTACAAATAATATTTTGTCAAGGACTTGTGACAAGACACTAGTTTGCCTCATGAGACTTGCCGATTCATTGAGGAGCTACAGCGGGCTCCACCCGTCACTTATTAAGTCCAATTCATTCCTCATATGAACCTGTTTAAACATAACATAAACATTCGTATTAAAACTAGCATACGAAATGTCAATACATTCTTCATAAACCATGAATAGTATAAGAATAACACATCCACAGTCAAACATATCACAAAACCTTCAATAAAATATGGAAGTTTTGTATCATAATAAATCAACTTCAAATAAACTTAAAATCCATCAAAGGATGTTGACATAGATGAAATCAAAACTATTTGAGAGAAATATCTCATTTTTTTAAATCATTTAAAAGTCACATAATTATAAAATAAAACATTTACTTTGAAAATATCCTTATTATCTTTTAAGGGAAGCTTTGAATATTTTGTAATGGCATAAAATATCCACACCCACCGTATAAGTTAAAAAAAATACATTCTTACCTTAATTCGGTTGAAAAGGTTACAAAGGAACTTGTTTGGAAAACGATGGAAAGATTCCTTTATAAACTCCTTACAAAAATTCTAACAAGGATATAAATTAATTTAACCCATATTCTGTATAATATTAATAATGTTTTTAAACACATTTTTAAGAAACATGGATGTGGATGATAAAGAGGTCACAGTGGATAATTACATATAAACAACCTCGAATAATGAAGAGATTGTGAAATAAAACCTTACCTTGTACTTTTCCTTAGTCCATGGTATGTTAACCTCATGTATAATAGTTAAACAATTGTTATTAAATTATACAAGAACCATATACATAATTATGATATCATATATGATCATCTAATAATTCTTTGTTAATAATATTTTAGTATTATCGTCGTTTCGGGTGTTAACTTACTCGTTTTATTTTATATGTTTTGTTACATAAGTCATGTTTGTTATGGATATGTTGTATATTATTCATATCTATAGTGATATAAAGTTCATAAAAATTAATTTTAATCATCAAATGATAATTATTCTTGAATGGATACGATGGGGAATGAATCTCATCATGTTCGTGGAGACGGTAGTCCGTACGTACGCACGAGCGACAATATCATTTTTTTGATATTAAAATAATATATAATTGGCTGGTATATCATATATAAAAAATCATTATCATGTTATATTTATTATTTAAATTAATTAAACATCATTATTATACCCACCCAAATAATAATATATTGAATTACAATTACACCATGACGTGGAGACAGTAAGTCGTACGTACGCACGTATGGTGACATGTCATTCAAAGGATGGATAGAATACTGAATATGGTTGTACCATATTTATAATAACATAACAGTATATATAAGATACTAGATTTATTATTTTATAATGTAAATAACAAAGAAATAAGAAGTTGAAGAAGAAAGGAACTTGAAAGAGGGTGGTGAAAACATTACCTCTTCTTCAGGTTCTTCTTTTTGATTTGATAAAAAGGGCTCCTTAGGTTATCTTTTTTATCAAAATAATGCCTCTAGGAAGAATTGAGGGAAGTTTAGAGAATATTTGGGTAGGGTTTGGCTGATCCAAAACGATTTTAAGGTGTGAAATTGAGATAAGGGGGAGTGCCCTTTTATAAGAGGGGTGAGGGGCACCTTTGGAAAAGCTAGAAATATTATTTTATAATAAATTCATATTCGGTTTCTAATGGCTCAAAAGTATATTATTCAAACTCTAAGGTGGGGATGGGACGAAATCCTTTCAACCAACAGGTTTTATACAGGTTTGGGTCACTATATTAACCTTATAATTTATTTTTAACTCTTAGTTAATTAGTTTGACATTTACCATGTCTCATTGTATTTTTATATTATATAGTCAATAAACTTACTATAAACTTCCAAGAGACCCTCAAGTGGTCCATTAATGATAAAAATATAATAATATAAGTCTCATGGCCAAACCTTATATTTTTAGGAATAGAATATAAATTAATAATATAATATTTGTTTTAAAAACTCTTTTATGTCAAGTTTGACACTATTGGGTATTTTGTTTTTGATAATTTCATAACAGCAATATTACTTCGAAAAAAAAAATTATAAAACCAGTCATAATATGTCATATTAACCTATAAAATTAGTGTAATTCATAAAAAGTCTCAAATTACATTTATTTTGATATTTATAATATCAATTATTTTAATATTTCATTAATTCGGTAATTACTGCATCACTATTTTGTCATAAATAACTTAAATTATTTAATGTTTAAAAATTATAAATAAAATACCATTATGTATGAAATATTTTTAGCTTTATAATGAATATTTATAATCCAATTTATCTTATGTATAACCCTATATTAAAAATGTTTTAGTTATTAAACTTTGATTTTAACTCTTTTAACTCTTCTTTGAATTAAATAATAATAAATGTCCTAATCTAATCCAAGTGGAACTAAATGATAATATTTTATTCCTAAGGTTGTTTTTGGTCAAGATACACTTGTTCGATATAATTAGGACATGTGTTAGGGTAATATTAATATCATTTTTACCCTTAATTATCCTATTTACTTTTAACTGCGGTAAATAAAAGTAAAAAGTTAGTATTCATCAAAAATTATTTTTATCTAATTGAACCACATTTTACTACTTTATATTAATTGTGTCTCTCAGATTTTCTAAATTCCACTCATAGAATCAGTAAAATTAAGTTTTATGTGAATTTCCAAATTCTCTTAGGAGATGGGTAAAAGACGGTGAAAAGTTCAATAAAATTTTTATATATTTATAATTATTCTAAAGTAACTCCAATGAATTACATTGATCTTATATTGGTATTATGTATCTATTTTGACCTTAATTAAATTTAAATAAAGTAAATAATTATTTAAATAAAAATTTGGTTTTAAACTATAACTCAGTGTTTTTTCACTATTCATCAAAAATTGAAAGTTTTCAGAAAAATACCAAAAATTCACCCCAGGATAATTTCGATATTAAAAATCCTAAAATTAAGTCCATTTTGAAAGATAAAATTAATAAAATTTCAAAAAGTGGTTATTACTATTCATAACGTCTAGTTTGATTGGTTTTGGTGTGTGTTAGAACTCGAAGTTACGTACAACACATGCTATTGTATTATTCAAAGAGAATCGTATCATGGAAGCTTGGGGTGTTACATTCTCCCCTACTTCAAATAATTTCATCCTCGAAATTTCTATAATACTGCCACATGAAAAGACTTGGGTGGTTCTTCATCATGAGTTCCTCGGGTTCCCACGTTGCCTCTTCCATCTTATGGTTTCTCTATAAAACTTTTACAAGATGAGTCGTCCGGTTTCTCAGCACTTGTTCTCTGGTATCAAGAATCCTAATGGGCTCTTCGCAATAAGACAGATTGGGTTCCAGTTATAATTCCTCGTAAGTGAGTACATGCGTTGGGTCCGACATGTATTTTCTCAACAGTGATACATGGAACAAATCGTGAACTTTGGAGAGATTTGGTGGCATTTCCAAACGGTATGCTACAGCCCCAATTCATTCTAGAATTTCGAAAGGTCTGATGTACCTGGGACTCAATTTACCTTTCTTACCAAAACATATAACTCCCTTCCATGGAGATACCTTCAAGAAAACATGATCTCCTACCTAAAATTCCAAATCCTTCCCTCGGTTATCGGCATAACTCATCTGCCTACTTTGAGCTGCTTTGATGTGGTTTTGGATTACCTTTACCTTTTCCATCGTTTCCTCCACCAGTTCTGGGCCTACAAGTTTTCTTTCACCAACATCATCTCAACAGGTTGGTGTGCGACATCTCTTTCTGTATAATGCTTCATATGGTGCCATAAGAATACTTGAATGGAATCTATTGTTATAGGAAAATTCCACTAGAGGTATATATTGATCCCACATACGCTGAAAGTCAAGTGAGCATGATCACAACATGTCTTCTAAGGTTTGAATAGTCCATTCTGATTGTCCATCTGTTTGAGGGTGGTAGGCAGTGCTCAAACGAAGATTAGTATCCAAGGCATTCTAAAGACTTTTTCAAAACCATGAAGTAAAATGGGGATCACGATTCGAAACAATTGATATGGATACTCCATGAAGTCTCACAACTTCATTAATATATAGTATTGCTAAACGTTCAAGTGGTAGATCTTCTCTTATAGAAACAAAATGTGTTGACTTGGTAAGACGATCAACAATGACCCATATTGCATCGTTCCTTCTAGGAGCCTTTGGTAGTCCCCTGGAAAAGTTCATCGTGATATTATCCCATTTCCACTCAGGTATGGGAAGAGGTTTCATGACTCCTCCAGGTTGTTGCCTTCGAGCTTTCACTTGTTGAAAAACCATACATATTGACTCAAAATCAGCAATATCCCTCTTCATGTTGTCCCGCCAAAAATGTTCCTTCAAATCTCTATACATTTCGGTGCTCCCATGGTGTATAGAGAAATTGGAACTATGAGAATCATCCAACAATTCCCTTTTTAGATCATGTATATTGGGAACACAAAGTCTCTTCCCAAATTTCAAAATTTCATCTTCATACACAAAGTCACTCAATCTCCCATCATTCATAGCTTTAATCTTCTTTTGAAACTCTTCATCATAGATCTGAGAAATCTTTATCCTTTCTATTAAAGATGGTTTGGAAACCATTTGAAAAAGCATTGATGTTTCACCTTCCATGGTGATTCCCATATCCAACTTTACTAGATCCATGAAAATAGGATCCCTCTCAATTCTCATCTTGTTCGAAACTCCATGATCTTTTTTACTCAAAGAATCTTCCACCTTATTTTCCTTCCCTGGGTGGTAGTTTATCATGCAATCATAATCCTTGAGTAGTTCAAGCCATCTCTTTTGCCTCATGTTGAGTTCTTTTTGTGAGAAAATATACTTCAAACTCTTGTGATCAGTATAAATCTCACATTTCTCACCATAGAGATAGTGTCTCCATATATTCAAAGAAAAGATCACAACTACTAACTCAAGATCATGAGTAGGATAGTTTTGCTCATGAATTTTCAGTTGTTGTGATAAATAAGCAATAACCATATCATTCTGCATAAGGACACAACCTTGTCCTTTCTTCGATGCATAACTATAAATAACGAACCCATCATTCCCCGATGGTATTATCAATATAGGATCATTGAATAATATTATCTTCAGTTCTTCAAAACATTCTTCATACTCTTTTTTCCAAACAAATTTAACCCCTTTACATGTGAGCTTCGTTAATGGGTTATCCAATCGGGAAAAATTCTGGACGAAATGTCAATAATAACCTGATAAACCAATAAAACTACTTACCTCAGTTATACTCATCGGTGCTGGCCATTCTTGTATTTCCTTGGTCTTAGAAGGATCAACAGAGATTCCATATTTGGAGACAATATGGCCAAGAAAATAAATCTCCTGAATCCAGAATTCACACTTGCTAAACTTCCCATATAATTCATGTCTTCTAAGAGTCTTCAAGATAATGGGAAAGTGATTTTCATGGTCTTTGTAGCTTTTAGAATATACCAAGATATCATCAATAAATACCACTACAAAATCATCGAGATATTCCTTGAAAACTATGTTCATTAGATCCATGAAAATAGAGGGTGCATTAGTCATCCCAAAAGGCATTACTGTAAACTTGTAATGCCCGTACGTAGTTCGAAATTCTGTCTTCGGAAAGTCTTCCTTCTTCACACACAACTGATGGTATCCAGATCGAAGGCCAATCTTTGAAAAGTATTGAGCTCCATGAAGTTGGTCAAATAAATCATCAATGCGAGGTAGGGGATACTTGTTCTTTATTGTTATAGCATTGATCTCCCTGTAGTTGATACATAACCTCATAGATCCATCTTTCTTTTTAACAAAAAGAAAAGGAACTCCCCATGGAGAAACACTAGGTCGAATAAATCCCTTATTACTCAATTCCTCTATTTTTTTCTTTAGTTCGTCTAATTCCACAGTGGCCATTCTATAAGGGGTCTTCGATATAGGCCTTGATCCAGGAATTAAATCAATGGAAAACTCAATTTCTCATTCTGGAGGATGTCCAAGTAAATATTCCGGAAACACATCTACATATTCTTTCACAATAGGCACATCCTCTATTTGACCATTCCTTTATTTACCCACAGTCATTTTATTCTCTTCCTCCCCAATAATTGAATTTTGTTGAGCTACTGGGGGTAGATCTAGATAAGAATTAGGTGGTGATGATTCATCTCTAATGATAAGGTGTTCCTTATCATCATCATCAAAAATTGTAACCTCATTCTTCTTACAATAAATCTTTGCATCATGGTCCGAAATCCAATCCATACCGAGCATTATATCATACTCAATCATAGGTATGATGATGAGATCAGCATATAAAGAACATTTATGTGCTCTAATGGGGACTGATTCACAAAACTTTGTTGCAATGATACTTCCCTTAGGAGTTTTTACTGAAAAATCCCTTGTTAAATCAAATTTGAAATATCTAATTTTTTTAGAAAACTGGGAAGATATGAAACAATGTGATGATCCAGAATCAAATAAAGCATTTTCTAAACTTGAGGAAACCATTAAATTACCTGCCACCACATCTTTTGGAGCTTATACCTCAGCAGTAGTGATATCATAATCTTGGCCTTGATCCCTTGGCCTTTTCATAGGTAAGTTCCCCAGATGCTTAGGAAATTCATTTGCATAATGTCTCATCTCCCTGCAATTGTAGCATTGGACATCAGTAGCTTCCTTCATCCCCTTGCAATCACGAGCTTTGTTGCCTTTTCACAACACCTGTAATAGACTCCTATTCCATTCAAGAAAGTACCAGGGTGTTTCTTCCCACATTTACTGTGGGATGGATATTCAACTTTTCCCTTCATACCTTTATTTCCATTTCCAAAGTGATCAGAAGATATCTTCTTCTCTTACTTTTCTTTAAAGTCATAATACTTAGAGAATTCTTTTTCTGTCTTGATAGCACATGAGACAATATCTTCGTACGATGAGAAGGATTGGGACACTAATGCTCGATAAAGAAATGGTTTTAACCTGTAAAATAAACAATCAATCTTACTTCTTGGTTTATGTATATAATCTCTACCATACCTTACTAACCTTGTAAAGTTATCCTCATACTCTGCGACATTCTCATCCTCCTTTTGTCTCAGACTCAGAAATTTCCATTCCATGTCTTCTAGATGGTCACGAGGAATGTATTTTTCTAAAAATAGATCTTTGAACTCCCTCCATTATATATTTTATAATTCATCATCTTCCTTCATTTTTTGAATCAATGAACTCCATTGATCAGCATCTCCAGTGAGGCGGTAAACTACCCTGAAAACTTTTTCCCTTTCACTACTCCCCAAAGACTGAAATATTTTCTCTAGGGAACTTATCCATTGCTCTGCTACCAATGGATTTGTACTCTCATTGAATGTTGGTTTTTGTTTCCTCATAAAGTGATCTAACATTGATCCTCTACACTGAGGATCAGGGTATTCCATACGGGTAAGGTTATTATTCATAACCTGAGTGAGTTGTCCCAGTATGGTGATTAGCTGATCAGAACCAGTTGCATCACTAGCTCCACTATAATTATCTTGAGCAGGAGGGAAATCCCTACGTGGAGTGCGTTCATTTATATGGTTTACATTCCTTCCACTAGGTTCCATTTCTAAACAATGGCATAAACTATATCAGTTCATGAATCAAAAAACATAATTCCATACTTGTAAATCATTTAACATAAATTGAACTATTTATAGATATAATCCATAATCATAATAAAAAATGTTTTCTCTGAGAAATTATATACTCATAAACCCTAAATAATGGATTGTAAAGAAAATGAGAATTATCCTAAGCATATCCCCCCGGAGTGTCGTAACCAAGAGTGCAGCAAGGCCCATTGTCGTGAACCAATTCCCGTTCGAGTCCAGCTCAAAGCGGTGTTTTCAGGTTTTACCCCTAGGTACATCTATTCCAGAGCCACCTCTACCTGCTCGTATCCAGACAGGGATTTATTGCTCCGAAAAATCAAAAAATCTCTACAATACCAAAATTCTAGGAAGTTCTTCTACACTAATCCTCAAAGTCCATCTTAATTCTATGTGCTCTAATCAGAGTTTATCTAAATCTAGCTTCCAAGGATTGTACTAAACTTTCTCTGATACCAACTGTAATGCCCCGACCCCAGTTACCCAGAGTCGGTGCATTATTACATAACATTGGCATGATCACAAAATATCATGTCATGAAGGACCAATTAGTTTAGTAGCCTTGGAAACACAAGATATATTCATAAAGTTTACATTACATCATAAAGTGAAAACTAATACAACAACATCTTGTCTTCATATCCCCTCATACTATCCCTGTAGGTCATTCATTAATTACTTCTTCACATCCTAATAAAAATAAAACATTGAAAGGGGTGAGCTCAGATTCTCAGTAAGGATAACAATATAGCGGAAACTTTCATAAATAAGCATAAACATTTAAGGAAATGTATAACTAAAACAAAAGCCTTTTAGAATTGAAATTCAGAATAATATGGAAAAGATAAAATGAAATAATTCCATTTAATTATTCACATGGATATTATACTAGTTGAATAATCACATGCAATATCAATAACCACTTTAATAATGATGGAATGCATAATGCCAGACTATCATAACCACATAGTCAAGGCCTTGTGCCAAGACTACAAATAAGATTTTGTCAAGGGCTTGTTCCAAGATACTAGTTTGTCTCATGAGACCTACCAATGCATCAAGGAGCTATAGAGGGATCCACCTGTCACTTATTAAGTCCAATGAATTCCTCATATGAACAGGTTTAAACATAACATAAACATTCATATTAAAACTAGCATACGAAATGTCAATACTTTCTCCATAAACCATGAATGGTATAAGAATAACACATCCATAGTCAAACATATCACAAAACCTATGAAATATGGAAGTTTTTTATCATAATAATTCAACTTCAAATAAAATTAAAATCCATCAAAGGATGTTGACATAGATGAAATCAAAACTATTTGAGAGAAATATATCTTTTTTTGAAATCATTTAAAAGTCAAATAATTATAAAATAAAACATTAACTTGGAAAATATCCTTATTAGCTTGTAAGGTAAGATTTGAAGATTTTTTAATGGCGTAAAATAGCCGCACCCACCATATAAGTTAAAAAAAATACATTCTTACCTTAATTCGGTCAAAAAGGTTAAAAAGGACCTTATTTGGAAAATGAAGGAAAGATTCCTTTATAAACTCCTTATAAAAAGTCAAACAAGGGTATAAATGACTTTAACCCATATTTTTTATAATATTAAGAATTTTTTGAAATACATTTTTAAGAAACATGGATGTGGATGATAAAGAGGCCCCGGTAGATAATTACGTATAAACAACCTCGGATAATGAAGATATTGTGAAATAAACCCTTACCTTGTACTTTTCCTTAGTCGATGGTATGTTAACATCCTGTATAATAGTTAAAACATTGTTATTAAATTATAAAAGAAACATATACATAATTAGGATATCATATATGATCTTCTAATAATTCTTTGTTAATAATATTTTAGTATTATCATCATTTCAGGTGTTAACTTACTCGTTATCTTTTATATGTGTTGTTACATAAGTCGTTTTTGTTATGGATAGGTTGTATCATATTCATATCCAGAATGATATAAAGTTATTAAAAATTACTTTTAATCATCAAATGAAAATTATTCTTGAATGGATACGATGGGGAATGAATCTCATCGCATTCGTGGAGACGGTAGTCCTTACGTATGCACGAGCGACAATATAATTTTTTTGATATTAAAATAATATATAATTCAATGGTATATCATATATACAGAATCATTATCATGTTATATTTATTATTTACATGAATTACACATCATTATTATACCCGTCCATATAATAATATATTGAATAACAATTACACCACGATGTGGAGATGGTAAGTCGTACGTACACACGTATGGTGACATGTCATTCAAAGGATGGATAGAATACTGAATATGGTTGTACCATATTTATAATAACATCACAGTATATAGAAGATACTGAAGTTATTATTTTATAATGGAAATAACAAAGAAATAATAAGTTTAAGAAGAAAGGAACTTGAAAGAGGGTGGTGAAAACATTACCTCTTCTTCGGGTTCTTCCTTTTTATTTGATCAAAAGGGCTCCTTAGGTTGGATTTCTGATCAAACTAAGGCCTCTAGGTCTAAGTGATGGAAGTTGAGAGAATATTTTGGCATGTTTTGGCTGATCCAAAAGACTTTTAAGGTGTGAAATTGAGATAAGGGGGAGTGCCCTTTTATAATAGGGGTAAGGGGCACCTTTGGAAAGGCTTGAAATATTATTTTATAATAAATTTATATTCGATTTCTAATGGCTCAAAAGTGGATTATTCAAATTATATGGTGGGTATGGGTCGAAAGCCTTTCAACCAATAGGTTTTATACAGGTTTGGGTCACTATATTAACCTTATCTTTTAGTTTTAACTCTTAGTTAATTAGTTTGACATTGACCATGACTCTTTGTATTTTTATATTTTATAGTCAATAAACTTACTATAAACTTCCAATAAACCCCCAAGTGGTCCATTAATGATACAACTATTATAATATAAGTCTCTTGGCCAAAACTTATATTTCTAGGAATATAATATAAATTAATAATATAATATTTGTTTTAAAAACTCTTTTATGTCAATTTTGACACTATTGGGTATTTTGTTTTTGATAATTTCATAACAGCATTATTACTTCGAAAAAAATTTATATAACCATACCTAATATGTCATATTAACCTATAAAAGTATTTTAATTCATAAAAATTCTCAAATTATATTAATTTTTATATTTATAAAATCAATTATTTTAATATTTCATTAATTAGGTAATTACTGCATCAACATTGTGTCATAAATAACTTAAATTATTTAATGTATAAAAATTATAAATAAAATACCATTATGTATGAAATATTTTTATCTTTATAATTAATATTTATAATCCAATTTATCTTTTATATAACCCTATATTAAAAATGTTTTAGTTATTAAACTTTGATTTTAACTCTTTTAACTCTTCTTTGAATTAAATAATAATAAATGTCCTAATCTAATCCAAGTTTACCTAAATGATAATATTTTATTCCTAAGTTTGTTTTTGGTCGAAATACACTTTTACAATAGAATTAGTACATGTTTTAGGGTAATATTAATATCATTTTTACCCTTAATTACCCTATTTACTTTTAACCGTGGTAAATAAAAGTAAAAAAGTTACTATTCACCAAAAATTGTTTTTATCTTATTGAACCACATTTTACTCCTTGATATTAACCATGCATCTAGGAGTTTTTAAATTCCACTCACATAAGTGGTAAAATTAAGTTTTATATGAATTTCCAAATTCTTCTAAGAGATGGGTAAAAGACGGTGAAAAGTTCAATAAAATTTTTATATACTTAAAATTATTCTAAAGTAACTCTAATGAATTACATTGAAATTATATTAGTATTATGTATCTATTTCTACCTTCATTAAATTTAAAAAAAATAAATAATTATTTAAATAAAAATTTGGTTTTAAACTATAACTCAGTGTTTTTTTCACTATTCATCAAAAAATAAAAGTTTTCAGAAAAATACCAAAAATTCACCCTAAGATAATTTCGATATTCTGAATCCAAAAATGAAGTCTATTTTGAAAGAAAAAAATTATAAAATTTCAAAAAGTTGGTATTACTATTCATAACGGATAGTTTGATTGGTTGTGGTGTGTGTTAGAACTCGAAGTTGCTTACAACACACGCTATTGTATTATTCAATGAGAAGTGTACCATGGAATCATGGGGTGTTACATAGCCTACCTGTGGGCCATCATCACTATCTCGGGTAATAGGAGCTATGACTCTCTGATGCGCCACGTGGATAATTAGATCATCCTATTCAGGCTCTACAAGTGATGCAGCTAAGCTGGACAAAGCATCTGCTCGACCATTTTATGACCGAGGGACATGGGTAATCTCTGGTCGAGAAGGGAACTGGTCCATTAGCTGGAGAGTGTGTTCTAATAATGGTACGAGCTCTAGCTTCCTAACAACATAGTCGCCATTGACCTTCTTAATGACTAGCTCGGAGTCCCCTTTCACCTGAAAATGGGGCATGTCGATATCGAGGGCCAGTTCGAGACCAGTAATGAGGGTCTGATACTCTACCTCATTGTTAGTGTAGCCTTATGAAAATAGGAAGAGTATGGCATAACAGCTTGCGCCAGGGTAATAAAGTTGATACCCAGGCCTACTCTATTGAGTTGAGGATCATTGAGCCTCCAATCGGTTGGGCTCCGGGAGGCACCATCAAAGTGAATCTACCAACATGGGATGGATTAATCGACTACGAGGATTGCCTCATCAAGAAAATCCAAGTCTAGGGAATGGTCTGCGGAGGTTGGATGGGAAGCTATAAATTATTCCAATGCTTGTCCTTGATAGCCTTCTTAGGGGTGAACCTGATATCAAACTACTAGAGGATTACCACCCACTGCGCTAGTCGGCCAGTCAACATGGGACGTCTTAGGATGTACTTCAATGGGTCTAATAGAGACCCCTGCTGTACCTCGTGGGGTTGCAGGTAATGTATCAATTTCTGTATGGAAAACATGAGTGCAAGGCAGCTCTTCTCGATGGGGGAGTATCTTGTCTCTGTATTGAGGAGCATGTGGATGAGGTAATAGAGGTTGTTCTCTGTCTCCTAATTGTTCTTCTGGGCCAGAAGGGCGTCGAGAGATCATTCCAAGGCGGTGACATAGAGGACCAGTGGCTTCCGGGAGACGAGTGCCATCAATACCAGAGGCTGAAGCAGATACTGCTTGATTTCCTCAAAGGCAGTCTGGCACTCTATGTCCCACTCATAGGCAGAGCCTTTCTTCATGAGTCGGGAAAAGGGATTACACTTTCTGGATAGATTCGTAATGAATCGGTGTATGTTGGATAAGTGGCCTTGGATACCTCGAAGCTCCTGAATATTACTTGGGGGAGGCATTTGGCTGATGGCCCTGATCTTTTCCAGGTCGATCTCGATGCCCCGGTACCTGACAACAAAGCCAAGAAACTTGCCGGAGGTGACCCCGAAAGCACACTTCAATGGGTTCATCTTCAGGTGATGAGAACGGAGGAAGCCAAACACTTTCTCAAGATCCTTGAGATAGTCCTGGCACTGGCAAGATTTGACCACCAGATCATCCACACAGAACTCTACCAATATCCCGAGGATTTCCTAGAATATGCGATGCATGGGCTGCAAATAGGTGGAACCTACATTCTTTAGGCCAAAGGTCATAACCTGATAACAAAAAGTGCCTTAGGGCACTTTGAAAGTTGTATACTTTTCATCCTTAGGGGATATTCGGATATAATTATATCCAGAGTACACATCCATGAAGGAGAGGGCTTGGAACCCATCTATAGCATCAATCAAGAGCTTTGTCACAGGAAGTGGAAAATCATCCTTTGGACAATGGTGGTTGAGATTGCGGAAGTCAATACAGACTCTAATCTATTCATTCTTGTTCCTAACTAGTACAATGTTGTCTAGCCATTTCAGGTACAAGACCTCCTTAACGAATTTGGCCCTGATGAGCTTGTCAACTTCATCCTCAACCATGGCACTGTGGGAAGGGAGAATCTTTCTGGGAGGCTGCTTGAATCTGTGATGATTTTCTGGAAGGCCAAGGTGGTGGATTACTACCTGAGGATCTAGTCTAGGCATCTTGGCGTAACTCCTGGAGAATACATCATGGTGCTATTTAAGGAAGTCTATGTGCCGTTGCTGCTTCTCGGGGGGCATGGCGGCGCTAATCAATGTAGTTCTTGGGTCCACCTCACTTCCGAGGTTCACCTGAACCAACTCATCGACCATGGAGGAGATGCCTTCTTTAAAGTCAGGGGGTGTCCTCCATGTCCTCTTCTTTGCTTGTGGAGGAAGGATTTTCAGTAGGAGAATCTTCTTCTAGGTCGGAAAAACCATACGGGGTGCTGGTACCGACTTGAGTGGTAGTGGTTATTTCATCGGGGCACTCTGGCACTGCAGAGACCATAACGACGAAGGATGTCAACCCAATCCCATCTGGTCTCCAGCCCAAAGGGCCATGCTTGATAATATCAAAGCAGTAGTGGCGCATCGGCCGGAGTCAGCTTATTCCTACCCGACGAAATAGAAAAGTATGACGTAATGTTGGTTCCATGAGCCAGACGTCCTGATACCTGATTGGAGTGTGAGGCTCCGGGATCACTAAAGCCTAGTTCGTGTAAGAATACGAAGTGATCTTCCGACGCTGCCTAGACTTGGGAGCATAGTTTCCCTTTGTCCCATAAATGAAAAAACATTGCCCCATATCGGAGGTCGTGGCCTCGAACCGATGGATCGGGAAGACGTAGGTGTCATTCAGGACTGCCCAAGGGTTGGTCGTAGCGGTGACGGGCTTAACTTCACTTTCCTGGACTTGTTTATCCTTACTCTTGTAATAGTTAGTGTCCAAGTAGCAGGCTTCACAAGAGGAGAAAGGAGATGCATCACCTTGGAGTACACCCACTCGACCATTAAGGGGGTACTTGAGGAATTGGTGATACGATGAGGGGACTGCCGCATGTAGGTGGAGCCATGGCCTGCCCATCAATGCATTATACGCAGTGTCCTAAGAGATGACCATGAACTCAGTGCTGGAAACTAGGACACTGAACTGGGTCTTCAAATAGATATTGTCGACCGGGGTTCTCTCTGTCCTATCGTATCCCTGGATTCTTAAATCTGAGGGAATCAGATCATCCTCAGATAGCCCTAGATTACATAGTGTCCGTGTTGGGATAAGGTTAATCCCAGAGCCGGTGTCAACAAGACAACGACAAACCTCCACATCATTAAACTGGATGGTGATGAACAACGAGTGGATGTGCCCCTATATGGGGGAGCCTCCATCCTCTCCATAGAATGAAATGACAACCTGACATTTGGCATTATCAAGAACTTCTGCGTGGAAAGCCTTTGCAGTTGCTATCTCCATCTCAAACTGGAGGGGGATCCTTAAAGCCTTGGCGAGTGCTTCACTCATATCTGGCAGTAGGCGGAGAGATTCAAGGATAGAAAGACTCATTGGGATGCCAGCGAGGTTATTGAAAACATTGTACTTTCATGCGAGGAACGAATCTCTACTTGCAGGAAGCCGATCTGTGATGGAAGGAATGGCGAGCCCTGCCGGCCGGACCGGTGGCTGACTGGTACTTGGAATATCCCGATGTTCAGAAGTCAAAGCCCAGAGAGTAGCTGCTAGGTGAGGACTGGACAACTGAGATCGGACTGTAGCGGGGTGAAGCTGGTCGCGGCATGGACGAAGTGGTTCTGCCTGATCCAGTTGCACAAACGGTGGCCAAGGAAGGCCTGCCGACACCAGATGAGGAGGATGTGCATTCTGGGTTTTGCATCGGGCTTGATTTCTAGTCTATGTGTCATGCACCTCCCGGATATAGTTTCCAACTGACGTGCCCCGACGATCCATATGGTCGCAGCTTCACCGACGTTGGCGTCGGCTGAGGGCATTACGGAGGTTTTCCTGGCACTCCCCCTATTCGGTAATCATATAGGGGTTTACCAACTCTACAGTGTTAACTAAAGCGTACCCTTGACTGTCACATGAAAAATCATCCACCACTGGGTGGATTATGGGAGGGATATCTATCTCTGGGGGAATAAAGTCGCCGAGAGTGCAGGAAAATGATGGAACTGGTGGGGAACGTTGCTTTTTCTTGCACCGCCGATGCTTGCTCTTCTTGGAAGAGGTTGGTTGAGATGATGATACATAAGTGGTGGTTGCAGCTTCTAAAGGCTCCAAGTGATTCAGATGTGCACGAATAACACCATGGCCACACGAGACCATCTTGTGATCCATCCAGTCATTATACTTCTGGGACCCACGGTTAGAAACCTACTGCCACTCGCCTTTGTCTTTTATACTACTATCTAATCTCACAAAGACACCCACCACCTACGTTGGGCCCGGGCCCAACCTAACTATGTTCTTGTCAACCTGGTCTTGGATCCAATCCTTTAACACATATCATTTCTTGATGGTGTGGATCCGATGATAAGGGTAGTATTTGGGGTGATCAGTGAGATTCACCTCTACTGGATTTTTACACTCAGGCAGCTGTACAATTCCATGTTCTAAGGTTCCCCAAAAGTAACATATGGACTTGGGCCTCGTTGAATGAGTAGGTCTGATTTCATCTGTCCCAAAATGGGGGATCTAAGAGCCTGACCTTAATGGGGGGCTAGATGAGCCTACCGAGGAGGTGGAACTTGATTATCTCGCCTAGGTGGTGGCGGCGCATTACGTGGAGGTGGCTGCCGATTCTGAGGTGGAAACTTCTGGGCTGGAAGCTACACCTGTGGAGGTGGACCTTTCTGGGGCTGTGGAGCTGTCTCTACTATTAGTAACTCCAGTTGTTTGGGGGCCTCTATTTGGGCCACCGCGGTGGGCTCGGATCTGATATCCCTCCTTGCTGTGATTACAGGGGGTAGCAGACATGCCTGACTGGACATTTTCGGGGCTTCTTTGAGGCAATGGGCCTTATATGTGAAGTCTCGTAACCCTCTGGGATTGTTCTGACTGATCAGGGAGGGAACCAGTTCCGTATTGACATTCCCCATGCACATCATCAGTAATTTCTCCTAAGTTAGTGGCATGTCAAGGGAGTATGTGAGCACCTTCCACCAGGCGATAAAGTCTGTGACTTGCTCATCAGGCCTTTCTTTGCACTTAAAGAGGTCTGAGATGTTTTTTTCCTAGTAGTATAGCTGAACTAGTAAAGGAACTGCCTACGAAGGTCCACCAAAATGGTCACGGATCCGATGGGGAGCTATCTGTACCAGACGAATGTCAGCGCTTCCAGTATTTGAACAAAATAGCGGAGCTTGGCAGCCTCTTGCTGTGTTAGATTACCTAGAATAGTCCTACATCTTGAGTTGAAGTGGGTCAGGTGCTGTGACATGTCCCCTATCCTGTTAAAGGGGGAGAAGGTGGGGATTCTGAATCCCAGGGGTCCTGGAATATCATCCACCCACACTGGATATGTCTTACCATCAACTGGGATTTACACATGTCCTATTTCCAATGCCTCTAGTCAGGTTATGAGTGCCAACATTAGATCATCTGGACGGGGTCTCTATCTTGACGGGGATCCCTAACCACGAGCACATTGTCTGGTTCTTCAATGCGGTAGGCAGGCTCAGCGGCTCAAGGAGGGCCTGGTGGAGCAGCCTGCGGAGTAGTTGGAGGATCCCGAGTGGGGTTCCTTGTATTTTCTCACCATTCAAGATGGTTTGGCGATACATACCGTGCCATCTTACCATGAGATCTGGCTTCCGCCCAGTCAGCGAATGCGGTATGATCAGGGTTTCCTGGGGGCAGCTCTCCAAGGAGTAGTTTTTCCTGCCCTAGTTGCTCCGTCCTAGGATCACTGTAGTTGGGCCATCGCTCTACAATGCATTCAGACAGAATTTCATTGACCAACTTCTTCAAATTAGAAAGCTGATGGCACAATGTGGCCATCTCAGGGTCCTCCTTCGTCTTTTTCTCTGAAGCAGATGGGTCGGAGTGCTTGACAGCTCTCACATTCTCTTTGCCCTTACTGACATTTTGGCTGAGTACCAATGCATCAGTGGGAGGAGGGAGACCTAGGAGGTTCCTCTGCTAATGAGTGATCCTCCCCTATGGGTACGGTAGTGGTGGAACATCCTCAGGGAGGACATTCCTGTCAAAAATATCTCGCTCATTTTCCCCTCCTGACAGATTGGTCATGTTGACTGTAACTCTTCTCAGGGGAATGTCTTCAACATCGCCAAGAGATTTGGTCTTCCGGTGAATAGCACTAAAGAGAAGGGCAGCGTACTGCCCCCAGACATGGACTTGCGCATGGGGGTAGTGTCCTTAATAACTTTACAAAGTACTTGAAACTCTGAATGCATTGTTGTTGGAGGGCCCTGTGGTGACCAGGTGACTCGGGGTGCTGGACCACAGGGAGTGTGGCCAGGTCAACCAGACGGAGTTTTTCACCGATGTCTTCAAGGTGCAATTGGTTCCTAGGATAAGTCACTCTCTAGTGGTGAAAACAGAAGTGAGTTGCCCAGAGGGTCTGGCAGAAACATTCAAACTCCTCCAGGGTGAGAGATTCCAGAGCACAAAAATTTGGTCCTACGACCAGCCAAAACTTCTCAGGGAAGTGTCCTGCTGCAAGGATATTCCAGAAGCTCCTCGGCTCAGTTTCATGGTCTGGCCTTTGATTTCCCCACTTGTTAACTAGTAGTGGATGAGTAACTGGTGTCACTGAGGCAAACCGTTGGGACGGCGGGCTGGCCGGCAGAGAATACGACGAGCGGGCTGATTGTCCATCGAATCTTGGGTTGTCCTCTGAGGGTTGTAGTGACCTATCCTTTATATCATTATATGATGGAATGGTGACCAAGGCTCCGAACACAGCATCATCTTTTGTTGAGGGTGGGCTATTTCGTGACTTTTCTTCCATTGACCCCCAAAATAGCTCTCTGTAGTCTCTAGCCGGGGCAGAGGGAGCTTCTGAAGATGATGGTGGTGACTGTGTGGTTAGTCCCTGGGGACATGATTCAAGGTTCTTCTCCTCATGGATATACCTTTGGAGGGAGATAGGGATCCTATGGACCTCTCATTCCGGGAGTACAAGGTTGATGTGCCTCGTTCCTGCCCCATCCCTTGACTCGGAGGACTGAGGATAGGGTTCCCATGCTAAGTCGCACTCCGCCTCAGAGTCCGAGAAGTGGACTGGTTTGATTCCTGTCCGGCCCTCCCCAAAATTCTTCTTGCGGTGGCAACCACCTGCTCTCCTACCCCTAGGTGGATCTTTGGGTAAAGGACCACTTTTGGCACGAGGAGGTCCTTCGGACATACTGTTCTTGGGGTGGAGATAGTTCCCACCAGGGTGGACCACAGTGCGAGGAGCACTGGGGAAGATGTCGAAAGAGACACAGGGAGAACCTCTGTGCTGACGAGTGACTGGACATGCAACATCTCCATACCGGCAGTCTGCGGAAGGGGGAGTGACCCTGTACCCAGTATAGTGAGCACGGTAGAGACCCCCATATGGAGTGTTTCTATCACGGGGGAGACCCTCGATTGGGTTAAACGTGGCACGGGGTAGACCTCCAAGCCGAGGTTGGAAGCAGGGAGGGCCCGCACCATCCGTATTGGTGGTACGAAGTGGGCCTCTGCACTGGGTGGCATCACCGCTGATTGGTTCGTAGCATCCATCGCCTATTCCAGTGATCGAGAGAGTCGACCCAGCCTGCCCGTGGGGTGGTTGGGGCCTCGGTCGAGGTCGTGTATATAACTTCCCCGACTCAACGTATGCGGGGAGTTGGGGATATTAGTCAGCGGTGGCTCAGGCCACGGTAGTTTTTGATTTTGACACCCCATAGTGGGAATCCTATTCCATTTTCACCCGATGTTAGCGTCGGGTTAGATGAACTGGAGCTGGTGGCATAGGCGTGGGGCCTACCTGCTCCTTGGCTCGGGGAACCGGGCGGCGGCGTTGATGCAGCCTGGTGGGTGCCCTCACCAAGAGCCCTTGAAGAGAGACTTTGATTGGGCGAACCTGGACATCCTCTACCTCGTTGGCATAGGGGAGGGAGTTGTCAAGGCATCTCGGGGACACACTCCTGAAATGATAGAATTTTGGGGTGGGGAGCAGTGGATCCCTGTGTGGCCCTCAGGGGTAGCGTTGATGGCGAGGCGCAGCTGCCTCAAGATTGAAGAAATCCATATCCTTGGTGAAAATGATCCCCTCCTCCTCGTACCTGCGTACAAGGTCATTAATTACCCTTTTTTGGATAATTTCCAAAGGGGAGAGGGGGCTTGGGCACCCAACAGTCGCGGTGGTAGAAGCTATCATGAAAGAGGCGGAACCACACACAGTCGTCACGTTGGTATTTCCCCTACCCTTGTACCGGCAGGCAGGTGGTGATTGAGTTCCGAATTCGATAGCAACTTAGTTCCTGAAATCTTTGAGATGAACCTATTAATACTGATAGGAAAATAAATCTTCAACTAGTGCCCCAGTGTCTTTTTGTCTTCTGTGGTCAGTAAGAGGGTCCACGCTGACAAAGTCGTAGAACAGAATTCTCAATGTCCTGACTGTCCCAACTTCTGGTGAGTTTCACGTCAGGACCACTTAGTGGGACCTGGTGCCGGATGACTGGGTCTGATGACGATCCAATCCATTGGTGCCTCAAATGCTACTATTCTCCATATTGAGGAGAAGAGATTCCTGTCAGGTTCACCATTTCTGTTTCCGACGCTTTCAATGGGGAGAGCATGCATTCGTCACGCAGAGGACGCATGGGTTTTCCCCCACATTCCTGCTTTCCAAAGGTGGGAAACATCTGCTTCTTATTCAGGGACGTCTATTCTTTGATTGAAACAGGATGATGGGATGTCAATTCTTCTTTCTGTGGATTCCTCCTAAGAGCTCGTCACCTAGTTCGGGTCTCCCTCATAGATTTAAGACATTGATTGTGAAACTCTTCCCAGCACCATATCTTTAGGGACACCAATTAATTACACTGCTTCTGTCGGGACGTTCCAAAGGGTCTGGTCAGGGCAAAAACCTTTGGTTAAGAGATTAGTCATGTTGGGCACCACTGGCGTGTCTTGACGCTGGGGGATTGGCATGTTTGCCTTATGTCCCTTATTATAGGGCTTCTCAATGGTGCGGAATCCTGAGGCATCCCACATCGAATGTGGGAAATCATATTCCATTGGCATGTACCTGAGTTTTTCTTCAGCTTCCCATGTTTAACACAAGGTATGCTGTGATTTTAACGTCCAGCGGAGATAGATCGGACTGATCGGAACACTGATTAGACTAGATCAAATTGAGGAACCCCCTTGAGGGAACACCGATATTGGGGCCAACACATGGGTGGATTATCGAATGCTGCCAAATGGAATGGGGAATGGGGTGGCATGATCTCATCGAGTTTTGGTGGCCTGGGTAAGAATCAGGATGGATGATGGATAGTTTGAACAGAGTGGAGGGGAATGATATGGGACCACCATGAAGACGACAGTATTTTTGGTCTTGAGCCTCGAAGAGACTTCCTACGTATCATTATGGCAGGGAAATAAAGTCCGTGTAGTTCAATGGGATGATGGGACACCTGAGTAGGAGACATGTGATAATGGACACCTAGATGGGACCCAAAGGAAGTGGAACCTCTGGGTTAGGGAATGGGCTTCCCGAGACACATGGGCTCGAGGGAGAGATCAGGATGAGACATGAGTGATGGGCTTGAACCTTATAGAGGATTCTTATGTATCCCCATGGTAGGGAATCAAATACCACGTAGTTAAGATGGAGAATACTATTTAACATCATGCGGGACGGGGGGTGAACCGACGTGAGGATGGTCGGAATGACCGGTTGGTGGGATTGAACCTCATGGAGGCTTCCTACGTACCATTCCTTGACATGGATCAAAGTCCCTGTAGTTCGGGATGGATTGGGGCTTACACTTGGAGGTGGACCAAGGTGTTGGGGCTTAAACCTCGTGGAGGATTCCTACGTACGATGCCTTGACATGGATCAAAGTCCCCGTAGTTCGGGATGGATGGGGCTTACACCCTGAGGTGTCCCAAGGTGTTGGGGCTTGAACCTCATGAAGGTTTCCTATGTACCATGACTTGACATGGATCAATTTCCCTATATTTTGGGTTGAATGGGGCTTACGCTCTGTGGTGGCCCAAGGTGATAGGGCTTGAACCT
Source organism: Viscum album (assembly GCA_963277665.1). Taxonomy (NCBI): domain Eukaryota; kingdom Viridiplantae; phylum Streptophyta; class Magnoliopsida; order Santalales; family Viscaceae; genus Viscum; species Viscum album. Next base: position 843,740,792 of record OY728150.1, on the reverse strand, counting down.
CATGGAGGCTTCCTACGTACCATGCCTTGACATGGATCAAAGTCCCCATAGTTCAGTATGGATGGGGATTATGCTCTAAGGTGGCCCAAGGTGTTGTGGCTTGAACCTCGTGGAGGCTTCCTACGTACCATTCCTTGACATGGATCAAAGTCCTCTTAGTTAGGGATGGATGGGGCTCACACTCTAAGGTGGCCCAAGGTGTTGGGGCTAGAACCTCATGGAGGCTTCCTATGTACCATGCCATAACATGGATCAATGTCCCCATAGTTCAGGATGTTATGGGGATTACACTCTGAGGTGGCCCATGGTGTTAGGGATTGAACCTCGTGAAGGCTTCCTACATACCATGCCTTGACATGGATCAAAGTCCTAGTAGTTCGGCATGGATGGGGCTTATGTTCTGAGGTGGACCAAGGTGTTGGGTCTTGAACCTCGTGGAGGCTTCCTACATACCATTCCTTGACATGGATTAAAGTCCCCGTAGTTCAGGATGGATGGGTCTTACGCTCTGAGGCGGCCCAAGGTGTTAGTCATGGTCGGTGCTTGCTCTAAACTCATGTGAGTCATGATCAGTGTGAGAAACAAGAGATAGTAGAGATTTGATGATCATGTCATGAAAGGTTTTCCCATGGGGGGATGGAGTGCCGCTTACGCATGGAGCGGTCCAAATGGGAAACGGGGTCTTATGCGTGGTTAGTAGCCCAAGATGTCGGGGCTTACTCCATGATGGAGGCCCATGGGTGACAAAGAACAGTGGGAGAGGGACTTGGTACCGAAGGAAGGAGAGGCACCATTTCCCACCAGGCCCTTCACTGGCCCTAGTGACCGATGATGAAAGGAGGAGCAGAGATGTTTCCTCTTGCAAGGAAAGCTAGGGGCTTACATGAAGGTTGTCTCCCTTTCCCTGAGGACCAAAGTCAGTCCAATAAGGAGGGTATCATCCCCTGTGAGGGGTGATCCCCTCCATGTGGAGATGAGTGGGCGTGGAGAATGTCCAAGGTGGGGGGCCCTATGTGCATGGCATGGGGAGAGGTCACAGTTTAACGTCATGTGTTGAGGACAAAGTTGCTTGGCAGTTTAACGTCCTGCAGCTCAGACGAGGTGGGTGCGCTCGCACCCCTAGGGCTTACATAACTGGTACCCTCTGCTCCTTGTAGAAGGGAAGGCCTCAACAACGCCGTTTCAAGGGGGCGTCTTGGAGCGAACCATCGATGGGTCCATTTTAGTGTGGCTATGCGAATAATCAATAGCTGTTAGTGTGCCTATGAGAAGAACCATGAGGCAAAGCAACGCATGGGGTAGTGTTGTCCAGGGGACTTTGAAGTTACTCCATATGAGCCTAGAAGGTTGTACGGGAAAATGATGCATGATCCGGATGCCCAGGGTATGAGAGGTACCCGCGAATGGCATCCATAAGAAGAGCATTGGGCGCTCGCGCAAGGGGGTGCCCGGGGAGCACCGAGGTGAGGGGTCCCGGGGGAATTGTGTGCAACCTTTGAGGGTTGCCCGAAATAAGTGGACCTGTATGAAAAATGCCAGGATGGTGTGAAATCAATGAGTATTAGCACACAAAGGGAGCCAAGGTTTTTCACGCAACTGAAAGGATTGCGCGCATAGAATACCAATGGCGCGAAATGAGGAGAGGATGTGCGAAATGACCAGGGTGCGTGCAAGTTAAGGGATTGCATGCAATTGGAAGGGGTGTGCGTAATGGAAGGGGTTGCGTGCAATTGGATAGACTACGCACAAGTGGAAGGGATTTCATGCAAGGGGCGGACCCTGAAGGGATTGGAATTCAATGTAAACCATGGGGATCTCGCATGAAGGCAGACCTGGGGTGACTTGGCACGAAAAGAACCGTACCTGAAGTCCATCTTTTCATGTGCGGAAGACAAATTTCTCACACGAGATCCGGTTCAGATTCTTCATCCCTGAAGTGGAAGGGGGTAACCTTCTATTTATAGGTTTCGGGGGGTGCGAAAACTAGTTCAGTGCAAAAAAAATTGCGCGACACAGGTGACGGCGTGAAATGTCGATCGCGCGGAGCGGGGCGCGAAATATTTCACGCCCACGTCGAACAACTTTCACAAATCCCGAAATAGTCCATGCGGGATATATTTTTTTCATTACACAAGTAATTTATTTCGTGCAACCCCTCTAGGCCCCCCAGACGGGGTCCCCGGGTCCGAATATGACTTCGTTTTGTCGTTTTGAAACCTTCCTCAGTACTTGAGCACTTTTAGGTGTCTTCAGAGATGAAAAAAAATTATAATTTAGGGGTGATGTTACTATTCTGTAGTCTGGATTATTATTCATAATGTTCATGTTATTATTCCAAAGGTCAAGTTACTATTCCATTGGTATATGTTTCTTAACTTCAAAAAATTACCTCTTATTTCATTCATTCATCATTTATATTGTTTTTATTGTATTATCTATGTGATTTTATGTGATTTATAATATGTGGTATAATTATAAAAAGTGAATTTTCATTGATAGAATTCTAAGTTTCTATATGCATGGTTATCGATAATTATGTGTATCTTGATTCCTTTCATTATAGGATATGTAGTGATGCACAAATCTTTATTTTTGGGTCCAACTAAAATACTTCAATTTTCAGTTCGGGTCACCTTCATCCTTACCATATGATGTTAAACTGCAAGACTGATATCTTAGCTGCATGACACTAAACTAAACAGTTTCCCAAAACTACATACAACTTTTTCTCATTACAATGAAATATATAGGGATGACATGATCCAATATCATGGCCCAGCCAACACATGATACACAATTCCCATGTAATTTCCTTTAATTTCCTCTATTATGTGAAATAAAACTTTATCATTCCTTATTTCTCACACTGAGCATAACACACATGGGCTTAGAAATATCGATAATGGATCCCCTGCATGATTGAGACATATCAACTCATGACAGGTTCAGTATAGTTCTTGATGAAAGACGTTAAAAGGAACCCAATGAGTCTTTTTTACATGACATTAAACTACATGAATGAAGTATCTTGAATGACATAAAATTGCACATTACCATAGACCTCACCCGAGAGAACCACTATCATTGGTGTTGGTCTCCCACCACACCTCTATTCAATAACTACATGTGGATTGATTCCTATTATTGTAGGATAAATAGTGTCACCTAGATATGAAGTCTTAGGTCAATCCACCACATTTCCTTTTCACATCAGGGAACCAATTTCCTTGCCACATGACATTAAACTACATCGTTTCTCAAGAACTATGTGTGTCTAGATTTCTATAATCATAGGATATGTAGTGATGCTTGGATCTCTGATCCCGGATTCAACTACAATAGTAAATGAGAACAATACCCCCTATGCATATGGGTCATACCCACATAGAGAGTTTCTCATTAAATAACTATGTGTGGATTGATTCTAGTTATCACAAGATATATAGTATTGCCTAGATCTCTAATATTATGACTGGCTACAATAGTCAACACAAACAATTCCCCCTCTATGTATGGGTTAGACCTACATAGGGAGTTTCCCATTCAAGAAATACGTGTAGATTGATTCCTATTATAACAGTATACATAGTGATGATTAGATCTCAAATATTGGGTCTAACTACAAAAAAATGAACAGGAATAATCCCCCCTGCTTATGGTCTATACCTATATCGATAGTTTACTATTCAAGAACTGGATGTGGCTTGATTCTTATCATCATAGGATATATAGTGAGACCTAGATATCGCATCCTGGGTCTAGATATAAGAGTCAATGGGAACAATTCCCCCCTCTATGTATGGGTCATAATTCTGTAGAGAGTTTCTCATTCAAGAAATATGTGTATCTTGATTCCAGATATCATAGGATATATAGCAATGCCCAAATCTCCAATCCTATGTCTAGCTACAAAAATTAACAGAAATCCCCACCTCTATGTTTAGTACAGACCAGAATAGAGAGTTTTTCATTAAAGAAATACATTTGTCTTGATTCTTATAAACATAAGATATATAGTGGCACCCTTGTCTCTAATCCTAGGTCTATCCAAAACATAAGAAAAATGTGTCCCCTATCCCCATGTATGGGTCAGACCTACACAGAGGGTATTCATGTAAAAACTACATATATCTTGATTCATGTCATTATAGGATATATAGAGATGCCCAAATCTACAACACGAATTTCTTATACAACATATAAAATGATAATAATACACCCCTAACTAAATATGGGCTAGATTTATACATTGAACCATATGAGAATCACTTTCATGTAGCTCAATCGATTTCCCAGTTGTCCCTTGTTTCTCACACTGAGCATAGATCATGTGAGCGTAGGGAACCCAATAAGCCTCTCTCACTGATGTTACTGAGACATATCTTAGGTCAAGGACTGTATCATTTCTTTATGATGTTAAATATCAAAGAAAGGAGAACATCCTCACTGAACGGAACAAGATGATAAACTAAACAACAGATGAATCCACACTACATTACATTAAGATGTGAATTCAAAAATTCATCATTGTTCTTTATCAAATAATCACAATAACCTGACCCTAATAAACTATAGTATGGAGTGATTCAATCATCTTTTATCCCCCTCAACCCATAAGTTATACTTTATGTCTTGATCACCTCAGGTTTCCAAAAACATTTCAAAACCCATGGAAAGAAAAACTGATCTCTTTATTTAACAATTATTTTGATTTTAAGTGATTTGACCTACCAACCAGATATATCATCTTTTTAGGAAGGTATTTCTAATCCTTATGAGCCTGACATCACTATGGTGGAACTCAACTCCTTAGGGTGTTCTAGGTCATCACCAATATGATTGTCCCGTATCATTACTCATGGTCTAAGAACCTCAATACATGATTTACAACATTTTTAACTCCTTATTGGAAGTTTATTAGACTAATATTGACCCCAAGAATCCCAATTAGGTTATTGTGCAACATTCCCCTCATATCAGGTCTGTGTGTGTCATGATATTAAACTCTGTGTACTTTGGTCAAATTTGTATGACCTTAAAATTTATCTTTCGATTGTTGAAATCGCAAGATCTTAAACTAATATTGAAAAATACACAAAACTTGTTAAGTTGAAACCCTAAAAAGGGTGTTCGATGTAAAATTTTAGTCTCAAATCACTAAACTATTTATCTCCAAAGTTAACGAAAGAATTAGAACATAAATGAATGAGGTATAAAGTTCATAGGGACCACTTTATAGCCCTATTAAAAGTTGATCCATTATCACTAGCCACCCTTGTCTAAGAGAAAGTTAGAGTAATTATTTTTCAGATCTCCTTGATGAAATAACATGTTAACTAGGTGGAAACAAAACTTTTATGGTTCTTGAACCCTTCTTGGATATTATGTTTTCCATAAATCACACTTCGTTATTCCAGTGCCTTAGGCCGACACAAAAATTTGATGGACCTTGGAGAAAAATACCTAGCTTCAAGAGACCCTTTGTTTGACTATGCACATCTACTTATGGTTCCTACAAAAGAGCTTCCATCCATCAATAAAATGCTTCATTATCTTTCAAAAAGATCATTCTAAACCATATGATCCATGATGTCACCATGGTGGAATGTATCACCATAGGGTGTTTTGGTTCATCCCCAACATGATTGTCCCATGTCATCCTCATGACTTGAGCACTTTGGACCATAATTTATAATTCCTATAAACAAACTATTCAAGAGTATTTGACATCCTATACTTTACATTATCTTTCTTTATACCATTTCTCAAATAAAGAATGCAACACTCCATTCCAGAACATTTTGATAGCCCGCATCATGTGACTTGAAAGCACATGGTGTAGGGCTTGAGCTTACCATTTAAAAGCTAAATTGTCCTAGGGTTCCAAAACCCTTCCTTGATAGTTCTTTTCTCTACACCCCACTTCATTACCTAGCAGTTTAAGGCTTCGCAAGTCCTTCATGGACCTCAAAAAAGAGTGAGAATCCCCTTTACTTGACCATGAATGTAAGACCTATGGTCTCATGCATAAGAACTTAAACCTAACAACTAGATGCATCTCCTCATTATAGGAAAGGAACTCTAGTCCTCATGATCCTCGGTAATATCGTGGAACAACTGAGCACCTTAGGGTGTTATGGGTCATCCCCAGAATTTATTCCCTATTCCATATTCATTGATTCAAAATTTTGGGTTATGATTTAATCAACCCACACTACAACTATCTTGGTGGAATAGGATTCCCTAATATTTCTCCATCCACCCATACCATCTCCAAAATATTTCATGGTTTTTAAAAATGAGTGGGGAAACATTTATTTGACTATAATAGTTATGCATAAGGGATTTGACCTACAAACTAGAGGAATATCCTCCTTGTAGGAAAGGAGCTCCAATCCTCAAAATCCCTCACAACGTCGTGGTAGAACTCAACACCTTAGGGTGTTTTGGTTCATCCCTAGTATGTTATTACCATTCCATAATCATCAATAATTTCCTTATATAAAGACTTTAAACTGCATATTATTTGATGTCCTAGTAGAAATACTTTAAACCACAAAGAATATTTACATCCTTACCACATGACTTTTAATTTCAGGGCAGACATCCTCACTGCATGATGTTAAACTACATGGAATATGTCATAACTACATAATGTTAATATAAATAATAGATTCCCTTACTCCATGATGTTAAAATGCATAGAGAATATTATTTCATGAATAGTATAGTGCCATAGGAAGAAGGTCTGAGCTATAATACTCTAAACTACTAGAAATAGAAGGTCTAAGCTTGAATACCTTAAAATAAAACACAATAATGGTCTAGTTTTCAAGACATAAAATTAGCAAATTGAAAGAGACAAAATGCTCACCAGGTTGAAAACCCAAAAAGGGAATATTAGGAAAAATTCAAGTCTATTCTTTATAAAAAAATTGTTTTGAGTGCTCTAGGAAATTTTGATTACTCATAAAAATAGAATAGGAAAAATAAACATATCAGGTTAAAAAACCATAATAGGGAGTCTTGAGAAAAAGCTGAGTCCATTCTTGTTAGGCCTTCCCCTATAAAAATATTAGGAAAAAATTAGGGCATTATAAAATAAAAAAGATATGAATCCTGTAGGGATCATCCTTTTTTCCTATAAAAAATCAAGCTACACTTTCTAATTCCACTGAATTCAACAAAATATAGATCACTCTCCCTCTGGGATATATATTTTACCCAAATTTACCTTTGGAATAAATTAATCTCATGAAAACTAAAATGGGTACATCAATGGTGAATATCATGTTAGTGGGAATTTTGGATAATTTATTAATAAAAAAATATTGTGATTTAAACATTCAAATCCCAATGTTTAGTTTTTCTTGATGTTACAAAAATTGTGAGAATCATCAATGATCTATGTAATATCAAATCAATGAAATTTCATTCACATCATGAATGAAAGGAAGAGGGACAAAGATATGTAAGGTTAAAGAAAATTAATTAATTTATAAGGTGTATAAAAGGGAATAATGTTTACATTTTAGATCCAATATAAGGATTAAATCAAAGAAAAAATATTGGTGATAAGCCTACAATAATATTTTTTAGCTGAATTATCCAAATCTACCAGAGTCTGGTGAGAACTATCAGTGGAATGATGAAGTTCCGCTCACTCTTCCTCCTCTTCCACTGCCTTAGAATGAAGATTCTTGATAAATGAAGATAAATATTTGGATCCCTTTTGACTAGTATCTAATAAATATAATGATGTAAAAATATGGGATCTCGTGGCACCTGTACACACTTCATACTCTTCTTTTTCTATAGTCAAGATGTCCATCTAAGTGCATAATTCAGAAGATGTGTGACATCTCTATTCAAGATCTCTTGATTCTTACCTTAATGACCAGTCTATATATTCTTCATCATCAATATTTTTCAAACCATTATCAATATTAAATAGTTGTTGTCGAGTTAGGATGATTTGTATCATGATATCACATAATGGTTGGCGGTCAGAGTCGCCTGCCCGAAAATAAAAAAAGTACTCGTGAGGGTGACACTCTTGGTAATGAAATATCTCTAAAGAAGTATTAGTGATCAAGGGGTGTATTTTCTTCCAAATTAGCATGTTTCATGCTTGGTCTTAAGCAACTTATGGGGTAGGTACTTCATAAGGGGAAACAATTTCCTGAGCTGATAAAGAAGTAAGATAGGAAGTCTCATGTGCTCTTATCTCAAATTATGCATCATCCTTCACTTGTATGAAAGGTCTAGATTCCTCAATAAAATCTACCCCAATAATGGGATCTTAATCGCAAGGATGAGGATGCTTCCTCGAAGGCTCGCTCAAATCTTGAATCAAATCCATTATTTATACAGACCAGGGGTTAGTGAAGCACATGGTTTGTTAACCTAATGGACAAATATACTCAGAAAAACACCCCAATAGGATTCCACCCAAGCCTAGAAATAATCATAATATAGAAATATAGGGTCTAAAATAGTAGGAATGATAATCTCATCATTTGTGTCATTGCGCATCAATATAATCCAAAATTGGCATATAATATAGTGATGTCACTCTCCCTGCATGCCAGCTAAGGGAAAGGAGAAACCCTTTGAATGAAACTGAATTGGTGGGTGAAAAGATAAGGGTTATATGGTTTTCAAATGACTAGATCATCCAAGAAATCCATAAGAACCTCATCCTGAAGAGAGATTTTATATAAATGTTCATCAAGGGAGTTGTTTTCATTATCCAAAATTGGCCCAGTTGGTGCGAGATAGGGTATAAAGTTAAAATTATATAATTGTAATAGCATGATAATGACCTCATTTAGTCCTAATGTAATTGACTCATCCTTGAAGATACTCAAAAACCTGGGATGTAATGAGGAATCAGGGATCTAAGTTTTGTTATGGAATTTGTAGTAGTGGAAATTCTCTCCTATCCAACCAAATTAAAAATAGAAAGGGTCATAAATCTTATAAGGAATGTTGTCCTATTAAATATGAACCCAGAATTTGGTATAGGTGACCAAGAGTTGGTATATATAAATTAAGGGTATTCCCCTCTACTAATCGAGCTTCCATCACCAGTATGCTCACTCGAATTCCCAGGAGAGTTTCCCCATCCAGGAAAAGCCACTTGTTTAGAAACATGGCTAAGAAACCTATCATCCTAATGATTGGGGATATCTTAGGTCTCACCCAGTATCCCCATGTGGTATATTCTTTGTCTTCAAGGATTTTCTAATATGAGCCTACACTATCACGAACCTTCCGAGAAGTGCCCTGGTGTGGATGTATAGCAGTCGGTCGAGCTCCACTATGACAGAGAAAGATGTTGATCCATTCCTTAAAGGATATGAGTGAGAACATGTTTATCTCCTTTAATTTTTATTTTACAATGTTAATCATGTCTCTTTACATGACTACAGTTTGTGTGGGGTCATCCTAGACATACGCTGCAGGAAGGAACTCATTGTGCATCTCCCCAAGGTGGGATATCCTGTCTAGTTTGTAGATATATCAAAGTATGATTATTTCTTCTACATGGGATATATGGAATGAATTAGTACTAGGGAACCAATGGATAATCAGTTCTATAATAAGACCTAACTAATGATAGATGATGAATTGAGAAATCCATATGACCTCATAAAGGTGAATAGAGTGTAGCTGATTAAAAAATTCTGAGTAGCTATATCTAACCCAAAATGGCCACAACCATTCATCATAAAAATTTCCCCCAATTTTTGGGTCCTATTTCAAGCTCTAATATCTTCTTAGATTATTCATGGATGAGATAAATATGCTCAAATAACTTTAAGCGATGGGATGGTGGAAAAAATCACAATTTTCTGGACCCTAAGGGGACTTCACCAAAACATAGGACAAACCATGGGATTGTACTATAACCAAGTGACTAAATTATTTTTTAACACTTAAACATAATCTAAGGAAGATTATAACCCTAAATATGATATATTTTAGTCTGGTGGGGGAATGGTATCATCATACATTAGCCTAAATCTATATAGGGTAAGTTGGTGTGATAAGGTATAGCTCTAAAGTTTAAACGAGAGAAGCCTCTTTAGAACCTCATTGTCAGAGTGCACAAGATACCAAGGGTCAGTGTTATGATTACCAGAAATCAGGGTCCTATGGATAGACACAGTGGAAGACATATGGGAAATAGAAACCATTTATATGAAAGGATAAAGTGTATATCAGAAAAGTGAAAAATCCCATCAAAATAGATGCATGAATTTGGAAGCATCATGCGAATTTCATGAACTATGAAGGGATTTATGATCACATAAACTGATACAAGTCTTGTAAACTTCATGTTCCATGGGGGAAACATGTATATCATAACCCATAAATCATATTGTGATCATTTAATATGTTATGAAACTCATAATCATGTGACCCTAAGATAGTCGATGATCAAGTGGTCATGTGACCAAGCAAGCAGATCATGTAAAGCTCACAAGATATCCATATAGACAAGGACCTAGATCAAGGATTAAGTAATTACCAAGAGTCAATTTTCAGTTCATATAAATAAGTTATAATACAAATTAGATCATGTGATCTGGATCTTGTGAATGAAGCCTAAAAAATAGTCTTATGGTAATCTCTTGCGAAAAAATCTTGTGATTAGTTCTTACAGAGGGGTCTTGTGAAGCAGATCTTGTGATGAGGTCTTATGAAGTAGATCTCATAATGAGGTCTTATAAAGGGATAATGTGATGGAAGAAATCATAAGAGATTTGGGATCTGATTTCACTGATGAAATGATCCCCTTGCCTCTCTATTTATAGGGTGCTATACGTTATACCAAAGGTCACCTAGGAGACAAAACATCACCTAAGACGTTAATTGGTGGTAGCCTCAAGGATATAGGCAAGCATTTACATTGCTCATAACTGAGTCCTTGTCCTTGTGGAAATCATTCCTGAGGGGGGGGGGGTGATATGTCGATTCTCACTAAATGGGCATCAAAAAATCTAGAGGAGAATAAATACCCAAAGCATGTATATTATTTTCTCTACAAAACAAAGGGAATGCGGCTAATTACATGGGTCTCATAAACTACATAAGGACATAGGATCACATGACCATCAGAAGGTCATGAAAACTGGTTATGTGAAGTGCATGATTTTATTATGATCATGCAAATCCCCTTTGACAATCCCTCATGTTCTTACAAGGGTGTCCTAAGAAATGATGATCATACGGAGGTTGCTAGATGAGTTTTGCCAATCATGAAACTTTTCAATCATCAAATGCCTGATAATAAACCAAAACCCATTATCAAATAAATGCATAGAAATGAAGAATCCTCATGCAAAGGAGAGTTTCTTTGATCTTTATGTGGCATTCTCATACGATCTACAAGACTTCACGAAGCCCCTGGTTATTTATCGACCTTTTCACATGAGGGTGTGTTGTCATGCCACCTCCATTATGTGAAAGACCACTACATGTCCATTCGATTATGCGATCCTCATTAGGCACCATAGGATAATGGAATGATTGTCTATGAAAATGCTTTCATAGCATTGTGAGGCCCAACATTGATCACGTGATTGACCATAAACAAGCAGAGTGGTTTTCCACAACAATACTCGTATAATGTAGCGATATCTCCAATCCATGTAAAATAAGGAAGGAGGTAAATTATGTAAATGAGAAAGGTTCTCATGAAGGGAATATATGTTGATCTTCATGTGAAATGGGTTATGCACCTTGGGTGATCACCATTGATCATGAAAAGGCACTTTAATAGGACAGATCACTCTTGTAAAGAAACATAAACAAGCCAGCATAATCTCATGAGGGCCCTTAGACATGACAGCCTGATCCCATGAATGCTCCCTGTACAAGTTTCCTTTATAACACAAAGGATTCCAGACCTATCATCTTTAATACTGTAAAATCATTTCAAAGTTCATCCTAATCTAGTGAAGACTCCCAGACAGGTCGGCTTGACCTTTTGAAATCTCTTTGATGTGTCAACATGGTTATGTAAAATCCATTTGATTGGATGGGGTCCAAGGTGGAACATTCTCATGGTTTTTGTCATTTGGGATGCCATAGATGACCTGTTATAGGATCATGCGAAGCGCATGATATCAAAATCCTTCCACTAAATTAATATCATATTCGCAAAGGTATTTTCTAGGTAAAATTTGTGGAATGGCCTAAGGGATCACATTACATGTATATTTTCTTCATGTGAAAACTCTATATATCATGCAAAATGATTCTGGTGTGTCAGTCAGATTGTGTGAAGGAGGTCTCTCATGTCGACTAGCTCACATGAATCATAAAATAACTAACACTAGAAAAACCTTGAGGAATATATAAAAAAAATTCTAGAATAAAGACTAAAAAAAGATAGTATACTTATGAAAATATAGATACATTGATCCCTATTCTCTTCACATGACCTACCCAGGTCATGAGACAATACCAAGACATATCAACTAAGTCATGCGGTACTCTCTTGACATTCCATTTGGATCATGTGATTTCCCTTGGACATGTTAATAAAGTCATGTGATTCCCTCCAGGAATTCCACCCAAGTCTATTAAAGCCCTCTAGGTCTGCCATCCAAATCTTACGATGTCCTCCAAACATGACTCCCAAGTTATACAGTTGTACTAAGGCATGTCATCTAGGTCTTGCGATGTCCCCTGGACAAGTCATACAGATAATTTGATGTCCTCCAAAAATGTCATATAGGTCATGAGACACCCTCCATACATGTCATATAGGCCATGTGACACCATCAATACATGTCATCCAGGTCATGCGACGTCCTCCAGACATGTCAGCCCTGCTCATGTGATGTTCTCCAGATATTCCATTCATATTATGCGACGTCCTTGAGAAAAGTAAAATGAATCAAGATATTTTATTTAAAAATGCCCTCTAGGAAACTACGACATATTTTTACATCCTCATACATGTCATAAAGACACCCCAGACATGTCAGGTAGACAATCAGGATATGTCAAGTAGGTAATCAGAACATGTCAGGATGATGTCCCAGGACATGATAACCTTTTCCAGTGGACATATTCGGGCATACCCCCAATTAAACTACAAGAAAAATGATTCATACTATAAATAAGATATATAATATTCCTTACTAAGGCCCAAGATCCAATGGGTTCCCACATCGGTGTAAGTCCCTCCATGTATCAGACATTCTAACCCATGTGACCTAAACTATCCTATGGGTTCATATCTCTACCTTTTCCATCAATAAAACAAGTATCCAAACTGAACTACAAGAACTATGATTCCTTCTATAAACAAGATACGTAGGATGCCTTATTAATTCCTGAGATCTAATAGTCACCCACTTTGTTGTAATCTCCTCCATGTATTCGACATTATAACCTATGGGAACCAAAATATCCAATGGTTTCATCTCTCTACCTCATCCATCAATGGATTGAGGAGACAGACTGAACTATAAGAAAATTGATTCCTTATATAAAAAATATATGTAGGAAACATTCCTTAGTCTTGATATATAATGAGAACCCACTTTGATATAATCCCCTCTAATTCTTTGACATTCAAACACATGGGACCCAAATTCTCTTACAGGTACATCATACTTCCTCATCCGTCAACGGATCGAAAAGTCAACTGAACTACGATGACTCTAATTCCTTCCATAACTGGGATATGTAGGACACCTTCATATGGCCTTATCTTCATATCAATCACCTCATATGGGCATCCCCAATGCATAATTCCCGTATCTATATGCAATGAAACTGATTACTTGTTACACCTCATTTCTCATATTGAACACAACTCACATGGTCTTAGGTATTTGTAATAATCATATAATTCAAATCATAAATCTCCACCATCCAGGGAAACCTTAGTGTGTAATCCCCTGTTAGTGTCATGATATGAATATTCCCATACTAGGGCATCTACCTCAAGGTAAGTCTCGGGGGTATGATCGAACTACAATGAATCTGATTCCTGTTATATATAGGATACGTAGGGAACCTTCTTGGGGATCGAGCTCAATATTTGGTGCCTAAGTGCCTACTCATATTTATCATTTCCGTGTGATTTTAAACTTTATGGTTTGACCAAACTATGTGGATTTTGATTCTTTTCATAAACAAGATATGTAAGACACCTCATAGAGGTTCAATCCCATCCTTGAGATATTAATCACCTCTTATATGGCAGTAAACTCGATAGTTCCTGGTTATATGGCTTAAAAATATTGAAACTATCCATTAATAAGTAATGGATTAATAACCTCAGATATATAAAAATTGAACCATTAATAGACCCATCTTTACATATAGAAGGATTCAACAAATGATCATTTTATTAGGGTAATTAGTCCCATGTTGGGATTAGGAAGAGATTCGAAAACATATCTTAAATATATAAGAGAGTCCTAGAGTAGGCAATAATCCCCCCAAAAGGGATTTATGATCATAACCTCCCATCCTATAGACCAATGTGAGTTCCTATTTGTTGTTGGTTTTGAAACCCAAATTGACCACCTTCCTTTGGAAAGTAGGTCTATACTTAGTTATGGATATCGGATCTATTGGGAGTTTCCATTAAGGATGAAAGTAGTAAACATGATGGGAATTCTTGTACATTACATTAACCCCCCCCCCCCCCCATAATCAACCATCAGGTGAAACCACAGATGTATTTTTCATTAGAAATAGTATAGTATTATTCCTTTATTTACTTAAGAACTTGTAAATACTTTTAATAAATAAATTCAACTCACTTATTATTTACTTTATTAATAATGAATTTTATTTATTTATCGATGATCTATAATTCTTGGACAACTCTCAGACCCCATGGTGTGGACCACTATTTCTTATATACCTATTCACCAGAATAGGGAAGATTCTTGAATGAGTTATTTTGTGTGACCCTCTAGCCCCTTATCTCAATAGAAGTGAATAGTATTCATAGACCAAGTGTGGAGTCTAGAAACCCATCAAAAACCCTAAAGAGACAAGGAAACATCATTGAAATGAAAACCAACCAATCAAAACACAATGTGTAATATAATCTCTTTGTATTTAGATATCTCATAAAGAAGGATGCACACTTATTTCATCATCCTTTATTGCTTTATTATTTTTTGATCCATGTAGATGGATTTAACTTTGACTTCCATGGATATGGACTTATAAAGTTACTAACATCATCATCTACCAAGACTGATATTACTTCCTCAACTCAGAAGCGACAAATTCTATCTTCACCATTAAACTAATGTCATACCACTAATGATGCACCCAACATATGCTATCTCGCCACAACTTCTTTGTCATGGTTTTTTTCTTACATCAAGGTTTGCAATAAAATGGAACACATTGGTAATGATATCAAGTTAGGATAACAAAACACATGTATGTAGATAAAAACTACCAATGAAACCCAAAACATGCTGCGTTTCTATTGGCAGGTCGGTTATTATGATCTCACCCACTAAAGATCACAAATTACAAACTTCACGAGAATAAGTATAAATGCTTATGGTCCCACAATAGCTGATAGTCATACATAATTTGTGTCTAGTCATAATGATGTATCTAGACCAAATGGCATTTTTTAAGATTAAAGTCATAGTATCTTGTGGTTCTCATTATAGCATGGGATCTTCTATAACCTTTTTATATTATAATTAATCTTTGGAAATTATCATTTAAATAGTGGGCGCAAAAATATATACATTATAATGGTAAGTATACATCATGCATAACTCACTGTATCCATGATATGGTAATTGAAAAGAACTATTTAGTTGGGTCAGGGCACCCACTGTTACAACACTCCAACTTTCACTAGAGCCAACTTTTTAACTATCATTGCTATCTCTCACATGATTAAGATCATGTTTCTTCTTAGTCAGGGATTTATTTTTTGGGGTTTTCACCTCTCTGATGTGTGTCTATTCTACTATGTGCAACCTCACCTCCTTGAGTAAGAATCCTCAAGAGATGTAATCACTGCATATATTCCCTTTGTACACTATCAAAACATGAATTCCTGGCTAGTAAGAGTATCATAATTTACATTATGATAATACTTTACTTACTAGGTGTGATTCCAAGAACTGAAACATATCGTTTCATATTTTACACTAAATATTAGCAGCCTCAGAAGCCGCAATGCGCTCAATATTTTTATAAATGGATACCACTAGCTTGAATGATATTTTATTACTCATTACCTTAGACTAACTGTAATATTATATCATATTGACCTTATCAAAAGAATAATTTGTGTCCCCTTGAAACTATAATCCCTTCGTCTCTACATACTAGGTACATATCTTTCATACTTGATCAAGTAAAATTATATAGTTGTGACTGCTCCCTTTGAAGTTATTCTAGTTACAACTGATATTTTACTACAATAAAGTACATGTTGGTAGTATCATATCTTGTACTTATCATATAATACATGATTAATCCATTTCTAAAGCATATATAATTTCAATTGACCACTTTAATCTTCTCATATGCCTATACATGTCTTCTTACAGATATATATGCCATGTGGATCTAGTAACAAATCATTCTCGAATTTTTCCAATTTGTATTTTTCAATACCATGTTAGTATATGTATGATTGACTAGGTCTAAGCAACCGTCGATCTACCATAGTAGATAATGTTCCCTATAAATTAGTTTGATACTTTAATTCAATCTTTGTAATATTTCTTTTTTGCTGGTATTAACTAACAGTAAGACCAATAATTATTTTCCATATGTTACCAAACATATTTTACTTGGAAAATAGTACATCTCCCACTAATATATGGTAGATAAATGGAAACAATTCATTCCAAATGAATATTCTATGATCTTGCTGGTTAATTTAATCTTAAACTATATTTTAGTGACTTACACTCCTTATTGGAATTATTTGGTGCCACCATCCTTTTATAATTGTTTCATATAAACACCTTCCATGGTTGGTGATTATTAGTAAAATGATCATAGAAATTAGCTATTGAAATTAAAATTATAATGGATTTAGGTGTATCAACTAGGTATTACCAAATGAGATTTATTGGTACCACACTTATACCATCCCTATATTATCTCACTTGAATTCCCACCATAGTATTCAAAATAATAATCCCCATTTACATTGATACTTAGAATCCATTACTGAATTTTAATTTATCTTTTCAATAGTAGATAATTTCCATATACTGATTGCTTTAGGAATTATTATTAGTAATGAATAGTGGATCACTGGTCATGGTGAATATAAAACCATCACTATGGTTTTGTCCTTTCAATATTATATGTTTCTCTGGAACATTCCTCTTACACATGCTCTTATGGAACTAGTTCCTATGAAAAGTATTTGTGAATATATTGCATTTAATAAGCACAAGTAAATCTTGATCCCACTATCTCAAGTAGATATGTGAACCCTTATATAGAAATATAGCCTAATATTTTGAATATAAATTTTTATATTATTTATTTCTGTAATATACTTAAAAAATTTATTATAATTACTTTAGATGTGCATTGTTTTTTTTCATGATGCAAGTTTATTGATATCCTTAACAAACACTTTGGATCAAAACACATGTTATTATGACATAATGGATCTCCATCATACTATAACTAATATGTTAACCATTTTTCATTATAGTTGGCATATGGTTATGGGATATCACCATTATTTGTGAACCATGTATTGAAATATAATGAATTTTTCTACAATGCATATATATCTCAACATTGATGCTCTTTATACTTACATTATGTCTTTAATGTGTATAATGAAATTTTTGTTTAGTAATTACTCCACGGTAAATTTTTTTGATCAATGTTAACATATAAGACTCATAATTGATCCTCCTTATTAATATCATTTCCATGATTTGTATAAGGTAATGTGTGTTTAGGAATTAATCCATGCTATATTATATTGATCGACGAATGCTTGGTCAATATATTCTTCAGCACACCGTCCTGAAGCATCTTATATCTTTGGACCAATAATATACTATACTTCACTTTCATATTACTTAAACACTTAATAGAATCATATGAAGTACATTTTCCACTAGCTTTCCCTTATAATATTTCATGCTCTCTTGCTGAACTAGTTCCAAAATCATTGTGACTTACCTTTATTTATAAATGTTTTTGTCTAAAACTAACTACATAAGTGTGTCGATAATTCATAGTATATTTAAATTAAAAGATTATAAAACCATACTAGGTATATCCATGAAAACTACTTAGTTTTTATTGAAAAAGTATTATCTTTCAACAACTGGGTTTATAAGTCTTACAATTTATATTCATCGGGTATTTCCAATGATTTAAATGTTACTAAACTATTAGTTTAATTTTAAAAACTACAAATAACACTCATTATAGAAATAGAATAATTTATCCTTTTGTCCAAAGTAAACATGAGATAAATTTTTGGGTAATAGTTAACTAAATTTCAACTAGAACCATTTAATTGGAAATTATAAGTTGGGTGCTTCCCGCTCCTAACTTAGAAATCACCCTTTCTTATCTGCTCAGAGAACATACCTTACTTATAGTAACATTTATTTACTTACATCACTAATATATTTAAATACACTTATGTAATAATAATATTGTATTTAATACCCAAAAATTATAATAGAAACATTACTTACAATTGTTGAATATACTTGAAGAAGAAATGACTACTTTCTTCTTCAATTCAGTTCATTGCATTTAAACTTCCATGGATTTATTTCATGATATAGGAATAAAATAACCTCTAGTTTAGTGCCTCTTTCTTTGAAGGATGTTTTGAAGGTGACTTTAACATCATGCTTGTCATTGGCCTTTTCATCTTTTCTTTCAACTTATTTTCCATAATAACTAAAGATCAAACTTTCTTTAATGTTTTTATTACTTAGAGAACCTAACCCAATAGGTAATGAATCATTCTTATCCATTAAATTATCTTTTATTAATCTTAAAAAAACTGGAGCATAGGGATGAAAATGATATATGATTGGATTTTGATCTTCCTTTCATATTTACATGTAACTAGTGTAATTATCACCAATTCATATTTTTCTTCACTTTCTCCATGCAGGCTTCTTAGATATGAGACTACATGTAATATCATACATTAACTGATGTTGTATGCACAAAACACATATTAAATTGATGATAAAATTATTAAATAACCACAATATGTCTCATACATGATTTTCCTATATGTATTTTTACACCCTTTCTTTATGAGGTGGCTTGACGGGTATTGGGGACACCAGCACCTTGATTTTTCAATATCATGGTACTTTGCATGGGTGCCTATACTACTCTTGGAAACCCATGCTAGTTTGGAAATTTAATTTTTCCACTAGATATCACAGTATGTATTGTGGTATTACTTTCTATTTTTTACAAAAAAAAATCTCGCATATTAGGACTTTTATCTTGATTACCGATTAGACATTACAGATTATTAAAATCATTAAATGTATCCCCCTATTTTATCAAACTATAGAATCCCTATTTAAAAGAATTAGAATACTCTATCGCTTGATTATTCTAGTGGAAAGGATCCATTAACCTCCCCTTATAGTCTATAAGCTATGGCTATGCCATTACTCGGAGAGTTCAAGGTAGGCCTTTGACTAACCAACTGCATTAACTCATGACTCCTTAATCTGTTGAGTAAAGTCTCAACTTATAAAATCATAAATATAATTTACTCAAATATTGACTCTAAAGTTTTAATAAGGTATATTTAGATACTTCTTTGTGGCTAACGTTAGTTAATTCAACTCATCACTCTCATAAGAACTCCCCGGTGGTAGGAGGCACCCTCAACTTTGGCAGACAAGCACCCTAAACACTCAGTTTTGTTCAAATTCAAATGATATAAGACATTTGTGACTTAATATTTCTTTGAAAGTTTTAAATATTTTTTAACTAATGTAATATATTTATATTAATATGTTCATTATATGTTTTCCCTCTCATAACTAAACATTAATTGGAAAACAGTCATCGCATCTTTATACACTTTACTACTTATTATTTATCTGTTTCCTGCTATCATGAAAAATCATAAAATAATAAGAAAATTCATAAGTGAAATAAAAATACCTGACTAGTCTTGAGCATCTAATATTGGTTGATCCATTTAAACTTAATGGATCCACCATAACCTAGGGGAATCATGCCTGATTCGTATCTTGACTCATGATGCAGCTCATCCACATCTAATGTATCCACTTATCGTCTGGACATTTCCTTGACTTTTCATAGTCCACATAGTGCATCAACTTCATTATAATTCAAATATACTCGCACGTAGGTGAGGGGGTATCGGGAGTACAAAATTCAGAGGGATAAATTGAACACGAATACCCTTATACATATTGACCAAAAAGAAGACGATGTGCATAAATACATAAAATTAACTACTTATTACAAATATCGCACATAGGTAATAAGTAACTAAATAAAAATAACCAGACATACACATGTCAGTTAGTTCTTAAGACCAGTTAGTGTGATAAAATTAAATTACAGTAAATTTAATGTATGATGTTTTTTAACTAAATTATATAAATTATTAAAATTCAAATATTTTATTTGGTCCTGATGTTAATTTCATTTTAATTCCAAAACATTAAATTAATTAATTAATTAATTGAATACCTAAATTAAATTAATTTTTCACAGATTATTAAAATAATGCATTTTCAAACCAAAAAAATAATATTTAATCAATTTAATTTAATTATAAAATTAAAATAAATAATTCAATTAATTTTGATTATATAAAAATAATCTCATCCCTTGAACCCTCATATACCCATTTTGGGTCGGGTCAACCCCGCGTAGGTCCTTTTAGGATGGAGCAGACCCATGCAGGGGTTTTCTAACCTAGACTGACCTGAGCAGTAGTGGTCAGCCAACCCAGGGTTACCTCCTCAGTGTTAGATGGGAGGAGGTGACAGGTTCGGGTGGCATGGCTAAAGGGACACATCTTAAGATGAGGATACAATAGCTATGGGGTCTTAACAAGGGTGGTCCGACTATATGGAGTCCCTATGAGGATAACCAGTGGTGCGGCGGTCCCAGTCTAGGCGATGCTGCATCCGGGAAATAGGAAAGGATGCAGTGTTATACTTTTATTCAACAAATATTAATATGAGTGTTTTGATTGGTCAAAACACCCCTCACTTGGATTGATGAGGTGTTTTAGAAGAGGTAATCCCACCTTGAAATGTATAAATAGAATCCCATAGCTCATCTCCTATATAAGTGAACTTTGGGATTTGGTCCATTAATGAAATATATATTTGTCAAAATGATTTTAAAGTATTCTTTAAATATATATTTAGTAAATTTTTTGGCATATATATATATATATAACAAAATAAAAAATAAAATAAAATAAAATAAAATAAAATATTTTATTAAAATGACTAATGACTCGATTAGTCGTAACTGTAGGGATTTGTTTATTAGAAACCCGAATGGGAGCCTCTCTCCTGAAACGGTTAGAAAGAACCGGTGTAACTTCCACCATTTTAAGTTTATAAATTATAAATTTTGAGATTGCTTTTTATTTTTAATTTTGATTCAATCCAAGAAATTCTCCAGAATTCTCCCAATATCGGTGCAATGGGGTAATCAAGAATTGCTGTCCGATTTTCCCTGAAACCTTGGTGAAATCCCCAAGGAATACTTCCACCAAAAACCCTATACCATCAAAGTTGGGGTGGTTCAAACCCTTTAGGATAGTGAACCCGATTCATGCATCAAGTTTCTATCAATTTTCTTTTTCTACTTACTTATTTTTTTTAACAATCAAAAGGGTTTGAGGAAGGAATAACCTCGAAGATGGATTCCGAATCTCTAAAATTCATGATCCAAGATATGGTAAAACTTGACCATTTTGATGGAAAAAACCTTTTATACTGGAAAGACAAGATGAAATTTCTTCTCACAGTGTTGAAGATTTCATACATTCTGGAACTGAATCATCCTCCCATACCTGATGAGCCCATTTCAAATACCGAAGGCACACCTGTTGACATGACTCAAGTCGAGCACATTCAGGAAATGAGGAAGAAATGTGAAGATGATGAAGTCCTGTGTCGAGGACACATTATCAATACTTTATCAAATCATTTTTACGACTACTTCCACCAAATGAAGACCGCTTGAGAGATTTGGGATGCACTCGAATTCAAGTATAAAGTAGAGGAAGAAGGTACCAATAAATTTTTATTACAAAGTATCTAAATTATAAGATGGTTGATAACAAGCCTGTGTTTGAGAAAATTAAAGAGCTTCAAGTTATAGAAAATAAACTCATTTACCTTAAGATCAATATACCAAAAAAATTTCAAATGGGTGAAATTATTGCTAAATTGCCTCCTATGTGGAAAGATTTCATTAAGTCACTTATTAGGAAAAGTGATGATATTTCCTTGGAGAAATTTCAAAAGCTTCTTCGTATTGAAGAAGAATCCATGCTGAGAGTTGTGGGTATGGCTTCACAATTTGATACCAAGGTCAATATTGTGGAGGGAAAGCCAGAAAAAATTCTTCCTTACATATCAAGAAGAACAATAAACAATTCAAGAATAAAGGAAATCCTTCCAAGAAGAAAATAGATTGCTTCATCTATGGAAAGCCAGGGAAATTTTCAAGGGAATGTCTCTATCTAAAGAATGTCAAAAAACCCACTAAAAATATGTGGAATGAAGAAAATCTAGTCGCAATGATATATGCATTCAACATGACTTAGATGAAGATGGGATGGTGGATAGATTCTGGAGCAATGGTGAATGTGTGTAAGGATCGTTCAATGTTCAAAACATTTGATGATTGTACTATCGAGAAGGAAGTACATCTTGGAAACAATGCATGTATCAACGTTAGTGGAAAAGGTAGTGTCAAGATTGACATTACTTCTGGGAATAATTTGACCCTTCTCAATGTGTTGTATGTTCCCAAAATTCTAAAGAACTTAGTTTCAGTTGACCTTTCGTGTAAAAAGGGATTTTGTGTTTCATTCGAATCTGACAAGGTTATCTTGTCGAAGGGAGGCATGTTTGTAGGAAAAGGGTATTCAAACGATGGTATGTATCAACTGTCTATTAATAATATGATTGAATCTTCTACATATTTTATTGAATCATCTAATTTATGGCATGATAATTTAGCACATGTTAATTATAATTCATTAGAAGCAATGAAGAAGTTAAAGTTGATTAATTTTCAAAAAGATTTTAATGAATATGAAACATGTTTAGAATATAAAATTGTTAATAAGACTTTTCATAGTGTTGAAAGAAATTCTGATATATTAGATTTAGTGCATTTTGATATTTGTGAATTAAATGGACTGTTAACTTGTGGAGGGAAAAGATATTTTATTACTTTTTTTGATGACTGCAATAGATATTTACATATATATATTCTTAAAACAAAGGATGAATCCTTTAATGTATTTACGAAGTATAAAGAAGAATTTGAAACCTAATTAGACAAAAAGATTAAATTATTACCCTCAGATATAGGTGGTGAATATTTTATGAATGATTTTAATGAATAATGTGAATAAAATAGTATAATTAACCAAAGAAATTCTCCATACACACCTAAAAAAATGGATTAGCTGAAAGAAAAAATCTCGCTTTAGTATAAATGGTAAATTTCATGATTAATACATCTAAGTTACCATTAAATTTATGAGGTGAAGCTTTATTAGTTTCATGTCATATTCATAAAAGGATTGCATCTAGAAAATATAAGTTATCCCCCTATGAAATTTAGAGAGGAAGAAGACCCAATCTTTCAAATTTCAAATTGTGTGGGTGTTTAGCGTATTATAGAGTTCCTGATCCTAAATGAACTAAAATTGGTCCTAGAGAAATTAAAGGTTTTTTTGTTGGATATGCAGAAAATATCAAAGCATATATAATTATGGATTGAGGAGCTAATATAATTGTTGAATAGAGGGATGTAGAGTTTTTTAAAAATTAGTTTTACAAAGATGATGTGGAGGAATTGATTCCTCATATCCCTATCTCATTTAGTCCATCTAGTTCAAATATAATAGTAGAGAATTATGATGATTCTCGAGTTGAACCTAAATGGACTACAAGAATTAGGAAGGAGAAACATCTATATCCAGATTTTATTTCACATGATTCCATAATTTTTCTTGTTTAAGGAGATCAAAATAATCATATTCTGAATAAGTATCCTATGGTTTTGACTATAGAAGATGACCCAAAGACTTATAAAGATTCCATGTCTTCTAGAGATGTTTCTTTTTAGAAGGAAGCAATTAGTGATGAAATGGATTCTATTATAGGGAATAAAACTTGGGTTATTATGGATTTACCAAGAGGTTCTAAACCTATTGGTTGTAAATGGGTATTTAGAAAGAAATACGATTCCAATGGTAACATTCAAGCTTTTAAATCTAGATTGTTTGCCAAAGGTTTTAGACAAAAATAAGGGATTGATTATTTTGATACATATACCCTTGTGGCACGAATTACTTCAATAAGGACATTATTTTCTTTAGCTTCAATTAATAATTTGTATGTACATCAAATGGATGTCAAAACTACTTTTTTAAAAGGAGAATTAAATAAAGATATTTACATAGAATAACCAGAAGGGTTTGTTTTACAAGTTAATGAAAACAAGGTATGTAAACTAGTTAAATCTCTTTATAGTCTTAAACAAGATCTAAAGCAATGGCATGATAGAAATTCAATTCTATTATTTTATCTAATGTTTTTTCTCATAATAATGTGGATAAATGTGTTTATTCAAAGTTTACAAAAGAATATAGAGATATTGTGTGTTTATATGTAGATGATATGTTAATTTTTGGAACCAATATGATCGGTATAGTCATGACAAAGAATTACTTATCTTCTATGTTTAAAATGAAAGATCTTGTAATAGTTGATACTATTATAGGCATTAAAGATAGAAAACATAGTGGCGATTATTCTTTAAGTCAATCTCATTTCATATAAAATATGTTAAATAAATTTTATCATCTTGGTTTCAATGATTTCAATACTCCATTTGATTCTAGTGTTAAAATTTTTATAAATATAGGTAGAGTTGTAGCACAACTTGAATATTCTAGTTTAATTGGTTCTTTAATGTATGCGATGCATTGCTCTAGACCTGATATTTCTTTTGTAGTATGTAAAATGAGTAGATATACTAGTCATCATAGTGTGGATCATTGGATATGTATAACGAGAATTTTTGGATTCTTAAAAAAACAAATATTTTTATCTATACTATAATGATTATCCGTCTATATTAGAAGGATACACCGATGTAAGTTGGATTACCAGTATTGGTGATAACTAATCCACTTCTGGATGGTTGTTTACTCTTGGAGGTTGTGATATTTCTTGGGCGAGCAAAAAACAAACATGTATTTCACATTCAACAATGGAGTCGGAGTTTATCACCTTAGCAGCATGTGGAAAGGAAGCTAAATGGATTAGGAATCTATTATTGGATATTATATTGTGGCCTAGTATGATGCCTCCTATCTCTATCAGCTATGATAGTGAAGTAACATTATCAAGGGAATATATTTGCATGTACAATGGGAAGTCTAGACATATATGTTTGAGATACGATTATGTGAGACAATTGTTACAAGATGGTACCATAACAATTGTTTGTGTGAGATCGTGTAAAAACCTTGCAGATACGTTTACAAAATCTCTACCGAAAGAGGTTATTTGTGCAACTAATAAAGATATGGGTTAAAATCCCATAGAATAAATCATTTCAGTAATGGAAACCCAACACTTTCTTTAGGTAGATCATAATCAAACTGTTTAATGGGTAAAAACAAGTTACGAAGCTGTTTGTTGATATTGACAATTATATCCCCAATTTTTGGTGTCAATGTCGTCTGTTATGACTAGCGGTTAAGTTTTAAACTCTTATAAAAATATTCAGACTCAATTAGTTATGTGCTATAATAATGGAATCACATTGTAATATTTTGCCTATGTGAACTTAGAAGTGTTGTCGCTTATTATAAGAGTTAATGGGTTTGCTCCTTAGAGAGTTCATGAAAAGGATATAAGCACATTACCTTAAAAGTGATAATAAAAAAGATGTCGGATGAAATTTCATTAAATGTATAATTTCTCCTATTTATCTTAAATATTAATAATTTTAATGTTTCGACAACTTATAAATCTGATAAACTTTGACATATTGATAATAAGTAGAGGTTTAAATCGAAAGAAACATTTATTATGTATAATGACACACTTGTGATATGGAGAATTAATATTTATGAATTAAAGTGGGGGATTGTTGTTTTTTTATTGAAAAAATATTTATAGAAGTGTTTTTATTGGTCAAAGCACTCCTTACTTGGATTGATGAGGTGTTTTAAGAAGAGGGAATCCATAATTGAAAAGTATAAATAAAATCCCATAACTCATCTCTTATATAAGGGATCTTTGGGATTTGGTCCATTATAAAATATATACTTGTCAAAATGATTTTAAAGTATTTTTTAAATATATATTTAGTAAATTTTTTGTTATATATATATATAACAAAAAAACAAAAAACAAAATAAAAAATATATATATATTTTATTAAAATGACTAATGACTTGATTAGTCGTAAACATAGGGATTTGTTTATTCGGAACCCAAATGGGAACCTCTCTTCTGAAATAGTTAGAACGAACCGGTGTAACTTCCACCATTTCGAGTTTATAAATTAGTGATGCCGAAATCACTTTTTTATTTTTATTTTTGATTAAATTCAAGAAAATATCCAGAATTCTCCCAACATTAGAGCAGCGGGGTAATCGGGAATTGGTGTCTAATTTTCCCAGAAACCTTGCTAAAATCCTCAAGGGATTAATCCCTCGACAAACCTACACCATCAACGTGGGGGTGGATCATACCCTTTAGGACAGTGAACCCGATTCATGCATCAAGGTTATATCCGTCTTCTTTTTCTCCCTACTTATTTTTCTAACAGGTGGCGTCATTTTGTCATGGTGTCTTCAGCTACTGGAGACTGGGGGAGTGGGGGGGTGTTGACCTCAGGTGCGGCCAACTATGTGGACTCATCCTATTGTAAATAGGTGGGCTACAGCATGAAATTCAGGTGACTTCTTCCAGAATCCCTCCACGAAGGACTTTTTTTAAGTCTGCCAATTTCTTTTAATGAAAGTCACACCCACCCCCAACCCCTCTTCCAATTTTCCAAAGTTATGTTTATCCCTTTTTTTCTAGGTGACTCAAATTATGATTCAAGTTGTACAACTTTTTTAAAAAATTTAATGATTTCTATTGTCGTGTCGAAATAAAGTGCACTCGACTGCCATTCATTATCAACAATCGTTCACTACCACAAATCGGCACATGCTCAACATCTGTTTTATCAATGCTCAACATAAAGCGCTAATGAAAGTGGTATCTTTATCAGAGTTAGCTAAATGAAAAAAATAAAAGTGTACCTTTTATCAGTGTTTTTAACACTGATAAAGGTTGATCTTTATAAACACTAAAAAAACATTTAATAAAAAATATTATCTATATATATAATTATTATATTTTTATTCAAAAAACAATGTTTATTTATATACATTGATTAAAAAATGCATTCTTATAATTTATATAAATATGATATATTAATATATATATTTTAGTAATTCAAATATATATATAATGTTTTAAAAAATGTATTTATAAAATTTTAACTAAATATATATACATTCAAATAATTGTAAAATTATAATAAATATATTTAAATAATAATTTTTTTATTATATTGGTAATTTTATATATTTATATATTAATAAATATATTTAATTATATAAATATATATAAATATATAAATATATTTATATTTATATACAAATATTTATAAATATATTTATTTATAATTAGAATTATAAATAAATATATTTTTAAATAATTATAAAATTTTAATAAATATATGTAAGTACTATATATTTATTATATTCATAATTGTATATACTTATACCCAAATGGTGTAAACCAAGGATTAAAACCCATGGTCCTATAAAATTTATTTAAAAATAAAGTACACAATGAGGGTTGGAATGCAAAAAAAGGCAAAGACAATACCATCAAAAACAGAAAAGTAGCCAACAATTGTCTTCTATTATAATTATAAATAAATATATATCTTTATATATTTGAAAATAATTTTATATATAAAAAATTCTCAAATTTATATTAGTCAAAGTGTTTAATAATTTATTAAGATACATTGATTACAAAAGGGCTGCATAATGTGATGGTTCTCAGTAGAGGAGGCGATGCCTCATGTGAATGGTGACAACCAAACAGACGAAATGATGCATCTTGAAGGTAACATGACATGGATACATGAATGTGTTGTTAGGTGGGAAGCTCAAAAGAGCGATGGTTGCATTGTCCCCCATCATCTAGCCCGCTACCCAAACGTGGGTTTAAAGAAGGGTACTCTACAAAGGTCCTCATAGTGGGGTTGTGCAATGCCACAACTGATGGTAAGGGGGCGTCGTAGTGAGAAGACTGGGATCATGATGTAATGTTTGGCTGCTCATATTGGGCCTTCAAGTCCTAGGGCCCTTGGGCCCCCAAAAATTGTAACGGGCCTCTGAGTCATTGGCCCTTCGGATCATGTAAGGGTTACCTCTCAACCCCATTGAAAAAAGAGCTATATTTCCTAAATAAAAAAGGGTGGGTTTCCCTCTACCTATTAAAAAATAAAAATTGTAATAATAATAAATATAGTTATTATATTTAAAATTTTATATATTTATATATTGATATAAATATATATAATTATATAAATATATAAAAGCAGTGTGGACCATGAGATATAATTATAAAAATATATATACTTATATATATATATTTATTTATTTATTTATTTATTTATAATTATATAAAAAATATTTTCAAATATATATATTTATAATTATAATTAGAAATAAATTAATATATCTTTAAATAACTATAAAATTACAACAAATATATTTATTATAATTATATAAATATATATAATTATATAATTATATAAATATATTTATAATTATATAAAAAATATATATTTATTTATAATTATAATTATAAATAAATAAATATTTAAATATAAATATATTTATTTAAATAATTATAAAATTATAATAAATATATGTATAAATATATAAAAATATTTATAAAAATATTTATTTATAAATTTGATTATAAATAAATATGTATATTTATTATATATATAATTTTATAAATATATATAATAATATAAAGATTTTATTAATATTAGATCTTTATGAAAACTTTTTTGTGCTGATAAAGATAACCATGTATCACCGCTGAAAAACACTCATAAAACTACTCTTTATCATAGCTAGAATTTTAGCGCTGATAAAGACACGTATTGTCAATACTTTTTTTAGCACTGATAAAGTGGTATATTTACCAGCACTAAAAAAGCATAGATAAATAGTACTTTTATCAGCTATTTCTATTTTAGCACTGATAAAACTCTTCTTTATCAATGCTTTTTTTAAAGCATTGATAAAAGCCTTACGAGTTCTTATAAAAAGAACCCTAATAGAGTGTTGGTATTGCTTGAACCTTCAATATTTCGTGGAACCAGAGCCCTTCCACCACTATCACCGGAACCTACTATTGTCGCCTGTCGACATTCTTGATAAATCGATCTCTCAAAATCTAAGTTATGTGCCATGATTTATCTTGTCGTCACCTCTAACCACACTATTTCTTTAGTTGCACCACGTCAAACCCTATTGTGCACATCTTCAATTCCTATCGATGAACCGATCAAATAGCCTAAAAAACAATTATCCCTATTGTACATGATCAGCATACCAGCCACCACCATCCTTCTCCCTGGCTTTATCTCCTTCATAACAACCTAATACTCACCCAAAGACAACTAATACCTAGACCACCTACCTCTAAACACTATCCACATCTCCCTTTTCTCCAGGGTTTATGATTGAAATTCTCATGTTTTCATTAGATATTGTGTACGATATTAATTTGTAGTTTGTGTGCACAATGAGTTGAGGGATATATTTGTTACATTCTTTGCATCGTAGTTCTAGTTTCATAGCTAGGTGTGGCCAGTTGATGAGTGTCAATGATGCATGTGGATTTTTCTTTTTTTATTTTGGTAATTGACAGAGTGATGTTCCATATATGATTATCAATACATTTAATTATTTTAAAATTCAATTTTTTTTCTGAAAATGGGAGTTATTTAGGATATTAATTAGGGTTTTCATTTAGTTTTATTAACATCAATTATTTCTTTTATAAATTAATAAATAATAATCAATAGAAATTTATAATTTTTCATAAGTATAATTTTATATTTTTATACTTCTAGATATAAATTTATATAGTATATATTATTATATTTATATAATTTATATATAAACTTTTTTTCAACATTTATAATTTTATAGTTTTATATGTTGTTTAATTTATAAACTTTTGTGAAACATTTATCTTATTCTAGACATAAGTGGCACTTTAAAGAACCATGCGGAGGTAGTAGTGGTCGGGCTCCTTTCACTGGTAGTTCTTTTATCTGTCACCACTACGGGGTGATAGTACATTTCAGGAGACAGTGTATATAGAATCTAGTTGAGTTTAAGGGATTTGGAAGAATGGGTTATCGCCACTATTTATGTAGGACTTTTCCTTCAGTTCTTAGTGATAAGGGATCTACACCTACTCCACGGCTGAGAGCTGGGTCAGATGGATCATGACAGTCAGGCAGCTAGAACACCACCAGTCATTTAGGCTGAGGTGGAAGTCAAGGTAGAGGTAATCGGGCATATGATTCTCAACGCCAGCATATCGGGCCTGCTCAAGGTAGTCAGGATGTCACTCAAAGATATGGTATAGGCTAGTTATATGTGGTCTAGCCTATACCACATCAGCATAGAGCTGGACCATCTACTATATGAGGTACTATTCTAGTTACCTCCACTTTAGTGTCTGATTTGTTTGATACATGTGCATCTCACTGTTTCATATTTTTGGAAATAACTAAGATTTTGGGCCTTGAATGTGATTACTATCATGGTGTTATGATCCTAGATACACCCTTAGGTATCAGTTCAAATGGAATTCTCCATTATCCGAATTTCCACCTTGATATATGTAGTTACCTTTTTGAATGGAACCTGTACGTTCTTAATATGATAGGTTTCAATGTAATCATTGGGATGGACTAGTTAGTTCCCTACAGATCTTGTATTGACTTCTATCATTGAAGGGTGACATTTACATCACCATAGAGTTTTATGCACATGCACAAGGGAGAATGGGATGCTAGTGTAACAAGATCAGGACCTGAGTAGCAGAGGCTAGGTAGTTCTACAACACAGGTCACTAGTCTTTACCTTGATGATCAAGGGTTATAACCCATTGTTTTCCCTCCTATAGTGGATAGTTTCAGAGACGCCTTTCCGGGTTATTTCTCTGTTCTACCCCTGGTGATAGAGGTCGATTTTACCATTGAGCTTCTTCCAGGAGAAGCACCTGTGACCATTCCTCCTTATAGGATGACACCTGAGGAGCTTCTATAATTCAAGAATTATTTAGAGGATATAGAGGTAAAAGGCTTTATATGCCCAAAACTTTTCCTTGGGGTTCATGTGTCCTCTTTTCCAAGAATTCATATGGTACCATTAGGATTTGTGTGGATTTACCATTGGTTGAATCAACTAACTATTAAGAACTGGTATCCTTTACCTAGAATAGATTACCTCTTTCACCAGATTCGAGGAGTGAAGGTGTTTTCAAATTTAGATATGAGATCATGCTATCATTAGGTGCATGTTAGGACTTCATACATACATCACACAAATTTCAGAAGCAGGTATGGTCTCTACGAGTACCCGATTATTCCATTCGAACTCACGAACATACCTACAATCTTTATGGATCTTATGAACTGGGTCTTCCACCCATATCTGAATTCATTTTTGGTAGACTTCACTGATGATATATTGGTGTATTCACAATCTAAACACAACCATTCTATTCATCTTGAGATCATGATAAATACATTGAGAGGGAATCATCTCTATGTTAAGCTCAGTAAATACCACTTATAGATCGATAAATTCCACTTTCTTGGACATGTCATATTTGGGTCAGGAGTTTCTGTTGACCTAAAGAAAGTGAGAGTGTATTTTCTTGGGAACATCCCAATAATGCCTTTGATATCTGGAGTTTCCTATGGATTTTTGGATACTAAATATTCTTCAGTCATGATTTCTCATTCCTTCTAGTGCCAATCATGGTCTTGAAAAAGAAGGGTATGAAATTTGAATGTCCTGAAGCTTGTGAAGAAGTATTTCAGAAGTTTAAGGGTAGATGGACTTTAGTTCCAATACTGATTCTACCAGAGCCAGCTATGGATTATTTAGTTTACTGGGATGCATCAAGTGTCGGGATTCGAGCTGTTATGATGCAAGATGAGTGAGTCATTACATATGTTTCCCATCATTTGAGGTCTCATGAGCATAATTACCCTACTCATGATCTTGATCTCACCACTGTTGTTCATGCCTTTCGCTTTTAGAGAAACTATTTAATGGGAGAGAATTTTGTGGTGTTTATGGACTACAAGAGCCTCAAGTACATCTTCACTCAGCAGGATATGAATCATAGGTAGTGTAGGTGGGTTTATTACCTAAAATCCTTTGATTTCAAGCTTACCTACACTCTAGGGAAAGCAAATTCAGTAGTTGATGCTCTGAGATGAAAGACTCAGACTCAGGTAGTTTAGGAATTCAGTGATTAATGGAAGATTATGGCTTATCGAGTTTCAAGAATACCATGGACAGACTATTCTCTTAGCCTTAGCATTGACATATACCCTTGTAGAATAATTAATGTTGAGATAGTTATCTGATCTTGAAGGACTTGTCCTATAGGAAAGTGTTTTAGATGATGATAGATTTTCTAGTTTGACGGTCGATTGGGGTGATACTCTAATATTTTGTGGGCGTGCATGGGTCCTAACAGTCATCAGAGAGAAGATGATGATGGATTTCCACACCTCTTCATGTTTAGTTCACATCGGTGTTTCCAAAATGTATCAATATCTATGACATCAATATTGGTGTCCGAGTATGAAACATGAGATAACTGGATTTATCACTATATGTTCCATATGTCAGTAGGTGAAAGTGGAACATCAGCGCCCGGTAGGGCTTATTCAACCTTTGTCTATTCATAAGTGAAAATGGGATATGTTTCAATGGACTTTGTGACTGGTTTACCCTAATCACCTCATGACAACGATGCAGTGTGGGTTGTAATTGATCATTTGATGAAGGTTTCACACTTCTTACCTCTATGAGATACCTTCTCGGTAGACGATCTAGGAAGGTTTTACATCAAAGAGGTGGTATGTATTCATGGGGTTCCTTGTTTTATCATTTATGATATCGATTTTCATTTCACATCATAGTTTTGGAATGGGTTGCAGAAGTACTTAGGTACACAGGTACTTTTGAGCATGGCATATCACCTGCAGACTGATGGAAAGATGGAGCATACAATTGAGGAGCTAGATGATATTCTCCAGGTGTGAGTTATCGACTTTGGGTGTTCTTGGTAGAAGCACAATACCCTCTTTGATTTTGATTATAATAAAAGATTCTAGGAAATGATTAGTATTTCTCCCTTTGAAGCCTTGAATGCTAGGACTTTTCACTCACCTCTGTGTTGGCTAGAGGCTGGGGAAGCATCTGTGCTTGAGCCTCATCTCATGCAGGAGACTTCAGATCAAGTCCATCTGATTAAGAAGTGCATCTTGACATCTCTGTCCAGATGGTAGTCTTATACCAATATATTACAATGAACTCATGATTTCATGTTTGGAGATCAAGTTTTCATGAAAGTCTCCCCCGGGTTGTGGTATATACGTATTCAGAAGCATGGTAAGTTATCACCAATATTCATTGGACCCTTTGAGATTTTGAAGTGGATCGGACCTGTGGATTACAAGCTAACACTTCATCAGAGATAATAGTTTATGCATGATGTATTATGTTTATCTCATCTTCACTGATATTATCTAGACACATCTCACATCTTTCAACCAGATGAGGTTGAGCTGGATATGGATTCTTCCTTCGAGGAGTATCTAATGTGTATTGTTGATTGAAGCATGAATACACTCTAAGGCAGGTCCGTTCCTCTTGTATGGGTGTTATGGTAGTATGAATAGGTGTAGGATTAGACCTATGAGTGGGAAACTAATATACAATCTCAATGTATAGAACTCTTTTTTGATAATAACTCTTTACCCTCAAAAGGGAAAAATCGAGTACGAGTTGCTATAAAGAGGGGAGGTTATAATGACCCAACTTTTGACCAAGGTACAGATCCTTGGTTTTTCATTTTTAAAACTTAATTTAATCATGGTAAAGGTGTGCTATGTATTAGGGAATGCCTGAGGAGAATCTGGGGTTTTTTAGGAGCCCGGAGGTCTGGAAAATGGGTTATAGGCTGGGCCGCATAGTTAGTATAAACCTTGAAACCCAGGCCACACAGTTTGGGTAAACCGTGTGACTACAGACAGGGGAACCTACAACTACACATGGTTTGTCTAAAACTGTATTGACCTAGAACACGGTCGTACAACTGGTTGTAGAAAGGGGATATAGACTTCACGCACGGTTTGCACACGGTCTATAAACCAAGTGCATAAACCAGGCGCATCATGTTTTGGGGGAAAATTACCACCCCTCCTTTAACTTAAGTTCTAATTTTTCTTTTTCCTCTCCTCCTATGGACAGAACTAGTGGATTTCCTCTCCTTTGAGCTCCCAAACCCTCAAGGCTAGGATTTGAGATAGAGGCGTCGTTTGGTGTCTGATCCTTGATTCGTTGGAGGCTTTGGATCCCTTGTGATAAAGCTCCCTAGTCTCTATACTCCAATCTATGTTCTTCTTGCCATCTATTGCACTATTTGGATTTAGGCTCATATTCCCTATTTTCAGATAATTGGACTAAAACTCAGATCTCTTACAACCTGATTCAAATCTAAGGTTGATATCAAGTGAGGCATAGTCTACAACCCTAAGATAGGTGGTCACATAATTTTCCATTTGAGTTTTGATCATTTTGTATTTAATATATCGTTTCGTGTGCCGGCCTTTTCCAAGATCCCTTGATGTGTTGATTACGTCATGTCAAATTGATCCTAGTGTGTTGATATAGGTTAGTTGAATCATGGTAAAGGGTTTTAACATCACCTATTCTCTATAAGGACACCCAAGGGTGTGTGGAAACCAAATTATCCATTTAAATCCAATTTCCCAAAATTGAAAAAAATGTGTTTATATCTCCAAGCATGAGTTTAAATTAAATTTAACTTTGTATAATGTTTATTTTTATTAACCCAAGACACCCTATGGATGTTCAGTCCTTTTGGGCGTGGAAATTCCAAAATGGGTATGTGACTATTTGATACAACCTTTCCCTAGGCTTTTTCCCTTGTAAATGAGTTTTCCATGTTAGAAAAAT
The DNA here is from genome assembly GCA_963277665.1 of Viscum album. Lineage (NCBI taxonomy): Eukaryota > Viridiplantae > Streptophyta > Magnoliopsida > Santalales > Viscaceae > Viscum > Viscum album. The sequence continues at coordinate 843,705,145 of OY728150.1, read as the reverse complement.
GAGATGGTTGGATTTTATAGGTAGGCTAGGATGATATAGCCTAAACCTTCTAAATAAAATGGCTTAACTGGGATAGTCTCAAGGGATGGAATGGCTTTCCCCTTATTATGATTTTTTAACGGCATTACATTAAATGAGTTGTCTATTTAAATTGAAATGTGATAAGATGGTTTAGCCTTATGGTATACGAAATGATTGTTATTCCACTTCTATTCTTATGAGCTACATGAATGTACATGTATGGGTGGGATGAATCCTTACCCCATGCCAGTTTTGATACAAATGTATGGGTGGGAGGCATTCTTACCCCACGCCAGTGATAATATCTATATATGTATGGGTGGGAGGATTGCTTACCCCACACCAGTTACAACCTCTATGTATACATGTATGGATGGGAGGCATTCTTACCCCATGATAGTCTTAAGATATATATATATATATACCTGTATGGATAGGAGGCATGCTTACCTTGTGCTAGATATAATCTCTCTCTCTCCCTATATATATATATATATATATATATATATATATATGGTTACTTGATCAGGCATACCATCTTTGAGATGATGCAGGTAGACCCCCCAGGTGCCCTTTAGAAACTAGAGCGAATGTTAATTATTCATTCTAAATTGTTTTACTTTCTCCTTATTAGCTTCACACTGTTGACTCGTGATCACCTAATTAGATTGCACGTAGACATCATTGGTGGTGTGCTACTGATGTGTTTATCCCACACCCTACTCGGGCCGCCTTTGGCTCCTAAGAAGACCATTTTCCTATAGGTATGGATTGGGGAAAACACCACTCTTTAGTTTTTTGATTCATATTGCATAGATGGATCTTATGATTATAGGATAAGGCTTAAACTCGAGATGGTATAGAGTAGCTTTGGATTTTTTTTTCTTTTTTACTTTTTGTTTATCATACATGTTGCATGTATTCTATTTTCCTTTTTTAGTAGAATTCCAAGCATACATGTTTGTATTAGACACTTCCTATGAAGATTTTTCTATATTATTTAGTTATCCTATCTCATATTATATCTTTCTGTTTGGTTATGCTTCCACTACTATATATCACTATTGCATCTGTTGTGTACTCTGACATGGAGGTATAGTCTCCCCCCCATTTTACATTCACACCCCCACTACTGGTCGGTATCCCCTGGCATATGGGGGCACGCGCCAGGGGTCATGTGGGCAAATGGGTTTGGGACTTGGTTTAAGTGGTAGCCAAGTCTGGGACATCACATCAATGACTTATCTAAAGTTAAAGAGCCTGAAATCACACGATTTTATTGTTTTAATCCAAGATCTAATGCCTATACATTTATATTTAATTTTTCCCAAGAATGTCATCATATATTAACCAAACTCTATTTCTTTTTCAAAGCTATATTCCGCAAATTAATAGACCAGGAAAAATTTATAACTATGGAAAATGAAATTTCCATCATATTATGTGAATTGGAAATGTTCTTGTCACAATCAATATTTTATATGATGTTTAAATTGATGGTTCACTTGGTGAGAGATATTCGACTTTGTGGTCTTGTACTTTATATATAGATGCACCCCATTGAATGGTATATGATTATTTTGAAAGAGTATGTCAAAATTTGAATTCATCTAGAGAATAGTATTGCAATGTGATATATTGTTGAATAATCCTTAGAATTTTTTAATGAATACATATCTAGTTTGAAAATCATTGGTCTACTAATGTATCATCACACTGGGTGTCTTATAGGTGAAGGAATTTATAAAATAGATTTTTTCATAATCAATATTATAGATTGGGATCAGGATCACATTTATGATTTGTATAATTGTTTATAGGTTTCATCATATGTTGAAACCCATAAAAAATTCTTAGTAATTTGAATTAATCAAGGGCTGAAAGATAGATATCAAATACACATAATTAAAATTTTATAGGATGGTTTTGAGACCATATTTTTAAGGATTCAGATAAAAATTTGGATGCAATTTTAGAATGAATTTTAGGGTTATCCAGAGGACCAAGTGTGTATGTATTATCTTATAATGGTTATGTAATTAATGGTTATATATTCTATACAAATTATCATGATGAAGTAAATACAATGAAAAATAGTGGAGTTACACTTGTGGATGAAGTGATGCATGTATCCGGTACCAAGGATAGGAATCCAATTTTTACGAATATGTCATACTTTGGTATCATAAAAAAAATATGGGATTTGGATTATACAAAAATTCTAAGTGCTAATTGTTCAATGAAAGTGGGTTGATAACTAGAGTGTTGTTAAAATAGATGAATTGGGATTCATGAAATTGGATTTCAGTAAGGAAGGGTATAAAGATAAACCATTTATAATGGAATCATTGATAGTACAAGTATTTTATGTTCCAGGTACTGTAAACTAAAAGTGGTCAATGGTTCTGTTATTAACCAAAACTACTAAAGGGTTAGTTGAAAATTCTACTGAGGATGAACCTTTAATTATTATGTTGTAATCAATTTTCAGTGGTCCCAATGTAGATGGGTTCTTGTATATTAGAGGAGACAACAATAAAGTGATTTGGATACTCGATAGAGGGGTTTAATCCCTTAAAACATTAAGAGAGAGAGAGAGAGTTCAATAATCATGTTATATTTATTGGTAATATATATTGTGTTACCTCATGTTATTATCTATTCGCTTATTAATTTATGTAATCTAAATTAAATGTTGAACCAATTATGAATATAATGATTTCTTAATGTGTTGATGATCCCAATCCTGAGGAACAATAGGTTTCTCAACCTATTGCGGCTCTCAGGGAAAATAAACAATTACCTTATACACATGTTGATTCCATCAATCCATTGGAACAAAATATTGATGATTTTGAACCCAAGGAAATGGTAGATGGTGAAGAACCGATGTCCCAGAAAAAATAGGAGCACCATAGTGTGATGGTTCTAGAAACAATTATTAAGGTGAAAATAAAAGGAATCAAATTTGAGGTCGGATAGAATGTGTGTGACCAACTTGTTAATCCCAACAAGTCCATGTTTAGTAGTTTCATTTGGATCATCACTCGGCAGCACGTGCCAATTAATATAGCTTCATGGCACCATGTTGTTACCACACTTAATACACCAATTTGGTAAGATATTAGGGTAACATTATGATATCCTTTCTTTATTTTACTAAAAAATAAAATAGTGAGACATTGGATTACTCTTACTTATCCTTTACAAAGTGCATTTATAGTAGATGACTCCCATAATAAATTTTTATTAATTCTTACTAGAAAGGCTCCCAATGGATTATTCACAATCCAAAAATATATATATCAATGAAGTTGAGGGGAAAATAAAATTTCACCCATCACATGTGTATGCACACCTGATAATACAAGAAGCGTGGGATGTGTTTAATAGATTTCATGAAGAGATATCTTTTCAAGTACATTGTGGATAGTAATAAGTTCTTTTACAATATGTGTATTAATCACTTTTATGAAGAATTTTTAATTTATAAAACAACAACCGAGTGATGAAAATAACCAATGGTTAGTAAAACTAATGTACACCTATCATAGAAAAAGGATTGGGTATGCTTAAATTGAGAAAAAAATTAGTACATATTTTAAATCTATTGTAATACTTTTATGTGATGTTAAACAACAATATGATTATGTTCCTATATTTATATATAGATTGATGAATCAAAATCCAAAGTCTACTTTCATCCCATATAATGTTCTATGGAATGTTTCATGTGTAAATAAATATTGGATACTAATAGATGAAAACAAAAAATGTGGGAATCATGTGTAAGTATGAAATAATAAAAAAAACTTTATATCAGTATTATATAAAAATGAGTACTTATTTTACTATATTTTCAAACAATCATATAAAAATTAATCTTCAACAACTATACTGGATAAACACATACTATCAGTAGATTTGAAGCGGCCAGAACAACATGACCATGTCAGAGGTGCAGGTTTTGGGGTGACACCCCAAACATATTTTGAGAAATGAAAAGAATAGGGGGATAAAGATAAATAAATGTAATAGATTCAGTTATGATTATCTACCCTTGAATAAAAATTTCATTGGTAGTCTGAGGTGTTAGGAAATGTTATGGTGGAATAAAAGAGAAGAAAAAACTCAATAAAAACCATTGTGTGAAGATACCACCCCACCCCCACCAGCTTTGAGGCAAGCCATTATCCTCAAAGGGCTATCTTAGATGATATAATCAATATTATCATAATTGTTTCTATGGAATTTGAATCAAGAAGACACTAATACCTTTCCTATACTAATATTATACATGGTGAGAATGACTTTAATTTATATCTATAAACACCCACCCATCGCCATGTTGTGAGGGCTATCATGTTCAATATCCAATAAGACACTCTAAAAAAAGAAAATTCTCAAAAGTTCATGTGAGAGTGGAGATTAGAGAAGCTCATGAGCCAAGCACCGAGATACCTATTCCACTTGATGACATAGATATTCATACATTTGAGCAAGAAATTGGAACATTTATATCATGGTTATCAGTTATTATAAAAAACATTCCAAACAGAAGGTATTCATTTCAAATTTATTTTTTAGGATATACCTTTAATAATTAATAAAAAAAATTCAAAACCAGTGAATGTTATTAGAGAAGTAAACAAGTAAGGGGATAAAATGAAAGGCCGAATCAATATGATCTAAAGGATCAATCAAAAAATAAAAAAAGATATACAAAGCACCTTTACCCCCACCCATTTAATATCCTTATTTACTAAAATTGAAGGTTCATTTGGATACAAGGTTGCAAATTGTTAGTAATCACATATTTTATTTTGAAGAAAAGATGTACAGAGAGGCCATTTTATACATCATTTCTCCTGAGAATGTAAATGAAATCCTCAAGTATGAATATCTAGGAGTCTCAGTAGTAAATGTACACATGATATGTGTTTTCATTGTTTTTTTTCAATAGTTGATCTACAATATTAATTATGACTAAATGCAATTCATATTTTTTTCATACATCTATATCAATACTATTTGAAGGGAAAACCCTATGAACATAAATATAGATTCATTAGTACTCAAATAACATCTATAGAACAAACCAAAATGGAATAAACTAAAATTGATGAAATAGTGGAAAAACTAGCCACAATTTTGGAAAGAAAACTTACAGACAATAGACTCTTATTATTACCAATGATGCAGGGGTAAAACTCCAAAATTTAATAATATCAAATATATTATCATTCCTTTAATTATTTATTCCTTTTTGTTTTTTAGATAGTAATGGGTACTCATTTGTGTCAATTTGGATACTCCAAATAATTATTTTTTCGATTCAATACATGGATACCCAACAAACTGACCACACATGATGATGTTTTTCAATTTGTAATAGACTACATCCAATATTTTATAACTAAAAATATAAAATATATATTTTATATTATGTTTTGATGAGAATTACTTTATGGTAGGGTGATGTATAAATTTCATAAAAATCATATCATGAGGGTAGTCCATGCACACAAAGAGCCGGTCTACGTTACAAGTGGATAAGTATCAATGTATATATAATAATATTTCACTATAAAAACACATATCAAAAAAAATTAATTATTTTTTGGAATGTTTCTGTAGTGTCTAAAACAAACTAATGGAAAATATTGTGGTTGTTATGTTTGAAAATTTATGAGGGATATTATATACCATAAAAAATGAGAACCCGTGAAGAGATATTTTTAAAAATAATTACTATTTCATTTAAAATATTTATTAATCTTTTGTGTATTTATATTTTCTTGTACTTCCATAACTGTTTAAAGTCCTCATATTCAAAATAAAAAATAAACTTGTTTATAAACGAATGGTTAGTATACCTAATGTCATAATGTACACATATATCATGAAAAAGTGACTTCCCGCTACATATTTAGTTGATTTTATTATCATTTTATATACTTTTTTAGTTAATTTCATCATCATTTCTACCTAATTATTATTATTTTAATTTTCAAAGAGATCATGAAAAATGAATTAATCAACAAGGATGATTCACACATGTACTATGATCATCCACTAAATCTAATACACAGTGTACCTGGTATGACTCAAATTTTATAGTTTCAGTTTAAAATTGATATTTTATTAATGTATTGTTTCATATTTATGTTTAATTTATTTCTTTATATCATTAATAACATAAGAATTGTTTTCTTATATATGTGGATTCTTTTTCTAGGGTTGGGGTGGTTTGTTCAAAGATACTCGTGCTCATGAAAGATTGGACTTAGAGGATATAAATGAGGTAATGACAAAAAGTAAATGGGTAAAGAATGTATATAACCATCATGAAAAGGTGAATTACTATTAATTATTTAATTAACCTTTTCACTATTTTATCTACTATTTGTAAGTTAATTTCTTTATAATATTTACCTAATAATTATTTAGTTTTTTTCACAGATCTTTTGGGAAGGCATGTTCTTCTTTCAACTATCTACAATAAGCCAAAAAAGAACATGTTTCTTTTTTATGGAAGAGGAAACCTCATGATATCTGAAATTTGAAGTGTTTGAGGTAGTATGGGGTTTCTCATTACATCAGAATGGAACATGTTCTCTCTTTTCTATCTTTTTATAGGTAGTTGAGATAAAAACATATATTACATACTCAGTCATCCACACCTCAATATAATACACAGTGTTCTCAGTATGACTCATACTGTATGTTTTTAGTTTATAATTTACATTTTAATTCAAAAAACACATCACATACTCAAAAAAATAAATTAATATTATTTTGATACTCTATAAAAATAATTCATAAGTCATTTGTGATGTGTAAGAATTAGCCTCACCTCAATATGATTCATATTGTGTTTGATATGACTTAAAGCACATATTTTAATTTAAAATTGACATAATTTTAGTAAAAAGAACAATTGACATAGTAAAAACCAAGAAATAAATTTAGTACTGATTTGATACTTTAGTATAATGATCCATAAGCCATTTCTAGCATCTAAGAATCAACCAATCCTCAATCAGACACATAGTGTGATTGATGTGACTCCAAGTGTGTCTTTTTATTTAAAATTAACATTGATTTTAGTTAAAATAACAATTTACATACTTACAATTGAGCAAGAGAAATCATATTATTTTGATACTTTAGGAAAATGATCCATAAATCATTTTTGACATTTTGGAATCAACCCCACCTCAATTTGACGCACTATGTGACCAATATGCCTCAAAGTGTGTCTTTTTATTTAAAATTGACAATAATTTAAGTAAAAAGTACAAGTTACATACTCAAGACTGATAAAATGCAATCAGATTATTTTTGATACTTTATTAAAATGATCCATAGGTTATTTTTTAGGTTTAATAATAAAACACACCTCAATATGATGCACAGTGTGACCAGTATGACTCAATGTGTACGTTACGAGTTTAAAATTGAAATTTTAGTTCAAAACGCATGTCACTCATTAAAAACCAAGAAAACAAGCTCTATTCATCTTGATAATTTAGGAAAAAAATCACAAGTATTTTTGACTTATAAGAACCAGTCTCATGTCAAAATAGCTCATAATGTGATCGGTATGACTCAAAGTGTGTGTTTCTATTTTGAGATGAAATTTTAGAAAAAAACACTAGTGACATACTCAAAACAGATAAAAAAATCAAATTGTTTTGATACTTTAGTAAAATTATCCATTAGTCATTTTTGACATGTAGGAATGAGCCACACCTCAATCTGATGCATGGTGTGGCCGATATGACTTCATGTTTTTCTTTTTATTTAAAATTGACATTAATTTTAGAAAATGAAAAATTTACGTACTTAAAACAGATAAAATGCATTCATATATTTTTTTTACTTTATGAAAATGATACATAAGTCATTTTTGACATGTAGTAATCAACCCCACCACAATCTGATGTGTGGTGTGACCGGTCTAACCTCAAGTGTTTCTTTTTACTTAAAATTTAAATTCATTTTATTAAAAAGAAAAGGAAACATATTGAAAATTGAGAAAACACATTTTTTTATACTTTAGTAAAATGATCTATAAGTCATTTTTGACATGTAGGAATCAACTACACATCAATATGACAATCTATGTGACTGGTATAACTCCAACTGTGTCTTTTTATTTGAAGTTGACATTAATTTTAGTAAAAAGAACAAGTGACATACTTAAAACCAAAAAAAAATACATTCTTATTATTTTTATACCTTATGAAAATGATCGATAAGTAATTTTTGATTTTTATTAATCAACCACACCTCAATCTGACACACGATGTAATCAATATGGCACCAAGTGCATCTTTTTATTTAAAATTGACATTAATTTTAGTAAAATGAACATGCGACATACCAAAAACCAATCAAACACATTTGGATTATTTTTATAATTTAGTAAAATGATTCATAAGTCATTTTTAACATGTAGGAATCAACCCCGCATCAATCCAATGAACGATGTGACTAGTATGACTCCAAGTGTGTCTATTTATTTAAAATTGATATTAATTTTAGAAAAAAGAACAAGTGACATACTAAAACCCAATAAAATGTATTCAGATTATTTTTATACTTTAGTACAATTATACATATGTCATTTGTGACATTTTGGAAACAAACACACCTCAATCTGACCCATGGTGTGACCGATATAACTCCTAGTGTTCCTTTTTATTTAAAAATGACATTAATTTTAGTAAAAATAACAAGTGACATAATGAAAACCGAGAAAACACATTCAAATTATTTTGAGATTTTATTAAAATAATCCATAAGTCATTGTTTATGTGTAAGAATCAACCCCACCTCAATATGGCACACAGTAGGACTAGTATAACTCCAAGTCTGTCTTTTTATTTAAAATTGACACTAATTTTAGTAAAAAGTAAAATTGACATACTAAAGACCAAGAAAACATATTCATATTGTTTTGATCCTTTATTAAAATAATCTATAAGTCATTTTTTATTTTTAGGAATCAACCTCACCTAAATCTGATTCGCGATGTGACCGGTATGACTCAAAGTGTTCATTATCAGTTTAAAATTTACATTTTAGTTCAAAAGGTATGACACTCACTCAAAACCAAGAAAACACATTCTGATTGGCTTAGTAATTTAGAAAAATTATTCATAAGTCATTTTGGACATGTAGGAACTAGTCTGACATCAAAATGAAACAAAATGTGACCGGTATGACTCAAAGTGCGTTTTTCCAGTTTTAAATAATATTTTAGTAAAAAACACAAGTGACATACTCAAAACCAAGAAAACTAATTTAGATTGTTTTTATACTTTATAAAAATGATCCATAAGTCATTTTTTATTTGTAAGAATCATCGACAACTCAATCCAATTCATGATATGATCGATATGACTCCATGTGGGTATTTTTATTTAAAATTGACATTAATTTTAGTAAAAAAGAACAAGTGGTATACTGAAAATAGAGAAAAAAATATTTGTATTGTTTTAATACATTATAAAAACGATAAATAAGTAATTTTTGGAACGTAGGAATCAATCGTGCATCAATTCGATGCATATTGTGACCGATATAACTCTCATTGTGTCTCTTTATTTAAAATTGACATTAATTTTAGTAAAAAGAACAAGTGACATACTGAAAACCAAGAAAATTCATTCTTATTGTTTTGATACTTAATGAAAAAAAATTCATAAGTAATTTTTGATGTGTATGAATCCAACATGCTACAATATGATGCACAGTTTGACTAATATGACTCCAAGTGTGTCTCTTTATTTAAAATAGATATTAAAAAAGAACAAGTGACATACATAAAACAGAAAAAATGCATTAGGATTATTTTGATACATTAGGAAAACTATCCATTAGTCATTTGTGACATGTAATAATAGACCCCATCTCAATATGATGCGTTGTGTGACCAGTATGCCTCTAAGTGTGTCTTTTTATTTAAAATTGATGTTTTATTAATGTATTCTTTCATATTTATGTTTAATTTATTTCTTTATAGTATTACTAACATAAGATTTATTTTCTTATATTGGTGTATTATTTTTCTTGGGTTGGGGTGGTTTGTTTGACAATTGATACTATGTTCAAATTGTTTTAGAGGGGGTCATGGGTGCCAAAGATGATGAAACATTGATGTTTTTAAATGTTTGTGGATAGTAGTTACAAGTGTAATTAAACAAAACATTTTTTTAAATGTATATAGTATTGTTCTTTTGTATTTGTGATATAAAATTTATTTCATTTAAATTATATATTTACATATAGGTGTGTTTGTATATAGGATATCAGTGTATTTACTACAGTGTGATGTTATTCAAACAACACACTATATCAGGTGGGTATTTATCTGCACTTTTTTAGCACTGATAATCCCCCTAATGGTATTGAAGAAAATAGTTATGTTAAAGCCCCTTTTTCACGCTGTTAAAGGGCCAAACTGTGGTAGTGGTTTATTGAAGGATCTGAAGTTGAACCATTCTAGATCATCCACACACACTTTAAGAATTTTTATGCATGTCGTTCGTTGAATTCTGGGTGCTAGTACAGAGCTCTGATGATCTCTATAATGTCATGTCAATCACAATGATCTTGTGTCTTTGATCTCCAAAGGCAATATTAAATCGTACACTCAGTTGGATCATTTCTCTCTCTAGGAATTAGAATGAGAGATAAGCTCTCAATTCTAGACTAATGAATAGTAACTTGGATGTCACAACCCATCCCCTGGGGTCTGTGTTGTGACTACACCAAAACTGCCTTCTATAGGCCAGGGGCTGGTGACTAGCACCAAACGCCTATTTCCCTAAAACCAGGAAGGCATTGCCTTTATAACCTGAAGCACACACAACAGAGCACACAGCTGGACACAAAACACTAAGTAAACTATATAACAAAAGAGTGTTGAAAAGTAAAAGGGGCCGAAAATACAAGCCCAACTACAATGTACAAGTAACTGGAAGTACAAATACAACTGATGAAAAGGAAAAACAGTTGCTGGGTCATCCTCCAGAATTCCTACATGAAGGGTAGGTACAGATAGCATACGCAGTACTCCACATCCATATGTCTCCTCTATGTACCGACTCATTGTAAGTTCCACCTCCAGGTATCGTCCAGTCTTGGTACTCTCAGCCTCAGTCAGTGTTATCTGTCATCTGCATCCAACACAATGAGGTGCGGTCATAGCCTGTGCAGGGATGAGTATAACGGTACTCAGAAGAGACCTCGAGACCCTCAAGGTCTCACGAAATCCAACAATGATAAACCATAAAGTATAAAATAAAAAGTTAACCCCACTTAGGTATATTCCCATACATATACCTAAGTCATCAAGTAATCCATATCAATCATGAGGAAAACACAAAAGTTACTGACTCAACTCACACAGGTATAAAACTTATGTAGAGAGTTAGAGATGATTAGATTTATCCACCAAATCATCTATTCTGTCAAACCCACGTAGGATCCAGGATCAGTAGTCATAGAGGTCGAACCCACATAGGATCCAAGAATAGTAGTCAGAGTCGTCGAACCCCCACATGATCCAGAAATAGTAGTCAGAGCTGTCGAACCCACATAGGATCCAAGAACAGTAGTCAAAACTGTCGAACACATGTAGGATCTAGGAATAGTAGTCAGAGCTATCAAACCCACGTAGGATCCAAGAATAGTAGTCAGAGCTGTCAAACCCATAGAGGATCTAGGAATAGTAGTCAGAGCTGTCGAACCCCCACAGGATCTAGGAACAGTAATCAGAGTGCAACCACCCACAGGGTTCCGCATAAAGCATGCTTGATTCTGGGAGGGTCTTATCCTCAAGAAAAGTGTATATACATCAACTATCCTGAATTCCCAAGTTTATTTATCAAAAATATCTGTCTTTCCAAAATAAACCCAACGCGACAGGCGGTGCGTCAATCGGACGCTCGGTCTGAGAGTAATTGGAATTTCCGTTTCGAGGGCCTAGTTGGATTTCCATTCAATCCAACCCAGCCATACCCCAAATATTTCCAATACTCTATTTGTTTATACCAAAAGAACCATCTTTCTAAAAGAAACCCAATGCGACAGACGGTGCGTCAATCGAATTCACGGTCTGAGAGTTATTGGCATTTCTGTTTCGAGGGCCCGGTTGGATTTACGTTCGATCCAACCCAGCCATACACCAACTATTTCCAAATCTCAATTGGGGTATACCAAAAGAAACTTCTACCTCCAAGGTTTTCGTCACTGAAGACGGTTCGTCAATCAGATGCATGTAGCTCATGTTACGGGCAAAACAGTGAAAACAGGTCAAGCGGGTTCGGGTCTAGTCCGGCCCAGTCGGACCGACCCTACCTGACCCAGCCCGACCTAGGTCCGAATTGAGGTCTGACCCGGTTCGTAGTTCCAACTCGGTCCGCAGGTCTGACCCGGCCCGTGGGGGTGGCACGACGCGTGGGGGCGGCTTGTCCCGCGCTGGGTCCGGCCCGCACTCGGTCCGGCCCGCGTGAGGCCCGCAGCTGGTGGCCCGTGGGGTCTGCCCTAGCTACATACAGGGGGAGGTCGTGCCCCTTGGAATCCTGAATGGATTATCCATTCGAGGGGGTTTCCAAACCACCGCCGCGTGGCATCGGTCCATGTCATGTGGGACCTACGCGATGGGATCCCTCTATTCCCGACTGGTCAAGCAGCCAGTCGCCTCCCGTGCAGTTCAGTTGCACTGTGCCTCCTCCGGCGACCAGTATATCCGGCCGCCCGTCCAACACCATCGTGACCCCTTAGTCCTCCGTGCGGTGCACAATGCATTGCGCCTTCCCCAGCAAACTGACGGCTTGGGCCGCCAGTTCTTCTCACGGTCGGCCTTGCACTGGCTGCCGCGACCCGTCAGTAGTGGCCTACTCCTTCAGCGGCACGGTTGTTCTGCCACCAGTTGCCCTTCCCTTCATCCCACCGGTGACGTTCATTAGTTTCGACCACCGACGAACCTTCCTCGGGTCACCGGACGAGTTATGATGGCCCGATTCTCATTCCAGAAGTATTTGTGCACTCCTCAGGACGTCACCTTTCATCCTCAACCATTGTTGATGAAAATAGCTCATTCTAAACTTGTGTCATGTTTAGCATCAAATTCCACAAATTTTGGATGGGGGGTCGGGCCGTGTTCGTTCGGCCCGCACCCTCCACGTTAGAGTGATAGCATGCAGATTAGATTCTTTATCCTTGAAGGGAAATGAAGAACGTGAAATAATTAAAAAATCTCGAACACCTACCTTTGATCATTGGTCACTGACGAAGTCACGAAGAAGAATACGGTGTTGTCGTCATTCGTCACATCTACCGCACACTTCCAATCCTGAGCTCGTGCGTCGGTTCGTTGATGATGATGAAGAGGGAAGGTCGGTCAAAGATGTCCCACTTCGGTATGAGTCCATGGATGAAGGTTGAAGAATATTGTTCTTCATAGTCAAAGGAATTATTCATTGGAAGAACGCATTCTTCGTTCTTCGTTGGCGAGAGATTTTCTCCCTAAGCTCTCTTTCTTCTCCCAAGTTCCACCAAAAGATAAATTCCAACCAAAATAATATATTAATTTAATCTATTATTTAATTTTTGGCACAAAATTTAAAATGGGTGGATTAATTAATTGAGAAGGATTCTGCACATTAAGTTTTAGGGGAGTTGAAGAGTTTCACCTGCACTTAATGTAAAAATTGAGGGTTTCTCCCCATTAATGGGGAGTTTCAAGGGGGTTTAAAACTCGAGTGGTCCCCAACTCAATTAACATGAAGAGAAGGTTGGGTTCAGGTGGGCCCCACCACCATAACCTCTCATGGGAGGTTAAGGTGTGGTGGTCCCCACCTCCAACTTCCACATGGAGGCTTTAACCAACAAAATAAAAATAAAACACACAAATTTATTTTTATTTAATTATTTCACTAAAAACCCAAAAAAATAAATTTTAATCTTGACCAACTATCATCGAGGTGAAAGTCTTCTTAAGTTAATACCATCTCTGAGAGTTCAATGGTGCCCTCGGATTTCAATTCTAAGCACCAGTTAAAAATTTATAAAAACCCGCTCATACGTTTACTGAACGTACCTGAACAAAACTTCAGAAATTGATTCTAGGAACATCGGGCCTCGATATCTTGCACCGTAAAATTTGGCGGTCTTGTAAAATTCCCATGTATTTAACAAAAAATATCCACAGAAATTCTGGGTCTTTACATTCTCCCCACCTCAGGGCTTTACGTCCCCATAAGCTACAACTCGAACTAAGGGAACAAGTGGGGGTACTAAGCTCGCATCTGAGCCTCCTGCTCCCATGGGCTCTCTTGGAGGTTCTCGTGCTGCCAGTGAGTGCGCACCAGAGGTATCGACCATCCACAAAGGACTTGCTCCTATCAGTCCTCAATCTCTACTAGAACCTCCGTGAAAGTCACCCCATCGTCGACATCCAGCTCTCCATGGTCGATGATGTGATAAGGGTCGTGAATGTATCTTCTCAGCTGGGACACGTGGAAGACGTCGTGCATCTGGTGCAACTAAGGTGGAAGAGCTAAGTGTTAAGCCACCTCGCCAACTCTACTGAGGACCTGGAAAGGTCTGATGAATCTCGGAGATAACTTGTCACCTCGGCCAAATCTCCGTAGACCTCATCGAGGTGAGACCCGTAGAAAGACGTGGTCACCATCCTCGAACTCCATAGGCCTCCATCTCCTGTCAGTATACGACTTCCACCTACTATGTGTAGTCTTCATCCACTCCTGGATTATCTACACCTTCTTCATGGTAGCTCATACCATCTCTAGTACCACTAGTGCTAACTCCCCTGGGTAAGTCCAGCACAAGGGTGATCTGCAAGGTCGCCTGTATAATGACTCAAAATGTGTCATCCCAATGGTGGACTGATAGATTTTGTTTTATGAAAACTCCACCAAAGGTAATTGATCCCCCCAACTATGACCGAATTCAAGGACACAAGCACGCAGCATGTCCTAGAGGGTCTGAATGGTCCGCTCAGTCTGACCATCTGTCTAAGGATGGAAGGCGGTGCTCAAATGAAGTTGTGTCCTGAAAGCCTCCTTTAACCCCTTCCATAGCCCGGAAGTAAAATGTACATCACAATTGGATACAATCATCAAAGGTACTCTATTTAGCCACACAATATCATGCACGTAGACACGTCTCATGCTCTCTACTAAACCCTGCTCTCTGATCGGTAGGAAATGGGCCAACCTGGTGAGTCGGTTGACGATCACCCAAATCGAGTCATGACCTCTAGATGTATGTGGAAGTCCCATAACGAAGTACATGGATATCCCATCCCACTTCCACTCTAGGACCTATTAAGGCTGAACCAAGCCTGCTGGTACCAGGTGCTCTGCCTTCACTTGCTGACAAGTGAGGTAATGAGAGACAAACTCTGAAACTGCCTTCTTCATTCCCGGCCACCATTGTTATCACTGGAGATCTTGGTACATCTTCTCCACCCCTGGATGTACCGCTAGAGGGGATGTATGGAACTCCCTCAACACTTCCTCCTAGAGTGACACTGGCACCATAGTACGTCCTCTGAAGAGGATGACGTGCTCCCCACCTTTAGAAAATCTATAAGGTGCATGTCCTGTGGATATCTGAGCTCATTGTGTCTCGCAGTCAGCGTCCCCATGATGTGCCTACTTGACTCACTAAATAAGTGGGGGAGTGACTGTAAGAGACTGAAGGAAGACTGCTCCATCTCTATCCACAAAGGATATCTGTAAAGTGGCCATTTTCTCTATCGCCTCTCCTAGCAGCTGTATACCAGACCTCCTACTGAGTGCATCTGCAACAACGTTCCCCTTACCAGGAGTATAGACTATCTCGAAGTCATAGTCCTAGAGGAACTCAAGCCAATATTATTGTCTTAGGTTCAGTCCTTTTGGGAGAAGATATAACTGAGACTCTTGTGATCAGAGTATATGGTAAAACGTTCACCCATCAGATAGTGTCTCTACATCTTCAAGGTGAAGACCACTGCTGCTAACTCCAGGTCATGGGTAGCCTAGTTCTGCTCATGATGTCTCAGCTGTCGTGAACCATAAGTGATAATTGCTTGCTCTGGCATCAAGACACATCCGATTATGGTCCCTGATGCGTCACAGTAGCCTACGTACCCAACGCCTTCCTCTGGAAGCCTCAATATGGGGTCACTAGTCAGCCTCTGCCTCAGCTCCTGAAATCTCTGCTGGCATCTCTCAGACCACATGAAGGGTTGCCCCTTCTTCATCAAAGCTAATAGTGGTGTTAAAACTCTGTAGAATTCTGGTATGAACCTCTAGTAATAACCATCCAAACCTAGGAGAATCCATACCTTCGTCACACTCTTGGGATGATAACAATCAAGTACCGCCTCAATCTCTACTGGATCCACTGCAACTCCAGCCTCCGATATTACATGTCCCAAAAAGTGAACCTATCAGATCCAAAACTGGAACTTCGAGAGCTTACCATAAAGTCGGTGATATCGGAGTGTGTCCAGTACTACCTGCAAATGGTAGGCATGCTCCTCCTCAGTAGTCGACTAGATCAGAATGTCATCGATGAAGACTATGACAAATTGATCGAGGTATGGATTGAAAATACTACTCATGAGTCCCATGAAGACTACTGGAATGTTTGTTACGCCGAATGTCATAACCAAGAACTCTTAGTCGCCATACCAACATCTTAAGGCCATTTTCTGCACATCCTCATCTCGAACTCTGAGCGGGTGATAGCCTGATATGAGTTCTATATTCAAGAACCATCGTGTTCACTTCAGCTGATCAAAGAGGTTTTCAATCCTTGGGAGTGGGTAATTATTCTTCACAGTCACCCGGTTTAGGCACTGATTGTCGACACAAAGCCTCAAGCTCCCATCAGCCTACTTGGAAAACAGAATTGGGACTACCCAGGGAGAAACACTGAGCTGGATAAATCCCTTCCCCTGCAAGTCCTCTAGTTGTACCCACAACACGCAAAGCTCCACGGGAGCCATATGATATGCTGTTGTAGATATCGGTGTCATCTTAGGGTACAAGTCAATGTAAAAATCCACCTATCTGTGAGGAGGTAGACCTGGGACATGATCAAGGAAAACATCCACGTACTGGTCCACCACTACAGGATAAGTCAGACTCTCCACATCAACTGCTATGAGGGTAAGGCAAGCCGACTGATGACTGATCGGTTGTACTCTCCTCTAGAAAAGTACATCCTGCACTTTAAAGGCTCCCTTATCGCCGATGAGGGTGAACCAGGTCCCATCTGTGCGGACACACCGCACTTTGCACCTAATACAGTTGATCAGATCATGGACTATAGATAACCATTCCATACCCAACATGACATCTTAAGGCCTTGACGCTGCTACTAAGAGATCTCAGCCGAAACTTTCGCCTCTCAGAGTAATCTCACACTTTCGGTACCAATGTGTAATCATCGAGTCTTCTCCCATATGAGTCTCTATCCGTAAGGATCAAGCCAACGGCTCCGTCGGAATCTCTGAGCTCCGAATGAGGGCAGTGGCAATTAAAGAGTGACTAACACCTGTGTTTATAAGAACTGTAGCTAAGGTGGAGTAGACATAGACCATACCTTGAATCATATTTGGAGCGCTATGATCATATGCCTCAGCTGCTTGGAGCTGATCTCTCCCCTTTCCACCTACTCCCTATGATCGGGGTGGACCTCCTAGTGGTGGTGGTGGTGGTAACACCTCGTAACGTCGTCCACCGCCATCTGCACGACCAGCTCCTCTGTGATGTCCACCTACGCCCAATGGGTCTCCTTGATCAAACCTCTGCATCTAGCTGGGAGATCCCTCAACTGTATTCTGATCATCCGAACGGTGGTTCAGACAGTCACGAGCCATGTGACCCTACACGCCGCATGTGAAACACTACATGTTCCTAGTATTACTGGCTCTGTCTTGTGTGCTCGCACAACCGAACCGATGTCCTGAGTTCGTCCACCAGATGGTCTGGTCCGCTTGGATCTCTGTAACATCTGTCTTCTGCAAGCTGTAGAAGACTCTGCTACATGATTCCTAGTGGTGGGTCTCGCTGCTGGTGACAGCTCAGCAAGGAAACTCTCCACTTAGAGGGCTCGCTCAAACACCCCCTCCTGTATCGGGATGCTGAGGAAGATCATTGAAGCCCTGATCTCTCGCTTGAGCCCCATCTCCAAGGTCAAGTCCCTAAAAATGGGTCCCGCACCATATTTGTGGAGTAGCGTGAGAGGTCGATGAACCTCGTTGCGTAATATTCCACCATCATGCTACCATGTTGTAGATGATGTAGCTCCTATATCTGCACTGCACGTAGGGTGGCTGGGACAAACTCTGCCAAAAATAGGCTCTTGAAGTCTTCCCAGAGAAATTTCACCTCGTCGTGCACCTGGAGCATCAGGCTCCACCATCTGCCTGCTAATTCCTAAAGGAGACTCGTGGAAAGGATCACCATAAGGTAGATTGGTGTCCCAACCAGTCTGAAGACTCTCACCATAGCCTCCATCCAATCCTCAGCTGCCTGCGGGTCCGTCTCACCCCTGAACCTGGGCAGCCTCTAGCGTTGGAACTCGTGCAACGTGCTCAAGAGGCATTCACTCTCTACTGCTGGGGCTGGTGGCATCGGTGGCCCAACAGATAGTGGTACCGCTAGTTCCTCTGCTGTGATAGGGACCTACACCGAGGCCTCATCGCTCGGTGGGTTTCCATCTTGTACAAAGCCTAGAACTCTGGATCGCTGTCTGCGTGGGGCCATCCGGAAAAGAAACAGGTGCACCAAAGTCAAAAAGTTATACCTGGTGAGCTGACTCAAATAATTCACAAATAAGACTCTTGAAAATACACATTCAATAAGTTTTTTTGTGCACTGAGTTAGAAATCAGAAGTCAGGGTCCTGGTGTATGGATACATCGGACTCTGCACCAACACTGGACTCCCTGAACTGAAAACTACAATCACTACACTTAACACTATTTCTTCACAGAAAAGATCAGAGTCTTAAGTTATGTGGTATAACCGACTCCTCTGATGACAATTTTTCATGACCCATCCCTTGGGGTCCATGCCATTACTATCCCAAGACCACCTTCCATAGGCTAGGGGCTGGCGACTAGCACCAAAGGTGTATTTCCCTAAAACCATAAAGGCATTGACTTTATAACCTGAAATGAACACAACAGAGCACACAGCTGGATACAAAAAACTAAGTAAAATGTATAACAAAAGAGCGCTGAAAAGTAAAAGGTTCCAGAAATACAAGCCCAACTGTAAATTACAAGGAACTAAAAGTGAAAATACAACTGATAAAAGGGAAAAACAGATGTTGGGTTGTCCTTAGGAATTCCTACTAGAATGGTAGGTACAGATAGACTCCTCAGTGTTCCATATTCGTTGGTCTCCTCCGTGTACAAACTCGTCGTAAGGTCCACCCCCAGGTACCATCCAGTCCTGGTACTCTTAGCCTTATTCAGCCTTGTCTGTCATCTGCATCCAACACAATGAGGTTCGGGCATAACCCGTGTAGGGGTGAGTATAACGATACTCAGAAGAGACCCCGAGACTCTCAAGGTCTCATGAAATCTAACAAGGATAAACCACAATTTATGAAATCAACAGATAACCCCACTTAGGTGTATGGTCATACATATACCTAAGTCATCAAGTAATCTATCTCAATCATGAGGAAAACACAAAAGTTACTGACTCAGCTCACACAGGTATACAACTTATGTAGAGAGTTAGAGATGATTAGATGTAGCCAATAAATCATCAATTCTATCGAACCCACATAGGATCCAGGAATATTTTCAAAACTGTCGAACCCATGTAGGATTGAGGAATAGTAGTCAGAGCTGTCAAACCCACATAAGATCAAGGAATAGTAGTCAGAGCTATCGAACCCATGTAGGATCCAGGAATAGTAGTCAGAGCTTTCAAACCCACGTAGGATCCAGGAACAGTAGTTAGAGCTGTCAAACCCACGTAGGATCCAGGAACAGTATTCAGAGCTATCAAACCCACACAGGATCTAGGAATAGTATTCAGAGCTGTCGAACCCACATAGGATCCAGGAACAGTAGTCAGAGTGCAGCCAGCCACAGGTTCCACACAAAGCATGCTAGATTCTGAGAGGGTCTACTCCTCAATCCACATGTCTATAAATCTAATAACATGAATTACCAATTTGATGTATCCAAAAGATCCGTCTTTCCACAAGAAACTCAATGCGAAAGACGGTGCATCAATCGGACACCTAGTCTGAGAGTTATTGGCATTTCTGTTCCGAGGGCCCAGTTGGATTTATGTTCTATCCAACCTGGACATACCCAAAATGTGTCCAAAACTCAATTGGGGTATACCAAAATATCTTTCTTGCCAAAATAAACCCAACGTGATAGACGATGCATCAATCAGACGCCCGGTCTGAGAGTTGTTGGCATTTCCGTTCCGAGGGCCCAGTTGGATTTATGTTCGATCCAACCTGGTCATACCCCAACTGTGTCGAAACCTCGAGTGGGGTATACCAAAAGAACCGTATCCCTCCAAGGTTTCTGTCACCGCAGATGGTTCATCAATCAGACACCCGTAACTCCAGTAATGGGCAATAGAGTGGAAACAGGTCAAGCGGGTCCGGGTCCAGTCCGGCCTAGTCGGACTGACCCGGCCCAACCCAGCCCAACCCAGGTTCGGGATGGGGTCTAACCTAGTCTGATGGGTCCGGACCGGTCCTCGGGTCCAACCTGGCCTGCAATGGGTCTGGTCCGCGCTGGGTCCGGCCCGTGCTGGGCTCGACCCGCGTGAGGCTCGTAGCTTGCAGCCCATGGGATCTTCCCTAGCCTCCTCCAGAGGGAAGTCCACGCCCCTGGAATCCCGAACGTCTTTGCCATTCGGGGGGGTTTTAAAACTAGAACCACGTGGTGCCTGTCCGTGTCACGTGGGACCCACGCGGTAGGGTCCCGCTGTTCTCGACTGGCCGAGCGGCCAGCCGCCTCCTGCACGGTACGGTTGCGTCGTGCCTCCTCCAGCGACCGGCAGAGCCAGCCGTCCATCCCATGTTGTCGCAGCCAAGGCCGCAGCCCCTTAGTCCACCATGCGGCGCACGATGCGCCGCACCTTTTCCAAAAACCCGGTGGCTCAGGATACCGGTTCTTCTCGCGGCCTGCCTTACGCCGGCCGCTGTAGCCCATCGGTCGTGGCCTACTCCTTCGGCGGCACGGTTGTGGTGCCATCATCCACGTTTCCAGCTGAAGTGTCGTCCACCCTTCCCTTTGTCTCACTGGTCATGTTCGTCGATTACAACTACTGGAGAACCTTCCGTGGGTCGTTGGACGAGTTTCGGTGGCCTGATTCTTGTTCTGGAAGTAGCTGCGCACTCCTCAGGA
This sequence comes from Viscum album, assembly GCA_963277665.1. NCBI lineage: Eukaryota > Viridiplantae > Streptophyta > Magnoliopsida > Santalales > Viscaceae > Viscum > Viscum album. Next base: position 843,683,695 of record OY728150.1, on the reverse strand, counting down.
TGTCGTCTTCAATCCGTAACCATTGTTGATTTAAATTTCTCATCCTGGACTCATGCTGCGTTTAGCGTCAAATTCCACAAAGTAAGGCAGAGGGGTCAGTCCGTGTTCGTTTGGCCCGCACCCTCCACGTTAGAGTGATAGCATGCGGCTTCGATTCTTAATCCTTGAAGGGAAACGAAGAATGTGAAACAATTAATAAAGCTTGAACCCCTACCTTGGATCGTTGTTTGCTTACAAATTTGCGGGGAAGATTACAGTGTTGTCATTGTTCGTCACGTCCGCCACACACTTCCAATCCTGAGCTCGTGCGTCAGTTCGTTGACGATGATGAGGAGAGAAGGTTAGTCGAAGATGACCCATGCTGGTAGGAGTCCTTCGATGAAGGTAGAAGGATATCGTTCTTCATAGTTGAAGGTGTTCTTCGTTGGAAGAACGCGTTCTTCGTTCTTCATTGGAGAGAGCTTTTCTCCTTAAGATCTCTCTCTTCTCCCAAGTTCCACCAAAAGAAAAATTCCAACCAAAATAATAGATTAAGTTAATATATTATTTAATTGTTGGAACAAAATTAAAAATGGGTGGATTAATTAATTGAGAAGGATTCAGCATATTAAGTGTTAGGGAAGTTGAAGAGGCTCCCCTACACTTAATAGAAAAATTGAGGGTTTCTCCCCATTAATGGGGAGATTCAAGGGGGTTTAAAACCTGGGTGGTCCGCACCTCAATTAACATGAAGAGAAGGTTAGGTTCGAGTGGGCCCCACCACCATAACCTCTAATGGAATGTTAAGGTGTGGTGGTCCCCACCTCCAACTTCCACATGGAGGATTTAACCAACAAAATAAGAATAAATCTACACAACATTATTTTTATTTAATTCTTTCACTAAAAACCCAAAATCTAACTTTTAATCTCGACCAACTTCCATTGAGGTGAAAGTCTTATTAACTAAATACTGGCGCAACGAGTTCAACGGTGCCCTCAGATTTCAATTCTGAGCACCGGTTCAAAAGTTATAAAAACGTGCTCGTACGTTTACTAAAGGTACCCGAACAAAACTTCAGAAATTGATTCTGGGCCCACCAGGCCTCAGAATCATGCACCCTAGAATTTTGGGGACTTGTAAAATTCCCATGTATTTAAGAAAAAAAAATTCCATGGAAATTCTGGGTCTTTACATTGGATGAGTTTCTCTCGTACTGTATATAGTGGATTCTCAAATACTTGGAAAGGGTTCCCTGATACCCATATATTTAACATTCAAAAAAAAGAAGTAAATAAATAATTATTTCTAACTAACTATGTCATAAATATTATTTACTTATTATCACATACTTATAATATGTATTAAATATATTACGTGATAAACTCAAGTCATTAACTCAATTTTTAATTCCTACTAATATAAAATAAACCTTAAATATTAAAATAATATTCGTTCATATAATATTATTCCTTGTATTTACTTAAACACTTATAAATACTTTTAATAAATAAATTCAACCCAATTATTCTTTAATTGAATAATACTGATTTTTTTATTTGTGATTGATAATGTTTGGACAACTCTCAGACCCCATGGTGGGGCCCCCATGTCCTATACACCTATAAACCAAAATAGGGATGATTTTTCAATGCACTACTGTGTGTGACCCTATAGGCCCTTATCTCGATAGCAATGAATAGTATTCATAGACTAAACATGGAGTTTAGAAATGCATCCAAACCCCTAAGAGGAAAAAATAGCCATAGAAATGAAATACAACCTAAAAACACACACTCTGTTATATAATCTCTTTATCTTTAGATATCTCATAAAGTAGGACACACACTTGTGTCATCTTCCTTTCTTGCTATATTATTTTTTGATCAATCTAGATGAATTTACCTTCAACTACCATGGGTATGGATTTATAAAGGTACTACTATCTTGATCAAATAGGCCTAAAATATTACTTCCTCAACTAGAAAGTGAAAAATTCCATCTTTCCCATTGAACCAATGTGATACCATCAATGACACACCCAACACAAGTTACCTCATCATGGATTCATTATCATGATTTTTCCCTTGCCTCAAAGTATGTGATCAAATGACATACATTGATAATGATATTATGTTACGAGACCTAAAATCATATCTATAGATAAGAATATCTAATGACACCTAAAAATGTGGTGTTCCTATTGGTGGGTCATTCCTCATGATCTCACTTACCAGATATCACAAAGTAAAAACTTCATGAGAAGAAGTCTCAATACATATGATCCTCCAACACCAGATAGTCATACATCTTCTATTTCTATCCAGAATGATGTATCTATACCATAGAACCTTTGTTTAATATTAATGTCATTGTATCTCAAGGTTCTCATTATAGCATGTGATTGACTATAACCTTTTGATATGAAAATTAATCTATGAACATTACCATTTGAAGAGTGAATGCATAAATATCTACATTATAATAATAATTGTACATCATGCATAACTCATTGTATCCAGGATATGGTAATCGAAAAGTACCGTTTAGTGGAGTCTAGGGAACTCACTATTACAACAACATTATATGGTTATAGTTTTAAATTGTTTACACATGAGTAATGGATTAGTGGTCAAAATCTATTAAATAAAGTAATTTGATTTAAAAAACAGTCTTTAATCAAAAAATACAAACTAGTTCCATGTTTACTTTTTTCTAGGTGGGAAATGATCCTACCATGAATGTGAACCCTAGAATTTTTTAATGAAAACCGACCTCAAATTGAATTAAAATCATTCAAACCGTGGTTACAAATCCATATCAAAAAATGATCAAACCATACATGCTCTCCCAAGTATCTCCCAAAATAATATAAATGATGGGGAAAAAATTCCATTACCTCTTGATAAATTAGAATTTATAATAGAATAAATTATCATCCATAGACCAAATTCTACTCAGAATAATACCATAGGGTTAGAGGTTATCAATATGGTAAGGAATAAAACTGATAACCACTTGATAATATAATTTAATAATGATATTATACTAATCATTATCCTATGAAAATAAAATGCCTTAGATAATGGAAAATTCTTTTGTAATTGGGGAAATTTAACCTAAAATCTTTTCAAAAGTCAGCCTGAATAAGATCATTCTCTTGTTGAAATACAAATCCAATGACTGATTTACTCCCTAAGGCAACAGAAACATCAATATTATTCAATGAATATCCTATCATGCTCAAGATCAAACATGAGGGTCATCATACAGGCTATGAAGAGGTCATCAAAACTATATAGACAACATGACATCCAAACTTGTTGGAGAAGATTAATGATGTTATAGTGAATCTCCATAAGTTGAGTTTTAATAAGTTTAATAATTTTGAGTATAATGTTAGTGGTGTAGAAAAATACCTTCTTAAATATAGTTCCCTCTCATATAATGACGTTTTCCTCCACGATATCCTTTTCTTATAAAAAGAACTTAACACAGCCTTTCAAAAAAATGAAAGCTATTGGATTATGTAGGTGAGGCAGTCCCATATCAAAGTTGAAGATCAAAAAACCAAATTTTTTCATCAGAGGGATTCTTCAAGGAGTAGGAAAAATCTGATTTTATGTCTGGAGAATTAAATGGGGAATGTCACTCTCAATGTGAAGGAAATTCTGATACCATTTTTAATTTTTTTTTAATCTTTACAACTATAAGAGAACAGAATTTTCCTTTGATTCATTATGTTGTGTTTCTAATGTGGTCATAAATGAAATGAATTAGTCGTTGGAAATATATTTATTATAGGGTTAATTTAATTTATTTTATGGAACTTTTTGTTTACCTCTATTAAAATTTTAGTACAAAGGTTACCGCATAAGAACCACATGTTTCTGGACACATCCACCTGCCTGAATGGCCTAAAGGAATTCATTTTTATTTATTTTTGATAACCCCCCTTTCAAAGGATGAGGGGGAACCCTTACAAGGCCCGTAGGCTTAGAGATTACATGGCCCGTATGTATAGGAGATTACATGACCCGAAGGTCTTAGGGAAATCAACCAAACTATCTACAAGGAACTGCCCCTCCCCAGCATTTGCATCTTGATAGTAGCTCTCCACCTTTGCATGACCGTCTGGCTAGGCTTCCTGTGCAAGCACAGGCTGGTACCGATGGCATATCCATACCCTCTCATTTTGACAATCCATTTGGCTCTACTCTGGTGAGTTCACCTACTCTGTATCCTCTTCTAGGGTTGATCCCTTTTTGTAGTGTGTCTGGGCCAGCATTCATGTGGCCCGAAGGCCTTGGGGTGGCCCTAAGGCCGTAAGGTGGCCTGAAGGCCTTGAGAATCAACTAACCCAAAGGCCTTGGGTGACCTGAAATCCTTGCAGGACCCGAGTACCAAACCGGTGGCCCGAAGACCTAGATGGATGAATAGTTCCAGCATAATGAGTGGGTTTCCATGGGATAAATATCCTCCCATGTTGGGACTAAACATGAAAGTATAATTGAAAAATTATTCAAAATTATCCTCAACCCCCACTGACTAGAGCTATTGACAAGGTAGATTGGCCTGACCATGAGATGGATCATATTAGCTACAAATTTAGCAGATTGGGCTAGTCCAACCCATGTGGAATGTAAAATTTTAAAGTAAGTCCTTGATCCTACCTAGAGGAACCCACAGACTCATTGATTGACCCACATATCTGAAAACAAATTCATCTAATAATTTATTTTAAGTCTCACAAATGATAATTAATAACTAAAACTAAATTAAATTCCAAAATTAAACCATATAAATATATGATGTTAAACTAAAATATAAATATATTTAAAAAATGTAAAAAAACATATATTTATGAATTGAATTAACACCATATAGTGGTGCGGTGGAGGTGAGACAGAGTATATTTGGACTAAGATTACTTAAATAGAGTTGGGGGATTTCTTCAATCAATTTGAAAAAAATAAAACTTAAATTGAGTTAGGGGAGTTCTCTAATCAATTTTTAAAAAATAAAAACCTTATGTGATGTTTCTATATTTATTTTCCCTAGGATAAAGAGTTTATTACAATTTTATTATCACTTTATTTTTTTAAATTTTCCCTGCACATGATTTATTTATTTTTATCTAAACCTAAATTATTTATAATTATTATTATGGGTCTAAAGGGACCTGTGAACACATGATGGGCTTATCTACTCAGGTTTTAGGTTTCATGAACTAGATAATTTATGGTCTGTTCTAATTTGATCTTAAATATATAAGGCCCTAACCTACAAAAAACTACAAGCTAATAGATCAACCTGCAGGCATGTGGGATATTTGACAACTCTACCAGCCACTATGCCTTCTTTATTTATATATTTTATAATATAAATATGTATAATATATATATTGAAATTAGTAATTATATTAAAAATTCATTAATAATAAAATAATTAAATATTTTTTATTATCATGTCTGAAAAAATTATATGTGTGTGTGTGTGTGGTTATTTATAATTATATATGAATCGACAAATTCTATCATGGGAAATTTTCTTGAAAGTGATAATAATTATCATGGATATTTGAAATTAATTCCAAATTTTCATTCCTAACTAATTTTCATTTCTAGCTATCAAATTTATTTGAACTTCTTAAATTTTCATTGTTGTTATATGTGTGGTTATAGAATTACCATTTGATGTTATGTTCTTTATTTGGAACATGCATTTAAAATTTTCCGCCCTTTTAGTTTAATAGAATTCACACCCACAAATCATGATATATCATATCATTCATTGCATCTGATGTCATGAATTTGAAGGAAGATGAATATCTATGATGATTTTTGGGCTTTCTTTTATGTTTCCCATCAATATGGCATGTTGATCCAAACTCAAAAACTAAGAGTTATTATTCAAAAAATTCAACCTGGCTCAAATAAAAGAGATTAAAAAATCACTTTTTCTTATAAAATGAAAATAATCATTATTAAATATTGGTAGTTGGGTTTTATAATACATATTCATCCAATTTCAAAAATTAATAATGGGTATTCAAAACATTTAACATGAATCCAAGAGAACAAGCGAGAAAAAACAAAAAATACTTCTTTTCAAATGGAATGCACACAATCATTATTTCATATTGGAAATTGATATTTCATAAATATTTATTATGAATATTGGTGGATAATGGACATGGATATTTTTTTTATGGTAGTAGATGGAGCTTTCCAAGTCATGTTATGTTGTCTCTCTCCTTAAGAGTGGATTCACCCCAACCAAAATGGGAGTACCAAGGGTTGTTGATGAATCCTCTTTATGATATAGTGGTGGATAAATACTCTACATAAGTAATTTTTGGAGAGTATCAATTGAAAAACATTTGGAGAAAATAGATATTTGAAATGTATTTTCTATTATGTACCGACAAATTCTCTTTGATTCTTGTTAAAGGATTTTAAGGAATCTCAATATGTGAGGGATAATGGAGTAATTGGGAATAATATATTTTATGGGAGTGAATTAACTATGAATTACTTATTTTTTAATCCAATGGGTACTCCATTTTATAGGAATGGAAGTACCCATTCAGATATATTATCAAAACCTATGGAATTGGGTTGATATATATTATGGAAAGGCATGCATTTTGTAGATTTAATTATATCCATCAAATTTCACCTGATTGATTAAGTAGACCATATAAAATCTAATATCTATCATATTTGTCCTTTATATCATTCTTGATCAGATCAACTATACATTTCATACCCATTTGGTAAACTAGGACGACCCACTAGATGTACCCATTCTAGCTTGGGCCCATGAAAAGTGCGTTATTAAAGTACCACATTATGCATTTACATGTTCACACACATTATTCCCATACAAGATTAGTCCCTATTCCTTTATCACTTTTAAATAGTAAAAAAATTTCTATTCAATAAATGGATCCACACTCCAAACCTCTTTTCGATATGGGATTCCAAAAACCTTTCCCTTTTAAAAACATAAAATCAAAAAAAATTAAATATTTTAAAAACTTTTTAAAATTCATAAATCCCCCAAAATTTAAAAATAATTAACACACCATTTTAAAAATAAATAATCATACACTATTTGAACGAACTTTCATAAATAAATGTATCTATAAATTTGAACATTTATATAGTAGATATAAATCAAAGTTTAATATAGAAACAAGTGGACACTATATAAAAAATGTAACTCATGTTATCATCTAGATTAATCCTACATAAGTCTAATCAAAGTTATCTATTTTTCATCTACTCAAAGACACAGTTATAACCATGTTTCACATATCATTTCATGAATTTTTTATAGATAAATCCATAATATTTTTGGAGCAACCCCACTCCCACACTCATATAGGTGAACGAAAAAGTGTTCCCAAGTTTGGAAACTTGTTTGGTAACCTTGGTCCATTAAGAGTTTTAAACTGACACTCCTTTTTCTCATAGGTTCCAACCACCATTTTCCTAAGAATTAATATATCGTTAGTGTTTCCTTTAAAAATATGATATAATTTCATACATTAACTTTATACATGAAAAGTTATCACATGTTATGTTGAGGTCTCATTGTTGGTCAATTTTTTACAAGGAAATTAAACCCATCCTAAAGGAAGTTTTGTATATTAAATCCCTTAGAATGTCTCTTTTTTAGTGGATCCATAAAATTTCGGCTCAATATAATAAATTCTATAGTTATGATGCCATTTTGTATCAATTTCCATACATAGAAATGTCTAAGACTAATATTTCTAAGTTTTCTATTATAAGTATTTTTATATGTCAAAGCCAACATAGATTGACTATCACTATGTATAGAAACTAGAGATATTGTCATAGGACATAATGGTAGATCTGGTAAAAGAGATTTATTCCATCTACTTATTTTCCTATATCTATTAAAGAAAAAAAATTATAATCCCATGTGGAGACTGTTATACAAGTTTGTTTATTTGATCCCCTAGATATTTATCAATCTCTAGGTGTAAAAACCCAACTAATAATATAAAAGTGATCATATATATTAGTAATCCAACTCAAATCTAAAAAACCTTCCAATACCCTTGGGTTTCCACTATAACATATAAAGTAATCCATGATACCCTTTAGATACCTGAGTAATCTTTTAACCAAATCCCATTATGCATAACCCAGATTACTTGTATTGTTTATTAATTTTCCAACAACATATAAAATATCTTATCGTGTTCTTCTAATAGCATAACCAAGACACCCAATACACCTTGAATATTATAGTTATGTAACTTCCCTACTGGGATTTGGTAGAATCCTACTCCTAGAAGTATATGTGGTAGAAATCAGTGAACAATCAAGATTTTCAAACCTCTTTAAAACCTTTTCAATATAATGAGTTTGAGAAAGAAAAATAAAATTATTAATCCTATATATTTTTGTTCCCAAAATAAAATTATCTTCACTTGAGTCTTTCATATCAAAGTTTCTAGATAAAATATACTTGGCCTCATTTACTTAGTTTATAGTAGTTCCAAATATTATCATTCCATCAACATATAAACAATTAACCACACCATGGTTATTATGGAACCTATTATAAACTCATTTATCTGGTTGGTTAACTATAAATACATTTGATAAGATTAGTTCATTAATTTTCTCATTCCATTATTTTTGTTCTTTTCTTAAACCATATAGGGACCATACTAATTTACAAACCTTCTTTTCTTTTATAGGTACTTTGAATCCTTCTGGTTGTTCCATATATATTTATTTACCTAATTCTATATTTAAATTTTTTTTAACATCAATTTTTTGAATTTATAAATTATATATGGAAGCTAAATTAGGAATAATTCTAATAGAATTAGTCCTACCCATGAGAGAATAAATATCAAAATAACCAATTCCTTCCTTTTGTGTAAACCCCTAGGCTACTAATCTGAATTTATATTTTTCAATTATATGGTTGAATTTTCAATTTCTTATAAATACCCACTTACAACATATCAGTTGTAAACCATAAGAAATATTAACTAATATCCCAGTATTTTCCCCATTTATAGATTCAATATTTCATTAATGTCTTCCTTCCAAAGATATACATAAAAAATGACATAACTTCTTTGAAAGTTTTTAGACCAATATTTATATTGATAAAAATTAGTTTTTGTGTAATAATGATATCATTAGTTCCTTACAAAAAATATATATATATAAATAAAATCCATATTTCTTAGTTATATAAGTTTTTTTACTTTTAAAAACCTCCTCAGATGTATCTTATTGAGATACTCTTTTATTTGATCCAAATTCCTATATTTAGACTTGATTATATAAAGAAGTAAACCTAGATTCCTTAAAGATAGAATCTATTGATTTAATAACTATATTTAAAAAAATCATTTTTTTCTAAAACCATAAATATACAATACTTTGAATTCTCTACATATCCAAGAAATATTTTATCAATACATATTTTACTCAAATTTCTCCTTTTAGGTTCACGTGCTCTTACAATTGTTTCATAACCCCAAAACTTTAAATACTTTAGGTTTGGTGTCATATGATTCCATAATTCATATGACATCATAGAATTACCTTTTTTGGGAACCCTATTTAGGATATGACTTTTAGTTAATAATGTCTCACCCTAGAATCCTCTTGAGAGACTTGATATAGACATCATGGAACTAATCATTTCTATTAACGTTATATTATTTCTCTCAGCTACACAATTATGTTGAGGTGTATAGGGATATATCACTTCATGTATATTAAAAAATTGAAGTATTATAATATTAACATTCATTGTAAGATTTTAGATATCAAATTATAATCCCCCATTGTTTTTCCACCTTATTTTTATAGATACTAAATTTATCTATAATTTCATCTTTAACATGTAAAATATAGACATGAAAAAATATAGAATAATCATCAATAAAAGTTATTAAGTAAATTTTATTACCTATGGTTGTTGTTTCATGTAAGTCACATAAATCACTATGTTTTAATTCCAATAAATTATTTTTCCTTTCTATTGTTTGAAATAGTTCCCTAACTATTTTATCCTACATTAAAGTCACACAATTATTATCATTTTTATCCATGCTCTAGGAAATAATTTCATTGTTGACATGCCTTAAATTTTATTAAAATTTATGTGAACTAAATGATAATTCCATAAATAAAAATATTCTAGAAATTAAGTATAAAAAACATTAATATTTAATTTGAATAATCCATCATATAAGTGACCCTTTCCAACAAATATCCCACCCTTGGGAAAAAGGTTATATGCCTCAAATAAATGCTTAAACCCAAGATTGTTTAAAAAGTTTCTTGATAATAAGTTCCTATTAACATAAGTAACATATAATAAATCATTTAATGAAAATATTTTTTCGAAGGTAAACTCAATAGCCACCACTCACTTACCTTATTCATTAATGCTTATATATTTTCCCAATGTAGAGTGATATCCCATATTTGATTTATTCCATACTCTTCAAGAGAGATTTATTATTCCACATGTGTCGTGTAGCTCTAAAATCGATCCACCAAGAAGCGATATCCTAAAGTACATCAAATTCAAAGATCGTGGATGAATACTTCCCCTTATATGTATTATTTCATCCATATTTCTTTTTATAGACATGACAAACCCATTTGAAGTATCTTGACTTGCCAAAAAAATATCTCACCCCCTTATTATTCATGAATTTTTCCTTTCCTATTGAAGGATGGTTCATATTTTTTTCCTCTTGGAGGTCCTAGATAGACCCACTCCCTCTACCATAAGGACCTTGGATTTATCATCCTTAAGTTATTTTACTTCCTAATTTTTTTATAATACTACTCAATTTTTAGGTAGTTGACCAACTCATTGAGGGAAATATATTCATTATTTAATTTTAAATAATGTTTACATTATTCTAAGAAGGAGGGAACTTATCAATAAAGGATGTGAAAATTATGTCATCATCCATATTCATATTATATTTCTTCAGGTGTTGTAATATGCAATGTATTTAATTAAATTTGTCTATGATAAATCTATTATATACCATTTTTTATGAAATGAACTTTATTCCTATAAATTTATTACTTTTGGTATCATAGATGATGTAATTTACTCAAAATAATCCTATATCTTCATTTAATATATAATATATTGATATCAAAGTAGTTTGTATTCCCTAAAACCTGTTTTATATGATATAATAATCTATATAGTTTTACATATTATATGGTAGCATGAAAATATGATTTTCATTACACTTCCCTCACTTGTTATGAATGCATGAAATTATATTTCATGCATATAAGATATTATAGTAGTAGTGAATAACACTCGTGTCACCCTCCCACATTGGGTATCATTTAAAAGTCTTTTTCATAAGATTGAATAGATGGGAGTTCATTATATTCATGCATATGATGAATGATTCATACCAGACATTAACTCACATGTTATAAACACATGATTTAATGAATACATCACCGAGGAGGGCCCTAAGACCTATATAACACATTTCCATATAAATTAAGTGTTGGTTTATGTTTACATGATGCTTTTTCAAACTCCCAAACACCTTAAGTTCTCTTCATTCTTCTCTTTTATGTTTGAGACACGAGTACACCATGAAGATAGAGTGGATCCCATCTGAATGTCAAATGATTCAGGTTAACATGTAGACACACTATAGAGAGGGTATGTCCTTTAACTTGCCTTTTTTATATTTATAAAACCATATGATGATTATTAAGATGATTCAGATTCTCTATAGTATAAGGTACATACATATATTTATAGATATTCATTATTTTAGTTTTTCATGTATTCATTTTTCGAAACATGGGAGATCCTCAAGAATTGATTTTAAATCACTTATGATTTTTTTAATAATCATTAAGAGATATTTTTAAATCCCAAAATTTGTATCAAAGAAACCTATGTGTTTATATTTTTAAAATATTTCATTAAATGAAGAATAAAATAAAAACCTAGCATCATTTTTGAAATTTTCTTTAAATTTTGATTTAGATTTGTATATGGTGGATATACATAAAGGTTGTAATGCCCCGACCCTAGATACCCAGAGTAGGTGCATTATTACATAACATTTGCATGATCACAAGAAAGATCAAGTCTCTAAAGACCGATTAGTTTAGTAGCCCTAGAAACACAAGATATATTCATAAAGTTTACATTACATCGATAAGTGAAGAACTACAACAACATATTATCTTCATATCCCCTCATACTATCCCTATAGGTCATTCATAAAATACTTCTTCACATCCTGGGAAAAATAAAACATTGAAATGGGTGAGCTCAGATGCTCAGAAAGGATAACAATATAGAAAAAACTTTCATAAATAAACATAAAAAGTTAAGGCAATGTATAACTAAAACAAAAGCCTTTTAAACTTGAACTTCAGCATAATATGGCAAGGATAAAACGAAATAATGCCATTTAATTATTCACATGGATATTCTACTAGTAGAATAATCACATGAAAATATTAATAACCACTTTCATAATGACGGAATGCATAATTCCAGACTATCATAACCACGTAGCCAAGGCCTTGTGCCAAGACTACAAATAAGATTTTATCAAGGCCTCGTGCCAAGACACTAGTTTGTCTCATTAGACCTACCAATGAATCTAGGAGATATAGCGGGCTCCACCCGTCAGATACTAAGTCCAATGCATTCCTCATATGAAAAGTTTGAAACATAACATAAACATTCGTATTAAAACTAGCATAAGAAATGTCAATACTTTATCCACAAAACATGAATGGTATAAAAATAGCACATCCACAGTCAAACATAACTCATTTAATAAAATATGGAATATTTTATTGTATCATATTAACCTTAATCGAGAATAATGAAGGATATTGACATAGATTAAAATAATCATCAAAACTATTTGAGAGAAATATCACCCTTTTTCTTGAAAACAATTAAAAGTATCACTATTTATCAAGAAGCCATTTTAAATATATTTTTGAATAAAAGTGTCCCATACCACTTTGAAACTTTAAAAATGAATTTTAATTTTAAAACATTAATGTCCATATAAATAAATCCTTAAAACCATTTTTAAAACATGGACATTAGTGAGAAATATTTATAATAACAAATATTTAAAACATTTTAAAATGATATTTTAGTTATAGTTACTAACCAAAAGAGAGACACTTGAATAAAAATAATTGAGGTAATCAAAAACATTGTAATTTATTGAGAATAAATGGATTCATGATCTACTATGTCAAAGTACATTATATGCACCAAATAAAAGTGATTTGGTGTATAACAACAAAGGAGTCTCAATGGAATGTAAATTGAGATGAAATCTCTCATAAAGGCCATATCCTTAGGTTAAGGATAAATAAACGACATAATTATGAGTGAAAAATATAATTACACTCAATATGATTGTATATTCAGTTTAAATCAATCAAAGGACATTCACACATATTCTTGTAAAAAAAACACCAATGAATTGGATGTTTAACTCAACAAATCGAGATTGAGTAAAAATTACTCTTATCAAGTTCATACCGATGACCTGATAATTTATCAATGGAGTGATTATGTGTATCAAAATTATATCCACAGAAAGGGGAGTGTAATTTATGAAATAATAAAATGAATAGTGATTCTACACATAATCTTAGAGTAAAATAATCAATGAAGTATGCGTAAAGCCGAATGAGTGGAAATTGAAATTTCAAATTCCCTTATTGATTTGGTAACATACAAAACATAAACCCATGAAAGAAGGATCATAAAATGATGATGTAAATAAACATGAATTAAAGTATATTACACAATGAATACAAATATGGGCAGTACACACACCACATGTAATAAATAAGTGGTGAACAATGGAATTATCACATAATTAAAAGTGAGATAAGAAACCCCTTACTTTGTACTTTTTCCTTGGTCGACGGCAGGTTAACCTCCTATATAATGGTGAAATAATAGTTATTGAATTATAAAAGAATCATTTACATTAATATGATATCATATATGATCTTTTAACATTGATTTGTTAATAATATCTTAGTATTATCGTCATTTCGGGTGTTAACATACTCGTTTTCCTTTATATTCTTTGTTACGTAAGCCGTGTTTGTTATGGATAGGTTGTATATTATTCATATACAGAATTATATCAAGTCCTTAAACATTATTTTTAGTCATGAAATAGGAATTATACTTGAATGGATACGATGGATAATGAATCTCATCATGTTCGTGGAGACGGTAGTCCGTACGTACACACGAGCGACAATATCATTCTTTTGATATTAAGATAATATATAATTGGATGGTTTATCATATATAAAGAATCATTATCATGTTATATTAATTATTTACATGAATTACACATCGTTATTATACCCATCAAAATAATAATTTATTGAATAACAATTACACCACGACGTGGAGACGGTAAGCCGTACGTACGCACGTATGGTGACATGTTATTCAAAGTATGGAAAGAATAATGAATATGATTATACCATATTTATAATAACATCACAGTATATATAAGATACTGGAGTTATTATTTTATAATGGTAATAAAAAAGGAAGAAGAAATGGAAGAAGAAAGGAACTTGAAAAAGGGTGGTGAAAACATTACCTCGTCATTTCGGGTGTTAACTTACTCGTTTTCCTTTATATTATTTGTTACGTAAGCCATGTTTTTTATGGATAGGTTGTATCTTATTCATATCCATAATTATATCAAGTCCTTAAAACTTATTTTTAATCATAAAATGAGAATTATACTTGAATGGATACGATGGAGAATGAATCTCATCGCGTTCGTGGAGACGGTAGTCCGTACGTACGCATGAGCGACAATATCATTCTTTTGATGTTAAAATAATATATAATTGGATGGTATATCATATGGACAGAATAATTATCATGTTATATTAATTATTTAAATTAATTACACATCATTATTATACCCATCCAAATAATAATTTATTGAATGAAAATTACACCACGACGTGGAGACGGTAAGCCGTACGTACGCACGTATGGTGACATGCCATTAAAAGGATGGATAGAATACTGAATATGGTTGTACCATATTTATAATATCATCACAGTATATAGAAGATACTGTATTTATTATTTTATAATAGAAATAACAAAGAAAGAAGAAGTTGAAGAAGAAAGGAACTTGAAAGAGGGTGGTGAAAACATTACCTCTTCATCGAGTTATTCCTTTTGATTTGATCAAAAGGGCTCCTTAGGTTGGCTTTATGATCAAACTAAGGCCTATAGGTTGTAGTGAGGGACGTTTAGAGAGTATTTGGGCAGGGTTTGGCCGAACCAAAAGGCTTTTAAGGTGTGAATTAATGAGAAGGGGGAGTGCCCTTTTAAAAGAGGGGTGAGGGGCACCTTTGGAAAAGCTAGAAATGTTATTTTATAATAAATTCATATTCGGTTTCTAATAGCTAAAAATTGGATTATTTAAATTTTAAGGTGGGGATGGGTCGAAAACCACTCAACAAATAGAATTTATACAGGTTTGGGTCATTATATTAACCTTATCTTTAAGTATTAACTCTTAGTTAATTAGTTTCACTTTTACAATGTCTCTTTGTATTTTTATATTATATGGTTAATATACTTACTATATAAATCCAATAGACCCCCAAGTGGTCCATTAATGATACACCTATCATGTTATAAGTCTCTTAGATGAACCTTATATTTTTAGGAATTGAATATAAATTAATAATATAATATTTGTTTTAAAAACTCTTTTATGTCAATTTTGACACGATTGGGTATTTTGTTTTTGATAAATTCATAACAGCATTATTACTTGGAACAAAATTTATATAATCAATCCTAATATGTCATATTAACCTATAAAATTAGTGTAATTCATAAAAAGTCTCAAATTTCATTTATTTTGATATTTATAATATCAATTATTTTAATATTTCATTAATTAGGTAATTACTGTATCACCATTGTGTCATAAATACTTTAAATTATTTAATGTCTAAAAATTATAAATAAAATACCATTATCTAGGAAATAATTTTATCTTTCTAATTAATATTTAAAATCGAATTTATCTTATTTATAACCCTATATTAAAAATGTTTTAGTAAATAAACTTTGATTTTAACTCTTTTAACTCTTCTTTGAATTAAATAATAATAAATGTCCTAATCTAATACAAGTGGACCTAAATGATAATATTTTACTCCTAAGGATGGTTTTGGTCGAGATACACTTGTCCAATATAATTAGAACATATTTTAAGGTAATATTATTATCATTTTTACCCTTAATTACCCTATTTACTTTTAATCGTGGTAAATAAAAGTAAAAAGTTACTATTCACCAAAAATTATTTTCATCTCATTGAACCAAATTTTACTTCTTGATATTAACCGTGTCTCTCAGATTTTTAAAATTCCACTTACAGAAGCGGTAAAATTAAGTTTTATGAAAAATTCAATTTTTTTTAACTACCACATAGTGGTTTCACTATTCATCAAAAAATGAAAGTTTCCAGAAAAATTCCAAAAATTTGGCCTAAGCTATATTTGATATTATGAATTAAAAAATGATTTCCATTTTACCAAATTCAAAACATATCAGTTTCATTAATTAATTTAAAAATTAATTCCCGTCGTCAAAACAAATAGCGTGTTTTTAAGAGATAATAACTGTCAAAAGATTGACACTTAGTTATGTCTGGTTTAAATGTTAAATTACATCCAATGACCAACATTGTATTTAATGGTAAAAATATATTCTAAATATACTTTAAAAACACTCAAATTAATAATTTATCACTATTAATTATTTCGATTAAAAAAGTTGTTTTTAATTAAAATTTAGTAATTTTCACTATTCATCAAAATATGAAAGTTATCCGAAAAGTACCAAAATTTCACCCTAAGATAATTTTGATATTACGAATCCAAAAATAAAGTCCATTTATAAAGATAAAATGTATAAAATTTCAAAAATTAGGTATTACTATTCATAACGGCTAGTTTGATTGGTTGTGGTGTGTTAGAATCTCGAAGTTGCGTACAATGCACGCCATTGTATTATTCAAAGGGAAACGTACCGTGGAATCTTGGGGTGTTACATTCTCCCATACTTCAATAAATTGTGTCCTCACAATTTTTTTAAAATTGGGCTTGAGAATATAATGTAAAGTCACACATCGGAAAGAAAAAGTCAATAAAACTATCACTTTAAAAGAAAGGAGGAGAGGTATAAAGGTCACCCAAGATAACCCATAATAGGATTCCATGTAGTAAAACATGGATATGGACGATAAAATAAGTGTTAAGTTCTGATGGAGAGGGATAGAAAACATGATAAGGAGAAAGTTAACAATAATAAAATCACAAACTTGTGTTGGGACAAATGGTCATTAGTCTCCCAGTAGGAAAAGTAAACGGAAAACATTTTTTGTTTTAAGTTACATTACATAAGTACGAGGAATTCATTTATGATATTTACTATGAACATAAAGAGATATACTTACTTTTTAAGTAGAGTTTCATTCTTTAATAAATTTTTACCACTAACTCATTTTTTTTACAATGAGTATTCAAAAAGACTTGGTCACAATGGAAGAGCTAGAATAAACTTCTATAGAAATACATGATCCACGTAGGATAAACTATATATTTACATTGTCTTTAGAGATTAATCAAAACCAAAATGGTTAGTATAATATCTGATGATCCCACAAATGGATATTCCATTAGAGAAAAAAAACACTAATCTTAATTTCTAAAATTAAACCATCAATACCCCAAAGTTAAATAAATACCATTCAATAATCAATTATCCTTAAAATCCTTCAATATAATCCAAACTAATATTGAAACCCAAAACTTATAAGAATTTAGTCTTCCACGTTAAATTTTATCTCCAAATGACATTAATTACTCTTAAAGTCACATACTTAAAAGTAATTAACCTAATCATTTCCATAAATAACCCAAATCACTATAAATCCACAATAAAAACATAGATAAAAATCCACCATTGCTCCGCAAATTAAATCTCATACTATTCTATTTTCCTTGGCCATATAGTGTTCACAACAAAGTGAACAACTTCCAAAATAACATTTATCACTTAATCACCAAATCATTTTCCTATACTAAGGGTATTCATTCGATAAGACATAAGATCCCAAATCAAATTATTATTGATCAATAAAATCATTTAACTAAAAATAATATTCACACTTACCAGGGACTTCACGTAGTCTTGTGGTAGGCGATAAATATCAATCGCACTTTGGTTGTGGGTTCGATTCCCACAGCTTTGTCCGATGCGACGGGTTATCACACGGTCTACGTGTTGTCCTTTTTCAAAACCTATATTTTATAACATTACCAAAATGAGATAAATTCATCAAAATAACCATAACATAATTTAACCACAAATCTTATCTCATACCTTGCATTTTCATCCCAAATTATAATAACTTATAATTGCCTCAAACTCAATGATCATATAAAACAAAATGGTTATTTATAACTATATCCACAAGAGAAAAGATAATTCTTCCTCAAATATAATTCTCACATGGAAAACTACAGGGTTAAAAATACAATAGAAAATTATTCCAAAGTAAACCCATAAACAAGGAGCATTAATACTTTTTAAACATTTCTCTAACCATTTATTTCCACATAGCTTCTTCTTTGACCAAGAAAATATCCTATAGAATAGGGCATTCACTCGGGTAATGGCCAGGTCCCCTATATTTACGGAAAATGACTGTAAATGGATTTATAGGACCATTTTTATCTTCTTCCATAGTACTCTTCATTTTTCTTCAGCAATTCTTCACTTTATGTCCTTCCTTCCTGCACGTAAAACATTTCTTTGTCCCATTGAGACACTTTCCTGGGTGTCTCCTTCCACATTTCCTGCATGATGGAAATTGAGGATTCCTTTCTCCATGGTATCCACTGCTGGAGCTCTTATCATTCACCACCTTTCTCTTCTTTATTGAGTCCGGGAATTGGTTAATATATATATCATTGATCATATTTTTGGAAAATTGATTTGGCATAAAGACGATATCTTTTACGCCTATCAACATTCCATTTTGTTACTCATTTCCACCACCTTTCCTACCTTGTACATCATTCTCAAAGTCACTATGACTTCCTTGGAATCCATCCATTGAATAAAACTAGAAAGCATTGTGTGAGTAACAGTAGTCATAAAATCATTTAGAGATTAACATGTAACCATATTCTAAATTTGAAACACATTAGGATTAACCAAGGTCATTTACTCTCATCTTATATATATAATACTTCAAATCAGCTTGTAAAGAAAATGTAAATTATCCTAAGCATATCCCCCGAGAGTGTCGTAACCAAGAGTGCAGCAAGGCCCGTTGTCGTGCACCATTTCCCATTCGAGTCTAGCTCAAAGTGGTGTTTTTGGGTTTTACCCCTAGGTACATCTGTGCCAGAGCCGCCTCTACCTACTCGTATCCAGATAGGGATGTATTGCTTAGAAAAATCACAAAATCTCAACAATACCAAAGTTCTAGGAAGTTATTTTATACTAATCCTCAAAGTTCATCTTAGGTCTACGTGCTCTAATCAGAGTTTATCTAAATCTATCTTCCAAGGTTTGTACTAAACTTCTTCTGATACCAACTTTAACTCCTCGACCCTAGATACCCAGAGTCGGTGCATTATTACATAACATTGTAATGATCACAAGAAAGATCAAGTCTCGAAAGACCGATTAGTTTAGTAGCCTTGGAAACACTAGATATATTCATAAAGTTTACATTACATCGATAAGTGAAAAACTACAACAACATATTGTCTTCATATCCCCTCATATTATCCCTACATATCATTCATAAAATACTTATTCACATCTTGGAAAAAATAAAACATTTAAAGGGGTGAGATCAGATGCTCAGCAAGGATAACAATATAGCAAAAACTTTTATAAATAAACATAAAAATTTAAGGCAATGTATAACTAAAACAAAAGCCTTTTAAACTTGAACTTCAGCATAATATGGAAAGGATAAAATGAAATAATTCCATTTACTTATTCACATGGATATTCTACTAGTCAAATAATCACATGAAAATATTAATAACCACTTTCATAATGACGGAATGCATAATGTCAGACTATCATAACAACGTATCCAAGGCCTCGTGCCAAGACTACAAATAAGATTTTGTCAAGGCCTCATACCAAGACACTAGATTGTCTCATGAAACCTACTGATGCATCGAGGAGCTATAGCGGGCTCCACTATAGAGACCTGAAGCCTGACGTACATAGATATTAAATTACTTTTGCAGAATACTTAATACATAACAAAAACAGACACACAAGGATTGTAATAGTTTAGTGTCTTTGGAAACTCGGAATATAATCTTCTAATTGTGGTGAAAGATCTTCAACATCTCCCATAAAGATCTTCCACTTTTTGTTTCCTTACCTAAAACCTTTCTTTAAATCCTGGGGGAAATAAAACATATAAAGGGTGAGCTCAAATTCTCGGTAAGGGTAAGCATGGATAAAATAAAACATACCATATACATTTGAACTTAAAAATATGAACGTAATGTTTAAACATAAAAATCTTGAGAAATGACATAAATCATGGAAGTACGTAAGGCATATATCATAAAGAAACATTAATCGTGATAAAATAGCATGGGAATTAAACATGTAATTGTGGAAAACCATTAAGAACATGATATGATTTCCATAGTAGCCAAGGCATTGCTGCCAAGACCATCTTAGTGGACAAAGTCCCTTTCTGAATCGAGTTCACTCGTCGTTCCAGTCCTGTATTACTGAACCGGTTTAACTTTCCATTCCAGCCATGTCTATCTCATGAGATATAAATCTTTACACAATGCATTGGAGGTAGATATAGGTCCCACCCATCTTATAATGAAATCATTCTTACTTTTGCCACAAAATAAACTTGAAACATTCATCATAACCCAAAAAAATGGGTTTCATAAACATCATCCCATCATTTCATAATCTATATAAAACAAATGGACATTTCATAATAATAAAATTGAACCATGTAAATCATAGAGACATTAAACTTGAAACATACACTTATGAAATAATGTCATCTTAGATATAAAATGGTTTTGATAAAACACCTGAAATGAATTCTTGAGGAAAATATCCTTTCTTCTTTAAATTCATTTTCCTTTCACAAAATGTCATGAATTTTTAAAAGAGAGATATTTTTTTTGGAAATATTCATGAAATATTTTGTAAGAAGCTTCATTAAAATAAGGCTTTATAAAACCGTAAAAATTTGTTCATGCCGTATAAGTCAAAAAAAACATTTTTCTCGTACTTTTGCCGGAAAAGTCAAAAAGAACCTCGTAACATAAACAAAAGAAAGATTCCTTAAATACCATGTAGTAAAAGTCAAAAATGGGTAAAAAGTTATTTAAACATACATGAAAACACTTTTATAAAACATGGACATGGATGATAGAAATAACCCCAGTAAATACTTACGAATAAGCAATCTCGGATAAAAATGAGATTTGCACAATTATCCCTTACCTTAGGTTCGATATGCTTCGTACGTATCCAAAACTCCTTTATAATGATTTAAATAATTTCATTGACTTATTAAAGAATCATATTCATTGTTATTATATCATATATGGTTCACTTATGACTTTATATTACCCGTTCTTTTGTAAATCCCATGTTAAATAGCGTTTTGGGTAAAATCGTTTCATTTTTCGTCCGTGTTTTGACTTGTAATTATTCATATGATTACTTAGATCATGATTACTTAATTCCAGAATATAAAACATGATTTATATATAATATATATTCAGAATATATATTTAATGGATCGATAAATGGAAATAAATACACCGTTCATGGAGACGGTAGGCCGTACGTATGCATGAACGCTATTTTTGTTTCCTTATTGAATTGAATGGAATTAAGTAGATAACATAAATATATATACATAAATCCAGTAGAATTATTATTTCATATATTTCATGATTACTTATTATATATACTTTATAATCATTCTTGGATGGTTATCATGGAGAGTGAATCTCATCGCGTCGTGGAGACGGTATTCCGTACGTACGCACGAGCGATGATATCATTCCCATGATCATGGAATTGTATTAATTTATATGTATAATATTAAAGAATCAATATCACTTTACAATAATTATATATATTAATTACTTTCACCATTATACTCATCCATGTAAGGTGGTGGTGGAAAATAGATTACACCTCGGCGTGGAGACGGTATTTCGTACGTACGCACGCGTGGTGATTTCGTTTTCTGTAGGATGGATAGATGGTGAAATATGGTTGTTTCATACTTATAATAACATATAATTATATGATTGATAATGATGTTATTACTTAATAATGAAACAACCAAAGAAGGAGAAATGGAAGAAGAAATAAAGGTGAAAGAATCGGTAACGGACATTACCTCTTCTTTGAAGCGCCTCTTTGAGACCTCCTCTTAGGGTACTAAAATTGGTCTTTGAAGAAGACAAGTACCTCTAGGATATTTCTAGGGAAGTGGAGAAGAGAATTTGGCAGGGGTTGGCCGAGATTTAAGGCTCAAAGTGGTGTGAGGAAGAGGGGGAGGAGGTGCCCTTTTATAAGGGAGGAGAGGGGATCCTTTGGAAAAACTAAATATATTATTTTATTATAAAGCCAAATTCGTTTTTAAATAGCTCCAAATTGATTTATTTAGAAGCTAAGGTGGGTCTGGGTCAAAATCCTCTCATACAATAGAATTTAGACAATTTTAGGTTCCTATTTTAACCTTATCATTTAGATTTAACATTAAGTTAAATAATTTTAATTTTACTGTGTCTTCTTGTGTTCTTACACTATAAGGTTAATAAACTTACTATAACAAGAAAAATGAACCCCAAGTTGTTTATTATTAATATATAGAACCTTATCTAAGTAATTTTTCCGAACCTTAGATTTTTAGGAATATAATAACAATTAATAATATAATATTTTTTTAAAAAACTATTTTATGTCAATTTTGACACTATTTGGTAATTGATTTTTGTGAAAATTATAACAGAATGATTAGTTTGAAAAAAGTTAATTACATCAATACTAACATGTCATATTAACCTATAAAATTAGTGGAATTAATAAAAAGTCTCAAATTACATTTATTTGGGTATTTATAACATCAATTATGTAAATATTTCATTAATAAGATAATTACTGCATCATCATTTTATCATAAATAAATTAATTTATTTTAAGTCTAAAAATTACAAATAAAATACCATTATGTTGGAAATATTTTTAGCTTTCTAATGAATATTTATAGTCTAATTTATATTAGTTATAACCCTATATTAAAAATGATTTACTTATTAAACATTGATTTTAACTATTTTAACCCTTCTTTAAGAAAATTGATAATAAATGTCCTAATCTAATTCAAGTGGGCCTAAATGGTCATATTTTTTTCCTAAGGTTTTTTTTGGTCGAATTACACTTATTCAATAGAATTAGGACATGTGTTAGGGTAATAATAATATCATTTTTATCCTTAATTACCCTATTTACTTTTAACCGTGGTAAATAAAAGTAAAAAGTTACTATTCACCAAAAATTATTTTCATCTCATTGAACCACATTTTACTTACTGACATCAACCGTGTCTCTCGGATTTTTAAAATTCCATTCACAAAAGCGGTAAAATTAAGTTTTATGAAAAATTCAGTTTTTTAACTACCACTTAGTAGTTTCACTATTAATCAAAAAAAATGAAAGTTTCCAGAAAAATACCAACAATTAGGCCTAAGATATATTTGATATTATGAATTAAAAAATGATGTTTATTTTAACAAATTCAAAGTATATCAGTTACATTAACTAATTTAAAAATTAATTCAGGACATCAAGACAAATAGCGTGTTTTTATGAGATAATAACTATCAAAAGATTGACACTTGTTTATGTTTGGTTTAAATGTGAAATTACATCCAATGAACAAAATTGTATTAAATAGTAAAAATATATTCTAAATATACTTTAAAAACACTCAAATTAATAATTTATCACTATTAATTATTTCGATTAAAAAATTTGTTTTTAATTAAAATTTAGTAATTTCCACTATTCATCAGAATATGAAAGTTATCCAAAAAGTACCAAAATTTCACCCTAAGATAATTTTGATATTCCGAATCCAAAAATGAAGTCTATTTTGAAAGATAAAATTTATAAAATTTCAAAAAGTGGGTATTACTATTCATAACGGGTAGTTCATAATAATATTATAATAATATCTCGTTTAGTGAAACTCAGTATTGCTTACTACACACGCTATCTTGGAAGGTCGTGATTGCATGTAATGCAAGACAAGTCAAGGATCTGTGTAGTACAAGATATGTTTGGTGTAGCGTACAACACAAGACATCAATAAAATTAAAAGGAATATTTTTCATAAAATCTCGGGGTGTTACATTCTACCCCCTTAAAATGAATTTCGCCCTCAAAATTCGTCGAGGTTATAAATGGTTTACTACTCGAAAGTTTCTTTAATAGAAACCCACATCATAAAAAGGAATACCAAAACTTGGCTTTAAAAACTAAAGTATGAAATGTAACGGTTACCCAAATTAACTCATCACTGGGTTTCCACATAGGAGAACATTGGTGAAAATATGGTTATAGAAGAAAAATCTAACAATCAAGTTCTGATGGAGAGTGGTAGAGAACATGGCTATGAAAAATCCATCAATCACAAAGCCATAAATTTGTGATGATCTAAGGTACCATTTGATTCATCGGATATAAGAGCACTAGGACAACATTTTTGGTTTTCAATATCATTTCCCAAGTTGAAAATTTTGAATTAGAAGAAATACTTGCTTGATTTTGGTACAATCTCACTGTTTTTCATGCTTTGAACAATTTCAACTTCATCTCTTAATGAAATGAAGTTGAATTTGTTATTCGTGAAGTGTTAACAAATCATGTGATAGAATGATGGGTCATTCCATCTATTTCAAACAAAAGGTTAGCAAAAGTTATCAAATATACATAAGTCCATCTATGGTGAGATTAATCATATATGGTTCCTAAAATGGACTTATACTTCATATATCATACTGCTTAATATAATAAAACTAGTTTCTGCTAAACATGGACTTCCTGTAGGCCAGTGGTAGGCGATAAAGGCCAGTCGCACTTCGGTTGTGGGTTCGATTCCCACAGCCTTGTCTAACGTGATGGACTGTCTCCCGTCCTGCAGGTTGTCCTTTTTCTAAAACTACATTACTATAACATCCCATCAATAATATAGAAAAAGTTCTATCCATAAACAATACTAAATTATGTCCAACATAATCTATTACAATCTTTAGGCTTATCTAAAATACTTCAGTCCAAGCTCATAGTATAAAGAAAATGATTACTTGAAATTTCATATAACATTCACGTGAATGCCATCATTTATCCCCCATATATCATAAGGTATATCTTGTTGGTCAAATTACAAACATGTGAATACCTTAATCATGTATTCTCTTGAAGAATGAATACCCATTGAACCTTAGTGAAAACAAGAGTGTTGTCAAAAGTTAACTCCTTTCACATACCAAAACCTCAAACCATGATACAACTATTTTCATATATCAGTCATGAGATCATGAATACTGTCAAACATTTCATTTTCTCCTTATCCCTTCATTATACGCATATCATCTGTTTTCCAAAAATATCTTAATCACTTTCCATGGTTACTAGTACCATAAAATTATTGAAAACCACAATAGACCAATACATAAATATTCCAATATTCCACGATACTATATACAACATTATTTTGGATTCCCATCACATAAACACTTAATCATTCCACCACATCATTTTCATATTCAACATCGCCAATAGTTATCACATGTGACTTCCCTTTGTCCTTTGCCTTAAGTGATTGCTCATGTCGATCATCACTAACCCTTGGATTAGGGCATTTATTAGAATAATGCCCCATTTCCTTACACTTGAAGCATTGAAGTGTTGGTGGTGAGTTCTCTGCAGTATTTTCTGTATTCACATCATTAGAAACCCTTTTTCCATTACTTCGACACTCAGCTGCTCGATGACCTTCTTTTACACACTTAAAACATTTTCTAGTCCCTTTAAGACAATCTCCACCATGCTTCTTTCCACACTTTGAGCATAAGGAAACATTCATCTTCTTTTCACCATTATTCTGAGATTTCTCCTTGAACTCCATCTTTCGTTTCTTGTCAAAACTATGAGATGGATAAGTAACACCAACTTCCATTTCTACCTTAATAGCACAACACACAATTTCTTCATAGCTACTGAAGTCTCTTATAGCTAATTCCCTTCGAAGATTTGGTTTTAAGGCACTGAAGAATCGATCAATTTTACTTTCAGGTTGGATGATAAAGCTAGATACATACCTTGAAAGCCTTGAAAAATTCTCTTCGTATATACCAACAGATTCGTCATCCTTTTGCTTTAGTTCAAGAAACTCTTTCTCCATCTTTGTTCGAAGAATACGAGGGAAGTACTTATTGAAAAATAAGTTCTTGAACTCATTCCATTCCATGGACTCAATTTCATCTCTTGGCCTCTTATTCTTGATAAGATTCCACCATTGATCAGCTTCACCTTCCAAACCATATACTGCTAAGATGAATTTATCATGTTCAGAACATTGAAGAACTGGAAATATCTTTTCAGAGGTACTGATCCATTGTTCAGCAACAAGTGGATCAGAAGACCCACTGAAAGAAGGTGGACGTTGCCTCATGAAGGACTCAATAGAATATTGTTCCCTTCTCTGCTCATTTAGAAGTCCAGAATGATTCATAGCTTGTGTAAGTATAGAAATAAGATTGTGTACTCCATCTCCCATAACATTTGTTTGTTCAGGAGGACAATCATTGAATTTTCCATTACATTGATCAACACGGTTCCTTCGGGTTCCAACCATCGTCTAAAACCCAAAAATAATAGTGTGAGAGGAAAAAATCATGCTAGGGAGAATAACATAATAAAGGGGGAGTACCTTCAATATCTAACATCTTAGGTTTAATTCTAATATCATTACCGTAGTTCTAGGACTATATCCTATACATATATTTATCCTTAGGGACATCCCTATACATACCTTAGAAATATCTCTAGGGATCTCACTAATGTTTTCACATCCTAGTTTCCAAAGGTTGACTAAACCTTTCCTCTGATACCAACTGTAGAGACCCGAAGCTTGACGTACATAGATATTACATTACTTTTGCGGAATACTTAATATATAACAAAAATAGACACACAAGGATTTTAATAGTTTAGTGTCTTTGGATACTTGGAATATAATCTTCTAATCGTGGTGAAAGATCTTCAAAATGTCCCATAAAGATCTTCCTTTTTTTGTTTCCTTACCTAAAACCTTTCTTTAAATCCTGAGGGAAAGAAAAAATATAAAGGGTGAGCTCAAATTCTCAGTAAGGGTAAGCATGGATAAAATAAAACATACCATATACATTTGAAATTAAAAATATGAACGTAATGTTTAAACATCAAAATCTTGAGCAACGACATAAATCATGGAAGTACGTAAGGCATAGATCATAAAGAAACATTAATCATGATAAAATATCATGGTAATTAAACATGTAATTGTGGAAAACCATTAATCACATGATATGATTTCCATAGTAGCCAAGGCATTGCTGCCAAGACCATCTTAGTGGACAAAGTCCCTTTTTAAATCGAGTTCACTCCTCGTTCCAGTCTTGTATTACTGAACTGGTTTAACTTGCCGTTCCATCCATGTCTATATCAAAAGATATAAATCTTTACCCAATGCATTGGAGAGATATATAGGTCCCACCCATCTCATAATTAAATCATTCTAACTTGTGCCACAAAATAAACTTGAAACATTCATCATAACCCAAAGAATAAAATGGGTTTCATAAACATCATCCCATCATTTCATAATCCATATAAAACAAATGGACATTTCATCATAATAAAAGTGAACCATTTAAATCATAGATACATTAAACTTGAAACATACACTTATGAAATAGTTTCATCTTAGATGGAAAATTGTTTTGATAAAACACTTGAAATGAATTCTTGAGGAAAATATCCTTTCTTCTTTAAATTCATTTTCTTTTCA
The DNA here is from genome assembly GCA_963277665.1 of Viscum album. Lineage (NCBI taxonomy): Eukaryota > Viridiplantae > Streptophyta > Magnoliopsida > Santalales > Viscaceae > Viscum > Viscum album. Next base: position 843,655,434 of record OY728150.1, on the reverse strand, counting down.
CAAAATGTCATGCATTTTTAAAAGAGGGAGATTTTTTTTGGAAATAGTCATTAAATATTTTGGAATAAGCTTCATGAAAATAAGGCTTTATAAAACCGTAAAAATCTGTTCGTGCCGTATAAGTCAAAAAAACATTCTTCTCATACTTTTGCCGGAAAAGTCAAAAAGTAACTCGTAATGTAAACAAAAGAAAGATTCCTTACATAACATGTAGTAAAAGTCAAAAATGGGTAAAAAGGTCTTTAAACATACATGAAAACACTTTTATAAAACATGGACATGGATGATAGAAATAACCCCAGTAAATACTTACGAATAAGCAATCTCGGATAAAAATGAGATTTGCACAATTATCCCTTACCTTAGGTCCGATATGCTTAGTACGTATCCGAACCTCCTGTATAATGATTTAAATAATTTCATTGACTTATTACATAATCATATTCATTGTTATGATATCATATATGGTTCACTTATGACTTTATATTAACCGTTCTTTTGTAAATTCCATGTTAAATAGCGTTTTGGGTAAAATCGTTTCATTTATTGTCCGTGTTTTGACTTGTAATTATTCATATGATTACTTAGATCATGATTACTTAATTCCAGAATATAAATCATGATTTATATATAATATATATTCAGAATATATATTTAATGGATTGATAAATGGAAAGAAATACACTGTTCATGGAGACGGTAGGCCGTACGTACGCATGAACGCTGTTTTCGTTTCCTTATTGAATTGAATGGAATTAAGTAGATAACATAAATATATATATACATAAATCCAGTAGCATTATTATGTCATATATTTCATGATTACTTTTTATATATACTTTATAATCATTCTTGAATGGTTATCATGGAGAGTTAATCTCATCGCGTCGTGGAGACGGTATTCCGTACGTACGCACGAGCGATGATATCATTCCCATGATCATGGAATTGTATTAAAGTGTATGTATAATATTACAGAATCAATATCACTTTACAATAATCATATATATTCATTACTTTCACCATTATACCCATCCATGTAAGGTGGTGTTGGAAAATTGATTACACCTCGGCATGGAGACGGTATTCCGTATGTACGCACGCGCGGTGATTTCGTTTTCCGTAGGATGGATAGATGGTGAAATAGGGTTTTTTCATACTTATAATAACATATAATTATATTAGTGATACTTATATTATTACTTCATAATGAAACAACCTAAGAAGGAGAAGTGAAAGAAGAAATAAAGGTGAAAGAATTGGTAACGGACATTACCTCTTCTTTAAAGCACCTCTTTGAGACCTCCTCTTAGGGCACTAAAATTGGTCTTTGAAGAATACCAGGACCTCTAGGATGTTTCTAAAGAAGTGTAGAAGATAATTTGGAAGGGTTTGGCCGAGCGTGAAGGCTCAAAGTGGTGCGAGGAAGAGGGGGAGGAGGTTCCCCTTTATAAGAGAGGAGAGGGGCTCCTTTGGAAAAACTAAAAATATTATTTTATTATAAAGCCATATTCGGTTTTAAATAGCTCCAAATTGATTTATTTAGAAGCTAAGGTGGGGCTGGGTAGAAATCCTCTCATAAAATAGAATTTAGACAAGTTTAGTTTCCTATTTTAACCTTATCATTTAGATTTAACATTAAGTTAAATAATTTTACTTTTACCGTGTCTTCTTGTGTTCTTACACTATAAGGTTAATAAACTTACTATAACAAGACAAAAGAACCCCAAGTTGTTTATTATTAATATATATAACCTTATCTAAGTAATTTGGCTGAACCTTAGATTTTTTGGAATATAATAAAAATTAATAATATAATATTTGTTTTAAAAACTATTTTATGTCAATTTTGACACTATTTGGTAATTGATTTTTGTGAAAATCATAACAGAATGATTAGTTCGAAAAAAGTTAATTAAATAAATACTAACATGTCATATTAACCTATAAAATTAGTGGAATTCATAAAAAGTCTCAAATTACATTTATTTGGGTATTTATAACATCAATTATGTCAATATTTCATTAATAAGATAATAACTGCATCATCATGTTATCATAACTAAATTAAATTATTTTAAGTCTAAAAATTACAAATAAAAACTCATTATGTTTTAAATATTTTTAGCTTTATAATGAATATTTATAGTCTAATTTATCTTACTTATAACCCTATATTAAAAATTATTTATTATTAAACTTTAATTTTAACTATTTTAACCCTTCTTTAGGTATATTGATAATAAATGTCCTAATCTAATCCATCTTGGCCTAAATGGTCATATTTTATTCCTAAGGTTGTTTTTGGTCGAATTAAACTTATCCAATAGAATTAGTACATGTGTTAGGGTAATAATAATATCATTTTTATCCTTAATTTCTCTATTTACTTCTAACCGTGGTAAATAAAAGTAAAAAGTTACTATTCACCAAAATTTATTTTCATCTCATTGAACCACATTTTACTCACTGACATCAACCGTGTCTCTCGGATTTCGGAAATTCCATTCACAAAAGCGGTAAAATTAATTTTTATGAAAAATTCATTTTTTTAACTACCACTTAGTGGTTTCACTATTAATAAAAAAATTGAAAGTTTCCATAAAAATACCAAAAGTTAGGCCTAAGATATATTTGATATTATGAATTCAGAAATGATTTTTATTTTACCAAATTCAAAACATATCAGTTACATTAACTAATTTAAAAATTAATTCTCATCGTCAAGACAAATGGCGTGTTTTTATGAGATAATAACTATCAAAAGATTGACACTTGTTTATGTCTGGTTTAAATGTGAAATTACATCCAATGAACAACATTGAATTAAATCGTAAAAATATATTCTAAATATACTTTAAAAACACTCAAATTAATAATTTATCACTATTAATTATTTCGATTAAAAAAGTTTTTTTTAATTAAAATTTAGTAATTTCCACTATTCATCAGAATATGAAAGTTATCCGAAAAGTACCAAAATTTCACCCTAAGCTAATTTCGATATTCCGAATCCAAAAATGAAGTCTATTTTGAAAGTTAAAATTTATAAAATTTCAAAAAGTTGGTATTACTATTCATAACGGCTAGTTCATAATAATATTATAATAATATCTCGTTCAGTGAAACTCGGTATTGCTTACTACACACGCTATCGTGGAAGGTCGTGATTGCATGTAATGCAAGCCAAGTCAGGGATGCATGTAGTGCAATATCCTTTTGGTGTAGCGTACAACACAAGACATCAATAAAATTAAAAAGAATATTTTTCATAAAATCTCGGGGTGTTACATCCACCCATCACTTACTAAGTCCAATGCATTCCTCATATGAAAAGTTTGAAACATAACATAAAAATTTGTATTAAAACTAGCATATGAAATGTCAATACTTTATCCATAAACCATGAATGGTATAAAAATATCACATCCACAGTCAAACATAACACATTTGATACAATATGGAAGATTTTATTGTATCAGATTAACCTCAATCGAGAATAATGAAGGATATTGACATAGATTAAAATAATTATCAAAACTATTTGAGAGAAATATCACCCTTTTTCTTGAAAACAATTAAAAGTATCACTATTTATCAAGAATCCATTTTAAATTTATTTTTGAATCAAAGTGTCCCATACCACTTTGAAACTTTAAAAATGAATTTTAATTTTAAAACATTAATTTCCATATAAATAAATCCTTAAAACCATTTTTAAAACATGGACATTAGTGAGAAAGATTTAGAATAACAAATCTTTAAAACATTTTAAAATGATATTTTAGTTATAGTTACTAACCAGAAGAGAGGTACTTGAATACAAATAATTGAGTTAATCAAAAACGTTGTAATATCCTGAGAATAAAATGATTCATGATATACTATGTCAAAGTACATTATATACACCATATAAAAGTGATTTGGTGTATAACAACAAAGGAGTCTCAATGGAATGTAAATTGAGATGAAATCTATCATAAAGGTTGTATCCTTAGGTTAAGGATAAATCAACGACATAATTATGAGTGAAAAATATAAATACACTCAATATGATTGGATATTCATAGTAAAACAATCAAAGGACATTCACACATATTCTTGTAAAAACAACACCAAGGAATTGTATGTTTAACTCAACAAATCGAGATTGAGTAAAAATTACTCTTATCAAGTTCATACCGATGACCTAATAATTTATCAATGGATTGATTATGTGTATCAAAAGTATATCCACAGAAAGGGGAGTGGAATTAATGACATAATAAAATGAATAGTGATTCTACACATAATCTTGGAGTAAAATAATCAATGAAGTATGCGTAAAGTCGAATGAGTGGAAATTGAAATTTCAAATTCCATTATTGATTTGGTAACATACAAAACATACACCCATGAAAGAAGGATCATACAATGATGATGTAAATATACATGAATTAAATTATATTACACAATGAATAAAAACATGGGTAGTACACACACCACATGTAATAAATAAGTTGTGAACAATAGAATTATCACGGAATTAAAAGTGAGATAAGAAACCCCTTTCTTTGTACTTTTTCCTTGGTCCACGGTAGGTTAACCTCCTGTATAATGGTAAAATAATTTTTATTGAATTATACAATAATCATTTACATTAATATGATATCATATATTATCTTTTAACATTGATTTGTTAATAATATCTTAGTATTATCTTCATTTCGGGTGTTAACTTACTCGTTTTCCTTTATATTATTTGTTACGTAAGTCGTGTTTGTTATGGATAGGTTTTATCTTATTCATATCCAGAATTATATCAATTCCTTAAACATTATTTTTAATCATAAAATGAGAATTATACTTGAATGGATACGATGGAGAATGAATCTCAACGCGTTCGTGGAGACGGTAGTTCGTACGTACGCACGAGCGACAATATAATTCTTTTGATGTTAAAATAATATATAATTGGATGGTATATCATATAGACAGAATAATTATAATGTTATATTTATTATTTACATGAATTACACATCATTATTATACCCATATAAATAATAATTTATTGAATGACAATTACACCACGACGTGGAGACGATAAGCCGTACATACGCACGTATGGTTACATGCCAGTCAAAGGATGGATAGAATACTGAATATGGTTGTACCATATTTATAATAACATCACAGTATATAGAAGATACTGGAGTTATTATTTTAGAATATAAATAAGAAATAAAGAAGAAGTTGAAGAAGAAAGGAACTTGAAAGAGGGTGGTGAAAACATTACCTCTTCTTCGGGTTCTTCCTTTTGATTTGATCAAAATGGCTCCATAGGTTGACTTTCTGATCAAAATAAGGCCTCTAGGTTGTATTGAGAGAATTTTAGAGAGTATTTGGGCAGGGTTTGGCCGAACCAAAAGGCTTTGAAGGTGTGAATTAATGAGAAGGTGGAGTGCCCTTTTATAAGAGGGGTGAGGGGAACCTTTAGAAAAGCTAGAAATATTATTTTATAATAAATTCATATTCAGTTTCTAATGGCTATAAAGTGGATTATTTATTGGTTAAAGTGGGTATGGGTAGAAAACCACTCAACCAATAGAATTTAGACAGGTTTGGGTCATTATATTAACCTTATATTTATGTATTAACTCTTAGTTAATTAGTTTCACTTTTACAATGTCTTTTTGTATTTTTATATTATATGGTTAATAAACTTACTATATACATCCAAGCAACCCCCAAGTGGTCCATTAATGATACGCCTATCATTATATAAGTCTCTTGGACGAACCTTAGATTTTTAGGAATTGAATATAAATAAATAATATAATATTTGTTTTAAAAACTCTTTTATGTCAATTTTGACACTATTGGGTATTTTGTTTTTGATAAATTCATAACAGCATTATTACTTGGAAAACAATTTATATAATCAATACTAATATGTCATATTAACCTATAAAATTAGTTTAATTCATAAAAAGTCTCAAATTAAATTTATTTTGATATTTATAATATCAATTATTTTAATATTTCATTAATTAGGTAATTACTGCATCACCATTTTGTCATAAATAATTTAAATTATATAATGTCTAAAAATTATAAATAAAATAACATTATCTAGGAAATCTTTTTATATTTCTAATGAATATTTACAATGGAATTTATCTTATGTATAACCCTATATTAAAAAAAATTTAGTAAATAAACTTTGATTTTAACTCTTTTAACTCTTCTTTGAATTAAATAATAATAAATGTCCTAATCTAATACAAGTGGACCTAAATGATAATATTTTACTCCTAAGGTTTTTTTTGGTTGAGATACACTTGTCCGATATAATTAGGACATGTGTTAAGGTAATATTAATATCATTTTTACCCTTAATTACCCTATTTACTTTTAACCGTGGTAAATAAAATTAAAAAGTTACTATTCACCAAAAATTATTTTCATCTCATTGAACCAAATTTTACTCCTTGATATTAACCGTGTCTCTCGTATTTTCTAAATTCCACTCACATAAGTGGTAAAATTAAGTTTTATGAAAAAATCAGTTTTTTTAACTACCACTTAGTGGTTTCACTATTCATCAAAAAATGAAAGTTTCCAGAAAAATACCAAAAATTAGGCCTAAGCTATATTTGATGTTATGAATTAAAAAATGATGTCCATTTTACCAAATTCAAAACATATCAGTTTCATTAATTAATTTAAAAATTAATTCCCGTCTTCAAAACAAATAGCGTGTTTTTAAGAGATAATAACTATCAAAAGATTGACACTTGTTTATGTCTGGTTGAAATGTGAAATTACATCCAATGACCAACATTGTATTAAATGGTAAAAATATATTATAAATATACTTTAAAACCACTCAAATTAATAATTTATCACTATTAATTATTTCGATTAAAAAAGTTGTTTTTAATTAAAATTTATTAATTTTCACTATTCATCAAAATATGAAAGTTATCCAAAAAGTACCAAAATTTCACCCTAATCTAATTTCGATATTACCAATCCAAAAATTAAGTCCATTTAGAAATATAAAATTTATAAAATTTCAAAAATTAGGTATTACTATTCATAACGGCTAGTTTGATTGGTTGTGGTGTGTTAGAATCTCAAAGTTGCGTACAATGCATGTCGTTGCATTATTCAAAGGGAAATATACCGTGGAAGCTTGGGGTGTCACAAAGTTCATTATTTGGTATTTATCCAACACATGAGAGAGATGGTATGTATAAAGTTAAATTTTAAAACATTGGATTTGGGTGACCTTGATACAGTTGGGGGGTCTACCCTTATGTTGTATTAACAAAACTAATTTTACCCTGATGTGAGAGAGGGATCTACCCAGACGCGAGATACAAGACTATCGTAATGCAAGGACAGACCTACTTAACCCTATATGATCTTCCTTGATTCAATAGATCTACCTTTATTCAATAAAGTAATTTCATTCTACATTACATGAATGAGGTTGTGTCAAGGTAATTTATGTATTACCTTTATATAAGGGAAATAATTCTAGCATTACCTTTATGTGGACTACTTGTGTAAAGGTAAAGGATTTTAGTTTCGCATAGGACACCCCTAAAGTGTAAGGGTAAATAGAAAAAATTATTTAAAAATGGTTTTTAAAATTTTAAATGGTTTTAATATTTTATAAAATGTTTATAAATCATGATAAAATTTATTTTTGGAATATTCAATTTATAAAGAGTTTAAAAATTAATTAGTTAGTTATAAAAGGTTTATATTAATTAATTAAATGTTTATGAGACATTTAAATATTCCTTAAATATTAAATGTTAATATTTAAAATTAATTTTAATAAATTACATGGCATTTCATATGATCTATAAAAAGAAGTTTTTATTTACAAATCATAATATTAATATATAAAGTGTTTATAAATCATGTAAATAAGATGAAAGTATAAATTGTTTATATTTGATTTATTAATTATTTATACTTAATTAATTTCAATTGTAGTTATGAATGTTATTTAATCCATATCAAAATGGTTTTGATGATTGATTTAATCATGGTTTAAATAATGTAAGTATATGAATAATATGAATATCATAAAATATTTATAATTATATTTTATTTATAAATTATTCATAAATGATTATCTCATGTTTAAATATTTGAATTATTCATTTATTTAAATGTTAATCCCTATTTTATTCAAAATTATAAAATGTTTATATTATGAATCATTTATACTTTAGATTAAATATTAAACTACTTTTAGAAAATATAATATTGCATTACATTTTATATATGATAATGAATTTACTTTTTCATATACCTCGATCTCGGTTTTTCAATGAAGTTATGAAATTGAATTTAGTTATTGAATATAATTTATTCATATTAGTTTTTAGTGTTATAATGAATTTAATTCTATCTTAAGTAAAGTCTCCCCGAGCAGAGGGACTTGGGGTCAGACTACCTACCAGCCTACAGGCTTAACCCTTATCCATAAAGGTGAATGATATTAACTATATATTTCTCTAGGATTAAAAATTTAGTGATTGTAAACTAAATATAAATCTGTGAATTTAAATTAAATTCTCATGTACTTTATGCATATAATGCTTTTTGAATGTGTAAATATACCTAACTTTTATTTTTTGGTGAGTAACACAAACTCATGGGTTGTATAAAGAGTTACACATCAATGTTCTTTGAACATATTAGTTTGGTGGAGGTAATATGATCCAAAATTAAATTAATAGAATCATGCATATATAAAATGGAATAACATGAGATAATATTGTGAGATTAAAGTGCCTTTAAATACTAAGTGTTATATTCCTTTCAAATCATCTCTTGTTAAGACCTCGATCAGCTAACCAGGTAGGTTATGCCAAAAAAGGGTTCACCTAAATTATTTGGCGAGGAAATAAAGTAATAGATAGAAAAAGATCATCATTAGGTATATTATTCCAAAGTAGGGTGCCTCTGGGTTATCTTTTTTCAGTTTATTCTGCCCTTTTCTTTAGTTTACTCTTAGCTAGGAAACCCTTGGGAAGGATATGAATGGAATATATTTGGGTTTATCCATATGATGGATTGGACAGAGAATTGTATTCTAAACCATACAAGAGTATTATATGTTATGATTAGGATTATTCCCAACCTAAATAGCTAATTGTTAAAATAAATACCAAAACAAACTCAATTCTTAGTGAAATATGGATCTTCACCCACTAATGGGGGTGATTTTTTAAAAGGAGTCATCATTTTAGTGGGATTACATTTAATAAAAGACCATATTAAGTGGATATAAATTATGATACTCATTTGATAAACTTTTATGTTGTAGATGAATATTGTAATCATAATTTAGCTTGAACTTGACTTCAATATTTAGAATAAGAATCTTAATGTAGGATACTCATAAAACTAGTACCTTAAGAAACGTTATTATGCAATAATGGTGATTTAAGAAAAGTTCTTAAGATATATAAATATTATGTGTGTTAGTGAAACACCTTCTCGAGTGACCAACTATTTAACTTGTTCAACAAAATGAATATATATTCTTATTTTAAGCAAATAATGAATCAATTTGTATTTTAAAGGAATTATATAAAAAATGGCCAAAGGAACCTCAGTCTCTACTCATGTATACAATATTATTGGATATACCAAATGATATTCAATATGATTGAATATGTTAATTATTTGGTGAGGCTAATTGTTTCCATAAAGTTTTATTAGTTATATAATTCAATTCTATTATAACAACAAAAATATGATATTTACTATATGATTTAGAAGTGTTTTAACTATATAGAAGTTTATAAAGAGAAAATAATTTTATATTTGAGCTTAAATTAATGGACTAATGGATTTATTTCATTGGTAAATTGGATGCTTCAATCTTAGGTAATGTAAGCATAATATGTGTATTATCTCATTTATTGTTGAGATGATCATGGAAATAATTGTTATTTAATAAAATTAGATGGTTATTTTTAATACATATAGTTTATTATTTGTTCCATTATATAAAATACTTTAAAAGGGAACTAAATTTGATTGTTATAGTTAGGGAATTCATCCTATTTTCATTTACGGAAATTTTCTAATAATATGAATTAATTAAAGAAATTTTTACCCAATATTCTTAAGGTGTTTATAATAAATGAATTAGAAACATTATGTATAGGTTCTAAGTGTTGTATGCTCAGTACTTGTGGGTAAAATTTCAAATCGAATGAAGAAATGTTTTCTAAAAAGTTCAACAATGTTTCTTCAAGAATCTAGTCAAGGAGATTGAAACCTAGAATTCTCATGAAGGAGTAATAATTTAAATGATGAATTATCAAGATAACTAAAGGGGTTTTAAAAAAACCACGGGATATCTATGTCAGTTATAGTTGTAATCGAACTAAATTATTTAGTTTTGAAGGGTAATTTTTACCAAACATATATTTTATAATGTGTTGTAAATATGTAAGAAAATAAAAAATAATAATTGATTGATCTTATACATTACATTCATGTTATAAAGAAAAGAGATACATCATCATATTTGAATATAAAGGAATGTATCAAGATTAGATGTATCAAATTAATGGATATGTATATTTATCCCAATTATATTATATTATAAGAGAAGTGATTCAATAAAAAATATTTTTTGTGAGAAAATCTGATATGATCAATTGTATACACATGGTTCGAGATTCATAAGACTCTATAACATACTTGAAAAAAAAAGACAAGGGTAAAAGTGCTTATCGAAGTATTCTTAAAAATATAATGGAATTTTATTCTTCCAACCATCAATAAAATATTTTAAATAATAATATTCTTTTAAAATAAAATACTATAAACATATATAATATCATATATGATATAGAAACAATAATTTATTTGTTAAATATTCCTACTAAAATGAAATAAATGTTATTTCCTAAAAAAATGGTTGTGTATCATTGTATAATATTTTGAAATTGATATAGTAACTAAGAGGTTAGTGAGAGTATTATTGGACTTTGAGAAGTTTAGATTTAACAAATATAGGATGTTACTAGTTTAATAATAAGGTTTTTTTCATTTAGTATCCTAAATGAGTTTTAGGATATGTGACGGTAAAGAAGAAATGAAATTTGTTACAATTATTTACCATTTAGAAATTTAATATCAACATTTTATAAATTATTATACCAATATAAGGTTAAATATTATAAACAAAAATTAAATGGTAACATTTAGTTATCATGAATAAGTGGATATCATTATAGGATTATACTAGTAAAATTAAAAAGTTAATTACTCTTAATATGATAAAATAGTTTAGTTTATGATGGTAAATAGAAATGTAAATATTTTTATTAGTGACTATAATAAAGTAAATGTAAATTTATACTAAAATGGTTTAGGATATGTTGGTAAAGTAATAATGTAGAAGTTATACTATTTAATAAAAATTGAGGGAAAATTTTGATGTAAGGAGTTCTAAGGATTATGATGATGCACTTAGAAAGATTTTTAAGAACAAAACATAAGTTTAAATCATAAAATTTGATGATATAAAGATAAAAAGTTTGAAGATTTTCAAACATTTTAATGTTAGGAATATTATTCCTAAATCTCACCATTATTTATTTTTTATTACTTCATATATGTTTCTTACTAAAACTTTAGTGGGGTTATTTTATCAAATGGTCACATTGATATGTGAAAGGAATTATATATAATGTAATGAGTTAACAAAACCCTAAAAGTACAGCATACATAAGACTAATATGATAGTTTATTATATATCATGTGAAAAACTAATGCTTATGATGGGTTTATTAAATATTCTTAAAAGTGTTTAAGAGTATAGAATGTTTCATATTAAAAGGCAGTCTCTATTTTATCATTCCTTTACATTGGTTGCATATATGTATATATATACACCCATTAATTGTAATGATAACTGAACTCTCAAATTATTACTTTGAGTTATCTCTAATTGATTATTTTCATCAATTATTATAGATTATGATGAAATTTTAAGGTTAGCGTGAGTATAATTCTTGTATAGAGATACAAAATATGCTCATGAGGCACAAAAAGTGTCTTTTTGCACTTGATGACCTACTAAGAATACCACATGGAGTTTCATACACAATTTTTTTTGGCATAATAGGGGTGCGTGGATAATAATTTGGTCCCCAGTCTCTAAGGCTAGTGAGATACCTAACATGGGAACCTTTAGACTTTGATACCCTACTTATGTAAGTCTTCATGTTGACTTAGCTACTAATGGGTGGTTGGGTATGTTGATGAACATGTAATTAGTTAGTGCTAACCAATATGATTTTTTTGTCTCATATGATGAGTATTCCATATGGTCCCATGATTAGGATAGACTATGGAATGTGTATTAACACCTAAAAAGTATATATTTTGTGCTTATCTATGTGGAAGAGTGGCATGTGATGTGCTTATCCATGTCGATGAATAAAATGTGATGTATTCATCAACCATGTTATTATATAATTTAATAATTTAAAAACATATGAGTAGGATATATGGGATTGACATACACCATGTCCCATGCTCAATAGATGGCTTGTAAAAGGGAAAATATGAGAATGCATGTTTTAATATGATTCATAGTGGTGGAAACAAGTATAGAGATACATGTGTTTAATGGAGATCATTCCAGATCCCTGTATAACTTAAGTAACATTGTTTCTTTGATAGAATTAACTCTTTTCTTATATTTATCGATCAAAAGATTCATATTTATTTTCAAAAATATAAAGTCTTGTGGGTTCACAATTTTTGGTTGGCTGAATGGGGGTTGAGTTTGACCCAGAGAGATGCTCTAAAATTATTTTACAATTAATACAAAAAAAATTGGATAGGTATTCAAAAGGTATTATATATGATGTGATATAAGCTCAATTTAATGATAGCTTTTTAAAAGTGTTTTAGAATATATCCAAAATAAGTTTTGGGTATGATTTCACAATTTATTGTACATGATATAATAAATGGTGAAATAGCACAAAGTCTTTTAGGGTTTAGTGAAAGGGGGATATTGAAGGATTTGGTATTCCATAAAACCTATTTATATATGATACAATAATATATATATTTTTTTCACATTATAATCTATAATGAAAATATGATTTTCATTACACTGCCTTTACTCATTAGGTATACATGAAATTAGATTTCATGCATGTAGTCTACTATAATAGTGGTTAGTAACACTCGAGTGACCCTCCCACATTAAATATCACTAAAAATTTTGTTTCATAAGTTGAAACAAATGGGTTATTATTAAAATCATGAATATAATTCATGAATTATACCAATAGTTTACTCATTCATTATAAACACAAGATTTAATACATTCATTACTAAGGGGCATCCTCAAGTATATATTAAACTCTACCATGTGATTAAAGTATTAGTGGATGTTTTTAAGATGCTTATATAAATTCCCAAACACCTAAATATTAGTTAATTCTTATCCTTTTAATTTGATACACTAGCATGTTGTAGAGATATAGTGGATCCCAATTGAGCATCATATGATTTTTCTTAACTTGTGAATACACTTTGAATAGGGAATCTCCTTTGGATACCCTTGGTGATCTTTACTAAACCATGTGATAATGATGAAGACATTTTAAATGATCTATGTTGTATGATACACACATATATTTATGGTCTCCATTTGTTTTAGTTTTTACATAGTTTTATTTTTCTATACATGGGTGATCCTAGAAAAAGGGATGATAAATCACTTCCACTACTACTAATAATAATTATTAGACTTGTTTGAATCCCAATAGATATGTGTTGAATAGTTCATTGGCTAATGCATTGAGTATGTGTCCTAAACACATTATATCAACTTTATTCCATTTTTTCTTATGTAGGAAACTTGAATAATCGCATCTTTGGGTGTGGAGGGGATTCAGAGTTGAGAGTATGTACACCACTTTGAGCATCGCAAGTAGAAAATGAATTCTCTTTTTTCACATCTTGAAATTGTTTCCATGTAATTACTAAACCTTCATAACATTATTGAGCATCATGATATCCATGTTGATGGAATTTACTCTTAATAATTTTGGAGATATTGGTGAATAATGGTTACATATATTTTTGGATGGTAGTATATGGAAATCATCAAGGCAAGTTACATTGTCACTCTCCTTAAGAGTAGATTCACCATCACCAAATCAGTGGTACTATGGGTTGTTGGTGAATCCTCTTTAGGATACAATAATTTCTTGATATTTTACACAAGTACTTTGGGGAAAGTATCCCTTGAAAAATCTTTAGAAAAAAGATATCTTTGAAAGGTATTTGTTTTTTCACACTAACAAAGTAATTTTTATGCCTATAGAAGGATCTTTAAGAATCTTAATATTTGAGAGTAAATGGAGTGATCGAGAATGATCTGAATTTTATGGGAGTGAATTTTTTATTTTTTTATTTTTCCATCCAATTAGAAATATATTTTATAGGTTTTGAAGTGTTAGATTTAGTGACCTATAACCAAAATCCTTGTACATATGATTATATATATATTCATTATTTTGAATAGTAACAGATATTCTTATCACATGATGATCATTATTTTATATGACATTGAATTTGACAATTTACTTTGAGTATTTGTCTCAATAAAAGTTTATAGAAGTTCCTCACTATGACGAAAACCTTGAAGTGTTATGAAAGTATTCATACATACATGTTCTATGGCCAGATATCATCATTTGATTGGATATGGATTATATGGGGTATTAGGGTTAGGGGATCACAATACATTGAGACTTCTTCTCATGAAGTTCTACCTTGGTAATTTCTTAGAGAGGAGGTTATGAGAATTGACCCGCTAGAAGGAAATCCACATTTTATATGTGTCATTGGATGTTATTATCTGTGAATGTGTGTATAATGATACTTGGACTTTAAGAGTATTATTAATACATATCATGAGTCATGTACTTTTATATATTTCATAAATTGTGATAACATTTGTTTATAGTGAAGTTGGATATGTTAGGTGAGTCATGAATGATACGACGCTAAGGAAAAAGTTTAGGAAAGTTTTTTCCTTTCTTTTATTTAATGGTGGTTGATGTCTCAAGCCATTTAATAGAAATATACCTATTTAATAAGTCCATGTCTATAAAGGTTTATCGGTGAGTACATTTTTTGAGAGTTGAATAAAGATATTTTGTGCATATAAGTTGATGACACAAGAGATGCAACCTTCTTGTATGAGATACTATGTCAAAGGTATTGTATTTCATAATATTCATTCAAATGAGGTAGTTATAGGTTTAAATTATCCTCATATATTTAGTTTCCAAAATGTGTTGCTATATATAACTCTTGGACAATAGTTTTGACTCACTGATATCAAGATGAGGGCCAAGAGGGTCACACAAAAATTATATTCGCATGAACTGACTGTTCAATTGAATTAGAAATCAAAATGAAGTGGTCCCCATGTACGGGATCCAATGAGCATCCAAGTGAGTGATCAAAAGTTAATTAATTAAATTATATTTCTTTGTTTATGAATAATTATAATTGAATTTATTTCTCAAGGTATTCAAAAGTTTATTTAATTATAAAATTGAACATGAGAAAGTATTATTTTTCAAACAAAAATTTCACCACTAAAGGTTCATTAAATAATTATAGGATGAATTTACTGAGTTAATGGCTGATGTTTTATCATGTGAAAATTAATAATGTCACCAGTGAGTGGTGAAATTTTCATAACCAATGTGACATGTTTATGAGGTTATTCGTGTCTTTTTAGGCCAATTTAAAGGGGTTGACTTATCCAAGGGAATAATTGAAATTTTGGAAAGTTAACCAATATTGGAAAATTAATCTATACCAATAGTTTTAAATTATTGGAATAATCTAGAGAACTATTGGTATATCCTATACCAACAGTTCCCAAAACCATTGGGAATTTGGCCACTAAGATACCCCTATACTAATGTTTTTTTGGAAACTGTAGTATAGATGATTCCGAATTTCATTTTACCAATGGTTTAGTAAATAATTATCATAAGTTATTATACTAGAGATTAAAAATCCATTAGTATGGGATCCCACTACACCAACCTAATAACCATCTTTCACTATCATCTAAAATATAACTCAACCAATATATTTCATACTATAAACAAATTTATGTGTTCAAATAATCATAATAAACATGAAATATAATAAATAAATTTTATAATTCACATTTAATCAATTTATAATTTTAAAAACAAGTCATAACAAAAATATATTCAGTTTTTGTTATCAAACACCATCTACATGGTTGTTTCATAAATATTAAGTCATAAATAAAGGGGACCAATATATCTTTAATGACCACTAATACAATAACTATCACCACTATCACCGCCATCATCATGAGCATCCTCACTAGGATCAATGCCTTAAACATCAACATAAATAGAACATCTAGGAAAGTATTTATCCCTACCAAGACTAGGATAGTCATCACTAGTGCATCATAAAAATCATTATCACTACCCTCTTCAAAAACATCCTCACAAGAATCATCATCTTTAACATCATATCATACATCAATCATTTTAAAACATTTTATTATTTTATATCTATCTAATATTTTTCATTTCCTACATTGAAAAATAAAGATACATTTAATTATAACCTCATTTTTTAGCTATATAATCTTCAATAAAAGCAGTGAATTTCATCTTTTCAATAAAAACTTGATATGAAACTATCTGATCATCAACAACAACATGGTGACTCTCCAAACTTGGGGATTTATCCCCCTCAACTAATGAATCTCTTGATCCTCTAGAATCTCTATCCACATTACCAAAAACAGTGAATTTATTCATATTTAGAACCATATTCATGTGGAGAATCAAAAATTTCTTAAGGCATCTCAACCCCTCTACACTAACTCATCCAATTGGTCCTTCAAGGACATCAAAACCACCATCATGGTCATCCTCCTCTTCATCTCCATTTCCACTTCCATTTTCATTTCCTTATTTACTGTCATCATCACCATATTCTTTATCCTCTTCAACTTATCTATTATCATTTTACTTAGAGGATTTGGATGTACTTTTTAATTTCTCTTCTACTAATATTTTAGTTTCATCCTCTTCACTTCTTTCCTTGAAAAGTTTCTCTTTTTTAGAAAGATTCCTAATCAAACTAGGTGATCCTTTTGAAATTGGAGGATAGCTTATGGATAGGTCCAAATCGCTTCCATCGTGGACATAAAATTATTTATATTCTTCTTATATAGAGGTAGTAGACTTTTTCTACTCATCAGAATCAGAATACTCAACGATATCATCAGGATCCAGACCAGGGTCCACAAGATCTCTATGTCTCAAAGGATGGTCTATAGGATTAAACTTATCATAATTTTTTCACTGTCATCCAACCATTGCTTCTTCCATGGGTTTAAACTTATTTTCATCATTATACAAATTATTATAGAGATACAAAAACAACCATAATCTATAAAACATTCTTTATTTTCATCAACCAGAACTTTTTATTTTAACATATATAAAATGAACTTTGGTTATATTAGGGAATTAGATCTTGAATTTGGCTTGTTAATTTTCAACATGTGTAGCATAAGGTATCTACAAAGATTTATATTGTGTCCTATTTTAATAAGACAAAATAAATAGTCATCATGATACCTTAAAGTAGTAAAGTAACCTTTCCTTGGGCATTACATGTGATGGATGAACTTAAAAAGCAATTTGCATTCTCCATCGAGTTCTCAAGAAATTGGTCTTCTTAAAACTTAATATCATGTTAACTTATCAAGGGCCAATTCATAAATTAAAGCATCACTAGACTCTATAATAGTCACTTGATAATAATTAAACATACATTCATATGGAAATTTCAAGAAAATATCCCACTTCCTTAAAGAAAAGAAAATTATATGACCATTAATTATGATTTGCACCCATTATTATTCTTCTTCTTCAAAACTGAACTCCATATACTAATAAAACCGATATACCAACCTAGGATAAAATGGAATCTCTTTATTAGAAAACCACTCCATCCATCCTTGTTTTTTCATAACTGAAGCACCAAATATTTACTCAAAAGAAACCACTCAGCCTGTACTTCATTTTTAGGCACAACTATATTATTTGAAAGCTTAGGGTTCACTGGTTCAACTAGTGAAGGATGAATTAGATCCCCTTTTTTCCTATTCATGGGATGTAACTTTTATGATGGAGACCTATAAGGATTCTTCACTCAGTCCATGGAGGGTGTCTCAGTTGGCTCGGTCGAAGGTAAAAGGAAGTTGGATAGATGGGAGATAAAGTGTCGTAATAGTTTTTGAATGGAAAAGGCATGAGGAAATAATGAACATTAAAATTATACAAAGCATCTAATTTATATAATTTTGGATTTAGGGATTTTAAAAATCAAAATCTAAATAATACTTAAAAATAGAAACATGGAAATCATTCGAATCAAATAAGAAAATTAAATAAACTAGAAATAAATTAAAACCAACGGTTTAAAAACTAGCGGTGTAAAATAGAAAAATTGAAAAAGGTATGACAACTCAAACAACGATACATTCAATGGTGAGAAAAAACAATGGTGAGAAGTATCAATAGTGAGAAGTATCATGTAACGACCTGAACAATTATAAGTGAAGTTTCCCTTTTGATTTAATTAAATGTCTTATTTTATAAAATGGAAATAGAAAACACATGAACTCTGTTTGTTTTATTATATTCAATTGGATTTAATTTATTGTTAATTATCATTCAAATTGATAATATAGTCATTGAATAATGATCACATGAATAATATAAATATAGGGTTTTAACAAATCATTTTGACACAGAAAAAGGAGGCGATGACCTCAACCAGTAGGACCATTCCCTATGAAGGCCATTTATCAGAGCATATGATGGAGATATAATTTTTGGGCCTTTCCCTACACCAATCCCAAGATTATATCCAACAACTTAAGAACGAGTGAAACCATTTATGGAATAAGTTCAATCTTATCGAGATCACGACCCAAACCTTGTTCACCGAACAACCCCATGAAAGCCCCACCATTCCACACCTTACTCTTAGGGTGTATACTAGTGTAATAAAGGTATATGCATCAATACCCTAGAATTATGATTATGTACATTATTGTTTGTATATAATAATGAATATAATTTTATTTTATTATTATTTTTAAATCACAAATAGTATTTTTGGTTAATATTCAAATTGAATTAAGAAATAAATTTTTATGAATTAATAAATAATATTTTTAATGAAATATTGTTATTAAATTACTTTTCTTAAATATAAATTATCATGTAATTTTTATGAGGCAAAATGAAATTTTTATTAAGGTTTAAATTTTATTTTCGGAAAAACCCGTCAATTTTCAACAAATGTCGGTTTTTATTTTAAAAGTGAAAATTGACATATTTAGAAAATTATTTGGATAAAATGAATATTGTTTTTGAAATCCAGATTTCAAAATTATCCAACGGTGAATTTTTCATAATTTCCCAAGACAGTCGAATTTTTGGGTAAAAATTAAATACCACATAAATATAGTGTATTTTATGACATCATAATGGTTCAATAGTGATGTGATAAACACTATAAAATAGATATTGGTAAAAATATAACCTTTAACTTTAAAAATTGATTTTATATATGTTTGACTTATTTTATAAATCCTTAGTGAATCCTCCAAAATGTATAATATATTTTATGATTTTAAGTTCATTTCTTTAATAATGTGACTCACCTCCACATAAGTGTAATGACCCAAACTTTTATTAATTAATATTAATCATGATCTAATTAATTGTATTATTATGTAAAATGGTTGTAAAACATATGCACTTCTTTGTTTTTAGGATTCTTAATTTCAAACTACCATTATGAATTTTTACCATTGCTAATAGATTCATTGAACAGTGATCAATTGATTAGTATAAATATAGGGCTTTAACAAATCCAATTTACTCAGAAAAAGGAAGCGATGACCTCATCCAGTAGAATTGATCCATACGAATCCCATTTTTCAGAGCTCAGAAAGGAGGTAGCATCACTGGGCTTCGCTCTTGACCAAGCCCAAGCCAAGCTTCAACACATTTAGCTTGAACAGAACCACCTACGGGAGAAGTGGAAGTTGATGGAGAATACTACCCAAGCAATGTTATCCGAGCTACCCCAAGAGTTTGTCACCATAACAAACCTTAACCTTAAGTCTTATGTGGGTGTTATAATGGGTTATGTAACAAGACCCTAGCACTATGATTATGTGCTTTATTTTTTTTGTATAAAGAATATACATTCATTTCATTATTGTTACTTTGTAAATGGTTTTTACAGCATAAATAATATTTTTAGTTAATATTCAATTAAGAAATATATTTTGATTAATTAATTTATTTTTTCAATTAAATAATATTTTAATAAAATATTATTATTAATAAATTACTTTTTATTAAATATAAATGATCGTATAATTTTTATGAATACAATTTTAATTTTTTTATTAAGGTTTGAAAACTGTTTTTGTTAAAACCCGTGAATTTTCAATAAATGTAAATTTTTATTTTACAAGTAAAAATTCATATATTTATAAAATTATTTAGATAAAATGAATATTATTTTTTGGAATCAGGATGTCAAAATTGTCCAATGGTGATTTTTTTATAATTTTATGAGATAGTCGAATTTTTGGGTAAAAATTAAACTATTAAAATATATAATGTGGTTTATGAAATCATAATTACCCAATAGTGATATAATAAAATACTATAAAATGGTTGTTCTAAAAATATATGTTTTTCCTTTAAAATAATGTTACTTTAGATTTTTTTTGGTTAATTTTATGGTGTAATAGTGGACCCTCCAAGACTTATAAAACATTTTAACTTTTAATATGATTTTCTTAAGAATGTGACTCACCTACACATAATCAAGCCTAATATTTTAAGAATTTAGGACTTTGGCCTTATAAAATAATGTTTTCCACTCCACGTTTTCCGAAAACATGGGCAAAAACCATGGTTTTGTTTGTGGTTTTGATTAGTTTAATGTGTGGTGTCCAAAACCTAAATAATAAAGAATTCCCTCTTTTTCCTATGTAAACCCACCCATAATCCCACTTATTATTCACTAAAAATCTTTTTATCTCGACCAAAATCTTCCATAACCTCTCTATAATCCTCCCAAGGCTTCCCAAGCTCTCAATAATCTTCTCTTAAGACTCTCCCAAGCCTTTGGTATCACACTTCCAAATAAGGGATTTCTTCCTATCTAGTTTTTGTCCAAATTTCTTTATGTTATTATACCCTTTTATTTTAAATTAAAAATGTTGGGGAATTATTTCTCACCTCCCCCATACTTCCCTCCTTATTTTTTAATGACTATATACCTCTTTATCTCTCATTAATTCCTCCCATAAACACCCATTACCATGCTGAAATTCCGTAAGGAATTTCTCTCTTCTCATTTACATTAAAGCAATTATTTTATATTATGCATATAAATTCTGTTACATATGTTGGGATATTATGTTCCATGACACCCTTACTTTTAATTTCATGTATAAGTGATTAGATACCCCTTTATCTCTCATCAACCCATTTTACGATTTCTATTTTACGTCGTTATGCTACCGAAGCTACACCAAAATTTCCAGTGTCAATCATCGTGTAGGTGAATACCATACCCATCTCTCTATCAAGGATATTCACCTTTATGCACATGTACTTGTTTATTTAGGACTTACATTTATGTATTCCACATCTATTATTCGTGGAATAAATTATTATTTTTAATGAATTCATGTTGTATGATCCATGTGGCACACTTATCCATGAAATGAAATGTTTATAAATGGTGCGCCCTAATAGCACTCCAATGCATTGGGTAAAGATTAGTATCATGATACATCAAGTGAAATGAGGGTTTACTCATGATAATTAACGTTTAATGAGGGTTTAATCATGTTAATTCATGTGCAATTAGGGTTTACTCATTCTCCATGTGCAATGATCCTTAGCTCATGCTAATATTATGTTAAATGTTGTTTCTACATTTCCATGTTATGATTACCATGTTGTATTATGACTTTATGTTCATGTTTCTCTTGTTATCTATTAATATTACTATTGCCTAATATTTACTATATTTTTCATGTTATTCCTTGTTTACTCCCTTACTGGGCTTCATATCTCACCCTTTTCTTATACATTTCCTCAGGTTATCCTATATAATGCTAACTGTGAAGAAATGTTGTGGTCATGTAAAAGAATATTTCCATAAAGATGTTGTGTTTTATGTTCTAAGTTGTTATGTAATGTCCCCAATTTCCCAAGACACTAGACCTATTGATCCTTGAAGTTGTATTAGGTGCAATTTTATGTAATAAATCAAGTTTATGTGTGTAATAAATAGAAGAGTTGTTATAGTTGGTATCAAAGGATAGGTTTAGTTATTTTTGGGATTAGGATTAGAAAACCTTATTGAAAGTATTTGGGATAAGACTAAGTATAATAAAAACATCCCTAAATTTTGGTGAGTATTGAGTAAGTGGTTTATCAAGAAAATACATCCCTTTATGGATATGAGCAGGTAGAGGCGGCACTGGAACAGATGTATTTAGGGGTAAAACCCGAAAACACTGCTTTGAACTAGACTCGAATGGGAACTGGTGCATGACAATGGGTCTTTCTACATTCTTGGTTATGACACTCCTAGGGGATATGATTTGGTAAATTCCTAAGCTTAGTAAAAACCATTATTAAGGGAATAAAAAAATTCCCCTAAGAATATATGTTGCGAAGTAGATCATGGATAACATAGATTAAAGCCTATAAATTCATAAGTTAAGGAAATAAAAGTAATTTATAAATCATCATTTTTTGTCTTTAGATTTCCTTTTATGTGTTACCCCTAACTTTCCTTTTATTCTATCCAATGGCTAGTAATATGAGGAATCTGGATAAAAACTAATGCAAAGATCATTGTGACGATTGTTCTAATGAGATGCTCAATCTGATGGGTGCGGGAATCACGAACTTTTTCATGATACTCTCTCAGTTAAATCAAGTTTTGAATAGAAACATGGGTCAAGAGGAACGTTCAAAACCCCTAATAAAAAACAAGTATCAATCGAGATCTTCATGAGACAAAGGTCTCCTACTTTTAATGGATCATTTGATCCCTCAATCATTGAACAATGGATCAACTCCATTGAGAAGATCTTATTCATCCTTCAATGTTCTGAATAAGATAAGGTACTTCTGGATGATTATTGTATGGAGGGTGAAAATGATCAATGGTGGACATTGATCAAAAATAGGAAGCCTAGGGAGGATATCAAGTCATTGGAATGGAAGGATTTTCAGAAAATGTTTTTCAATAAATATTTTCCTCACACCCTCCAACTTAAGATGAAATGGGACTTCCATTGACTTAAGAAAAAATACAATTAATCCATAAGAGCGTATGAGGTAAACTTCACAAGGCTTGCATAATTTTTCTTCATCTTTGTTGTTACCCCTGAATGCAAGGTTAACTGCTTATTTAGTGGGCTAAAACCTAGCCTACGAAAAGCTCTAGTGATTTGTGACATTGATAGCTATGAGGAAATTTTCCGATGTGCCCTCAAAGTCTAAATGGAGGTCAGAGAACCTCAGGGTATCATGGGGATAAGAAGTGGAAAGTGAACTTTAATTATGGAGGTCCGATGGATAAATACAATGGTGCAAAAAAATTATATCACCCCACTTGCCAAAGGTGTGGAAGGAAGCACCTAGGAAATTACTTAAAGGGTATTAGGAAATGCTTTAGGTGTGGAATAGAAGGGAAACTATCCATTAACTACAGACAAGAAAAACCTGCTACTATGATGGAGGAGAGAAAGACTTTATTTGACCCTCAATGCATTGTTCATTTCTTCAACTACAAATAACTAGGGCACTTTGCAAACCAGTACCCTAACCTAAGGGTTTTTGAAGCCAACCAATAACCTCCAAGGCAACAAGGGTGAGCTTTTTCCATCACTGCTACCAAAGTGAACCCCGACAACGAAGTGGTGACAGGTACACTAATTATTCATTCAATAATAGAAAATATACTTTTTTATTCTGGTTCTCCACATTCTTTTATATCCTAAAATTTTAGTAGAACAATACAAACACCACCAAAAGTCATGGAAGTAAAGATGTCAGTGAGAACAGAAAATAGGGAAATTATTGCATCCCATGAATATAACTCCTCCCTTGTCATAATTTGTGTATTAAACTTCCTAGAAAACCTTTTCATACTCATTTTAGTAGAATTTTATGCAATTCTTGTCATGTATTGTCTTTCCTTATATAGAGACAACATAAATTTCCATGAGAGGGAAATGAATCTCCATATGGAGAATCGACCACAATTCTGTACAAGTTCAAGGAGGAGGATGAATCTTATTTATCACCATCATCTCATGTGTGGATATTACTACCTTATGAGCACACATATCTAGATTAGATGGTTGAGTCTAAGGAAGAAACCATCCTTGAATACATTCCTATTGTGAGGGAATTCGTTGAAGTGTTTCCTGAGGAATTTCCATGTCTTCCTCCAAGAAGATATGTTGAATTCTAGATTGATCTTATACTTGGGGCTTTCCCAATATCCAATAATTCATATAGGATAATTGTTTTAAAGATTGAGGAGCTAAATAAATGACTATAGTAGAATCTATATAAAGGGTTTATACACCCAAGTGCTTCACCATGGGGTGCACCAATCCTCTTCTTCAAGAAGAAGGATGGGTCAATGCATCTTTGAATTGATTATCGTGAGCTCAATAAAATCACAATAAGGAACAAGTATCCTCTGCCCCAAATTGATGACTTGTTTGATCAGCTACATGGATCACAATACCTATCCATGTTTGATTTTTGGTCAATATATTACTAAGTAAGGGTGAAGAAGGTGGATATCCCCAAGACTGCTTTTATTGCAAGGTAGGGGCACTATGAATTCATAGTAATGCATTTAGGACTCACTAATGCTTCATATATATTCATGGAATTACTGAATAGAATCTTTAGAGATTACCTTTACAAATATTTGGTAGTCTTTATAGACCATATTCTAATATACTCCAAAACCAAGGCAGAGCATGAGGAGCATATAAGCACTATACTAGAGACCTTGCAAAAGGAGAATCTCTATGAAAAAGTACAACAAGTGTGAGTTATGGTTGAAGGAGGTCTCATTCTTGGGCCATATCATCACAAGCAATGGGATAGCTATGGATCCCTCCAAGACATCTACAATTGAGGATGGATGAGGCCAACATTGATAATAGATATCTGTAGCTTCCTAGGTTTAGCTAGATATTATCACTGATTTGTGGGAAATTTCTCATGATTGTCAACCCCTATTACCAACCTAACTTGGAAGGGAGTTAATTTTTATTGTTTTGATGAATGTGAAGAGACCTTCAAGGAGTTGAAAAGGAGGCTTATCACTACACCCGTGATCACACTACCCACAAGTGGAGGACTTTTTTTGGTATTTAGTGATGCTTAGAAGAAGGTCATGGGATGTGTGTTGATGCAAAATGAAAAATTCATTTCCTATGCTTCAAGGAAATTTAAAGTTCATGAGAAAAACTATCCAATACATGATCTAGAGTTGGATGCAGTAATATTTGATTTAAAAATTTGGAGATATTACCTTTTTGGGGAGAAGTGTGAAATATATATGGATCAAAAAAGACTCAAGTATATATTCACACAGAAAGAGTTCAACATGCACCAAATAATATGGGTAAAGCAGATCAAAGACTATGACTGCTCAATCCATTACCACCCTAGTAAAGCAAACAAGGTGGAGGATGCTATAAGTAGAAAGGACTCATAGATTCTATCATTGATGATAATTGAAAAGGATCTAATCTTCTTAGATTTGATTAAAATGGACATGAGAATCATAAAGAAGGTAACATAATCAATCCTTTCACAAATGATTGCTCAACCATCTCTTTTGGAAAGGTTAAAGGATGCTCAAAAAGATGATGTGGGAATTAAGAAGAAAATGGAAACTATCAGAAAAGGGAAATCCTCATAGTTCAATGTCAATGAAGAAGGAATTGTGAGATTTGAGACAATACTATGTGTTCCATAAAATCTAGATTTAAGGATTGAACTTTTGGATGATGCACATAGTTCAAATTTATCTATCCACCCAAGAAACACAAAGATGTATCGCGATCTCCAAGAGAATTATTGGTGGGATAACATGAAGAAGGTGATTGCTGAGTATACATCAAAGTGTCTAATATGTCAGCAAGTGAAGTCTGAGAGGTATAAGTATAAGGGGACGATGCAACCATTACCCATACCAACATGAAAATGGGAGAACATAACCATGGACTTTTTCACCAGACTTATGATGACATCCAAAGTAAACAATGCTATCTAGGTTATTGTGGATCATCTTACAAAGACTTCACAATTCATTGAAATTTGGAAGGATTTATCATTGGATCAACTAGCACAAATATACATCAAAGAAGTGGTAAGGATACATGGATTACCCTTATCGATTGTATCTGATCAAGATCTAATATTCACCTCTAAGTTTCGGAAGAGTCATTAACATGCTCTAAATACTGAGCTAAACATCAGTATGACTTATCATCCTTAAACTAATGTAAAATCTGAGCATACTATCCAAACACTCGAGGACATGTTGAGAGCATGCTAAATAGACTTCAAAGGAGGATGGGATCAACATATTCCTCTATTTGAGTTCTCTTACAATAACAGTTTCCACTCAAGTATCCAAATGGATCCTAATAAAACCATTTATGGGAAGAGGTGAATAACACTGGCATGTTAGGATCAAGTTGGGGAGAGAAAACTCCAAGGTCTAGAAATGGTTGAAGAAATGGTGGAGAAGGTTAAGACCATCCGGCAACACATTAAAGCTTCTCAGAGTCGACAAAATAGCTATGATGATAATCATTGATGAAACCTAGAGTTTGATGTTGGAGACAAGGTATTCCTCTGCATATTGTCGTGCAAGAGAGTTATGAGATTTGTGAAGAAGTTAAATCTTAGTCTAAGGTACATCGGCCCTTTTGAGATCCTTGATCACATTGGATTAGTGTCTTATCAACTAGAACTCCCACCGAACCTATCTAAAGTACATAATGTATTCCATGTATCACTCTTGAGGATGTACATACCTGACCCATCACATTTACTCAATCCAAAGGTTTTACCATTGGATAATGACCTCTCCTATGAAGAGAATATAGTGAAGATATTAGATTGTAGGGAAAAAGTTCTACGAAATAAGACAATTCCCCTCATGAAAGTGTTGTGTAGAAACCACAGGTTTGAAGAAGCAATATAGGGATCAAAGGAAGTGATGATGTAGAGGTAACCACATCTATTTTAGTGTGGGAAAAGGAAATTTTGAGGGAGAAATTTCTTAAGGGGGAAAGATTGTAACAACCCAAAATTTTATCAATGAAATTTCTATTGATCTAATTAAATGTCTTATTATGTAAAATGGTTATATAAAATATGCACTTCTTTGGTTTTATGATTTTTTATTTTAAAATATAGTTAATAATTATTACCATTTCTAATATATCCATTGAACAGTGATCAATTGATTAGTATAAATATAGGGCTTTAACAAATCTAATTTACTCATATAAAGGAAGTGATGGCCTTATCCAGTAGAATTGCTCCATACGAATCCCATTTTTCAGATCTCAAAAAGGAGGTAGCATCACTATAATTTTCTCTTGGACAAGCCCATGCTGAGATTCAAAACATTAAGCTTCAATAGAACTGCCTATGGGAGAAGTGGAAGTTGATAGAGATTACCACCCGAATGATGTTATCCGAGATACCTCAAGAGTTTGTCACCATCACACACCTTACCCTTAGGTATTATGAGGGTGTTATAAGAGGTTATGTAAAAATATCATAGAATTATGATTATGTACTTTATTTTTTGTATAAAGAATATACATTCATTTCATTACTATTAGTTTGTAAATGGTTTTTAAAGCACAAATAGTGTTTTTAGTTAATATTCAATTAAGAAATCTATTTTGATGAATTAATGGATTTTTTGGAATTAAATAATATTTTAATAAAATATTATTATTAATAAATTACTTTTTATTAAATATATATTATCGTATACTTTTTATGAATACAATTGTAATTTTTTATTAAGGTTTGAAAACTGTTTTTGTCAAAACCCATGAATTCTCAATAAATGTTCGTTTTTATTTTAAAAGTGAAAATTCAAATATTTTGAAAATTATTTATATAAAATGAATATTATTTTTGGAATTAGGATGTGAAAATTTTCCAATGGGGAGTTTTTCATAATTTTCTAAGATAGTTGAATTTTTGGGTAAAAAATAAATACCTTTTAAATATATAATGTGTTTTTTGACATCATAATGACCTAATAATGATGTAATAAAATACTATAAAATATATTTTTGGACAATATATTTTTTACCTTTAAAATAATGTGATTTTATATTTTTTTTGGTTAATTTTATGGTTCCTTAGTGGACCCTCCAAGATTTATAAAACATTTTAACTTTTAAAATGATTTTCTTGAGAGTGTGACTCACCTCCACATAATCAAACCTAATATTTTAAGAAGTTCGGACATTGTACTTATAAAATAATGTTTTACACTCCCCTTTGTAAAAAACTATGGTAAAAACTCATGGGTTGCTTTGTGGTTTTGATTATTTTAATGTGTGGTGTCTAAAAATTAAATAATAAAGAATTCCCTCTCTTTTCCTATATAAACCCACCGAAGATCCCACTTCCTCTTCACTCAAAGCCTTTGGAGCTCAACCAAACTATGTCATCATATCTATATAATTCTTCCAAGGCACCCCAATCTCCCAAGAAGCCTCTCTCGAGCCTCTCCCAAGCCTTTGGGATCACACTTCCAAGTAAGATATTTCTTCCTTTCTCATTTTTGTACAGATTTCTTTTTATTGTTATACACTTTTATTTTCAATTAAAAATGTTGGGGTATGATTTATCACCTCCCCAATATTTACCTACTTATTTTTTTAATGATGAGATACCTCTTTATCTCTCATTAATGCCTCCCATAAACACTTATTACCATGCTGAAATTCCGTAAGTAATTTCTCTCTTATCATTTACATTCAAGAAATTATTTTATATTATGCATCTAAATTCCATTACATATGTTGGGATATTATGTTCAATGACCCCATTACTATAAATTTCATGGATAAGTGAATATATACCCCTTTATCTCTCATCAACCCATTTTACGATTTCTATTTGACATCGTTATACTATCGAAGTTACACCAAAATTTCCCATTCTAAATCATCATGTAAGTGAATAACATACTCATTTCTCTATCAAGGGTATTTACCTTTAGAAACATGTAATTTTTAATTTAGTACTTAAATTTATGTATTTCACATCTCTTTTTCTTGTAATAAATTGTGATTTTTAATGAATTCGTGTTTTATGATCCATGTGGCACACTTATGCATGAAATGAAATGTTTATAAATGGTGCACCCAAATAGCACTCTGATGAATTGGGTAAAGATTAGTATCATGATACATAAAGTGAAATTAGGGTTTACTCATGATAATCCAATTGAAATGAGGGTTTACTCATTCTAATTCAAGTGCAATGATTTTTTACTCATGCTCCAAGTGCAATGAGCTTTATCTCATGTTAATATCATGTTAAATGTGTTGCCACATTTCCATGTTATGATAATCATGCTATATCATTCCTTTATGTTCATATTTATCTAGTTCTCCATTGATATTATTATTTCCTAACATGTACTATATTCTTCATGTTATGCCTTGTTTACTCCCTTATTAGGCTTTATAGCTCACCCTTTTCTTATACATGTCCTCAGGTTATCACATCCAATTCTAAGTACAAAGGAATGTTGTGGTAATGTAAAATAAGTTTTCAAAAATATATTGTATTTTATGTTCTAATTTTTTATGTAATGTCCCTAATCTCCCAAGACACTAGACCTATCGATCCTTAGATTTTTCTTAAGTGCAAGTTTATGTAATAAATCATGTTTAAGTGTGTAATAAAGAGCAGGGTTTTTATAATAAGAAAGGATAATATTTTAATATATTCAGCCTATGGAATTATAAAATAATTTTTTAAATTCCTATTTGGAAAAAACCATGAGAAAAAACTCTGCGAAGGTTTATGGTTTTGAATATTTAATTATATAGATTCAAGAACCTAAGTTTTTGAAATATTAAATAATTCCCCTCTTATTTCCTATATAAACCCACCTAGTATCCCACTTCTATTCACTAAAAATCCTTGGATCATGTCTTTACTCTATCCTCCCCTCTCTAGAATCCTCCCAAGATTCTCCAATCTCTCAATAATCCCCTCTTAAATCTTTTGAAGTCACAAACTCAAGTAAGGGTTCCTTCCTTTCTCATTTTTTTATCCATGTTTCCTTATATTGTTACACATTTTTATTTTCAATTAAAAATGATGGGGTAGGTTTTATAACCTCAAAAATACTTCCCTTATTATATTTTAATTATTAGAGACACATTTCTCTCTCACTAATCCCTCCCATGTACACCCTTTACCATGCAAAAATTTCATAAGAGTTATTCCATTCCTCCTCTTTCTTTAAATTTCTTTATTATGTTTCACCTTCTATTAAAAACTTTATTATGTTAGGACATGTATTTATATGACCATATTACTTTAAATTTCATTTATATATAATGAGATACCCTTTTCTCTCCCATAAAACCATTTTTTGAATTTTTATGTCATGCTGTTAGGCTGCCAAAATTGCACTGCGAATTTCCATTCCAAAACAATTGTGTAGTGAAAACCATACCCATTCCCTAAAAAGGGTTTTAAATTTTATGAACATATACCTTTTTATTTAGGACTTAAATGTATTTATTACACACACCTTGATCAAGGAATAAAAAGTTATGTTGAATGAATCCATGTTTTATGACCTATGTGTCACACTTAAAGCATGAGAATGAAATGAAAGTGACGGATGCACCCAGAATTATATATCACTCCAATGCATTGGGTAATGATTAGTATCATGATACTTCATGTTGGTATAGGGTTTTACCTGATTCTTTTATGGTAAATTTTCCACTATGATGTCTTGGTAGTTTATCCTTGACCTATAATGCAGTGTCTTAAGTTGTTGCCACATTTCCATGTTATGAATATCATGTTATATCATGCTTTATGATTCATGTTCCCTTATTCTTAAATGATAATCCATTCCTAAAATTTATTAATATCTAAATTTTATGCAATTTTTAATCCCTTACTTTGATTTATAGCTCACCCCTTTCTTATGTATTCCCTCAGTTTATCTCATGCAGTGTTAAGTACGAAGGAATGTTGTGGTCATTTAAAAGAAGTTTTCAAAAAAGATGTTTTATTTCATGTTTTAAGTTGTTATGAAATTTTCCTAATTTACCAATACATTATACTTCTTGATCTTTTGGGTTGTATTAAGTGTAATTTTATGTCATTAAATCATGTATGAATGTAAAAAAAAGAACATGGTTCTTATAGTTGTTATTAGAGAAATGTTTAGTTATTTTTGGAATTAGGATTAGAAAACTCTAGTGAAAGTTATAGGGATCAGACTACGTATAAGAAAAAAATCCCTAAATATTGGTGAGTATATATTAAGTGTTTAATTAGTCAAATACATCTATGTCTGGATACGAATATGTGGATTTGGATCTAGCACATATGTATCTAGGGGTAAAACCTGAAAACACCACTTTCAGAAATACTCAAACGAGAACTAGTGTACGAAAACAGGCCTTACTACACTCCTAGTTTGACACACTTAGGGGATATAATTTGAAAAAATAATAATCTTAGTATGAACTATTATTAATAGAATAAAAAATCCCATAAGAATATATGTTAGGAAATAGATCATGGATAACTTAGATTGAAGCCTATAAATTCATAAGTTAAGGAAATAAATGTAATTTATAAGTTATCCCTTTCATTTCATTGGATTACTCTTTATGTGTTTAATAGTATAAAATACTTACCCCTTATTTTTACTTTTATTCTATACAATGGTGGTTAATAGTAGGATTTGGGCTAACAACCGATGTGAAGATAAATGTAATGACTACCCTAATGAGATTCCCCATCCAATGGGAGTGGGAATAAAAAAATTTGTCCTGATACTCTCTCAGTTAACTAAGATTTTTAATAGAAACCTAGATCAAGAGGAATGTCCACCCCCCACCCAAGAAATAACAAGTCACAATTGAGAGCTTCATGAGACAAAGGCCTCCAAATTTCAATGGATCATTCAATCCCTCAATCGTCGAACAATGGATCAACCCCATTGAGAATATCTTCTCTATACTTCAATTCTTTGAACAAGAGAATGTTATTTTGGATTCTTATTGTATGGAGTGTGAAGTTGATCAATGGTGGAAATTTATCAAAAATATGAAGCCTAAGGAAGAGATCTATGAAATGGGATGGAAGGATTTTCAAAAGAAAATTGATAAATACTTTCCCCACACCCTCCGAATTAAGATGGAAAGGGATTTCATTTCCCTCAAGAACAAAAAAAGAAGAATCCATTGAATATTATAAGGAAAACTTCAAAAATATTTCATGATATGACTCTAGATTTGTTGTTACCCCTAAATGCATAGATGACCACTTTTTTAGTGGGATAAAACCTAGCCTACGGAAAGTACTCACACTCCATGACTTTGATAGCTATGAGTAAATTGTCTGATGTGCCCTCAAAGTAGAAATGGAGATAGGTGAATATCAAGGGTATCACAGGGATAACAAGCGGAAGGTGGAGTCAAATTCTGTCAGTCTGATAGAGAGATTTACCAGTGCCAAGAAATTTCAACACCCTGCTTTCCAAATGTGCATAAAGAAGCACCCTAGAAATTGCCTGACGGGGATAGTGAAATACTTTAGGTATAGGAAGGAAGGGCACATAGCCAGTGATTTTTGGAAAGAAAAACCCACTAATATAACGGAGGAAAGGAATGCTTCGGTAAACCATTGGAATATTGTTCATTGCTACAACTACAAGAAACCATGACATTTCTCAATGAAATGCACTAAGACAAGGGTTTTCAGAGGAAACCAACAATATCTAAGGAAGAAAGGGAGAGATTTTTTCCATCATAACTACTGAAGTGAATCCCAAAAATGAAGTGGTGATAGGAAAAATAGTTATTCATTCAAGAATATATAATTTACTTTTTTATTATAGTTCTACACATTTTTTATATCCTTAAATTTTGGTATAAAAATCCAAAAACCTCCAAAAAGCATTGAAGTAGAGATGTCGGTGAAAACGAAAAATGGGTCAATTATAGTATCCCATGTATACAACTCCTCCCCTCTCAAAATTTATGGATTGAACTTCCTGGAGAACCTTATCATACTTTTCCTGGTGTAATTTTATTCAATTATTTAAATGGATTGGATTTATCTATATAGAGCCAACATAAATTTTTGTGAGAGGGAAATCACTCTCTATAGGGAAAATAAACCCACGATTCTATATAACAGGTTGTGTTCATATCCTCTACCCAAAATTAGACAGGTAAGTCATATTTATTTAGCATAATCTGATATATCTCTTGAGAGTTATATTCCTTCTTTCTACAACATCATTCGGTTAAGGGGTCCTAGGAGCATATAATTTATGACTGTATCCATTTTGTGAGAAAAAAGATTCAATGTAATGATTTTCAAACTCATGGCCATGGTCACTTCTTAAAGTCTTATTCCAAGTCCACATAAATTTTCTATAGACCTATCTTACTTGGTAAAGTAAGAACGGGCTTAACTGTTGTTTGCTAAAAATAACATCCAAGTATACCTAGAAAATTCATCAACCAGTACATAAATGTAGTGTAACTCATTTAGAATAAAAACTATAGATAGTCCAAATAAATCCATATAAACCAACTCAAGTGTTTGAGAAGTTGAAACTTCTTTCTTTAATTTAAAGTAAATCTTGTGTTGTTTCCCTTTTTGATAGGGATTACAAACTTTGTCGTTTTTGAACTCTAGTTTGGGTAGATCCATGACTAACCATGTTCTAGTAATATTCCTAAGTGAGTGAATATTACAGAGGCCTAGTATCCTCTTCCAAAGACAAGATCCTTTATGAAAGTCACTCATGTGGGAAACATTTTGAGAAATATAATAATTAAGATAAATAGCATAAAAATTTTCATTCCTTAAAGCAGTAAAAACTAAATCATCTTTAGAATAAAAAAACATTACATCAATTATTTTCAAATTTAACATGAAACTCATCATCACATAATTGTGAGATGCAAAGAAAATTATACTTAAACCCATAAATAAATTGTACTTTTGAAATTAAAACAAAATTATTGTTACCAATTTGGCCAATGCCGATGATTTTACCTTTAGAATTCTCACCAAATGTTATATGACCACCATCAAACTTG
Source organism: Viscum album (assembly GCA_963277665.1). Lineage (NCBI taxonomy): Eukaryota > Viridiplantae > Streptophyta > Magnoliopsida > Santalales > Viscaceae > Viscum > Viscum album. Next base: position 843,620,834 of record OY728150.1, on the reverse strand, counting down.
ATGAGATTCTTGAAACTTTATTAGTCTTCTATAATATACCTTGAAAATATACTATCCAATTACCATATACTTTTACAGGAGGTCCTCAAGAAGCTTTCCTATAAAACAAAATTTATATAATAAATGATTTTGGTACCCAAATTTTATTGGTTCCAGATGTGTCAGTAATCAAGGCTTTAAGAACCCACATTTATTTAATAGGTCTCTTGTAAATAGATTTCAAGATTTTTTAATTAAGTACTTTGTTTGTTTCTCTAAAAAAATAACTGGTAGTAGAACATTCATATTTAAATTTAGGTACAAATGTCCTATTAACTATTCTTCTTTGTCTAGGTTGGTATCCTATACCTATAACATATTTTGGAGAAATTTTCTTTTATAAAATCCAAGTAAGAGTTTCTCTAAAATTTTTGAACTTTTCTAAATCCTTCTTCAGTTGTTCATTTCATAGTTTAATTTCAGTGTTCTCCTTTATCAATTAATCATTTTTCTCTTTTTCTACATCATAAAAAGACTTAGTATTAGTAGATAAATCATGTTGTTTTTTTAATATTTTATATTTATCCTTAAGTTCACTAAAATTGTCCTCAATCATATTAAAATATTCAAAAATCTCTTCTTTAGTCATATCATCATTAGTATATTCACTTTCAGAGTTATAAAAATAAAGAACATATGATATAGTATGTACCTCAGATTCATTAATTATGAAGCACATGTTGGATCGGTCATAATTATATTTAGGAGTAGAGTCAGAGTCACTATAGTTGTACTCATAGTCACTCCAATTTTCTTTTAGAGATTTCTTGAATTTTATGTCCTTGTATTCATATTTACTTTTTTATTTTAATTTTTGAACATTCTACCTTTATATGTCCTTTACACTTTCATTCATAGTAGATTATCTCATTTGTATTATCATCCCTTTTACAATCTTTCTTCCAAGTTCCTTTACTGTCATATTTTCCCTTATAACTATGATTTCTGAAAAAACTTCTTCTTCCTATAAATATTCTTGAATCTCCTAGAAAGATGGGATATATTTTTATCACTGTAATATGGTGACTCAATTTCACTAAAACTTTCAGCTTGTAACTTTTCCTTTTCCTTTTCCTTTTGTTTGGATGTTGTATACTTTAAGGCTACTGATTTTATTTTTTTTCTCATCGTCCTCTTCTCTATTGACTTTCAAATATTCTTCCTACATCATTAACTTTCCAATTAATTACTTAAGTAGCAGTTTGATAATATCATAGGATGTTCTGATTGACATCAATGTCCCCCTATATCTTTCAGGAAGACATCTGAGTAGTCTCATAATCTGATCCCTATCAGATACTATATTTCCCATGGAGCTCATGGTATTAAATATTTCATTGAACCTAAGATACATATCATAAATTAATTCAACAGGATTCATCTTATCAGTATCATATTTAATTTTACATGTATTTAATCTCATCTATTTAACATTGGTTATTCCTTCATGAGAAATAGCTAATGTGTCCCAAATCTCAAAGGCTATTTTACTAGTAGAAATTCTATTAAATTCCTTATATCCTAAGGCATAATACTGTGAATTTATATCTTTTTAATTATTATTATTATTGGTCATCTTGGTAGAATCATCCCAATTACGTCTATCAGTATTAGGTAAATCATACTTATCCTCAATAGTAGACCAAATCTCAAAACCCATACTTTCAATATGAATTTTCATTTTGATCTTCCACTAAGTATAATTATTTCCATTGAAAAATGAAGGTCTATTAGTAGCAAAACCATCTGGTCCAATATCTATTTAAAGAATTAAATTTAGAACTAAAAAAATTAAGATTATTAAAGTACATCTAAAATCACATTTGAAGAGTTTTTAAAAGTTTTAAAAACCTCTAATACAAAATGTTGGTCAGATTAAGTATCTCAAGAGGAGGTGAATTGAGTACCCAATAATTTTTTTTGTTAAAAATGGGATAAAATAAATTCCCCCAATTAATTTAAATATGGCCCAGTTCATTAAAAAAATATATCGATATAAATCTTGATCTTTTAGAAGAATTATCAAAGATTGACCGGGTCTTGGTTAAAAATATATATAATATTACTTTAATCTTTAAAATAAATTTACTCAATAAAAAACTTATATAAACACTAATTAAAATAAACTATAAATGTAATGAGTTTTTTTACATTTTAAAGGAGATTCAATTTTAAAGTATAAAAAATAAATAAAATATAACACACATCAGAAATTAATACAAGAAGTTCATACTCAAGTCAAGACTTAGTAATCTCCACTTGGAAACTACCTTCTATGAATAATTTTATATAAAAATAAAATTTAATCCATAGATTTGATTAGATACTATAAAAGTATGACAACTATCCAGGTCACACAGGGATCTCTTCCATAGTATTCATGGGAGTACAAATAAAATAGGTCATAACCATATATCTACCAAAACACATGGGAAACATGAGTAAAAAGAGTTTTAGAAGATATCTAAGTATCTTCTAGTTTAAAGAATGAGACAATGTGTGTGTAATAAACAGATTATACACACATTTCTCATAATGTAAATATATATGAACAAACATAGAAGATAAGAGTGTAGAAATAATTGTGTTTATCTCTCTGATAAGCTCTACAACTCGTGACTCTTGAATATAGCTTGAGATGAGGCTTGAGTTGAGGTTCTGATATTTTTATTGGAACAAAGTTTCATAGACTCCTTCTACTCATACTGTAGGATCTTAATGTTCATTAAGATCCACTCTCACAGTAATGTATGTAAGATGGAACATGAAATATCTTCTAGTTCATGCAATGAGTTTTATCTCACTTCATGTGTGAAGATCTGTCTATGTCTGTATGTACCATATCTACACATTTATGTGCATGAGTGGGCTTTATTTCTCTTTTATCAGTATTATAATCAAAAGAATCCAAGTGAGAATAAATCTAGATATCATGTATCCTCGTACTCAGAGCTAGAACATTCATTAATGCATCCCTGTCAAGCAATTAAGGAATAATTATTAAAATATGATTCATCATTAATCTCAATAATATATCCATTAGAAACATTTAATTCAAAAAGAAATAAGAGAGTAGTGGTGAGACTTTAGGATGGTAACTATATCTGATGATGACTCTTCTAAATGGTGACACTTTCTGTAGTGTCTAAGACTATTGGTGTCTTAGACTGGCAGTGTCTCAGACTCTGGTAGTGTCTCAGACTCTAGCGGTGTCTCATACTCTGGTAGTGTCTCAAACCCTTTTAATGTCCCATAAATTCCATGTATTTTTTTTAAATTATATGGAATTATTTCAAGACCAGATGCTTTGAGGACACCTGATTCTGAGGCCCAGTGAGCCCAGAATAGAATTTTTTACTCTTTTTAAGTTCATTTAATTAAACATGTGAGTGGGTTTTTCTAACTTTTAAACTAGTGCTTGGATAAAAAATCGGAGGGCACGGTTAAACTCAGAACGTCGGGATTATTCTAGAAATGACTTAACTTTGACCTGTAAGGGACGACTAGAAAAGTTAATTTTCAAAATTTTCGGAAAAAAATAAAATAACATAAGATTTTATTTTATTTGTTTTTCCCAACCATTGGGAGGTGGCATGACAGTCCTGCAGTGTAGAGAAAAAGTGACAATGAGTCGTATTAAATGAAGCTCATTAATGGATCATAAATGTGCAACGTAATAATGCATTAAATAAAGAGTAACAGATACGTTGTTTCATAAATGAAACAGCGTAACGACGCGACGACACAGCGTAACAGAAAAACAGCGACATTTTTTCTTTTAATGGGTTAATGCATTAGAGAAATTAGGATCAAAGGGTGGAATTTATCTAAAGAACCTACGTCGAGAATTCTCTCCAATGACAAACGACGAATGATGGTGAATCTTGAGTGACATCAACACACTTCAAAGAACATGATTGGAGAGTGTCTAATTCCAATGGAACTTTAATTCCCACTGACAAATCACTTCAACGATGAACTCCAACAAGGTATGGGTTCGTTTTTGTTTTATGTTTCCTCGTTCTTTGTTCTAAAATGATGAACTCAGATCAACCCACGAATAGGTTGATCTTTGGATCATAGGTTCTTGTGGGAGGGTGCTTTCCTTGGGGTTTTGCACCAGGATTAATAATTTTTGTTGGATAGAACTTCAATCCCAAACCTCCCCAAGTTTAAACTCTAATGCGGAGGGTACAGGCTGACACGAACAAGGTTTGAGCCCCTTTTTATTGTGTGTTCTTTGTGTATGAACTTTTGAAATGGTGGCAAGAAGATTTTGAGGCCTTATTAGAGAAGGCGGTGTCCCATGGAGGCTGGTGGTGTAGGCGGGAGGCGGTGTACCATGATGGCGTTCCAGAAGCGGAAATCATGGCCAGCTCAGACTGTGGCAAAGAAACAGGAGCCACCGGTGCTTGGGCTAGTGGATGGCAAACCCGGGATGTGACTAATCGGCCATGTCGGACATGGCAGCATGCACTTGTAGGCCGCGGCACCCTACTGGCACATAGTCACTGGATCACGTCCAGACACCCCAGTATAGCTGGCCTAGCCAGATACGATGCACCAAAACAGACGTCCTTAGGCATCCAGGCTAGTGGAGACCTGGCCCACACTCGTGGGCTAGGCAGAGGGAGTCGGCCAGCCAGCTGCAGGCCAGACTAGGGTGTGCCACTATGCGGCCCCAACTAAAAATGAAACCATCCCACTTCTACGGGCTAGGTCGGAGAGGTAACACCGGGCCACTGGGCGGCCCGGGCTGGGAAAAAACCGGCCCATCGGTAGCGGACCGGGCTATATGGGACTGGTTAACCTGGTGATTCGATGGGCTGAACCAGGTTGGGTCCAGCGAGTCCCAATGGGCCTAGTCCACTGTCTAGGCCGGACCGGGCTAGCCCAGACATGAGCTAGGTTGGGTAGAGCTAGTTGAGTCAAACCAGGGCATGTGGGTCCCCCGGTTTGGGTTGGTTAGGTCATTCTGAATGGGTTGTATCAGGCATGGATGCAACTGACCCATGTTCACTAAAATGCCAATATCTTTTAGATTGTGAGTTTGATTGATGATCTATTTTCAGCATTGGAATCATCGCGATGAGGGGGTTCTTTTGGAATTATCTAAGGATGATTCCATAGAAGTTGAAATATGATTAATGGATTGAGGATTGGTTCTCCTAGAATCAAGCGCACTACGTGTGGAGATCCTACGGCTGATTGAGACCTGAAAATTGTTAACAAGCGACCCTATGTGGATCAGCTATGATGGTCCAGTGGGAAGCGTCTCTTTGTGAATCAGCATACCCACAATGGGGAGTGGATCTGTGTGACCCGGAAAACCCACGATGCTCGATGTGGAGGAGTGCCTCAGTATGATGGCTAATGTGGGAAGCAACTTTGTGTGACCTAGCATACCCAAGGTGGGGAGCAGCTCTGTGTGACCCAACATACCCATGGTACTCATCAGGGATGAGTACCACAATAGTCCAAGGTTAAAGGGAAGTGGGTCTGTGTGACCCGACAGTCCCATAGTGGGGAGTGGCTCTGTGTGACCTGACATACCCACGATACTCATTGGGGAGGAGTACTTCAGCAAATGTGACTGATAGTCTTACTTTCCTTAATCTAGATTATACATGGTGTGAGTTGTCTTGCTTCATGATCATGCTTCATGGTTTACTTATGGATTGATTTGTGGTCTTTCCTTATTGGTTTAAGGTCCCTATTGAGTATTTTGTTACTCACCTTTTCATGGGCTTTTCCTGCACATGTTGTTTCTAGTGAAGGAGTCCAACGACTTGGTGGAGGACTTGGTGGTCTAGGACCAGGTGGTGCCCAGTGAGATCAGGCAGGCATGGTGTGCTTTTTCATCTTCCAGTGGCTACTCTATACTTACCCATCAGGTGGGTTTTTTAGTGTATGGATTTCCATCGATCTTGTACTTTCTTTTGTTGAATTTTTCTTTTTTTGGGTTTGTATTTTTGCCCATTTACTTTCATTTTTACTTTTACACTCAGTGTTTGTTTAGTAAAATGCATGTTCTCTTTTCCAATTTTTTTGGGATGTGCTTGTATGTGTGTGTGTATAGTTACTCAGTAAAATTCCACCCACTTGTTGGTTGACGCCTTCGAAGATAGTCACAAACCCCTGGCCTTCGGGAGGTGGGCTTGGGAGAGTCACGACATGGGACCCAGGGGATAGGTCGTGACAACTCTAGTAGTGACTTAGGCTGGCAGTGACTCTTCTTAGTGGTAGGTGTCTTTAACACTTTAACAAATTTTAATTTTGGAGGTGACTCATCCCTGATGGTGAGACCTTTCATAATTTTACAAATATCTATCTCAGTATTGAGATAACCATGGTTGTGATACTTACTTGGTGGTGATACTTTCTTGGTGGTGAGACTTGATTGGCGGGGACTCAACCTTAATGGTGAGTCATTTCGGCGATGACTCATACTTAAGAAAATATCTCTAATCTATTTTATAAGGTAAAATTCTAACATAAGACATAAAACTCAATATTTATTATAATAATAATTATTCTGTGATCATTAAAATAAGAATACTAACATCATTAATAATTCATAAGTAAAACAAGTCATAAGAGGTGACATGACATAATTAAGGCATACCAATTATTAAGACAGGCAATAGATAGGTGGTGAAATAACTTAATCAAATGATTGGGAAGTTATTCTTACTAATCATAATCAATATATGTGTGTTTTATTGATATTTTATTTATTTTCAATTTTTATTATTAATGGGTTAACAAATAAACATTTAAAACGTATTTAACAAGTGCTTCTCATAAGGTGTCTATGAAAATAACTCAACGGATTCCCAATGAGTGCACTTTTTTATAATTATTAGAATATTTTACCATTGTGTAGAAATGGTGGTAATGTCACATGGGGGTTTTTGGGTGTCAAATGTAGTTAATAATATATATTTTTATAATATTTTAATAGGAAAATAAATTTCATGGAATAAAAAGTGAATGAGGTTTTCATAGATTGTTTTCAATGTCTTGTTTTTATAATGTTTTGGAAATTAGTTTGGAAATATAAATTTGTATCTCATTATATTGTAAAATATAATAAATTTAATTTTCTTGAGTAGGTATTAAGGAATTTTCTTTGAAATCATTAGGTTTTTATTTAAATCAATGAAATGTATTTTTCTTATATTTCATAAAGTTTTTTTTGTAAATAAACTTTGTGTTTTGATCTTATAAAATGGTTTTCACTTAATGTTTATATTATTTTAAAGGTATTTATTTTTTGTATATTTTGATTTTTATTTTATTATACATAATGTTTTATTAATTTTGTATGTTTATCCACGGATGGTATGATTCCATAAAAAATAATGGACCCTAACTTAATTTAAAACTCATGGGGATAGTCACATAACCTTTATTAAATAGTTATTTCCCTAAAGAACTAATTTTTGAGAGGTTTATATTTAATTTTATGGGTTAGTGGTTATTATTTATATTATAATCTAATGTTGTAATTTTAAAATATCATGTTTTTAAAGTTTTTTAGTAGACTATTAACTGATTTAATTTTTAATTAATATGTTTTTTTGGTAATTTTATATTTTATTTAACGTTATAATATATAATTAAAAGTAGGTATGTTTGTATTTTTAAACTAGGTGTATTAAAAGTTAATTTACTAGGAATATAATTTTAATTTGTTTTTCTGATTATGAATAAATGACTTTAAAACTTGATTTTGAATGAATTATTATTTTGATAATAAATCATGAGTAAATGAAAAGGGACTTTGAAACATTAATTTTTTGAATGATTTAAGGAGGTTTAAGGGAAGACTCTATAATTGAGAGATAGTAAATTCTAATTATTTTGAAAGATTTAAGGTCATTTTGAATGACATGATTGGTTTCTATTATTAATTAGATTTTTGATAAAATATTTTTTTTCATTTTTATAGTTCTAAAACTAAAATAATGAATGGTTTTCTTGAAATATTAATAGTTAATTAGTTCAGTTTTTAAATTATTGGATTCAGATTAATCATTTTTTAATTCTAAATTGAATGTGCATGTTTAATCCTACAATTTCATGAATTTAGGTTATTGAGAACTGCTAACTTGAAAACCCATTATACATTTTAATTCATTAATTTAATGCTATATAACATGTAATATAATGTTTTAATATAGTGGTTTAAGTTTTGGGTCATTTATTTTTGTTTATCAAAATGGTTTTCAAGAAAAAATTAGTATTTTTTCTAAATTAAGTTCTTGTTTGGACATCATAAATTACATTAAATACATACATACACATATATCTATAAGATTTTATTCTAAGTTTTATTGGAAAATAATAATTTGGTTTTAAATATGGATACTTATATTTAAAATAAATTTTTTATTATTGTTTTGTGGTCATATTGAGAAAAATGTATATAATGGTTTTTTTAAATTTAAATTTTTGATTTCAATGGGATTATTTTCGAAATTTGAGGTTGAATTTAAGTTTTTTGTGTGGAAATGATTTGAAGGGGAACCAAACTCAAGGCATAAGAGCTTTTTTGGGTGTGATTTAATTTACAGAATGACTTTTTAAGGTAATGTATAGTTTTCTGCTTCTATTAGTTTCATAAAATTATTCTGATTTTAATTTTTATAAATTCTTTGGAGTTGAGTTAAATGATTTCTAAGGGTTTTTAATGATTAAAATTTGTTAAGGTTCAATAGTCTTTAAAATTGTGTTATTTACAGCACAGTTAGGTTTGATTTCATTTGTGAATGTCAAAATTTTAGGTTAAGGGAATATTTATTTATTGTATAAATAAAGTCTAAAAAATATTCAAAATTTATCATTCAATTTTAAACCATGTTTAATATTCCTAAATTGGAATATTGAATTTGTGTTTAATTGATTTTAGTCGTGAATTAAAAAAATAACATGTTCAGTAAATGAAATTCCATGAAACTTATAATGTTTATTAATGTAATGAGTGATTTAATGAGTAATATGCAATGATATTTTTTATAAAGTTTAAAATATGTCTCTAATAGATGTATTTTAGTTCCTAAAAAGTATTGGGAATGTTCACGTTCAAAATTTTGAAAAATAGGAAAAATTTGATTAATTTCAACACATGTCTGGGTGTTTCAAGGGTATACCCTCAAAATTCACACAAAAATAGTTCATTGATAAATCATCTTAAAATAAAGAATATATTTTAAATAACATGAAATATCTTATCTTTTAAATATATGTTTTAATTATCAAAAAAACATATAACACCAACAAGAAAAAATTCAATTTCACGTGTCTATAAAACACATCCAATAATATAAACGAATACTAATTTTAATATGAAAGTATTTAAATAATACTAGTAGATAGATAAACATAGCATAAGAGATAGAATATTCTATAATCAGTGAATACTAGTAGTGAGACAAAAAAATCATAATATATGTAATGAGAAACAATTAATACATACTTTTATATTAAACTTATTTGTACACGAAAAATACCTATGTTTTCTCATTCTCTAGCATAGTAGTTCTCCCCAAAGTGTAAATATACTTAATTTTACTTAACCATAATCTATGTTTATAGGTTCCATACTTCATAATAAATAACTCCATTTAGAAAACCTCTCTACATAATTCCAATCAATAGGAAGAATACCATCGTTAATTAATACCATATTACATGACTGATGAAACAACTACAGTGAGTAATGGGTGGAATCTAGTGGAGCAGTCTACTGAAAAGTGTTTTTGATCTATTCCTCCCATATTAAAATAAGTATCTCTTCTTGAAATAGAGTTTTTGTAAATGAAAATAAAAATTGTAGAAAACCATAAATCTTTAAATAAAACTAATATAGACAATAATCTAGTTTGCATGTAAACTATTTTATTAAATATCACATTATAACATAAATGAAGTCCATTATGTAACACCCAAAACTAGTTCAAATATATATATTTTTTTATTTTTCTTCTAAAGATTTATCCTATTAGATATTTTATTTTAATCCAAAATTTTAATTTAAATATAACATTTCTACCTTTGAAGACTATTTTTAGTTGTTGAGGATGTTATGGAAATATCAGTGTTCAGGGTTGTTTTTCAGATCCGTTGTCTGTCTAATTATTATTTTCATAGAAAATTAATTTTAATATATTTTTTCATAAGACATACACTTTTGGAGTTGTTTATTTTTAAAACACTTTCTTAGGTAATTTATTATTAATTTTTTTTTTTTGAAATCTGGTTTCTAAATCTCACATTTCCATTTTAAACTTATTTTTTAGTTATGATTATATATGTTTTCAATAAATTAATAAGTGTGAAGATAAGTTTTAAAACACTTTTTTTAACCAAAATCAACTTATATGTAAACTATAAAATCAATTTACATGTAAAATAATTTTAAAAATAACATTTTAATCATGACATGTAATGTAAACAATTAGGTATTTTCCAAATGGTTCTTTAAATCCCATATAGATAGTAAAGTAATGAAAAGTATTCTTAAAATAAATCTATAAAAACATAAATATTAATTAAATCACACCACTTTCATTAAACTCCCTTACAGAAAATAAGATTTCAAATATTCATATAGATTCAAAACCAAACACATGGTAATTACATTCTATTTTAGGCCATCCACAATCTAGGGTATGAAAATACATAACAACAGGGATTAAATAAGAGATAAAGAGAATTAAATAAATATAACTTTATTATTTAACCTAAATTCACTTCATATTTCCAAAAAAACTAATATAAAATTATAATTCATAAATAATAATAAAAAATACACATGATAATTTAATCTCCAACACTAACATAGTTAAATATAAAATTATAATTCATAAATAATAATAAAATTCACACAAGCTTTTAATCTCTAGAAAACATAGTGAAATTAATTCAATCATTCATCCTTATTGAAACTAAAGTGTATAAAATGAATTCCACTGTTATTATACTAAGAGAAACAAATAATGTTAATTTGTTTGATATTTAAAAACTATAAATATAAAAAAACACCAATAAAATTCATGCAACATAAAATCCTAGGAACCTTTTCAATTCAGGGCATGAAAATAAAAAAAAATAATGGAATAAGAAAGAATGGGGAAATAAAAAAACATACCTTGACGATTACACTAAAACGTTATTTAAAAAATGATGAGTAATGGGGGAATGAAAAATAGAATTAGAGGGGAGGTAGAGAACTACTAAAGGGGAGATAAACCTGAAATGGGAGGGGGTTTCACTACTATTTTTGTGGGGAACCCTATAACAATGGTTTTAAAAAACCATTGGTATTGGCTAACATTATTCCAAGAGTTTTAAAAAACCATTGGTATAGGTCCATTGGTATAACCTAGAATTATTTTAATGAACCATTACTATTTAAACTCATTTTTTATCCCAAAAAAGTTACCAAAGTAATTTTCATCAATTTGGAGATTTTATCCCATCATTCCCCCTTATATAAATCTTGTAGAGATACAAATATCAAGAATGAATCAATACAATTTTGGGGATCAATTGCGTGATCTTATGGCGATCATATGAGAAATATAAGGCCTTGAATCACTCATGCATGAACATATAAATAAAATCATGACATCCTTAGATCTATGTTACACATGTGAATAATCTAGAGGGAATCTAATTTGGTGTCTTAAAACTAACTGGATCCTGAGATGATTGGATATCATCATGATCGTGCCATCACAATGTTATACAGTTTTGATTTAATTTTCATACTTAAAATTAATTTACATGGGATACTTAGCATGAATCAAGAATCACTCAACTAAATAAAGTAATTTATTATAGATTTAGTGTCAAAAAATTAAATTGGACATAATTTTTCACTACCACTATGTTCTCGGTTCCTTCAATGGTATAATAGGGACAATTTAATTATTTAAGTTTCAATTTTGATTAAATATTCTAGTTATTTAAAAGAGGGTTTTGATGCATTCCCAACACCACTGACAATGCATTAATCAGAGTATGTATGACCAAGATATTATATATTAAAGATTAATGATATTTTTTTTAAAATCCAATAGGATTTTAATATATATATATATATATATATATATTATTGAAGTTCCTGGGAATATGAGAACCACTGAGAAGGTGGTGTTGGTGAATCGTTGGTGCACTTTTACAATTTCTTATCACATGAAATTAACCCCTAAAAATTGTTGGAGTTTCTAACCATTTCAATTGTATATCTCAACAATACACATATGAAAAGATAGAAAAGTAAAGAATACTACACAAGATTTACAAGCTTTTCACCCAATGTCGGTGACTAAATTCTTATTATAGAAACTACTATAAATCCATAGAAATTCACTATGAAATTAAGTGAACACAATTAAGCTCTCTCCCATTGATCTCCTTATATCTCCTGATAGGTAGTTATACTGACTCTCATCTATTACAAAGTTTTCTTATCTTTTGATCCATAAAAAATTAAGGTACTTTTCTAAATAGATCACACAATGTTAATAAGGAAATCACCATCCAGTACACTCTCTATCCGGTATGACTACATCTAATGTGCCTCTACCTTCATTAGGTATAAATCTATATGATGCACCTCAAACTCTATTGTCACCTCTTTATAGTAATCTTCTATCTAGTACCACTTTCTGGTACCTCTTTTTCAACAAGAATAACCCTTGGTTGAAAAATCACATTGTTCTTCCAAACAAATCTTCAACACTTAAGCTCTCTTTCATGTGTGTGAAAAGAGAAAATTTATAAGGTAATTTAACCTACTTATATAGGATCACTTCTATAAGAAAATGAGGGATCCAAAAAATCAAATCCCATATTTTCCAACTAAACTCAACTTCATTGGAATGCTTCTCTAACTTTCTAGAAATTTCTTAAAGTTTCATGAAAAATCAACCCTTCTTTTAACTTTATTAAAACATATCCTTTATTCAAAATCCCTTAAAACTATGTAAGATAAAATAAAATTGAATAAAAACATAGAATATTCATGTTTATGAAATTTTCAATGTTTATGTAAATATACCTATAACTTGTCTTGATGAATGTATATATGATGACTTTATTAAGTACTTATCTATTTGGATTCATTCTATCCAACTTCCTTCTATTTGATCTACATCATCTGATCAATTTTTTCCAACACACTCATACATTATCTATCTGATACTCTTCACAAGAATCCATTATCCAATGGACTTAACATAAGTTCATAAAACATCATCAGTATGAGGAGTTGTAATTTCTCTGTATGGACATCCTATGTCTGTCATACTTCATATAGGGCTTGTATTACAAAGCTCAATTTGGTATATCTACATGGAATCGTCTATCCAATGAAATTGTATTTCTATATCTGATTTTCATCCATACAATTTATCTTTGTCCAATCAACATTACTTGAAAAACTCATCCTAATTTATTTATTGATGATTATATTTCTTTTTCCAATGTACTTCATACTTCCTTATTCGATAAAACTTCTCATCTTTATCTATCTTAACTCTTTAAACTTCCTTCCTTATACTTCTCAGGTAAATGGAATTTTCCAAATTCTATCCATTGGAACTCGGTCTAGAAATATTCAAAAAATTACTCAATTTGATGAAAATTCCGACATTCCAGTTTGATAGACTGGAAAACTTTCCTCTATATTGAACTTTAACAAACTTCCAAACTGACTGCTGGACTTTACATGTCTCTATTAGATTTATCATTTCACATATTCATCCAGTCATCTTTAGGGATATCTTTATCAACTACTGATATCAAGTTTCTACCCGATCATTCTTTTTCTGATGATATCTTCCAAGATTATCCTTTGTTCAGTAGTAACTACACAAATTCATATCTTCAAACATTTTATGTATTGAAACATTATAACTTTGAAATTGTAACTTCATACAAACTATATATATGTAAACTTAATGTGCCACTATCTGGTATAATCAGTTCATTTTCCTTCATAAATTTCTATATATTTATCATTTTAAACTTCATCACATTATAACTTTAACTATATACACACTTTAACTCATTCTTTTTATATAAAACTTTAACATTTACCCCTTTATTAAAACTCATATAAATTCAGATATAATCATGTGTATATTTATGATATTAGGAGATTGAATATTATTAAATATTTGATTGAATTAGTAATAAAACTTTCTTAACTTGGTATGAAAACTTTCTTGAACACATTTAGCATCAACATATAAATAAAGTTTCTTAAAAAAACTCTAATAAATCTTTCTTTACTAAAATACAAAAACATTAAAAAAATGTTAAAAAAAATAAAAAAATCATTATAAAATATACCCAAAAGAACTTCAATATTCCCCTTTATATTTTTTGGAAATATTCATAATATTTTAACAAATTTTTTCTCAAACTTTTATTGAACCATAGACTTTCTAATAAAGAATGTCTGAACACCACACTGCTGGATAAAGTAATGTTTTTGAATGAATTTCCTCCCTTGGTGAAAATAAATGTTTTGACCATGATAAGATAAAATCCACCTTAATATTTTCTTATTCACCTTTTTATGATAACACTAGATTCAGTTTCAAAAAACGTAGAGATAAGATTTTGTACTTCTTTTAACAAATATGTACTTATTATCACTCTTTAACAACAAAATACAAAGGATCATGTGGGTTCTTTCTTTATGAACTTTATTAAGTCATTAGTGGAGGCTTAAATTTAGTTACATCCTCAATTCCTCAATTCCTTCTTTTAGAATAGCTTCGGTGAAAACATCAGCAATTTTATATTTTATTAAAAATATACTTAAGATTACTTATCCACCAAAAACCTTCTATTTTATGGATTTGATTATCAAAAATAATATTCAACGGTTTACCAATATTCACTCTCAGATTTTCCAAATGAACTTTCATCCATATTATTTGTATACAAGCTTGGGTGGAGGCATAATATTCTACTTATACTATACTCAAAGTATTATAACTTTGTTGCATACTATTCCAACTCACAAAACTTTCTCCTAAAAGAAACTTCCTTCTAAAGTTGATTTTATATAATTACAATCTTTAGAACAATAAACATCGATAAACCCATGAAATTTCATCTTGGTACTTCTTATATACAGCATTCCATAATTTAATATTCCTTTAACATACCTAAGTATTCTTTTAGCTACCAAATTATGTGATTACTTCAGATAACTAAAATATCTCCTAAAAAAGTAATATTATATACAATTTCAATTCTTCAAGTAGTAATATATATAAAGATTCCTATCAACTTTCAGAATACTTTCTGATTCACACTTTTCCCATTTTCATCTTTACTCAACTTTATACCAACAGAGATAGGGGTATAAAATTATTTTTAATCTTTCATTAATTTTTTTATAGCAACTCCTTGGAATAATTTTCTTGAGATATGAAGATGTATCTTACATTTTCTTGAACATGTAATCCTAGATACAAATTTAACTCTCAAAGCATTGACATCTCAATGTTCTTCTTCATTTTCTCATCAAATTCTTCACAAGTTTTATCCATATATCCTACAAAAATTATACCATCAATATAAAAATGGAAATTAGGGTACCTGTGCTTATCTTATTCACATAAAATTTTCTATAAACTTTTCCTCAAGAAAAGTTCAACTACTTTAGGAAATTATCAAGTTTTTAGTAATAGTATTGAGAGACCTATTTCAACCCATAAAAATATTTCTTCAATTTAAACACTATGGTTCCATATTTTTCAAGTATGAATCCACTAGGTTTATCAATATAAACTTCTTCTTTAATTTCTATATTCAAGAACGTTGAATTAACATCAATTTAATAGAATTTTTAATTTCGATAAGAAACAACTACCAAGAACATTATTATAGTCTCAAGTCTCACAACATGGGAAGAAGTATCTTCAAAATCAACACCTTCCACCTATGAGAAACCTTTGAAAATAATTCATGATTTATTTCTCTAAATTTGTCCACATTCATTGAGATTATTTTTGAAAACCCATTTTTTCCTATAACATACTTTACTACTAGTCATGGAATGAGATACCATGTGTCCTTTTTCTCAATTTTATCAAACTCTTCATTCATAGAATTTAACCACTCTTTATTTTCTACTACCTTTGAAGCTAACCTTGGATCCACCTAGGAGATAAGTAATGTCTGATTATCAAATATCAATTTTCATATTTTATGAAATGTATCTTCTTTATTTATGATAATTTTATCATATTCAATATGTTTTTGTAAAATTTGAAACTTTAAAAATTTTCTTCAAGTCTTACTTTACACATCACCAGACTTATTTGAATGAAATTGTATAAGATAAGTCCCATGTTCATCCTTTTTCTCATTATATTATTTTGAATTCATCATTGAAACTTTTACATATTCAATAAATTTTGTTAAGGTGGAATGGTTTTAAATTACTTTCCTATCAAAGGATTCAAACAAATTGTATAGTCATTTATTCCAACACTTGTAACTTATTTTGTCACCTATATATCCTATAAAAATAGCATCTTCTTTTTCAGAAAACTTTCCAAAGTATTTATGTTTTGTCATTATTAAAAAATGAATCACTAAAACCATAAATTATTTCACTCTAAGATTTTTCTTATACCACATATCATAGAGAGTCTCTTTTTATTCTAGTAAAAGTAAGAATCTATTTTGAACATGCATAATTGTACTAATATCTTCTCTCCATAAGAACTTAAAAAGTTTATATTTAAGAGCATGCTTCTTCCCATTTCAACTAAACTTATGTTTTTTGTTTCTTCAACTCCATTTTTTGAGGAGCGTAGGGAGTACTATGTTGTTGTTTGATTCCATTTTTCTTAAGATAAGACTCAAAATAGATACTTATGAACTCCATTTAATTTTTTGTCATCAACTTCATTATATATAAACCTAGATCTTTATTAATATTGCTTTTAAAATTCTTGAACATCTCTAAAGCCTGTGATTTATGTTTCATAAACATTATGTTAGTCAACCAGGTGAAATCATCAACTAAAGTAATAAAATAAAAATAACCTTTTACTGATTTATGTATTATCATCCCACAAAGATTGGAGTGTATAAGCTCAATAGGTCTAGTGGATTGGAATTTAACTTTATTATATCTATTACTAACTATATTTTCTTTTTGGAAAGTTGTAAAAACAACATCATATTTACTTTTCAATTGTGGTAAACCTATTATAATTTCTTCCTTATAAATTATTCTCATACTCTTCTAGACAATTTTCTTACATCTTCAATGTCACAACTTATTTTCATCATCGTTAATTAAGTAACATTAATTACAAGGATCTCCAATTTGGAATATATTTTCATTGGTTCTTTATCCCACAATAACTACTTTTTCATCATTCAAACATTGAATGATGTAAGAATATTTTCTGAAGATAAATTCCTTACCATCATAAAAAAAATTATAATACTCAATAAGTTGTGCTTAAGACCATAAATTTAAAGAACTTCCTTTGACTCTAGTTTGTGAGCTTCAATCCCATCCATGCTAATTCCTCTAATTTTCAAGGAACTATCTTTTCTGAAGGTAACCAATCCTATTTAATCTTATTCAATTTTTTTTATTAATTTCATATCACCTATCATATGTGAGAACCAACCACTGTCATGAATATATGGTTCATTCCTTTTGATATATTTTAGAGTAGTCTCAACAAAAAAATCTCTACCTTAAATTTTATTCTTCCCAACGTCCTTTTCTTATCCAATATATGAAACTTGTCCTAAAATTTTTTTCATATATTTTACAGCATAGTGACCTGGTTAGTCACACCTTCTAAAAACTTCCTCTAAAAATTCAAAATGATTTTTTATTGAGGTATTTTTCCCTTATATTTATTTTTATTTTCTTTATTCCTATAACATAATAAAATCACTTTATTTTATTCCACTATTATGCCCCCCATATTATTTGTAAAGACCCGCAAATTTCAAGGAAATTTTTTTCTTAATTTTCTTTGGAATTTTACAAGAGCGCAGCTTCAGACGGCACCTGATTCCGAGGCCCGGTGTGCCCGGAATCAATTTCAGAAGTTTGGCTCGGGTACGTTCAGTGAACGGACGAGCGGGTTTTTCTATCTTTTGAACCGGTGCCCGGAATCGAATTCTGAGGGCACCGATGAAATCGCAGCGCCGGTATTTGCTTAGAAACGCCTCTTCCGGAGTTGCGTTTTCTCAACCGTGGTTTTTAAAATTTTGGGCTTTAAGTCGGAAATAAAATAAAGGTTGTGCGACAACTTTATTTTATTTCACTTAAGCCGCTTGGAAGTCACTTGAAAGCCACTTGAGCTGAGTTAAAGCAGATAGGGTGCTATCCGGAAATATCCTACCCTCTTGGTAGGATATTTGTGCGGTGGGGCCCGCACGAGCTCCGCCGTTTCTTTCGCTAAGTAACGCACCCGCGAAAACCCGTCAAGTAACTGAAAAGTCAACCGATGCGTTTTCCTTAATTCTTAACAGACCATTTAATTGGGCGGTTTATTTCGTGAATTAAATGGGCTGTTTCATTCGTTGAATTAATTCAACGAATTTAATGGGTCGTTACTTACGCGTTTGCGTTCGTTGGCAAATTAATAAAATAGACAAACTTGTCTATTTTGGAGGATTGCCATCGTTGTGCGAATTCTCTGAGCCTCCACTCTCCTCACGAAGAACGCGAAGAACGCGAAGAACGCCGGCGACCGGAATTCGACGACGCACACCGTGATCTGCGACGTCGACGAGCTCTACCCGCGACGTTCTTCGGCGACGCCTCTTCTTCCGCGGCCGATCCTCGTTCGGCAACTAAGGTGAGGAACGGATCGTTTAATTCTCCCTTTTAATTTCAATGAAAACGGATTTAATTAATTAAATCCGTTTGTTCTAGATCTGGAGATCGTCGGCGCGACGTTTTTCCCGCGGTGCGACGAACGTCTCTTCCGCGACGACGCGACGATCCCCTCCTTCCGCGACGAGCGATTTCGCGACGACCTCACGTCCGACAGCGACATCGAGGTAGGGATTTTATTTTTCTTGGTGATTCGTTCCCGTGATCTAATTCTTTTTAATTAAAGAACCAAACTTGAACAATTTTATTTTTGGATAAAATTGTGGCTGCCTTAATCCCTCCCGATGATTTTATGACTAACGCGGAGGGTGCGGATCTAACGAACAAGACCCGGCAACCCTCCGCCGATCTTTTTGTTGTGCGGATTTGGCGGACGACGACGAACCGTGCGGCAGGGGCGATCCGTTGATCCCGTAGTGAAGATCGGCCCCCGGGAGGAGCTATGGCGCAGACGGGAGGCAAAACGGGCCACCGGAGCAATTCCGGCGGCCCGCGGAAGGCGGCGGCGGCGCGGGTCGCCGGCGCGCCGCCGGAGGAATCCGCCGCAGCTCGGCCGCGGCGGCGGCGAACCGCCGGACCGCGTCCGCGGTCCGGCCACCCAGCACGCGGCCCGCGCGGGCCGCGTTCCTCCAAGCCGCGGGTCAAACCTGCGGCGGTTTTCTTCGGCCGCTCGGCCGAAGCCGAGCCGGCCGGGCCGCGCCCAGGCCGGACCAGACCCGGCCTAGCCGGGTCGGGTCGACCCGGGTCGGCCGACCCAGGGGTGGTTCGGGCCGGGTCGCCCCGGGCCCAGAACCCCCGTTTTCGGGCCCTCTTCGGTCTTTTGCCCGTATCTTGGTCCTGGGACCTCCGATTGACGAACCGTCAGTGGCTACGCGATCCTTTTATCGATACGGTCGTTTCGGTATATTACACTCAAGGTTTCGGAAGACTTTGGGTTCGGCCGGGTTGGTTCGTACACGAAACCAACCGGGCCCTCGGAGCGGAAACGCTCATAACTTGAGCTACGGACGTCCGATCGACGTACCGTCAGCTGTGGTAGTTTCCTCTAAGTGAGACGGAACTTTTGGCATACTCCGCCCGAGGATCGGACACAGGCAGAGTACGGTCGGGTTGGTTTTGCCCTAAAAACTAACCGGGCCCCTGGGACGAAAATGCCAATAACTCTCAGACCGGGCGTCCGATTGACGCGCCGTCTGTTGCGTTGAGATCCTGTTGTCGATACGGAACTTTTGGATACATCAACTTAGGACTACGTGTCAGTTGATGTATCAACCTCTCGGCTCGTGGAGCGGACCCTCCTAAACGAGCTCGCTGTGTGCGGGAACCCTAGTGCTGGTTGTGACTTCGACGACAGAGCAGAGATCCTCCGTGGACTGCGACGACGACAGAGCAGAGATCCTTCGTGGACTGCGGCGACGACTGTGCGGAGATCCTCAGTGGACTGCGTCGACTACTGCACTCAGCGATCCTACGTGGATCAGTGCTACAGGTCCTGTGTGGGCCCGATCCTGTGTGGGTCCTTACTACCGGTTCTGTGTGAGCCACTGCCTACAGGTTCTGTGTGAGCCCGATCCTGTGTGGGTCTTTTGCGGGGGTTAGTACCTATCGATCCTTCGTGGGTCCGACGACTTAGATGGATCAGTGATCATCTTTGACGTCATCTGAAAAAGTATACCTGGTTGAGCTGAATCTTATGTTACTCTCCTTTGTGGAATGTGTTGAACTATCCTATGTGGATTTACTGTTTACTCTCCTTTGTGGATTTGAGTCTTGCTTCCCTATGTGGATTGAGTTGTTCTTGAGCTCGTGAGCAGAGCTAGAATTGGGGACTTAGGTATATGTATGGGCATATACCTAAGTCGAGTCAGATGTTACTTCGTGATTGCACCTTCATTTTTTTGCTATATCCTTTGTGGATTTCGGGAGACCTTCGGGGGTCTCGGGGTCCTTACTGAGTAGCTTATACTCACCCCTGCACGGGCTATGCCCGCACCTTGTTGTGTTGGATGCAGACGACGGACAGCGCTGATCACGGTTGGGGCGTGGAGCAGGACGGTACCTGGAGGTGGACCACTGGGCGGGACGTGCTCGGAGCGGACGTGGTACCCGAGGAGCCTGGAGGCTATCTGTACCCACCCTTCAGGTGGGATTTCCAGTGGACGACACGAGGCCGCCGTCTTTTCTTCAGTTGCTGTTCTTTACCTTTTCAGTTGTACTTTCAGTTGGGCTTGTATTCCGGCCCCCTTTACTTTTCTGCACTTGGTAGTTACTTTCCCCTTGCTGACTCTGTGGTGGTTGTTACTTATAAAGGCAATGCCTTCCCTGTTTACCGGGATTTTACGCCTTGGTGCTAGTCGCCAGCCCCTGGCCTATGGAAGGCGGGCTTGGGGTAGTCACGGCACGGGCCCCGAGGTCGGGTCGTGACAAATTGGTATCAGAGGTGGTCGGTTCTACCGCAGACTCTGATCGTATTTTATTTCTATATGAAGCAATAGTGTTTAGTGTATTGAGTGTGGTTATCAGTTCAGGGAGCCCAGTGTTGGTGCGGCGGCCGACGTATCCGTACACCAGGACCCTGACTCCTGATTTCCGACTTAATGCATGAAAACATTGATTGCGTGTGTGTTCCAAGTTTTCTTTGTGATTACTTGTGTCAGCTCACCGGGTATACTGATCTGCTTCATGAAAGTCTCAAGTTTTCCTTGTGATTACTTGTGCCAGCTCACCAGGTATACTGTTCTGACTGTGGTGCTCTTTTTCTCCTTTTCAGGATGGCCCCGCGACGACAGCCAGCTAGGGTTCCGAGTGTAGGGCGCGACGGCAGCCCACCGAGCGACGAGGCCTCGGTGTAGGGCCCTTTGCCAGCAGTGGCACCGGCGGTAGCTTTACCCGCCGAGCCACCGATGCTACCAGTACCAGACGCTGACGATGCACGTCGCCTCAGGGAACTGCATGAGTTTCAGAGCCAGCGACCGCCCAGGTTTCGCGGTGAGGCGGACCCCCAGGCCGCCGAGGACTGGCTAGAGGCGGTGGTACGGATCTTTAGGCTAGTGAGGACACCAGCGGATCTCATGGTGATTCTCGCGGCGAGCCTCCTGCAGATGGCGGCAGGACGATGGTGGAGCTTGATGCTCCAGGTTCACGATGAGGCATCCTTGCTCTGGACGAACTTCGAGAGCCTCTTTCGCTCTGAGTTCGTCCCGGCCACCCTCCGAGCGGTGCGCATCCAGGAGCTTCTCCAGCTGCGCCAGGGCAGCATGACGGTCGCTCAGTACGCGGCGAGGTTCACTGACCTATCTCGCTACTCGACCGACATGGTACGGGACCCCTTCTTCCGGGCCCGGACCTTCGAGCAGGGCTTGCGGCAGGAGATTCGGGCGTCGCTGATCTCCCTCAGCATTCCGACCCAGGCGGGAGTACTGGAGCGAGCCCTCCTGATCAAGA
The DNA here is from genome assembly GCA_963277665.1 of Viscum album. Taxonomy (NCBI): domain Eukaryota; kingdom Viridiplantae; phylum Streptophyta; class Magnoliopsida; order Santalales; family Viscaceae; genus Viscum; species Viscum album. The sequence goes on along the minus strand of OY728150.1, from coordinate 843,598,438 downwards.
GCTTCCTGGCAGAGCCTTCTTCAGCGGCGAGACCTAGCGCAGGGCGGCAGGTAGCTGAGTCTTCAGCAGCAGGTAGCCGACGGATGACTCTCGGGTCCAGGCAGACCAGACCCCCACGCAGACGGCCTCAGGACACCGGCTCAGCAGTGCGGGGCACACAGCAGAGTGCCAGCCTTCCGAGAGGCAGGCAATGCTACTCATGCGGCGGGCAGGGTCACATGGCTCGTGACTGCCCGACTCGCCGATCAGAGGAGCAGCAGACGGTGGAGGGGCCACCCAGGCAGAGGCAGAGGGTCGACCGTGGCGGTCCGCAGGGAGGAGGCGGACGAGGCAGAGGAGCTGGCCGAGCAGCGGGTGGTGGGCGACGCTTCCAGGCTCTACCCCCACCACCACTAGGAGGGCCACCTCGACCACAGGGAGCTGGCGGGCAGGGACAGGCCCAGCTCCAGGCAGTGGAGGCCTACGACCCCGACATGCCAGAGATGATTCGAGGTACGATCTATGTCTATTCCACCCTTGCTATAGTACTTATAGACACAAGAGCGAGTCACTCTTTCATAGCCTCTGCCCTTGTTCGGAGCTCGGAGATTCCGACTGAGCCGTTGGCTCGATCCTTACGGCTAGAGACTCCTATGGGAGCAGACTCGATGATTACGCACTGGTGCCGACAGTGTGAGCTTACTCTAGGAGGCGAGAGCTTCGGCTGGGATCTCCTTGTAGCGGCGTCGAGGCCTTACGACGTCATCTTGGGCATGGATTGGCTATCCACGGTTCATGCCCAGATCGACTGTTTTAGGCGCAAGGTGCGATGTGTTCGCACCGACGGGAGCAGGTTTACCTTCACCGGCGAGAAGGGAACCTTTGCAGCACAGGATGGACTTCCGCGGAGGAGAGTGCAGCCCATCTCTCATCAGTTGGCTAGCCTCATCCTAGGAGCAGTGGACGTGAAGAGTCCAGTTTTTCCTGCAGTGGTGGACCAGTACGTGGACGTCTTTCCCGACGACGTTCCAGGGCTACCTCCTCGTAGAGAGGTAGACTTTTACATTGACTTGTACCCCGGGACAGCCCTGATATCTACTCCAGCATACCGGATTGCCCCCGCTGAGCTTCGAGAGCTGCGGGTACAGTTGGAGGACTTGCAGAGCAAGGGGTTTATCCGACCCAGTGTTTCACCCTGGGCTTCCCCGATTTTTGTTCGCCAAGAAGGCGGACGGGAGCTTGCGACTGTGTGTCGACTATCGTCGCCTGAACCAGGTGACAGTGAGGAACAAGTATCCGCTGCCACGGATTGATGACCTCTTCGATCAGCTCAAGGGAGCGTGGTGGTTCTCGAAGATAGACCTCCGGTCAGGCTATCATCAGCTCAGAGTTCGAGACGAGGACGTGCAGAAGACGGCCTTCAGATGTCGGTATGGCCATTATGAGTTCTTGGTTATGCCGTTCGGCGTAACCAATGCTCCAGCAGTGTTCATGAGCCTCATGAACAGGATCTTCCAGCCATACCTCGACCGATTTGTCGTGGTCTTCATTGACGACATTTTGGTATACTCGACGACTGAGGAGGAGCATGCCTACCACCTGCGAGTTGTGCTAGACACACTCCGAGAGCACCAGCTTTATGGAAAGCTCTCAAAATGCCAGTTCTGGTTATGTGAGGTCCACTTCTTGGGGCACGTCATCTCTGAGGCGGGAGTTGCAGTGGATCCCACGAAGATCGAGGCAGTGCTAGCTTGGGAGCCACCCAGGAGCGTGACGGAGGTGCGGAGCTTCTTGGGCCTAGCCGGATACTATCGGAGATTTGTGCCAGACTTCTCCAGAGTTGAGGCACCACTCTCAGCCTTGACAAAGAAGGGGAAACCCTTTGTGTGGTCAGACAGATGTCAGCAGAGCTTCCAGGAGCTGAGACAGAGATTGACCAGCGCACCTATCTTGAGGTTGCCTGAGGAGGGAGTTGGATACGTAGTTTACTGCGATGCATCAGGGACTGGACTCGGGTGCGTCCTGATGCAGGAGCGGGCCGTGATCGCCTACGGATCACGTCAGTTTAGGCCTCATGAGCAGAACTACGCCACTCATGACCTGGAGTTAGCAGCAGTGGTCTTCGCTCTGAAGACTTGGCGGCACTATCTGATGGGCGAGCGCTTCACAGTCTTTTCTGACCACCAGAGTCTCAGGTATATCTTCTCTCAGAAGGACCTGAACCTAAGACAGCGGAGATGGCTTGAGTTCCTCCAGGACTATGACTTTGAGATAGTCTATACTCCTGGGAAGGGGAACGTGGTAGCCGATGCCCTCATCAGGAGGACGGGCATTCAGCTACTTGAGGAGGCGACCGAGCAGCTAGCCTCCTTACAGATATCCTTCGTAGATAGAGACGGAGCAGCCTTTCTTCAGTCTCTCACAGTCTCTCCTCCACTTCTATAGCGGGTCAGAGAGGCTCAGCGTGGGGACACTGACTGTGAGACCCGTCGTGCACTGATATCCTCAGGTCAGGCGCCTGATGGTTTCTCCCTTGGAGCAGAGCACGACATCCTTTTCAGAGGACGTACCTTCGTACCAATCGCTTTACGAGAGGAGGTGCTGAGAGAGTTTCACACTTCTCCCTTGGCGGTGCATCCCGGAGTGGCGAAGATGTACCAGGATCTCAGACGACAGCACTGGTGGCCGGGCATGAAGAAAGCTGTGGCAGAATTCGTTTCACGATGCCTCACCTGCCAGTAGGTGAAGGCAGAGCATCAGGTACCAGCAGGCTTGGTACAGCCCTTGGAGGTCCCGGAGTGGAAGTGGGACGGCATATCTATGGACTTCGTGACTGGACTTCCACGCACTTCCAGAGGTCACGACTCCATTTGGGTGATTGTCGACCGACTCACCAAGTCGGCACACTTCTTACCCATCAGAGAGCAGGGCTCAGTGGAGAGCTTGGGACGTCTTTACGTCCAGAAGATCGTACGGCTTCACGGTGTGCCATCGTCTATCGTCTCCGATCGAGATGCTCGTTTCACTTCCCGTCTTTGGAAGGGGTTGCAGGAGGCGTTCGGGACGCGGCTCCATCTGAGCACAGCCTTCCACCCTCAGACGGATGGTCAGACTGAGAGGACCATACAGACACTCGAGGACATGCTCCGTGCATGTGTTCTTGACTTTGGTCGCAGCTGGGAGGACCACCTACCCTTGGTGGAGTTCGCGTACAACAACAGCTACCACTCCACCATCGGGATGGCACCATACGAGGCGTTGTACGGCAGACCCTGCAGATCACCGTTGTGCTGGACAGACCCTGGGGAGTCAGCACTCGTGGGACCAGAGATGGTCCGAGCCACGACAGAGAAGGTCCAGATCATCCAGGAGAGGATGAGGACAGCTCAGAGCCGGCAGAAGTCATATGCTAACAGGAGGCGGAGGCCACTAGAGTTCGAGGATGGCGACCACGTCTTTTTGCGTGTCTCACCTCGACGTGGTTTACGGAGATTTGGCCGAGGCGGCAAGTTGTCTCCACGCTTCATCGGGCCTTTCTAGGTCCTCAGCAGGATAGGAGAGGTGGCTTATCGCCTGGCTCAACCACCTCAGTTGCACCGGGTGCACGACGTCTTCCACGTGTCTCAGCTGAGGAGATACGTGCACGACCCGACGCACATCATCGACTTTGGGGAGCTGGACGTGGACGATGGGGCGACTTTTGCGGAGGTCCCAGTGTAGATCGAGGATCGACAGGAGCGGGTCCTACGTGGGCGGTCGATTCCTCTTGTGCGCGTCAGATGGCAGCACGGGAACCTCCAGGAGAGCACTTGGGAGCGGGAGGCTCAGATGCGTGCTCAGTTCCCCCATTTGTTCCCCTAGTTTTTGATGTATCTTTACGGGGACGTAAATCCCTGAGGTGGGAGTAATGTAAAGACCCGCAAATTTCAAGGAAATTTTTTTCTTAATTTTCTTTGGAATTTTACAAGAGCGCAGCTTCAGACGGCACCTGATTCCGAGGCCCGGTGTGCCCGGAATCAATTTCCGAAGTTTGGCTCGGGTACGTTCAGTGAACGGACGAGCGGGTTTTTCTATCTTTTGAACCGGTGCCCGAAATCGAATTCTGAGGGCACCGATGAAATCGCAGCGCCGGTATTTGCTTAGAAACGCCTCTTCCGGAGTTGCGTTTGCTCAACCGTGGTTTTTAAAATTTTGGGCTTTAAGTCGGAAATAAAATAAAGGTTGTGCGACAACTTTATTTTATTTCACTTAAGCCGCTTGGAAGTCACTTGAAAGCCACTTGAGCTGAGTTAAAGCGGATAGGGTGTTATCCGGAAATATCCTACCCTCTTGGTAGGATATTTGTGCGGTGGGGCCCGCACGAGCTCCGCCGTTTCTTTCGCTAAGTAACGCACCCGCGAAAACCCGTCAAGTAACTGAAAAGTCAACCGACGCGTTTTCCTTAATTCTTAACAGACCATTTAATTGGGCGGTTTATTTCGTGAATTAAATGGGTTGTTTCATTCGTTGAATTAATTCAACGAATTTAATGGGTCGTTACTTACGCGTTTGCGTTCGTTGGCAAATTAATAAAATAGACAAACTTGTCTATTTTGGAGGATTGCCATCGTTGTGCGAATTCTCTGAGCCTCCACTCTCCTCGCGAAGAACGCGAAGAACGCCGGCGACCGGAATTCGACGACGCACACCGTGATCTGCGAAGTCCACGAGCTCTACCCGCGATGTTCTTCGGTGACGCCTCTTCTTCCGCGACCGATCCTCGTTCGGCAACTAAGGTGAGGAACGGATCGTTTAATTCTCCCTTTTAATTTCAATGACAACGGATTTAATTAATTAAATCCGTTTGTTCTAGATCCGGAGATCGTCGGCGCGACGTTTTTCCCGCGGTGCGACGAACGTCTCTTCCGCGACGACGCGACGATCCCCTCCTTCCGCGACGAGCGATTCCGCGACGACCTCACGTCCGACGGCGACATCGAGGTAGGGATTTTATTTTTCTTGGTGATTTGTTCCCGTGATCTAATTCTTTTTAATTAAAGAACCAAACTTGAACAATTTTATTTTTGGATAAAATTGTGGCTGCCTTAATCCCTCCCGATGATTTTATGACTAACGCGGAGGGTGCGGATCTAATGAACAAGACCCGGCAACCCTCCGCCAATCTTTTTGTTGTGCGGATTTGGCGGACGACGACGAACCGTGCGGCAGGGGCGATCCGTTGATCCCGCAGTGAAGATCGGCCCCCGGGAGGAGCTATGGCGCAGACGGGAGGCAAAACCGGCCACCGGAGCAATTCTGGCGGCCCGCGGAAGGCGGCGGCGGCGCGGGTCGCCGGCGCGGCGGTGCCGGCGACCGGGGGCGGCGGCGCCCGGCGCGCCACCGGAGGAATCCGCCGCGGCTCGGCTGCGGCGGCGGCGAACCGCCGGACCGCATCCGCGGTCCGGCCACCCAGCACGCGGCCCGCGCGGGCCGCGTTCCTCCAAGCCACGGGTCAAACCCGCGGCGGTTTTCTTCGGCCGCTCGGCCGAAGCCGAGCCGGCCGGTCCGGTCGGCCGGGCCGCGCCCAGGCCGGACCGGACCTGGCCTAGCTGGTTCGGACCAGGTCGGGTCGACCCGGTTCGGGTCGACCCGGTGCGGCCGACCCAGGGGTGGTTCGGGCCGGGTCGCCCCGGGCCCAGAACACCCGTTTTCGGGCCCTCTTCGGTCTTTTGCCCGTATCTTGGGCCTGGGACCTCCGATTGACGAACCGTCAGCGGCTACGCGATCCTTGGATCGATACGGTCGTTTCGGTATATTACACGCAAGGTTTCGGAAGACTTTGGGTTCGGCCGGGTTGGTTCGTACACGAAACCAATCGGGCCATCGGAGCGGAAACGCTCATAACTTGAGCTACAGACGTCCGATCGACGTACCGTCAGCTGTGGTAGTTTCCTCTAAGTGAGAAGGAACTTTTGGCATACTCCGCCCGAGGATCGGACACAGGCGGAGTACGGTCGGGTTGGTTTTTCCCTAAAAACTAACCGGGCCCCTGGGACGAAAATGCCAATAACTCTCAGACCAGGCGTCCGATTGACGCGCCGTCTGTTGCGTTGAGATCCTGTTGTCGATACGGAACTTTTGGATACATCAACTTCGGACTACGTGTCAGTTGATGTATCAGCCTCTCGGCTCGTGGAGCGGACCCTCCTAAACGAGCTCGCTGTGTGCGGGAACCCTAGTGCTGGCTGTGACTTCGACGACAAAGCAGAGATCCTCCGTGGACTGCGACGACGACAGAGCAGAGATCCTTCATGGACTGCGGCGACGACTGTGCGGAGATCCTCAGTGGACTGTGTCGACTACTGCACTCAGCGATCCTACGTGGATCAGTGCTACAGGTCCTTTGTGGGCTCGATCCTGTGTGGGTCCTTACTACCGGTTCTGTGTGAGCCACTGCCTACAGGTTCTGTGTGAGCCCGATCCTGTGTGGGTCTTTTGCGGGGGTTAGTACCTATCGATCCTTCGTGGGTCCGACGACTCAGATGGATCAGTGATCATCTTTGACGTCATCTGAAAAAGTATACCTGGTTGAGCTGAATCTTATGTTACTCTCCTTTGTGGAATGTGTTGAACTATCCTATGTGGATTTACTGTTTACTCTCCTTTGTGGATTTGAGTCTTGCTTCCCTGTGTGGATTGAGTTGTTCTTGAGCTCGTGAGCAGAGCTAGAATTGGGGACTTAGGTATATGTATGGGCATATACCTAAGTCGAGTCAGATGTTACTTCGTGATTGCACCTTCCTTTTTTTGCTATATCCTTTGTGGATTTCGGGAGACCTTCGGGGGTCTCGGGGTCCTTACTGAGTAGCTTATACTCACCCCTGCACGGGCTATGCCCGCACCTTGTTGTGTTGGATGCAGACGACGGACAGCGCTGATCACGGTTGGGGCGTGGAGCAGGACGGTACCTGGAGGTGGACCACTGGGCGGGACGTGCTCGGAGCGGACGTGGGACCCGAGGAGCCTGGAGGCTATCTGTACCCACCCTTCAGGTGGGATTGCCAGTGGACGACATGAGGCCGCCGTCTTTTCTTCAGTTGTTGTTCTTTACCTTTTCAGTTGTACTTTCAGTTGGGCTTGTATTCCGGCCCCCTTTACTTTTCTGCACTTGGTAGTTACTTTCCGCTTGCTGACTCTGTGGTGGTTGTTACATATAAAGGCAATGCCTTCCCTATTTACCGGGATTTTACACCTTGGTGCTAGTCGCCAGCCCCTGGCCTGTGGAAGGCGGGCTTGGGGTAGTCACAGCACGGGCCCCGAGGTCGGGTCGTGACATTATTACTATTTTCAGGGAGAGACATGTTATGCCAAAAATTATATTCCATGTTCCCATAAATATAAAAACACTAAAAATATCCACTTAACATTAATATTCTATAGAAACATAATTTTTCCTTATGAAGATATTGTTGAGTTTCAATACATCTTTCTTAATTTGATTTCCCATAGTGCGGGGAAACATTATTCTTGAGGTTATTATAACTTCCATTTATGTTATGTGCTTCTCATATCCTTTATCAACCCAAGATTTCCCAACGTTGTTTCTAACACCTTCATGGTTAGTACAATTAGATGGAATTTTCTGTTTAGTAGGTGTAGATTTTACCTAATCCTTGGGTTGAGTCCTTTTAATGGGTTGATATGTTTCATACTTTACATATGAAGCATTGTTGAAATTATCTTTCATTTTATTTATTGTATTTTTATCCTGAAGATATCTTGATAGAGTCTTATATAACTCTTCTTCCTTAAAAGTAAGTTCATCATCAAGATCCTTCACCATATTTCCTTTATCAACAACTTATATCTTGAGGTTTTTAATATCATCAATGTACTCATATTACTTTTTAAGGAATTGTTCCCTTCTTACATTCTTCTTATCACTTTCTTTCTTCAACATTCTAGATACTTTCTTGATTTTTCTATTTTTCTCAATACATTCTATAAGTTCTGATCTCAATTGATATTCCCTATAGGTTTCTTCACCTTCTCCTTTTTCACTATTTAAAGTATCTTCCTTTATTTAAACATTATCAAATAAGGATCCAAAATTCTCTGTATTTCTATCTTTTGATGAAATATTTTTAGTAGATCCATACTTAAAATTCTGACTCAGTGTACTTATTTCAATTTTTATGGTGAACTTTTTATTACTTCCAATGGATTTATTATCTTCCTTGTAAGTTTTAATTCACTTATTATATTGAGGATTTTATTTATAATCATCACTATGTTATAGAATTTTCTTCTTTAGATAGTTGCTATAAAAATTTATAATTACTCTACACTCGAAAAATTTAAGTGGAAGTTTTTTTTACTTTCCTCTACCTTTCTGGTAATTTTTAGAGATAAGATCCATAATCTTGTCATTCACTTTAGAATCATCTTCCTTATATCTTTATTTATTAATGCCCACTAACTCATGTTTAAATTCTAAAAACATTAGCTTCATCATAACTTCGAAATAAATCTCTTCCTTAATATTATTTTTGAATACTAGAGATTTTATCATTTCATACACAACAATAAAGTTATGAAATTCATCAAGAGATAAATCACATTTATCTTATAAACTAGATATTTTATGATCAAACCTATCTAGGAAGTTTATCATTTGTTTCTTAATGTGATGACCCATGTTGTTACAGATTGTAAATTTTTTGGGAAGTTAGAACCTTTTTTGTTTAATGGTTTATTTAGATAACTAATAATCTAAATGGGCTTTTGAGAGTTTGGACATTCCAAAATGGTGTTTTGGGATATGTCTAAAGGCTCGATGATGACCTGAGGTTCTGGATGCTACAGGAGGAGTGATTGGGGGCCTGATACTAGTAATAGGTGTTACAACATCTTATTAATTCTAGGAAGAGGGTATTCATAATGTAATATAGACTCCTAGGGTGTCCAAAGGAGTTTCATGATGTGAAAATGAGCTTGGGGTGTGAAGCACAAAAATTCATGGTGTGATTCTATGCATCACTCCATGACACATACGATGTGGTTTTTTATTTATTAAAGAGGGACATGGACCCCCATTTAATTATAATAATATCCACATAATGGAGGACTCAACAGGACTATTCCTCCTCTAATTATAGAATTTTTGGTAAAGAATCGATGATATTGAAGGTGAGGATGTTACTCCTCCTTTATCATGTATTTCTTTTTCACCATCATTTTTAATTTCGAGAATTTTAGTTCTAGGGATTTTTTATGATTCCATGGTTATCATAGAATTAGTTATTTATGTTGGGGTTTTTTATTCTAGGTAGAGGATAATATGAGATAAGTTCATGTCTTCATTCTTCGTTTCGATGAATATACATAACCTGACTAAATTCTTTTATAATTTCTCATTTAATTTTATTAAATTGGTCTTTGTCTCATTTACGCATGATAGGGGGTTTTCTTTGAATGGTATCATATGAATGTTACTGACCTTCCATGGATGGTTGATCAAGGTTATGGCTATGTGGTTACATCTGGTAAGTCCTTTGACAATTATGCATGTCTCCATCATTGTGGGTTTTTCATCTCTTCATTTATTAATTACAATTAAGTTATAATTAATTATTTGGAATGATTTGGAATAATTCATAGCCTCATGGTAATTGATGGTGTCCAAATGAAATTAGATGACTTGGACAAACTTTTTGGTCTTTTCTTGTATAGGAGTAGACTCCATTTGAGCTAGGTGGTTTGTATACTCTACCATTTGGTATTTATGCACATTTATTGGCATATGGTATGCGTTTCTCCACCTTGTCATACCTAATGTTATTGGATAAAGAGCCAAGGGCTTTGATGGTCCCTTGTGCACTAGATTAATACCAGTCACTAATGGTCGAGATTTGATCACATATGAGTGCCTTAGACTACATGGACACATTAAGTTGTGTCGATGTGCTATATGAGACCTAGAGCCCATGATACCATGTTTGATTCCTAAATCACATGTTTGTGGTGTGTGTTTCTCAGTGAGACCATGTATGTTAATTATGCTATGAGAATTCATAAGTAACCCGATAGACAATATTGACCTTTATCACGTGTGTAGATGTTATAAATCTTGATGATATTCCTTCCTTTGTTTATATGTGCACTCGTTATCTTTGATGTGATGAATGTATTAGAATAAATTATTGACCATGCTTGATTTTGATCCCATGTGGGTGAATGTATATCCATGAGACCCTTTAAAATGTTTTGATTTCATGAGTATTGCGAGAGTACCATATTTCGATGTTTGATTATGATTAGATGTTGCTATATGTTGCTAATGTATTCTCATGATGATATGATTTTCATAACTTGTATGTCATACCCTATTATGCGTGTTACCATGCCTTGGTAATTATTATTGGTACTTAAGATAGGTAGTCTATCATGTAATGTTTATCCCTTAGAGGGGGAGTATGCATTGATTTTGATGATGGTGGTGGTGTGCATGAGTATAGGGTAGGGGCTTGAAGGTATAAGGACCTAACCCAAGACAACACGTTAAGGGCATGAAATCCTGAGAGCCTAACTTGAGTCATAGATGTGGTACAACATTTTATAGGACTTACCCATGATGGATATGGGATATGATGATCTTGGGGCCTAATTTGACTCAATGTATTGAGACTGTTGGGAGATGCGTTATAAGCCTATTGGCTTATTCTGGTGCTAGTATATGATGGTATGTGGGTCTAATATGACTTGATGCCTTGATAATAATGGGATATGTGTTATAATCCCATTGGATTATTCTTTATCACTCATGAAAACCTATGATTATCTTTCCAACATGGAGTCAAAGTAGTTACATTAAAGGTTCATGGTGGTTTTGTAAGTGCCTGATCACTCAACACATGTTTTTTATTTTCTTGTATGTGCCTTTGTGATTATATGTTTTACCTATATAGTTGTTTATTTTCTATTTATTTTATGTTGAGATTATCACAGGCATGTACACTACATATTATCAGTTGGGTACTGGACCATGTTGGTAGAATCCTACTGAGTTGTACTCACACCCAGTTTAGGTGTCCATGCAACTTGGGTACCCTAGTATCCCTTACTTGTTATAGGTACAGGTTGGGTTGAGGCTTAGGTTTTATCATCTAATAGGATACATCATTATTATTTTGAAGACCGGGATTAGGTGAGGCTTGGAGTTACAGTTCCCCGTGTACTTTTTTACCTTTCTTTATTTGTATATGTGATTGACCTAGTGGGTGATTGGTTGTTGTATCTTTGATTTAATTTTGAGTATTTTTTTCCACATTCATTCAAAATATTGGTATGTTATTGGTATTAGTGTAATTTGATTGTGTATTGTTATATGTTTTCTTATTTTTTATCATGTGCTCTAATTGAGGGTATAGTATCCCCATGGTTCTACTTGGGAACCTCACTACTAATTAACATACTCTGGCATATGGGGAGGTGAACCCCAAAGATCACGTCGAATTTTATATTGGACCTCATGATTCAGTTTATAATGGTACAAAATGGTATTAGAGCAGTTTGTCTTATTTTTCCTGTTTTGGGGAGTTCGTATATAGGTGACATGAGAAAGTTGCAGAGCTTGCAAAAAAACTTAGATTAGTGTGTCGCAAAACACCTTTTCCAAGGGAAGTTAAGGTTACCAGGGCATGTGATTAATGTTCTTTGTGTGAAATGTTATCATATGTTTTTACCTTATTTTTTACACATGTATTTTGAGGTTATTATTTCATATGGATTTAACTCTTAGTCGTATTGGTAAGAGGAATCACATGCATCATGATTGTCATATAGGTTTCCCATTACATATATTTCTTTTGTGTGATTATATTGGATCCAATACATGTTAACATATTATAAAAGGTAATATGAGTCTACTATGTGTTGAATCTAAGTGAAAATGATGATGTTAATGAAAAAATATAGTTCCTCTCTATATAGATAGTACAGTTCCCATGTTACGTCATTTTTGGGCATTAAATGCATTAGTAAGAACATTGTACGAGTAGACAATGGATATTTCTGGTTGATTATGGTACTTATTATAGCCTATGTGGGTTGATCCATCGAGAACCTAGTATTATCCTATTTAATCTAACCAAGAACCTATGGCCTCTCTATGTGGTTATTCTAAGAGAAAATCCATCATGTAATTTCTTGGGAGATATTCCTGGATGACATTTCATGGGTGGTATCCCCTAGTGAAACTTTTTTCTGGATTGTGAAGGACCTTATGGCCTAAAATGAGACTCTAGTTACTGGAAAGTTGGTGTCTCATACTACATGGATGTAACCTTAGTGAGTATATTCCATGTAAAGGAATAAATAATGTTAATTTCAAGGGGAAGTTTTCATTGAAAAAATTATTTGATCATGAGATTAACCTTTGGAAGGCCTAGAGGAAGGTATTGAAAGTTTTCTTACAACTCATGAGTATTAATAACACTAAGTGGTAATATTCATGATACAAGGTTGAGTTTTTAAGCATAGATGATACAAAATATCTTGATCTGAAACCCATGTGATGGGTGGTGTGTAGTGAAACTTGATAGATTGGTGTTTTCTTTTCTAAAATAAGTGTTGTGAGTTATAGGGTTTAGTGGATATGGAACCTTGTGGCACGTGAAAAGATATAAAGGAAAGTGAGTCTAACATGGATTTCTATGACTCATGAAATAGTTACTCTACTTTGGAGTAAGAGTTATGTCATTCCTTTTTATGTAGCCTTAATACGTCAGTGTTCATGCGGTGGTTACACATATGGATAGTTGAATCAATGAAGAGGGGTGGGGAGCTAACTATTGAAAATGTTCATGGTTCTATGGATGATCCCAAAAGAGGAGGTGGACATAGGTCACTGGTGAATTTGGTTTAGATTCACCCTTGAAGATATAAACTAGTGTGTTTGGTGTGAAGCTCATAGGGCTTGGTAGTTGGAGATTTCTTGTGCAGAAATGACTCTGCGGTGAAAGAAAACATCAACAATGGATTAGAGTGCCATTTTATAGTTAACAGAAGTTTTTCCTTAATAAATATTTCATGCTTCAAAATAGGGAATTTTATAAGGTAATGAGACTGTATAGGCTAGGGGTTGTAACCTGTGACTAGATTTCTAGACAATGTTGCACACATCGAGAATGTATTATTGAATGTAGTGGAATGTGTTCTAAGTAATCTAGGTTTGTGAAATTCTTGGAAATTAGTTGATTGGATGGTCATGTTTATTCATTTCATTCAGCAAAAAATTGGTTGTAGGCTAGGTGTACCAATGTAAGAACTGAGAGGTGACTAAGGATATTATTATGATGGGGAGCATTAATCTGGTCATGTGTGTAATGGAATCTCTTGTGAGAAGGATCCTGGTATATGCAATATTGACTATTGGATTATTGTGGAGACTCTAAAACATTGATGGGTGGTGGTCCCAATATTATCTAGTCCCACATTAAATTATTGATGTTAGTTTAGATATAGTACCATATGGAGACCATATAAAGTCCCGGGAGTCAGGAAAAAATTGATGCATATCGAGTGGGATTCAAATCATTGGTGCATTGATGCATGAATATGATCCTTATGGATGATGCAAGAAATTGATGAAATAATCAGGGGAAATTTTCTTTGAATTCAGTTACTAATTTGGTAAGGATGTTAGAACAATTTAATGATTCCTATGTGGCTTAATTTATCATGATCAATGTCTTTGTGGGTGTAAGTTTCTTAGGTAGGGAACCTTTGTAGGTTGACAGATAGAAAAGTACCAACTGGTGTTCTTCATGAACCTGAATATGGTGGAATGGAATCACATCAAGCTCATAATTTTGGGAATGAATGTAGGGGTTAAAATTAGCCAAGAACTTTTAGAAAATTTGTCTTATTGCGGGTTACGTAGGTTGGTGAGACACTTTGTCTTGGTTTGGAATCTGGAATGAGGTTTTTGGTATCGAATTTTAACTCGTATTTGGACTAACATGTTTTAGGGGGGGACTTAGTTTCATCACATGGTTTAGTGCGTGAATCATGTGATTAAATCATTCATGATAGGTTTCAGGGGGTGTAATCTAGTTCCATCACATGTTTCAGGGGGTGACCATGTTATGAAAAGTTGTGAAGGTGCCTTTAGGGTGGAAATTTTTGGAAAACATGGGAAATTATTATTTTGGTGCATTTCATAATTGTGACCCTATATGTGGGGTCATTAGTGAAAATTAAAGGTTGGAGACAAGTTTTTAGTTAAAGGATGCATCATTCTTGTGACTAAGCATTTCAAGGAAAGTTGTCCAAATGAGGTCCAACTTGAAGGTTCCATGGACAGTGGAAGTGTTCGATGGGGTATTCCCAACTCATATTTTTATCATAATTGATGACTAATCCAATATTTACATCAAATATAAATTACATGACCAATGGAATTGAATCAATAATTAATTGATGAGATAATGCTTGAACCAAACACAATATCATCACATAATGATTCATAATTAATTTAAGTATTTAAAGAATTTACTTATAATGAATTATTTCATCATTGATGAATATGAAAATGTATCTATGTCAAACCATTGTTTTGTTGTAGGAATAAAGCATATATTCCCTTTATCAGTGATCCATATGTGCTCCATGAATATCAGAACACTGCCTTAGGAATCTCTATATTCTAGCATGATAGATCCTAACACTTTCATCGTTCATCTTTGATCACCCTAAGAATTGCTTTAAGAATAATTCTATTGTATCTCTCTATAATCAAGAGTGGTGGTTGAGGAGGATCACTCTTCATTCTTGAGAGTGTTATTGGAAAAGGGATCTCTCTAGATCCTTGAGATAATTCTCTTAATGTTGTTGTGTGCAACCAATACAAATGGGAACCCCTCATAATAAATAATAAAATCAGGTTTATATACCTTTAGGGTTAGAAAATAATAAATGAACATGTGCCCTTATTATTTCCTTAATCCCTGAAAAAACCCATGTCTATAATAATAATAAAATTATTATTATTGTTTATTTGCATGCACAAAACTAACAAATTGATTAAATATTATTTATTCAAATGATATTTATTATATATTATTTATCATCGGACCATTATACTCAGTCTTTCATTCCTCCATAATAATTATTGGGTCTTCAATAAAGACTATTTATTTAATAAATAAATATCACCACATTATTTTCCAAAAAAAAATAAATATTATATTCACTAAATATAAAATAAATATTTATTAAATATTATATTCACAAAATATTCTCATGAATAACTAGTGAAGAATTATATATGAGATCATGTTAACATGAATAATTATTAAACCATGTGTGGGGATAATATTTATTAAACAATTTAAATAATAAATAATAATATTATGTAACTGAGGTTGTGGATACACTTAGTGTGTGACCCTCTAGATCACATTATCAATGGAATTAGGCCAAGTAGCCTAAAGTCCAAGGTTAGTGTCTAGCAACATGACAAGAAATGAATAGAGAAAGAATTTAATTATGCAATGACATAAAACCTCATAATAATGATTACTATATAATGTTATCCCTTTATTTTGATATCTCTAATCAAGTAGGTTTCATGCTAGTGCCATCAACCTATGTGATCGATGTCTCTTTCATTGAATTTATATAAATTTAACTTTACTAAAGAAAACCATGTCCATGGATTTATTTAGGTTGTATCATTTACATAAAAGGGCTTAAGATATCAACCTCTATTAAAAGTGGAAGGGTAAAATCCTTTTTTACATTATTCAGTAATGAAATATTACTCATGATGCACCCAAAATATCATACTTCTTCAAGAACATATGTTTTCATGGTTTTTATCAATACATATAAGTACATGAATAATAATATCCATTAAAAAAAATCTTAATTTCTAAGGATCAATAAAAACATCCATGTATAGGAACATCCAATGACACATATAAATTTGGATTCCCTATTAGCAGTTCTTGTTCTCATAATCTCCTACATCAGAAATTACTAAGGGTGTACACCATTATAAGGTTCCTCAAATTCCTATTAGTCTTCACCCTTGATTCCCTATATCATTTGTGCCCCTCAAATGATTTCATCTGGCTATTGAACATATATTAAAATACTATCATGACACTTCAGGGTTCTCATCCTAGTAGGGAAATACTTTTATCTTTTAGTGTGACTTCTACTATTAAGACATTATCAAATACTATGTCACATATAATAACAATAATGATGTTATAAATTTTTTTTAATATTCAAAACTATTAATACATGTAACCATAAAGTACATAAAAGTTAGTTCTTGGGTACCAATTCCAATAGAATCTCAATTTCACTAGAACCAGCTGCTAACAACCTTCAATATACTATCTATCACATGATACTCATTTATTTATTGAGGTAATTATTTTTTCAAGGGTTCCCCCATGTTTTATTCCATGGAAACTCTACTTACTGTAACTTCACCTGTCTAAAAAATCTTCCAAGAGGTGATACTTTTAAAGTATGTGATTTTTCCATTAGTGTGACCTTAGCTCTTTTGTAAGAGCCAAAACTATATTATTATCATAATATAATATGATAGGGTATTTATTTTTAGGTATTAAATCAATATCCTAGATAAAGTTTCATATCCAAACAGCTTCTTTGGATGCATCAATAGCCCCTATATGCTCACACTCTACTATATAATCGAAGAAAACTTGATTCTTTGAACTCTTCCATCTCATATATCCTATGTTGATACTGAAAACATAACCTGATAGTGGATTCATATAATTCTAATCAATTTGAAAACTAGTATCAGTATAACCCCTAATGGATGGCTTTTTGTATCTTCTATAAACCATAAACATATCCTTAGTTCATCTCAAATACTTAAGGATATCCTTAATAGCATTCCAATGTTGTTTACCTAGATTATCTTGATATATCCCTACCATGATCAATTTTTAGGAAATATGAACTATAGTACATAACATAGAATACATGATTGATCCTATCACCAAATCATATGGGATCTTACTCATTCTCTCTTTCTTCTATTGTGTCTGGGGACATGTTTTATTGGAATGATGTATATCATGTGACACTAGAGTCAATAACCTCTTGTATTGTGTCGTATTAAATCTATTTAGTATATTGTCAATGTATATACCATGACATAGTCAAAGTAGCCTCTTGGATCTATCATGAATGATCATGATCCCTATAATGTAGGCTGATTCACCTAATTCCTTCATGGAGAATCATTTATTTGATCATTCTTTAACAGACTATAACACTATTATTTTTTTCTGATAAGTAATATGTCATCAACATATAGTATTAGAATAAAAACCATATTCCTACTAAAACACTTGTAAAAACATGGCTCACATTCATTCCTAATGAAACCAAATTCTTTTATGGCTTCATAGAATCGAATGTTCCATAACCTGGATGCTTGCTTTAATCCATAAATAGAACTCTGTAACTTTCATATATTTTTGTCATCACTTGGAGTCACAAACCCTTCTGGTTGTGTAATATAGATATCTTATTAAAGATTTCAATTAATGAAATCTATTTTCACATCCATCTTCAACATTTCATAGTCATGGGGAAAGTTGCTATAACAATCATAATTATAACGGGTTTAAACACACAATTGGATAAAATGTTTCATCTTAGTTAATTCCTTAACATTGTTTAAATACTTTATCCACTAGCCTTCCTTTATAGGTACTTACTTTACCTTCCATGTACATTTTTCTTTGGAATATCCATTTTTACAAAATAGGATTTACATCAACTAGTGGATTGAACAAAACCCAAACTCAGATCTAACACATAGAATCCATTTAAAAATTTATGGATTTTTACCATCTTGCATCTTATGATCTCTTTGTTTCCTCTTTATAGGATAGAGTTTCATTATTATCAACCAATAATGATTCACCATCATTTGTGACTAGAAAATCATATCTCTATGGTTATCTTAACTCTTTGGAGCTCTTACATAGTACTTGTGTTTCAGTAACAACTTCTTTCATAAGGACCTATTGAGTTTCTTCTTTTACCTACTCTTTTATATCTTGAGCATCAACTTCATCAAATTAAATTTTTCTCCCACTATCCTTCTTGATGATGTGATATTTTTCAATAAATAGATATTTTCTAGTGAAAATCACTTTCTTTTCTAAGAGGTTGTATAATTAGTATCCCCTTGTTTCCTTAGGATACCCTATAAAGATAAACTTTATGCCTCGGGGTGCTAGTTGTTTCTTGATATGGGCTTAAAAAATGTCTCGAAACCCTATACACATGTATGTGTAAAAATGGGTTTCTTTCCACTCCATAAATCAAATTGAATTCCATTTTCCACTTTAATTTGTACTCATTTTAATGTGTATGTCACAGTTTGTAATGTATATCATAAAAAGGATAATGGAAGATCTACATGACTCATCATCAACCTTACCATGTCAAAAAAGGTACAATTTCTTCTTTTTATAACATGATTCCATTATGGTGTGTAGGGTGGAGTGATTTGACAAATAATCCCAAACTACCATATAAAGTTGATAAATTCTTGGTTAAGATATTTACCACCTCAATCATATCGAATTTTCTTTATCTTATTTCCATGTTAATTCTCTACTTCATTCTTGAATTCTTTAAATTTATCAAATGACTTGAACTTATACCTCATCAATTAGACATAGACATATCTACTCAAGTCATTAGTAAATGTTAAGAAGTAAGAATACCTACCTATAGATTCTATTGTAAATGGTCCAAAAAACATTATTGTATACCAATCCTAAAATCTTTGAATCCTTTCACCTTATCCACCAAATGGTGGTTTGGTCATTTTTACTTATAAATAGCATGAAATATTTCAAGTTGTTTTATCTCAAAGGAATCTAAATAACCATCTTAATAGATATTTATTAGATTCCTCTAATTTACATGACCAAGATGGTGATTCCATATCTGGGTGTTATATGAGTCGTGCAAACATGATTCATTAAAAATTTCCAATACTTGGTTTTGGTATTTCAGTGCATAAAGACTATGATCAAAAAAATTACATACCATAACATATGATTTATTTATAAAATAAACAATTTTTTTCGAAACTTGAAAAAAAAACATATGTATATAAGAAGAATATAGAAATTATGTTTTGGGTAATGGTCGGTACATAATAACAATATTTTAAAACCAATATCATTCCTGTTGGAAATGGAAGGTGGTAGTCTCCAATGGATAGAGTATCTATACTTTCACCATTAGCATCCCACATATCCACCTCTCCTCTAGAAACCTTTTGAAATCTACTTGGTTCTTGTATTTGGATACATATGTGAGCACCAAAAGCTATATATAATAACCAATGTGTATATATTGAAAGATTTCACTCAATAACGAATGCACCTTTAACTTCCCCTTACTTCTGGGTACATTCCCTCTTATGGTGGTCTTTCTTTATTTATAAAAAACATACTGCTTCATTTTACTTTCCTTACCTTCATACCTTACTCTTCTTGGAAGAATAGTGCTTAGGAGATTTAGAATTATTATGATTCTCAATCCCCATTTCCTTGTTCTTCCTTTCTTATTCACCATAAGGACCCTAGGTTTTTCATGCCCCATGTCCTTTTGAACTTGGATAATTATATTAATATTCTTTTAAAGTCTATTCTCATTATTTCTCCTGTTATAATTAATAATAAAACTTGATAAGGATGTTAGTAGTGAGTAAAGGATGATGTCTATAAAATACTCATTTGAGAATTTAATGCCAAATATATCTAAGCATCCAACATTTCTAATAAGCTTGATTGCATGATACCCAACTAGCAAAAAATATTTAAGGTTGCATATAAAAAAATACTTAATAATCTCATATCTCTCTTGTCTCGCCTTCTCTTAATAAAGGTCATAGATGTGAGACATTATTTTATTTGCATCCATATCCTCATGTTTCTTTAGAATATCATTGGTCATGGATGATAGAATGAAAAACTGTACATTTTTGGAATCCTTTGAATGTTTCTCATAGATAGAAAACTCTTCCTCACTATTCATTTGGCTAGGCACTTCAAGAATAGGTTCTTTCAGCACATATGATTTTCTTTCATGGAATAGGATAATGTGTAAGCACCTTTACCATTATTGGAAATTAGTTTCAGTGAGAAGGTTGTCCTTTTCAAGTATGGATCACAATTATAGGTTTTAATTATTATTTATTATCATTTATATATTTAAGAATACTATAATTTTAGTACTTTATCTGATAAATGTATATAAATAAATATTATATTTATTAATCTCCCAATATTTTATTAAAACCCAATATCACTCACTATTGGCTTTGAAACATCTTATTTATTGGGCCACTGGTTTGGTCTCGGAGTCCTTACGGACTTCGGGCCACCTAGGCCTTCAGGGCACCCATTCCTTCGGGTCAATATGGATTTTGGGCCACCTTTAAGGCCTTTAGGCCACCTCATGGACTTTGTGCCACCTAAAGGCCTTCAGGCTACATGATTAGTGCAGTTGCCCTTGACATACTCTACAAAAAGGAGAATCCCCAAAGGAGGATTCAGAGCAGGCGCACTCATCAAAGTAGAACCAAATAGATTTGGAAGAATTAGAGGGTATGGCTATGCCATTAGGACCATCCTGTTATTGAATGGGAAGCTTAGCTGGATGACCATGCAAAGGTGTAGAGCTACCATCACGATGCAGATGCTAGGTAGGGGCAGTTCCTTGTAGTTATAGTCTGGTTGATTTCCTTAAGAACTTCGGGTTATATAATGTCTCTTAAGCCAATGAGTCATGTAATCTCTAAGCCTATGGGCTTTGTAAGGGTTACCCCTCATCCCTTGAAAGGGGGTCTATAAAAAATCAATAAAAATGAAGGGCTTCGGGCCTTTTGGGGTAGGCATTAAAATTCCAATAGCATTAACTCACAGTTCCAAGATCTATTAAGTGAACTCCTCAATCCTGAAATAATTGCATTGTATTTCATAAATATTTTCCTATTAGTTACACCAAATCATGCTTGTGAAGTCAATTCTTGATGTGAACTATGTTAAGTCAGACTAAAACATCATGTTAGAATTCCCTAATAATTAAAAGCACCCCAACTTGGGCTGGTCAAGAACTTTGAACTATAGTTTGATTTTAACTTAAGTAATGGTAGGATATACCAAATTTATATATGTAATTTAGGGATTTTATCTTTATGAAAAAATTCTAATTTTATCTTTATTACATTCTTGTTAATATTTAGTTGATTTACTTAAGTGATTAACCATGTATTAGATAAATTTTATGCATAATCTAATTTTTTTAGTTCCATCTTGCATGCTTGTTAATTCATTAATTCATGTGATCGTGATTGAACATCCATAATGTAATTAAACATGAAACTTGACATAAATAAAATAATAAATTGGTTTGATCATGGGATTTTATTAATGTTTAGTTTATCTAGTAGATGAAAAATTAACCGTCGACCTAGGGGGGAAACACCTTGAACCATGACTTTGTTCATGTTATAGCTTTCCACTTGTCCACCAATGTACCTACTATATTGGTTTCACCGAAACTCCATACTTGAACCACCTCTACTAACTTGATATCTCAATCCATTACATAAGATTTTACTCACATGAAGGTTAGGGGAACCAAAGGATTGGTTAAGGGTTTATAAAAGAAAATTGTGGGCATGAATCCCTTACATAATGAGAGGAGGGATAATACATAGACCATATATTTAATTTAATAACAAATTAAAATTAAACTAATCACATAAAAAGTTTTGTTCTATGTATGATCATACATATAAATGCAACAAATTACACATTTTATAAATTTATCATTTAATTATAATCATTATTATTTATGATAAACCATGCTCAAATCAATTAATTATAATCTTTAATGAATCAATCATTTTATATTAATTCTCATCTAAACTTTCTTGATATTCCCATCCATCATAATTTTAAACAAATTAAATAAATTTATTTAAAATTAAATATGTAGAAAACATGTATGTTAGATGAAATATGGTGAGTACCAGTCCAAACTACCCAGCATGTATTATATTTTTATATTGTTTACTCATGAGGCATGTGGAATACACGAATTATCACAAAATTTCATGGTGTGTAACACATGTTATTTACATAGTGTGTTATGTTTTAATGTGTGTATAGTAATAATTTTATTATGAATTATGCATGATATGAAATTTCAAACATTATGAAAAAATTAATTACACAGTTAATATATATATATATATATAACCCATAACATGGCATGTACATATTCAAATAAATAAAACATGGAACACATGTTGATAATGTTTGAGAAGTATAATAAATTAATTTATAATTCAGTCTAATTTTTTAAAATACATAATGTATACCATCTAACTACACAACGTGTATATTTCTCACTGTCTATCCATGACACATGCCTAGAGACTTGGCATGTAATCACACCATGGAAAATAATGGAGTGTATAGTGTGTTTATATGGTCTACATTTCATGTGGTCTCTATGTTACATATTCACATGTCATGTAGTTCGTGTAAGAAAATACACGATTCGTTTTTGACTAAAGGACTACAAGTCATGTATAAAAGTAACACATCTTATAGTCTAGCAAATTGTGTGCTAAAATGGCCCAGTCAACATGTTTTGTATTAAATACACACCACATTTAATAAATATATATGGATTTAATTAAATCATGAATTGACTTAGTGAATTGAACATGGGTACACGACGTGTACTAATGGGGTACATGACATGCACTCTTATGCTATCTGTCTAGAATCCTCAACACCTTCAAATGAGTTTTCCAAATTATCTTCATTCATAAAATTAATTTATTTTGATTGTATTTGCGATAATGAAGGAGAAGAAGGGAATATATCACTATTCAAATTAAATAATAATTAAAATTGAATTGAAATATAATGATAAATTCATAAATAAAACAATTATATTTAAATTATTATAAATAATTATGTGACCGCTTTGATATAAATTGAAGGTTTTGGGCACAGTGGAAGCACTTTATGGGGTATTCCCAACTTGGATTTTTTTTTAATCGATGACTAATATGATATTTACATTGACGATAAATGTTGTGAACAATGGAATTGAATCAAAGATTAATTTATGAGAGACTTTCCAAACCAAATGTAGGATCATCACATAATGAATTATAATTAATTTTAAGGAATTAAAGAATTAACTTGTGAATAATGTTTTCTTTATTGATGAATATAAAACACATCTACATCATACCATAATTTTTTTTGTAGGAATTAAGTGTAGATTACCTCCATTGGTGATCCACACATGTTTTATAAACATCCAAACATTGTCATAGGAATCTATGGGTGTGATCATGATAGATCCTAACACTTGCGATGTTCATCTTTGATCATCCCAAGAATCACTTCAATAAGGATTCTCTTGGATCTCTCTAAAATCAAGGGTGGTGATAGAGGAGGATCACTCTCTATTCTTTAGAGTTTTCTTGTAAAAGTTAGCTCTATAGGGCCTTGATAGAATTCTCTGAATGTTGTTGTGCACAACCAAAAATAAATGGAAATCATTTATAAGAAATAATATAATTGGGTTTATATTCTATTTGGGTTATAAAATAATAATTTCACATGCACCTTTATTGTTTACTTAATCCCTAAAAAACCTCATGTCTATAATACTAATATTTTTATTATTTCTTGAGATGTGAAAAACTAGTGACTTGATTAAATATTATTTATTCAAATAATATTTAATATATATTATTTCTCACCGGGCCATTAAACTTGGTTCGACATTCCTCCATAATATTTATCACGAATTTAATAATGACTATTTATTTAATAAATAAATATCACTATATTATTTACCAATAAATAATTAAATATTATATTCAGTAAATAAGAAATAAATATTTATTAAAAAAAATTCTCACAAATTATTATCTAAAATAACTAGTGATAGAATATATATAAGATAAAGAAAACATGAATAATTTTTTAACCATTTTTGGGATAATATTTATTCATAATGTTAAATAATAAATAATAAAATTATTTAATTGAGGTTATAGATACACTTAGTGTGTGACCCTCTAGGCCTATTTTCAATGGCATTAGGCTAAGTAGCCTTAATCACAAGGTTAGTGTATAAAAACACGTCAAAGAACCCATAAAGAAATAAGTTAATGTCATAATGACATAAAACCTCATATGAATGCTTACTGTGTAGTATAATCCTTTTATCGTGATATCTCTAATCAAGCTAGTTGCATGCCGGTTCCATAAACCTATGTGTTCAATGTCTCTTTCTTTGACTTTCTAGAAATTTAACTTTCCGATAGAACATGATATACATGGATTTATTTAGGCTGTATAATTTCCATAAAAGGGCCTTATATATCAACTTCTATTAAAGAACAAAAGGGAAAAATATTTTCTCACATTATTCATTAATGAAATATTACTCATGACACACCCAACATGTCATACTTCTCCGTAAACATATATCTTCATGGTTTTCATCAATACATCAAAGTACGTGACTCATAATATCCATTAATAATAATCTTAAAGCATAAGAATCAATACACATGCCCACATATGGAAACATCCAATGACACATATAAATATGGATTTTCTACTAGAAGGTCTAATTATCATAATATCTTACACTAGAAATTACCAAGGGTGTACACCATGATAAGGTGCTTCAAATTCCTATGAGTATCCACCCATGATATCCTATATCAGTTGTGTCCCTAAAATTATTTCATTTGGATATAGAAGATATATTAATGAATACCATCATGGCACTTCTTGTTTCTCATCATAATAGGGAACTTATATAACCTTTTAGTGAAATAGCTACTATTTAGGACATTATCACATACTATGTCAAGTATAATAGAAATCGTAATTTGATAATTAGTTTATTAATATTCAAAAAAATTAATATAGGTAATCATAAAGTACGAAAAGTTGGTTCTAGTGAATCAACTCCAACAAAACTGGAATTCTTGATTTATGTTGGACAATTTAAAGGAGAATGATGTTCGAAATATCACATGGAACTATTGGAGTTGGTATCCAAAACCAACTTCCATGTGATTTATGATTACTTGTATTCATAGTTTTCAATATTAATAAACTCCTTATCACGTCATGATTTTTCTTCAACATAATATATAATGTGACATTGTATTAAGATTAGTTGTCATACTGAAAGGTAATATTTATTCCCCACAATGATGAGAACCTAGAAGTACTGTGGAAATATTCTTAAATATATGTTCTTGTAAGATATTGGATTTTTCTTGACGTGTGGATATTTAATTTCTGGTTAAATGTATTTTAATTTCCTTTTTGTCTTAGACCCTAAGCCGAGTCATGGGCCGGTTGGGTTTTTTTTTGGGAAAGAAGGGTAAAAGAGGGAGAAAAAGGTTGAAGGCTGGATATAGGCTAGGTACATGTCATGTACTTGGCCTACACATTGTGTACTTCTAGTACATGAATTATATTATCCTGTCATGACATGTATCCTTTCTAGTTTAGAAAAAACAGGGCATTACACACCATGTACTTTTCCTACACGTCATGTACTGTCCCACCATGTTTTTTTATAAAAGAGGCAATAGCCTCATTTTCTTACGCACAACCAATTTTTCTCTTTTTGGAATCCTAAACCCCTCTAAAATGGTTTTTCATATTTATAATCCATCTAAACTCTAATTCAAGAGTGGTTTGTCTTGTTGTAACTGCATCGGTAAGTACTCGATTCTTATTTAGTCATTCTTAATTCTTCAAAACAATGACTACACTATTTGTATTTAGGCTTATATGCCTTAATTTCTCATTCTTCGTCTGTTATTAAAATTTCTACTAAACCATGATAAATAAGGACTAGATATTGGATGATATCTCTACTACCAAGGCAACGTAAGTGTTTTATACTTTTTTTAGCTTTTCAAGTTCTTTTCAGGAGTTCAGACTTTTTTTCATTCGTCATACTTTTTGACGAGGCATCGTTTTTTGAGCGAGTTGCTTGTGGTAGCTATAGTTAGACCTAGTAAGGATGCCCATAGGTTATTTTTAGGTGTGTTGGCACCCATTTCTTGATTCAAGGTCACCCATGGGGTGTGCCTTCAAGAAATGACTTGTTTATACCTTTTTAAACCACCCATGGGGTGTGTTCTTGTCCTTTTCTAGTTAAAGGAAGACTTCAGATGCCTTAATGGTTTTAAATAGCTTGCTTATAAGATGTACTTCCAAAATGACTTGTTATATCTGGTTATTCCATACTTTTTAATTTAATTGGGATTGTTAAAAGGATGATATGGGTGTTTATACCTATATGAAATGATCAATGGCATGTTAAATGGATTATATGGGAGGGTAGGCCCATATGCTTTGTATTTGATAAATGGATTACATGAGTGGGTATACTCATGGATTGTACTTGGTTGTGTGAGTGGGTATACTCACTTGGAATGAATTTTTTAAATTTGATTCTTTGAATGAATGGTTTGATAGATGCCATGGACTGCTCTCCATGGGTCTGGAACATGATAGGGGATGTCTTGGGTTGAATCTTCCCCTTGGGTCTTGATTCTATGGGATACCTCGGTCCTTGCTACCCCATGGAACTATCTTGCTTGGACTCATATTGGACATGCCATTTCTATGATCCTAGGACCAAAACCAGTGCCTAGAACTATTTTCCACTAGGATGCCCATGGGAATCGATGTGGATGCCTTAGATGAGCTCCTTGGATCTGGCCCTTCATGGTCTAGAATCATTACATGGATTATTTGGAAATTAAGACCCTATATCTGATCCTTGGGGTCTACTTTTCACTATACGGCATGGTTGTGGGATTCTAATTTCACTATATAGCGTGATCATGGAATTTTCGTAACTTCTTTATAGGGCATGGTTGTGGCTTGTTTCGTATTTATGGATGTACGGCATGGTCGTGTGACATTTTTAATTTTTTATAGCTGCCTCGTTAGGATCTGACTATTTTGTAGGTAGCCTTGAGGGATGTTCAGTTTTACTTATTGCAGTAGACTTATGCCATGGGAATATGCACTTTACTTTACTACTTTGATTACACTTGATAACACTTTTTATATTATTGTTAGAACTGCATAGACCTGGGTGGTTTCCTACTATGATGTTTATCTCACACCCTATTTGGGCCTCCTTGGGGACCCAAATAGATTATATACTTGTAGGTGATGATAGGGACAAGATCCCTAGTACAGGTTGTTGACTATGGCTTTAGAGCAGGGGAGCATAGGACCAAGCTGAGTCGTGGAATGCTACAAACAATTTTTGATCTTTTGTTCTTTTGGGATACTTGTATTGTATTGTATTACCATGTACTATTCTAAAATATTTCTAGATACTTGTACCATCTACATAATTTTGTATATGAGACACTTCTGGTTATTAATATGTATTCCTATATTGTCTTACTTTTAGATGAATCTTATTTATTTTATTATGCTATTGTATGTATTGGATTCTTTGATACTCTGGTAATGAGGTCATAGTCTCCCCACTAACTCACCTTAGACCTCAATATTAGTTGGAAACCTCTAGCATTTGGGGAGATTCACTTGAGGCCTTATAACCAATCAGGCTCCATGCACTATTTCGGGTGTCATCCGGGTTTGGGATGTTACAAAGTGTTATTAGAGCTAGGTTTTATGTGGTTTTCCTTACTGTTTAGAGAAAATATGCAGGGATTGGAAGGAAATGGATTTTGGTAATAAACTATGCCTAAAATTAGCTACCATGTGTACAGGGGAAATCTAAATTGCCCAGAATTGAGTTCTAACTTTCTGGATTTTGACTATTATAGTTGATTCGATTTCACTGTTGAGTGACACACTTGATTTATGCTATTACTATTGATGCAATCATTGTTTCTATTTTAGTTACAGCCCAATGGTATGAGGGTCTTCCATCTCATGCATCATATAGACACTTGTTAGAACCACATGTCATGAATTATTCCATTCTATCTAGGATGCATTGGTTTTTTCATATTGTTGTGATAATTGATTTCATAGTTATGCCTATTGTTGTGTTAGTTGGGTGAAGTAGATAAAGGTGTGACATCATATTTCAATCTATAAGGAGTATGGGCCCTTATGAATTGGGAAATGATGCACCAATGAAATTTAAAGTCTTAAATTAACTTGTTATATGTATGATTTGAATGGGAGCCAAGTTTTGGGTTCATGAGGTTTTATGGGCCCTCATGGATTCAGAATTGGTAACCCTTGTTGGAATTTCTTGGATAAATAAATGTGAAATGGAAATGGAAACTGGAGATGATGATAGAGACTTTACCTAGACCCAACTTTTGAGTGGGAAAGATTCATAGTTTCTAGTGGTTTGACGTCTATTCTTTATACAGTCTTGGCTTTATGAGAAAGATGTGGGTTTGAATTGGTTTCTATGAGGGTTTTGACTTGTCCTATTCTTTGATCTGTGTGATTTGATGTTGTTATTTCTTGAGTTGTTCGTTTGGCATTATAGAGACATGTCACTATAAAGACCTTCATTGGTATTCTGTGAGGTAGGCGATGACTATAACTCAGAGATGGTGGGCCATGGGCTACTAGTTGATCCTCTTTTAGTACCAGTCATGGAACCAGGAGCTATTCCGGACACTGGTGTTGAGGCATAGTTCTACAAGGGTTTATTTTGTTATATGCAGATGTTCTAGGGATCACTGTAGCCATCCTTGACTATGGATGAGCAGACACGGGTGTTCCAATAGTAGCATCCTCTCATGTTTTAGGGGGATGGAGGACCACATGATGTAGATCTATAGATAGAGACCATTTTTGAAATTTTGAGCATCTGGAGATGCATACAGAGTAGATGTTCAAGATTGTGACTTACATGCTACATGGATCGGGAAAGCATTAGTGTGACATTTTGAACCAGGCTGACGGGTCATGAAATATGGGTTGGGATGAATTCCAAACCAACTTTTTCGACTACTTTTACCCCCGCAACTCTACGAGCAGAGTAGGCTAGTGATTTCATGAAACTAGAGTAGGGTGAGATGAAATTTATGGAATACTCAGCACATTTTACAGATCTATAGTGTTTTTCACCGATGTATCATAATGATGAGATGTCGGCGGCAAGACGCTTCGAGGAATGTCTCAGACATGATATCAAATCTCAGGTAAATGTTTTTAGGTTGACTTATATCACTGAGATTGTAAATAAAGAACTGATCATAGAGTATAACTAGAGAGAATATGTGGGCATAGAATAGGGGAGTGTTGTTTCTCACCCTAGTGAATCTATATCTTCAGACAGGAAGCACCATTTCGAGGCTTCCCACCAGGTTAATGCTAGTAAAAATGTGGGTGTAGGTAGCCTGTTGTTTTTCCATTAGTGTGGTAGGTGAGGCCACATGAAGAATGATTGTGACCATGACCCAGTGGAGTGTCGAGATTGCGATAGGATGGGGTACATGCAGCGGTTTTGTAGGACCTTCCCTCTAACTGCAAGTGGTAGGGTTCAGCTCCGACATCAGGTTCAGTAGCAGGTTCTTCAGCTCCACATCAGTATGGGAGCTAGAGTAATGAAGGATGGTCAGGGAAGGATATTGGTGGTTGTGTCCATGGTATCTAGACCCCAGGTTCTCAGAGATAGTAGGGTGGGTTAGCTCAGGCTATCCAGGCAGGGTCACAAGACCATGGTACAAGCTAGACTTATGTAGTGTAACAAACCCAATAGGAGTAGGATCCCGGACCATCTATGGTGAGAGGTATGATCTTAGTTTCTTCTACTATTACATCAACTCCTTTTTATATAGGTACATCACATAGTTTTATATCTTTATGGGTGGTTAAAATCCTTGGGATCATCGTTTTCTTTCTGAGGGTGTTTTCACACTAGATACAGTATTGGGAGTTAGAATCGGTGATGTGCACTAGTGTATGGAGTTTCCCCTTGAGGTTGAATTGTGTAACTTCATCTAGGATCTTTATGTCCTCGAGATGATATGATTTGAATTCATTCTCAGAATGGAGTTTCTAGTAGATTATCGAGTGTATATTGATTTTTATCATCATATGGTGACTTTCACATCACCATAGGATGTAGTGTTTATTCACAAGGTTGAATGGGATGTTCAAGTGATCCAATATAGACTCGAGCATTGTGGGTTGGGTGGGATGAAAACCCATATTTCTAGTTTGTTTATAGATGATCAAGGAGTGAGTCAAGCGGACTTCCCACTAGTGGTTGAGCTCTTCAGGGATGTCTTTCATAATGACTTTTTTGGGTTACCTCTTAAGAGAGAGGTGGAGTTCTCCATCGAGATGGTTCCACGAGCTTCACTAGTGTCTATTCCTCCTTACAGGATGGCTATGATGGAGTTGCAGGAGCTCAAGTGTCATATAAGGTATTTAGAGGAAAAGGGGTTTATCAAACCTGGTACTTCTTCATGGGGTTCACCGGTCTTTTTTGAGAAAAATTCGGACATAACTCTTAGGATATGCATGGATTATAAAAAACTATACTAGATGAATATTAAAAACTGATATCCCTTTCCATGAATAGATGACATGTTTGATCAAATTCAAGGAGCTTGGATGTTCTCAAAAATTGACTTGAGGTCTGAATATCACCATGTTCATGTTAGACTTGCATACATACCTTTTACATCCTTTTGTAGCAGGTATGGGTTATAAGAGTATCTAGATATGTCGTTTGTTCTCACAAATGTGCCAGCTATTTTCAAGGCACTGATGAACTAAGTGTTGCATCCTTACTTGGATTCTTTTTTGGTGGTTTTCGTGGATTATATATTAGCGTATTCTCATAATAGACATGACCATGCCAACCATATTGAGATCATTTTGAATACAATAAAAGAGAATAAGTTATATTATAAGCTCACAAAGTTCCACTTCTAGATAGATCAGATTCACTTTTAGGTCACATCATCTCAGAGACAAGAGTACCAATAGACCCATAAAAGGTGAGAGAATTAGTTTTTTGGGAACATCCCAATAACGTTTTCGACATACAGAGTTTCTTAGGGATAGTTTGTTACTACATTCATTATATATAGTACTTCTCACACTTATCAATTCCATTGATGGGATTGACTAAGAAGTGTTTGATGCTTGTGTGGTCAGAATCTTGTGAGACAGCCTTTTAGGAGCTGAAAGGGAGGTTGACATCAGCACCAGTCCTGATACTGCTAGAGCAAGGAAAGATCTTCATGGTGTATTGTGATGCCTCATGTATTGGGCTAGGGGAAGTGTTGAGGCAAGGAGATTAATTCATGGCATACGGGTCTCAACATTTGGGGCCTCATGAGATGAATTACCCTATTCATGATCTCGAGCTAGCTGTAGTTGTTCACGCGTTGTGATATTGAAGAAAGCATTTACTAGGATATAGTGTTATGGTGTATATAGACCAAAAAAGCCTCAAGTATATCTTTATGTAGCATGATATAGATTTGAGGCAGCAAAGGTGAATGGAGTACCTATATTATTTGAACTTCGAGCTTGCCTACATACCTAGTAAGGTCAATGCAGTGGCTGATGCACTAAGTAAGAGGACCCAGATAAAGGCGGTGTAGTAGGCCAGTAGCAATTGCCAGCTCATGAAATTATTCTCTAAGATGAATCTAGAGGTGAATGAAAGATAGGGACAGACTTATTTATCATCCTTATCTATGAACTCTGCCCTATTTGAAGGATTTGGGATGAGGCAGCTATCGAATTTAGAATTCCTAGTTCTATGGGAGTGGGTGGTAGGTGAGGACCCTCCTCTTGGTTGGACGGTAGGCGATGATGAGATCCTACATATCCATGGACATGTTTTTGTACTAGTGGATATACATGTGGAGCTGATGTGGGAGTTTCATGCTTCATCTTGGGTAGTGCATCTCAAGGTTAAGATGATGTACTATGACTTGTGGCATCATTACTGTTAGTCGGGAATAAAGTGTGAGGTGGTTTGTTTTGTTACAAGGTGTTCCACCTATCTGTAGGTAAACATAGAACATCAACAACCAGCTGGTCTTCTACAATAGTTACCTATTTTGAACTGGAAATGGGGTGATTTTGTGATGTATTTAGTGACTGGTTTACCAAGGTCTTTTCAAGGAAATGATTTTATGTGGGTTCTTTTTTATAGAATTATGAAGGTCACTCATTTCTGGTCGATCAAGGAGACCATTGATGTTGATGATATTTGAATGTTATACATTTGAGAGGTAGTATGACTACATGGGGTCTCGTGCACTATCATTTTGGATAGGGACGTCCAATTTAAGTCTCATTTATTATATAGTTTTTAGAGGGAATTGGGTATATAGGTGATTTTGAGAACAACATACCACCCTTAGACTAATGGCCATTCAGAGCAGACGATATAGGTGCTAGAGGACATGCTGGGAGCATGCTTCTTGGATTTTCGTGGCTCATGGGATAGGCACATTTCCCTGGTAGATTTCACCTACAATAATAGTTATTAGATGACAATACAGATGAAACCTTATAGGGATTTATATGGTAGGGTATTCCTATCACCCCTATGACAGTTAGATATAGGAGAGACACCTCTACTAAGATCGCATCTCATTTAAGAGACTTCTGACCAGGTCCAGTTGATACAAAAGTGGATGGATACTACACAGTCTCATCAGAAATCATATGTTGATCACTGCAAATGACCTCTAGATTTTGAGGTCAGGGATCGGGTTTTATTGTGTGTTTCACTAAGGTTGGTACACATACGTATCAGGAGACATAGTAAACTTTCATCAAGATATGTCAGGCCATTAGAGATTCTTGAAATAGTCATGTTGGTTTCCTATCAATTGTAATTACATCAGAGGTACCAAGCCATGAACAACATATTCCAAGTATCTTAGTTGTTCCACTATCACTCAAAACCATGTCATTATTTTTAACCTAAGGAGGTTGAGCTTCAGGTTGATGTGTCCTTTTAGGATCATCTCATTCGTATTGCTGACAGGATCACAAATGTTCTCTGAGGTCAGTTAGTTCCACTATTATGGGTGATATTTAATTACATTCATTTATAGGATGAGACATGGGAGAGGGAGGTCGGTGTACGTGATTAGTGGTCGGAGTTGTTCTCAGACTAATCTTGACCACCCTTGAGAGGGAAATTCAGAGACAAATTGTTATAAGGGGAATGATTGTAAGATCTAGAGTTTTTCTTGAGGTACAGATCCTTTCTTTTAGGTAAATATTGTTTAATTTTCTTTTTATCTTATACCCTAAGCTAAGTCGTGGTCCAATTGGGTTGTTTTTGGGAAAGAAGGGGAAAAGAGGGAGAAGAATGATGAAGGTTGGTTGCAGGCCAGGTACACATCGTGTACTTCTAGTACACGATGTGTAATATCCCTTCACAAAGTGTAGCCTTTCTGGTTCAGAAATAATATGGTAGTACACACTGTGTACTTTGAATACATGTTGTGTACTATCCTTCTAGGATTTTTTTTTTAAAAGCGGTGGTAGCCTCATTTTCTTATGTACAGCCTCTTTTTCTCCATTTGTGAAAGCCTAAACCCCTCTAAAATGGTTTTTCAGATTTAGAAGTCATCCATAATCTAATTTAATAATGGTTTGTCTCATTGGAACCAAATTAGTAATTAATTGATTCATTTTTAGTCCTTCTTGATTATTTGGAACAACGACTTCACTATTTGTATTTAGGATCATATGCCTTAAATTATCATTCTTCATCCATTATTTAGATTTCTCCTAAACTAGGATGAATCAGGACTTGATACTGGATGAGATCTCTACTACCGAGGAGTGGTAGGTGGTATATACTTTATTTTAGATTTTCAGGTGATTTTCAGGCATTCGGTCTTTCCTCCATCTGTCAGACTTTCCAACGAGGCCTCATTTTTTAGTGAGTTTCTTGTAGTATCTATAGTTGGACCTATTGAGGATGCATGTAGGTTTCATTTAGGTTCATTGGCACCCATTTCTCGATTCAAGGTCACCCATTCAGTAAATTCCTTGTTTATACTTGTTTAAACCACCCAAGGGGTGTGTGCCTATGCTTTCCTAATTAGAGGAATCCTTTAGATTCCTTAATGGTTTTAAATAGCTTGTTTAGGAGATATAATCCCTATTTTCCTTATTATATCTAGTTATTCTGTATTTTTTAATTTAACTGGGATTGTTAAATGGATGATATGGGAGGTTATACCTATATGAAATGATCTATGGCATGTAAAATGGATTATATGGGAGGGTAGGCCCATATGCTTTGTAGTTGATAAATAGATTCCATGAGTGGGTATACTCATGGCTTGTACTTGGTTGTGTGAGTGGGTATACTCACATAGAAATAATTGTTTAAATTTAATGTTTTGAATGAATGGTGTGATAGATTCCATGGACTGCTCTCTATGGGTCTGGAATGCGGTAGTGGACACATCGGGTTGAATCTACCCCATGGTTCTTGATTCCATGGGATGCCTCGGGCCTTGCTACCCTATAGATCTGTCTTTCTTGGGCTCATATAGGACATGTCATTACCATGATCATAGGACCCCAACTAGTGCCTAGACAGATTTTCCACTATAATTCCCATGGGACTCGATGTGGATGCCTTGGATGAGATCCTTGGATCTGGCCCTTTGAGGTCTAGAATCATTACATGGATGCCTTGGTATGTGACACCTTGGATATAACCCTTGGGGTCTACTTTTCAATATATATAATTGTCATGGGATTATACTTTTCACTATACAGCGTGGCTGTGGTATTTTCTTGACTTCTTTGTATAGCATGGATGTGGCTTTTTTGGTATTGATGGATGTACAGCATGACCGTGTGACTTGTTTACTTTGTTAAATATTCCTTGTTAGAAGCTGACTCTTTTTCAGGTAGCCTTAAGGGCTATTCGGTTTTACTTATTGCAGTAGAATTATTCCATGGGCATACACACTTTACTTTATTTCTTTGATTACACTTACTAGCACTTTTTATATTTATGTTAGATTTGCATAGAATTGGGTGGTTACCTACTAGGATGTTTATCTCACACCCTTTTTGGGTCTCCTCGTAGACCCAAATAGATTATATGGTTGTAGGTGATGAAAGGAGTAAGCGCACCGGTACAGGATGTTGATTATGGTTTTGGAGTAGGGCAGTATAGGACCAAGTTAAGGCTTGCGATGCAATAGAAACTTTTTGTTCTGTTGTTCTTTTGAGATACTTGTATTGTATTTTATTTCCATGTACTATTCTGGATGCTCTCTAGATACTTGTGTCATCTACATCATTTTGTTTATGAGACACTTCTGGTTAT
The DNA here is from genome assembly GCA_963277665.1 of Viscum album. NCBI lineage: Eukaryota > Viridiplantae > Streptophyta > Magnoliopsida > Santalales > Viscaceae > Viscum > Viscum album. The sequence continues at coordinate 843,563,023 of OY728150.1, read as the reverse complement.
TGATATGTATTTATGTCTTGTCTTACTTTCAGTTGATAGTTATTTATTTTCTTCTTCTATTGTATGTATTTGACTTCTACAGTGATACTCAGGTAATGATGGCATAGTCTCCCCAATGACTCACCTAGGCCCTCACTTCTAGTTGGCGGCCTCTGGCATTTGGGAGATGCCCTTTAACCCTTGTAACCAACTACGCTCAGGGCACCGTTTTGGGTGGCATCTGGGTTCAGAACGTTGTAGTTCCATATCTAGAAGAAATTATTTTAGGGGCAAAAATGATATAGACTATTAGAAGTGGAGACTCATAGAACATTTAGGCACCTTCTCATGGTGTACACTCTTGGTAATTTCTAGCATAGGAGATTATGAGAACAAGAATTACTCGTAGGAAATCCATATTTATGAGTCATTGGATGTTCCTATATAAGGATGTTTGTATTGATCCTTATAATTTAGTATTATTATTAATTGATATTATTAGTCACATACTTTGATATATTGATGAAAACCATGATGAAAGATGTTCTCAGATAAGTGGGATATGTTGGGTGTGTCATGGGTAATACTTAATTAATGAATTTTGTGATAAAGGATTTGTCCCTTCTACTCTATAATGGAAGATGGTATCTCAAGACCTTTGATGGAAATGATATATCCTAAATAAATCCATGTGCATGGTGTTATATAGGTAAGTTCAATTTATAGGGAGTCAAATAAGATACATCAAGTTCATAGATTGATGGAACCAACATACAATCTTCTTGATTAGTGATATCATGGTAAAGAGATTATATAACACAGTAAGCATTTGTATGAGGTTTTATTTTGTTGTGAAATTAACTTATTTCTCTATGTGTGCATTAGAATTTTGATAGATGTTAAACTTGGACTTTGGGATACTTTACTTAATTCCACTGAGAAATAGACTTGGAGGATCACACAATAAGTGTATCTAGAACTTCAGTTAAATAATAATATTATTTATTATTTTACATGTTGAATAAGTATTATTCCCTTGTGTGGTTTAATAATTATTCATGTTTTCTTGATCACATATATTCCATCACCAGTTATTCAAGAGAATATTTTTGTGATATAAATATTTAATAAATATTTATTTTCAATTTAGTGAATATAATATTTATTTATTTATTGGTGAATAATGTAGTGATATTAATTAATTAATTAAATAGTCATTATTTAAGGCTCGATAAATCTTATAGAGTAATGGTGGAATGTTTTTAATTGTATAGTGAGGAATAATATATATTAAATATTATTTAAATAAATAATATTTATTTTAATTTGAAATATTTGAGCATGTTAAAATATAATAATAATAATAATATTATTATTATTATTATTATTATTATTATTATTATTATTATAGACATGGGGTTTCATAGGGATTAAAGAAATAATAAAGGGAAACTTATAAAATTATTATTTTCTAACTCTACTTGTATATAAACCTAATTATATGATTTTCATAAGGTGTCCATTTCATTTTGGTTGTACACAGTGACAATCAAAGAGGGTTATCTCGAAGCCCTAGAGAGATCCCTCTCTAAGAACACTCTCAAGAATGGAGATTGATCCTCCTCTACCACCACCCTCAAGTCTAGAGAGATCTAAGAGAACCCTTCATTGAATAAATTCTTGTGGGGATCAAAGGTGGATGATGCAAGTATCTATATCTACTGCACCAGCACTCATATATTCCTATGATGATATTCGAAGGTTTGTGGAACATTTTTGGATCACCTATAGAGGGAATCTACTCTTGATTCCTAAAACATAATGATGGTATGATGTAAAGACATTGTTTAACCCATCAATGAATAAATTATTTATCATAAGGTAATTATTTAATTATTTAATTTAATTATAAATAATATGTGATGATTATGTATCTTAGTTCTATCATTCAATCATAAATTAATCTTTGATTCAATTATGTTTCTTATGGAATTTATCATAGTATAAATCTCATATTAATCATCGATTACGAAAGAAATTAGAGTTGGTCATATCTCATCCAACACTTCTATTGTTTCCAGAACCTTTAAGTGTTATCAGATCCATCACATACAAATAAAAACTTTTTATTTTATTAAGAAAGACAGGTGGGCGAGAACAAAAGGGGAACTAAGGGGTCAGAAATAGTGTAGTCTAAGGGCGTCAGTCCGTACAAAAACAGAGCCATTCAATGGAAAGAATCCAAGAATTGAAAAAACCAACAAGTTATCATCTACAGTATCTTTATAGGCTATTAAATCATCCACCATATTCCCCTCATGCTAGGTATGGATTATGGATGGGTGAATATCCAAAATCTGCTTGCATCTTCTAATCGAGTACTCAATGCTCCAAGGGATTGAACCTTTTCTAGACAAGGCCTTAATGATGATGAGTGAGTCAACCTCCACCTCCTAAATTGGAATATACCTATAATTACAATGAAGAAAACCAGTGAGTAAGGCTTGAGACTCTTCTTGAAGACAATCTCCATTACCAAGGGATTGAACCTCTGCCAGACAAGGCCTTGATAATGATGAGCGAGTTAACCTCTACCTCCTGAATTGGAATATCCCTCTGATTACAATGAATCAAATTGGTGAGTAAGACTTGAGACTCCGCTTTAAGTGAATTTCCATTACCAAAAAAAGATGAGAATTCCACCACCACTAATCCAAGGTAATTGGGAACAACTCTGGCTCCACGCATCAAGTCCAAGCGGTGCGATCCATCAGTGTTGAGTTTAAACCCCATGCTAGGTGGATTCCATTTGACCCACATCCCATTAATGGACCTGCTACTGGTAAGAGAGGGATCCAACGGCCTATGATCCATAAGAGAAGGGAAATTGACCGATTCGTTGCATAGGCTACCCAAATCTGAAAGAAGAAATCCGGCTCTAAAAATAATTCTAGTAGTCAACACAGGTGTAGACTATTATCTCACCCTATTCCTAAACATCCATAGAACCCAACACCCTACAATAAAACATAAGGCTCTAGCCTTTCGTTTAGGACTAGGCCTGACCACTCCCTGGAACCAGCTTTGGAGGAAGTCTGAAGTAGTCTCCACACCAGCCGGACGCCCCACAAACTGGACAAAGAACCCCCAGACCTCCATAGCCCACTCACTGTCAAAAAATAAGTGAATCAAGGACTCATACCTTGGCTGTATGAAATATCCGCATTTAGAGGCCATATTTATCCCCCGTTGTTTTAAGTTCTCCTCTGTTAGCAGTGCATTATGTCAGACACACCATACCAAGAAATAATACTTCACTGGAAGCTCCTTACACTAACGAATATCCCCCCAATGGTCCGGGTGAGACACCATAGGATGGATTTTAGGAAAATATTTAAAGTTAAAAGTACCTGTAGCAGATCTTGTGAAAATACAATGATCTTATTCATTGTTCATCAGAGTCATCACATAATTATTTATAATTATATAAATATCATTGATTAATTTACTCATTTATTGTGAGATTTTAATATTGGTTTAATCGTTATTTAATATAAATCATAAGATCTACTCTCGTTACTACAAAATTGTATTTTAATAGAGCTAGTAAAGGGCCTTTATTAGTGATTATAAAGTGCTGACTACCAAAGTGAGATTAAAGGGAAGGCTTTATCAGCACTTGCAAAAAGCGCTGATAAAGTCCCCCTTTAAACGTGATTATAAAGGGGGACTTTATTGGCGCTTATAAAGGGAGACTTTATCAATACTATGTAAAGGGGGTCTTTATCAGTGCTAAAAAACACTAATAAAGGTAGTGATAATAAAGTGGGAAATTCTTTTTTCAAACCTCTCTAAGCCTACCCCCCCCCCCCCCCGCCCTTTATTAGTGCTTTGTAAAATTCTAGCCTCCTACGCATGCTTGGATTTGATTTGTGTACCTCTCCTTTGGAACTCGAATGCCTTTACCACCTCACCATGATTTTTCATTATCTATTTTATGATATTTCTATTTATTTTTATATATATTTTTTATGTATATATTTATATAATTATTTTAAATACATCTATAAAATATATGTTTGTGAATTATATTTTTTAAAATATATTATATATTATATTCATTTATATATACTAAAATATAATATAAATATATATTTGTTTATTAATACACACATATATGTATATATAAACATTATATATATATATATATATATATTTGTATAAGTATATATATATATTCATATATTTTTATAATGTCAAAAATGGTTAGATATTATTTTAAATACATTTTTAGAATATGTATTTATTTATATATATTAGAATATACATATAAATATATATAAACATTACTTGTATAAGTCTATATATACATATTAATGGATTTGTATAAGGTAAATAAAATGGATAATTTTTTACTTTAAATAAAATAAATAATAAATATTTATTTTATATATTTAAAAATAAATTTTTCTGTAAATATTTTGATATATTTATAAGCTATTTATTATAATTAAATATAATAAAATATACATATATTTAATTATAAATAAAACTACATTGTGAAAAATGATAAAATTTAAAAACCATAATATCAATATTAATTTAATACTTGGGAATAAATTCAGTCCCAACTATAAATAGAGAAAAATAACCCCTTAAACGAGGATGAAATTCCATTGAATGTTAAAAAATTGGGATATCCCGACTAAAAACTCAGTTTTGGTGGACTTATAGGACTTTTTTCCTTGAAAAATGTTACTCAGGGTTTCCCTATGTAACAAATTTATAGATCTCATTGCAGGCTTCAATTTTATATGTGGTAGATCCCAAACGAACACCCTGAGCAAATTTTATGGTTGTTTGAAGTTGGAGTCATGTTTTGAACTTATCTTATTCTGTTCATTAATTTATTTAATTATTATGTCATCCAACTATTATTAAATGACTATTACTCAGTAATAATTAGAAAATTATTATTTGATAATGTTTTTTAATTATTTTATAATCCATTTTCACTAAATATCTTATATTTTAAGTTTATATTCCTATTTAGCATTATCTAAAACATATTTAAACAATATAAATTATATATATATCAATATAAATATATTTATAAATTCATATATTTTTTTTAATGAAATATAATTTTTTATGAAATTTAACCTTTCTTAGTGCTAGAAAAAAATACTGGTAAAGGGGGGACTTTATCAATGCTTGTAAAAAACGTTGATAAAGGCCCCTCATTTATCATATCTTTTTTAATAGCACCCATAAATCCCCCCCCCCTTTACTAGTGCATTTTTATAGAACTGATAAAGAGACCTATTTATTAGTGATTTTTTAATAGCACTGATAAAGGGGGGACTTTATCAGTGTTTTTTACAAGTGTTGAAAAATCCTCCCTTTATCGGCACTTTCTTCTAGCATTGACAAAGGATACCTTTATCATCCCTTTTAGCCAATACTGATAAATCATGGCACTGGATAAACTCTAGTTTGTAGTATTGTCTTCTTCCTCTTTATTCTCCAAAATATAATCAAATTAATTAATTTTATGAATGAAATACATTCCAATAACTCATTTAGAGGTGATTAGGATTCTAGTCGATTAACACAAGAGTACACGTCATTTAGCCCATTGGTACACACTGTGTAACCATGTTCAATGCACCAAGAATTAATCCAGAATTAATTTTATTTGTGTGAATTTATTATACATTGAGTATATTTAAATACACCATGTTTTGATTGGGCTAGGATAGTGCACGGTCAGTTAGACTACATGGATATTAACATCTGTACAAGTCATGTAGTCTATTAGTCAAATATGAGATGTGTATTCTCTTACATATCTTACATGGATGATGACCATTTAACTTTAGGATCACATGATTTTTAGCTCACATACACACCATGTAATCCATTATTTTCATGTAACTATTACACGTTGAGTCCCAAGGAATGTGTTGCAAATAGATGGTGAGAAATATAGATGTTGTGTAGTTGGATTGTACATGGTGTGTATATTACCAAATTATGTGGAATTAAAAACTAATTTATTATATTTATTAAACCTTATCAACATTTGTTTCATGTGGTCATTAAGTTGATAGTACATTCCATGTAATAGGTTATATATTTATGTTAAATGTATAATTAGTTTATGTAAAATATTTCAAATTGTTTATCGTGTATAAGTCATAATATAGTCATCAATATATATGCCTTGAAACATAACATACTATGTAAATAACATATGTTCCATGTGGTTATTAATTTTATAGTGAATTCTATGAAATTACGTGTCAATTCATGTATTCCACATGTGTGTGAGGAAATAGTATATGAATATAATACGTGTTGGTTAGTTTGGATGGGTACTCACTGTGTTACCTCAAAGGTACATTTTTGTACACAGTTAATTTTAAATAAATTTATTTGATTTATTTAAAATTATTATGGATGATAATCTCAAGAAAATTCAGATGCGAATTAATCCAAAATAATTGATTAGTTAAAGAAGATAATTAATTGGTTCGAGTACAATTTATCTTAAATAAGAATGATTAGAATTAAATGTTATTTTATTAAATTTATAACTTGTTGTTCATGTATGGATGATCATGATCATAGAACAAACCTTTATATGTGATTGTTTATTTTAATTCATTATTAAAATAAATTTATGGCATGCACACCATCCATCCTCTCATTGTGTAAGGTCATGTGAGCCCATGGTTTCTTTTATGTAAACCCCTTAACCAATCCTTTGGTTCCCCTCACCTATGTATGAGTAAAACCATATTTAATGAATGGCGCTCCCAATCTAGAGTATTCAATTCAAGATTGTAGTTGGGGAAACCAATCCAAGATAGCTACATAGGCAGACAGGTGAAAAGTTGTAACATGAAACATTTCATGGTTCATGTTTCCCCCTAGTTCGATAGTTAGTTTATCATCCACTAGATAAACTATCCATTAGAAAAATCTCATAATCATACCACTTTATTATTTTATTTCTATCAATTTCACGGTTAATTTCATTATGTATGTTTTTCCAAGATCACATGAATTAATGAATTAACAAGCATACAATATGGAACTCAAATTTATTAGTTGGATGTTTTTCCACAATAACATGAATTAATGAATTAACAAGCATGCAATATGGAACTAAAATAAATTAGATTATGTGTACACCTTAACTAAGACATGGTTAATCACTTAAGTAAATCCACTTAATATTAAAAATCATGCAATAAAGATAAAATGGGAAATTAATTCATATAGATAAAATACCTCAATTATATATATTAATTTGGTATAGCCTTCCACTACTTAAGTTAAAATTGAACCATAGTTTAAAGTGATTGACTGTCCAAATTTGGGGTGCTTTCAATTATTATGGAATTATAACTTTATGTTTTGGGTTGACATAACTTAGTTTACATCAAGGATTGACTTCCAATATAGGACTTAATGTAACTAAGATTCAAAGGTTGAGGAAATCCAATTCAAGGATTTCAAGATTTTGGATTCCACTCCATATATCAAGGAACTATGATTTAATGCAGTTGTAATTTATAATTCCTACCAAAAATACTTCAAATTTTTTGACCATCCAATGTTGGGGTGATGATAAGGGGGATATGGATCTTTTCCACTAGAATGTCCATGAAACCAGAAATTCTGAAGCCAATGGTGAGGCCTATTGGGTTGCAATAAAATAGTGGGAGATTAATGAATAAAATATATTATTTATTTATCTACCTTTTATTAGATAAAGTACTAAAATATTGTTCATCTTACGTATATAAATGTAAATAAACCTAACTTCGAACATATCGCTATGATCCATACTTGAGAAGGATAACCTTCTCACTGATATAAATTTCCAAGAGTTGAAAGTACACTTAATCAGTATCCTAAGCCATGAAAAAAAATTATATGTGTTGGAAGAAACTATTCCAGAAGTTCCCAGTAAAGAGACTAGTGAAGAAGAGTTATCTATCTATGAGAATCATTTGAATGATGCCACCGAAGTTCAATGTTCCATGCTATCATCCATGGACAATGTGCTTCTAAAGAAACATGAGGACACAAATGGGTATAACATGATGTCTCATCTTTGATATCACTACCAAGAGAAGGTAAGATAAGAGAGATATGAGATCTCTAATTCTTTGTTTACATCCAATCTTGGAGATTTGGTGCCAGTTGGGCCTCTTGTAGTCAAGCTTATTGGCTACATTGAATTCTTAGGTATCTTAGGGATTAAATTCAAAAATTATTTGCACTGCGATCTCATAATTTTCTTACTATACAAGTCCTTATTCAGTTTTATTATTAATTATAACTTGATCAATAATGAGAAGGGTATTTAAGAACACCTAACTCTGATTCTCCAAGTGGAAAGGCATGGGGAATGAAAAAATCATAGTCTTTATGGTTAATAAGAAAGGAAGAACAAGGTAAAGGGGATCAAGACTAAAAATAAGTCTAAATATCCCATGCACCATCCTTCCAAGAAGAGTAAGATCCATAGGTAGAGAAAGGAAAAGTAAGTAGTATGTTTTTTGTAAGAACCTAAATCTTCATTTCAGGTATGTTTTTCATTTTTCTGGTGTTTTTGTGGAAAAAAGGAGTTTTTTGAAATTTTTGAAGTACATGTCGTGTACTCAGTTACCGCGGGTAGCCTGGTATTGGTTGTGTAGCAGCCACGCACATGGCCGTGTGTGGTAACCTGGAGACCGCCTAATGTGGGGGCCAATGAAGGAAAGTACATGTCATGTACTTCTAAAGTACATGTCTTGTACTTTCTTTTTTTTATTAAACACACTAGGGTCGCATATAATTGGAATAAATCCCTCCTTCTAGGTTTGGTTCATCCAATAGAGAGGGTATGGTCATGATCCTTCTCCGAGCCCCCAATCAAGCATATGTTCTTTGATTTGACCATCGTCAATTGTGTTGGGATCACCTCAGTGTGCTCTTCTTTCTTTTAGAGTTTCGTTTCCTGATTCCACCTCTTTCTCAAGTTATCTTTGGTTGATCATTTTTAGTGTTTTTGTAGATCTACGATGTTCTTGGTAAATTAAAGGCTTGAGGATCATGTATAATGATCCTACAACACTGAGGTAGGTGGTTTTTTCCTTTCCGTAGATAGTCTTTGAATTTTATGTGCAAAAGTGCCCAATACCCTTGATCGGGGTATTGCAAGTTTACGGTTTTAGCCCTGTTAATTGATTTCTATGCTTGTATTCTTGAGTAGAGGTTAATTTAATGTGAATAGGGTTAATTGCTATGATTTGGAAGTGTTTTTCTCATGCATGTTTTCTTGTTTTGACATTTTGGTCTAGCTTTTCCTGTTAGGATACTGTTTACTTTCCATGCCTAGTATTGTAGGATGGAGTGATTCTTATTTATCTTGTTGTTATGATATAGACTGGTTATCCAAGTAGTTCTTGATGTTTACTTTGGCCGCTTTGCATTGTTATGCTTGTTTGACTTACACAGGGCCATGAGAACCTAGTGTAGTGGACCATAGGGAGAATAGACATAAGGGCTTCTCCAGAGTGACCATTATTCTTGTTACGATGCAAGACCATAGGGGGAATTGACATAAGTGATTCCTCAGAGTGTCTGTAGTTCCTCAACGCAGACCACAGGGGAGATATGACATAAGTGCTTCCCTAGATTGTCTTTTAGTTACCAATACAATATTATTGGGGGAATTTACGGAGAGTGCTTCCCCAAACAGTCTATACTAAAGCTGAACCACAGGGGTTAGACTATGTGTACTTCCCATAGGGTTGCTTGTGTTTACTAGGTAGGACCAAAGGGGATTAGGCAGTGATTATATCTTAGAGATTTACCTATTTTTGATTATCTGTTTACTTTCTATGTGGAACTGAATTCTTTGAAACTGTGGAATTGTTACCGTTGAGTACTTCCTTGTTTACTGCTTATTTTGTTTATTACTTTCCATATATATTCACTGACAGTTAGTCATAGATCTCTTGGTGGTTTCCTGCTGGGATTTAGTCTCACACCCTATTTAGGCTATGATTTTAGGCCCAAACAGAATATATTATTGCAGGTATAGATAAGGTCAAGATCCCTTCTACCATAGGTACTTAACTGTTTTGGAGCTGGAGAGCATGGGACCAAGCTTTGGCTTGTGATGTTGTGGAGTTATTTACTGTTTTTCTTGTACTTTGGTTTGGTACTGTATTTCAGAATTGTGACTTTTTTGGCTATTTTCCTAGACATATGTATCATTCATCATTATATATGTGCTCCAGATACTTATTTCTTTCAGTCTTCCACTTTTTACTATTGTATTCCATTATTACTGCTTCCGCTATTGTATATATGTTTCTCTTCTGCTGTGTTACTCTACCAATGAAAGCATAGTTTCCCCACTATCACACCCAAGGCCCTCGCTACTAGTCAGCAGCCTCTAGATTTCGTGGAAATTCACTTGAGGCCATATGACCAACTGAATACAGGTTACCTCTGGGTGACTTCCAAAACCGAGACATTACAAAGTGGTATTAGAGTAATTATTTTCTCTTGACTTACTATTTGGAGCCTATATCCAGGGATATGACGGAATATGTACTTGGTAATAAGTTGTGACTAGGAGTAGCTAACCCATGTATAGGGAAAATCCAATCTACCTTATTTTTTCAAATATTCTGGTTTTGAAAATTTACAGTTAATTTTATTTCACTGTTGGGGAATTCACATGTTTTTTTCTATTATTGTTGATGTTATTGAGGTTCTATTTATGTTGCAACCTGATGAGATGAGTGTATGTCATCTCATGCAACATATATTCACTTATTAAAAATCACATGTCATGCATTCCTACCAGGCCATTTAGGGTTCATTAGTAATTACATGTTGTTGTGATATATGTTGTGCTAGATATGCATGTTGTTGTGATAGATGCCTTGATAGAATACCTAATTTTGATAGGGTATTGAATTGTGTATGGTTTTGTTTTAATGAATGACAAACTTTGGTTCTTGAGGTGTTATGGGCCCTCATGGATCAGAATTTGGTAGATCATTAACCTGTTATGCTTGTTTGTTGCATGTATAAGATGTCAAGATTTGATTTTCAGGGAGTATGGGCCCTCACGGGTTGGAATTTGGCACTTAAATGATCATTTTAGTGTTTTTATGGGCTCCAGAGTAGTTTGTGAGGCTTAATATCCAGAAAAACCTATAATACACGTAGTTTAATGATGAATACATGCCATTTGTTCTTCTGTTCATGAAGAAACTTATTTTCTTAAGTACACACCGTGTACTGTATGTACACGTTGTGTAGTCTCTAATCGTGTCACTGGCTATGTAGGTAGAGACACGAGGTTGGGAAATCCTTGGGGGAACACGCCGTGTACCAGTTATACATGCCATGTTGTGTATACCATGTGTCCACCCGTGTGACTAACGACACATATGGATAAAAACTTAAGCAATACACGTTGTGTCGGTCTTGAACACGCCGTGTAGTGTAATCCCTAGAATCCGTCCGTGTAACGAGAAACACGGGTCAGTTAAATCTTCTTGTACACTCCGTGTCTAGAATAAACACACCATGTATAGTCATTCATGTGTTCACATGTGTAACTAACAACACGGGCAGTGGAAATCCTTTGGTACACACCGTGTCCATCTAGAACACACCGTCTAGTGTGAGTCGTGTATCCGACCGTGTCACTAACAACACGGGTCAGTGAAGATCGTCTAGTACATTCCATGTCTGGCACAAACACGCCATGTACTCTTGTTCTAGGAGAACCATGTGGCTTAACCATGTAAGTGAACTCAGGCAGGGGAAGAGGATTCAAGTACATGTCGTGTGTTAGGAAAACACGCCTTTAAGGGGTGTTAAATGACCAGTTTTGGAAGAAGAACATGCCCATGTGAAAGGCTTAAGGGAACATGTTGTGTTGGAATCATACATGCCATGTATCCATGTTTTCAAAAACTTGAATGCATTCTTTCTCATGTTCCCTTATTACCCTTCTAGGTTTTAGTCCCTGTTAATATTGATCTAAGGTGTGTGCTTGACCTTGCAGAGTCATGCCACTGAGACGTCCTCCGGCTGTCCACTAGTTACAGGGAAACAATCAGACACCGAACATGATTGATCAGGGACTACCTACAGATCCTTCAGTTGTGGCAGTCTTGGTACCATCCATCATTCCAGACACAGGTGTTGATGCACAGTTTCGAGATGGCTTTATAAGGTTCATGAAAACCTTCCGAGGAGTATCGAATCTTGCCCCTTTTATGGTAGAGCTGATGTGGGTTTTCTAACAGCATAATCTTCCCACCTTCACAGGGGAAGGAGAACCTCGGGCTGAAAATCCATGGTTAGAATCCATGCTTTCTATCTTCGAGCATCTGGAGATGCCTCTAAATAGGAGGGTCAAGCTCACTACGTACATTCTTCGGGACTCTGCCAAGAGATAGTGGGATGTGATCTCACAGGCGGGACGCCAGCAGGTTATGGTGTGGGATGAGTTCTAGAATACCTTCTATGACTACTTCTACCTAGAGACTTTAAGGGATGATGTAGCCTGAGATTTCATGAGTCTGGAGCAGGGTACTCTTTCTATTATAGAGTATTCTTCTCTCTTCACAAAGTTGCAGCACTTCATGTCTATTCCATGAGGTGATGAGTTATTCCTGGAAAGGAATTTTGAGGATGGTCTGAGGCATGACATATGATCGTAGGTGAACATCTTCAGGCTGACTTCCATCACTTCTATCATCAACCGGGCGCTGATCATGGAGCACAATCTGAGGGATTCTGGAGTTGTGAGCCAGGGCAGCTTGACATCTGGAGTTAGTATCCCTCTTAATAACAACAGGAATCACCAAAATGTATCTTTGCGTGGTGATCCAAGGAGCCGATACTTTCCCTATAGTATCTAGGTGGTGTGCTACCAGTGCGGGAAGAGCGGTCATACGAGGCCACATTGCCTGAGAGACCCATTGGAGTGCTGATCTTGCGGCAAGATGGGTCATCTTCAGCGTTTCTATCAGATATCTTCACTAGCAGCTGGTGATATGGATTCTTCTATGACTCCTCATTCAGAAGCAGTGCCACCAGTTTCTCACCATTCTGTGAATTGGGGTTTTTCTGGCTGTTCAGGCTGAGGAGGAGGTCGTGGCCGTGGTAGTCAGTCACTAGACTTTTAGCGACAACAGGGTGGATCAGCTCAGAGTGGTCAGGAAGGGTCATAGGGCTGTGGTGCTGGTCAGAATTTTTAATTGGAGTGGACCCAACAGGAGTAGGATCATAAACCCTCCATAGTTCGAGGTACGATCCTAGTTGCCTCAGTTTTAGCTTCTTCTCTTTTTGATACGGGGGCTTCCCATAGCTTTATATCTGTTGTTGTTGTGGAGAACCTTGGGCTCTATATCTTTTCTTCTACTGATATCTTGACGCTAGACACACCGTTGGGTACTAGAAAGGCTAGTGTACGATAGTGAAAGGAGTTCCCTCTTGAGGTTGGTGGGTGTCACTTATTATGGGACCTTTATGTTCTAGAGATGACAGGATATGATTTAATTCTCGGAATGGGCTAGTTAGTTTCCTTCTAGGCTATTGTTGATTGATATCATTATAGGTTGAGTTTCACATCATTATAGGGTGGATATTTTCTTCACAAGGGAAAATGGGATGTCAAGGTGAGTAGAGTGGGACCCGAGCATCATAGGTTGGGAGGAGTTACAGCCCATATTTCTAGTCTATATCTGGATGACTATCATTGTAGGGTGAGTTTCACATCATTATAGGGTGGATATTTTCTTCACAAGAGAAAATGGGATGTCTAGGTGAGTAGAGTGGGACCCGAGCATCAGAGGTTGGGAGGAGTTACAGCCCAGATTGCTAGTCTATATCTGGATGACTAGGGGACTTCACATGTGGACTTTCCTCCATTGGTGGATCATTTTGGGGATGTCTTTCCTAAGGACTTTTCAGGTTTTCCTCTAGAGCGTGAGGTAGAATTTTCTATTGAGCTTGTTCCATGAGTGGCACCAGTGTCCATTCCTCTATATAGGATGGCTACACCAGAGTTGCAGGAGCTCAAGAAGCAGTTGGAGAAGTTGCAGGAAAAGGGTTTCATCTGACTCAGTACTTCTCCTTGGGACTCTCCTATCCTGTTTACGAAGAAGTAAGACAGTACCCTTAGACTTTTTTTGGATTATTGAAAGTTGAACTAGTTGATAGTCAAGAACTGATATCCCTTTCCAAGGATTGATGATCTCTTTGATAATCTTCAAGGAGACCAAGTGTTTTCAAATATTTACTTGAGGTTTTTTTACCATCAGTTGCATGTTATACCATCATATATAACTCTTACATCCTTTCGAATCAGGTATGGTCTATACGAGTATGTGGTCATGTCGTTCGGTCTCACAAACGCACATGCAGTTTTCATGGAACTGATGTACTGAGTGTTCCATCCATACTTGGATTCTTTAGTGGTGGTATTTTTGGAAAATAACTTGGTGTACTCTCACACTCGACACGGCCATGATACCTATCTTGAGATCATTTTGAGTACACTGAGAGAGCATCGGTTATATGCTAAACTCTCAAAATGCCACTTTGGGATAGACCAGATTCACTTCATGGGTCATGTTATCTCAGAGACAGGAGTGTTAGTAGACCTAGAGAAAATGAGAGTTGTAGTTTCCTAGGAGTAACTGAAGAACGTCTTTAAGGTACTGAGTTTTCTAGGGATGGATGGATACTACAGATGTTTCATACAGTACTTTTTATACTCATTAGTGCCACTGACGGTCCTGACTAAGAAGGGTGAAAAGTACATGTGGTCAGATTCTTGTGAGTCAGCCTTTTAGGAGCTGAAAGGGAGGTTGACCTCAGCACCGATACTAGTACTTCCAGAGCCAGGTAAGAGCTATACTATTTACTGTGATGCTTCGGTTATTGGGTTGGGATCTATTCTTATGCAGGGGGAAGGAGTCGTGTACAGGTCTCGGCAGTTGATGCCACATGAGAGGAATTACCCAACGCACGATCTTGAGTTGGCAGCAGTTGTTCATGCCTTACGTTGTTGGAGACATTATCTTCTGGGATAGCATTTTGTGGTTTTCACCGACCACAAGATTCTCAAGTATATCTTCACTCAGCGTGATCTAAATTTGAGACAACAAATGTGGGTTGAGTACCTTCAGTATTTTGACTTCGAGCTTGCCTACATGCCTGAGAAAGGAAACATTGTGGCTGATGTACTGAGCAGGAGAACTCAGATACGGGAAGTTCAGGAGGCCAGTAGTGAGTGTAATCTTATGGATCTATTCTCTTAGATGCATTTGGAGGTGCACGACAGACAGGGTCAGACTTTTATTTCTTCTGTAGCTGTTACCTCTACCCTACTTGATCGAGTGTGAATGAGGCAGCTATCAGATTATGAAGGCCTAGTCCTACGGGAAAGTGTGTCAGGAGAGGACCCTATTCTTG
The DNA here is from genome assembly GCA_963277665.1 of Viscum album. Taxonomy (NCBI): domain Eukaryota; kingdom Viridiplantae; phylum Streptophyta; class Magnoliopsida; order Santalales; family Viscaceae; genus Viscum; species Viscum album. The sequence goes on along the minus strand of OY728150.1, from coordinate 843,547,528 downwards.
GATGTACCATAGGTGAGGATGAGATCTTTTGTTTTCATGGGTGCGTATGGGTGTCAGTAGACATATGCGAGGAGCTGATTCAAGACTTTCATTCCTCAGTTTGGGCAGTTCATCCTTGTGTCACCAAGATGTATTGTAATCTAAATCATCATTATTGGTGGCCAGGTATGAAGAGGGTTGTTTCTAGGTTCTTCATGATGTGTTCCACCTGTCAGCAGGTGAAGGCGGAGCATCAGCGACCAGCAGGGCTTTTGCAGTAGTTACTCATTCCCGAGTGGAAGTGGAATGATGTCTCAATGGATTTTGTGGAAGGTTTTATGAGGTCAATTTGAGGGAATGATATAGTATGGGTTGTCGTTGATAGACTCATGAATGTTTCTCACTTATTACCGGTCAAGGAGACTTTTAGTTTTAGTGATCTAGGAAGATTTTACATCCAAGAGATTCTACGTTTACATGGGGTTCCACACTCCATTGTCTCAGACAGGGATACCCATTTTACTTCTTAGGTTTGGAAGGGGATTCAAAAATCTTTGGGTACACAGGTACTTTTGATTACACCTTACCACCCACAAAAAGATGGCCAGTCTGAGTGTACAATTTAGGTGCTTGAGGACATGCTTTGAGCATGTATCCTAGATTTTGGAGGTTCTTGGGAGAAGCACATACCTCTTGTAAATTTTACCTACAATAATAGTTTTCAAGTGACTATTTAGATGGAACCTTGTGAGGATTTGTATGGTAGGCCATGCCAATCACCCTTATGTTGGATGGAGGTAGGAGAGGCAGCTATGTTGGGACCTCGTCTTGTCCAGGAGACCACGAAGAAGATAGAGTTGATTCGGAAGAGGATGGCTACTGCACAGTCTCAAAAAAAGTCTTATGATGATCGACGGAGATTACCTCTAGTGTTTGAGGTCGGAGATCATGTTTTCCTATGTGTCATGCTGAGGATGGGACACAGGAGGATTAGGAGATAGGGTAAGCTTTCACTGAGGTAGGTTGGGCCGTTTGAAGTGTTGGAGAGAGTCGGGCCGGTTGCCTATCGACTACAGTTACCTCATAGGGACCAGGATATGCACGACATTTTCCACATTTCTCAGCTTCGATGTTACTTCTCAGACCCGCCTCATGTTCTTCAACCCGAAGAGGTGGATTTGGAGGTGGATGCCTCATTTGAGGAGCATCCTATTCGGATTGTTGATCGAAGTGAAAAGGTTCTCTATGGCTGGTCTGTTCCTCTGGTATGAGTGTTATGGAAGCACGGGTGAGTATAGGAAAAGACCTAGGAGAGGGAGGCCGATTTACAATCACTATGGTCGGAGTTGTTTTAGGATTCTTCTTCTAATCCGCCTTGCTAGGGAAATTCATGGATGAATTTCTTTAAGGGGGGAATTTTTTTTAATAACCCGGATCTTCTTTTCAGGTATGTTTTTCCTTTTCCCGGTGTTTTTGGGGAAAAGAGGAGTTTTTTGAAATTTTTTAAGTACACGTCATGTACTTTATAAGTACATTTCATGTACTCAGTTACCACGGGTAGCTGGGTGCTGGACGTGTAGCGGCCATGCACACAGTCGTGTGTGGTGACCTAGAGACCGCCTAATGTGGGGGCCGATGAAGGCAAGTACATGTTGTTTACTTATAAAGTACACATCGTGTACTTTATTTTTTTTCATTAAATGCACCAGGGTCGCGTCTAATTGGTATAAATCCCTCCTAATAGGTTTGTTTCGTCCGAGAGCGACAGTATAACCATGATCCTTCTCCGAGCCCCCGATCGAGCGTCTGTTCTCTGATTCGACCATCGTCAATTGTGTTGGGATCGCCTCAGTATGCTCTTCCTTCTTCTAGAGCTTCGTTTCTTTATTCCTCCTCTTTCTCAAGTTATCTTAGGTTGAGTGTTTTTATAATTTTTGTAGATCTACGGTGTTCTTGGTAAATTCAAGGCTTGAGGTTCACATATAAAGATCCTACAACACCGAGGTAGGTGGTTTGTGCCTTTATGTAGATAGTCTTTGAATTTTATGTGAAAAAGTGCCCAATACCCTTGATCGGGGTATTGCGTGTTTACGGTTTTAGCCCTGTTAATTGCTTGTTATGATTTTATGCTTGAGTATAGGTTAATTGAATGTGAATAAGGTTAATTTCTATTCTTTGGAAGTGTTTTTCCCATGCATGTTTTCTTGTTTTGACTGTTTGGTCTAGCTTTGCCTGTTAGGATATTGTTTACTTTCCATGCCTAGTATTGTAGGATGAGGTGATTCTTATATGTCTTGTTGTTATGTTGTAGACTGGTTAGCCAAGTAGTTCTTGAGGTTTACTTTGTCCACTTTTCATTGTTATTCTTGTTTGACTTGCACAGGGCCGTGAGAACCTGGTGTAGTGGACCATAGAGATAATAGATGTATAGGCTTCTCCAGAGTGTCTGTTATTCTTATTATAATGCGAGACCATAGGGGGAATTGATGTAAGTGCTTCCTCAGAGTGTTTGTGGTTCCTCGACGTGGGCCATAGGGGGGATGTGATGTAAGTGCTTCCTCATATCTCCTTTTAGTTATTGATACGATACTATAGGGGGAATTGATGGTGAGTTCTTCCCCAGAGAGTCTATACTAAAGCTAAACCAGAGGGGTTAGACTCTGTGTACTTCCCAGAGGGTTTCTTGTGTTTGTTAGGTAGGACCATAGGGGATTAGGCTATGAGTACATCCCATAGGGTTACCTTTTTGTGATTATATGTTTATTTGCTATGTGGAACTGAATACATTGAAACTATGTAATTGTTAATGTTGAGTACTTCCTTGTTTACTACTTCTTTTGTTTATTGCATGCCATATATATTCACTAACTGTTAGGCACAGATCCCTTGGTGGTTTCCTACTCAGATTTAGTCTCAAACCCTATTTGGTTTATGATTTTGGGACCAAACAGATTATATTTTTTTAGGTATATATAAGGTCAAGTGCCCTTCTACCTCAGGTACTTGACTACTTTGGAGATGGAGAGCGTGGGACCAAGATTTGTCTTGCGATGCTGTGGAGTTATTTACTGTTTTTCTTGTACTTTGGTTTGGTACTGTATTTCAGCATTATGACTTGTTTGGATGTTTTCCTAGACATATGTATCATGAATCATTATATATGTGCTCCAACTACTTATTTCTTTATGTCTTCCATTATTTACTATTGTATTCCATCATTACTGCTTCCGATATTGTATATTTGTTTCTATTCTGCTATGTTACTCTACCAATGAGGGCATAGTTTCTCCACTATCACACCCAAGACCCTCGCTGCTAGTCGGCAGCCTTTGGCGTTCGGGGAAATGCGCTTGAGGCTATGTGACCAACCGGGTACGGGGCGCCTCTGGGTGGCTTCCAGAACTGGGATGTTACATTTTTCATCTGGAAAGCAAGGCCACTGGAATAATAACTTCACCCAAAATGAAGGTTAAGATAAAATTTAATTTGTTATAGAGTGTAATCTTTCAATATCAACACATTGGGTATTAGATACATCTTGTGGTTATCACATTTTTATCTAAATGTAGGAACAAAGTAGATTCTAAAATATTTCTATAGTAGAGGTGGATTTATGAGCTACCAATAGTGAGAGGTTGGTTACTCTAGACATTAGAGACTACCACCTTTAATTTCCATAAAAAATGATATCGGTTTTAAGAGATTCTTATTGTGTATTGAGTGCTACCAAGAACATAAGTTTTGTATCCTTCCTAGATACAGATGGTTTTATTTTTAAATTTAGAAATAAAAGTTGTTTATTTTATAAATAGAACATATGTTATGGTATATAACATTTAAATAGAAATATTTATGTGTTAAATTAATAAAAACAAGTATTGTAAATTGATAATGAATCATGTTCTCAAGACTCATATAACACCCATATATGATTTCACCATCTTGGTCATGTAAATTAGAAGCATTTGAAAAAGATCTATCAAAATGGTTATTTATAATATTTTGAGATAAAACCACTTGAAATATTTCATGCTTGTTGAAAAGGAAAATTTACCAAAAAAATTAGGGGGCATGGTGAAATGGAAATAGAGATTCTAGTATTGGTACACACTAATGTGCATAGACTATTTCAAATAAACAATAGAGGTTGGTATTCTTACTTCATAAAATTTATTATTGACTTGAGTAGATATGGGTAAGTCTACTTGATGAGGTATAAGTCTGAGTCCTTTGAGAAATTCAAAGAATTCAATAATTAATTATAGATTCATCTTGTAAAGTATATAAAGAATCTTCGATTAGATTTTTGTGGAGAATATATTAACCAAGAGTTTATCGAATTTCTAGGGGATTTTGGGATTTTATCTCAACTCATTCTACCTTACACACCATAGTGGAATGGTGTTAGTGAAAGGAGGAACCCTACCATTCTAGATATGGTATGATCAGTGAAGAGTCCTAAAAATATTACATTATTATTTTGGGGATATTCATTAGAAATTGTGAAATACACACTAAATTGGGTATCAAATAAAGAGGAAAATGGAATTCCGTTCGAGTTATAGAGTGGAAAGAAACCCTTTTTTGCATACACATGTATCAGGTTGTGAGTAATTTGTTAAGGCCTTATCAGGAAACAAATTAACACCCCAGGTCACAAAGTGTATCTTTATAGGGTGTCCTATGGAAACAAGGGGATACTACCAATACAACCCATCAAATAATAAAGTGATTATCACCAGACAAATTGTATTTCTTGAGAGGGATTGCCTCCTTAAGGAGGGTAGTGGGGAAAAGATTGACTTAGATGAATTTTATACTCAAGATAAGCAATATTTGGTACAATAAAATATTCCATAGGTCTCCATGGAAGAAGTTGTTCCTAAAACACAAGTACTATATAGGAGCGCCCGATAGGTAAGAGAAATAGAGATGTATGTTTTTTTAGTCCCTGAATATTATGACTCATTATTGTTTGGAACTAATGAACCTCTATCCTATAAAGAATATGTAGAGAGATTAGAAGCTACAAGATGGCAAGAATTCATGAATTTTGAATGGATACCATATATCAGAACCAATTTTGGGTTTTTGTCGATCCATTAGTTGTTATAAATCCTGTGGGTGTAAATGGGGATTTAAAAGAAAACCGTACATGGAGGGTAAAGTAAGTACCTATAAATCAAGGCTAGTGGCTAAAGGGATTAAATAAAATCAAGTCATTGAATAAAAAAAACATTTTCTCCAGTTTCTATGTTTAAATACATCAAAATTCAACTTGATATAGTACTATACCATGACTATGAAATTTAGAAGGTGGATGTCAAAACAAATTTCCTTAATGGGAAACTTTAGGAAAATGTCTATATGAAAAAACCAGAAGGGTTTATGACTCTAGGTGATTCCAAGAGAATATTAATGTTATAGATATCCATTTATGGATTGAATCAAGTATCTAGTTCATGTAACATTTGATTTGATGAATCTATAAAAGAGTTTGGTTTCATTAATATTGAATTTAATCCATGTGTTTACAAGTGATTTAGTGGGAATTCATTTGTTATCCTAGTAGTATATTTTTATGACATATTACTTATTGGAAATAACATACCATTCTTATAGTTTATTAAGGATTGGTTAAAAAAGTGTTTCTCCGTGAAGTAATTAAGTGAAGTAGCCTAAAATTTTGGGGATCCAGATCATTTATGATAGATTTAAGTGGTTTCTTGGAATTAATCAAGGTACATACATTGGACAGATACTAAATAGATTTAGTATGGAACAATCCAAAAGGGGATTGGTTCTAATGTTACATGGTATAAATTGTTTCAAGAAAATGTTTCCTCACACACAATAGGAGAAATAGATAATCCCATACACTTTGGAAATGGGATCAATCTTGTATTTTGTGTTATATACTAGAATTGATCTTTCCTATGCATTGAGCATGGTAGGCATATATCATGACAATCTAGGTGAACAACATTAGTTTATATTAAGGGTATCTTTATGTATCTAAGAATAAATAAGGATATGTTCTTGGTTTATGGAGGATATAAGGATCTAATCATTATGGGTTATGCTGAAGCTAGTTTTCAAATAGATCAAAATGATCTGAATTCATAGTCAATATATGTTTTCAATCTCAATGGAGTATTTGTTAGGTTAAAGTGTTCAAAGTAACCAGTTTTCACTCATTTTATAGTGGATTATGAGTATATAGAGGATTCTGATATAGCCAAAGAAGAAATTTGGATATAAAACTTTATTTATGAGCTTGATGTTGTACCTAGTATTAAAGACCCTATCACATTATATTGTGATAATACTACAGCGATGGCTCCTGAAAAATATCTAAGGTCACACCAATAGACAAAGCATGTACTCTAAAAGTATCATCTCTTGCAGGATTTTTTTCAGAGGGGTGAAGTTGCAGTAAGTAGAGTTTCTATGGAATAAGAAGTTGAATACCCCATGACTAAATAATTATCTTAAAAAATCATGAGTATCATGTGATAGCTAGCAGACTGAAGGTTTTTAAAAGTAGGCTCTAGTGCGAGTTGGGTCCTATTAGATTTAGTTCTCTAAAACCAACTTCTACGTACTTTATGATTAACTATATTCATAGTTTTGAGTATAAATAAACTCCTTATCACATCATGATTTTTCTTTTGTGAAATATATTATGTGATAATTTCCTAAGATAATTTGTTACATTTAAATTTCATAGAACTTCCACTCTATGAGGAGAACCGAGAAGTGTCACAATAGTATTATTAAATATATATTCTATAGATGGAAGAAATAATTTGAGAGATACCAATGAAATAGGATATTATTTGTGGATACTCATAAGAATTTGATTCACCTTTTATTGATGTATTCCCTTGGTAATTTCCAGTGTATGAGTTTATGAGAATAAGACTCGCTCGTAGGAAATCCACATTTACACATTTCATTGGATTTTATTATCTTTGTATGTGTGTATTGGTCCATTAACTTTAAGATTATTATTAATAGATATTATGAGCCACTTGATTTGGTGTGTTGATGAAAATGGTTATGACCTATGTTCATGGAGAAGTAGGATACGTTGGGTGCATCATGAGTAATACTTCATTAATGAATAATGTGAGAAACAAAATTTCCCTTATATTATTTAACTGATTTTGATATCTAAGGCCCTTTTATGGAAATTATATATCGTAAATAAATTCATAGACATGGTGTTATTTAGGTAATTTCAATTTTTGGGAAGTTAAAGAAAGATACATCAATCACATAGGTTGATGGAACCAGTATGAAACCTGCTTGATTATAGATATCATGATAAATGGGTTATATTATAGAGTAAGCATTCTTATGATGTTTTATGTTATTTCGACATTAACTTATTTCTATATGGGTGACATGGAATGTTTCAAGATGATAACCTTGGACTTTGAGAATATTAGCCTAATGCCACTAATAAATAAACCTAGAGGTTTAAACACTAAGTGTATCTAGAACTTCAGTTAAATAATAATATTGATTATTATTTAACAATTTGAATAAATATTATTCATACACATGGTTTAATAATTATTCATGTTTGTTTGATCTCATATATTTTTTCATCAGTTATTCAAGAGAATATTTTTTTAATTAGAATATTTAATAAATATTAATTTTCTATTTAGTTAACATAATATTTATTTATTTATTAGAAAATAATGATGTGGTATTTATTTAATAAATAAATATTCATTATTCAAGGATCGATAAATAATATGGAGGAATAGTGGACTGATTTTAATTTTACAATGTGGAATAATATATATTAAATATTATTTAAATAAAATAATATTTAATTTAATTTTTGAACTTTGTGCATGTCAAGATATAATAATAATTTTATTATTATTATAGACATGGGGTTCTACATTGATTAAATAAATAAAAAAGTGGAACTTGTGTGATTATCATTTTATAACCCTAGTGGTATATAAATCCAATTATATTATTTTCTTAAGGTATCTATTTAATTTTGGTTGTGCACAATGACATTTGAAGATAAATATCTTGAATCCATAGATATTTCCCTCTCTAATAATTCTCTCAAGAACGGAGATTGATCCTCCTCCACCACCACTCTCAAGTCTAGAGAGATCAAAGAGAAATTTTCCTTGAATATATTCTTAGGGTGATCAAAGGAAAAGGACACAAGTTTCAGGATCTACTGTTCTAGTACACATATATTCATATGGTGATGTTCAGAGGTTTTTGAAACACATGTGGATCAAATCTAGATGGAATATACTCATGAAACCTATAATTTAATTATGGTACAATGTAGAGACATTTTTAGATCCATCAATGAAGAAAGAATTCATTACAAGGTAATTATTTAATTCTTTATATTAATTATAAATAATATGAGATGATCCAAAATATTGGTTTTGGAATTTAATATTCAATTAATAATTGATTCAATTCCATTGATCATTATGTTTATCATCATGTAAATTTTGGATTAATCATCAATTAAGACAAAAATACGAGTTGTGCATGTCCCATACAGTGATACCACTATGCCTGGAACCTTAAAAAACATGGTTAATGGTCGGTTGACCGATGGTTTTTCATTATCAGTAGTTGGTATCTCCTAAATTTACCCAATTTTTTAGGTTTAAGTGGTCACTTGTAGTGTATATTGGGTTGTCGAATACTCATAGACCTAAGAAGAAACCAACACACACATGAATTCTATGGATTTTTTTTGATATAAAGTGTCCAACTTTGGGTTGATTTTATATGGGTTTAAATGAGAACTTAGAGACATAAGTGAATTAAAATTATGAGAATGGTTTGATCATGTATTATTACAAGGGATGGATTGGATGAATTTCTTTTTAAATTATTTCAATTTCATTAAATCAAGAAGGATTTATTCAAATAAATCAATATAAATTCATCAATTACTAGTTTAACACATTCACATGCACATTATACTCACCTAGAAACTTAGATGATAATTTTCATGAGCACTCCTAGGTAAAAGATCTTATAATCACATGAAAAGTGCGGTGATAAAATTAAATAAGGAATATGAAGAGAGAAAAACATTGAATGAAAAACTCAAATAAAATAAATTATTAAACATTTATGGAGTTAGAAATAACATCCAATACAGACCCTTTATACTCAATTAGATCAAACTATAATATGTTTAGTCTTCCATTGATACTATGTTATCAATGGAAGAAAAAATTAGACTCGTGAGGGAGGAATTGAAGAAGTTAAAAGAAATGAAATAACGATCACTCCACCATTGTGTGAATAATTTCACAAAGTTTGGCATGAATAAATTCACACATTAAAGAAATGATATCAATGTGATATGAAGAAGAACTTTTATTAATAAACTAAAGTGAATTGTACAACTTACAATTTGAGAAATTCCATTACAATATCAAATTGGAATCATAACATTAAAATGAAAACAAACACACAATGATCTCAAAATCTTCCAACACCACTAACTTAAATAGGTTTTTGGTAAGTCTTGGTTCGAGTGTCAAACATTATAAGTCACTCAAATTAATTTTGGTAGTCTTAGGTGGGTGTAAAGTTAATGGAGAGAATAATTTTCCACCCTTGAAAAAAATTAAAGACAACTTGTATCCACCAAACAGAGGTGCTGAAAGGACATTATAGATGGCTGAATTGGGATAGGACCTAGAATAAGAAAATTAATCCCATGATGTATATTCTGTAATATTTTAGCCTAATTGGATGTTGGGTTCTTTATATATAATAAAAATGGTGGGATGTTTTTCTAGGCCACCGAATCTGGCCGATAATTTCATCTTGAACTTGGGCTACCTAGAACGCCCTTCAAACATCATAATTGGCCCTGGAGACTATTGGATGAAATGCTACTCATCATTTCCTCTATATAAATTTCAATTGTTAGAATCATTGGGCCTAGATAGTGGCTGATACAGTATTTTTATTAGGATATTATCTAGTTCACTTCGCTCAGAATGTTCTTGGTTCAAGACCCACTTTTGTGGTCTTCCAATTGAAATATCCAAGTTCTAAAAATGGTTGAATTGTTCCTTATATAATGGTATACTTGAAAATAAAATATTAAAATAAAATAAATACCATTTTTTTTATAAGGTTTTGAAAAATATACCATGTAATAGTGCACTTTAAGAAGGAATTACAATCATAATGTGAAATAATGCTCAATTTGTAAATGCACTAAAAATGGTGCCTATGAATAATGAAGCACATGAAATTTATATAAATTAAAAATGAATATTATCCTATTTCAGTGTCTAATCACACCCTCAAACTTGAGTTTTTTTAGTTTCGAGGAAAATTTATTCAAAATATGAAATTAAAATTCCCTTTTCCAAAAACATTTTAACACACAATGCTCACCAAAATACTTCATACCAAACAATTATAAAACCCACTAAAATAATTTAACATAAGATAGTTTCACAAGAATATCCCAATCCCAAGATCATTCCTTTTTTCAAATTCATCACCACATTTCATCCAAATTCAATTAAGAATTATGATGTGTTATGTTTTACAATAGACATTGGGGTTCATATTTATTCAAGGGAAAAAGATGGAAGCTCTAAGTGGAATCACATTTTAAAATTAATATGAGTATTCTTTTTTTCACTTTTTCCATGGTAATTGAAATTTAACTCAATAAATTCAACCCCTATAGTGAGACTTTGTCGATGACTCCCAGGATCAAAGACCTTAGGGTACCAAGTGAAGCTCACATACTCAAGCATCATCTCTAGTTAACTCAATAAAAAACAAATTAATATTACCACAAATAGAGATAAAATACCCAAATATGGGCTAGAAAACTATGGATTCATGATCCCAAAGTTTTTAGAGCCCCACATTAGGTCAATCCATTTCTCTACATGTAATTATATATTTTTTATTTTTCTTTTTAATACTCATGTTAAAATTAAAATGATCACCAAACTTATGCTATTTATTATGGGACCCCAAGAACTCAAATTAATATCCCACAATACAAAGGATATGTGTTATTAATTTTTTTATTAATTATATAAAAATGTAAATGGTGAAAATTCACATTAGACAACCACAATTTCCAAAATATATGCTCATGAAGTTAAAAATGGATTAAAATCAGAATTGAGGCATGAAAAATTATTTAATATTCAGTTTCAAAGTTTAGAATGTGTATTATCATTTTCAAGGTTAAATAAATGTTTCCTTCCTTTAACATACATTATTTTTTATATAAAATCTTTTTTTTCTTTACACACACAAAAATATTTTTTTATTTCACCCCCCCCCCAACTTAGAATAAAACTATCCCTAGTGTTTAAAGAAAATAAAATTTATAAGGGGGTATAGGTATAGAAGAGGAGTTCCAAAATTAAAATTTGAAAATGATTTATGGAATAATGTCACCTGGTGGTATACTGATGAATTTTGTTTCACAAAAAATGATCCTTTGGTCCCCATGTCACTCATGGGATTCACGTATTGGATCTTATAATGGTGTGGACTTTATGGGTGTATGTGATTTACCTAGAAAAAAACACCAACTTCAACAACACCTACATTCCACAAACAATCCAAATTAGAAACCATGGAATCCCTAAGATGTTACCTTTACTAAAAACAAACAAAGACAAAAGGAAAGGATAAAAAACATACCTGTTTATTTTATCACACCAAAGATTTATACTAGTAAAAAGTAAAAATTATGTATATATATATATGTGTGTATATATATATATCAAATATAAGTATATATATAATGAAATTAGAATAAGGAATCGTTATAGGTTGTAGGTCAGTGGAAGGTGCATGCCCCTATCTCCCTTTGGTCATGGGTTCAAGTCTCACAGCTTCTTCAGTCATGAAGGGGTTGTCTCTACAACTTGCGGTGTGTCCGTTTACACAAAAATATAAATTTATTTTTTATTTTTTATTTTTATTTTTATATCTTTTTTATTTTCCTTCTACATTTTTTTTAAATATGCATAAACATATATATATATATATATAATAAAATAAAATAAGATATATATTACACAGAAGAACATCAAATTGGAAATAAAGAAAATAAAAGAATAAACAAAAAGGTAAAAGAAGAAAAATAGTTAAAAAGATTTTTTTAAAATTTATTTTTTAACACAAATAAACAAAAATAATAATAAATAAAATAAAATAAAAGACATTTTGATGCTGGTTTGCCTCCCAAAAAGTGCTTAGTTTAAAGTCATTAGCCTGATATTGACCCTAAATCTATCAAATTTTGTTTGGTTCATTGGTTGGCCTAGTTAACTCATCCTTCATTTATTATTTATGTAATGATTCAATGAATGGTTTTAACTTGTGACCATTTCCTTTGAATAAATGACCACTAGTGGGATTCTCAATCTCTACTTCCCCATGGGGGTATACATGATACACTACGTATGGACCTGACCATCTAGACCTTAACTTTCCCAGGTGTAAATGAAGTTTGGAACTGTACAAGAGCACAAATTTTCCTGGTTTAAAGTGTTTGAATTTGAGATTCCTATATTGGTAGGCTTTAACTCTAGATTTATTTATCCTTGAATTTTTATAATCCTCCATCCTAAGTTCCTCAAGTTCATTAATATCTAATTTCCTCTTTTATTTGGCCAAAGAAATGTCAAAGTTCATTTTTTAAATTACCCAAAAGTCCATATGTTCAATTCCAATAGGTAAATGGAATTATTTTCCATAAACAAACCTATATGGTGACATTACTAGGAAGTTTTTAAATGAAGTATGATATGCCCAAAGGGAATCCAAGAGTTTCTTAGACTAATCTTTCATAGAGGGATTGATGGTTTTTTCAAGAATTTTCTTAATTCCCCTATTTTCCAACTCAATTTGACCATTGGTATGAGGATGGTAGGTATTGGAAACTTTTTGATAAATACCATACGTAGAAATGAGTGCTGAGAAGGGATGGTTGCATAAATGAGTTCCATGATCACTGGTGATAGCCCTAGGAATTTCCAATATAGAAAATATATGTTATTTTAGGAATCGGATCATAACTGGATGGTCATTGGACTTTGTGGGAATGTACTCAACACATTTTGAGACATAATAAATATCTAATAGTATGTAGATATATCCCATATATTTTTTGAAGGGTCCCATGAAATCAATTCCCCAACAATCAAATATTTCGATGACCAAAATGGGAGTAAGGGGAGTTTTATTCCTTTTGGTTATGGATCCTAATTGTTGACATTGAGGAAAAAAAATTCAGAATTTTTAGGAATATTTAGTGAGTTTAGGCTAGTAGAAACCAATTTTTAAGACCTTTTTATTGGTGTTATTTATGGAAAAGTGGCCTTCACATTCCTCTCCATGAAAAAATTTTAGAATAGACTCTTTCTCAGATTTGAGAACACATCTTATAATGATTTGATTAGTACATAACTTGAAGATTTATGGATCATAAAACACATAGTTCTTTAAATTATAAAGGAATTTCCTCTTAGCTCGGGTCCTGAGTAATTTTGGAATATCACCTGTAACCAGACGGTTTCTATGTCAGAATATCAAGGTAAATCACTCAAAAATAGAGGTTATCATTGGGAAATAAATCAGACACAGAAAGGTGTTGCGATTTGTCATTGAATTACATTCTATAGAGGTGATAAAATATAACATTTTCAACACCCTTTTTATCCATAATGGTAAAATCAAACTCTTGAAGAAGAATGACCCACCTAATCAATCTGTCCTTGGAATATGTTTTTTGTAAAATGTATTTTAGAGATGAATGATGGGAGAAGACAATGATGGGGGGTCCTAAGATATAGGACCTGAACTTCTATAAGGAAAATAAAATAGTAAGTAACTCTTTCTCATGGGTGGTGTAGTTTATTTGTGCATCATTTTATGATTTACTTTCATAAGAAACAACACAAAGATTTTTCTCACAACATTGTCCCAAGACAGCTTCTATAGTGAAGTCACTCGCATCATACATGAGTTAAAATGGTAGTTTCCAATTGGTATTTTTCATTATTGATGGAGAGATAAGATATTACTTGAGTGTTGATAATTATTCCTCACAAATTTATGTCTATATGAATTGAGCATATTTCACCAAAAGAGCATAATGTGGTTAGGAAATGGAGCTAAAATTCCTAATGAACCTTCTATAGAAACCATAATTCCCTAAGAATAACCTTGCTTCCTTGACAGTTTTTTGAGAGGGAAGGTGAAAAAATATATCAACCATATCTTTATCAACTTTAATCCCTATATCAGAGACCAGATGTCCCAAAACAAGTCCTTAATTAAACATGAAATGGTATTTTTCCCAATTTAGGATGAAATTCTTATCCTCATATATTAATAAAACCCTTTCAACATTCAGAATTAATCCCTAAAAAGTATCACTAAATATGGATAATTCATCCATAAATACCTCTAAAAAATCCCCCACCATGTCAGAGAATATTCCCATCATGCACCAGTGGAAGGTATCAGGGGAAGGCATGCACTTGAAGTCAAAAGTTATGAATGGACAAGTGAAGTTTGTTTTTCCTTGATCTCTAAGGATACCTCAATTTCATTATACCCTAAGAATATATCTAAGAAATATTATAACTGAGGACCAGCCACTTTCTTGATGACTTGATCAATGAAGGGTAAGGTTAAATAGTATTTCTTGGTGCATGAGTTTAACTTGCTATAGTCAATGCACAATCTCCATACACTACTAACCCTTGTGAGGAGAATATGACCATCCTTATTGGTGATCATTGTGATTCTATCTTTATTTGGAACAACTTGAATTGGGTTTACCCACTCTCTCTCAACAATGGGGTAGATTATACTCGCTTTCAACAACTTAAGAAGTTTTTTCCTTACCACATCCATAATATTGGGATTGAGTCTCCGTTGAGGTTGACTGCATGGTTTGGATTCAGATTCTAGAACGATTCTATGAGTTCCAATGAGTGAGATAATCTTATTAATATAATAAAGGGTCCATCCAATTTCTTTATTATGCTTTCATAGGACATCTAGAAGCATCCTCTCTTGATTGGATTTAAGAGATGAATAAATGAAAATATGAAAGGATTGATTTTATTATAATAAGGCATACTTGAGTGATAAAGGTAGGACCATATATTTGATATCATATTGGTTATCACTTTAAAAATAATTATGTGACTTTCTATCGAACTCGGTTTCTTTTTCAAAATTTCTTGATGGAATTGTTCCCTTGTGAACAGAATTTTTAGCCGCCAAATTGGCCAGATTGGTGTCATGAATGGGCATGGACTAAATTTTTTTTATTTCACTAATGTTATCATGATTTTTTATCCTGAAAAATCATTAAAGTGTTCATTTAAAATATATTCAATCCAAGGATAAAAATTCCCCTCATGTGAACTAAGGAAATAAATTTCATCTTAACTTAAAAATCCTTCAACAATTCCTTGATGATTATATAGTTCACTATCAATACTAACTATCCATTTTACCTCATTGATCTCTCCACAATCACCAATTTGAGAGTTTTAATTATAGATATTTAGATTGAGGGTTATGTTTCCCAAGGTTATTGTCATGTTACCATTCCTAAATCGGATGACTGAGTTGATTTTTTCTAAGAAAAGATGACCAAGGATGATGGGGGGTTTCTCCCTAGAACCTAATATTAGGTGATTTTCAAGTAAAATTGAGTGATTAGGGTAAATGTAATTTTTAACTTTCACTAAAACATCCTTTAAGATCCCCTTTGTAACTCAAAAACTATGATCTGTAAGTTGAATAGTGACATATGTGTGCTGGAGTTCCTTGAGCACTAACTAAAAATACGTGGCATATGGAAATAGTTTCACACTAGCTAATAGATCATAAAGTGATTTGAAAAATTTATTCTCTCCTAAATAAACATTGTTGTAAGGACATCCTGGGTCTTTCAATTTAGGAGGAATGGTCCCTTTAATGGAGTTACTCACATTAGCAACCAAAAGGACTTGGTTTTTATGTGATAACATCATTTGGAAAGTACATATGTCCTTCAGGTACTTGGAGTTGGTTGTAATGGTTTGTATTTCATCAAGAAGATGAAGGTTCAAATTAACCTGTGAGAAGATTTACCTTAAATTTTCATTCAGTTATGGTTTAGATTTTCCTATCATTTATTGAGGAAAGGGAGCAGGTTGTTTGATTGTTTGGTGTGGTTATGTTTCCTTCACATTATCATCATATTTTTTATAATATAATGGTGTTTCTTTCTAATTTTCATATGATATTGAAGCTTTTAATGGATCTAGTATGTTTTTTTTTCAATGGATTTTCCACTTCTTATGACAGTCACTGATTTTAGTTGTTCATGAGAGGGTTGTGTGTAGCTGGATTCTCCCCTTAAGTTTGAGGATGTTTCCACCTAAGTAGGAATGGGTTTCTTTCCAATTTTAATTGTTTTCAATTCATGTTTAAGTGATGAGACTTCTGATTTCATTTTCTCTATTTTTTTCAAAAACTATTCAAGGATTGGGAGAGGGACAATTTGGGTATGGGATTGTACTGGTTGGTTTATCCCAGGAGGATACTTTGGTTGTTAGATTGATTATTGAATGGGTTATTAGATGGTTTATTAGTATTGGAATTGAGGATGTTGGTATTGGATTGGTTGTGGTTAGAACTGGTTATGGTTTTGAAAATTTTGTGGAGGGTAGAGGTTTGGTTCTTATAGATGACTAGGTTGTTGGATGGGTTATTGGTTATCTTTTCAATAGAATCTTGGATGGTCATTATACCTTGGGTTGAAAGTGTTTTGGTAGTGTGTATTTTTAAAGTTTAGAGTATTGACCTCCTCTAGTGATCATCCTAATATAACATCCTTAATGGAAGTTATGGTTTGGAATTTTTCGTTATTGTGGTCATGTTTTTCACAGATTGTGAAAATAGGGTAAACAGTTTGAATTTCTTGGACCTTCGTATAATCGATCTCCTTGACCTTCCTAGTGAGTGCATAAATTTTTCCCCTAAGGTTTTTCTCTTCCATAAGGGTGTGAATTCCACCAAATTTGGGTGGATTCTCATATTAAGGTGATGTTCCCCATGTTTGGTTTTGTTCAGCCAGACCTTATAGATACTCATATTCACCATTTGTGGATTTGTTTTTTAAGGTTCCATTACACATTATGTAAATGAATTTTTTGTTTCCCATACCCAAAACTTCATAGAAAATTATAACTTGTTATGGGATTGAAAATACATGGTTAGGTACCATGTTTAGTGTGTCTTTGAACCTTTCATATGTTTTATAAAATTACTCCCCTTCTTTTTCAAAAAAAATGGACTCTCTTTTTTAGTGCAATTGTTTTATGATGGGAGAAGTATTTTTTGTATAATTCTATTTGAAATTGGTCCCTAGAGTTGATTGATACAAGTATTATATTATTTAACCAATTATTTTCTCAATCCTTAAGTGATAAAGGAAATATCCTCATATAAGTTGACTCAAGATGATGTGGTGGGAACATGGTTTCAATAATGTCGTTAAAGTCTTTAACATGAAGGTATATAATTTCCGACTCCATCCCATGGAAGATTGGAAGGTGGTTTAGGACATGAGGTCTGAGGAAATAGTGGGATTATCCTAGGATGTCATTCCTAATTCAATAGGGTTCATTGGTCCAGGTAGGTGTGGGGTATTTATTCATGGTTTAATCGACTACATTCCCCAAGTTTGGGGATACCTCATTTGGATTTCCATTTCTGTTCTCACCCAAGTTTATGAGTTGGTTTCTTTGAAGACCCTCCATTGAAATGAGATCAATTTTTGAATTCAGATTAATAATAATATTGTGATATATTTGGAATAGACCCCTAAGTGTGCTTGACTCTCCAACCCCAGGACTATTCACTATAACAAGACTATTTGATTGGTCATGGGTATAGGCGGACATGCGCCAAGAAAAGTGAAAAACAAAAGAAAGGGGAAAAGATAAGAGAAACTGAAGAGAGGGAATAGAAATGGGGGAGAATATAATGAGTTTCAATATGAATTAATTGGGTCCCTAGAAATGGTGATAAAATTTGGTCTTACCTAAATTTACCCAAGTTTTTAGGGTTAAGTGGTCTCTTGTAGTGTATCTTGGGTTGTTGAATCCTTAGATACCCATGAAAAAACCTACAGACACATACATTCAATGGATTGTTTTTTTCTATAAAGTGGCCAACCTTGGGTTGATTTTATATGGTTTTAAATGGGAACTAAGAGACCTAAGTGAATTCAAATTATGAGAATGGTTTGATCCTAGGTTATTATAGGGGATGAATTGGATGAATTTCTTTTTAAATTATTTCAATTTCATTAACTCGGGAATGATTCATTCAAAAAAATCAATATAAAATCATCACTTATCAGTTTAACACCTTCACATACACATTTTAATCACCTATAAACTTAGAGGGTCATTTTCATGAGAAGTCCTAGATAAAAAATCTTATAATAATCTGAAAAGTGTGGTGATAAAATTCAATAAGAGAAATATAGAAAACCATTGAATGAAAAAAATAAAATAAAAGAAATTATTAAAAATTTATAGAGTGATAAATAAAATCTAATCTATCACCTTTATACTCCCTTGGATCAACCCATAATAGTTTTATCCCTCTATTGATACTATACTCTCAATGGAAGTGCAAAGTGGACTCATGAGGGAGTAATTGAATAAGTGAAAAACAATGAAATAACAATCACTACACCATTGTGTGAATAATTTCACAAGGTTTGTTGTAAATAATTTCAAACATTAAATCAATGATATAAACATGATATGAATAAGAATATAATAATAACTTTTATTAAGAAAATAAGTTGTATTGAACAACTTACAATTTTAGAAATGCGATTACAACATCAAATTGGTAGAATAACATTAAAATAAAAACAACACACAAATATCTCTAAATACTCAAAAAAACTACCTTAAATAATAATTTCATAAGACTTGGGTCTATCCTCTAATATTGGAAGTCACCCAGTTAATTTTGGTAGGCCTAGGTGGGTGGAAAGTTAATGAAGAGAATACTTTTCCACCCTTGACAAAAATCTGAGCCAACTTGCATCCACCAAACAGAGGTGATTAAAGGATCTTCTATATGGAAGAATTGGTGTGTTGTATGGAAGAAGGAAATGAATCACAAGATTTCTAATAACATCCTATAAAA